>OY015311.1:89399388-90739128 GCA_955612985.1 Cheilosia scutellata
AACATCACAGTGGCGTTTGTCAAAATAATTATGTCGACTAGTGTATAACGCTTCATCAGCGCCCCTAGATGCTTGCAGATGTATGTTAGTTCTGCACTTAAATTGCTGCAAATTGTAGTCTTCTGGAAAATATTTCCCCAGGAAGCGATTTCCAAAGGATGTCCTCGAGGTTGTCAAATGTACTTAATGTATGGTCATGAGTAGAGATCGGATTATATGCAACATAAGAAACATAAAAATCATAGAAATATGCATAAAATGTGCCAAAATATGCAACATTAAGTGATAAAAAAATAGTATTTTTATTTTAGTTTATATGGTTTTTTATTTCAAATTCAGCATAAAATAGTTGAATAACATTCTTGTTATAATTAAGAATTATTTCACATCATAATATTGTTACTTTGGAAAACGTAAACAATCGCTCAGTGGTAAAAGATTAAGTCACTTCAAATATTTTTATAAGTGGAAAAGAACAGTTCCACATCCATTGCGGTAACTGGGCACTAGCTAGTATTCGATTTGGGTGCAATTATGTTAGCATTTTTTGTTGTTGGCAAAAGTTCACCCGTCACATTAATAAAACTAGCCTATATTTTATCAATCTGTTCAAAGAATTGTGTTCTGTGTGAATAAGGCCCCAAGAAATAATGTCCTAAATGAAAATTAAATATTATTCCCGGAACCAACAAAAACTTTTTATTTTGGGGTCTTAGTTAATTTTTGTATTTTATGTAAAACGAGCACACTTCGTAGTGAAAAAAAAGTGATAAACAGTTTTTATTGTAATTCTCTTTACAAACATTTTACAATGGGAGCAAAGCCCATGACTGTCGAAGAATAGAGTTTGCAATGTTATTTTGTATGGTCCAATTTGACCGAGATATAAGATTTTGAATGTATTTTTTGTATGTGAGGTGCCACGTCCATATAACTCATGAACCAATACACATACAAAGACCATATACACTTATAAACCATGGTATTACCGTCACCTTTCATGGGAAATTTCCAGAATCAAAATCGGTTCACGCATTACACAGAACATTAATTACAAACATAATACAACTTATTTTTATATATATAGAATATAGATGTACTGTGTGGAAAACCAAGAACAAAATAAAAAAAACTTTGCATGTACCCAACCTCGCACCTACTCCAAATCCTACAGTGACCACAAGCAAGGGGTTGCATATCTACATATTTCTCTGCTTACTATTGGACTTTTGTAGCCCACCCCATAAAAGCCCCATGGGCCTTTATTTCATTTTGATTTTCGGGCTTATTTCCTAAAGCCATTCCTCATATTTGCACAGTATGCAGTGAATAAAAAAAAAAAATGTACACCTCGACAAAAATCCGTTCACACAAAACAAAACGACGACGCACAGAATCTTGTATGCAATATTGAGGAGACTAATGTATTTATAATTGGCGCAGATTAGGACCTCCTTTCTTGTTGACCGGACAAATGATGCTTTAGGCATACGCATACGCATACACCAACTCATCTCCCGCTGTCTGAAATAGTTCATCCAATCCAGCAGCTTGAGTTTAGATCTTAACATTACTTCATTTTGGTCGGATAGATCGAAATCTTGGCTTTCATCGTCCTGATTGAATGGTTCTTTCTGCCTGACAGCGGAATTTGAGTAACCTTCACCCCGTTAAACAATCGGTAGAATTGCGGGTTTCCATATCTTCAACCTCGAATCTACTACAAGGTTTCATCGGGACGTGTTGCCTTGACACCTTCTTTTAGTATTCTTGTAAAACTTCCAAACACTGCTCGTCCTTTTTGGAGCGCTGCTTTATAGGCTAGTTGTTTTGCTAAATGTGTTAATACTCTTCGTGGGAATAGTCGGCTGAAACTTAGCACATGAGTTGCGGAGTCTTTGATTGCGTCTTGGCATCGATACCATTGGTCTTCGACAAGTCTTCTTAATAGGTTAAGGAATACGTGATCGGACTACAAGCGACTGTCAAATCGACAAATATCAATCGCAATCGACAATCACAGTTGTCTATAGATCGACAAGTTGTCGATCAACGATCAACTATCGACACTCACAATAGGGGCCTGCATTTTTTAAATAAATGAGGAAACCCTTTGCAAGCTATAGTTAAGTCAATTAGCTAAGTCCGTTTCCAGACGCCATATGTCCTGTAGGCTTTGCTTGTTTGGTCAAATGTCGACATTTTGCTAGAGCTATTAATTGATAAACAAAAATTTCGGACCCTTGCTTTTTAGCGTTTTAAAAGATTCTGTCTCGTTACTGAAAAGATAATACATGTTACGAAACTGAAAGGCGATATGTTACTGCGTGTTATGGAAAACACCGGTACCGATCATCTTGTCTTCTTTACTCGCATTTCATCGACTCGGATCTGTTCAGTATGTCCAATGATTAAAATCTCATTCTTTTAAGCATTGCTGCAGCATTAGCTTACTAGTGCCTAGCAAGCCATTGCATGCTAAGGGAGCTGCCAAGGAAAATAGGTATATTAGACAAAAGTCCCTTCAGATTCTGCAAGGAATCCATCGAAACTCAAAATCAAATTCTTGAATATCATGTGGCACTGTTCGGATGTTGTCATTTTAAATGCAAGTACTATAAGCGTTGTCCTAAATAAATGACACATGCGAAAGGGAGTGACAAAAGTTTTATGACCGCCAACCAAAAATACAAAATTCGTACGTGATCCGCTAAAGTTTGCGACTCCATCAGGGAATACCGCATTTTTCTTCTGTTTGCGAAAATGTAATTACCGTCGAAAGGGGGTAAAGAATAAAGAGACGTGTAAAGAATAATAAAATATTTGCCGAGAATATGAATCATCTTAAATGGCACTATTGACATTATTGTCGACATCATATTTTAAACGACCAACGCTTTTCGACCATATCGTCTTCAGATTTTCAGTAACTAATTGAAATTAACACTTCTAATTGGGGTTGAAAATATGCCTTCATAACGAGAAAGAAATATCTGATTATCCCTCATTAGACGACAAAAAAAGTTAGCACATTGTTGACATTTTTTTAAATCTTAAATTTGCAAGAAACTAAAACTGTCATTTTTCTTCTCTTATTCATTTTTATAATTCATAGGTAATAAAAGTCATAAAGATTATATTATGTATTGACAACAATTTGTGTAAATTTACATAATCAGACAGTCTCGTCAGTATGATGTTAGGTTATGTGAAGCTAACAGTTCAGAAGGTTGATCACTGTCGGTCATTGCCTTAACGTTTTACATAAAACAAACAGAAATAGATTGTTGAGGCAAAACAATAATAATAATAATAACAAAAAAATATATGTAACGATGGTGTTTGAGTAAAAATTGTTTATCCAAAAGTTGTGCCATTATATCCACTTTAATTAAATTTTAATTTCATCTGTTAGCGTTGAGATCAGAGAATCCGGTTTTATTTTGGCATTTAGAGTTGAAAATCTTGTTTGATCGAGTGCAAAGGGTTTTTGATTGCATTCTGCCAAATTCAGAGAATTTATTTATTTAAAGAAATGATTCGCTTAGAGAGGCACACGCACACGTATGGAATGCCTGTAGTGGAAAGTAGAAACAGCTGGAACTTGCTGCCAATGACGTAGTTGCGATTATTTAGAGGAAGTCGTCGCGTCGTTGTGCTGGTACATTGAACTGAATATTTTTATTTTTCTTACCTAGTTGGCTATGAATTAGAAGCTATATTATGTCCATAGTTCATGTTTTTAGTAAAACGTTCTACGTAACTTAAGGGCTTGCTCCAAAGTGCTGTTCAACAAGGATATACATTCCTTCGACATAATATTAGTCTTATTAGTAATACTGCAAACTGTGGAGTGTATTACAGGAGTATGGAATTGGGAATACCTACATAATACTTACTTACTTACTTTCTTATTGATTATCCCCAAACACAAAATCCCCAAATTCAAAATCCACCAAATCAAAAATCCCCAAAATGTTAATTCAAAATATTTAAAGAAATTTTCGTCTACCTAACTTTGCGCCTACTCCAAATCCAACAGTGACCCCAAGCAGGGGGGTTGCAGGGGGGTTGCAGGGGGTCAGCATGCCCCCATACCTATTTTACTGTTAATGCATTGTGAATTCACTCGAAATCTATTTGGGTATTTTGGATTTGGGGATATTGACTTGGGGATTTCAATTTAGGGATTTTAATTTTGGAGTTTTCGTACCCAGTCTCTCTCTTGAGAGCTATTCAGTCTCTATGCACAAACTGTAGAAGCTGAGTTCCGGTAAACGGCTTTAAATCCATCCCTTTCACAGTGGGCGTTGGACGGTGCGTTTCGGCTCATCTCCTTTTCATTACTTATATTGACTGGAAGTTACAGCGCTGTCTTGGCGAAGAACATTCCGAATTGGGGATCTGAAGATAAGTCATTTAGTCTTTGCATTCTGTCATCCTTGGTCATCCTTGGGTACCATTGAAACAGGTGGAGAAGTTTAATTATTTCGGGGTCTTATTAAATGCATAGATAACATCTCCTCTACCCTTATGGTATGGGGATTGCTTTTGATGATTTAGAGTCGATGGCGGAGAATCGATAGCTATGGAGGGTCCACTTGAGCAACCTATACCCGCGACCCATTTAACGGATAAGAGGGCCATTGAAAATGAATGAGTGAATGAAATAAATTGGTGATACTGATAAGAGTCGTATTTTGTACCGCGCTATCGACGAAAAGTGAAGAAATTAGATTAACTCTTACAGGATAACTTACATATATCGACTGTACTTACGACATACGGTGGTTACACAGAGTTGTAGATTTCGGCTGGGGCGCTATGACACACATTTTTGTGTCATAAGGCCCTCGGGCGCTATGACACTTTTAAAAGTGTCATATCGCCCACTCTCAATGTGTCATAGCGCCCTCGGAAATAACACCCTAAACCTTCATCTGACAGTAAACCCAAGCAGGGGGGTTGCAGGGAGGCAGCATGCCCCCCATACATTTGGGGTATTATTTCATTTGGGGCGTTAATGCACTTCTAATAGTGTCATAAAGCCCACAGAAAGGTGACTTAAAGCCCCGCGGGCGTTATGACACTTTTATGACACAAAAATGTGTTATGACATGTACCCAGAGTGAGTAGAGTGCCTTCAATATCTAATGCCGATGGAAAGCAGAAACGATCATAAAGTCAGTGTTTGGAATGTTGTCCAAGTCTTGTCGCAGTTTGAAATGGTTCTGTTGTAAATTACGTACAACGCTTCATTTTCCAAAATTGTAAAAATTTTTCTAAGTAGATACTTGGAACAGCCCTAAGAGCGAGCTGCATTAGGTAGCTATGGATGTTCCAGGTAATTGTGAGACCGACGAACTTATCAAATACCTTCATAATTTCATCAGAGAAGTGGTCACTGGTTATGCTCTTAACCTACCTGGAAACCAGGAGTAATGGTAGATACTATCAGCAAAACAAACAGTAGATGAGATGGGAGGGGAGTTGATGCTCACATCCTCTATCTTCAAACAAATCTGGCCAAATTTGTATACCAGAAGATAGAGGGCTTAACTTTCGCACTGTAGATCGCACATAAACGCTATTCTTGGTGACATGACTGTATGCAGTACCATGCCTCATAGCCATAGGTGAACATGCCAGAAGGTAAAATTTGTCTTATAATAATTTCTGCAGGGATGGCGAGTAAACTGAGACCACTTCCTAGGTATCTCGTTTTATCTATAAGAAAAATGCTACACCTCGAATCCTTTTCATTGACAATCTTTACAAATTACCAAGTTTTTTTTGAATGAATAGTTTTTTTAAGCTAAACTGATTTGCTATTTAGAAGTTCGACACATACTAAAGCCAAAAAGGTGCCATATATAATTGCAACACTTTATCAGCCTTAAAGATTACTTAATCTAAACCAACACTCTTGACCGCTTAAAAAAAAACAATTACAATCCCTTCTAACGAAGTTAATCTACATTACATCCGACGATAAGAAATAAATTAAAAACACCGTACCTACTACTATCACGTGAAGTTCATCGCAGCCTTTTACTTTGTTTTTAATGTACTTTCCTTTGTAAAGATTACAAAAGAAAAATTTATTGTACTATCGTTGAGATAAAGTTGACAGCGAATAATACAAAAGCAAATGTAAACTTCACTTCACTTCATTGCACGTGTGCTAATTGGCTTTAGTAAGCAAAGAGCTAGCTATAAACGTGTAAAATAAATTTAAATGCAAGCGATGCGGTTGAATACTAATTTTACTGACAATTTATTTATATTACCTTTATATTTCTGATAATATCTAGATGAATCTATTTGAGAGAACGAAAATGATGGTTTTGACGTCTTCTTATGAAGATGAGATGAAGTACTTGCTACAGGTTCTTACCTGTGTTCTTCCAATTGCTATTTTATGGCAGAACATTACAAGTTTGTCAATTTGTCAATTTTGTTTATCGACTTTGTTGTGATAATTACAGACAGAAAAGAACATTCGTTATCTTTTAATAAAAAATTCCACAGAGAAATTAAATGTTAATTAGATGTCATACAGCAAAATCCAAGTCAAACAAATTTCAATGATTCCATCCATGACTTGTTCAGTACCGAAAATAATTTCACCTCACAAGCTTTTAATCAGGTATAACATGGAACCTAAGATTCCCTTCTGTGAATAATAAAAACAGTTCCAGCAGATCTACTATTAATTCTTATTCATATGAAAAAAATGTGTAAACAAAATTCCAACCATATGATATTTAAAAAAAAAAAACATCTACTCTATATAGATTTTTATCAACCATATAATTTTCCCTTTAATTTTCATCCCCACTTTCTTTGTATACACACTTGATCATCAATTATTGTTTTCCCCAACTGGCAGGCAGCTATCAATTAAACTCGAGCTTTTCACTTCGTCGGCAGTTATTGAGCCGGAAAAACTTCCACACTAAAAAAAAAATCTATACGACGAGTATAAATAGCGTGACGACAAAAATAATAAAAATGCTGATTACAGTAGACTTGAATGCGAAAACGCTTAAATGTATCTACAAAAAGCGTGTACATACCGAGAATACAATTTTCAGGTGCGGATGCTTTACGGAAGTGTCTATAGTTTGTACTTGTGATATTCTAAATGACAAGTAATTAATAAGAACACACGGTGACATGGCTACATCTAGGTTGTGCAATGAGCAGTAGTGAGAAATTTTAATTTTTATTTTTTTTTTCAGTACTAGGGCGTATACGTAATATTTTTTTTTTTGTTGTTCACATAAAGCTTACTATGAGTGCATGTTTTCATTTCATTGGAAATATCATTTCAGATTTATTGGGTCTTTCAATTTTTGAATAATTATGGTGATAATAAATTGCTATGCAGATTGTATGCAGAACAACTTCCCACTGATACTATGTAATGCTGATCGGTATTGACAAGAGCTATGCATATAAATAGCTTGTAAGAAATTGTGCATTGTGCGAACGTGCACACACGTTGTGTTGATGTTTGGCTGGTTAATGTGAGGACAGTCGGGTTTTGTGTTCGTGAGGAAATTTAATAAATATTGGGGAAATGTAAATGAATGTCAAAGTGCGCTGGGTTATATTTTCTGAAACTCCCGATGCCAGAGATTAATTTGTATGACATCTAATGAAGGAATATTCACTTTGTCATAGCTCATTATATGGCACGATTACGATAACTGTGGCGCCTAAAATATTGATAACGGTATTTTGTAGAGGGGTATTGGTTTATCTCGTTTCGTGTAGGCGGAGGGGTAATTTAAAAAATATAATATCCACTTAAAAAAAAAAATGTGGAAAAACAATGGCAACACTTACAATAAAGGACTTTTGGAAGCCAGGAATCTGTTCTTTATTAATTATAATAATAATAATAATAATAATAATAATAATAATAATATATATAAATTATCTGATAATAGTTTTTGAAAAAAAATTATTTCAAACTTCAAATTTAAGGAACAAAATGTGCACGACTGACTGGGACGCACAAAAAGCTAATTTTTTTTCTTCTCCCGGGAAAGGCGAACGCTTCAACAGCGCCCCGAGAGATGCTTGCAGATGTATGTTACTTCTGCACTTAAATTGCTGCAAATTATAGTAATAAAATCATACCCACTCAAGATGTGCTCAGGTTTAGTAACTGAACCATTGTTAATTAAAAACGTAATACATACATACTACATAATCATACGTATTAACTACAACACTTTATTACTTTACTTTCAAATTTCACCCCGAACTGTCCCTTGAAGGAGGCAAGTAAGCGATGAATTTTGAATTCCTATTTTTGATGATTTAAAAAAGTGGTCTCAATTTTGCAAACTGCATCGGTTAAGATTCATTATGATTAAGGTATATAAAAATGGATCCTGATTTGTGTTCGGATAAGTATAACTTGAAAACCATCAACTCGATTGAGCTCAAATTTACAATCTTAGGTATTGGCCCAGGAGTGCACTGAAGGAGATTGGTCAAAATTGGATAAAGGGGCGTGGCACCGCCCATACAAAAAACATTCAAAATCTTATAGCTCGAAAATCACTAAATCGATTGAGCTCAAACTTACAGACAATCTTAGGTATTGGCCCAGGAGTGCTCCTATGAAGATTGGTCAAAATTGGACAAAGGGACATGGCACCTCCCATACAAAAAACCTCTTCTGTGGGGTGAAACTGGATGTCGTTATAACTCGATAACCGCTGGGCCGATTCTCATGATTCTTTTTTGTTTTGTTCGTATTGCTGTATTTCAGGTTTACACAGAAAGAAAATTCCATAAAATTCTATGCGGCTTCATTCCTATTAAAAAAAAATATTGAACAAAAATATCAAAATAAATCTTGAAATATTTAAACAACGTCTGCCGGGTCAGCTAGTTATAAGATATTAATGAATAATGTATTGTACAACTAGGTACATATTATTTAGGACACGAGGAATGACAAATTATTAATTTTAGTCTGAATTATTTGGTTGTTCTATTTTGTGAATAAGGAATTGATACGGTTGCAACAAAATATATATACGATTCAATAATTCCACTCATTATCGCTATCCATAACATAAAGGGATAAACATTTGGTATATGCGCCCAAGTGAAGTGGGAATATGTTATTTGCTTAGAAGAAGTTGTTTATGGTTGCTATTGGATTTGTATTACCACTGAAGTTTTGGGCTTTACAAAAATATACCGGGTGTGAATACACATCGGGATTTGGGTACTTAGCCATTTTTGAGAAATATTCATAAAACGGCTTTATTCGAATTTTCTGAGAAAAACTAAGTACGTGATCATGTTTAGATTGCTTACGTTGTCTTAAATATGTATGTATTTTGATCAAAATCGTTAGAGCGGTTTTTTGTAAAATTATGCTGACAAATGTTACAACTTTGGATTCGAAAAGCACTGTTACTAAACTGTTAGCTGAAAACTGAGTACGGCGTATTCTTCAGGATATAAACATTACCTAGCAGTTACATTTTCATCCAAATCGAAAATGGAGTTTTCGAGATATGAGCAGTTTTTAAAGTACCATTTTTAGTGTTTGGGGTGGAAATCGAAGGACGCATTCATGGTTCAAAAAACACTGTTTTGCAAATGTTTAGCTCAAAACTGAGCAAAATATATTACTATGGGTTTAAGCATTACCTGCCCTGCCAGTTACATTTTTATCATAATCGAAAATGGCGTTTTTGAGATATGAGCAGTTTTTTAAAGTAGGTACTATTATTAGCGATTTGGGTAGATATCAAAGAACACAGTCTTTTTAGAGAAAAACTGAGTTTGCTATCAAGTTAAGAATGAAGATAGTACCTATCTTAAATATAAGTTTTTGTTAAAATCTTTTTAACGTTTTCGCTCATATTTTATTAAATGCTCTCAGCAAACGAACATACGAACTTCTTTTTACTTCTTTAATTTCAAGGCTAAAGCTGTCATAAATATCAAGAGCGTCATCTATTAACATCATCTTTTCACTTCATAGCAAATATATTGTGTAAGTTTCAGCTCAATCGAAAAGCGTTTAATTTTTTTACAATACAATACCTAAGATTGTCTGAAAGTTTGAGCCTAATCGGCTTGGTGGTTTTCGAGATATATACGATTTTGTATATTTTTTTTTGTATGGCAGTTGCAACGCTCTACTCTATCTCATAGCTTTCTATTATAAAATAATTCATTTGAAGAATTTGGATGAAAATGCAAGTAGTTCAAGAAAAAAAGCTGTAGGTACTTTGGCCATGTTGGCAGTACCTACGGAGTTTCAAAATGCAGTGCAAAGACTGCAATTGCAGTACTTCGACCTGCCTGGTACCCAAATAATTTGGGTTCTGCTCGTGGCAGTCAGTATTATAGTTAAGTGGCCGCAGTGGCGAGAGCTCCCAGGTTAGATCCCCAGAAAAACAAAAATTACATGTTAAAGTTTTTCCACTGCGCCACCTCTCGTGAACGTCCGAAAATCATCCGGGAGTATGATTGTTCTGGAAAAGCTTCTCAATTCTGTGTCTCAATTCAGCATAAAATTGTAGGTTCATTCAATTCGTCCTAAAAATAAAAACACACACAAACGAAGTCAGATAGGGTGCCTATACAGTACGGACCTGTTGCGCCAACTATTTCTTGTTTGTTTTATTTTAAAGACAATCCCTGACTAGTTTTGATGTAATATCAAAGGCGTTAGCAAGGTTGCCCTGCTATCGAAGAGAATCAAATCTGATATGCCTATCGAGAAAAATGGAAGTAAGGCTGTTTGGTCTGAACGACTTTTGTACTTCTGACGGTCTGTGTCCTACTTTGGGTACTTATATATTTGACAATGACCTCCTTTAAGTTTTTTTGTTATGTATATCCGTGCGTAGCTTGACCTCAATAGATTGATTATTAATACAGGAAGCAAGTGCGGGATTCCCATTTGTAGTAGTACTGGAAATACTATATTTTTTAGTTTTCTCACCCTCTATTTTTTTTTTCAAATTTTCTAAACATGCGTGGTAGTTATGATTACCTTGCCGTACTAAGATTTGTATACAGTAACTCAATATTAATATGTCTGAACCTTGTGATCCATCTGTGGAGATATGGTATTACCTATGTGCTTGACAATATGCGTCCCATCAGTCTTTGAATTTGTATTGCCTATATGTGGTTGCCTATAGAGGTGAAAGCATATCTGGTGAACGTTTAAGTTCGATCTCTTACGATGTAAATGAAAGTAATGATTTTTTTCTTTTCCTTTACAGGTAAGTTACTGCTCCAACTTAACTATGCTAAAAGTGAACTAATTTATTTGAATTGTAAGTACGTCCTATATTAATAATGCCAACTTTACTATTATCCAATAAGTGGATTATTCTACAAAAAGGGAGTACAAGGTTAGAGTCACATATGTTTTGCTAATTTTTTTTTTAATGAAGATTTATATATATTTTTATTATTTGCGATAAATGTGTCATAAGATATATACAAAACTCGTCTTGCTAAAAATATTTTCAACTTATTTAATCAGACCATCGTATGATTTTCAATTATTCAAGGACAGTTGTAGGAACCTTCAGGTTAAATTGACACCTTCATCAATTTATTTTTGTTGTGCGAAATTTAGAGTTGATATCTTGAAATGGGTAAATCTTTTCTCTATATGAATGATTTGCCCAAATTAAGTGTACGTGGTTAAATGAAATTAACGTTAGCAATTCTACTTTGCGCATGAAATAAATTAAGGTTTTTTTTTTCTTCATTAAAACCATGAACCGCTGAACGATTAAAATAATTGAATACAGGGTATTCAGCAAGGAAATGAGGTCCAGTCACGTTTCGGTATTAAAACAAATCGCTCAACTGAAACATTATTATAAAACGGGGATTTTTTTTGATAGACATCAAAATGCTTTCCAACTTTTGCGTGGTTCTTTTATCTACTTGTTGTATCGTTGATTCTGTCTCATGATCCACATTCAATAGTTCTCTTGTTAAGCTTCAAATGTATAGCTTTGAATGGTGGGGATTTCATTGGCAATTGCAGCAATTCTAATTCACTTACCTAATATGATTACAATTCTAAGGACAGAAAAAAAAGGAATAAGATATTGTCAATAAGTGATTGATTTTTAGGCCCAATACACACGTAGCAACTGGAAAAAAACTGATCAGCGATGCGAGTTGGCAACTAGTTGTTTTGAGCCATAACCTGTGTAATCAAAAGGTACGACGCCCACGACGCTACTGGTTGAAAACTCGTTTGCGATTCACAAAAACCAGTTTGTAACCAGTCGACTGTTAATTTGCATGTCGGGTTGCCTATTGATTTCAGTTTGTAGTTTGTCGAATATGTGCGAACAACATACCAACCTGTTGCTGGTGGGGAAGGTTGAAAAACATGACGACACTGAACGAACTAGAAATTTTGATTGGTTATGAGTTTCCTCGTATGTGGAGTTAAGTTGCCGCTGAGTCCGTAACTGGCCTCCAACCCGAGTTGCCAACCGGTTCAGTTTTTTTCCAGTTGCTCCGTGTGTATTGGGTGTAAGTGTATCTGAAACTTACGGGTAGAACTTGGATGCTTAGGCTCTTAGGACGGAGGTGCTGCTGTTATTGTGCCCATATCCTCTTTGTAAATCAGATGACATTCTGACAAACAATAGATATATACTCGCGATCTTACTATAATTCAGAAAAGTGCCACAGAAGAGTGCCACACCAGTCGCACGATCAATACAGGATGAGTACGAGTATGCGATATTAGTTCCAAAGATATATAGTGTCCTGTCGCAAGAATAGTACAAAATATCCGGCCTAGTAATGATTTGTCATTGCCCATTCAAATTCGTGCTATCATCGCATTGGGCCAATAAAATGTCTGTCGATAATCCCAATAATATAATTTTTTGTTATCTCTACACTTCCTATTCCTATATTACCTTACAACAATTATGTACTAACTTATGTAAGCCGTCAGCTTTATTAGTACGTTCAATCAATGAAAGACAAGTGCTTTATATTTTAATCTTCTCTGCCTATACTACGAGGTATGAACATTATGAAACTTAAACAAATGGTTTATTGTACTTTTAATAAGTTATAGAACACTCGGAGGTTATAAATTACACTTTGTGTAGTGATTGTGATCATATATTGGCGCTCAATTAATTTATCGGAAATCGTTTAGAATATAAGCGGGAATTTCTGCAATTTAAATTAAGTTCACGTCGTAAATATCTAAGTTAACCCCTTATAGAGTGAAAACTTATATACCTACATATGTTTATGGGAAACCTAACTATAGAACCCGTGAAAGGCGTATCATTTTATTGTAAAACTGTATGGGAAATTCCCAAGATAGAAATTTAAGTTATTGTTATTTCTAAACAGGTTATCTTATGTAAAGCAGTGTTAATAACGGAATTCAAATGAACTTGTAAGCTTACAAACGTTAGACAGTGCACACACTTTTGACGTAAATGCTGCGGATTTATATATTAACATTGTAAGCATTTACCATTTATTATAGGGTTCGCAAAGCAACACTGCACACGTACAAAAGCCTTTCCCAACTTTTCCGCGGAAAGTATTCTGACGTAGAGGGCTGGAGCTCGTTCTTTGAGGTAACAGATTTGTGGGTTGATCGATTGAAGTGCCCAATCATGGTATAATATATACCCCTTTCTAGCCTTGTCAGGCATCTCACTACTCACTATGGGCATAGTTCTTGTATTCTGACTCTAATGAGCGTGGGGTCATAAGCTTAACCCCCGAACGAATGGAAAAGGTTGATATTCCACCACAGAACCATGGTCATTTAAGCGGGTATTTACTAACATGACAAGGACAAGATCGCTGTCTGGTCCTATAGTGCCGGATAGGCGCATAGGTAGTGAGTGAGAGTTTCTTTTTCGGCTGCTTCATTGCAACTGCGACAGTTTGTATTATACGGCATGCCTACAGCTCGTCGGCTTGATCGTTTCCATAAACGTTGCTATGACCTGAAACCCAAATCAGGGTAACTTTGAACCGATCAAGCGAGGCCAGCTCGTCACGACATTCTAATACTAAATTAGAGGTTATATTGAGTGAAGCGATACCTCGATGGCAGCTTGACTGTCAATGAATATGTCTATCTTTTGCCTTGGAACTATGGTTGTATGTAGTTTGATTTGGCGACATTCCTCGTGGATAGAAAGTATTTTCGCCTGAAACACACTGGTCGTATCCGGAAGCCTAAAGGATTTTTAGATGTTTGGAGACTCAGAAAATACTGATTGTTAGATTCTAGTGCCTGTTCGTCTGATCTTGAAGGGAATTCTACTTCAAAATGGTTTGTAAATAGCATTTTGGGAGTAATGTAATCCGTTAAGGGTGGTACTAGTTCTCCTTAGGTCATATGTGCAGACCAGCACAGATCCCGATATATGCTCTGGAAGCTTGTAATGTGAAGGTCTAAAGGTAAAAGATGCAGAAAGAGCATGAGGGTGTCTGACGGTGTCGACCGCAGAGCTCCTGTGGTGCTTATGCATGTTGTTCTTTGGACTTTTGAATTTGGTTATGTTGTAAGGTTTTCTTAGAGCCAGCCACCAAATTATTCAGCCATAGGTGAGGATTGGTCGTACCACGGCTGTGTGTACATTCAAAGGGTGGGTGGGTTACAGACCCCATCTTTTGCCAAATGTTCTGTTGAAGAGAAGCGGTAACTCTTCCAAAGGTTTTCAAACTTTCCATATTGAATAGCATTTTTGTAACTATAGCAATTTTGCAGTAACCGATAGTCCATAATAAATATTCATAATTCACTGAATACGGTCAATGCCAGTTTTATTTTTCCACAGGACTCTGAATGATTTTTCTTGATATTTAGCAAAAATCGCTATAACCACACTCAGTCAAATCATTGACACTTCATCAATCATCTACCTTCACTTCATCACGTTTTGTTCTTCAATTATAAACATAAACGGCGTATCATTGATTTTCTGTCATTAAATTAACAATCACAACCAACATCACCAACTATGTCATTAAAGTTATTAAATAAAATTATTCGCTATAGATTTTCTCGTAAATTAACACAGCCATTAGACATATCAAATGACATAATCTCTGACTTACTGACAGATAAATTTAAATGTCTTATTTTACATAATCAAACGCACTACCTATTGCGTGCTGTATGTGTCAATAAAAAACTGATCTTAATCTGACAGTTATATGTGCTTCCGCGCACTTATACATTTCCCTCTTTTTATTGCTGCCATTTTATATTACCAAGCAAACTGTTATCCAGATTGTGTATGTTATCGCCATATTTTTGATTTACAACATCAAGCAAAATACCAATTTTTAATTTTGATCAATTAAGTTTCTCTGGGTAAAATTATCAATTTTGATTGCCATCGATACGAGTGGTAATCGAAAAAATGGTTTTACGCAAAAAGTATGACGACTCTTTGATTATAGGGTTGCGATTAGCTACCCAAGAGGGGTTATAAAATTTGGGTTTTTACAATTTTCGTGTTTTGCCAATCTACCACTCATCATATTACGGTATTGCTCGTACTCGTATCTGGCGCTAATAAAAATTAAACGATACAAATCAAACAAGCTGCATGATACAATCTGAATGCGGGTTGTATACGAAAGACTGATAACAAAGCTGGTTGCTAAGATAGTATTTTGCCTTGACCAGTAAATATCTTTAAATGGTAAAATTTAATTTCTTTATAATTTTGAGCCTCTTTAGGGTGATTTTTTTTTGTGTGAATTCAAAGCAAATCTACCAAATTACAATCGCAATAATAATTAAAAGCCCTTGAATTAATCTTATAAAAGTTTGACCTAGAGTTCTATTCGCACTTCGTTAATGTGCGCCTAATGCTGGAGCAAAATATTTTTTGGGTTATGCTAAACCATCGAATTATCCTCAAATAAATAAGTCGCATTTCGTCAAATAGTATCATCTTTGATGGCATCCGACTGGACTTCTATGCGATATCACCTTGCCAACCAATTGCTTTTTGACTAAATCGGGGCTTCTGCTTGTAATAAAGGGTGTTAGTTTAAAGTTTTCCAAATTGGCTGAACTTTTTTCAGCGACAATCAATTTGACAGCTGCTGATTTGTGCTCATCTTGGTTTTGCCATTTCTAAATGCTTGGACTTGCGTCTGCCGTTTGACCAAAATGTATTCAATAGACGATCTTAGCAGTTCGAAAAACTTGTCGAAAATAAGGCAACTGGAAAAAAAACTAAACCGGTTGGCAACTCGGGTTACAGACCAGTTACGGACTCAGTAGTGACTTGACTCCACACACGAGGAAATTCATCAACAATCAAAACTTCCAGTACGTTCAGTGTCGTAATGTTTTTCAACCTCTCCCACCAGCAACAGGTTGGTATGTTGTTCGCACATCTATGATAAACTACAAACTGAAATCAATAGCCAACCCGACATGCGAATCACCAGTCGACTGGTTACAAACTGTTTTTTTTTTGTGAATCGCAAACGAGTTTTCAACCAGTAGCGTCGTATGCGTCGTTCCATTTCATTAGATAGGGTATGACTCAAAACAAACTAGTTGCCAATTCACATCGCTACGCTGATGATCAGTTTTTTTCCCGTTGCTCCGTGTGCATTGGGCCTTAGTCTCAGTGATAGCATAATTATTATCTTTCTAATGAAATCAATGGTGATTGTCATGATTTGTATATATTTTATTTAATTTATTATGCGATGGATTGGTATTCGAGTCTGAGTGATCCAGGATTTGATTTATTTATTGTGATTGAAAGGCCAAGGTGCACTGAAAACAGTCTCAAATTGAGGCTTGTGAGTTATTGAAGTACCATGAGTCCGTAGTGCAAATGTATGCCTTTACTATGGGTTTTCTGGGAAGGATATGTGTGAATCACATCAAACATATGAAATGACTACAATCCATTTGGGCAAACTGTTTCACACGCTTTTTAATATTCAATATACATTTGATTACCCATTCCATTCGTCCCAAAAATAGAAACTCACACAAACGAATGGTTGCGAGAAGCTAGGCCTTGGGTGTCTACCGCCTGGCGCAACCTATTTATTTATTTATGTTTACATTTGATTACCCTAATTTGCCTTAATTTTTGTCTATTTTGTAACATTTTTTAAATGTAATGTTTGGGTAAAAGACGCACGCAAAAAGTGAGTCATACAAATTTATATATACACCTCATGCGGTACGGCTAGATTAATAAAACACGTGACGTTTTGGCGGTTAAGGCATGATAATAATAATGGATAAATTTATATGGACAAGGACATTTTCGCATGCGAATAATATATTTAAGTTTTCATTGAAAAAATTGAGTTTGCGTGAAATTCGTATGAATTTCCTATGAAATTCTGGTTCGCTAGCGATAAAGTATAGTCTATGTCTATTTCCATGTTACAAACTAATCTTGTGCATAATTTAAAGAAAATTGAACAAAACGTTAAAAAATATAAGTCAGACAAACAAACAAACTCACTTCCACATTAAAGTGTTACCGAATGCATTTTCGGGATGGTTGCAAAAGTGCGAATGGGATAGGAAAACTCTTTCGTTTTTTGAAACTCGTTTCTTGTAGCATTTATAGAAGTCACATGAGAAGATTTTTAGCCTTTAGTCTTTAGAGGTAAATTGACGATATCATTAATGAGCAAAAGCAAAATTTGCTAACTACTAGTAATGTTTTCTGAATTTGATAGTTGGTATTCTTGTATTTGGCATTTTAGAATTTCGGATAAACACCTCTTACAAAGCGTAATCAGTTAAATTTTCGACCACTTTTTGAAGCAAGAAACAATGTTATCAATGTTATTCAACCGCAGATATGTCTATAAAAAGAAGCCAGCCACATTATTGATCAGCATTAGAATTTTCAGCAGCCTTGTTGAAGCCCATTTAATTAGAATTAGTCGTTAGCACATTAATTTCATAGTGATGATTTGACCCCTGTTTTCTAAAAAGCCTTTTCACACTTAAATATACGAATTAAAAATACATTTTTAAAATTTTTATAAAATTAAATTTCGATTTCATATTTTTGGGCTAGACTTGGAATATAAAATAGAACAAGAATAAAAACCTGTTTTTTTTTAATATTAGCCTTTTGGTAGCCCATAACATTTTCCATAAGAAATATCACAATATCTTTCCGACCTCTTAGGCTGTTTATTACAAATGTATAGCTGAAATATCTGGTAAAAAATGTAAGTTCCTAAAATTTGCACTCTTTGAAAAACTGACTCTGACCTAATTTGTCCGCACGTGTCTGTCACAAATATATTTCCCGTGGATAAATTCGCGACAGCTCTAGTTGTTATCTCGTGTCCATACCTATGATATACACGATTTAAAAATTATTATCAATTTGTGAATCTGATCGCCCACACATTGTGTTGTGTATATCACCTTGTTATATGCATCCGAAGCACATGCGGTCCCAATTAGGTAACTCCGCATTTGATCTACAAATTGACACATGCAAATTGTGTTTTCGTCTAGATTCACAATTTCAGATGTTAATTACTACACAGGTGACAGATTTTTTCGAATTTTGTCAAATCATGTTATTTTGCAAAACTGAATTTATAACGTGATATCCATAGCACGTGGACACTTTGTACACGTTTTGATAAGAAGTGTGAACAGAATGAGTTGCATATTCCCATTGTATTTATAGCAGAGCTTGAACATTTTTTAGACGGGTTAATTGATAGAGAATTTCTTTATTAGATAGTGAATATATGTTTATTTGAAAAGCCTTGATTTTTGCGGAGTAATACAGCAGATGTAATAATAGTATAAGGCCTTGTAACTGTTCAAAATGTACCTAAATCAAAATCATTCTTCTTTCTTTATGGTTTTTTTACCTAAAAAGAAAGTGTTTGTAACAACTTTCTAATGGAATTACAAATTTGTGTTTAAATTAATTTGAGTATTAGGTAGAAAGTGTCACTATACATGTAAACTTATGTGGTAAAAATTCTGTAACATGTTATTATAATTCAAGGAGATGCCGAACTGCAGTTGCTTGGAAACCCCAATGCGCTTGTGCATTATTTTCAATTTTAAAATTGGCGCCCAACGCGAGGACTAAATTATGTTTTCCTCGCAAGTTGATCATATGTATATTTTGAAACAAAACCAATTTCGCATTGGCTTGCGACTTTAGTTTAAAATTTTGCAGATAGGTATTGAGTTGATTTGGCTCTGGTCCAACATTGGGCGCCTATTTTTTAATTGCTATGTGTTAAAGTGCGGATAGCACTTTTTTTAATATGGCTGTTTATGTTAATGTTTAGATTAGTTATTATATTTTTATTACTGATAAAATTTCACCATATGGTGTTTATTGAATTTTTGGACGGTGCAATTTTGAGAGAAAAATTCCTCGGCCACCACACGTTGTGAGTGAGCGCTATGCATATGGTCCCTTTGATCTCAGCAGCCACATTTCACACTTTCTAGAGTTACTCAAGAAATTGTACTTTTTCTTTCAATCCTGGTGTTTTTTCTAAACATATTTAAAAGAGATAATCAGCCCTATCGAGGTATCCGATCGGAACGGAATTTTTTCCGCTACGCATACTCTGTCGGAGACTGAAATTAAATTCGATTTATCAATCAAATCAAATCGTAGTAAACAAATTCCGCAACCAATTCCTGTCGGAGCATATCGGAAGAAAATTCGTACGAAGCTGTCAAAAATATCTGTAAAAACGCACTTGATCGCACTGAAATGCCAGTGTACCTTGCATTTTTGCCGAAAGAAGTTCCGAAAAGCTGTTCGGAAGAATACCTCGAAACAAAAATCCTCCGATTCGTATTCGTATGGAATCGTATAATTTTCCGTTCCGACGGATACCTCGATAGGGCATAATATTATTATTTTTACACTAAGTTAAAACTTATTTCAAATAGCAGACTGTACTTTTGGCTATTTTATCATTATTTGAATGGGCAATCGTGCCGATTACGGTATTGTTTCGAAACCGAATTTTATGAAATATGAACCAAATGAAAGTTGAATTTCCTTAGATGATTTTCCGCGTTTTACACCAAAAACAATTAAAAAAAAAATTATTTTTTGTTGTTTTTTTTTTTTTTTTATTGTTTTTAACTTAAACAAATAGTCAGTTGAAATGCGGTAAACTTTTGGTCGCTAAGGTTCTTCTAGTTTTAATAAATGGAATTAGGTACCAAATTTTGACGGACCATTTTATAAATAGGACCCAAACATTGTTTAAAAGGGGGACTTAAACGCCCTATGGTTTACGAACCAACTGCATTCCTATAATTTTGCGCAAAATGTATGTACAAAGCTCTAAATTCTCCTAATGTTTTTCGAAATAAATAGAGGTCATTCTAAACTGTGAAAAAAATAATAACTGCCTAATTTTTCACTTCGCATGCTATCATGTCAAAGACCATCTTGACGATTTTACATGAACCAACGAACAAACGATCATTTTATTGAATAAATTTTACACTCAAACTTAAGTGTAATAGGTGAATTTGCTCATTGACATACCTAAAAAAAACCCACTGCTCTTACAATAGAGTGACAAAGCCACACTTAAAGTGATTGTACAAAATTCTGCTTGTAATAATACAAACTATCTAACCCCCTACAATAGGACTATTTTTAAGCTCTTCTCCAAATACGGCGATGATCTCCTACCGCATGTGTCAATCAATTTCTTTTGTATAACAATAAGAGAACTATTTAACTTACGCATTATATTGAATGATGTTATATAGAAAATAAGTACTGACTTGCCTGTTTATTTATTTGGCTGTTCTACGACGCGACGTCAAACATGAATTGCAAATTCTTTCTACACTAATGAATTTATTCTATAGACTATACGAGGAAATTTATATCACATAATAGCATGAAAATATTAAATCTATTTATTTAAAATATTAACGCGTCTTACAGATATATCGTCATTTGAATGAAAATAGTTAGTTGCATGTGATTTTTGCAAAAGCTAATATCAAACTTTGATTTTAAGTCGCAAAATACTTGATAGTGCAACAGCTTCTTTCCAAGTCAGGGTTAACCTTGGATATGTACTATAATAGATTATAGCCGGTTTTTCTAAACATTGATATGTGAGATGTTATATCTGGGACGATTCTAAATTACAATCAGTTTTGCCTTGAATCCGTATCTGTTTGCCTGAGCATCAACGACTCCTTTATTATGAATGATCTCTCATTTGAAGCTGCAGTCATTTTGACAACTTACCGTCGTGGTGAATAACTGTCTATCAGAAGCACAACCTACATTTAAAATCTACTACAGTGTGCACAGTTGCATTTTCAAAAAGGATGTTTCTCAGCCGTTTGCGAGAGGTGGCGCAGTGGAAAACACTGGGACCCTCGCACAGTAGACCAGCACACTAACCATTGAGCAACTGCGCCCATATCATATACGTATCATATACGTATAATCTTCAAGGTGATTGAAAGTGCTCAACCTTGAGATGGAACAGTGAAACATTGAACAGTTTATTGTTTTTGTTCGTAATACCTAATCTTCGGTAAACTTCACAACTCATGCGACAGCATCTACACCTAAATTCACACCTAGTCGAGAATAAAACTAATACAATACTCATTTATTATCAAACCAATCGGTCGGTGGGTGGTTTGAGTCAATATATAGGTACGTTCGGTCGGTCCTATCAGTCACGATAGTATTCCATGGGAATTTAATAGGAACATTTGCATGCTCAGTGGTCGTGCTGATTTATTTGATTGTTATGACTCTTTCCCTACAAATGAAAATGGCGAACTATTGTTAAAAATAGTATCTACATCTAAATATGGTTGGCAGTTAATTAATATCTGATTCATCATCGTCTATAATAAATCACACTCATGACTTAGAACTGAGGTACAGTTTATTGTGATACGTAAAGTATAAGTCGATAATAAAGTGTCCGTCATCTAACGTTTTTTTTTTCAACTAGTTCTTATTTCGCGAATGGTAACACTTAGCTCATGTCTGATTTGACAGATAATTAGTTTTATCCTTCCGCTGAACGAATGTGGTTGTGTATACGCTTGAACAACACTGGGAAATATTGCGACATTACTTTGAAAATCATGGTAATGTTGCAGAATGTGTGCGAAAATTGCGTACGGATTTTGGAAGAAGAGAAGCACCGTCAGCTCCGTATGTTCGTTATCTTGTGAAAAAAGTGAAAGAAACTGTCATCCTCATCGATAAACCAAAGCGTGAAAAGCCAAAAATAGTGCGTAAACCCGAGAAAATTGCTGCTGTGGCAGAAAGTGTGCGTGAAGCGCCATCAACATCAATTCACCGTCGTTCTCAACAATTGAACATTTCGGAGACATCATTGAGACAAATTTTGCATAAAGACCTTGGTATGACGCCATACAAAGTCCAATTGGTTCAGGAGTTGAAGCCAACTGACCATCCAATGCGTTTTCGCTTCGCTAAGTGGGCCTGCGATCGACTTAGAGAAGATGCCGATTTTGCAAAAAAAAATCATCTTTTCAGATGAAGCTCATTTTGATCTTGGCGGGTATGTAAACAAGCAAAATTGTCGCATTTGGGCCACAGAAAACCCGCACGCATACATTAAAAAGCCGATATACCCAAAACGAGTCACTGTTTGGTGCGGATTTTGGTCCAGAGGCATAATTGGGCCATTTTTCTTCGAAAATGAGCAAGGAGTGGCCGTTACAGTCAATGGCGATCGTTATCGGGCCATGTTGAACGAATTTTTGTTCACAAAAATTGAAGAGGAGGATATTGGCAACATTTGGTTTCAACAGGACGGCGCTACGTGCCACACAGCCGAAGCTACACTCGATGTTTTGCGCCCTGTTTTTGAAGATCGCATTATCAGCCGCAGAGCTGATGTCGTTTGGCCACCGCGGAGCTGCTATTTGACACCGTTGGACTATCTATTATTTGTGGGGTGCCGTAAAAGATAAGTGTTACGCCGACATGCCAGAGACAATTGACGCTTTAAAGGACAATATTCGTGAAGCCATTGGTGAAATACAGCTGCACACAATCGATAATGTGCTTAAAAATTGGACCGATCGTGTAGGCTACTGCCTACTGCCTTGAATGAAATTATTTTCCATTATTAACCGGAAGGATTGTACTTTCAAATAAAAAAAGAAATTTGAGAAAATATTCAGTAGTTTTTTTTTATAGCATTTTCAAAAAAAAAAGTAATTTGCCGGACCCTTTACATAGGTACGTTCGAAGTCGAAAATTATATTTTAAACGTGTGGTCTTTAAAATTGAATGATTAGTTATATCCGAGTACTGTAACCAATTTGATGTAGTTCATAATGATGGAAATTTATATACCGATTTCTATAATGTCAGAGATTTAAGTCGTGGCATATAATAACAGTGGCATAAAGTATGCGTGAGATCTAAAACGTCTAAATTTTGAGTCGTTCTCAAGAATCATGGCGGGGGGTACCTAATGGTCTACAATCACACTGATCCATTCAGGTTATTTAAAAAGGGTTTTGGCATTCCTACAATATGGCAGGTAGGATATTGTACAGAGTGATAACTTTCTATAGTTGACAGACTTCAGAGATTTATCCGTTAGGCCCGGCACCCTTCCCGTTCTTTCACTTGGATATTGCTGTCATTTCGTCACTTTGACCAAGTGAACGGAAGTTATGTTTTCCATCATCTAAATTGAATAGCTCGTTATGCCTAACAGCGGAATGCTGGTCTTCGTTGCCTTTATAGAATCTGCAGAAATAGCATTTCCATATTCTCAGCACTCACAATCACAATCGGTTCAAATACAAGGTTTACTTCGTCATCGCCACGGGGATTGCTGCACTGGCATGCTCCTTTGACCTTTTGGTATTGTTCTTACATTGTTCCTGGACTAGTACCCAATGAATTCAGGTCTTTAGCAACCATCTAGACCAAAACTTGACAAGTTTCAATTTAAACAACAATAAAACTCAACTCTTATTTTGCATTACTATAATTTCTACATTCAAATTTTATTGGATAAAAAACCTGCATCCATTCACATTACCAATTTTATACACCAGACACTTCCTTAATCCAAGGACGAAGACCCCCGACAAACGTGTACATTGCCGGCTTACCCGGTGAACCACAGCCAAAACCCCAGGACACAACACCAAACAGCTTATTATCAACCGTCAATGGACCACCTGAATCTCCTTGACATGAGCTCACCTGTCCACTTGGATGTCCAGCACAAATCATTCGATCTGTGATTCCAGGAATATTCTTCGGATTACAATAGTCACGACTCCAAAGTTGAACCTTGGCGGTTTTCAGCATATTCGGCAGTTGTAGATTTCCATTTATTGCACCAAAACCACTGATAGTAGCCAACGTGTCGGCGGGATAGTTCGATTCCGAATCAGCCATTTCAATCGCTTTGGTATTTTCGTTAAACTGCATCGGTGTGCTGAGCATAATCAGAGACATGTCGAAGTCCTGCGACTGCGGATTGTACTGTGGATGGATAATAAATTTGGAGATCCCTGCACGAGTACCGCCAGTTGTTAGGTCATTAGTTCCAGCGACGACAGTCATTTGACTTGGCGACTGTCCAATGGTGCAATGAGCCGCAGTGATTATGTATGTCTCAGAGACCAATGATCCACCGCAATGGTGACGTCCATTCAGTTGTAAGGATACTTGATGTGGAAACTCGCCGATCTTGGCAAAGCTACCACCGATTATTCGGTTTGCACCGGAGGCACTTACAACGGCCAGGCTGATGAATAGGATTCGCAACATGTTTTAGACTGATTTGCTTTGGATGCGATTTGGAACTTTATAGTCGAAAATTCCCAACGGGGTGTCCCTTAAGAGGTCATCGAAAGAGTTGGTATTTTTTGCAAACTACCGTCTTATCGCGTTTGGTCAGCGGGCGGGCTTGGATTAGAAGCGGAATTAGAAATGCAAATTTTTCGCAATCAGTATGGAGTTGAGGTTTCTAAATTCAGTGTCGAAATGGGTCAACAATTAGGGTAGGATGGGTTCAATGTCTTCAAAAATAAGTAGGTACTTCAATTTTTTTCTATGTAACAAGTTTGAATTGCCTCTACTCCAACAAATGGACTGCGCATCGATGTGGTGGATGGGCTCAAGATCAAGACTAGACGACCACCACATCTGATCTAGATGTTTGCTCGATTTTCCAACAACTGTCTGTGAATCATACCTCAAGAGGAATCTTTGGTTGAAAGACTACCGTTTTTTCTATATAGATATGTAATTAAATTATTAACACTTCTTAAGGCGGCATTGTGTCTGCGCTCCAGACAACCTTTTGAAAATATTCCACCGTATGACGTATTTTACACCTCGCAATATTTTTATGGTTACACTAATTGATCAAGAAAGTGAGATTTTCGTAAAACCTCTAACACATGTGAACACAACAAATTATCATTTATTCAGTTGGCCAAAAATCCCAATTTGCAATCGACTATGGACGAAAACTTTCCGAAAAAAAACCCCACTCAATGGTCTGCATAATGTCAAACGCTTAACTTAACATGGAATTGTTTTTCAAACCACTCACGTAGTAAACCCACATCCGCATGCGCCGGTTCCATATAAAGGTGTGTTTACATTGCTCGTTCCGACAAAATTAACCTTACGAATCCTAAAACTAAGCTTAATCGGAATTGGCCAACAAAAGTTCTCCATCTCCATATGTCATCAG
The DNA here is from genome assembly GCA_955612985.1 of Cheilosia scutellata. NCBI lineage: Eukaryota > Metazoa > Arthropoda > Insecta > Diptera > Syrphidae > Cheilosia > Cheilosia scutellata. The sequence goes on from OY015311.1 coordinate 89,425,180, forward strand.
AATCAATTTATCTAACTAACCGCAAAATTTGTCAGTCAATCTCTCAGTCTCAATCTCCACATGTTTGACATATTAATTATGTTTAATTCACTCAGCCGCATTGTACGGCCAAGCTAGCCTATTTGTGCTCTTATACAATTAGTAAACAATCGAAAATAATAAATACAACTCCGAAAAATACTCATACGTATTTTTTTTATTTTTCGTTTTAGATTAATCACACATCTACACTCAACAGCGACTCAGTACTCCGGTGGTTCATTTGATCTGACGATAACATCATTACGTTCTATACCTTCAATCCACGAACAAGTGATACGATTTTTTGTCTAGTGAACAACAGTAATCAGTGCGGTTGTTCATACTATGTCCGCGCATGGATCAAATTGAGAGAAAATTTGAATTTTCTTGAAATTTAAATCGCCGCGCAGCTATAATTAAGTCGAGCGATCCCGTGAACGGTTGACATTTAAACTAAGTACAGTATTTTTTTAACTGACTATAGTGTCTACGTTTTGTGTTACTTTCATAAGTATAGCAACAGTATTATAGAGTTACATCAGTGAGGGAACAAAAGTCTGCAACAAAATGACAGCGTCAAAGGAAGCAATCTGTGAAAAGAAGGAGGAATTCGAGAAACCAGAAGGTGAGTCTTACTATAAGCTTGAGAGTGCTTATTTTTATTTTTACAAATGTTGCAAGACAAGAATTGTATTTTTTTGTAACAAAAACTGTAACGCAGAAGTGAAGCCTTTATCCAAATTTGAACTTATCAAGGAAGTAGGCCATTTCATAATAGGCCGCATAATTCCTTTGTGAAAATTACAAATTTGACAGTCAACCGTTTCAAATTTCGGAGTATTAAGCATTACAAAACGTTACATATACATTTGTAACACTTTGTTGCTAGTTAATCAAGTTAATTGTTATTACGAATTTTTACTCAACTCGTTTCTTGTAATAAAAGTGTGTAATCTGTCAAACATAACAAATGAGTTACGTTTGTACATCTGTATTGTGGGAGTCATGCGAAAGATTAAGGTGACAGTGACAGTGACAGAACTATTCGTATAGTTGATTCAAGAAGTGTCATTCAGTGAGTAATAATAAATGTCAGAAACTATTTTTGTCAAATCAGTTTAAGATTCGAACGGAGTGATGCGCCCAACCCTGGGAAATAAAAACCAATGGACGATTTTCATGTATAGATAGTGTTACAGCAAAAATAGAAAGCGAGCGGAATTTGTTTTGTATACCTATAAAATTGACTCAATTCCATTATATTTTGGTCGTTCGGGGATGCGGTGACTTGGTCCCTGCCTTTTCTGTAACTCAAACTTGAGCGCCGAAGCTCAGTGGTGCATCGTGCATATTCTGGACTACTGAGCGAGCAATTCCATGTTCAAGCACCGGGAATACACAAATTATAGTGAATATTTTTTACAAATAGTTGTGAAAAACGAGGTTTATGGTGCTATATGGACCTGTTGCTTACTTTATTTTATGAGAAGCCACCTCGATCCTTAATAGCTAGTCAGTTACGAACAAGAAGTTGGTTGAGATCGCCTTTCATTATTAGGTTGTTCATCAGGAGTTGGGGCTGGTGCGTTGTTGTCCCATCTAGTGATACAAGGGGGTTGTATTTCAAGCTGTCGAAGGAAAGCTCGTCGTTGAATCTCCTCCTCAACACTCCATCGAGTTCAACTGGACTGAAAATCACCTGAAATATTTTTATCTCAAAGTGCACCAAGAGGTTTTCATCCGCTTTGTATAAGGTCCGTGCTACTGCAAATTAAGTGATAAGTCCTTGATTCTATGAAAGGAGGGCCTTACTTGTTTGATGCCTTTCAATTCCTGCTTTACACAGAGACAGAACTTCGACTGAACGAAGGCACGATATACAATTTTTCTTTGTATGCGCACAGTGCTGCTGTTGTAACCAAGGTAATTTAAAAATATTATTTTACCTATTTCGCAAATACTTTTTTTGAAATTATTATTCTTTTCGACACATCTATGAGTGGTCGATGTTGGTCCATCCGTTTTGCTTCGTAGATCCAAGGGCTACTTTGATTGATTTCTTGACTTCGTGACCCAGCCGACACTTAGTAGGAAATCAGGGCTTGCGTCGTGGACTCATATGAAACGAAGCCATCATATTTGTGGCTATACACTTCTGATGGCACCTTAGCGGTTTTATTTTTGTTAATACTATTCTCAGGAAAGACGAACCTGTAACGCAATAGCTCCCCGAGAAGCCTGCAGATTAATTGTTTTTCTGCACTTGAGGGAGACGCACTACGCAGTCGTCAAAACTTCTAGCATTCTCTTGCGATAGTAGCCTTTCGATGTCAAATCTGTTTACAGAAACTGTTGTATAATGTGGCGGATATACGAATCCATAATACATACTACCAATTAGTGGTCCGAGTTTCTGTTGGCTGTTTAAAACCTTCCGACATCCAGCTCACTGGATACGTATTTGGCAAAAAAGCCAATTAGCCTGAGTCCATTTCCGGAGGTGTTGTCATAAACGCTGCGGTGTCCGAGTGTATAACCAAATATGTTCCCTTTTCCTGTTTCCGATTAAGTCGTAAAGTACAATCCCTACGTCGTACTTTGAGACTTATTATACGTCTTCACAAGAATAATTGTAGAGCGCAAAATGTTTCCTTGGTTGCCTAATCAATCTTCTTTTCTCAGTATAATTTGACATACTCATATAGCGTGATGTACATACTCCTACTCTTAAAAGGTCTGACAGGCATAAATAAACAAATTACCGCCAACGGTATAAATCGCTTTGAGATGTAATTATAAGCGGGGTATAGACACTTAATTTTGAAAAGCGTATACCTGTTTGCGCAGAAAGAACCATCCATCAAAATGGTTTTTGACAAGTTCATTGTACTTTTTGACAAGAAATTTCAACAAAAAAATTGCCTTTCAAGCAGAATTCCAGTTTCTTCCATCAATCCTTTCACCACCTGACCCATTTATGACGTATCTAAACGAGTAAACAATCCAACTTTACAGCGAAATTGACTACAAATAATGTACACCACCCAGAACTAACTAACAATTCGGCTTACCGCACCATTTGATGTTTACAAACCCGTCAAAACCACTTGTCGCGTAGCCACCAGCGAGTGCTTCACTCGTAGACCCCCTTCTACCCTAATAGACTATTGGTATTGATCTATTCTAAGATAAATTTAAATTCAATGTATTGCAATTAAGGCAAACGGTTTCTGTCAACTTGCCAGCGATAGTGAATCTCAGTCGTATAGTTGGCGTTTCCCTTCCGCGACTCCGTGTAAGGTCATGGACTTTTCACAACCACAATCGGAAAAGCTCGGATATGGAAATCACTGTCGGTAAGATAGTGATCGATATTTTTTTCGCTCGTAGTGGAAATCAATTTTTAGAAACGGGATAATTGCCAATAAATTTGCAGTGTGGAGGTTTTTGGTATTTTTAATTTTTCCGTTAGTACAAAAATGATTGTGATGGATGCTTTTGAAAATCACTTTGGTTATAATACCGTATACAATTTTGCTTTGTGCAGGGTTTATTTTTGGAAGACACTTTTAAGCCGCATGTAGTCAATCAACGCATATCCCACTCTGCGGCATGTTTTTCTGTGGTATTTTTTTTTTTGTAGAAAAATTATATGTGGCAATTTTTAAAGGGATATAAATAAGTTGTTGCGGAGTACACCTACTCATTGTTTCTAAAATTTGATTTTTTATATTTTTAAATGCAATATGTCAGTACATAATATGTATATATTAATTTATTTTTTAACTTCGCACCTTCAAATCGTAAAGGACGATTTGGCACCGAGAATAATCAATCAAAACTCAGGCAATTCAATAAAATGATTCTCAACCCTCACATTCACAGATGAAGCCTATAACTATCTCAAAGTTATAGCTGTCTATAGGGACTAATCGTCCAATTTGTCAATCTTATTGTTTCCCTTCTTGTTCATACTTGGTTTTGCCTTCGTTCACGACTAAAGCCATTTTGCCGTTTCTGTCCCAATATTTTTAAACGCGCCAGTGAAGGCTCTTAGAGTTCTTGATTGTAAACAGGGTAGTGTATTGGTTTTGAGATTTTCGCACAATTTCTCTAGTATGTTGCTGAAGAAGTTGCATGACAGCGCATCACCTTGTCGGAATCCTTTTCTGGCATCAAATGTCTCGTTGAGATTGTGTTCATTCATTGATTAGTTTCATGCGCTTACTGTACTGTACAGAAGACATAGTAGGCATAGGAGGCATAGTTTAGATAGAGGGCCTCGGTTCCTCCGGGATAAACGATGTTTGGATCCATATTGCTTTTTTCACTTCATTTTGGTTGGGTGGACGGAAATATTGCCTTTCATCGTTCAGATTGAATGATTCGTTCTGCGGAATTTTGGGTCCTCTTAGGTAACAGTCTGGAAAACTGGTTTTTCCATATCATCAACACATACTATGACTATACTATACAAGGTTTCCTAGCTCATCTCTACATGTCTCTGTTCGGATTTTGCTGCCTTGAATTTAATTTTTTTGGTATAACTCCCGAATATTGCTTCTGTAGTATAATCTCTCTATTTTAACGATCTCGCGCTTTTTGTAATCTTTCCTTTTCGTACTGCGAAGACGATTTTCTTTTGGTCTAAGAGCTTTCGAACCGCTCTCGTCCTTTTTTGCAGCCCCGCTTTGTAGGCGAGTTGCTTTGCTGTAAGTGCTTGCCGGCACTCTTCATAAATCAAAAGGGCGTTCAGTCTCTGATGGCTTCTTGGTATAGACAACACTGTTCTTCGACATTTGATGATGGCGGCACAGGTCTTATCGATAGCTTGAGAGTTTATAGCGACTACAGCCGTTTAACGTTAAGTCTCCTCACAGTATTTTCCATTGTGGCGATTTGAGATGCAATCTTATTTTGGCTACTTCCATTGGTGGCTCGTAACGTTCGGGCATGTAAAATGAGCTTCATCACTGAAGATGATTTTGTTCGAAAAATCAGCATCAACTTGTTGTTGCTTTAAAATTCATTCAACGAACTTTCTTCGGGCTGCATGCTCAGTAGTCTTCAGTTCTTGAGTTAATTGAACTTTATAAGCATGAAGTTTCAAGTCTTTCTTCTCGAAATGCCCAATTCTTGATTACAGTGCCGAATTGATGCTTCGATGTTTTCTGCTGAACGACTTGCGACAGGACACCCAGAGTGTTTAAGACTAACTAACTGATCCAGTCTCCCTGAATTTTTCAATTATTCTCTTCACAGTTAATGGTTATAAATCACTACGGCGGCCATATTTCGTTCGAAAATTACGGACTGTAGCTGACAAGCCTCCATTATTTTTAAAATATTGCTCAACAATGAAAATGCATTGTTCTTTCGTATAGGGCTCCATTTTTACTAACCCCGAACTGTCAGCTATCACATTGTTATCTTTTTTTTCCGTCATTGTATTTAGAACAATGCTCATATGTTTAGTCGAGTGGCTTGTATAGAAACAATTTTTGGTAGCATCACATTTTTTTCTCTGTTGGTGAATTTAGATTTATACGGATTTTCATAGAACGTTCACTAACGTGTCGATAGCTAAGAACACTTCTTGCCACATCAAAATAAGCATTGCTTTCCTCCTGCTCACTATATACCAGTCACCGATATAAATTTCACAGTGTTCCTTCCGCGTTTTGTCCTGGCCATCCCATTGTACTCCCTGAATGGCAGTTACGAGTATGTCTGCTTTCTAGCAGTCGGCGGTCTTTGGCAATTGTTCGGTTGCACGCGGTCTATTCAGAGTTCCATTTTGCAGCTAGGGTCGTTAACAGTAAGACCAGCATTATCCAAGGCTCATGGTTCATTCATAATCATTGTTCGATTTTTTGCGGTTGGGTAGTATAGACCCACGTACAAAATTCCCACGATGGAAGGCAAGGCCCTTGCTTGACCATAAAAGGTAGACCAGACATTCTGGTGTCAGTTATACACTTTGGGGTATGAGAGTGAGTTCATCACTTTTTCCCCACCCTGACTATTCTTCATAAATTCTCACTGACCTCAGCTCCAAATATGTCATCTGAAGTATCTGCTCGCAGTTAATCGTCCTTTAATGACTTAATTGAGGATATATCCTCCGTTTTATTCACATGAGTGAGTTGTTGCAACAAATCTCATTTCATGTTGCCCATTAGTTAGTTAGTTAGACTGGCGGAAACACTTCAAACCAACCATGAGTGAGTGAGTGGTCGCCACTGTTTATGTCTATATCGATCGTATTATTCTTAAAACGATCTACTATGCATCTATTTGCGAAATACTTTCTCCCACGTTGATACATTAACATTATTAGCACGGCCTTCTATTATGGCATCTATTCAATTAAATAAATTCTCCTAGTCCCAAGTATATATTTCCTAAGAATAGTTTAATTTATTTCCAAGAACTACATCATGAGCAGAGGCCCCATCAATTCCGCAAACGTTCATCAGACATACTTGTAGGTAAAGTGACGGATGTACTATGTACTCGTACTGTCAAATTTAATTGTACATCGCAACTTTATTGTGCTTTTGCACACTCGATTGACTTTCTTTTGAAAAGTCAACTGAAATGTAAATGACGCTCCCCCAGAAATGTATCGCATCCGCGCACTATATGACAAAGTGTCGAAACTGTTGCTACAAAGTTATAGCGTGTATCACTATATAGCTGTCAATATAATTGAAAATGCATGTTCTCAGTACTCGCGTGTTACGTACAGATACGAATATATAGTACTCACTCATGTTCTTTCGTATCTCATTGAACTCTGATGCAATGGGACGAACGGTGTGATATGCCTCGCTGTGGTTTTGTAGCAAATTGTAATAATAAAAAAAAACATCAATTGGCCTTGATGATTAGGTATGAGTGGGTATACGATGATATAATTTGTGCGGTTTAATTGGTAATTCATTCCTTTTACACCGCACAAGCTCAATATGAGTGCGTCGCTCTTTCACAATAATTGTTTCGATATTCGAATGCATCAATTTAGGGGCCAAGTATATTTTTGTCTTAGTAGGTACTTCGAATGCAAGATTTTTTTTTTATTTCTTCAAAAAATATTCTAAGCTCCTTTAAGAAAAAATCGTATCTCGGGAAAGGCGAAGCAATAACACATCAACAGCGCCTCGAGATGATTGAAGAATAGGTGTTTATTCTTGACTTAATTTTTGTCAGTTGCGGCTAGTCCTCTCGAAATAAGTCCCCAGGAAATGAGTTCCAAAAAGTATACTTGTCCTGCAGCGAATGGAGTTTTGAATAAATTCACTGATAGGTGATGTGGATTTGATCTGGATGACTGACTGGTCATTTGAAAACATACTGCCTGAGTATGTAACGAGGAATTCGTTACCCGTGGTGTAACGTGTAAGAGCCACTTCTAGTTATCACCACTTTGGCTGATTTTGGTATGCAAAATTTCGCTATTGTGGGTTCGTGCAATTTAGCCTGGATACTAAAAACGATTATTAGTACCACCCAAACCCAAAGACTAGCAATAGCAAACAATTCTCGAACGAGAGAGCAATTTCCGAGCTAAAAAGTATCTATGTGTGGTGTTTCATTATTTTTCCGGATAAGCTATAGTTCGTTAGTGCGCGCAGTAGCGCAGTGGTTAGTGTGCTGGACACTGTGCGAGGGATCCCAGGTTCGATTCCCGGAAAAACACAAAATTACATCTTAAGGTTTTTTCTACTGCGTCACCTCTCGCGAACGTCTGACAAACATCCGAGAGTATGACTCTCCTGAAAAAGGCAAACCATACAAGATGTTGTTGTTTTAAAAAGCAAAGGTAGTCCCTTCATTATTTATCCCCCAAAAGACGCTCATTATGATCAAATTTCTACCTCATTTTAAGTCAAAATTTGTGATCAAAAGTAAACCTTTAAGGTCAACGACTGATCATCGATTCTGAAAAAATGATATTAGTAATGATGCATTTATGAAATCTGCATGAAAAAGCGCAAAACTATTATTTTTTTGGATCGTGAACTGATCCAAAACTAAGACTGAAGACATAATTGGCGTCTAATGATCTGCCTCTACACGGGTACAACATCCCACTGCTGGAAACTCCTTGGTCTGAAATCTATGTCAAGTTCAGATCAATGTCAATGAACGCGTGGTGGAGCAGCGAACGCGAACCCTCTATACCTGAAGTTGTGGACATAACCTGATTTGTATCGATCGTGAGACGATGATCGCACATTGCTAAACCCGGCTCGGCTTCACTTTCTTTAGTTTCTGCCAACCAGTCGTTATTTATGGCAGTAGAGCGGTGACACTCGTACAAATGTATCTACACACAGTTTCGTTTGTATTTATTTTGTGATTTTTTATCATTCATTTTTTTTTTGCGATACGATGGCCTCCACACAATCATGTCCGCATACAACGCATAGAACAATCCTCTATGCGCAACATGCCTATAATCAAAGACACTTTCAATGAGACATTTTCGCCGGTCGCTAATTGTGTGATGTTTTCAGATACATTGAGTGTGGGATTGTTCTTTATTGAAGATGCTGCTGAACTGCGTTCCATTTCCAACCACATACATATATGGAGTGGATATACTAAAACTGCAAATTGCTTGAATTGAATAATAGCCTCTTATGCCCCTAAGCACAGACTATACTCTTGATTTCAACACGTTGGGCTCTTAAGAATTTATTTTATTAGGCGCGCATTACTGGTGATATTCTTAAATCAGAAATTCAATCAGTGAATCGTTGGGGAGTTTCACTGGTCATGCATTTGAACTTACCGAAGGGCAACCCGTTCAATTTAGGGCTCTAATTGGTCAAACATTTTTAACGAGTTGAACCACCTAATAATAATTCGTTTAGATATAATGGATCTGTTGATTGAGACTCACGTCCGTTTCACGTCGTCACGTCATCGGAAGCACTTCGTATTGGTCGTTGTTGCTTGTACATTTGACAAACAAAAAAATTCTCAGAATTGTATCTCACCATTCGTGGAATACTATACTCGAATAAATGACGATAGTAGCAGCAACTTTTTAGTATGCATTTAGCAGCGACTGGGAAATTTAATTAATCGTAAATTCGCAGATTATCGTGCTGAATCTTAAGTAGGTAGTAGTCTTTGTATATAAGTATAGATACTTATCAATGAAGTATCTTGTCTGTGAATATACCACACAATACCTGTAGCGAAATTGCTAAATTCAACATTTTGGCAAGCAACGTTCTGTCTTTAATTTTTATTTTCTGTTTAGGTCTAAATTGTGTCTAGGCAAGACAGATAAGCACTAGACCTGGAGATAAATTTACGGGAGGTGTATACTATACAGTATAGATGTGATATCTGTTGTTTTAGTAATAAGAAGCCTCATAGAACTACATTCTTCAATATTTTAGTTCAGAATTAAATTTCAGCTACCTAAATTTTATGAATAACGTTTATAAACCTGACGAGATGATAAAATCAAGTTCGGCGTCTTTCCTTAACCCGTATATATGAATAGTCGCTGATGATTTAGAATCGGTGGTGGAAGATCGAGAATTTTGAAGAGTACACTATGCTTAAGCATCATAATGGATGACGTGATGATAACTGATCTAGACACCATTCTTAGCGCTCTATGCTAATTCTTTAACAAAAAACGCAGTCAATAGATACTTATTGTATTTTATTGGCATTTTCTTTTGCAGAAATTTATTGAACTTAGGCCTTACGATGGGAGACAGCTTTGCTTCTTATCTATGCTGCTTCTGGAATGATGTATTTATCAAATAAAGTACTGTATTTAGTTGAGTTTTGTAATGCAAGACACCCTACTAGGGTCAGTTACTGGTTTAACCGCGTAAATATTAAAAGCCAATTTGTTCTCCACTGCCTCACGTTGCATGGCTATCTGACACATAACCCAGAGTGTAACATTTTCAATTTACGCATTCGTTTACGGCATCGAATTGTAAGTCCCCTCCATTCTTGCGAAAAATTGGACCCAAAAACGTCATCTTGTTGAGAAGATATTATGCTTTAGGTCCTGAAGCTTCATATTCATTCATTCATTTATTTCCAATGGCTCGCTTATCCATTAAGTGGGTCGCTGATGTAGGTTACTCAAGTGAACCCTATATCCATAATATTATATCTTTATTAATACAACAATATATGGGCACACGTTGGGCGCCATTTATATTGCTCTAAATAATCTCAGATTTGAATTGCAGGCTCTACTATCAGAATAGAAAAAAAAATCATCACGACTGGGTTGCAAGTAACTTACTCTTTAACACTACAGTAGTTTTATGGGAAGTACGGCTTCTGGGTGTTACCCCCACAAGATTTAAAGCAAAGTACTATGACCCTACATTGGGCGCCAACAATTTCGTTTATCGCTATATAGAATTGGACTAAAAGGATTGAACAGTCCAAAGATGTAATACCTAAAAGCCTTTTAATACTGCGGTGCCTCCGAAGACTAATGTCGTTTTCGGTTGGTCGTCTAGAACAGTCCGGAAGCAATCCGAACGCTTCTGAAAGCGTTCGATTGACACTCAACTGACAGTTCTTCTACTGAAAAGAAGAGAAATTTGCTTCTGGAATTGAATTCAGAATCGCGGAGCGTTCTCCCAGACGGTTCTGGACGACCAACCGAAAACGACATAAGGCGTCGTTCTTGGAGAGGTTGCACTGGCAAAGTAAAAGTTTGATTGACCACCAACCCCATTTTTCATCTGCATCTGTTTTTTTGGTACCTTCTATGTCGCAATGTCTACTGGCAAAGTTTTACCTAATGGTGATCATTGTCTTTTGTGTAGGTGTTTATTTTTTATTAGTTCTAAACGTTTAATTAATAAGTCCAGAGGACAGATATGAAGAATTATGTACAGCTCTACTCCCCGCCTCTTTTCGCAAGCTCGATAGCCTGGTATCCACAGTCTCACTCGGTTCTGACTGCATAATGCCTTAAGAATTGTACGACAGTTCTTGAATATTTCAGAATTGATGTTCGTAGATTCCAGTGCATTGAGTGCGGCCTGACTATCTTTGTAGATGGCTATATTGTTTCCATATATAGATTTCATCTACATAAGCTCTGCCGCCTTAGGAACAACCAGAACTTCTGATTGGAAGACACTACTTTTATCCGAAGTCGTATAGGCAATTTCAGATTTGAAATTACGGAATTTAGAATCATCTGCATAGACTGCAATTTGGCATTGCCGAATTACTCTATACCTCGAACGGAGTGTCGAAATCGACCAAACTGTGGATTTCATCAGTTTGAACCTGTACGCCTGGCGGAAGGCTCGCTGGTATCGTATAATGTCCAAAACTGCCCTCCCTGAAGTAGCCCAAAGTTGTGAGCCGTAACGCACTGTTTCCCGCAAATTGCTTAATAATATGCAAATCTAGCATCGTGATTTGCAGAAAGGTATCCAGCACTGCCGTAAGGGTGCTGTGAAGTGCTAAGTGCACCTGTTATGTCTACGCTTGGCGCTCTCTGCACTGACGCTAGTTTGCTGAGTACAGTTTTGTTTTTTCTGTCGCCTTCCACTAGTTAAATATTTACCACACTTTGATGTTAATTTTGAGCTTTAAGTAAGAACTAAAAATATAATTTTTGTTAAATTTATAATGGAATTTATTTTTGTAATTTTAATATTTTTCTACCTAATGTACGATTTTAAATATTTCTTCCATTTTGAATTATCATAAAAATGGTTTACTCATTCTATTGCTCCTAAAAAAATGCACTTCCTTCAACCCTCTTATATTAACTCATTAGTTTGCTTATACTTGTTTATTTTTTTATTTTTATTTGAATAACATAAGAGTGTGAAAGCCCAACTTACAATTCCCAAATAATTTAACTACAAAACCGGCAGATCTTTTGTTATTTATTAGTCAAGCCGTAGTCAAGCCTGCAAAGTCGTGACTAAATTAAACAGAATAAAAAACGGAAAGAACAGTCTAGGTAAACATTTAAACTTTTGGGTAATTAAGTAGTGTTATTGCCATAATAAAGCTATTATGAGGTTGTTGTTTTTAATGTATTTGCCTAACCATGTCTAAATGATGTTTGTGTCTATTAGAATTTTTTGCTAACCAAATCAAGGCTACCGCTAATAAAAGTGATAAAAGTTTTTTCTTTTTACAATTATGTGAGGAGAGGTAGCTTTAGAAACTGGATATCAGATGGCATGCTTTTTACTAAATTTTTTAAATATATAGTCAATAAAAAAGGAGAAAATTTCCATAGGGATTATTTGAATAGCTGAAATAGTAAACATGTTTCTATCTCTAAAGCTGGTTGCCAAAGTGTTCAGTGAGCTTCAATGAAATTAGCATACCTATTGATATTTTTCACAGGCGTTCACTGTTTATATATATTTTTTTTAATATTACATTAATTGAACGAATTTTCACATACCTAATGTCTCCTATAGCAAAGGGTGTTGGGATAAAATTAAAAAAACCGTGTTATAGCAAAAAAGAAGAAAATAAAAAATTATAAATTCTATCGAAGGGAAAAGAATGAAATTAGTAATATCTTCTTTATACAGTAGAGACTATTATTCTGTGTTATTGTGATTAACATTCGAGTGTGTACTGATTTAGATACTGAATTCACATGCATATTGAGTTTTTCCGAAGAAGGCTTTCATCATTGTTTTCTCTCTATAACATGCAAAATATGATTTATTTAATTTTTATAAACTTATAAAAAAGATGCTACTTTATCATTTATTTAAGAAAAACATCCCATCAGAGGCAATATTAAATTACTTATAATAAGATTTTATTTACATCTAGTACTTACACCTAATAATTTGAAAAAAGTAGGATCTAAAAAGAGTATAAAACCAAAATGTGCGTACTATTGCGGTAGGTACCTACCTACTGTTTTGTGTCATTTGAACTGAATATTTATCAGCAGATTTTCTGAATTTCTGGGATTTTGGAAATTTTGCTTGGGAACCGAGAAACCTATTGGCGACAAAATATATTTCGTATTTTACAAACAAAAAGTTTGACGCATTAAACAACCCAAAAAAAATTGGTGGATTTTTGACGCCTTTGAAATATTATTTTAGGGTTTCAAACATAAGCAAAAGTCGTTCCACTGCCACGTGAAGGGAAAGCCATCACCTCTTTGGATGGTTTAAAAATGCCTGGTATTTTATATTCATAAGTAAAATATTTAATACTTTTAAAGTGATTACATCGACTTCAATAGTCGCATACTGTGGTGGACATACAACACTAGTAATTTTTTCATTCAGTGTTTTCGAACCTTTCTTTTGTCGATTACCAAAGTTGGTAGGTATTACAATTACAATAATATGTTTCAGAACTCAATTGACACTTTTAAGCTCTGTTAATTTCGAATTTCCTTATCTCTTGACCTAGAAAAACTATCTAGAACGTTCCCCGCATAGGAGAAAAAGAGTACATGATGTCCGGGAAAACCCGGACGGATGACAACGCTACTTACACCCTTGACAGGTTCACGTGTCCCACTCTTCTACTGTGTACATAAGTCATCTCCAGAAAATAATAACACTGTAGGTTGAAGTGAAAATTACTGAATTTTGATGCAATTTTTATGTGAAATTGTTCTTAAGACTCTGAGAAGACTTTGGGCTATGTCGTTCTTCCCCATACTCCTACTGCTCGGGAGTATTTCTGACCAAAAGGATTTTTTTCTGACCTCACTGCCTTTAATTTAACACAAAAGTATGCAATGTGCATGTGAACGTAATCAACAGGGACAGTGTTGATTAAACCCTGTAATTGTTTCCCTAGATTTTGTGAAGAAGCTCTTGAAACGCCAAGAAATACAACTTTACTAACTTTTTCTTTGGCTATTTAAAGCAAACCATTTCGCTAAAATGCTGCTATACTAGGAACATTCATACTACTACACGTATGAAAATTAATATGCAACATCGTATTTTTAATCATCAAAAACAAGGTTTTGAATATGTATATTGAGTAGAAATCACCATCTAGGGATGCAGGTAGTAGGTATGTATCTCCGGTTCAACCCCCAGAAAAACAAATAATAACATCACACGATTTTTTCCTCCACGGTTCTCGTGAACGGTTTAACAGAAAGGAAACCGAAAGAATGACATACAAGACTTAAATCGTAGTTCACACTTACTCGATGTTTACCGAGACTAATGAAAAAATACACAATGAAATAGCGACTGAACCAATACGAATCTTCGGTCATATAAAGATAAATTCGTTGAGGATTTATTTGTTAGCTGCCTGGCTGAATCAAAAATTATTTTCACATCATCACTGGATCAGAAAGTTAACATAAATAATGGAGCTTAGCAATTTTGAATTTTTCAGAAAGCTTTTATTTAGCCTGAAGGACTAAAGTTCAAAAATCTACCAGTTGCTATATAAATATTTAAATATTTTTCAACCAGGCCGATTAAATTGAATCGGCATGAAGTAAACAAAGTCGTGTTATACTATGCCAAATAAGTCAACAACAAATATGTATGTGCTTTAATTTCGTAAATCATGACGGTACTTATACGTCCATTCATCTTTATCATAAAGATTAAAAGATGATTTCAAATTGTTGTTGCACACTGTAAATGAAGAAAAAAATAATAATTTATTTAAACTGGATTATTGGCAAAGAGTTCATTATCATTAGTATAGGAGGAAGCCAATTATTGCATTTTAATTGTGTCATCTACTAATAGAATAATAAGAATGAAAATCACTTCGGAAGTGGTTGTTCACTTCACTTTTACTGAGAAATTTAAATTGACAATTAATATATGAGATTTTTTATCAGAACCAGTTTTTTATGGTCCAATTTGGCAATCATTTGGGAATGCATTCTTCAAATTTCCATAAATATAGTTTACGATTTAATTCATTGACTTTACTCACGATGATCAACTCAAGAGCTTGCAATCACCAATAATTTTTAAATCACTGAGAGTGCAATCATTTTTCATTAATCAAATTTAATCATGAGAATGAATTAATTTAAAATAATTTTCAATCATCATCAATCATCACCAATCAGTTGCATTTTCTCAGTCAATACGAAGGGCCTGTAAAATAAATTCAAAATTTTTCAACCACCAGGTGTCATGCAGATGCAAGTGATTGCAACCGATAAAAGAATGCGCAAATGGTTGGTGATGATTAGAAATGAATGCATTCTTATGATTTAAATCATTTGATTGGTGAAAAGAGATTGCACTCTCTCTGGTTGAAAAATGATTGGTAATTGCAATCTTTTAAGTGGAAGATATAAAATTAAGTCAATCAATTAAATAATTTTGAAATATTGGTCATTCTTTGTCATTACTTAGCCAAACCTTACCTTCAAATGCGAATCCTTCTTCAACTGATGAGCTAATATACATATAGGTCACTACACTTCTATATGACTCATGTAGATATCATTGATACTTTTCACACGTAAGACCACCACAATAGTTTTAGTGACAATATACAATGTTAAGTGAAGACGCCAACATGCAAGACGCTTCCTGAAGTTGCGCTCACTTTTCAATAAAGTACGTGCGTTTTTCGATCTCACCTTGCATGCCGGTTGTGTGCTTTGAATTCTTAATTAAATATTGTTTTATAGTGCCCCAGTATGATAAGAAGTCAATCAATGGAGTCAAGTTCAATAAACGCACGTTTTGCAATGACTATATAAGCTAATCACTATACAGAACTGTGTTAAGCATGTTGTGTTGCCTGATATCGTGGTCATTAGACATAAGGCAATTCACCTAATTGCGTGTAATAGAAATTTATTAAGGTAACAAACGACTTTTACTCAGTAGTAAGCAATCATGTCAAAAAAACAACAAAGTCGTGCTATTAATGTGTCTGCTGTCTTGAGGTCATGCGGAGGAATTCATTTGAGTTCTTAGACCCAAATTGGGTTTAGGAAGGTGTTTATGATAGTTTGGTGCTTCGTACGAAACAAGGCTATTTTGACGGTTCTTTTTATTTTTATCAAGTTGGGACCATACGGCATTATTATCAAATGGCTGACATTTTTTTTTTACATTAAAGTCGTATGAAGGGAGCTTGAAACTTGTATAATAGGCTTTATTTAAATGAGCATAGTAAAAAGTTATCAGCTGCAATTTAACCATGGATTGGTGTAGAATGACGTTAAAATGTGGGGTAGGAGCTCAATTTTAGAGACACTAATGACCCCGTTCAGCTGCAAATTGCTAGGATCCGGTAGATTTTTCTAGTGTTTCTAGGCTAAAAATAAGTAGTTTCACTTGTCGTCAGAAATCATTAAAATATAGTTTGACGGAATCTCTTTGGTTAACTTAGGCAGAGTTTGCCTGCTATTCAGCGTGGTGCCGATGGGTATATTTAGAAAATTAAATATGCATTTTTAAGAATTACAAAACTTTACTTAGAAAGTTAAAACATGTAAAAGTGGCCTGCCGATACCTTGACACGCTCCGCTGCATAAAAATCATGCAAAATGTTTGCCATGGGAATTAGTATGTATTGTACACTAATATTGGTTTTGTATGGGATGTACCAGAACTACTTGACTGACATAGACAATTTTCAATACCAACATGACGACGGTAAAAACAAGTCCTCTCATATTCTCAAATTTCATTCGCCTGGGTCGATTCGTTTGGACGCTATCATGTTTTCAACAGACAGACAGACGGGCATGGACACTACGAAGATCGAAAAATTCCGCAAATGCCAAACAATAATATAGTAGATTGGCTTTAGCAAATTCATAACCTATTCAACATATTTGGTAGACACAGAGACACTACTTACTTTGGACGATTGCGCTATTTAGTGGCAAATATTTTTTACAATAAAAATGTTGAGTGATTTGTAGCATTTGTACATATTACCGTGTTGCCATGTTTGGTATATACTTAAATGAATCGAATTAATATAACATTTGAAATAAACTCGCTTACATTGTACATAGCTTCAGCTGAATTTGTATTCTTGTTAATTTTGATATTTCGGACTATACTCTAAAGGGTTTTCTAATAGGGATTAATAATAATACAGGTTGTGTGTGAGACATCAACGATTTTTTTGTTTTATTTGAAAGACCTATCAATGAATATATGGAATATAACCTCCTTCAAATGGCCGCCGCTGCTTCACTGGGTTCAGAGCATCCAAGGAGTCAAATTTTTTGATGTCTCTGGAGTATGGATCAGGCTTAATTTGAGCGATAGTACGGGTTATGTTGACTTTGAGGGCACCGGTCCGTTCGTTTTTGGCTTATTAGCATAGACCTGCCAACTCGCACCCAGAAGACAAAAAAAGACCATTTTTCATTTTAATGGGACGTACCGCTACGTCATGTTATAGGTTTGATTTTGGTCTGTTGAATTTGGTTGCAAGTTTTGACTTCAACAAATCGCTTGAAATATTGGATACAAAAAAGTGATCATTTTTATTTGCACTGGATGCGATATCTATTTAACTCTATTATCTGTGGTCTAACGGAGTCAAATCGTACGATTGGTCAGTTCACGTCGTCTCAGCGTGACAATACTAAATCAAATTGTTCGTGCAAAATAGCCATTGTAACTGTGTGGCACGAAGCGCCACATGTCGTTAACATCCATATCATTCAATTCGAGGCAAAAGAAATTGGTTGTCATCGATCATTAACGCCGTTAATGGTGATGGCAATGCCTTTGTCGTTTTCGAAGAAGTACGGACCGAATATGCCCTCAGTCCACATTCCATATCATATGCACGTTTTGCTTGACGCTGTAACTTGATTTTGGTGATCTTTAGTAAAAAAAAGGAATATTAATGACAAATAAAACAACATGGCCGCCATTTGGTCATTGAAAACCCCTATAATAAGCTCTGTTCGTGATATTATTGCAATTCTTCGTTATCCTTCTGTTGCTCTCTTAAGTAAAACGTTTTTAATATAACATATAGTTTTTTACGATATAATTTGTTTGATCAATTATACTGCTATACATAATTAATAAATCAATAAGAGTAATTAAAACGTTTTTTTTTTATTTTTTTACAGGTATGTTGTTGCTTCTTTACTTTGTCAATAATATTATCGTAAGTATGTACCTACCCAGGGATCGTGATGGGCTAAATTTTTGTGCTTAATTTTGCATGGGTGTCCTTATATTCTATTTAACTATAAGTATGTGCCTACTGCCTATAATTATCGATTATCCGAATAGCTTGTTTCTTCTGGCCCTATATAGAACTACATGTTTGGTAACGTCTACTGTAAGAAAAAGTTGCCACGATTTAAATATCTCATTGATCTAGAAATTGATAACTTTCTTTTATCTATTTGATCTTGCGACGTTAGATCAGTGATCCTTCCATATTATTGAGAAATTGATTGTTTCTCCAAGAAGGTACATAGAATGGATTGGTTTGTCGTCAATTTTAAGTAATAATCGAGGCAATGCATTTTTCTTGCCGGTACGACCAAGTTTTATTTTTTCCACTTTGAGATTTTATCCAAGTTTTCAATTAGAGAACTAACTGAATGACTAAGTGAGGTATAGTTGCATTCGCAGCACATTATAAATGTGTTTTAGCAAAGTTGTGAAATAGAAGAAGAAGAAGTAGATTTGGGGAAAGCATAGAATCTTGGGGCACTCTTATGTTTCTAGCAAATGTATCTCATATTAAACGGTCTAAGTCTAACTTGAACTAATCTGTCCAAAAGAAGGCTTTATATCTATCCCCATAGTTGTTTTTGTAGTCAATACGAGGCTACCTTCCTTTGTAGGGCTATATGTCAGACACGATCAAAGCTTTTGAAATGACAAAGAGTACAGCTTTGTATTTACCATATTGATGGATTTTTTGCGACCATAAGTAGGATCTATAGATCAGAAGATCTTTGGTAGAACGACGACTGGATATTTCGACAGTCATTGGCTTTTTTTTTACCTTAGGATATCACGGAAATCAATGCTATTGGACGCCAATTTTGAGACAACCATTTCTTTAAATTTTTGGAAAGAGGGATTGTTGCTTTTGCCGCATGGACCGAAATGCCCCTGACGCATAATTACATCCAATATATTTTTTAGTGACTCTCTCACATCAAAAGATGTTTTTAACGAGATTCTGAAATTTTGCCTAATTTTACAAAATTATTATTTTTCTGTTCTGATTGGTGTGACCGCCATTCAGTCGAGTCTGGGTTTTGCTGCTGTCGCCTTGTTTACATTCTTCCTTGAACCAGGTAGATACCTACCGCTACCAGAGTTTGCTCTCAGGTAGTTTTATGGTAGAATGAAAAAATATGTCTACCAAAATTTCCCCAACAAGTAAATAATTTCGGTGACTCTTTTTAAACATTAACTACTTATGCAACGTTTTAAAAATATACCCAAGTCTTATATGATATAATTACAAACGGTTATGTTGGTTGGATCTTTTAATTGTCGTACAATGGCTGATATTAAAGTAACAACCAACCAACATTACTGCAAATTTGTAAATTGCATTAAATCACCTTTCGTGTTCCTAAATGCAAAAAAAGGTATCGCACCAAAACCCGAAATTTAATGGCTTCGGAAAAAACCTCTCGATTGCCATAAAATTTTAACATGCGCACCACAAATAAAAAAAAAAAAAAATTGAAAATAAACATCTCGCAATAAAGCTGAAAATTTCAATAAACAATGAACAATTTATTAAGACCTTATTCAACAATACCAAACACTGCCAATAAAGTGGCAATCCACTTCACTTAGTCAGAGTACCTCTACCTATATGCCTTCAAGACGCGTGTATAGTATACACTACACGCAGAAGCTTTTTGTAATAGTGAAGACCACGTTAAAAACTGAGAGTGAGAGTTGACACCAATTAACAAATTACTATGACTTGTAGCGTAATTCCGATTCATATTTGTTTAGCATATTGTAATTGTTAAAATAGAACCAACAGAGAACCGTTATATATGTAGATCTGTCAATGGGCGTGTTAATTGATTTAATTAAACACTTCCGTTTAAAATACAAAAGTATGTACCTCAAATGGAGCTTTCTAAAGAGGCTTTGTTGCATTTAAGTAGGAATTGTGACTAATGAGATGAAAAGTGTCGGCTTCTTTTTGGAGATGTCAGATTGTCAGCAATTGTCAGATTATTTCTTCGAGACAGGGTTTAATATATGTTCTGAGGGACACTCGTACCTACGGTCCATTGTAGATAATACCAAGCGGGATAGCTCGTTTTCGACTCAGAAATTTTAATTTATTTTCACAGTACTTTAATTTTGTTATAGACCATAAGCACCTAACTCTCCCCTTAAACCAAAATGATTGCCCAGAAAGGTTTTATTAAAGACTTTACTGAATAATTTTTTTCAACATTTCGGAGCAGATTAATGGCTTGGAGATGATCACTTACTTAATGGACTCCCTACTGTTGAAGAGTCTTCTTCTGGAGACACTGCTGCCTTGAATCCTCTGCAATTCGCTAGGTTTTAATAGCTCATGCTATTTATGAGTGTATATATATTTTAAAAATGATGGAGCGAATTCTGTGGTGTCAAAAAACCCCCAAAGAGAGAGTAACTACCAATTTGCCCTTCAAAAAAGCCTGAATAACCTCAAAAATGCATTAATATTTCTGGTAGTTGAGCGACTCATTGCCATTTAAACAAAAATGCCAACAAGTTCGTATTGTATGATACATAAGTGACCCTCCAAACGTTTATACCAATACATTTTACATGAGGTGTGATATTTTCTGCAGTTTGTATAATCTCCTTTAGCGACAAATCCCTCAAGTGGTCATCTACCCCTTTATGGCGGCGTTCAACATCATACCAGTGGCGCAAGTAAATCATGACTCACTTTGCTGTTTTAGTTGTGGCAATGGCATGTGATTAGCGTAGCGCTTGTTGGCACAAGGTATACTAGGGGTGTTTGCTGATTTAATAAATTGTCGAGACGCCAATGTGACTCTTTAGGTAGGTGAGGGTATTTGTGCTTTGTGCATCTTTTATAGCTGTCGAGCTTAATGAGGATGATCAGCATCAGCAGATAAGCATTAGTATGTACCTATTGTAAGTGATAATTAACAGGACAAAGATCTCTTAGGTATGTCAGCATCTCATATTGAGGTGAATGGTAAGAAGCGGAAATCGAATCTTACACGAATTGCATTTTTGTAAAGTCCATTAATATAGATTTAATTTTAATGGTGTTGGAGCGATTTCTGTTCTGTTGTCAATAGCTCTGCCGATCCGTTTTCCAAGAATACGTTTTTAACAGACCTTTGTAAATTGTGGACACGTGTCGAGGGGCCAGATCACCAGATCAGATAAAATAAAAACGATCGAACGACAGCGTTTTCACTAAAGCTGATCTGGGCCCAGGCTAACTTTAACGAAGTCACAATTTCGAAAATTTCCGTATCAACTTATCTATTAGTGACGGTCAGAATATTTAAGTAGTTAAAGGTTAAGAATGATTGTTTGTAAGGCCCATCGTCTCATACCAGGGATCGATGTACGGGCTTGTTAAACGAAATCATAGCGAAACAAACTTTGATCGACTTTCTTGTAATCTTATCGTGACTCTACAGTATTTATAATGTACAAACCCTTTCGATGTAAAGCCTGCCGCCTTCCCAGAGGAAGTCAGGAAAGCAAAAATCCACTTTAGTTTTAGTTGTGTGTTTCAGGAAGTCTGTATAAATTCAGTATCCAAAAATGTTGTCTACTCTTCAATAGCGCTTACAGGTAGTGGTAGGTGTTAGTTCTGCACATTGTTGTGAGTTGTATTAACCTTAAACAATTCGTCACCAGCAGGGCCGTAGCCAGGATTTTGTTTCGGGGGGGGCTTGCTTCCAAATCTTACGAGGAATTCTTTAAACAAAAAACTATATAGGTACAGGGTGTCCCAGTTAAGGAGAATAGTCCTTTAAGGGAAGATTAGTGAAGTTCCGTAGAACAAAAAATGTTATGCCAGGAGGGGTCTATTTTCACCATATTTCTCGTTATGGCCCTTCAAAGGATGTGACCTCTAATTTGTAGGTGTTACCACTTAAAACGCTATAACTTCTAAACTATTAGAGATACAAAAATTGTTTTGTGCACTTTGAAAAGACAATTTAGTAGCGCATACAAGTCCTAAGCATTACGGGTACATCTGTGCAGCTATAAAAAAGTTATGGCTCCTTAAACTCAACATTTTGAAAATTTGTTGTTACAATTCTTTACTTAAAATGTTTTTTTCTCAAAATGTTTACTTAATAAATTTGTTTCTTTTTTATGAAATTTTTATCCTTGAGAAATTTCTAAAAAATAAAGTAAAGCAAATTGTTTACGTACGATCAACAGAAGTTGTTGTAAAAGCCGTTTTTTGTCCAAAAAATGGTCAAACAAAATTAAGTCAGAATAATAAACTAACGTAATAATGAGCAATGGAAGTGCTGTGGAAGTTAAGCCTTTAGTCAGGTCCGAGAACAAGCTGTGCAATTGGAACTTCCCAGAACTTTCCAAAGTAATAGGTTACACCCTTCCCATTTAGCACCGGTACGGACACTTCCTCAAGAACATTCTGTGGACTGACGGAGCGCAATTCACAACAAAGTTATAAAGCTACAAACCTCCACAATTTGCACCATTGGTCAGACCCCAATCCCCATTAAATCACACAACATCCTTTCAAAGGTAAGAATTTAATTATTTTGAACAACTTCTTCAAAATGTGTGCTTATTTCAAATGAGGTTTAGCGTAAATGTTTGAAAACACTTTAGTAGGCCCGCACGTTCTTCCACAAATAGTTAATTCCCTTGAATTTCTTAGAGAACGATTGCCGAAGCTCCTTGAAGATGTTCTTCTTTTTCAGAGAAGAGCGATGTTCTTTCAACAAGATGGAGCACCTTGTGACAGTAGCAGCGGGGTAACTCCATACCTTAACCATACTTTTAACGAACGGTGAACTGGTCGATTTGGTCCAATCCTTGGCCACCCAGATCTCCTTACCTAACACCCAAGGGTTTATTTTTCTGTGGTGCTGCGAAAGAACAAATTGATTTTAGAGAAATATCGAGGATCTTTTTGACCATTTTTGTCTGACAAAAAAAAAACGGCTTTTACTACCAATTCAAGTTGCTTAACATAATTTTTAGAAAAATTCTCAAAGAGAAAAATTCCATAAAAAAATAAAACGGGAAATATGGTGAAAATAGACCCCTCCTGGCGTACAATTTTTTGTTCGGCGGAACTTCAGGAATCTTCCCTTAAAGGATTATACTGCTTAACTGGTATACTCTGTATATTCCAATTCACTGATTCTTATTAGTTTTTAAATCGTATGTACCTTATTTTTTTCAAAGCAGAAGACGTCTTGATTTTTTTTTTGACATGTTGATGCTTTCGAAGACATCACCCACATTATGCTGGTTATTTCTTCAAAACTTATTGAGATGCATTTGAAGAGCTCTACAAAGGAAATAATACTGTTATACCTTTCAATGAATCTTGCGTTTCACAAAGGCTTAGAAGTCGAGTTTTTCGGCTCTCTGGTGCGTGTTTTTTAATGACATTTTTTAAAGTTATATTTGCATTTGAATGGTTGCGGAAGATTTGAATTTATATTAGAAAGTTTTAGTTTTTAATTTTTTGCTTAGCGTTTCGGGGGGGGCTTCAGCCCCTCAAGCCCCCCCCCTGGCTACGTGCCTGGTCACCAGGAAGAGAGTTCCAAGGTATCCAAATTAGTTAGTTTTTTTTGTGCTTTGTCATTAGAAATTTGAACCCCAAAATAATTAAATAATTAGTTTTTCCTTATATGGGTATGCAGCCATTTTTATATCACCTCATCCTTAGCCGAATGCTTTCGATTATTTAAAATTAAAAATATCTTTCGAATCTTTGTGCGCCTCTTACACATAGGCGTACATTTGAAATAGAAAAATCAGTTCACCTAAAAGCATACACATTTGACAACACACTGTTGAGTCTTTTACCTATTCCTAAAAGTATGCAGCACATAGCTAATGTAAAAGCTTCCGAAAACGAAAACCCCACCTGTTGGCTCACAACTATATTTTTTCGCCGATTAATAACAAGCTTTTGCAAATGTTTGCCAATATCAGCTCTGGTGTTGCCAGATTTTGTCAGTGGAAATTCATATTAATTTCTTTATTTTGCATTTTTATTTTTCTCACTTCTTTCCCCTTTTAGGTTTTTTAAAAATTTGTGTAATTCAGTTGAATAATAATTAATTTGTAATTTAAGAATTTTCCTCTTTTTTCAATGATTATGTACCTACATATAGGATGTCGCCAAAAAAATAAATAAATAGTTAATAAAATGAAAAATGCAATGAATTGAATATTTTCATGTTTTCGAACTTGGCCTTTGAAACAAATTTTGTAGGTAGGTACCTACTGTAGATAACCTAACGTAGTCACCAACCTTATTCCTAACTTAATCTACGTATACAATACAATACATACAATAACAATTAAGGCTGTACATATTTAATATTTTAAAATAATTTACATACATATTTAATTAAACTAAAGAATTACAAGTCTGTCGGATATAACCTTAATACACTTTTTTTTTGGAAAGTGACTTTGCATTTTCAAAGTTAAAATAAATAAATAAATAATTGTACATAATCATAGATTTAAATAAATAGTCTTGCAAAAGTACAATGCAAAAAATGATGTGAAGTGAACTGAAAAAGGAAAAAAAATCAGTGGAGACATTTTCTTGGCCGAGTATAACAAAATTATACGTAGTACGTATAACACACAATATTGTTATGCTCGACTGACAATTAGTGTGTCCCATCTATATGAAAATAAGAATTTAGCGTGCGGAACAGGATACTGCTTTGCTAAACTGCCTTGCTAAATTCTATCTCTGTAGACATTTTTGTATGGGAGATAAAATTTAGCGCGAGCAGTATACTGGGCTTAAAGCTAAAAAAGCGAACAAAGCCTCCTCATTCCAAGGTGTTTCCTCCTGTGCCGAGCAATAGCTTGACATTCACACAGGAAATGAGTAATATCCTCTGCGGCAAGGTATAAGATTCCTGTTAAAAGTTTTCTTAGTGAGCTTAACACGGAAATCCCTCTATAATTTTCAAGTATTTTGTTTAGATAGCATTTCTTGATTTATTGTATAGTCATATGAAAAAGTAAGAGAAGAAAAGTAAGAAGAACAAGAATATTTTCATTAAGTTTGGAGTAGTCAGTGCCGAAAATCCGAAATTTTTTAAATTTTTGATGCACTTTTTACTTCATAAAAATAAAAATATATAATATGTATACAAGCTTCAACTCAATCGACTATTTTTTTCGAAGTTTTGTGAAAAGGCGTTTGCATTGTTTTTACAATACCTTTCGATAGCCTGAAAAGTTGAACTC
The DNA here is from genome assembly GCA_955612985.1 of Cheilosia scutellata. NCBI lineage: Eukaryota > Metazoa > Arthropoda > Insecta > Diptera > Syrphidae > Cheilosia > Cheilosia scutellata. Next base: position 89,450,622 of record OY015311.1, read on the forward strand.
AAACGGTTTGGTGGGTCTATGCATATACGATTTTGAAACTTCGTGACCAATACCTAAGATTGTCTGAAAATTTGAATGTTTTTCTGTGCCACGCCCTTTGTCCAAGCCTACTGCAGTACGCTATCCCGTAGTTTTCTATTAGTGAACGAATTTTGAAATCAGTTCAGTAGTTCCAGACCTTACCCCTTACAAAGAAACATTACCTGTTTGTATAGTATTTAGTATTTTTTTTTAGATTTTATGGGGTTTTCCCACTTTTCACATTTAATGCCAAAATTTGCAAAATGGAATATCCCTACATGTGGCAACGCTGAATTCAGCTCTCCTCCGTGAAAAGCTCTATAGGGTTACAAAGCCAAACACTTTTTTGTTTACATTCTTATGACCATCGTATCTTGCTTGAAGGCAATTTCGTTTTTAGATATATGCATTCGTCTTCGAAATCATTTCATTAAATATATTATACAACAATTCTGATTGTTTTTTGATTTTACATTGACTCGATGCATGATACCCTCCTGGCCTCCTCTGCCCTCAGCTACTTTCTATTTGCGCACTTAAAACTGACACTTCAACGGCTACTTAATTACTTTACCAGTCACAATACCGACAATGCATACTAACAGTCATCAATTTAGGTATGCATTGGCCGCAAAAAGATGTATCTGCAACTTATGATTCAAACACAATTCTTGTCTTGATGGAAAATTTCATCACTCTAGTTTATCAATGAACACGTGACTTTACTTTTGCCAACCTTCAGTCGCTGTAGTCAAACGTCTTATCCGGACTTTGATTCTCTACATAGGTATAGATATTTAGTCAGGTGTATGGCATTTTTGACATTGATTTTATTTTATACAGAAATCCAATTAGCACAACCTTTACTCGGATAATAGAGATAAGCCGGTTGGGTGTTCACGTTATCATATCACATTTCCGTACCTATTTGTTCCTCCTATCTCACTATCAAACGTGCAGTTTAAATCTAAGTCAACGAATATAAAGCAAAAGCATGTCAAAATTGGGACAGATGTCGGATTTGTAATCTTGCGGTGCAATTTCTTCACTTGTTTTCGTATCCTGTCCAATCAACAACAAACCCAATATGCATGTACCTACCTAGTTATTTTTGACAATATCTATTTCGGGGGATGGAATTTACAATCGAAAATTTGATTGATTATTTTGATCTTCGACTTTACTTTATTAGCTCTCACCACTAGACAAAAATTGGTTAAATTAATCAAACCGTCATTAGCGTTCAACTCGAATCCATTTGGATGACTATGCAACATTTTTATATCTAACTCTATGTTAATTTCCGATCGCGACATTTCTCTTCATAACGGTGGAGTGGGGTGGGGTGCCTCGTCTTTCCCGGCACCCGCGACACGCGAGGGCAAGCACAAAACAAGTGACACATACGAACGCGCAAATAGTATCTGTGACATTTTATTCTGCACGAACGAAGTATCAGCCGAATAACACGTGAGCGATATTAATCGTAAACGACAACAAAGCAATGGAATACAAAACGGAAAAAAAAATAAACCAATGACTTGACGTTGTCCCTCCTTATCGCGGCGACCGCTGAAATGGTGGAAATATGGTGAGACGTCGAGAGAACCTGAAGCGGTTGGAAAGGGGGCATCTCATTCTCATTAAAGCTAAAAATAAATCCACACAAGTATGTAGGAGCTTTATATGAAATCTGTATTCTGTATTCAGAATAGCATCCAATCAAGATGTGAGAGCCTGTTGGTATGTCATCATCACTCACTGGCACTGGGTGTTTTTGACTTGCTGTTGATGTATGTATGTAGTACAAGCTTGTAAAGCTTTTTTTACATGTAGGATTGTAGGCTAGCGCTAGCCGATATTTAGATAGATACTTCTGACACGAGTTCGAGTATGGTATGGATGGATAGTCGTTGTCGACTGACATGTGGATCGCTTATAGCAATAGATATCAAGTCTGGGGAATACATATCTACCTAATAAATAACACTTATTTGCATTAAATCATACTGCGTGAAATTGCCTTAATTTAAGTGTTGACTCAGAGGTAGGTCTTGTATTAATCCGTGAATGGATAAAAGATATTATATCTGCCAAGAAAAATAAATTAACTTTTCCTTACTTCACCACCGCATTTGCAATATGTGCGCACTTTTTGTAACATCGCATTTCCAGCTGATTTGAAAGGATGGACGAAGGATGTTGTTGTCGTTTTTTCCACTTGTCGTAGGTAGGTACGCAGTTCCCTTTTGAAAATGAATGTACTTATGATTCATCCAATATTATTTATTGTGGTAGATTTACAGTTCTTTACAAAGTCCTAAACTAATCTAAATGCTATGACTTAATATTATATGGACTGCCAACTTCACATGTTATGTCCAAAACAACAAAGGCGCTGCTGCTTTACAGCGGATACGTAAAGAAACACATGCCGACGCACGTCCATCTTGTAGAGCACTAGCTCTTTTGGTTTACAGTGGTGAAAATCAGAAACATATATAATGCCATATACCGGCTAAAATAATATCATTTTTTTGCTAAGAATATACATAAAATAAAGATCAATAAAATAATGGTGGCATATATTGTTGATCGTTATTTCTATAACAATTAATGTTATATTTTTCTATTAAATAAAACTATTGTGCCATCCATTATTAAAAATACCCAAGAAAAGGGATGCAGAGGATGTTGTGACGAGGAAGTCCATGAGGACACCGTACACTTTCTTTGTCACTCTTCATCGCTTTGCCACATAAGAAGTAGAATCCTTGGTAGTTACTTTTTCGATGACTTAGAAGAACTTTCCGATAGGTCCATAAATGGCCTACTTAAATTTGCAAATATATCAGGATGGTTTACCAATCCGTAGACTATTGCTATTATATTAGAGCATTACAATGAATCTACATTGATCTAAGTACAGCATGTACATGTAAACTGTACAGGTTCTCCTGTCTTGCTTACCTACTAACCTAACCTAATCTATCCTTGGCTTCGCTCTAGTTAGGAAAGGCGCGCACTCAAGTGGTCAACAAGTGACGTGACAGTGGCGTGGTGACCAAGTGGCAGGCGGAATCGCTAAAGACTATAAACAAATGAGGACGCGCGCACCTAAGCTGAGTAGGGATGACGTGGTATTTTGCAGATGGCGTTATATTCAATTTTCGAGTGGAGAGCGGCTGGTGCCGACGTTGATTTTGGCATTGCAACTGCGTATTTTTGTTTAGGCGGAAAATATAACTATACGAGACGACCAAGAATTCAACAATATGTAACGTTGTTTGCCACTTCAGTGCGCGTTAAATCACTTTCATACCACTTCGCCACTATTCCATCGGCACGCCAAATGTTCACCACTCCTATGTATGTCACGCAACATTCCAATACCTCACCACTACCACACTAACTAAGTGCGCGCCAACTGCGCGCGGATGAAAAATAAGAAATTTCCCACCTACAAAATTTGATCCCCCTTTTCCCCCTTTTGGAGTTCGTATTTCCCCAAAATCGCTTCTAAATGCTCACTTTGGCCATAAAAGGGGCATTTTTTTTCCATTTTGGCTGAGCGTTGTTCAGTTAGCACAAACTGTTTTATACATGAGATAGAAATTATAAAGGAAAATGAAAACATCTCATATATATTTTTGCGTTTAGAGCTATTATTGAGAGTGTATAAAGTTTATAAATAAGGCTGTTAGTATTTGGATTGTTTCATAGAATTAAATAAAATTGCTTTAATGAAGAATTTACTTTCATTTTAATTTTTTGCTACTTTTCTTCTTTTAAAACCATTCTTAAGATAGGTACGTCTTAATCAACGATGATCTTGGTCAGCTTTATTTACTATTTTTCAGTACATTTCAATTTTCAATATCAATTTATTTATTTTTTGATGTAAGATGATGTATTCAAAATTAATAAAACTGAAACAAATACACAATATGAAATAATATCACATTTTGGAATGAATTTAATACATATTTGCATTCTTACTATTAAGTTTCACATCATACATTTAAATCAAGTATAGTGCAATTGATATTTTTTTATTTAATATTTTGTTTTACACCACAATTCTTAATTTTTCTATGCCCTGTATTAAAAATTGATTTTTTTTCTTTTACAGGTATGTTACTGTTTACATTGCCCTATTAAACTGTATCTAATTTGTTTACTTGTAAGTATTACATAAATATTACATACCATTTGTCGATAGATTTTTGAACCTAGGATCCAACTTCAAAGTTTTTAATTTTGTAGAACAAAATATCTTATGTCTTTCAAGACAATTCCCATTTCCATTCAGTATTCTATGACTTGGGAGAGCAGGTGTTCTCATAGAGCTGACTAAAAATTAGCTTTGCACTGCTTCAATACCTTGTAAGATTTCAAGTAAGACTCTGATGAGTGCCGAGACATGCGGGCGTTGGAAGAAAGAAAATAGCAGATGTACTGACAGAAAGATTTTGGGTTGGGGTCGAAATTCTGGCGAGGTCAAAATTCTTTTTCAAATTTCTGCTTTCAAAATTCTGCTTTTCAGAATTCTTTTTTTCAAAATTCTGTTTTTCAAAATTCTGCTTTTCAAAATTCTGCTTTACAAAATTCTGCAAATAATAAAAAAAAGGTTTGGAAAATGTTAAAAAGCGCGTTAGCACAGTTGCGCGCGCTATTGTGTTTACTACAAATATTAAGAACTAAATAATAAACCCTATTACTAATTGATAGATTAATAATATATGTAGTTTTGTTTTGTTTTTGTTAAGAAAAGCGCGCGCTTTTTAACATTTTCCAAACCTTTTTTTTTATTATTTATGTAAAACATTCTACCTACCTACTCACTTGTTATAGAAGAAGAGGTAAAAGGAGTTTTTTTATTGGTTTTAAGTTTGCTCTCTTGGTTTAGACAAATATTCTGTTAGTATACCCTTGTGAGTGAACGTGTGCTTCTAGAGTGAAAATGAATATATGTACCTGTAATTAAATCCAATAAAGGAAAAGATAAGTTGTGCGTGGATGGATATATATATATTATTAGCCGTTTTTTATTATCAGCTATGATCCATATAGATCATCGATTTACATGCACTTACAACAACAACATGTGATCCTGCTTTTCATCGAGATCACGAAACATGATCTGATTTAATTCAACTATTTCTCGTTGTTGTTTCGTGGCGTTGTTTAATTAGTGTTGGTGTCCCTGTAAATTATAGTCACACAGTAATATTGCCAGACCAAAATATGAAACACAATTAAATACACAAAAAATCAATTAGCATTTCTTCAAATTCGAATAAGTTACTACTCCGACTTTCGAGATGTTTTGTTTCGCTACATAGCACAGAAATATAAATGGAAATATTAGCAGTAGGTACAATACGGTTAATTATGATGCGTATTTGAACATAACATTTGAACATAGTTTCCCAAAAAAAAATATTGAATTCTAAATGTATGCAGATTTGTATCCATATGGTAACAACCCCGACACAACAAGCGAAATGTCAAACTCAAATATGAGCAAGTGCAATGGAGAAATCATCGCATTGTAACGTCACATTGTACCGTGTGGCTGCAAGTTGGCGGGTGGCAATAAGATATTTGTCATAATTAGTATTGGATTTTATATGTGAAAAACGACTGTTGCCACAACTTAATCAATGATCCAGTTTGTTTTATTTTCATGATCTGATCCGGATCAGATCACGCTTATAATAAAAAACGGCTATTGTGGAAAATTAAATAAATGTAAAAATTATATTGCAATTATGAAATAATTTGTCATTTTTTGGCTGTTTTTTTTTTTTGTTTGTTCCTGGTACCCACCTGTGTACCTTCTTTCTATGAAATATATTGTAATTTATTGACAAAGTTGAAAAATATTTGTTTTCTTTAAATTCGTAAATTGAAAAAAAAACTGAATTAGCAGAATTTATTTGTTTAAAATATTGCCTGTCAGAATTTTAAAAAGCAGAATTTTGTAAGACAGAACAGAAAAAAACAGAATTTTGAAAAGCAGAATTTTTGTGTTAAAAGTCAGAATTTTGCAAAACAGAATTTTGAAAGCAGAATTTCGACCCGCTCCCAAAGATTCTCTGTCCAGGTTTTCAGTTTCTGAGCTATTCCTAATTCAGAAGTCAAAATAGCAAAGTTGGGAATAGGAAGTGTACCTTGACTAATGGAATAACATCCAGGGGTTAGAATACATATATCCCTGTATAACAATAAACCAGGAGAATCTCTAGGCCTTAGGAAGCCTAATAGGTTTCCATACGCGTAAACTGCCAGTTCGATCTCACTGACACAAAACAGGTGTCATTTTTGAGACCGAATTTTCTCTCTGAATGCAAGACGGATGAATATGCTATGTGGTGTGAGCAGACACTACTTCTTCAGAGAAACCCTTCGCCCTGAAGAACTACAAAACAAATCTACCAAATAAAATCTTAAATTCATAAAGGTATTTGAACATCCCCTTTGATGACGCACACAAATGATTTTAATAAATGCAATGCGCAGTTCGGTTTTTGATACTACTATGATACAACATTCACCGATAATAAGGTAAACCAATCATGCGCTTACATTCCCTCATTTAAACACAAAACAGCAGTAGAATTTACTTACTTACTTAGTTAAGGTGGCGCTACAGTCCAGAATGGACCTGGGCCTTAACCAACAAGCGTCGATCTTTGGCCAGCTGTCTCCAGTAGAATGTAGTCCTTTATTTTTCGGACGAAATATTATGTTTCTAATAGTCAAAGCATACCTTTACGTAGGCATTATTAGGAGGAATAAACTCGATCCACAGCATTTTGAAAAAAGGATTCGATTTGGACTGAAAAATAATTACTTAACTTGAGATGTAATAACCCGCGACCCACTTAATTGATAAGCGGGAAATGAATGAATGAATGAATAAGATGTAAATAGGATGTTCAATCCTACACATGACATGACTTGACCTCCATCGAAAAAATACCCTTAAAAAAATACCCCTGAAAGAAATATTGTATTCCAATTATATATCTATAAATTGAATTTCTTAAAATAACCCAAAAGCCGCGGCTATCTTTGTACTTTGTAGTCACATGGCACATTATCGAAAATAAAATCAGACATCTCTGTCAAATCATAAAAAATCTGACAGCTCTGTCAAATCAGTGAACGTTTTCTACACGAGTAAAATGTCTATTAAGTTGACAGTTCTATTGTTAAACTAGTCATGTGCTTTCACAATTATGACTATTTTTAGTTAACGGCATGCAATCACACTATCTAAGATTGACTGACCATTGACATATCGACAGGTCATATGATTTTTCAGAAGACATAAAGTGGCTTTTGAATACAAACACAGGAAATGCGAGAAAAAAACCGACCACTTGTGTCATGAGTTCAGTCTTCAGTGCAGTCAAAAAACCCATCTGCCAATGACACATGGACATGGCTCATGGCTCAGATAAGAAAATCAAATAAATTTGTTTTATTGTTTAGCTGCAGGATAACGTACAACGTACAACGATCCCTTTTGTTGATGTAGGTGTAGCTACAGCTACTTGAACTTGGAAGACAACAACATTAGGTGGCAGAGTTGTATGTAACATCTGGCGATTACACAATATGAATCATTTTTGAGCGGGAAATTAATTTATTTTAAATAGTTGTATCTTATTTGGTTTTCAAGATACATACATATTTGTTATAAAAAGATGTCCGAAAAGTCCTTTTGACAATTTTCCAGATTGCGTTTCCGAAGAACTCTTTGTGCTAAAGCCTTATTGAATCAAGTTTTTAGTATTTTCTGTAATGGAAACTTTTTATGTTAACTCAGTTGATCAATGAGTTTGGTCTGAGCGAGTGGTTCGAGGTTGAACCACTGACATTTCGCGAACTTTTAGCAAACATCCAAAGGTATAACTTTCTAAATTTATCCGTTCAACTGCGAAAAATTGCAGTTCCCCTCCATTCGTTCAAAAAATCAAACTCTTAAAAATGGATGGATTTTGAGAAGGCAGTTATAGGGTCCTCTGTGGATTTCTTGTTCCCACTATTTATATTTTGAATGTTACACAAAACAGCATGGGATCGCTGGGCTAACAAAAAGCCCTTCCTTATCCAAACATTTCATCTAAGAAATATTTAGTTGAAAAACTGGCCAATTCATCCATGGACGTTTCATCCACAATTAATTCTTGCACGTGGATACATTTTTAACTAAAAGTTTGGTCCAACTTGTTCGAAAATCCTATCCTATTTATGAATCGGGAAAGTGAAGCTTGATGTTTTTTAGCCTAAAGTCCATCCTAAACGAGATTGAAGGGTATGAGTAGATGAGAATGTGATGGGCTGCATGAAGCATCATATTCTATACAATTTACTTAATTTGCTGACTTAAGCTCTATGTTACATTGACGTTACGCTCCTATTTCCCAAAGCAAATATTGGATACAACACCCCCTTAGACCTGTCTTCTTGCATAAATTGGTGTGCGTTATATTTTTAGGACGATCGCACGTTTATTGCTATACCAAACTATAAACCTCATCCCTCAATGAGTCATCGTTATTACTTCCTTATTTGAGTCAATCCCGTAAACTTCAACGTCAGGCAACATGTGAATATCACATGTCCACACATCACGATTTGGAATCGTCTAAAGCTAAAAATGCTCAACTGTACTTACTTATGCAAACGTTTTCAACCTTTTGACCAAAAATTCATAAAACGTGATACGTTTTGGCATATCAATTTTAATCTACTTGCAAATACGTACACCAACAGAAAATTCAATGTTCTTCATTCCTTCTACCAGATTAAATAAGCATAAACCAAATTTTTGCAGTATCAAAATATTTTATTTTTAAATAAAATTTCGTTTTGTAATTGATAATGATTTTATTGTTCAAATATCGACAGTAAAATAAATAAACTAAATTAAATAATCATTCATTTTTAAAATGCAAACGACGTAGTTTAGAAGAACAACTGCACAAAAATAACTCAGACTGAGACTATATGAGGTAGGCTGGACTTTTCATAGTATTTTCCGAAGATCAAAGGGTTCTGCCCTTTTTGTCAAAATTAGAAAACCAGAATTGAGTGAGTTTAACCATTACAATCACGATATATAAGTAAAAACACGGATCGCACAAATCAGGACCAAGCAAGATAAAAATTACCCAACCCGTTCACTGTGGCGTATACATACTATTTTAGCCTTTTTTATTAATCAATGTAAATCTAAATTGAAAAAATGTTCACCATTAGATTGAAAGTAGATTTCTACAACTTAAAGGATAAAAATGGATTGGCAACTACAGTCCTTACGCAGTAGTCCAGAATACTAGGTCTATAAGGTCTACTAAATCTCCCGTAACTATGCCTAACACCCTCCATATACCAAACGTCATAAACCTTAGGGTTAGTATTCGTTTCCACTGTCTAGATATCTCTATTCGTCTCAACCGCAACTACATATTAATTTTACTGTATAGACGGAACAATGATTTCATTAAATAAACAATAAGCATAATTATTAGAAAAGTCAAGGTCTTGATTTCACTTTTATCTACGTGGATGATATATTGGTGTCGAGCAAAACCGAGGAGGAACACAAGCAACATCTGAAAGCATTATTCAAGCGTTTGTCAGAGTACCAAATCACAATAAACACGTCAAAATGCATTTTTGGAGCATCCAAGCTAGATTTCCTCGGGCATAGAACCAATGCTGACGGTATTTTTCCATCAAAGGACCGCATCGATGCCATATTACAATTCCCTAAGCCAACCTGAACCGATTTCATTCTTTTCGAAGAAATTATCACCAGCTGAAACTAAATACTCTGCTTTCGACCGCGAAATGTTAGCAATGTATTTAGCTATAAAACATTTCAGGTACTTCGTCGAAGGGCAGCAGTTCAAGGTCATTACAGACCACAAGCCCCTGACGTACGCCATCACTTCTAAGACCGACAGAAGTCCACGCCAGTCGCGCCAGCTAGATTATGTATCTCAATTCACTAGCGACATACAATATATAAAAGGGTCAGACAACGTAGTCGCCGACACCTTATCTCGAAGGGACGAACAGGAAATCTTTTCTTCCGATAATTCATTCCAGTTTGACTACAAGGCAATGGCCCGACTTCAGTCATCCGATGAAGAGTTGAGAAAGATACTAGAAGAGAAACACAAGGATCAAACAACGAAATACAAAATTCAAAAGTACAAGTTCCCAGATTTTGAGATCTTTTGCGAAATCTCAACGGGAAGAAACAGACCTTTCGTACCCCACTCCGTTCGTCTCCAAATTTTCCATTCATTGCACAACCTGTCGCACCCAAGCATTCGAACGTCAAGAAAACTTATTTGCCAGCGTTATTTTTGGCCGACAAAGAATAAGGACGTCACTCATTGGGCAAGGTCGTGTCTGGCGTGCCAGAAATCAAAGGTGCACAGGCACACAAAATCCGCCATCGGCCAATTCGATCTTCCATCCGAGCGTTTCGAGCACATTCATTTAGATCTGGTAGGACCCCTTCCAGAATCCAATGGTTTCTCGTATCTTTTAACGGTTGTGGATCGTTTTACGAGATGGCCGGAGGCATATCCATTAAGAGACATATCCGCTCTTACAGTCGCGAAGGTGTTCGTTGAAAATTACATTTGTAGGTTTGGTGTTCCTCTCAGGATAACCACAGACCAAGGAACACAGTTTGAATCCAAGCTGTTCAACGAGCTCTCAAGGGTTTTAGGATCCCACCGGATTCATACAACGCCATACCACCCGCAATCAAATGGGATGGTAGAGCGTTTCCACAGGCAATTGAAAGCTTCATTGAAAGCAAGAGGCAACACAGCCCATTGGAGTTCCGAGGTGCCAATAGTCTTGCTGGGGATCCGGTCCGCGATTAAAGAGGATCTGAAATGTTCACCAGCAGAACTGGTTTACGGCCAGAGCCTAAAGCTCCCAGGGGAAATTTTCCTCAATGAGGGAGGGTGATGAAGCGGTCATAAGGTGCATGTCCATAAACACGAATTGCTGAATGCACCCACTAAGTAGCGAATTCCAAACACGTCCCACGAGCACATAAAAAGTGCAACAAAAATGAAACAGCAAATAATGTGAAGAGACAATCTTTCCCTTTCGCGGTTTCCGGCCTCTTGACAGAGGATTTTTATATCGCGACCATCTTGTTAGAATTATTCTTCTTTGGTTCCTCGTGGCTGGAGGTTATTAATCGGCAGTCTTAAAATAATTTGTATTGTATTGAAAATACATATCTACCATTAAATAAAGTTCGATAACGCAGTGCGTTAGAAATATATATTGTAAAATAAACTTCGCATTAATTCCTACGCATCATTATTTCACGTGTGTGCCGACATTTGCACCCAGTGTGAAAAACACCGTACACCGTACGTGCTCCGTGTCTGATAGCTGCCGGTTTAGTGTTATTTTATTGGTCTTGTGCAGACGGATGCTTAATACATCACAACGAATGTTAAAGTAGAGTTAATAAATATTTAACCAGATAGGCGACATTTTTCGTATAAGAAAATGAAGTAAAACTTGATTTTATTCATGAATCGCGCAACGAAAACATTTAGGTTCACACAACCTAATACAATCCGCCATCGAAAAAAAATGTTGTGTTTCTTAGGGTGCAATAATAACCAGTAACTGATGAGACTGCTAAAAGTAATATTTGGCTATTATAGGGTAGTAGGTAGGTGTAGTTTGAGGATTTTTCTGTCCATAATCCAGGTCATCCAGATTTATACAAGACTAGCCACGCCCGTGGCTCCGCCACCAGCTTCCCTTTTTTCAACCCTTATAAGGCGAATTTTGAAAAACGATGAATGAGGCATGTAATAATTTTGGCTTATGTATCAACATACAAACTTTCAACTTTCTCACCCACCCTACGGCCTAATTTGGCCACACGTCTATAATCATGAAAATCGGACTAATGGTTCTCGAGTTATGGAAGGACGAACAGACGGACGTTGCATTTTATATATAGTAGTATGGATAGCGCAAGAGTTGTCATGCGATGTTATTTGGTTGTCATTTTTCGTATGAATGAACAACTTTTGATCTGCTTTTGGATTGTGTTTATTTGATATTTAAACATTTTTTTTTTGAGAAAATCATATCGGCTTAGTGGTCGCCGGCGCCGCCAAAATTGATGACCATTCGGGCCAATTTATGGAATTTTCCATCACTCTTGCCAGATCTTCCAACCATAGGTCCTCGCATACTTGACGGATATTTTCTTTGAGGGCTTCAAGAGTCTGAGGCTATTTGACATATAACTCGTGACTTCAAAAAAAAACCCCACAAAAGAAGTCTTTAACATGTCCAAGTAGTAGTAGTAGATCAGGGGATTTTGCGGCCCAGTGTAAATCGCCAAAACGAGAGATTAGGCGTGTTCGAGATTCAGGATGGCTTGAGTGTAGGTTACATCCGCTGATGCACTGTCAGCACTTTGTAAATTAACATCTTACAGTATTTCACCAAAATTCTCTGTAAAGAACGCCGATTGATGCCCAATTGCGTGGCACAACGTCTGGTCGATACTATGAGGCGTCTTCTGCGATACCTTCAGCCACATCAGCGAAATTCTCACTTCTCAGCAGAATGGCTGCTCCCGTCCCTGCCCAAGCTGTTAGGATCCCGTGTTGTCCCATACTCTTCTAGGCGAGTGGCTAAAGTCGTAGTATTTTCCCCAGTTGGTGTCGGACGACCAGAAAATCTGCGCGGAATTATTCTGCAAACAAATTAAAACAATTTTGCCATGTTCTTTAGGAGTATAGGGCGATTCATTCTTGTTGTCGTGTATTTTGTATCTGTTTGCTTCACAAATGTAAAAATAGAATTGAAATTTACCGCCATTTGCAAAGAATATAGCATCTTCCGGTAAGATGATGACTTTTGTGTTACCTTGAATAAATTAGAATCGAGAGAAATCACTGAACAAAGCTGGGGTGAATTTGAGGTGTGGTATTTTTTTGGCCAGTTATAAGTATGAGGCCTGCTCCCATTAAGGGGGTGTTTGCTAGTTATAAATAAGCAAACGCATACATACATGTATATATTTTTCTTAAATTTACATTCCCCGATATATCTTTATGTATCCCAAGTTCATAATCACTTTTCATACTTTCTACTTAAATCGGAAGTTTTACTTGACTGAAGTATCAAAAAGTATTCGCCATCGAACCCGTTAAAAATTGATGATGCATAAGCATAATGCTATCTAATCAAATGAAGATTTCTTTTAACGAGAATACTTTTAGCAAATAATAAAACGGTGGTTTATAGCTCGCACAAAAATCCACATATTTTTATGGACACAATTAAAATATTGAGTGTATTGCTTTGATAAGATCTGGCCTTTAGGTTTTTGGCATTCTGTCCGTAGGTATGTACACAACTTAGTATTTATGGCTATGAAAATCCACAACATTTCTTAGCAAGGAGTAGATACTAATTTAATCAGAGATTAAAATACTATTGGAGTGATGTAACCTGTTGGGGTTAATAAAAGTTCTCTTGATCGAGCTATTTGTTTGTTTAACCCCCAGTTTCACAATGTAATCTGAACATCAGTTCAATTAAAATTAGCTAATAGAATTTGCCATTATTGTATAGTACTTAACTTTTCCCAAAGTCGTTCCTTGTCTTTTCTTTCAAAGCCAATTAGCCAATCAATCGACAGCTTTCATATTGAAATATTACTGTGTCAAGTGATCTGAGGTTTCAACGCCAGAATACTGTCATTTAATTTAAACTACAGAATGAACTCGGTTGAAGGTTTAAACGAAACTGTTAAACTGGAGGTAAGACTGTAATATATGCAGAAGTGCTATTAGAGAATCCAATGGAATTGATCGTAATTCCCCAGTGGTGGCTATCCACTGTTTGTACCTTGTTGGGATTTTTAATGATTACCTATATCGATTTCTTATAAGACTGGCCACCATAAACTATAAAAAAAAATTGTTCGTACTACTGGCCAAACATTTTTTTTACTGACATAATAAGGCTATATACGAGTATACTTTTCTAGCTTGTGTACGAGTACCTACCTACCTAGGGTGCAGAATAGTCCCGCACTCGCAGTGGTTTGCCGTTTAATCGAGGAAATTTAAACCAGGTGAAGTCCAGTTTACCTCAAGACCAAACTTTTTAGTTCAGACGCTTAACTTACTTCGGACATTTTCCATGATTTTGCCTATCACAGACTGAGAGATGCCTCACACTTAAATAACCATTTCGTCCTTTTTCTATGTAATTTTAACAGCATTTTATTCATGACTATTAGCAATAATAGAGGTGAGATGCAACCATCCTATGGTGTTCTCATACTAGCATATTTGGTTATGTTGCTATTTCCCAGTGTTTCCTGGAGCCAGATATCATAAAATGAAAACGATCGAACGTAAATCGTTTCGACAATAGCGATCTCGGTGTATTTCGATAGATGTAGAGCTTTCGTAAAAATGGCATCGTTAGATCGTTTTCATTTTACATAATCTGGCCCTGAATAATTCTTAGCATAGAAAAATGTGAGTTAGGTACTTTTCTATCCCCAACCCCGTAAGGAAAACAAGAATTGCTTCAGTGTGTACATTGTCAAACGCTCCTTCAGTATTTAGAAAAGGTAGGATGTGTAATTTATTGTGTAAGAAAGACCGTTTCTTTGGATCCTCATCATATTATTTGAAAAAGATATTAGTACGTGCCTTTGTACACTTTAGATTTTCCTAACTTATAGGCTGCCCTCATGTGAATGCACATCCGACTTTCAATTTAGTTTTCTATTCCATTATCTATCCAACGGATACAGCATCAGAATAAAAATAATTCTAAATACGATTTGGCATGCGGTATTTGTTTCCGAGAAAAAACAAACGCATCATTTTTGTATCTAACACTGGAACATTATTATCTAACATGACTAGATACATTTAGGCAAACACTTATAATATCGCCTATACATTATTAGCAAACACTCATTTTTAGTATTCAATGGTTACGTAGTGACGCAATCAAAATGACTGTGCATATATTGTTGGGAATTTCTCTACTTCTCTAATAGCTCGGCGAGACTTACAAATACAAAGCGAAAGATAATTCAGTTGGTTAAAGCTTTTGGTTGGAAATTTACTACATGTTATACAGAGTTATACATCTGACAGTACTAACTGTTCCAGTAGCTTTATGAATTAATCAAATAGATACGTTCCTACGCAACAATGAGTAATTTCATCAGGAAAGTCTATTATGGCAATAGATATTTTGTATTTACTTTGCCGGCACATTGGCATCTGCCAGAATTTCGTCAATTAAGCGATTCCACTCCGACATACGCAACACATTTTAATATAATTAAATAACGATTTTTTAAGAATAGAACTAAACGCCTAATTGAGGAATCGATTAGAGAGGCTAATAAAAGTTATGTCATAATTATCGAGGCAATTTGAAACATTAGATTAACAGAAGTATGCCAATCACTAAGGAGCAGAACGACTGCGGAGTCTTCCTTATCATAAAGATCAGAGGCAACCTGATAAGTCACATGAATTCTAGCAGTTGACCTGTCAAAAATTTAGGATCAGATAGTGTATACTCATGGTTCTCATACATATTGTTATTTAAGAAACGGCAATTGACTGTTTGGACATTCGAACTGTTCTTAAATAATCAGATAAGCATGTAGTGCCAAAATATATAAGTCACATAGGAACAGGGGTCCCATCAGTGACCTGCTCTATCTACTTATGTCACAATCGCTGAAGTCAAATGATTTTGTATCACAGATAAACGTCTGATCTATCAAATGATCTGACAGGTCATAGGGTTCCAAATATAATTTTTCTGTCATAAGCTATCCCTATCAGTTCCTTAACTGTTGTCAATATACGTGATCATATTATCTCGTTGGACTATCTGACAGGTCAAAGAAAAGTCATATGACTACGATTTAAGATGCACCCAATTGATAAGTATTTAGAAATCATGTGACTTGTGACAGTGGGCAGTGTGGTTATTTTTAATTCTTTTCATATAGCTAGTTGTATCTGCACAGCGTTGTTCTTGAGTAAAAACGCTGCAACATAATGATTTCGAGCTTTGCTGCCATATTCGAGAAGTTAAGATGATGCACTCTTGATTTTTGTTTAATGTTCATGAACCTGTAGGCTAGACAAACGCATGCGATTTTCAAAAGAAATCTAACGCAAGACTTTCAATGTTAGTGCACAAAATAAATTATTAAAACTCTGGCAACAGTTTGTATAACGATCTCTCTATTCTAATATTTTTAATTTTATGAAATTAAATTCGAATAGTGCTGTCGCTGTATGACCATATCGTAGCTCGTGAGTACTTGTAAGCAATGAACTTGTAGCTCATTGTTAAAGAAATGTATATGTTGTTGTAAATGTGCCTTTTCCAATATGTGCTCCAATAGTTGTTGGGTTTGTTAGCATATATTGACGACTTTAGATATCCGTATGGAAAAAGTCACATGGCGGCAAATCGCATGGTCTTGAAAATGGACTGAATCATTTTGCCTCATCTACTTGCCACTTAATTGCTAATTGAATAAGTCGATGATAACGGTGGCCATATGACACGCAAAGCAACACCCTCCATAGCTAACCGATAATCGAATGGCTTTATACTTCTTTTACCAACTGGATACTGGGATACGGAACGCGGGCTCCTAGATGAATATAAAAATGTATCGTGAAGATCGTTAAATTTTATTTGAAAGAAAAAAAGGAAAT
The DNA here is from genome assembly GCA_955612985.1 of Cheilosia scutellata. NCBI lineage: Eukaryota > Metazoa > Arthropoda > Insecta > Diptera > Syrphidae > Cheilosia > Cheilosia scutellata. Next base: position 89,467,457 of record OY015311.1, read on the forward strand.
TTTGAATGGTATCTATGAGCAATAGCTTGACATTTACAGAAAACAGCTTGACACGTGTAGGTTCTCACAATACCTGAAAGTATTTGTTAAACTGTTCCTTATCTCCTATAGCATGGCTCCACAGAAGGCAATACACAGAGAATATACCTATTGCCATTCGTGACTTTGATCTATGGATTTTTAACAATTTTACAGACTTTTACAACTCAGGCCACAAGGCCTTTGAGACAGTTCTTTTTGTGACCATCTTAGGTCTGCCCTATTTTTGGTATTCTGCGCGAATAATTTTCTTCGCCACGGCTATATGTGGTCTTACATCCGTTCTTTTGGCTATGCGAATATAATCCTCTGAGCATTCTGCGGCTGCTCCTGACTAGTTGAGATTTGATGATTTAAGACTCTATCGGCTTTAGTGCAGTCTGACAATGTATAGATGGCGACGGGGAAGACAGAAATGTCTTTCAAGAGGAACATGTAGGCCAGACAGTTAAAAAAAAATTATACTCTTCAAAATATGTAGCTAAAAATCCAACCGAAGTGTTTTTTTGTAAGCTGTTATCCAATCGAGCAATGTATCAAATATATGATTTTCTGAAGTGCGGGATATATGTATTTTTGTGGCTATGCATACCTAAAGAGAAATTTATTCGAAGCTCTAAGTGATGATATCCTTTATATCAGAGCTTATCTGCTTCGAAATTCACAAAATAAACGCAGGGTCGCTGTCTTCTTAGCACGGGAAAAATATAATATAAACAAACTCAATAATTGGCGCCCAACACGAGACGATTTTTTTTTTTTACTTCTTGTCAATTTAAAGTGTAATTAAAGGACTGATGACTGATGGTTATAGATAAGTAAATATTTATTTTTATGAACATATGGAATACTGCGAAACAAATTCAGAGTATAACGAAACTTGGTGCCCATTTTGGCGGTGGTCACTCTATGGTGATTTTAATGTATAAACCTTCCTTTAATCGAAAAGTGGGTTCTCTTTTGGTAGTATGTACATATCCACTCACAATAGGTGAAGTGGGTAAGTTTTTAAAGCGTGGCACTATTGAACGAAAGGTTCTGAGATCGGCCATCTAAACAAAATTAAATTAATCACTGTTCCACCTCTCGCGAAGTTTTGACGATTTTAAATTATTAAGATTGTCTGATTCTTTGTAAAATTGTTGGTATCTTCAGTTCTTGAAAAAAGATCTACACATATGTAGCAGTACCTACTATCTGGTTGTAAAAAGCTTGGCCAGTTGCTTAATTGAGAATGCTCCTTGAAAAAAAAAAAAAAAAAAAAAACAAAAAATTGATAAAGAAGATCACTGCAGATAAATCTGCTTTGATCATATTCTATTGTCGAGTAAAACGTGTTTGTGCTACCCTCTCCACCTAAGTCTTTCATCTCAGGCGATGAGTTTTTGAAATATTTCAGTGCACATGCGCACCAGCAACTACCAGTTATCGTATCTAAAGCAGCTACCTATTTATTACATCGCTACACCGATTACAAATTCTTCTCACAAGTCAGCCTCGCAAAATCAGCTGCTTATACCTACTCGTGGTATTACCAAATCTAACTACACGTGTGTGCACTCCATCCACTGCCATTCATGGTAAACAACCAAAACGAGATACAAATACGAGTCACCGAAAGATCACGTTTTGCACAATATCCCCATAAAATCATTAACCTCTGGAGTCTGCACAGTAGACCGGAATTTGAAATGACACCATCTCCATTCGAAAGTAATGATCCTCTCTTGGTAGGTATGTGCCTGCAGATGACAAATTTCAAAAGCACTCCCCACAATGCTGTGATCACATCATTCAGTCGAGCTATTCGCCGAAGAATCGCCCAACCACACCACACGCTCATACGGACTTTGAGCAGAAAAATAATAAAAATCCAATGTACACTTACATTCTCAGAAATCACAGCAAAAGAGGAGAAAAAGTATCCACACCACATACATATTGTATGTATTCAGGCGCTGATAGCGTTGCAAGTATGGGGGGAAGTTTACAATGAATCAAACAAGCCGGTACACCCAAGGCCCAATATACACATTCCTCTCGCTTACTACCCCAGTGTACAGTGCAGTCAAAAAGTTTTATTCAAGCGCTCGCTTACGTACTCTCTCTAAGAAGGTCAAACGCGATACGAAGCCAATTTTTTTTTATCTGCATGAAAAAGAGCAGTGAATTCGCCGCAGCAGATACACCACCAGATCAAAGAAACAGCAACAAAAATTTTTTGCAAAAATACCACAAACAAAAAAAAAAAAAGGCAGGGAAATGTACACATTTTCCCTCTGATAAAAGTTCTCTCTTTTATATACACAGTCACACCGAAACACAGATACAGTAACGAAATTGGTGCGGTGCGGCAGTCTAACAAGTAAATATATATCACTTCGCTACCTCGTCTTGGGATAGAAGCCATCACAGCACTACCGGTGGAAGTCTAGTCAGTCAGCTAACATACTAGAACTCGTACAGTATTTTTTCATTAGTACTCGCTTGCCGTGTTCTAAATTAAGAATCGAATCTTTCTATAGATACACACATAGTTCGGGATGTGCACGCGTAAATAGATTCACACCGCATATAACTGACCTTAATTACAAAGGAATTTCCTACATTCAATTGTTATAGCAATTTGTGTTTTTTTTTTTTTTGTTACCAAAAAATATTTATCCGCGTTTATTACTTGTAAAATAATGTGTTTACAATTTTGGTCATAGCCGGACATGAAATGGTACAAAAAAGTTCGCAAAAAGTGAACAATTTTTAAAAAAAAATTTATACAAAGACTGTTGTAAAAAAAGTTGTTAAGTTTGTTATTAATTTTTTAAAAAAGTTTTTATACTCATTCAATAATATTTAAAAAAAAAAATGCGTATCAACGAAGGAAACCGTCAACACAATGGACATGTGCTAGTCTGGGATCAAGCCGGACTAAGTGACATTTTCGAGGATAAACCAAAGAGTATGTATCTAAAATAATATCCATATCCGTTCAGGTTCAAGGGAGATTAACTAAATTTTTCTTCTTACCTGAGAGAGAATTAAATTTAATTATAGTATGTACCTCCTAGATAGATAGAGATACATAGATTTGTGTTCTTCATATTCGCCGCTCCACGTGCTTATCACGCAATAACCTAAGCACAACAAGCCACAAGCCCACAAGTCTCGTGTGCTGATATTTGCTGCACGATTTTTCGTTTTCATATGTGTTAGTGTCCGCAAAAGAGTGCCGATAGTATAGAAAGCTCAGTTGGTCAAAGTGTTGGTGTTATCTCTATTGCTGGCCGCAAAAAAAAAAAAAAAAAACAACTTGTCGCCTCGTGTTAATTGCGTTGAGACAATTTGCTTACAATAAAAATTTAATTTGTTGGAACCGGCTTTTTTTTAGGATTTATTGCTAAAAAAATGTATTTTTTCTGCAACCCGAACAACAAAAAACTATTTTCTTTCCAAATCGACTGTCAGTGTTAGAGGGAGAGGTCATTAAACTATATGTATCGGTGGAAATAGAAAGTATCTGCAGTAATAGAATATTGCATTTTTATTCAGACCTTGCAAATTCACTGTGACGTTGTTGCGAAATATGCTTATTTGCTTATGCAATTTAAAAAATAAATAAAATTCGCATCCACATTATTATCAAGAGCTCGAATTCCAGTGGCATTTTATTGCTTTCGGATTTCTGAGCTCATGCAATTACAAATGAAACAGACAATCGTTTTTTTTTTTTTTTGCTTTTTATAGGACGGAAATCTACATTATTTTGTTGAATAAATTTTTGCTGATTAAATATTTGCCTACACGGCAAGCACGTGAATAATTGTTGTTGCGGTTTGAAAACGAAGAAAAAAAGACGCAAACTTGTACTTGTTGTGCTTAGAAACATGCGCGATGGGTTAAGTATAAGTACCTATGTAGTATTTAGAAGTCGTCCAACCGAATATGGGTGCTTATTTTGGGATATTTGCTAATTTTCCTTCCCTGAATTTGTTTAAGAAAATTTGTTTTATTTGTACTCGTTCATAGCCATGAGACTGTACACAGAGTACATAGCGATCTTGTTGAAAGAGCCTGATTAATAAATTCGTTTTCATGATATTGTGCTAGATTCAAAACTGCCATGTATCTTGATTTTAAGGCATAAACTTTAATTTGTTTAATTTTCAATAAATATTTAAAACTATCAGTTGCTCGCCCGCTAACGTTAAAACTAAGTATCTACCAGAAATAGATTTGCCATTTTAATGAAAGTACATATTTGCATCGTAGCTACTGCTTTTTAGTTTATTTTCTTTTAACCATTCATTCACAAATTTACTGTGCCGTAAGTGCAGGTGCATTTTTTGAGGTTCTTAGCATCTCAAAATCCTATAGTCTTGCGGACACCGCCGGAGCACTTTGCGCCGAATCAAACAACACACAAATTTAACTCTGAGGTAAAAGATCATATACAAAAATTTCATCATAATTGACAACCAAGCTGTCAAGGCTTTCGCCTCAAAATTAGTTCTAAAATGCCGGAATGAGCTGTCTTCACCTCAGAATTCCTATTGAAAACCAATATCAGATGGAGGCGGCTTGTGTCATATCCAGAAATATGGTCAAACTGCAACAAGGAAAAAACAGCCCACCTTCTAAGTAAAATGCGAAAATATATCGTCAGAATAACAGCGATCAGCACAGACCACTTACCTATAAAAAACCCACATCACACACACTGCCGTAGTTGTAACGACGCAACCGAAAATCAAACTTTCGCTCACTATCTACAACAGCCTACAACAGTTTAAATCAAGAAGACGAGCACCTTATTGACCGTTAAAGAGTAATTTCACGACCATTAGGACTGTTCAACACCTTTTTTCGTTTAGTTTTGTTTGGCTTTAAATTCCGTGTGTTAAACAATTTACCAAAAGAAAAATCTCCCTTTTTGCTGTTATCTATGAGCCTGTTAGGCACTATAGCTAGGACCATCAGAGAGCCATCTCTATGAAAACCCTTTTTCTACCCCCTTGAAGAAGTCCCAAACAATATCACTATATATCAACAAGCAGGTCAAATGAGTTGTGGTAATAAACCGGCACATAGTAGTCCTTGGGTTTTTTAAAACTAACACTGCTACCTATCTACCAGAAGTCCGAACGGCTAAGTCGAGGATCTCTTTTTAAGAGAGTCCTCTACTCTCTAATGAGTCATTGCAACTTAAAATAAAACCGCATATCGAAAGGCTACCATTAATTTTTTTTTTTAAATAAGTACTGCGAGTAACTTACACCCGCGAACCTTATAATGGATAATTGAAAATGATGATGATGATGTTCGGGAATACTTAGTGTGATTTCACAACTGCGCAATGATATAATGCGATCAATTTTAATCACCTTATGTGTTTTGACCTTATGCGTCTTTTGTTGATGCAGATTCCTTTATTTTTTTTTTGTTTTGTGAAATTCACAGGAAGTTAGTAGTTCCCCCAAGTTCTACTGTAGTCGATCTGCTCTTGGAAAACAATTCATGAAGCTCAAGGTGCTTACCTCTTGATTTTTAGTACAGCTTGAGAATCTTTTTAATTCGCCGACTTTGAAGATTTAGCCACAGTAGTGGCTACTAAACAAGGCCCACATGTCTGGGCATATATCAAGTAACTTTGACACACAATTGAAAAACTGTCGATTATATTCGATACAGAAAGATTTGACATAAATTTAAGAAAGACTGACAAATATTCCAGAAAATGCAGGAAATTTAATTATTTTAGAGCTTTTGTTTAGTACCCTGTCATTTCTGCTATATTACTTTGCCTAATACATTTTGTAATTAAATGGAGTTGACAACAACTTTGTCATATTCAACATATTGTTTTTTTTTTTTTTTGCTGACCAAAGTCAAGCTCGTGTACAATTTTGTTAAACATTTAGAACGAATGTGATTGCGATAATAATTTTTTCAACCATAATCATGACGGGTAGCATGCTTATCCATCAATTTCATTAGATATACCTTATATTGGATAGAAAAATCACACTGGCGAGTAATATTTTATAGGTGTAGTGATAAACAAAAAATCAATGTTTGTTGTAGAAAAATTCACAATTTTTGTTGGTAGGCGCAAAAAAATAGAAGAATGAGCGTCAATCATATTCACAAACACAGGTAATTAAGAACCGATTCAGTTAAATCATTTTTATTTTAATTTTTCGACTGATAAGTGCAATACCAACCTATTTGATAAGAAGCGGAATTCTTTAGTCAAATTTATGACAAGTGGTTGCCTATACAATGGCCAAAATGAGAGGGATCTTCTAGGAAAGTTCAAGCCACAGTGAGCAAAAACATTCCGGTTTTTTTCTTGATATATGTAATATTTTTCTTAACATCAAGGAGAAATCCTTTAACTTAATACAATTAATAATTTGAAGAATTCCATTAGTTTATAGTTACCTTTAAAATATAATTCCTTTACAATATACATAATAAGGAAAATATTATAGAACAAATCCGAAATGTTTTTGCCGTCACTGTATATGCTATTTACGAAGTGAATACACAGCTAAATGTGGCTTCAACTTATTACATCTAGTTTATTTGGTTCCAGCCACAGTGAGCTAAGTACAAATACATACTTGTACATAGTAAGGAGATTTCAAATAAAATTGAGCCCCGCTTATGCAAAGTTGTCAGTTCTACAAATACTATAGATCTTGAATCTTTTTGAGTTATATCTGCTAACAACCCTTAGGCCCATTTCACACATACCCGGCAGCCGGCTAACCGGTACCGGCTACCCGGTCGTTGGCAATACATTCTTATGGACGGTTTCGGTTTGCAGGTGTGAACGCGCCGATAATAATGTATTCCCAATGACCGGGTAGCCGGTACCGGTTAGCCGGCTGCCGGGTATGTGTGAAATGGGCCTAAGAGTATCAGTATCTCTCTTCCAGATACGGCATACGACTTTGGGTTTGGGCTTCTTATAATCGTCATACAAATATATAATTGACACAAACGAATGGTTAGCTAGTTCCAATTTGGACTACTCATTACTCCTGCGTCACTCCGAATCTTTACTTATCTATTTGTTTTTTTTTTTTAACAATCTGCAGCTTGTTGGTAGATATCTGACAAATTTGGAGATCCCGGTGAATGTAACATTTCTCGGTTTAATGACAGATATTATTTTGAATGTATTCACACGTTTCTGATGAAAAATTTCTTTGATCATTATCAGCAAATTCCATTATAATCGCATTCAACCTTAGTAGATACAAAGTTGCCAGGTTAGAAGGTCTATCGTTTCGATGATTATGGACGTCTAAAATTCTAGCAAATTAAGGCCCTGTCGATAAACTTCGTCTCAGTTAACACCTTACATTCGAAAATTCGCATAATTTTTGAGACACATAAGCCGGCTATAAATATTTAACAACTGACCAAATTGCTTGTTAAAATTCAAGCGCTAACTATTCAAATATTTCACACAGCCATCGCCTGTATCTGTTTTGATGTTTATCCGCCTTGTGCCTCTCCTCTGATTCGAAACACACAAAATTTAGCTTACTCATATCGTGAGGTAAATAAAAAACAAAAAAATCAAACAAATGTCACTCACATTAATAAATCGCAGAAAGTGTTAATTAATTTTTATCTTAACAAAAAAATCAACTCATCCTATATGCAAACGGAAACAGTGAGTAATAATATCCAATAATCGTAAAGTGAATGGGTCAATAGAAAATCGCGCACTTTGTTCAGATTATGAGATACTCAGACTTACCCCCTCGTAACGTCAATGTTGCGTAATCAGTAGTTTGTTTTCAAAGTGTCAGCAGCTAATAGATAGTAGCAGTTGTTGGATTGCAATGTGAGTCAATTAAATTATCTATAAGTAGCTCTGAAACGCGGTATTTTGAAAATGATTTTTGTTGTTTGTATGCGAATCAACACGTGTTGTTCTAATCACAAGAATACACAAATATATTTTGTGAATAATATCTATCAGTGCGATGAAATATGTTATACGTGAATAGGATTGTTTATCACAAGTGTGAAGTAGCTATAGTTTTTGTATATCTAATATGTCATTATCTTTTCCGACCACGTACAAAACTCGTGCTGGTTCTGGACTGTTTTTCTTTTGAACTTATGTGACCGTATTGAAAAAAAAGTTGCAGCAATTGCAATAATTTCAAATCACCAGTTTGAGTGAGTGACGACAATCACTTTTGTTGCTAATTTTGAAGTATGATATATTTTTAAAGTTTTTTTTAATGAACCAACGAGTTTTGACGAGTTAATGAGCCTGTACAAAATTTTATGAGATGCCTATGGAATTGTTTGAAGTTTGGTAGTGATGCACCCTTCCATTCGAAGGCATTTAAACCCATTGTGATTCCATTCAGTCAGTGCTCGGTTCAGAAATGTATTCAAAAATCGCCCAAGAGATTGGAGTCATTGTTTCTGAAAGGCGGGACATTTGATATAAAAAATGTTCGATCATCTTTATCCTCCTAAGTTTGTGGGTGGTTGTTGAACGAGTTCGATGGTCTTACACGCTACACTGCTTTAGTATAATGCAATGTAGTGTTTAAGATTTTCAAAAACTCCATCTATCGAAATATATCACCGTATGCACTCTTCAAACTGGGGTCGCGCAATTTGCTTGAAACAGACTTATTTGTTCAAGCAATCACAATCTTAATTGAGTTCCAGGAAAATATGTGGTGGAAGGTTGCTAAGCGGACTGCAATTTTTCTTAATAATTTTACTCGGTAGTAGCAATTTCTCTGGAAGCACGTACTAAGTTGCGCTTATTAAAATAAATTGTGAAACCATTTTCCTTCGATTGGGTGTACCTCAAGGCAACCATTTACGGCCTCTATTATTTTTTTTAGTGCAAGTATCGAAGCGGTGGGTCTCGAATATGAACATGAGTTGATTGATAACTTATATGGCAATGATGACGATGACGTGTTTAGTAAGCCTTTGCTTTGGTGTTCCATCAAAAATCTATTTCTGAACATAGAGCCTGTCAAGCACTACAAATGACATTTAGCTTATATTGAACTAGTATAACTTGGGTGAGATTTCGGTCTTTAAAAATGGTCAATTATTTGGTGAATTCAGGTATCTCATCACCCAGACCAGTCTCTCATTGCAAATGTCGAATGCGTGGCCAATTTGTGTTCTTACAATTTGCATACAAAGAAGTCCTTGTTATCGACATAAACCTGTTTTATCACCTCAAATAAAGGAATGAGGATATAGATAATTATAACACCTGTCTTCTTCTCAAAAAATGGAACAACAAACAAAATATTAATTTATTTCATTTGTAATATTTTCGGTCATTGACGTAGTATACCCAAAATATACATTGGTATTGTATCAATCAACTAATAAGCGTGTATCACCCACACATACTGCATGCAGAGAAGACACCGTGTGGTGTGCTGGTCCATTTTCTTATTTTGTAACGGAACAAGAGTATTATGAAAATGCGAGTTCCCTCGCTCACGTGACATTTCTGTGTCAACTCTTTATTGACGTTGTTTTGGCAATGTCTAAAAATACCAACGCTAGTGTCTGGGTAAAAATTAAATTTGATTAGATTCAATTTGGACGCTGGCTGGTGCTTTATCTCACGTTATTTACACGTTTTCAAATGAAATCTGTCTCTTCGGTTTAATTAAGTTATTTAAATTTATTTTTAGCGAGAACATTTTGCAAGAAATCAGGCGCAGTGCAAATTCCACGCACCTCTTTCCTTGACTTGAGATTATACACGAGCGCAGGGCACCATGCAATTTAAATAAATCCAGACTTGATAGTTCAAAAGTTTATCAGTTGTTAAGCACATTACAAGAGTATTCCTGGCGATTAATCTACACTGACTACTTGGTAAACAAAGCACTTGTTTTTGCAGTGTTTTTTTTTTGCTTTTTTATTGTTTTCTGTTTTAAACACGCTTTTCGATTCTGGGAATCGTTTTGATGTCTAGGTCAATGGACGAGATGGTATTAAAAATGCCACACAAACACCATCGACACGAAGTTAGTATCGTGCAGTGGTGTGGTGAATCTTAAAAGGAAAGAGTAGAAATGAGCAACTTTTTCTCGGCCGTGTCCATATAGGGTATGCAGGGTTCGATTGTGATCAATTTGGGTAAATGGAATTTTAATCAACAGCTAGCTGTCGAATAGGCTACATAAAAGTTACAATTCGTTTCCTTAGATTGTGTAAGTAAACCAATTCGTGGTGCCTTGCATTCGATTTTGTCAATAATTTCACTTGTTCATAGATGGCGCTGATGTGACTTTTAAAATCTTCAAATTTATTTATGACATTGTACAAAATGCAAACTATATAAGGTACTTTTTATAATTATGTACATATTTAATATTTATAATGTCTATGTTACGCCGAGAAAATTAAGTAGCAGCTATCAAAACTTACATTGTACTTGCTCAAAGATGGCGCTGACTTTTTGTTTAATATGCGAAAGTTTGCACAATAATAAAAGTGTTATATGGTGACCACAGGACCATTAATTAAATTTGAGGTATAGGTAGCTAAATTTCAGTACACTTTGTCAAAAACTGCTTGAATTTTGTTAAAAGATGGCGCTGTCTTCTCCTTAGTTTTACAAACATCTCATACATTACAAACAAAATCTAGAGATTCGCTCGTGGAATTTGAGGTATTAGCATTAGACAGTTTAGTAAATTTTTAACAGCTTTATAAACAAATTTAATGACTTTTATTAAAAGATGGCGCTGCCTTCTCGTTAAATAATATGTGAAAATAAAATAATCCAAGTATCGTTCATGGAATTCAAGGTGACGTCAACAAGAAACATACCTAATATTTAGTAGCAACTGTGAAAACCTCATGAATTTTGTTAAAAGATGGCGCTGGCGAACATTAAAAAATCATAAAATTCAGATGCTACAGGTTTGTGAGTGAAATTAAAGCTGAAATCTAGAGAAAACGTTACTAATATCTAGCTCCTTTCAAAAACTTATTTTGCTAAAAATGTCGCTTACTTGCGTATAAATATCTTTAAAGTTAATTATTAAACCGCAATACTAATAATCATTTTTAGTGTCCAGGCTAAGTTTTAGGAAGTTTAATCATTTTTAATCTTCAACTTAAATATTTTGACGGTCAAAATGGATAATTTTATACGGAAATTTTCGCCATTGTGACCGTCAAAATATTTAAGTTGAAGATTAAAATGATTATTGGTAAGGCCCAAAGTGTTTATCTTGACTAAATAAATTTATGGTTTACTATACTATAAGTTTAGACTTGCAAAGAGGATCGCAGAATTTTTTTTCTATTTTTATTTATAAGCCCCCAACAACCAACTAATAACTATGCCTTTTTAAAGTAGGTACCTAGCGCCTGCTTTACATCCATCAAATAGGGTAAATATATTTGCTATCCATCATCACTACACCTTATCGATGTTTTCTTAACGTTTTTTTTTCTTTCAATTCTCTTTGGGAGAATTTTGCTCGTCCAATCGATCATCATTTTGATAAGCACGTTTCCTTTCTTCAGCAAAACCAGTCCATGGAATATTTTTGCACACCTTTCAGGCGTCACATTATTTGCCTTATAGTCTATATAAATATTCGTATAGTCGAATTTCAAGCATAACGATAACACCATCAGAAATTATTCAACAACAACTCATGGTCGAGCGTTCTTGCGAAATTGTGAAATCAAAAGAACCCGAGTGTTAATTAAAGTAACCTTAATAAACCCCCCACCCCACTCGGAAAGAAGAGCATTTTCATTCATGGTTTCGTTTAATAAAACTCTAAAGTTAGCCTCAGACCGCAAATGAACTCTCATCTGTTGTGTCACTAGTACCTACATGTGTACCCGAGTACAATGTACATACTGTCGTCATCAGAATCCAGCAGTGACAGCAATAAAATATTGCTGACTCAGCTGGAGCAGTACAACTACAAGTACTATAATGAAGTTTATTAAGCCTAATGTTCCTTTTAAGACAAAAACCGGAAAGTCGCGTGCGTCAGCTATACAAAAAGTCGTCTGACATCACACGATTTTTATGGACTATGTAGGTATTCTCTTTGGCGTTCACAATGCTGCATATTCCATCCTATCACAAGATAAGAAATATATTGTTCAATGCCGCATACAGTTTGTTTGTGGTTTTAATCCAAATAAAGATTGTGAAATCAGAAATGAGATAAATGATAATTCGCGAAATGATTGTGCAGTACACTCGTATGTTAGTTCACGTGTGCCTCTGGAATTATTGATTTAAAAATATGGGACGCAGCTATGATGTTTTTCGGAGTTGCCCAAAAAATAATTACTTACAAACGTATATGTATAGATAGTTGGCAGAATAAGCCGTAGGAAGATACAAATTCGCAGTCAGAAAAGCAGTTGAGTTCGAAATTCGGACTTTCGAACTGGAGCTGTCAATGTTGCCGCAGGTGGTGTGACGAGCGTTTCTCAGTGGTAAAAGACATTTTCTTCATTTGTTCGAATTGGTTGGATTTAACTCTAAAATTATTAAATAAATAATTGCAAGTCATCATACTTCTTCATTTTGAGTTCGAAATTCAAAGAGTCCAACTACAAATAATGTCAATTAAGACGCCAAGTGAAAAAGAAACACTTGTTAGTCGTACGCATATTTATCGATTTTATTTCAAAAGTGAACAAAGTTTAATTGATTTCGAAATTCGAACTACGTTACTGGGATCTGTCAAAACATCTTCAAATTGATTAAGAATACGAACTATGCAGAGGAAAATTTTTTTTTTGAAATAAAATTATACATAGCAAGTTTTAGACGCGAATTTCGAACATTCGTACCTGTCATTGAAGTGCAAAAGAAGAGCATTAACGAATTCCTTAAATTCTGCACTTTATCCCGCTCTCATAATTATTAATATTGTTATAATTCCATTCGAATTCGAACTTACGATCACTCAAACTGCCAATATCACAACACAAAATCAGTTTAGAGTACTTAAGCGGTGGATGAGTATACAATTTGCACTCCCACACTTATAGGAATGGCTTCATCAAACCGCCATAATAAGAATTAGAAGAGAATCGATTTTCACAAATAAACACTGTTGCTTTTTTGACTAACTTACGAAGAGAAATTGTCGAAAAAAAAAGATGAATCACGTTTTGAGACTACAAAACTACTATCCATCAACCGTCATACAATTTATTTCCAGTCGTGCGCTTATACAATGGCTTCTATCATTTGGCCGTCATCCGTCGGCGCAGTGAAGCGTACTTTTTTTTTTTTGTTTTGCACCGATAACTATAACAATTTGTAACCGCCAGTATTGTATTCATTACAAACTTCCTTTAACCGACAAGGTTAGGTAGGTAAATACCTTTGTTTCAACGACTGGAATTGTAATCCATTTTTTTTTGCGCTAAATAAATTATTTGGTCATTAGGATATTGTATGTACATACTTCACAAACAATTGTTTGCATTCATAAATGACATTTCAAAATTGCTGCTACCTCAACCTTGACTGTAAAAGTTCAGTTTACTACAGCGATAGACACCAATTTATTGGGTGGATTCTAGGTCGTTGTTAATTTTTGGTCATTCGACTTCGAATTTCGGATGAACTGTTCACTTTGTATTCTAAAATGTTGTTCTATTCAATGTAAATTGGGCATTTATTTGATCTTGAAATATATTCCAATTTCCAATTGCTAGAAATCTATCATCGATGGCCCAAGTTTATCTCTAGAATTTTGACAGATGATGCGAGAGGTATGTTAATGGCTTTTACTTAAGACCCTTCCATGATAAACCTTAAAAATATATTGTTTAATTTTTATTTGTTTGCTTTTTAGTGCAGTATCTACTTATAAAAGCGTATCATTAGTTTTAAACTATTATTTTGTACAATTAAAAATGGGTAACCTATAGTTTAACAGAGAAGTTCCACTTTTCGAACCCAACTTTCAACTTATCGAATTCAAGAATTTGCTATTTAACACCCAACAATATGTAGAAGCCTTAAATTGTGGAATATAAAGTCGGTACCAACATGACAGACAGCAGTAATACTTTTTTATAAATCTCAGAGCTCAACATTTTATTTCGAACTCTACTTTCGAATTGCTATTTACTTTAAATTATTAATCGACTATTCGTGGAAGACTTTAGTTGTGTAATTTAAAAGCCGGTACCAACTAAATTTTGTGGCTACGGACATCGTAAGAAATTTTTGTATTATTAAGGTCGTAATTGATTTCGAATTCAATTTTATAATTAAACGATAAATCTTTTCTAGGTTCAAATTGTGTATGTATTAGAAAGCCAGTATGAATCTGAATGGTAGTCATTTTTTAACACTAGTCTTGAGGCGGGGTTGGGATTTGTTAATATTTTGAGATCTATATGGAAGTAGTACAAGCATTTTGACTTCGAAGATCATGTTGTTATTGTATTAAACTTAAGGGACACTGTGTTGTAAACCATGAAAGCTGTGTCATTCTGCGTAGAGTCAATATTTTCACAATCTATTCCTAAGAACTGCTTGATTCGGAATTTCGAATCATTACTAAATTGGTTTTATTTGACACTCCAAAAGGCCTTAAATAATATTTTGTGTGCTGTTTATATTTTGATAAGTATGAACTTCTTGACTTCGAAATTCATATTGCTACTGAATAAAATTCAACGGACATTGCATAAATGCCTTAAATGATGTGGCGCTCTGTGAGAGGTTAACGTTTTGACAGCTATTGCCATAACCACTCTTCGATTTTGAAATTCTACTGAGCTAAACTTAAGTGACATTGCATATTATAAGCCTTAAATGGTATTTCCTATATTTCTAAAATATGATCACTTTTCGAGTTCGAATTTTATATTTTGTTAGCGATGTCATTATTTATTTTATGACATTTAACATTTGTTGTGATTAAAAAAAAGTTTTCAATTAATTTAGATCGAAAGTGACTTTTACTCAAACTGTCACTCTACCTAAAATAACGCATAATTTCATACATTTTTTTTTTATTTCTTATTTAAGTGAACCAAACTATAAAAAAAATTTCAGAATTTCTTGGAATGTAGGTTATCACCACTTTTTATTCTTACTCATGAAGTGGCTTACGTAAAATGATTTTTATCTCCAATTTTATTTTACTTCAAATCCAAAGTAAATACAAGACACAGACAGATAAATATAGAAAACCAAAATGATAAAATCATGTGATTTTCTGAATGAATTATAAGAGTTGTATATATGTATGTGTATATAATGTGTAAGAAAAAAAAACGTAGCAGACGAAGAAGAAGGCACATTTCATGAATTCGCACAAATAAAGTCTAAAAATAAATTCAATATATATGCACATCAATTATTTAAACAGATTTTGTTTTATGAAAAAAACACAAATTCTTATACTAATTACAATTTTTTTTTCTTTTTAGGATGGTTCGCTACAAGATACTTTGTAACATTCATGTTATTCCTTGGCATGGCCAACGCCTATGTCATGCGAACAAACATGTCTGTAGCCATTGTTGCCATGGTTAATCATACGTATGTGAATGCAGGAAATGAAGAGCAGGTCGATGATGAGTGTCCTGACAGCAATCATGCTGTTGTGGTGAGTACATATCGACTTCAGTTTTATATTTTTGGGAATCGTTATGTGTAAGCAGCCAATTTGTTCCAGAAAACGCTTAAGGAAACCATATGAAAAAGTCTCCTCCACGGCATTATTGTGTCTGTCATATTTAAGTTTGATAAAAAATCGTTTTCACTATGACCAAGTGATTAAGTTTCTTGAAAAAAGTGCGCACACTTCCTGAAATACTTTGCACTTTGAGCTCAATATCAGTACATATCTTAAAAAAGCCGCAGTCATCGTATAGATAGACGTACAATTGAATGCCCCATTGGAACGACTAAATTGAGAAGCTTTCTTCTGACGGTTGTACCCTCGTACGTGTGTCCGATAGTAGCTTGAGGTCTAAGGCTCAAGTTTGTCCATATTTGCCGCATCTACGTCACTTTAGACCAGTAAATATGCACGTGGCGTTATTTAATATCACTTACAATTTAAGTAACAATGTAATAAATTGGAAGAGAGCGCATAAATATATAGTCCGCCTGCACTGTGCCAGAAATCGTGTGGAACATTGATCCAATTTCTATAATTTCTTGTATTCGTACTAAAAAAAGTTTAATCTCACTTTACACTCTGATCTACATAGTCCCCTCAAACATTGCCAAATTTTTCAGTCTATGTCTTATCACGACTCACGAGACCCGAAAGCGAAAACCAACGCAAACAACGAAAAAAAAAAAAAAACTATCAGTAACTAGTATTATACAATTTAATACCCAAGCGAAAGTAGTACTATCTAGGCAAAGATTGGGGTAGGTTTCTGGACGATTCATCTTTTGTTTTGGTAATAAATCTCGAGATAATATGCCAACAAGGCGTCAAAATATTCTTCTATCATTAAAATAATTAGAAGCATTATCAGGGGCACAATAAATGCGTAATTTCGCGAATAACCCTGGATAGCTATCTTTGATGATTGTACTATCTCATGTTCATCTGGAAATGTTACCAAGAATTGAATTTATCATTCCGTCAGACCCCTGATTTTTGGGTGTTGTTGGTTTGTGATAAATAATGCGGGGATTGTTTAATTGCAACGAATATGCGCAGAATATTAGGAAAATGAAAGCACACAAAGTGCAAGTGGCGCATTTTGAATGGAAAATTACGACACTTGTATTCAATTTTCATTTATATGATGCATTATACCTATTGACGATTACTTTCAATAGATATTGTCGCCGTTAAATTGATTGATTGCAGAAAATAAAAACAAAAATCGTTAAACAAACTTTATTGTCGCATATTAATATGAAACTTTTTCTTATGATTTTTGTTTTGTATTTTTTTTTTTATAGCAAGAAGAAGATGGCGAATTTAAATGGAGTCCCAGTACTCAGGGCTATATACTATCATCGTTTTTCTATGGCTATGTGATAACTCAAGTAAGATACCCCTTACCCTGAATTTCTCATTTTACTTAAAATTAATTTATTTTTATTTCCAGATACCATTCGGTATATTGGCGAAAAAATACGGTGCTTTACGGTTCCTCGGCTGGGGCATGTTAGTTAATTCAGTGTTTGCATTCCTTGTTCCTGTTGCTGCACGCGAAGGTGGTGTAATTGGTCTGTGCGTGGTTCGGTTTATTCAAGGTCTGGGTGAAGGTCCTATTGTACCGTGTACCCATGCATTGTTGGCGAAATGGATTCCACCTACCGAAAGATCTCGCATGGGTGCAGCTGTCTATGCTGGTGCTCAATTTGGTACAATTATTTCGATGCCGTTGTCCGGTCTGTTGGCTGAGTATGGTTTCGATGGTGGTTGGCCATCTATTTTCTATGTATTCGGTGTGGTTGGTACTATTTGGTCAATTGCTTTTCTGATTTGGATCTATGAGGATCCATCATCTCATCCAACCATCGATGAGAGAGAGAAGAAGTACATAAATCATTCGCTGTGCCGAACTGATGATACTAAGGTAATGGAATTAACATATTATTTTTTGTAGCCATAAATTGAATGCAAATTTTGTCTCTTCCAGATTCCACCTATTCCAATTAAGGCGATCCTTAAATCGATGCCATTCTATGCTATTCTATTGGCGCATATGGGTCATAATTATGGCTATGAGACTCTGATGACAGAGTTACCAACCTACATGAAACAAGTGTTGCGGTTCTCATTGAAGTCAAATGGTTTGCTCTCTGCTTTGCCATATCTGGCAATGTGGCTGTTTTCGATGTTCATTTCGGTTATTGCTGATTGGATGATTACATCGAATCGTTTCTCATTAACAGCGACGAGGAAGATAATTAACACTATTGGTAAGTTTTTTGTTACCCCCCTTATAGCAAAATAATCATTTATTCGTGTTTCATCTTTATTGATATGACCTCCTTTGTTTAGGGGGGATTAGGTCATTTTCTATTTTCCGCGTTTAACTAGGTATATGTACTTCAAAGTCTATGAGAGAGTCTGCACAAGTCATCTTCATATTGATGGCAGATCTTACAGAGTATAGATAAAGAATTTATTTTCAAACAATGCGTAATTTAACTTTAACTTTAATATAAGTTTTTTTCGAAATGGCGCCCAATGCAAGGTCATATGCCACCGGATATTATTGCAACGAAAACTGCAAGTTTTCCGTATACCTTTAGGGAAGGGATCTTACAAAGTTTTTTCTTTGAAGGCTTTTACTAACTTGAAGCAATTTTGAAATGTTTCAATAACAATCGGAAGCAGTCAAGCTCACATTAATTTTTTTTTTGATTCGATTGCCTTTACCGTTTGGAAAATAGTCACAAGCCGATCCTCTATCTAACACAGCATGATCATTGCTACGGTTAGTGAACCTTAGGTGGCTGTGTCAGATTCCTTCATCCTAATTTATGTACAGTACAGAGAGCTTGTTGACTGAATCCCACATTACATTTCTCACTTCCCTTACAATAACGCACCGTCATATTCATGTCATACGCATACCTAACTTTTTAAAAGCACAATCAAAGTTCCATAAACCATGTCAAAATAAACTGAACTAACAAAAATTAAATTTTTTTTCTTTAATTTAGGTCAATACGGACCAGGAATTGCACTAATTGCTGCCTCATATACAGGCTGTGATCGCGCCCTTACCATTTCAATTTTGACAATCGGTGTCGGTCTTAATGGTGGTATCTACTCTGGCTTCAAAATCAATCACTTAGATCTCACACCACGTTTCGCTGGATTCCTTATGGCAATAACAAATTGCTCCGCCAATTTAGCTGGTCTATTGGCACCAATTGCAGCTGGCAATCTGATCGAAGGCAAGGTAAGAGATTCACCTTCACAATATTTTCTCCCGAATCGAGTTCACCACATTTTTTTGTTTGTTTTCTTTCTCTCCCATAATTTCTTTAGCCAACAATGGGTCAATGGCAGATTGTCTTCTTTATTGCTGCATTTATTTACATCATTTGTGGTACTTTCTATAACATCTTCGGTTCGGGAGACCGACAATGGTGGGACAATCCAGCCAATGATGAGGATGCAACCACACCACAAACAACGTTAACAAACGGCAATGGAATGGCTAGTTTAAATGGTGCCGCAGTATTGCCAGCGACAACAAATGTGTCAGAAACTGGACATTAGAAGTTATTAATTTATTTTTATGTAAGAAGAAAAAAAATGAGAGAAAAAATAGAAAAACATTATTTTTTAAGTAAAATTATATCGTAGGATTAAAGTGAAAAAAAAAAAAACAAGCAAAACAAAAGAATAAATATTGTAATATTTTTTTTAATGCTATAAAGACAAAGAGGGAGTGTAAAAATAAATATTGTCTGTTTCTGTTGCGTAGATGAAAAGAGTGAGATGATTACTTGTTATTTTTGTGAAATTGAAATTTATTTAACTTTTTTTTTTATTTACCTATACACAAATCGTGTGTAGCTAATATTTTTTCATTGTACCTACTATTAACCATGTTTTTGTTTAATTGAAATTATAGCGAAGAAGAAATAAAAATTTGCTACAAAAGAAAAATCTATTCTAATAAAATTTCATATTTCAAATAAATCAAATGAAAATTATAATGTGATAAAGTTTATAAAAAAAAACAAAAGCAGTAAATTTAAAAAGAAAAGAAGAATTTAAAGTGATTGGAATACACGAAAAAATATTTGACATTTATTAGTATATTTTTGCTATATACAGTATGGAAGAAAAAAAAAACGAAAAAATTCTCAACGACATAATAAAAAAAGAGATACATATTTACATCCAATCTACTAAAATTTGCATTTTTTTTCTTATTTTACTTTGATATGACTTTGGAAGGTTTAGGCTGGTTCTGTAATTAATACCCTATTCACACCAAACCGAAAACCGAGTTTTCGTCAAAAAAGTTTAGAAAACTCGTGGATGCGTTCACACCAAACACCAACTCGTTTTCGTTTGACGTTTCAATTAGCTGTGAAACTAGCAGTGGTTAAATGCATAAAATAATTAACTTACGCAACAATCAAAATCAACACATCTGAAAATACCATTTAGTTGTGGCAGGTAGTGCTGCCGTTCTAAAATTATAGAAAAAACTGAATAATTTGCTCTTTATGGTGCAAAGATAACAAGAGATTCCACATTTGTAAACAAAAAACTAGAAGAAACGACAGCACTGAGAGAGAGCTATCCTGTCAGCAGTTTTGCAGAGCTCGCTGAATGTTGCAAAAGGTGTGTCTGCTTCAACAACTCAACGATTGTAATCATTTTCGTGACGTTTTCATGGAAAACGACCTCAAACAACTCGTTTTGAAAACTGAAAACTTCTGTTTTTGATGAAGTTTTCGACTGTTTTCGCGAAAACCCAGTTTTCGGCTTGGTGTGAATAGGGTATTAGTTACGGACATTACATTTTAATTGGATGATGGATGGATTATGACTGTGGGTAGATTTTCAAGGATAATGATGCATCCTAAACACACAGGTTCGTTGTCAGGAACCTACGAATTTATGCCGAATCCGAGAGATTATCGCTGGGGCCAGATCACGTAAAATTAAAACGATCGAACGATATCGTTTCGTCAATAGTAGTCTCTGTCTTTTGCGACAGATATATGATAGAGACAGGTTTAGTGAAAACTGAAGCGGTTTTCGTTTCGCATTTTATATAATCTCTATATTATATATAGTCACAGCTATCCTCTTTCAAAGCAAAGTCTTAAAATTTCAGCGAAATCGCTCGACTCATTTTTGAGCCTATCTATACGTGACACACACAGAAAAAGGTTTATTACCTACCTATTATTAGTGTAATGACCCACGATGTGTATCCAGGTCCAAGACTTAGGTTAGGTTAGGTTAACGGGTTGACAGAGCAGGGTATGTTCTGCTGTGCCACACTTAGGTCCTTGTGGACCCATTGTGATGCCCTTTTATGTGGGGGTTAACCGGTGATGTTGGAGTGGTTAGCCTCATGTCCCTTCTTCTGGTGATTACTCGACGCTGTCCAGCCATCCTGATTTCCTCAAAAACCTGTAAAGATTAAAAAGTGAGACATCAGAAAGTTCTTGTAGGTCATGGAAGTAATGACTTCCAAGTGTTCTGTTCCTCAAGTGACAGAGGCTCGGGCAGTGACAGAGGAAGTGAGGTGTGTCCTCATGTACCTCTTCGTCTCCGCAGCCTCTACATATATCGTCATCTTTGAGATTTAGTTTCATTGTATGGTTTCTTAGGAAGTTATGACCCGTTAGGGCCCCTACCAATTTGGACAGCGATGACCTGTCGAACTGTAGAAGTTTGATGGTCCGGCCGCTGTCGTATTTAGGCCAAAGCTTCCGTGATACTTCACAGGTAGTTAGCCCCTTCCACCTGTTGTTGGTTTTCATGCGAATTTTATTTTCCACTCGCTCTCTAAGATTACAGAGTGGTGGCTTCACCGACTGCAGTGCTAGATCATGATCCATTGCAGACCCATTTCTTGCTAGTTCGTCGGCCCTCTCATTGCCGGCTTTGTCACTGTGCCCAGGGACCCAGCAGAGGACCGTGGAGTGCTGCGAGCAGAGAACCTTTAGCTCTTCGCGGCAGCGATGTACTAACTTTGATTTTATTTCAGTAGCAGAAACTGCTTTAATAGCCGCCTGGCTGTCAATGAAAATGGTAATATCATTTCTTGGTATTGCCAACAATGACACCTTACGGGCCGCTTCCGCGATCGCCAGAACCTCTGCTTGGAAGACACTGCAATTGTCAGGAAGCCTGATTGAGCAGTGTATATTTAATTCCTCAGAGAATATACCGGCACCGGTTCCACAGTCCATCTTCGATCCATCTGTATAGATGGATATCGATTTCCTCTTTGTGGGTTCATCTGTATTCCATTCATCTCTACTCGGGAACGAGCAGGAGAATGGTCTATCAAAGTTTAGATGTGGGATCATATAGTCAGAAGTGACAACATTCCCAATGTATTTCCCAAGAATCTGTGCGTGACCAAAGTTGCGCAGGTTCCAAGTACCAGTTTGGCTGATCCTTAGGGCACTTTTGGTAGCAGATTCCTCCATGTATAGGTCCAGAGGAGTCAGATTGAGGATTGCCTCCAGTCCAGCCGTAGGTGTAGATCTCATTGCACTGGTTGTCCCTATACATGCTAGTCTTTGTATTTTTGCGCTGTCCAAGGTCGAGTCTGCCTCTCCCGGTGAAACAATTCTGTCCTCTTTGTCCGCTTCGTTTTTAACAGGGTCAGATGCAACAGACCCGTGCCCCGATAGGCTACGGCATATCACAGGCATTGGTGGTCGCATAAGAACTCCCTCGCTCGAGATTATTGGGGAGCCAGTCTCCGGCAGGGTATTAGCACGGGGCTCATCACCTTCGAAAGCCTGACTCTCCAAGAAGTCAAGAGCGTTTTGAAGCCGTCGTTTGTCAAGGTCTCCTAGTTCTTTTCGTTTCTGCAGCTTCTTTATTGTCATTTTGCAGTTGACAACTCTTTTCCTAATCGAAGCTGTGGACGATATGGAGAATTTGGATGAGCTGGCGATGGGCGATTGTCATCTTCCTCAAGAAAGAGTTTCTCAAGTCCGAGGTCAACCGTTCCCTCGCTTCCCCCAACCGAAGCAGCTTTACCAGTTGACGGTTCTTGGAGTAAGAGGTTCTCCTCCTCCTCCGTCATGTTCGTCGTCTGAGAATCGGCTTTCATGAAGGTATTGGTGCCCGATTCATTTGCACCAGTCCCTTTGTTTGTTGTTGTTTTGTTTATTTGTTCAATTTTGGACCCACGAGTAAGGGGGAAGGGAAGGTCGTTCTGTACTCACCCCCTGTATACAGAAAAGGGGAATTGAAATTGAAACTAGAGGTCCCCAGGTATCTAGAGTTCACCGTTAAAAGACACATAACATGGTGCCAATTGGGGTTTATCGAGTTATTCCCCTCTAGATCCGTTATATTTCGTTTAAAGCAGTGGCACCTCGTGCAAGGTGTGGCTCTTCACCACGTATAACGATCTTAGGCAATCAGTTTTGTCGAAAGCCTCTGGTCTCTAGCCTGAGACCTCGCCAACCAAGCGAGACTTCCAAGACTTCAAAGGACCTGAGAAAATCGTACTCAGTGTGCGCACTCTATTCGTACGACCATGCAAATTCATATCCAATCTGTGGCTAGCCTAAGGGTCAAATGTCACGCTTGCCAGATGATGTCAAAATACATATTGACAATAATTCAATTTGTATGGAATTAAGCCTAGCACGCTGCTGTTGTGGAACAAATTATCCAAACGAAATTATGAACGAAAAATGTCGCTCTTCTTTTCGCTTTGCAGTACGCTACACAATTTATTGCTCGGGGCCGGGACATTCTTTTTTTTAGCGGTTATTTTGTGTCAAAATGAAATCTCTCGAAGTGCACGATATTACATTTTTTTATATCGAAGAATTGGAGCAGCAATATCAGGAAGATGACCCATCACCATTAGCACCAGTACCAGTGCCATCAGTGGCCAGTGCACCTAAAGCGAAGAATTAAAAGAAAATCCGATTCGTTTTCAATGCCCTCGTTATACATTTTTATAAAATTCTAAAATTTTAATTAGAATTGCTTTCAATTACAAAATACATATTCTGACTGTTTTTAAATGTCACATATCACTATTGTGTAGCAGCTGATTGAATTCTTCACAAATTATTTTCACAAGTCTTTTCGCAGACGTTCGCTGTGCAATTGGAGACCACCGAAAAATTTCGTTTCACAGCAGTAGCTACTAGGCTAAATATCAAAAGCGATTTAATTGTCCTGCGTTAAGATAAAATAATAAATGTTGATTTATATGGTTACTTCTAACGTCAAAAATTTATAGCGGACTCTTCAACTATAATGTAAATACCTATGTACTTTAAAATCACGGAAATTCAGATCGCGACCCATTTAATGTAAAAAAAGGATTAAGGCAACTTTAGGGGCGGGTTTCCATTATGAACACTGAGCAAATTTTTTTTTTATTTTTTTTCTGGCTTAAAATGGCCTAAAAACATAAATATAATATTTTTTTCCTGAGGAAATGAAATTTTATTTTTTATTTTTTTTTTGTCTAAATTTTAATAATTTTTTTTTTATCAAATCATGTTTATGTGACGCTCAATAAGTCTATACCAAAAACTGTCAGATAGGCGCCTGTAAGAAAGTCTAGTGTATTTAAAGTATGGGGTGGGTGGCTCGCTTCGCTCGCTAACAGGATTTTAATCCTTTTTTAGGTATAATATTTTCAGTCAATAAAAATACATGCACTTTTCTGTGAAAATTTAAAACATTAAAATTTAAAAAAAAGAAAATAAAGTTTCCGCAGAAAAATTATATTACAGTACATCTTAGAATAAGTATATATTTAAACAAAAAAAAAATAATAAAAAAAATTAAAATTTGCTTAGAAAATGCAAGGAAAATTTAAAACTTTAAAACTAAAAAAAAAAATAGAAAAAAAGTTTCCGCAGAAAATGTCTTTTACAGTAGGTACATCTTAGACTAAGTCAATTTAACAAAAAAAAAATAAAATAAATTTGCTTAGTGTTCATAATCGAAACCTGAGCCCAACTTTGTCTACCTAATAATCTCTCCTATTAGCTCTGATAAAATAAATTAATTGAAGAATGACTCCAGTGGCCTATTTCACCCATTTACAAAATTGGTTTTACAGTTATTTTTTGACAATTTTCTTAGAAATAGAGACAAATTCGGTTTCACCACTTTTTTTTAAACGCAAAAGAGCGATAAGTGGGAATATACTTTTAATTACTCGAAACTGACTAAAAAAAACTGCTTTATTTATATAAATTAAATAAAAATATTAAACTTGATTGTTTTGTTTTTCTAATGCAGTTACAGCATTATGAAATATAATTTTGTATGGTAAGCTACAAACAATAGTTTAATCCTCAACTTTTTAGATAGTGTTTTCTCGGAATGGTGTTTTTTGATATAAATCGCTCATTTGTACCGAGGGTGCGATATGTAGAGCTCAGTCAATTTTCATATTTGGTTAGGGTATGATATGACTTTTTTCGGTTTCATTGTACATGTACATCTTCATTTTGTTTTTAATTTTCTGCTAACCCTATCTTTGAACCCTAATAACGGCAAATTATATTGGTTTGTGCATTAGGTTTTCGAACTATTTACTCACACAGCCTACAAAAAGCTCAGTGACAGTTGGTTAATACAAAAGCTTTAGTGATGTAACATTCACTCGAAAAAGCATTACATAACTTCCGCATGCACACAGCTAATACTTCCCACTACGTCCACATAGCAACCCTGTTCTGTTTGTATATTAAAAACGAATGAGTTGAAAATTTCTTAATCATATATTATTCATAGACTTTGGGGATACGGCAAATTGAATGTTTCCTAACCTCGGCTCCTTGACCAGCCTTTAAAATATTAAATAAAAATAACAAAAAAGTAGACTGCCGAAACCCGGGATCGAACCGGGGACCTTTAGATCTTCAGTCTAACGCTCTCCCAACTGAGCTATTTCGGCAAGTTGAAAACAATATTCCATAAACACAACACAAGCCCAACTAAGTCATCATAGTATCTATTGTATGATTAGGTGCTAGTGCTTCAACCTATTCTATGTTCTAGTTCTTGTCATTGTCCCAGATAATTATACAAATGTTGTACCGATGTTATCAGAAAACTATAGACTTCAATTGAAATATTTTTTGAATGCGGATATATACGCAATACGTTTATTCAGTCACTTTCTAATAGCACAACCAAGTAGCCGTGGTCATAAGAACCATGTTTAATTTCGCTGGAACTAGATCTCCTTGGATGACATTTAAATCCTCGACCTTTAGAAAAGCATTGCAAAAGACTTGCCGTGAGTATTGCGAAGTATCTTATATCCATGGAGTGAAATATATTTACGACACAAATGCTAGTGTTTACATAAGGTACCTAGGTATACATTTTTATAACTTGCTGTAAGATTCGAATCCTAGCCACTGAACCACTTTCTGCGACAAAGCTTATTGTGAATCTTTCTCGAAAGCATGAAAGTGTGGGTTCAATTTCATAATATTTGCTATTGGATTTTATTACTATTTAAATGATTCCTATATAAATAATTGTTTCCCTCTAGGGCACTATGGGCTGTTACAGTTTTACTATTGGTGGCCTCAGCGAATTACATGGCTTTTACAATTTATGTGGATTTTATTGGTGAACCGAGTCGATTTATCATTGAAAGTGATCATGCTAATACGGCAGAGCTACTTTATCCATCTGTGACAGTCTGTCCGGCTACGGTGTTCAATTATTCGATGGCCAAGGAGTATATTATGAATCTGTGAGTGTTTTCTTATAGGTATAGTTTCTTAATATAGTTTTCTACGTGTATTTATGTACATACATAATATGTAATTATTTTAATGTGCAAAGCTACTATTACACGTCAATATGACGTTAGATTCTGTCCTAATGTCGTATGTAAAGTTGGGTGTCAAATTGTCAGCATGTAAAAAATTAACACGATTTATGATGGGTCCAATATGGTGCCTAGTCCAATGATGTGTGTTGTGAAAATTAAAAAAATGTTCAGCAATTTTCGGCTCCAGGCTTTTTTTTAAGGTTTACATACATGGGGATAAGTTTGGAGAAAATCGTTGAATCGCTTATTCATCGTAGAAAATTATAATAGATATAAATAAAAATGGTGTGAAAAATGTATAGTAATTCATCAATTGAGAACGGCTGGGCCGATTTTTTTTTCAGTTGTTCGTAAGAAGGTCCTTCCGAAAGAAAATTTTGGGAAAACCCTCCGGAAAAGTCGGGAGATTTTAAAAATCGAATATTGACTTTTTGTATGTAATTTTTTGTGCAGTTGTTCCGGAATGGAATGGAATGGAAAACTCGGAAAATTCCGGAAAACCCAAAAAATTTGAATTTTTTTTTCGAAGAAATTTTGCATTTCCTTGATTCTGGCAACAATTTGGTCAAGATCTCAAATGGCGTTGGCTGTTGCATCCTCTGGCATTGCTGCTACATTGTTGGAATGGAAGGCCGATGAATCTTCTCACGGTTGACAACCCAACGTGCACAATGACCAATTCGGCGACAGCAAAATTGATGCGAGAGTGCAAATTCGTCATTTGGGATGAATGCACGATGGCGCATAAACGAGCATTGGAGGAAGTTGACCGAACGATGGAGGATTTATGAGTTGATTCGAGACGATTTGGTGGGGCTATGATATTGTCTCCGGAAATTGACCACGAACATGAGAGTCGCATTGCAGAACGACCCATCTGCTTCTGAATTCTCGAGACAAGTGCTGGCGTTTGTCTGAAGTTTATCTGAAGGCGTTAAATTGGGGCGAGACGAAGTTCGCCGGGCCCGCTAGTATAATATAAACGTTTGCCCGGTTTGTAAGATTCAACATCTATGCAACAGTAACCTGGCTCCTCAGAGTGTCAAGATGTCAAGTGCCAAGCTTCTAGATTGGTTTTGGATCTATGCATAAATGCACATGTCGTTCTAGACAATTTCATTCAAGTGTTTGAACGTTTTTCTATTTTCTTATGCCATTTTCCATTAGTTTGAATGGAAACAGAGAACTGGACAACTACAGACTTGTGGTCGAAGAAAGCGCGCAAGTTATCCAAATGGAAGGAAATGTTATCCTGCAGAACAAATTATTTTATATGTATTTATATCACTTTTCGCCTCAGAACTAAAAATTATTTCTGAAACTGGCTGAAAACAAAAACCCGAAATGGACGGGGACAACAACTACTGACGTCGTGCGTGTATTGGTGATTCTTGAGTGGATTCTCACTTGAAGAAGCAAAATTATTTTCTCTGGATCAACAAAAGAATACGACATGATGAATTTATCTTTCCATACCATATGTTTTGACCGCACACCGTATCTTCAACCTTCTCTGAGCAGCACCTCTTAAATTTTGAAATATACTTAAAAATTACGAAATTTGATAAAAAAAATAAAGCAACCTTTTTAATGCAACTGAGGTTTAATGTTATGTGCACCCGAATACATCAGGAATTCGCTGAATCAATATTAATCCTGTACAACTCTACACTTGCGCTGTCTGCCCTGAACTCTATCGCCGCGACCTATCGGTTTGGTTGAAATTACCGCCGACACGGCTTAAACGAATCCTAAAACATGCATTGAACATTTTTTTTCTGGGAACGAAACGACACTGCATGTTTATTGAAGATTCGTTTTCCCCATATAGGTTCATCTTGTATACTATACACAACCAAAATTAGACGTATGCTTAAATCATAACCAACTGAATGTCCTGACTATCTCGCCAGCCTTTGTTTCCTTACTTTCCACAGGAAACTGCCAGATAATGTCACCACTGGTGATGTCCTAAAGAGTCTTGATCAAACCTACGGATTCATGAAGTGGAATTTCAAGTACTCCAAGGAGAAGCTAGCTGTGCTGCAAGCCGTCATGAAACTAAATAACAAAACCGCTGATGACTTTCTATACGGAAATCGCTGGAATTTCCATGACTTCTTCTTCCGTTGTCGCTTT
Source organism: Cheilosia scutellata (assembly GCA_955612985.1). Taxonomy (NCBI): domain Eukaryota; kingdom Metazoa; phylum Arthropoda; class Insecta; order Diptera; family Syrphidae; genus Cheilosia; species Cheilosia scutellata. The sequence goes on from OY015311.1 coordinate 89,496,152, forward strand.
CAGTCAAAGGCCGTTAATTGCAGTAGTATCTTCCGATCAATTAGGACCTCTGTGGGATTTTGTGCTACCTTCAACGCCCACCAAACATCGTACGTAGATAGCTTCATAACTTTCGATAATGCGTTTCAGTTATATCCTTACTCACAGATTGCCCTTAACGAAATTTAAGTCGAATAGCCCCACAATGCGACGCGGCCTATCGTTCATCCTCAAAGACGTCGAACTGGATTTGGAGCACACGCATTCAAACTCTCAACGTTTCGAAATACTCATCAACGAGGCGCATGTTTATCCAGATGATTTCACCTTTCGAAAGGTCCTGCGTAAGAATGAGGAACTTCTACTACGAGCACAGCCCACTGAGATTTCGTGCTCTCGAGAAGTCTGGAGAAGACTCACTGTGGCCGAACGGAAGTGTGCCATGCCAACGGAGGTGCAGATGCGTTTCTTTCCTGAGTATCACAAGCAAAACTGTTTAATCGAGTGTCGAAGCTTAATTGTAAACAAAGTCTGTGGCTGTGTTCCGTTTTACTTGTTTCGAGATGCGAAAACGTTGGTCTGCGATTTTGGTCATATTTCCTGTTTGGCGGATAATTACGGTACGATGTTAAGGTATACGCATCATAACCCAGATTGTATAAAGGCAGTTCTTTTAGATCTGATGGAACATATGCAAGAGGAATGCGACTGTGTGGACAGTTGCGAGACGGTAGACTTCTCTGTCAGTTTGACGAGGAGAAGCATCAACTATTCTATCGATGTTGTGGACACTTTTTAGTAAGTTTTTTATTGGATGAAATAAGATTCCTAAAATTAAAATTCTCTCAAGTGACAACATACAGCCGAATTATACTGTGGTGCATGTGTACATGAAATCGCAACTGTATCGCAGAATAAGGCGCGACATTGTTTGGAATTTGATCGCTGTAGCAGGTAACATTTTATAATCGATACAGTACAAAATTAAATGCATCCCAAATTTACTCGTTATTTTAAAATGTATCTTCTTTCGCAATATAGCAAACATCTCGAACTGTTATGGCGTTTTAACAGGACTAAGCATTTTGGCACTTTGTCAACTGGTGTACTACTTTACCTTTGTGCTGAAAAGGAATTACCACAACATCATTGAAATGGACAGCAGAATGTTGTTTAGAAAGAATAAGTCGGTTCCGAAGTAATTCAGATCGATGTAGGTACAGGGAAACGACACTTAAGCTCAGTCGTTTAAATGCTTACACTACAAACTGTTGAATAATATTTTTTGTTTGTCTGAAGACAGATTAGATATGTTAAAAATTTGTCAACAGTCCTTGAAATATATTCATTAATTTTATAATAAAAAAGTATATCCAACAGTGGATAGGGTGGTCACATCATCAAATGCACAAAATGCACTGCTCTTAGGTACACTATAAAAAAAAAAACGAGCTAAAATGAAGAATATCGTCATTTCAAGCATATTCGTTGACCAATGATAAACTCGGAAAATCTTATTCGAAGTAGAACAATCTTATTTTGAGCTCATTTTCACAAGACCAACAAATCTTCTTTTGAGATTTTTAGTATAAGCTTAAAAATTTTACTTCAATCTTTGCCAATACATACAAAGGCTACGTTTTAGACCATTGTCAACTTAAATTAAGCTCGAAAATTCTTAAAACAAGACCAAAAAATCTTGTTTTGAGATTTTTAGTAAGCTTAAAAATCTTACTTCAATCCTGTTTCGCGACTAAGTACATAATATTACATTTAGATTTAAATACATTAATATGCAGAACATGCAATCTCAAATCAAGTTTTTTTGTTTGAAATAAAATTTGTTTTTAGAATTATGTTCTTACATCAAGAATTATGGATCATATTAAGATTTAGCACTCTAAAATCAAGCTAGATTTTAGCTTGCGATTTTTCTCTGAGTGTACTCCTAATAATGAGCACGTTCTTAAATGTACCAGAATGTTTAATTCAATATTGAGACTCGCTTTTAAATAAATGTCTGTAGAGCCAGGAAGTGTTTGTACATTTTTCTTAAATAGTACAGGACTGACTTACTTAGATGGCGCTACAGCCCGGGGTGGACCTGGGCCTCAGCCAACATACCTCTCCAGTTAACACGATCTTTGGATACCCGCCTTCAGTTGCGCACTCCATGAGGTCCACTTTCACTTGTACGCGCCACCTAAGGCGAGGTCTTCCTCTACTGCCTTGTCCCTCCGGGTTGGGACCGAAGACTCTTCGGGTCGGAGTGTGGTGTCCATTCGCTCTATATGTCCTGCCCATCTTAGTCGACTGATACGCACTTTTCTGAACAGGTCGATGTCTCCGTTTAGCTCGTAGAGTTCCCTATTCAATATACTCCTCCAAAGCGTAGCCCGTCAACGCAAAAAGGACTTGACGAATTTAGCTTTCGAAACGACGAAGAAGATCTTTATCCGCCTTTGTTAACATCCATGCCTCTGCGCCATAGAGCAGGACTGGGATGATGAGGGTCTTATATAGACTATAGAGCCTCCTTAGTTTTCCTTGACAAGGCTTACTAGTCAGTTGTAAGCCAAAGAAACTTCTACTGCTACATGATTCTATTTGCAAAATTGAAGTATGCTACTCTGATGTTTGACTTTGTTGAACCGATGTTTGCTTTATTGATGCTACCAATACTGTCAAAAAAGCAGTTCCCATAGACTAGAACTCGAATATTCGCAAATTCAAATCTTTGGTAACTAAAATATGTATACAAATGTCGAATAAAATATAGTCACAGCTTCTAATATAATACAGCAGCTCAGCAAACCAGGCGAATCGCACTGTGTTCGCTTCAAATTCCCTTGAAAATAATTTCATTGACGCACCAGTGAGCTCATCGCCGGCAATTCGCCAAAACCTTCGCGAAAGAACAAAATGCGAACTACATCTAGTCAAAGTTCATGCGAATAGGGAATTGATGTGCAAAATTTAACGATGGCTTTATGAAATATGTTTCACGGCTTTCCATGTTTCTATTATGTATCCATCACACTCTGTTTCAATAATGTCCATTATCTGCAATGACCTTCTGCACATTCAAATGTTATTACTCATTTTTTATTTTCTGTACCAGAATAAGAACATATTTTTAACATCTTCTTCCAACAGAGTAATGCGTATATAAAATGATTGAGTTTCTTAGTATCGCACTCATTTTGATAGCTTAAAATGAGATAGCTGGTATGTTGAAAAAATAAAAAATAGAAATACGGAGATCATTGTACGTATCTTTTCTTTTTCAAATTGAATGTAACAACATTCGCGATACATTCATCTGAGGGAACGCATTCGCCCAGTGGTTTGCTAGGATGTACCTACTTCCATTAATACATATCACCTATCTCTATTTAAATAGTTTGAAAATCTTTGCATTACTTCTACGCACTTTTCTGGTGGACGATGGCAATATCCGTTTCATCTCTGAAGGTCAATGAATTTCCTTTTCGCTTCAATGGACTACAGTATAAAATAATTACATGGTATTAAAAAAGGCGTAATTATTACCAGACTGGGTGACACTCTATCCGACTAGGGTTGTAACTGACGTCAAATGCCCTTAACGTAAATACATACATTAACATGTCAACTTTGATTGTTTTATAAGTGAACTTGACCCACTGAATGGCAGCTCCATTCAAAAGTCTAGACATTTATTCATTGATTCTCGTGTAGTACGCTTTAAGTAACGCACATACATATAAACAGCATGAACCTTTTAACTGTAAATGAATCCAAAGGGATTCCAAAGAAAAAACGTTTTCGCAGTGCATTCAGTGTAACATTTAAACAGTTTTGTGAAATTAGCAGCATCCATGGAATAAAGTACTTTCACGATGTCGAAAGTACCTACATAGCAAAGTAAGTGTTTTTCATTTTAATAGCCACTTGAATGTATTGTTCATCAACTGTAAATGTGTGTACTTGTAGATTAATGTGGATAATCATTGTAATAACAATGTTTTTATGTGCAATCGGAATGGTTTGGATTTTTTATCTGGACTTTGCTAGCAATCCCATTCGAATGGACATCGAGAACAATCACACCCCGTTGACTAACTTAGTATTCCCCGCTGTGACAATATGCCCACCAACGATGTTTAACTATCCAGAAGTGAGAAGAATTTTTCAGAATTTGTGAGTATTATTCATCATCATTCATTTTCGATGGCCCGCTTATCCACTAAGTGGGTCGCGGATGTAGGTTGCTCAAGTGGACCCTCCATAGCTCTCGATTCTCCGCCATCGACTCTAAAACATCAAGAGCAATCCCCATACGGGTAAAATCTTTCATCCTGGGTCTACCTGGAGGACGCCTGTCTAATATTATTAATTCCATAGCAATACGAATATTACTTTCGAATACAATGTAATATCCGTCACTAGGGTAATGTTCCATAGCATTGAGATACAAATTGTTACAAACAGTGTTTGCTCGATGACTGACAGAAAATCAGACTTTATTGAAAATGGGGCTAGTTGCAACTCATCCACACATCACAACTCATACCCATACGACTCATTTATGAGACAAATGAGCTTTTAGGACAACTTAACCATGGACATTTCATTGAACTTTAATTATAGCCTAGAAATGGGCTTTAAAAGAAATTATCGTCCCCTAATTGTTTCAATCCTTTACCGCGAGCGAAGCGAGCCACACACCCAAACATGTAGGTCGATGAAATATCCGATGGATGAGTTGTTAGTTTGCTGTGAAACGCTCTGGAACTGGTGCAACTTTAAAGCAGTTGAAGACTTTGTCTACTTGGGCTCGACGACCTCGCCAAAAATGGCAGCAGTGAATATTCACTCACTCCTGCCAATCGCTATAGGTTAGGTTTTGTTTACGGATTTGTATTGTATAGCATGGCGAACTCGCTATTGTACCACACATAGGTGATTGTGAACCACTTGTGATGGCGTTTTATGGCGGGTTTAACTTCATGTCCCTCCTTCCTGTGATTACCCGACACGCCGTCCAGCCATCCTGATATCTTCAAAAACCCGTAAAGATCAGAAACTGAGACATCGGAAAGTTCGTGCAAGTCATGGAAGTAATGACTTCCAAGTGTTCTGTTCCTCAAGTAACAGAGACTCGGGTATAGTGACAGAGGAATTGAGGTCTTCATTCTCACCGACCTCTCGTCTCAGCAGCCTCTGCATATATCGTCATCTTTGAGATTTAGTTTCATTGTATGGTTTCTAAGGAAGTTATGACCCGGTAGAGCTTTTACCAGGTTAGACAGCAATGATCTGCCAAACTGTAGAAGTTTGATGGCTAGAGCTTCCGTGACATGGACCTTATCTAAGGCCGATGAACATTTCCTATGACGTTTTGAAGCAAATATTTTATCGGTGATATTTGGCCCAGTTCGTATCAATGGCGTTTGAAGAGCAGATTTAAGGACGAACTCTACGTGGACCTGGTCAATAAACTTAGATAACTATGTTATATGCAGCACATGTAAGCAAGGCACGAATTTGACAACTTTTTTAGTTCAAAGGAAAGAAGAAAGACACAGAGTTAGCCGTAGCGAGCATTTATAAAGCAACCTCAACCAAACTTGGTCTATATAACTGCAGGCAGCTAGCTACTGACCGCGCTGGCTGAACACGAAATATTTTTACATTTGTCCGGACCATCCAAAAATCCACAAGAAGACCTAAACGAGGAGCTCAGGTTAGAATGTCGACTCGCAAACACACAATGCGAACTACACGGTCCTTGAATGCGACAGATGGAAAGCAGAAAGAAGCATGCTGAGGGCTCTAATCGGGGCCATCACTCCTGACAAAATAACATAATAAAAATTGTCAATCGGCGGACAAACTGAAATCGTATATCCGCCCTTGTAAAACCTAGATGTCTTAGGATGCAACATATTTAAATAGGTGTCTTTTACGGGCTTAAACATGGTGGAAAAGGAAACTGATGTTATGCAAAGGAGTTGTTTCAGGTTAGATTTGAGTGCTTTATGAGGCAGAAGGTTTGGTCCGCAAGAAGACTCTGACACACCAAGTGGTAATGACCTTTCAGTGGCCGACAAGTTATGTATTCTCTATAAAAAAAAGTCTCGCTGTCGAAGTCGTCATACAATTACACAAAAAAGAACACTGTTGCTGGATGATATTATTAAGAACGTTTTTTGTAATCACATCTCCTCTTTCCACTGTCATTCAGAAGTCTGCTTCCGAGCGCTTGGCAAGTCAATTTGAGTCCGAAGTCTTATATTCAGGTCAGTTTGGTAGAGAAATTTGCTGATATGGCTAATTTCTTTCATATTCATAGTCTATAATCTCATAATGAACTCTGTCTCATAGACAGCTTTGTTGGGAAGGCCTAACACATTTTCTCCATATCGATGATGGTTCATTTTCATTCAAAGTCACTTACTCACTTGTGTGTGTCGAAATTAATTCCCCGGATTTTCTAACTTTTATTGCAGTGTCCTTAGAATGAACCTCTTAAGATTGAATATAAAAATTGAAATTATTATTTTCCAGTCGCTTTCCGGCCAATATGAGTCTAGACGAAGCAATGGACAACCTCAATCAAATCTACTCCCTTGTCGGTAAAATACGATTCTATGACGAGTCGAAACTGATTGCACTCCAAAGAACAGTTGAAATCAACAACATAACTATGTACGACTTTATGAGAAGCATTCGCTGGAAGTGCCGAGATCTGCTGTATCGTTGTCGATTTCAGTCAAAGATCGTTAACTGCAGTGAAGCGTTTGACTCGTCAAAAACCAACGTTGGCTACTGTTGTTCTTTCAACATCAACGAACTTGGGTAAGAACTTTGTCTACCGGAATCTTCTCCATAATGATCTTAAATTTTGTAGTTTAAACTTCCTAAATCACCGCGCACTAAAATTTGGCCCCGTTGGTGGTCTATCTGTAATTTTAAAAAACACCAGAGCCGACCAGGTGCCCTTAAGTAATCTGACTATTTCATCAGAATATGAACTCTACATCCATCAGAATGAAGACTACCCACATAGGACAATGACATCGAATTCGATTCAGATGAGTCGAGAGACTTTCGCTGTCGTCCGGCCAACGGAAATCGTGTGTTCGGATAATTTTAAGGCTCTATCCGTAAAGGATCGACAATGCCTGCTGCCACTTGAACATAATATGCGCTTATTTAAGTACTACAACAGGGACAACTGTGAATTTGAATGCCGTGCATTGAGTACTATTGTCAATTGTGGTTGCATTCCTTACAACAGTGTGGCCAGTACAAATTCGAGTGCTTGTGAGTTTACTAAGCTGCCGTGCATGATTCAGATGTTTAAATTTTTTCGTAAGTATAGGGATAGTACATAAGTTGGAGAGTTTTCTGTTTTACAGAGTGTTTTAGACATACTACAAGACCATCAAACTCGAGCTTTGAACCATAAGATAATTATGCAACTCCAGTTCCTAACTGAAAACTATCTTCTGTCTATTTGCAGAGGCTGCTGAAAAAAATCAAACGATAGATGAAAATAGCGCTTGTTACTGTCCCGCCAGTTGTCAGTACATCGAGTATGATGTTGGAATAACACAAGCACAACTGCAGACTCGTGCTGAGTCTTTTGACCCGTTCTAGTAGGTTGCTATTAATTTCAAAAGCTGGTATTTAAAATGCATGTGAATAATATGTCCTTTTCGTAGCCATGGCATTCTAGAGAACTATACAGTGTTGCATGTATTTATGAACTCACAGTCATACAAGCGATTGAGCAGAGATACTTTGTCAGATGTTGTCCTACTCATAGGTAAGGACCTATTTAAAAAAGTATCTATATTTAAGCATTAACTGAACTTAAAGGCCATTTTTTTTTTGTTTTAAGGAAACCTCGGAAGCTCATTCAGTCTTTTCGTGGGTATGAGTGTGATATCCTTGCTGGAGATTGCGTATTTTGCTACGATTGTACTGTGGAAAAATTATAACCAAATCTATGCTAAGTAAAGAAATATTTTGAAGACAAAATTAAATTTCTAAATTGAGTATACTACTATTTATAATCGTAGAATATAAAATCATGTGATTATGTAAGTCCTTAATATTTTTTGATCAACGCTTCGCAGTTGAATTTTTTAAAGCTTTTGAGAAAATCTTGGACTAAATTAATGTAACATGTAGTTTGATGTCGTTTATAACGAAATACAAGCGTGGTTACTGGTAGGCGATTTCAGAAGGATATTGCTAAAAATCAGACGTATTCAAACTGCAACGACCATCTCTTAATATGAATGTTGTCAAACAGACCAACCCGTTTACCATTAAAACTTGACAATGATTTAAGTGTTAACGGTGTACATAGTATAATGAGATAACGTGGTATATTGTCAGACATACTTTTGAAAAGGATTTAGTGCTTTCCTGATAAATCCATATCGGCACTTAAGCTTAAGGTAAATGTGACCTTTATCTGTTTGCACGGACAGCTTGTAAAAGTAAAGTGAAGTTGTAACCTGATGATTAACTCCAGATTGGAGGTAACGTCGTCATATAAAGTCGGAAGCTCTCGTAGAGAAACAATTAAATATATTTTGATAAACCATACCCATTTTGAAAAGAAAAAGGGGAAAACTAGCGTACTGTTGTATATTCATTATGTATTATCTCTCTCTCTTCATGAATAATATAAAGACACATATATACCTACTTATACTTATATACTAAGATGAATATACATTAAGATGAAATAACTTGAATTAGTTTTTAGTTAATAAACTCATCTCAAGAAAGGAACATCTCCCTGTCTTTTGTTTAAACCTAAACTAAAATATAACATGTACGAAGCTGGAGAGCTGCCTACAGGTACAGGATCCTCATGGCGAAAGTGAAAGGACAGATATTAGCCAACATATAACGACACATAACGTCCAATAATCCTAAGCAATAGTACTTTTCCGCAATGGTCCCAATTTGTGTTGGCATGTAGAATGATTGGCGAAAAGACAGCACCAGGCCCTGATGGAATTCCAAACATACGACTAGAAAAAGCAAATAACTCCAGACCTAAGTTGGTTGGTGCCCGCACTTGTCACAACATTCTAAGAAGTCATACAAAGAAACTAAATCTCAAGAATGACGACATTTGTAGAGGCTGCGGTGATGAAGAAGCCCACGAGGACACCCCTCACTTAATCTGTCACTGCCCAAGTCTCTGTCACTTGAGGAACAGAACACTTGGGAGTTACAACTTCTAGGAATTCGAAGAACTCTCCAATGTCGCAATATCTAAGGTTTCTGAAGACAACGAGATGGCTGGACAAAGTCGAGTAACCACGGGAAGGATGAAATAAAGCCAATACAACACGGCTAACCCCATCGAAGGGTATCACAATGGGTCCACAAGAACCTCAGTGGGGTGAAGAAGAGGCTACTCCGCTTCACCAACCCGTAAACCTAACCTAATACCTTGCATTACTTGCATCTTGAAGCGATGGATTGCAGAAAACGGCATCTAAATTTTTCAAATAATTGAGTAAATAGGCATTTGGACTCCAAAAAGATAGTCCTTCAGTAGATATCATTAAAGTGGTTGTCAATATAGCTGCTGCAGCTGCAGTTTTCGAGAGAAAATGATGTTGATTCGAAACATGTGTCGTTGTCATTCTGAACATCAAAAACGCTTTTAATTCTGTGAACAGGTCCTGAATCATGAGTCCTTGATCTATATTCCCAGCTAAGCTACGATAGTGACGAAAGCACTACAACAATGATTTATTCTAGGGCGTGTCCAAATGAATATTATGTTCCACGGTGTTCTAAGCCTGTCAATGTCTCCGGAGAATGAGGATTATAGGATTCGCGAATAACATCACCCTCGTAACCATGCGGCAAATCATATCCTCGAGATCGAGATGACAACAAACGAAGCTATCTTCAAAGTCAAAACCTGGCTTTAAGTTGCTGGCATTGGTTTAGCAAAACAAAAAACTGTCTACGTCCGTAAGAAACCATCGATCTTCTAATCATTGCTTGCTGACGAAATAAGCAAATAAGAGCAAACGTCAAAATCAAAAAAGAAGAAAGGTCCGTTTGGCAGAAGCTGTGGATCAACGCTACCAGGAAGATGTACTTACTTTTTTTTATGAAAAGGGGATTCTAAATCCTGGAGCCCTCAGACGAATCTCGGTCCATTGTACTACCAAGCAGAAACCCCTTTTTTGGTGTAGTGGTCGAGAAACTCTGATATTATTCGTTTCTTTTTATGGTCGGTCGCAGAGTATTGCTGTCCCCCGCCGGGGCTCGAACCAACGCCTCTCGGGTCACAAGCAATGACTCTAACCACTACGCCATGGCCACCGCAAACGGACTTACTTACTTTCTTTACTTTTGATGGCGCTCAGAGTCCGGGTGGACTACGGCCACAACCAACAAGCTCCTCCAGCCCAGCTCGGGGCCTAGCCTCCAGTTACGCACACCAAGTTGGTTGAGGTGGCTCTTCAATTGTGCGCGCCACCTGAGGTAGGGTCTGTCTCTGATTCGTTGTTCCTCAGGGGTGGACTCAGAGACTCATCGGTCTGGTGCGTTGCTGTCCATACGCTCCACGTGAAATAGTCACCTCAGTCGCTGTATTCTTAGCTTTTTACCAGGTCAACGTTGCTAAAGTTCGTCATTGAATCTCCACATCCACACTCCATCGATACAAACTGGAACGAAAATCATTTGAAGAATATTTCTCTCAAGGCGTGCCAAGAGGCTTTCATCTGCTTTCGATAAGGTAGATGCTTCTGCACCATACATCAGGACCGGGAAGATTAAGGTATTGTACAGTCTTTTACAGTATTTTCTTCTGTTGTGTGATAGAGGGCTTCACTTAGATGCCTTCTTAGACCGAAGAAACAGCGACTGGCAAGAGTGATTATTCGTTTGATTTCTAGGTAGATAGATAGTCTAGGTAGCCAAAGTCTTTAATTACTTCGAATTTATATCTGTCATTTGTTATGTTTTGTCAGTGTCGCCGATGTTGAGTGTCCTTTCTCGACTACAGCATATATTTTGTTTTGTCCTCACTAACAAACAGCCAGAGTCCCATCTTCGCCGCCTCCGTTTCATTACTTGCAAACGCGCCACTGACAGCTCGGTGAGTTTTCCCGATAATGTCAATATTATCTGCGAATGTAAGTACATAGTTGAATGGACTTCTGAAAAATTGTACCTCTGATGATGGCTTGTGAGTTCCGTACGTTACATGATTCACAATTAAAACAAAAATTTGCGTGTACTCAAATATTCATCACTAATTTTATTTTTCGTTTATATTAAGAAGTAATACAATTTTTTTTTTTTATTAATTTTAATATTACATTTATTGTTTTACAATCTAATGCTTTTACTGCTTCTGATAAGAATAGGATATGCTAATTTTACCTATTTACAAGTAATCTGTACATTAAATGTTTTTTTTCTTTGTTTTAGTTAAATATAAATATATAAGAAGGCACATTTTCTTAAGAAGGTTTTTTTTTAACATTAAACCTATATTTATATATTATTTTCAATATTTTAGGTTCACCATTAAAATTGTTACGCTAAATTCCGTTTTTAAATTCTAAGAACAGTCACAAATACAAATATTTAATTTTTTTGTAATATTCTACGAATAATCGACTTAGTTATAAAATATTTTTTTTTCCATTTATTATTATTAATAAAATTACAATACTCGGAAATTTAAAAAAAAATACTTGGGAATTTGTAATAATAAAATAGAGAAGGGAAAGGACTACGAATTTGGCAGTTGATTTGGTTAAACTATTTATTAAAAAAAAAACATATTTTCAATTTTGGGAGATTTTGAACGTATTTTGGTAAATTTGTTGATTCGGCATGAAATTGGACTAAAAGTTTATAAACTGCGTAGGTAAATGTAAGTGACAAATACAAGAAGTGGCGCTCACAATTTGAAAAGACCCTCAATCAATTTGGAGATTGGAGCTACCTTTAGGCTAACTGCAGAAGTGCAGAGTCTCCTCGTTAGTTGAGGGTGAGGCGCTAATTCACTCTGAAATTAATATTGTCAACATTTGAAGGACAACTTTGACAGCGGACTGAGTGTACGTAACACTTTTTTATATTTCAAAATAATGTTGACATGCCCGGTTACAGTTTACTTACTGAGGCTTAAACAGAAATCTGGGCTGCATTCCAGGTTTGACTATTTTAACTAAATTAACAACGATTGTTTATTTTAGTTACTTTTTGGAATCTGGGACAGCTATTGTTACTAATTTCATGTTGACATTTCACTTTTCATGTGGTAGTGAGTAGTTGTTGTTGGAATCCATGTTTGATTTAAAAAAAAAAATGAATACGTGAATCCATGACAGTTGCTTTGTTAGTATGAGTGAAATGAACCACACTTTTGCCTCTTGTTAATTTAGTTAACTTCCCCTCCTTCGAACTGTCACAGCTTGTCAACGCTGTAGTTAAAATAGTTAACTACTGCCGAATTTGGAATGCACTCCTGAGCTGAATGACTAGGTATATATGTATATATCATAAATTGAGAGGTTCTTAAGTCCGCATAAGTGTTTTAATTTAGCTGTAGTTGTAGATATAGTCCTGCAGACAAAAGTGACAGGAAATGCATACGTAGCGGAATAAACATTAGGATTGCTCTTATTTTATTGATACAGTATACTGATCTAATGATGACAGTACTGATGCCAAATATCCAAAATCGATCAGCCTTCAAAGTGGATGCCACAAAGCAGCAGAAAAGCACAGGGAAGCATAAAACCCACCTAAATGACACCCAATTCTGGAAAGAGCCCAATTATAAATCGGAAACAAATGTCCCAGAGGAGATTTGAAATTGCAAGGGAATAATTAAGATTTTTCAAAATATTTCATAGCCAACAACATCATTCGTCTCGTTTTATCAAAATAGTCCCATTTTCTAGGTTGCCCATCGAAATTAGACATTATTGCCATCTTTCGCTGTTGAAATGTTAATTATTTAAAATAATTTATTTAAATAAATACAAAAAAACTATATATCGCTTTCTTAATTTTACCGATTATTACGTTTACAATTCAATTATTGGATATGTTTATTCTTTTGGAATATAAACTGTTTTTATTTTTCTGTTTCACTTCTAATGGCATTTTGTTTTTTTTTTTTATAAATATAATAATAAAATAAAATATTTATCAATTTTAATTAAAATTCTTAAAATTTTATATATATACATGTACATAAAAGTTGGACTGGCAAGTAAAATACCTAAAAATACAAAAAAACATCACTAACAATTTTGTACAGAAAACAAGAATAATAATTTATTAACCTAATAAAAAATAAGTACTTAAAGTTTGTGCTTGAGAAAAAAAATATTATTGCAAGTATTGCGGCACAAATAGTTTTTGTTTTTTTTAAATTAAATTAAAAGGAATGTACTTTGACAAAAATTATGGAAACAAAAATATTTATTATTAAAATAGAAATACTTCTGTAGTTTAGGATATAAATTTGTTTTTCTTATATACGATATTGCATACGGTATAAAATGATATATATATATTATATTTATAACTTTTACTACACAAGTTACTCTGTTGTAAATTCATTCCTATTCTTGTTAATGTTGTTATATTTTTTTTAAATGCAAAAAGTCCTTATATCTCTTACGGTATTTACAATTCGCTTTCGTAGTGTACAGTTATACGTTTAGCGACGATAGTGCTATTTTTTGTGCGTAGGAATTATATCTGAGCTATTCGCATATATGAATCCTCACAATTTCGAAGGATCATAGTTTTCCAAATGCCATTTTTGCCAATCGCGTGCTGAATCGCATTCTTCCATAATGACTTTGTCCTTTTTCTCGCTTATTGCTAAGCATTTGTCTGATGATCCATGCCGCAGTTGATTTGTGTCGGCATTAAAGGTCCAGAACTATAATAAAAAAAAAGGTGCAAAATTATGATAAGAAAAAAAGTAAGTACATATTGCCAAATCAAAGACAGAAGCAAGTCTAAATTTATAGCTCTTTTGACCTGAAAAAGTTCATATGGATTTCCTAAGAAAATCGTTAATGAACTACGTAAATAATAATAATCTTTATATATATAAAGCTGTAGGAATTTTCTCTGTTACCTCAACATTTGAAAATTACTCGACAGATTTTAATGAAACTTGTTTTAAACGTTTCTTAGAACTTTCAGATGGTTTTGGGCTATGTCGTTCACTGCCACGTTCTTTGGAACAGTTTTTAACCAAAATGTTTTTTTTGCTGCCTATTTTTAAGTATGTATAGTAGATATCTACTTTTTCAATATACTGGTGGTGGGTACACATACACATGGAAGCATGCGTTGTGCTGTGCATATTATGCCAATGCAATGGCATGGCTTCAATATTTGGCTTCATATTACGCCAATGCATATGGCTTCAATGTTTTTCTGATGAGCTGCGCAGATGGCTGAAATTTGCCTGATATTATGATAGGTTTAAAAAACCGTTTATAAAACGAAGGGAATATTTATAAGAAAATGGAATTTAAAAAAAACTGCAAATGTAAACCTGCAATCAAAATCGTATTGCTACATTCAGGGTAGATCAGCTGTCTGCCGAATTAAATATTGATAACAAAATGTGTGCCAATTCGAAAAACCAACCCCTATCAATGGTTTCTAATTTACGACTATTTTTTTGAGAATGCGAATCGTAAATCTACTGATGGGAAAATGGTAAAAGTTGGTCTAATTATAGAGAAATGCCAAATCTGTCAGCTGTCAGTTGTTAAATTGGTTATCGGTGGAAAAAACAAAGCGCCCAACCAAGGCAAGGTGCAATTGACCCATAAGCAACGCGTGTGCCGAATGCGACAGGAAAAGTAGGTTTGCTTTATACTTTTTTGTCCCGTTGCGTTGGCAGGATTGAAAAATCGAGTAATCCTAAGCATTTTCATTATAAGAAATATTGAGAGAATAAGAGAAAATGACATGCGTATTTCCCGTTTTCACTTGGCAGACCATTTACGCCCGCTTCATACTGTAGGCCAGTAGTATCTAGCCTGTTTTTGGGAAACGAAATTTCCCGCTAGTCTTCAAATCGCCAAGGAAACGTATGCGGAAAGACAACGAACGATAGCATCAACAACGTACTTGGTCTTACCACACAATTTGTTTGTGTTTTCTATTTCACGATTCGCGTTTCTCCTTGTCTTTGTACATTATGTAGCAACGACGCGACGTTCATGTGAATGATCAACATCAACATCAACATCCACATCAACATCAACATCAACATCAACATCAACATCAACATCAACATCAACATCAACATCAACATCAACATCAACATCAACATCAACATCAACATCAACATCAACATCAACATCAACATCAACATCAACATCAACATCAACATCAACATCAACATCAACATCAACATCAACATCAACATCAACATCAACATCAACATCAACATCAACATCAACATCAACATCAACATCAACATCAATATCAACGACGATAACAGAAAGCCATTAATGACTACGCACCTCAGCATACTTAGCTTATAAAGAGAGAGACAGACATATATACACTAACCTAGTCCAAGAGGAAAGTAAAACCGATCATTTACAAAGAGCTTGATTTTGACATTCCTCTTGATGTTGATGTTAATGGCCCATTCACTACAAGTGCTCTTCCATTAACCATAGTGATTTGAATCGTGCCTACAAACTGAACTGGAAATACCATCTACCTATTTTCCGTTGCTCCTGATAAAAAAAATAACAGACGTCTAAAATTTCACTCGAACAAGGACATAACTTTTCTACCACTTACTACCACAATTTTGCCTAGTGTGTTCTTCTAATTTCCCTGCCCTCATACTGGCAATCCAATTAAGGGTAAACACCACTTTTCACTTCTTCGGAGACGAGCCACATAAAAACTATAATACAAACATTCTCTCTTGTACTCACCTGATTTCCTTTGGAGCCATGGCAAGGATACAGCATCACTTCGTGTCCAGCATAATCCAGGCATGCTTCGTCTCTTCGAATCTCTCCAGCTTTACTGAGCATAAAGTACTATATAGTTACGATGTCGAGGAAAGGAAAGGATAAAAGAAATGTTGAATAAGTCAAAAAAATATATATACAAATTTATATAACAAAGGCAAATTAAATCCTTAAAGCATCCTTCTCGTGCATATTTCGTGTTTCGTTTTTTTTTTCTCCTACAAGAGAAAAAAACTAACAGCAACATGCTCTAAAGAATTATATTCGTTTTATATGGAATTTAATTTTGCTTAAATGGATTTCGCGAACGGATGTTACTTTGTTCACTTTTGTTCGAGAATGTTCTTTGTACAAAATATACGTTTAGTATTTTTTTCTTCTTGCGAAAAACGTTAAGCTGCTACTTGCAGATATGATTCTTTTTAGTTCAGCGAAAAAAAAAGTGCAGATTCATGATATTCACCCGTGAGTGGTAACTTTAGGGCGGTTATCCTCTGAGTGAATTTGCGAAATTAGATTTCATTCTGACATTACTCTATAAAGTATATCTACCGGTCATGGAGGAGCTATAGAATGGAAATAGCAGGACAAAAAAAAAAAAAGGAACTTGTTCCCAGTAAATGGTGTCGGTGTGTGATCTGAGGTTCGCTCTTAACTGGAGGTAAATTGAAAATTGCATTTAATAGGGTTTAAAAGCTTTTGCAAATTGCACTTTGTAACCCGGAGTGTGTTAGCAAAAAAAAATCCATTTTTCTATGTGTGCCACTCAAAGGTTTTATGGTTGCTGTAGGTCGCCAGGTGCTGAGCGAGTTAAGCAACTTATAATAGGATAATGCTGAAAGTGAAAGGTCAGCACTTGATTGACTAAGTTGTTTGTAATGGGTTATGGACTAGAAAAGGATATTGTAGGCGATATTCAATATTAGAATAAATGAATCATTCTTTTATCTTAAGTAAGTTCAAGCATGTTTAGCATGTTTAGGTAAAAAAGGAGCTGTACGAACTACGACAACGTGTGCTATAGCAATGACCTTGGGAATGCTGCCGCTGAATATGTTTACTGAGGAAACGATGGCTTCCTTAGTACTTCAGTCAGTCATACCGATACGAATATATATCTATCTATTCGTATCGGAATAGATATCGTAATGGACCAGCTCCACTCAAAAGTAAGGGAGAAATCGTAATCCTTGATGAATGGTAGAACAGAAGGAAGTAGGTATCTTCTCAGATATACTGAATTCAGTCCGCAATTTTAGTCTGGCAAGAAAACCTTAATGTACCAAGCCAAGATGAGATCACTGCTATATTTGCTAGATCACTATAAGCAGAGGATCAAGAGCGCGAGGGAAGAATATTCTTATAGCGCAGGACGATCACGCGATGATCAGGCGTATGGAGCAGATGAACATCTGGCTTTGGAGTTTGTATTTAAGTTCAGTAATCAAATCTCAAAATGAGCTCACACTTCTTTGGGTGCGAGATTAAAGGAAATGAAAAAGTAGACACTTTTGCGAAACGGGATTCAAATATCACGACTCAAAAGATTTTGATTGATTAAATTGATAAAAAGGTGGCCACAATTTAGAAGTGGAAAAATGGTAGCCAAATGACTTTAAAAATGTGAATGGGCTGTAACAAAAGAGAGGTCTTAGAAATAACGAGAAGAACGCTAAAGTGGGTATTTGCGATATTTACAGAGTACGGAATATACTCTCCAGGGCTGTCTAGAAGAGTGATGTAGGGCCCACCAGTGGATCAGTCTGCTTTTATTCTCCCAAGATCTAAATTGCAAAATCTTGTTCCACTGGTACCAGGCGGAAATAATCACGATTAAGAAGGCTCTGTCGTGGCTGCGGTGAATTGTATAATAAAAAAGTTATATCACCATTTTAACCGATAGTCAGACCGGGATCCCATTTAATATCCAAAACTGCCCTTAATTGACGCTTATCACTCAACGAGATGGCGTAACAATCAAAATTCACCATATGGAATGGATGCTGTAACTGTAATTACGTGTCCGATGAACTCGTTAGACATGTCACAACTATGTCGATATTATGGCATGGCGGAAGGAGAATCTATATGTACAGTGAGCCTCAAAAGTGAGTAAACACTAAACACCAATGATGTTTTAATTTTTTCTTTGGAGATGGGAAACTATTTTTTCTAAATATCTATAAAGTATTTTATCCTGTCGAGATTAAATACGCTTTGTTATAATTAAACTTTTTACAGATTGTTGGTTTTTTAGACCTGTTTCCAGACCCTAAAGAAAATTCAAAAGAGCATCAGTGTTTCCTCACTTTTGACGCTCACTGTAGTATATGCCTCTCACTACTTGCAAACTTTTTATCAAATAAAATGCGATAACCGATACTAATTGTATGTGGTTAAATTGCTTCATATGCTCTATCACGAAACAGCTCAGCTCCGTGCTGATGGATCTCAGGCGCTCCAACAATCTTATAACACTAAAAAGAACCTTAGCACATTAGTAGGTGTCATAAGACGATTATGCCCTCAGGCTGGGTGGCCCATCAAACGATTTCTGCCCAAGCTACATGGAGCATGAGGAAGAGACTATTCTTAACGTGCTGTGCACATGACCAGCCCTCTCAACTCAAAGAAAACTACATCTAGGAGAATAATTCTTCGACAATTTCGACGAACTCGCTAAAATAAACATCAGCGGCCACCAACGCTTTATTCTTGGCTCCTGCTAGTTCAACAGGTAGTTATGAAATCATTCGATCCTTTAGTACCACAATGGGATATCTTTGGCCAAAGTGTGGCCGAACACGTTGTGATGTAGCATAATCTAACCTTAGCTACACAACCAGCAAACTTTGGAGCTCGCTGCGTGTAGATATATTCCAAAAGTGCATAACTAAAACATAAGTTTGCTAACATCCCGGGACGATGTTGAAACAAGGAACGAGTTTCCTGAGCGCCGGGGATAATGTAATTCCTAAAAATGCACCAGATCTTGAAGCTACGTCGTTGTTTGATTATGCCAAAATAACAAAAAAGTCGTCAATCATATCGTTTATTCCCACAATTTCTTCGTTGGATCTGCTAATACATCGTAAAAGTCGTGAAATACAATTGACCCGCGAATCGTGTGCCAAAAGATAAAATTTTTTAACGAAGATGTACTGACAAAACAGACGGTTTAGCAAGGTTCTTTTGAAGAATACGTTAGCGTAAGCTTATTAGTTCGATATTAGCGTTTTGTGGTTCAAGACCCCTACCTTCGAAAACGAATATCGAACGAATAGTTTGAAGGCGATGGCCACTTTATCATCGAAGACTCCCCTTTAGTATGCAGAGACACGATTTTAACACGTATCCGAATGGCTGAGTTCAAAAACTTAGCAAGATTCCAATCTTTTTTATACTGTGACTCCCTAGAGAAATATTTTTGCGACACCCTTCTATGTGAATAGAACCTGATCTTACCGAGGATTCACTGAAGGGTTTTTAATAAGGGCGGGTCGACATTAAAATATCATCGTCCCATCTTGTTTGTTCACATACCCGCATTCATCTAAACTTGCGCCTCGTCGCTAAATATGATTTTTCGGCCAAAATTGAGGTCCTCGTCCAAACGCTCAGAAGCCAAGTCAACGAAAAAACGGCTTTGTCTATGTTCATTAATTTTGAGCGCCCGGATTAGTTAGATCTTGTACGGGCGTAAGCCCAAGTCCCGATGCAAAATTCGCCAAGTTGGAATCTGCGAAAGGCCATGCATCGCGAGGAATTGTCTGCCTCCGGTTCTCCTGTACACTCTCATGGACCGCGGCAATGCTTCCGACGAATCTGGCTGGCAACTACCCGTACCAATTGAAAACCCCTTATTTCATTTTGAGTGCCAGGCAAATATAGAAGTGTCAGCCACGCAGCAAGTCTGAAGTTCTGGAAACACAAACGCGCTTAATCTTCGACTGCAATGTAGCTATTGGATTTCGCTTCGACCTTGCTCTTGATATTCCTAAAGCGAAACTTTTCCTTTGTTCGGAGTCTTACAGAGGTGAAAAAATAAAACTTGCGACGCCCTAAGAATAGTGCCACGACGCAGCAGGACGTCGCGACGCACAGTTTGTGAACCCCTGCATTAAAGTAAACCTCTCCAGTGAGTGTCAAACGTTTGCGAGAGGTGAGTAGATGAATAAACAACTTTTAGGGCCAATTTCAAAGGTTCCGGATAGTTATCTGATATATAACGCTATCCAACAGATAAAGGTAGCTGATTTTTTTTCTGTTTCAAAGTCTCTGATAAACTAACTGGTAGACAAACTTATCAGCTACTAATTGTTTGACCGAATGGCAAATTCAAATTAGTTTTCTAAAAATTCAACTAAATCCATGTTAGGAACGAAAAAATGCTCTGAAACTAAATTTTTTCCAGTTACTTCAAACAAAATATTTTTTATCTTCCAGATAAAGGCTTTAACAGCCACTTAAACCGGCTGATACATATCGGAGACTTTATCTGTCAGATATCACTATCCGAGACCATGAAAGTTGAAGTTTATCTGACAGATGAGTTCCTGATAGCCTATCAGAGACTTTATCAGATAGTCTTGAAACTAGCTAGTTTTCCGGGAGTTGAGTGAGTTCAAGTTAACAAAGTATAAAGATTGTCAGCGCTATATCATGTATTGAAAGCTTCAACTGGTTAATATGTAAATAGAGAGTGATGCATTTGAAAGCCAGGGGTGGAGCTTATTCTTTGCGGTTGTAATGATTAAGCGCAATCTGTTGAGTGTTTCCATTTCAAAAACATTGATAGAAAACGTATTCATGGTAATATTAAAATTATGAGAAATAAATGTACAAGTATCATGAATCTGCACTTTTTTGTACATACATTTTTGTAATTCTTGATTATAAGCAAAATAGCAAATAAGCAAAAAAGTATTTTTTTAAAAAATGCTTGGATATTATAAAATAATTAAAAATATTTAACATTATATGAATATTTATGTTTTAATGATATAAAAATAAATAACTAACCCATCAGCTTTGCCACAAACTCCAAATTAGTTATATTAAACAATGAAAAATATTTTTTTTGTTTGTTTTTTTGTTGTATAGTATACACAGGGGTGTATTAGTTTAAATCCTGTAAACCGTTAGCCAAAATGGAGGACATGCATATACATACATTGTATTTTGTCTGGTAAATGAGATGATTAGTTTTTTTTTTTTAAATTCGTTAGATTTTATATATATTACAACTCGTCACTTTGGTCTTTTGTATATATTTATATTTAAAAAGACGTCACAAATAATGTAGAATCGTAAACCTCTGCAGGAATGTTTAAATGTTTTTGAGTTTCATCAAAAATGTATAAAATAAAAATGTTTTCTTCTTGTGAATTTATGAATTACAATTTTAAACAAATCAAAACGGACAAAACATCAGCTTCTACTGTATTGCGTGGTGTTGATGAAATTCTAAATGAATTTCTACGACAAAGAAATTTATGTAATGAGTCCCAAACCAAATAAATTTACAATATATTATGTACTTGTTTATAGGTAAATATCGCGCGTTAATTAAACAATTGGTGGAGTATCCTTGGAACCATGGCCATCAATTAATTTTATTAGAAGCATTGAAACAAGGGTAGTTGGTGGTGTGGTGGTGGAATATAATATTTTTTATTTTTAAAATTTTTTCATTGATTTTAGTGAATTGCGCGCGTGAAAAAGGATTCGAAACTGTGCTGTAGAGCAACAAAAATGTTTTCTTTGTCTAAAGCGCTGCACTTTAGTACAATAAAATTAAATAAAAAAAATTAAATCAATGCAAATGCGAAAAATTTAAAGCATTTTTGTTTATTAAAAAAAAAAGGTTCGCGCAAATTAACCTAGATTTTGTCGAACTTTAAATAAATTAAAGCTTGTATGGGAATTATACCTGATTTCCACCTTGACCATGACACTCCCATAGACCGATTGGATGCATGTCTTCCGTTTTGGCCGGCGAATCAAGACATATTGAAGTTAAATTGTTTCTAATCTGTAAAATAAAATTGCTTATCAATTTCAATTTCTTATCTATATAGTTTTAATGTAGTCCCCATTTAAAAAAAAAATATAAAAAAAAGTTCCGATGATTTGGAGCTCGTGGCGGTCGCATTTTTGTTCCTATGTTGACAAACCTGATTGCCGCCTTGGTTGTGGCAGGGATATAGCCCAACGGCCTTTTTGAGGTCCTTCTTTCTGGCTGGAGAGTCCAAACATGTGCGACCGCCATATCCTAGATTTCTTATCTATAAGGTGGATTTATGTAGTTTACATATATGATTTGTTTAATATTTTTATTAGAAGATATAGTTCGAGTGGGAAGAAATGAAATGCAGACGCTTACCTCGCCGTATGCAACAGACTCGCCGGGAATAAACAGCTCCGGATACACGTTGTCCAAGTACCATTTGAAGCTCTTGCAATTCAATCGTTGTCTAGAGAAAATAAAAGAAAATAGAGTAGTCTTCTTAAATCTGTTGGGAAAATGATAAAGAACATGTATGAGGATGAGGATATACGACAATGCTAAAACTGTTTTTTTCTCACTCCCACAACGTTACAGGCCGTCGTTTAAACATCAATCAACGTCAGTCAATTATTTTTGGGGAAGGGGCAGAAATGGTAATTTTTGAGTTTACTTTGTGTAGCCCTTCCCGTTTGGATGTGGTTCCTTTGAACCCATAGGACGTGCGGTGGGTTAGAAGAAAGACGAGGGCATCGTAATTAACGAGGGCTAAAGAAAAAAAATTTAAAAAAACGCGCAAGGATTAAGGGAATGCCTGCAGCATCCCATCGGTCCTTAATGTTATCAAAATTAATGAATTTTAGGTGAGATCGTTCCAAGATACATAGACTACGAAGAGCATTCTAAAGAAAATGTCGTTATACATGTGTCCTCAATTGTGAGGACATGACCGCGCTTCCGCTTGCTCAAAGAGGGGGGAACAAGAGTCTTGTGGAGATTGTCAAGGATTGGAGAACTATTTGGATCATCGTTTGACGAAGCCGAGTGATGAGTTGGCACTGTTGCACAATATGCCATGGTCGAGTTTGAACGTTGTTGTATATAGGTGTAAAAGGATTCCTTTATGGGACATTTGATCAACCCTTTAGAAGGCCACTTCTACATAATTATGACGAAATTCGCTTTGAAAAAGTGATAGGGTGAAGGGAAGGGAAGGGTGAAAGAACACTCATAAGTAGGAAAGGATATCTCAATCCATTTGAGGTCATTTCGGCTCGTATCTCAGGAGGACTTGACGAATGTTGGTTTTCAACTGCTCAAGCGTTTGAAGATTTTACGCATAAACAAGAGCTTTGGCGTAGCTCCACGAAAAAAAAATTCAATGGCGTCAAATCGGATGATTTCCGCGGCCAGTTGACATTACCAAATCTCTAAATTAGGCGGTGGAAACATTTGCGCTATTGATCAAAAATTGGTCGTATTGTCTGACTGTGGCATTGTCGACTCGTTAAAAATCCAAACTACTCAGTTCGACATTTCCAATTTTCGAATTGACAAATCAATAAATTTAGGTCTTCAGGAAAATTCGTAAATGAACGATATTTTTCCATTGATTGAGTGCTAGGGGGATGCATCTCTTGAAATTTATCGACTGTGTTGGAAATTGTGAGCTCAAAAGAAGGATTATGCCTAACGCTCGTATCTATCCTCTTTTTTAGGGGATTATCCCTTTTTTCGAAGTCAAAGAAACTATCCCCTGAAAATTTCCAAAATCCCTTTTTTATCCTATAAACTCCTCTTTTCACCATAGCAGATTTCTGGTAGAAATATTCAAACATCTGCAAGCCGAAAATAGTGAGCACAAGGAAATCGCTATGTTGGTGGAATGAATACATTTTGTGCTTGCCGCGAACAATAGTAGGCATATATACATTTTTATGATTTTTTGAATGGGATGATCTCAGACAAATTTTGTATGAAAAGGAGGAAAAAGTGACTAAAATAGTCATTTTTAGCAATTTTCAAAAAATCATAAAAAATATTAGCGAAGAGATTTTTGAAAAGATTTTTTTGCAGTCACTATTAGAATTGTTTAAAGAAAATGTTTGCATCAAAATATTTTTTTTTTTTTTTGTGACCGAGGAAAAAAGTTACAAAAGTTCTAAATTTTCAATGGGTACTTAATGAGTTAAGGAAAGTTTGGTATCATTCAAACGGAATTTAAATGACCTTTCCATTGATACCAAAATTTACATGAAGTAAGTTCAAATTTATGAGTAGATTAACTTTACTTTTGTGCAAATAATTTTGCCATTGACTGTATGTAATTTAAAAATAATAATAGTTTATTAAACACAATTTACATTAATTTTTGTAATGATACTATTCTTGAATTTCATCAATTTCAGTGCGAAAACGAGTTAAAAACTTATCCCCTATATATCCTCTTTTTTAAATTGCGATATCCCTTGAAATCTCCAAATTTCGGGCATTTATCCCCTTTTCTTTCCGCAAAAAGATACGAGCGTTAATTATGCCCATCAAAATATTCTTGTAAAATGTGAAACGTGGCAATGGAGAAAATCGACATTTTTGTAAAAAAAAACTCCAACGATTCTAACATATGTTTCATTCATTCATCATTAATTTTCGATAGCCCGCTTATCTATTAAGTGGATCGCGGGTGTAGGTTGCTCAAGTGGACCCTCCATTGCTCTCTAATTTCCGCCATCGACTCTAAATCATCAGGGACAATCCCAATACGGGTAGAGGAGAGATTATGAACTTGATCTAGCAATCTCATCCTGCGTCTACCTAGAGGACGCCTGCCTGATGGCACGGATTCCATAGCACGTCGTGCGATCCTGGTTATGCGCTTAAAATTACCAATCCACCGAAGTATGGGCACACAAGCAATACAACTGAGAAATCTCATTTCGTCAGCTTCTTTCCGTTTAAAGATGCATATTTTAAAATGAAATAAATCTACACTTAAAGTTAGCCTCTATCGTAATTGAGAAAAAAATTAAGATAGATATAGTACTATACAGTACTATAAGATAGTAGAAAAAGCACTGTCCGCGATTCAATACCCCTTTTGCCCTCAACCTACTTCTGTCTTGACACCTACTCTAAAAAATCTAAAAGTTTATCTTTTGACGAACAAAGTAATAATAATAGTTGTAATTAAATCAGCCGATAAACTTTATGCGAACGTGATATTGGCTTTTGTCAATTATTACTTTTTAATTAAATAAAATAGGCCACAAACAAAAAACCAATCTCCGGTGGTTTACATTTTAATTGGCAGTTCATAAATAAAACGCCAGTTATCAACGCAATCAGCAATTGTTCTCTATTTACGTACCAAACAATTTAAACCAATTTGTGTCCCTTATCGGTTGACTGTCATGTGTGGAAAGTATTAAAAATGCCACCAGATTATACAAAGTGGTTGCGCTAATACGAGGCGCGTAAATCCAGCCTAATTTAATTGCAGGTATATGCACCATGGGGGACACTTTTCTATACTATCCCTCATCAGCATACCAATTACTTTGGTAATTTCTTCTTAAAATTAAAATCAAACACGTTTGCGAATCTACTCATACTAACCTCAATTCCTTTCGCATACTAACATCGCCAAAGTCGCCTTTGTCATTGCCAATCCTTTGATAATAATACTTTGCATAGTCATCCAACCAGACCTCAGCCAAGCGAACGGAATTCTTCTTCAAAACATTTACTCCGGACCGCCACTGAAATGTACAATCAAACAGAATTTTTCGTAAGCAAAAGGTCAGCTCAGTAAACATTGACTTACCTTATATGGTGACCTTTTTCGGAATATGTGACCAACATGAGAGCACGGTACTATCTCGAGTGTGCCACCGCACATCCATGATTTGAATGACAACTCCAAGTTCTCGCCGCCCCAAATGTCGAAACCCGAGTCGTATGTACCGAGAAGCTCGAAGAATTTCCGGTCAATGGAGAACAGTCCACCGGCCATTGTGGGCGAATATACGGGCTCTGCGGAACTCTGCAATGGAATGGAAATGGGGTTATTTTTTTTTTTATTTTACAGTTATTTACTTGAAATGTCCTGCTCATAGTACACATTATATGAGCAGCGCATACACTCTGCCGCATCACAGAGAATGACGACCATACGAAACGGAACTCTGAGCTGCGGCTGTGGCATACCATTTTAATTGCATTCTTATGCATCTCGGACGACGTATGAAAAATTAAATTAACATGAAAATAAAATAAAGTCAAGCGTCGTATAATAAATATAAGGACTCCCTTGGACGTTTGCTGATGGTTTCCTGTGTCTGTTTCACCCTATTTGCTTGATGTTGTACAATGAAAAAAAGCTACCGGAAAATTAAATATACTCTTGGGCGAATGAACAAATAGGAATCTTTAATTGGCTTCCATATAAATAATTTTTGAATAAGCTGAATATGCGGATCCTTTTTCTTTGGGGAAGCAATACTGCTTGTAAAGCATAGAAAATGCTCCGCAATATACATATATGTTGCACCCTCATGCCTTCCTTAGAATAAAGGATATGTTATCGAACCAAATCATTAAAAAAAGGAAGGACCTCGAAAGGGTATATATTGAAGACAAACGACTTGATTGATGGGAGCTGATTTTAATATAAAATCCGACAAGCGTGCTTGATGCTATAAGGTCAGTTGAAGTCGCTTTGAAGCCGGCAAAGGGAAAATAAAATGATGGTTGCAATACATAGAGCTTAAGTTAGGGAACTCTTAGAGCATGCGTTCACGATTACGTAGATCGAATACGTAGTTATGCTAGTTTCAGGAAAATATATTCCAATCATTGGGTAAGTAGTGGGATGTGCATTATGAGAACTGTAAATTTGGACACAGACCAATGGTCTAGCGGTTTGCTCCAATGTGACCGAGCTCTGACTTGTTTACTAGAAGAAGAAGATATAAGGTAAATACCAAAATGGGTGCTAACCTAATTGAGAGGCATTTGTCTAAATCTCTCATCCGAAGCCAAGCATCTGGGTGTTGTAATTAACTCCAAATTAAAGTAGAACCGAAATACAGAGGAAAGAATGAAGAAAAGAATCTAGCTTTATGTGTCTGTATGAAGGTAGAAGTGAGGCCTGAAACCGAACATAGTGCGGAATTATGAGACTTATTTAACGTATGTTTTGGTTGCTTGTTAGTAGACTGTTAACGCTAAGACCTCCCGTAAGATTCTGAACAGAGTACATATCATTGTTTGTTAGACTTTAAGGGAATCACTTAAATCTATGTCACAACTAGGTCTAGACCTTCCTAATTACTGTAGAATGTTCAAGGCGGAAATCATGGCGATAAAGGAGGACCTGTCGTGGAGTGGCCGGTATTTTTTAACATCAACATTTTTACCAATAGTCGAGTCGCGATTAAGTCCCTGGACTCGGCCATACCTATCTTCAATTCCAAAACTGCCCTCAATTGCTGCTTAAGAGTTATAATGTTGGAATAATTTAAAATTCACTTTAAATGGGTGCCGGCTCAGATGGTCATTCCAGGGAATTACAAGGCCGAAGAACTCGCTAGGTATGGCACAACTGTGTCGATTCTACTTGAAAAAGAGAATCTCTATATGGCTTTCGCTACGTGTAAACTTTTATTCAAACAAAATGCGATAAGCGCTATATTCGCAGGTGGTCAAACTGCACCACGCGCTCCATCACGAAACAGATCTGGCCCATGCTGGATCTCAAGCGCTCCAATAATCATTTGTGACTAAAAAGATCCACTATAAGCACATTAGTAGTAGGTGTCATTACTGGACACTGTACTATGCCACCAAATTGAATTTTTCGCCATTTAATAGTACAGTGATGCCAACGGAAAAAAAAGATAACAACGTGACATCTGACAGTTCGGCGTTAGTAAAAATGGAGTGCTATACGAAAGAACAACGCATTTTCATTGATGAGCAATATTTTAAAAATAATGAAGGTTTGTCAGCTACAGTCCGTAATTTTCGAACAAAATCATCTTCGGTGATGAACCTCTTTTTAATCCTGATGGCTTCGTTAATTACTGAGTGAAGAAGCGAGGAGTAACATCAATTCTCGCTAGTTGGGATTGACCCTGTCAATTTCTGTTGGGAATCGTCAAAATTGTCGCATTCGGGGTTCAGAAAACCCACGAGTAATTGTTGAGAAACAATTGCATCTACAACGCGTTACTGTTTGGTACGGATTTTGAGCTGGAGGCATTAACGGGCCATTCTTTTTCGAAAATGCGGCTGGTCAGGCAGTAACAATTAATGGTGTTCCTTATCGTGACATGATAACCCAGTTTTTAGTGCCTAAACTACAAGATATGGATGTGACCAACATGTGGTTTCAACAATTCGGTGCCACATGCCATATAGCCAGAGAAACAATTCTATTACTGCATGAGTCATTTCCTAATCGTATAATCGGCCGTTTTTGCGATCAGAATTGGCCATACAGATCTTGCGATTTAACGCCATTGGACTTTTTTCTTTGGGGTTTTTTGAAGTCAAAGGTCTTTGCAAACAAGCTCACGACCACCAACGGCTTCAAAGAGGAAATTGGGAGCTGTGTTAATGAAATTCATTCACACCCTTTACTATCGCATTGAGCACGGCTATGGAGTAATGGCACAACACTTATGATTGTATCATTACCCGGCAGCTTGTGGCCCACAATTGAAACTAAAAGGTTATATGTCCTTATATCCTCAGATAGAAATCAAGTCCGAGTGCTTGTCAGGGTAATAATCGGAACAGATTTAGCCATCAGAAAAGTCCATCCAAAAAAACACGAAACAGAACAAAACTCAAACATTTAACCCCAGCGGACCAGCTTTCAGTGGAACATTTCGTGGAATTGACTTGACTGAGAAGTTGATCAGAAAAAGTTTTCCGTACGGAAAAAATAATAAATTCTCTTTCTAGAAAATTTTCGGAATAATTGCTGAATTTTTTTTTCTGAACTGTATTTATAATTCAAAAGCAACCTTTTAAGCCTAAGATTGAGTTCAACGATTAAGTTTAAGTGCTTCAAAAAATCAAAACAATTTTTTTTTCGGTTGCATTTTGCTAAAAGGCGATAGCTATAACCGACGCCGACGTCTTAATTGCATGTCCTTCCACGTAGTAGAAAATGCTAATTATGGGTGAAAATTGCACTTGATGCTAACTGAATATATAACAGAAACCTATCAGGAACCATATGGATATAGTTTGTGGATGGTAAAACGAAAGAAGCAATGGTTGGTGTCACTGTGAAGATTATATAAACGTAGTACCCTGCGCTATGGTCACCGAATGCTATAGCTTATTTAGAGGGTTCAATAATGATCGTAAATACTTATGTACTTTATAAGGATCAACTGCCTCATGCGAGATTACTTCATATTTTGATCGAATAGGAATAGATTCGTCTTCCGACTAGATTCGAGTGAGTCCTGGCTTACAGCCAACGGAAAATAAAATATCTTCATACCTTTTAGTGACACCATTTCTCAGATCAACATATATATAAATAAACTAGCTCTTCGAAATAACATGAAAACATGGTGCAGTAAAGACTCGAAAATATTCCACCTTTCAAAAAAAAAAAAGACACACATTCATGAAATTTTACACCAGCATAACATCTACTCCCAACACGGTACATCAAGTTTCATTACTTTCTCCATTATTTACAGCTGGACATTTACATTCTCAAAACACTATATTTCGCACTAAACTGCTATGCATTTCCAGGTTCACCTATAAAAATTTGTCACCATAAGCGTCACCAAAATACAAGCGATGTTCCTTTGCCGCTCCTTTTCTTTTTTCTTGACAACCATGGCTGTACTATGTATGTGTACTCTATCATCTCTTTCATCTCATGTAAGAAAGCCATGTGCTTGCCATTCTATATTTTCGTGAGAGTTGACAAACCTATATAACTTCAGGGTTTACATGTAGACGTATAGGACTGGGAATAGGAAGATGAAAACGTGTGCAGCGTCGTGAATGAAAATAGAGACTCATCTCTTTACCTCGGGTATTTCATTGCCATGTTCACGTAGCATTGGCATTTTTTTTGTCTGTAGTTTTCCAAAAAAATGACAGGCGAAACGTAAGGCTAAGGACATCGAACACATAGGAGTCCTGGGGGTATGAATTACTGTACCAAATTTGATGTTAGCAGATAGTGGCAGAAGCGTCTCTTTGTTTTTTGGAAAACATATTTTCAAAGAATGAAGACATTGACAGTTTCTTCTCCATGTGCGGTTCGGGAATTTATTTTTTGATTTAGTATAGTTATAGAGGTGGGCGTATACGTAACATTTTTTTATTATTTATTTTTTTCTTGTAACCAGTGATGTTTGTTATGTTTGGGGGTTTTATGATGGCTTTTTGTATACATACATTGGTTAGAGAACAATTTATAAGTTGGGAGTGGGCAAAGTTCTTTGAATGTCTTGTTACTACAGTTATAGACTTTTAGAAGGCCTTAAATAGGTTTAAGATTGTTTGGATCGACTTTCGTAACTTTTTTTGTTTGGAAGCAGTTATCACTTAGTTCTATATACCTAGGGATACCAATCGCTACTCGCAAACAAAAATTGAAGCTGAATGCTATCGAGAGTACAAATCTTAGGTGGACGAGGTTAACCACTTGTCGAGCGACAAAACAAATTTGGCCTAAGCTGGATCTGAAACGCTCTAAGAAATTGATCTCTATCAACAGATTGCATATCGTCACCACAATAGGTGTCATTACTGGACACTGCTTGATTGCCAAACATGCCGCAAGGCTGGGCCTCTTCGCAAACGACTTTTGTAGAAGCTGCAAGGACGAGGAAGAGGAGGAAACTATCCCTCACCTTCTTTGTTCCTGCCCAGCTCTCTCCCGCAGAAGGAAGCTTCACTTAGGAGCCTTCTATTACAACGACTTGGGCGATCTGACAAGCATAGACATCAGAAGCCTCTTACGCTTTATAAAGAGCTCAAAATGGTTCAACTAGTATTGAGATCTCAGATCCTGCATCGTGGCATCACAATGGACCTATACTGGTCTAAGTGCGTTGGCGTTTTCAGCTGACAGCCACTTTCAACCAACCAACCAACCTAGTTCTATATAGATAAAGGTTGCAAAGGCTATTGTCCCACCAGAAGATTAAACCTAAATGCATGGCAATGTTGGTACTTAGGTTTAGGCAGATCGATATATTCTTGGTCCTGAATCCGATTGAGGCCGTCTGAATAGTTGCGTCGCAATAGTATGTTCGGAATCATCGCGTTAGCGTGGTATCATTCATACTTTAATGCGAGTAGTTCCGAAAGCAAAACTCTCCATAATAAAAAACAAAACTAGTCTTTAACATATAGCCCATTTGGAAAACTACAAAAGAAGAGAGGTTTATCAACGTAGGGCATACTGCGGAAAGAGGCAATAACACATTTTTATGTATACGAAATGAGTGGTAATATAACCACCGTATGGCAATGAGCCACATGTTTTGCCCTTGGACTGTCGAAAGATAAACAGTGCTTCTGATGTTTTAGCTCTACTTGTCTAGATCAAAGCAGTTTGCAATTAAGGATTACCATGATATAAGAACAAGAAAACTCCTTTGTATTAACAGAAACGAAATTAGCTCCGTTGTGGGAACATTAACCGGGCACTGTCTGATAGGCAAGAATGACCGCAGAATGGGAGAAAGGTATCCTGCAACGATTTCCGTACTAGCTGCATGGACGAGGAGGAAGAGGAAACCATCGTTCACCTCCTTTGTCTGCCTCACTTGCATCACCGAAACCGAAAGACTTTCCATTCTCGGTATGTGCGTTTATGTCAATCTTCGTTGGAATGACGATATACACGAAGTCGCCAAGAATGCTGCGAAATGTCTAGGTTTTCTCAAATGGTGCAAGAAATATTTTGCCCCCTCTGATCTGGCTACAATATATAAGGCGTTCATTCGCCCCAAACTTGAGTACAATTCCCACATCAGGTCTGGTGCGCCGAGAACCATATTGCACCTACTGGATAGGATCCAAAATCGTGCGTTGAAACTAATCGGAGATACGAATATCGCGAATTCTATTCATTCGCTTGAACATCAAAGAAACGTTACGTGTCTCACACTGTTTTATAGCTTTTATAACAATCAGTGCTCAAATGAAATTGCCAGCTGCATTTCGCCCCTTCAGCAATTCAACCTCAATACTCACCTTGCTAGGAATGCCCTTCAGTTTACCATTCAGCCTATCTTCGGGCGTACTATGAAATATAGAGACTCTTTCATAAGCCGTACAACACGAATTTGGAATGCCTTGCCCAGCTCTGTCTTTCCTCCTCAGTACAATTTACAGACATTTAAAACCAATGTGCATCGGAATCTCCTATCTTCTCTATCCCAATTTCCTTAATGCCCGCGCTGTGTAAATCACACTATAAGAGTAGTCATAACCTCTTTAGCGCGTGTTAATTATAAAAAAAAAATGCTCAGCTCTTGTCACCTTGCGTAGGGCTACCTAGGGGCTTATTTTTTCGAAGGTCATTACAAAGTCCAACCGGCTTCACTGAAACATCAACACACATAGACACGCAATTACCTATTGAAACAAAATACCAATCCGTCTTTCCCGAAGACAAATCGCCAACCTCTTTTGTCTTCAAGTTGTAGAGCAGATCTGTACCAGCCACACTCCCTAAAAGCAGACTGTCAGAAGTTACAAGCAGGGGTTAGACTGTTTCGGTCACCCTTCCTTATTCCCGAAGACATAACGCCACCAGGAGGAGCTGAGTACATCGGTCAACATCACCATGGCACGTCAATCTGTAACAGACACCCTCCTTATAAGTGGACTGTCAGAGGTTACCAGCCAGCGGTGAGTTAGATTGATTCGGTAACCGCCACCTCACCTAGAGAAGCTGACTACATCAGTCAACTTCATTTCGACACTCTAAACATCTCTTCAGAGGCAATAGACGGAGGTTAGACTGTTTCGATCACCCTTCGTCTTTGCTCTCCCTGAAGGATAAACTCTAACCCTCTTTTTCCGGTACCAAGCAGTATGATGGTTTTATTCAATCAAGCTCTTCTGGTCAGCACCAGTCTTTGTTTCGTGAACGGCTTGTCAAACGAAATAAACGGGGGCTAGACTTCTACGATTACCCTCCGTCACTACCCGAAGACAAACCGCCACCAGGAGATGCTAAATACTAACATTTTTAACCAACTGAGTTGACTGTTTCAGCCATCACTAATGACCTCCTAGCAAAGTAAGATGCACGGAGATACCTTCTTTAAAAGAAATTCGCAGTTAGCACAGCAATAGAGTGCTTGTAATGTCCGGTTCATAATTTTTCTGGCCACTAACCCCCTCTTCCCCTTTTGTGGTATTATAGTTTAGTTTAGTTAAAGTGGCTCTCGATGAAAGAAACACTTAGGCCGTTATTCGGCCCATTGTGCATACCACTGGGATTTGGGGAGCTGTTTCTTTATTGGCTACTCATGTAAACCATTTGCTGCCAGTTATAAAGCTAAGAATGTTAGCGGCACTGGTGTTACATAGATCACTGAGATCATTGAGAAAATAGTTTCCTAAGTGGACCTTTCTTAGATTGGCCAGAGCAGGGCAACTGCAAAGAAAGTGAGTGACGGACTCGTCCTCCTCTTCGTCTCTACAGCTTCTGCAGAAGTCATTGTAAGGCAGACCGAGCCTTTGCGCGTGTCTGCCTAATATGCAGTGCCCGGAGATCACATTAACGATTTTCGAGATGCTGGATCTTTTAAGTCGAAGAAGCTCCTTGGATGGCTTTGCCTTCAGAGCTGGCCAGGTGAGCTTGGCAGTATCGCAGTATCCCAAATGATTCCATCTGAACACGCTGTGGCTTGACGAATAGCTGTAATTTCGGCTTGGAAGACACTGCAGTATTTCGGAAGACAGAAGGAGAGGCCCAGGTTCAATTCTTCTGAAAAGACTCCGGCGTCCACTCCCTCTGGTGTCTTAGAACCGTCCGTGAATATTGACAGTGATTTGTGTAGGACATTTTGTGAATCCCATTGGTTTCTGTCCGGTATTTCATGGATGAAGGGATCCTTTGTAGATGGATGCTGGCGTGCCCAGGCGGTTGCCCTCTCTAGTGTTTCCCATCCCTTAAATATGTCCAGCTTTACTTTTTTCTAAATATTTGGTTTTGCATATTTCTTTTCGATGAATATGATAGATAATTCGTTGTGAGTACTATTTACTGCCAGATTTCCCGAAAGTTTGCATATATCCTCTTCAAGGTATTGTCAAAAAAATTCCTAAAAATACATTTCATAGTCAATGTAGGCAATTTTTAATTGGCAGTTGGAAAAGGAGTATCTGACAAGCGATTGGAAACCTTACCCGTCTTGTTTTAAACAGTAAACAATAAAAAATGAAAAATTAATATAGCCAATGTTAAATCTCACAACTGACATTTATTACACACGGAAGGAAATATTACAAAAATTCACTGCCGAATTTCCCCATAAATTGGCATCCTGCTAAATTTTATTTCTTTTCGAAAATTAAAATCCCAAAGAAACGAATTTAATATGCATACGGCCATATGCGTCGCAACTTCAATTTGATTTAGCATCCAGCCACCCAGGACTTCTGCGCCCTCGACACAGAATTTATGACTTCCGTCTAAAACTTCAACTTCATTGGTTCAAATTTCCACGGTAAAGCGTTTGCTTGACATCTGAGACCGTTGCGAAAAATAAAACAATCCACCACCACTTCCACACGACGAAAATCATTTATTTCACACAAAATCGGTTTACTTTTCACTTCTGAAAATGTCAAGCACGTGCTATGTTGCAAGTTTTATTGTTTCCAAAACTGTTCACCTATTCCGCACAAAAGCTGCACTGCAGGGTGACGACAGCGAGGGCGAGGGCGGAGGCAGTGCTCATAAATATTCTTGAATTGCTATGCCATATACTCAAAGATCAAGTACGTTTGACATCCTCCTGCGAAACAAATGGGATACTATTATGTGTAACAGAATGGAAATATCCTTTCGACCGTATTTCTGGAATGTTATGTGTGTGCCAACAAAACACCGTAGTACACACATTTCGGGATACATTCATTACGATTCAGATGTTTCGACTAAGCTGGCAGTGTTGTGGTGTGGTTCCTTCGGTTATTGCTCAATTCACACACACATAGACACGCAATTACCTATTGAAACAAAATACCAATCCGTCTTTCCCGAAGACAAATCGCCAACCTCTTTTGTCTTCAAGTTGTAGAGCAGATCTGTACCAGCCACACTCCCTAAAAGCAGACTGTCAGAAGTTACAAGCAGGGGTTAGACTGTTTCGGTCACCCTTCCTTATTCCCGAAGACATAACGCCACCAGGAGGAGCTGAGTACATCGGTCAACATCACCATGGCACGTCAATCTGTAACAGACACCCTCCTTATAAGTGGACTGTCAGAGGTTACCAGCCAGCGGTGAGTTAGATTGATTCGGTAACCGCCACCTCACCTAGAGAAGCTGACTACATCAGTCAACTTCATTTCGACACTCTAAACATCTCTTCAGAGGCAATAGACGGAGGTTAGACTGTTTCGATCACCCTTCGTCTTTGCTCTCCCTGAAGGATAAACTCTAACCCTCTTTTTCCGGTACCAAGCAGTATGATGGTTTTATTCAATCAAGCTCTTCTGGTCAGCACCAGTCTTTGTTTCGTGAACGGCTTGTCAAACGAAATAAACGGGGGCTAGACTTCTACGATTACCCTCCGTCACTACCCGAAGACAAACCGCCACCAGGAGATGCTAAATACTAACATTTTTAACCAACTGAGTTGACTGTTTCAGCCATCACTAATGACCTCCTATAGCAAAGTAAGATGCACGGAGATACCTTCTTTAAAAGAAATTCGCAGTTAGCACAGCAATAGAGTGCTTGTAATGTCCGGTTCATAATTTTTCTGGCCACTAACCCCCTCTTCCCCTTTTGTGGTATTATAGTTTAGTTTAGTTAAAGTGGCTCTCGATGAAAGAAACACTTAGGCCGTTATTCGGCCCATTGTGCATACCACTGGGATTTGGGGAGCTGTTTCTTTATTGGCTACTCATGTAAACCATTTGCTGCCAGTTATAAAGCTAAGAATGTTAGCGGCACTGGTGTTACATAGATCACTGAGATCATTGAGAAAATAGTTTCCTAAGTGGACCTTTCTTAGATTGGCCAGAGCAGGGCAACTGCAAAGAAAGTGAGTGACGGACTCGTCCTCCTCTTCGTCTCTACAGCTTCTGCAGAAGTCATTGTAAGGCAGACCGAGCCTTTGCGCGTGTCTGCCTAATATGCAGTGCCCGGAGATCACATTAACGATTTTCGAGATGCTGGATCTTTTAAGTCGAAGAAGCTCCTTGGATGGCTTTGCCTTCAGAGCTGGCCAGGTGAGCTTGGCAGTATCGCAGTATCCCAAATGATTCCATCTGAACACGCTGTGGCTTGACGAATAGCTGTAATTTCGGCTTGGAAGACACTGCAGTATTTCGGAAGACAGAAGGAGAGGCCCAGGTTCAATTCTTCTGAAAAGACTCCGGCGTCCACTCCCTCTGGTGTCTTAGAACCGTCCGTGAATATTGACAGTGATTTGTGTAGGACATTTTGTGAATCCCATTGGTTTCTGTCCGGTATTTCATGGATGAAGGGATCCTTTGTAGATGGATGCTGGCGTGCCCAGGCGGTTGCCCTCTCTAGTGTTTCCCATCCCTTAAATATGTCCAGCTTTACTTTTTTCTAAATATTTGGTTTTGCATATTTCTTTTCGATGAATATGATAGATAATTCGTTGTGAGTACTATTTACTGCCAGATTTCCCGAAAGTTTGCATATATCCTCTTCAAGGTATTGTCAAAAAAATTCCTAAAAATACATTTCATAGTCAATGTAGGCAATTTTTAATTGGCAGTTGGAAAAGGAGTATCTGACAAGCGATTGGAAACCTTACCCGTCTTGTTTTAAACAGTAAACAATAAAAAATGAAAAATTAATATAGCCAATGTTAAATCTCACAACTGACATTTATTACACACGGAAGGAAATATTACAAAAATTCACTGCCGAATTTCCCCATAAATTGGCATCCTGCTAAATTTTATTTCTTTTCGAAAATTAAAATCCCAAAGAAACGAATTTAATATGCATACGGCCATATGCGTCGCAACTTCAATTTGATTTAGCATCCAGCCACCCAGGACTTCTGCGCCCTCGACACAGAATTTATGACTTCCGTCTAAAACTTCAACTTCATTGGTTCAAATTTCCACGGTAAAGCGTTTGCTTGACATCTGAGACCGTTGCGAAAAATAAAACAATCCACCACCACTTCCACACGACGAAAATCATTTATTTCACACAAAATCGGTTTACTTTTCACTTCTGAAAATGTCAAGCACGTGCTATGTTGCAAGTTTTATTGTTTCCAAAACTGTTCACCTATTCCGCACAAAAGCTGCACTGCAGGGTGACGACAGCGAGGGCGAGGGCGGAGGCAGTGCTCATAAATATTCTTGAATTGCTATGCCATATACTCAAAGATCAAGTACGTTTGACATCCTCCTGCGAAACAAATGGGATACTATTATGTGTAACAGAATGGAAATATCCTTTCGACCGTATTTCTGGAATGTTATGTGTGTGCCAACAAAACACCGTAGTACACACATTTCGGGATACATTCATTACGATTCAGATGTTTCGACTAAGCTGGCAGTGTTGTGGTGTGGTTCCTTCGGTTATTGCTCAATTCCAGTAAAATGGTAATTTAGAGACAGGTATTGACTTTGTAATAATGTCATAAGGGTTCAATAATAAATTCAATGCGTATAGCGTTTGCGGTTGAATTTCGAATTGATTATGATTACAGACAGGCGGAGGTGGGTGTTGTTGACAAAATTGAATTTTGTCATATTATTTTCTTGGAATTTTAACAATTAAGGCAATCAAATGCAGATCCTGAAATTAGTGACTTTGAAATTATAATTGCAAATGGTGTGTGGTTGGGAGCGAATGTATAGCTGGGTGTAGTTTAGTATACTCCTGATGGAATTTTGTTTTCAATATATGTACATAACTTGAATATCCCATAAGTGGATACAATTTCTTTAAAAACAGAATTTTCAAATTAAAAAAATTGTTAACAGTCATCTGTCGTTTGCATTATTTCTTGTTGTTGCCTGAGGCTGCTATATCTCTGAAGTATATCTCTGAAGATAACTAAGAAAATTTCAAACTACCATTAAGTAGATATTAGAGCTGTGTCAATCGTTCAAATTCAATGATCGAATCGTTCAAGTATTGGTTGAAAAAATGATTCGGTCATTTCAATCAATCATTCAATCATTCAATGACAGATGAGAATGAGAGTATTGTATTGCTCCATTCAATTTCAATACAATCATTCGTTCAATTTCGTTTCGGTAGAGACAGATACATTCTGATAGATTGTAAGAGTGAATCGCTTTTGAAAGCTTCAAAACATGTTTATCTAAAGACAGAGACAATAAAAAAAGAGATGAAACGATTGTTCCATTTCAAAAAAAAGTCGCCTCAATTGAAGATTTCTTAGACGTTTTTTAATCCATTGACATCGTAGCCATCCTTTGATGGATTTTTTTCTTTATGTCTTGATAGAAAGAAGACGAACCATATTATGGGATATATGCTATATTTATTTCGAAATGTCACCAGAAAGCCCTAAAATCTTAATTTTTCCAAGCGAAAAAAAAATCACTCAAATTTTTAATATTTTAGGGCTTTCTGGTGACATTTCGAAATAAATATAGCATATATCCCATAATATGGTTCGTCTTCTTTCTATCAAGACATAAAGTAACAAATTCCATCAAAGGATGGCTACGATGCCAGTGGATTAACAAACGTCCAAGAAATCTTCAAATCAAGCGATTTATTTTTTGCTCTCCGAAATAGCCAGTCAGATGCGCAATAAAAGTATTGACTTTGTGAATGATTGATTTGGGGCTTGTGTCGTTCGTTCTTTACTCGCTACCGAGAAAAATGAACGAGTCAGATGCGCAACAAAAGTATTGACTCTGTGAACGATTGATTTTTGGATTGTGTTGTTTCGTTCTTTCTTTACTGGCTAACCGAGATAAATGAACCAGTCAGAACAAAAGTATTGATTCCATGAACGATTGACTTGAGGTTATGTGATTGCAATCACCAATACTTTATTGTGATCGGGTCAAAAAGAACGAATCAATCACGATTGACACAGCTCTAGTAGATATTACATTTTATCTATGCGAGCAGTGCCTGAGTGGTTAGTATGTTGGACTACTGACCGATGAGGGGTTTTAGATTCGATCCCCTGAAAAACATAAATCACATCTTAAAATTTGTTATACCACTACCAACTCTCTCGAACGTCTGACAAGCATATATAATATATAACTGTCATAAAAGACAGAGCTGCACAATTCAAATCAAATCAAAACCCACACGGATGTCAATATTGTCATTGTAGAGTACTATACGCTTCAACTAAATCCGACAAAAAAAAAATATATACCGAGCTGCCCCTTAAGTCGGGCTAAAATCGAATTCAATCCAACTATTTTCAAATCATAAACATATTTGGGTCAATATTTCAAAACATTAATATTTTGGACCTCGAAATGGACATTTACTAAAATAATCAAATTTAATATTTTTTTGGTTACTCTGTATTTAAGAAACATTATTAAATATTTTAAGCCAATGGGCCACCAAATTTTGTTAATTTTAAATAATTTTTTTCACGGGAATGACAGAACTAACATGGAAATGACAAAATCCAATCTTGGTAACGACGAGACATTTTCGGTTTTTTTATTTACACTTTTGCGAGGCGCCATGATAAGCACTTTTATATCAATTCGAAATAAAAAGTGAAAATATTTGAACATTTTTTGCAATATGATTGAGTATGTCATTTCCGTGCCCAAATTGTCATTACCGTGTATGCCACGGGAACCATGGAAATGACATCGAAAGGTATTTCTCTAAAATAAAACCGAACTTTACTGAATATTTTCCTAAAAACGCATACAATTAATTATGTACATAAAAAAGGCATGCATTGGAAAAAATATTTGATTTAATTATTACATTATTACATTCAAAAACACTAACCACGCTAATGACAACTTTGGATAACGAAAACATGAAACGCCTTAACCACATAAAAGAAAAATCACTTCTGATATATATATGGGCTTATTGCGAAATGTTCCAAAAACAATCAATATGTCCCGTTCAGCGTTGTTTCGCAGAAATTTTGGAGTAGAGCCAATCTCCGAGCCATTTCACATAAGTTTGAGCCACTTTATTTAAGACAAAGGGGGGGGGGGGTGCTTTACTTGTTGAGATTTCTTTCAATTTTTTTTTTGTTTGGTAGTGTTCGCTGGAAGGCAAAATCATCGAAAAACATTGCAGAACTATTACGCGATTACGGGATGCTTCTGGAAGAGTGAGGGACCTTAATCCCATCTAAAAAAAACTCCAGAAGTCGTTCGACTAATATCTAGGCAATTTATTTTTTTGAGTCATTTTAAAAAATTGAGAAGATAAATCCGCCGTTTGTCGGATTTCTATAAATTTTGATTAAAAATATTACCTACTTTCTTGGTCTTAGCTAACTCTTATAGATCAAGAGGTCTTACACCCGACTTAATATCCTTATTACATTGTCAGTATTTAAAAGTTCTGTTATTTCTAAGTTAACATGGTTAAGAAGTCTACTTCTGTGCCCGTGGAAATGTTTTCCTTGTCAGCAATGTAAACCGCTGAAGTACTCTTTCAAATATGCAGTCCGAAGCTTGAAACAGGAAACACACAAATAGATAGGAGCGTACTTCTATCATAAGGTAACTTCAAGTATCATCTAAAGACGATGAGATTTCTGGAGAATTAAGCTTGCAGGCCATACCTTGAAGACGTGGAAATCGCTTCATATATTCCGCAACAAGAGTAAGACTATTGGGCTCAAAATGGTTAGTCTACCAGAGAATCAACCCTCAAACAGATGCTGGCTCTAATACGGGGAGGTACAGCCATAATCCATGACACCACTCTGAAGGATATAGACAAACGAAACAAGTCCGGGCTACAGTCCGGGGTACAACTGTCCCTCCGGGTTGGAATCAAAGACTCTTCGGGTCAGAGACATGACATGTATAGTTCGTCTCTAATGGGAAACATTTCCATACATTATTCCCGATAGGAATTTGAAATGCTGAATGAGTGCGTTTACTTGGTTGAATCGCTTTAACCAGCGATTGTTTTGTGACGGGCAGCGTTCCCTCCCGTGCTACTATTGTACTCATTTGCTCATTTTGAGTACATTTTTATAAACTGAGTACGGACACTACTTTGAAGCCGTCGCGTACTACTATTTCATAACATATAATATAAACATAATTTATTTTTATTTTTTTCGAAATATACATAATATTTTTGTTTCCTAAACCTGACACTTGAGGAGTACTTAATTACCTACTTATAAGGACCTTTTTACTTTCTCATACAATTTTAGTATGAAGTGTCAATTTCATATATATAAAAAAAGTGCCCAATTATAACACAAAATCACAAAACGTTTTGTAAGAGAACAAAAATTGACTTTATATAGTGAGAGATTTGTTTTCTTTAAAAATTGTTAAAATGTGCATAATACAATAATAGTACGACTAAGAACAATGGACATTATGGTGCAATTAAAACTGTAAGGTACGTAATTCTAATGTTATATGTACCTACTTTTTTTTTAAGAAGAAGATTTACTCAATAAATATTATTAATTTACTATTGGAGCTAGAATAGTCAAGCACTGTCACACTGAGTAGAGTAAACTCCGTTACATAAAACTTTCAGGAATAATGAGAATTTCTTCGATTTTCAACTATTTATTTGAAACGAAGTTGACTCTGTATACACTGGAACTAAGTCAAAGCTTCAGCAAAGTCCAAGAATTGACTGGTAAATCTGTCCACTGCCTTTTTGATGTATTTTCATACTATTGGGGAGGTAACTTCTATGTTTGCACAATTTTTGCAATGCTTTTCGTATTTTGGACTTTTTCAACAATTTTTAAAGAAAACTGTGAAAAATGGTTTTGCTTTAATACAAATTTATTTGATGTTTGTTGAATAAAAGTACACACTTAGTGGAAAAGATGAAGAGGATAAAAGCTGATATATGTTACCTAAAAGATTGTAGGAAAAATAAAGTGTTCCCTCAGTTTATAAAAATTAAGTGCTCCGTAGTTAATTTTAGAACGGCTACAGTTGTTTCAGTTGCGAAATCTAAATGGCTCCAATTGGAAATAAAACACCATTTCTCGAATCCATCCACTGTCGAATTAAAGCTACATTATATCACTTACATCTCAAGATAACAAAGCATTTAAACAACATCGATTTTGCTTCATGGTTAAATTTTCAGAGTATGTGTTAGCAAAAAAAAAGTAATATTCTTTTCGAAAACAAACGAAACAAACAAACTACTCCGGTTAAAATATGAACGCGGAAACAATCTCGATTGCATCGGGACCAAAAGAATAAAACCTATAACGGTGGATAATTTGGTCATTAATTTGCCAAGTGAAGTTTTGAACAAAGGCCTAAATTACACCCCCAAACCATTACGCCTACCCTTGATAGACACGATAGCTGATATCGAAACTTTTATTAAATATAACCCCCCACCCCCAACTAAAGAAATTGTTAGAAACATTGTTAAGCCCCTTATAATGAATGCTAAATCTGATTTCAAACCTGAAACTGAAACCCTGAAATTGATTGTTGCCTCATGTGAGAGCCGACTAAAACTACAACTAAGCAATTTATAGAAAAACAAATCATACCATAAAAAAATAAATATAAATCGCCACACCACATTTAGGCACTATTTTTATCAAATTTGTCTGTCAAAATCAGCATGGCCACATGGTGTTATTACGTCAATAGATTACTGATTGCGGAAATTGATAGAAATTATAATTTTGGAAAGTACACTTTAGTTTAGGTGCATTGTGAGACGTACTACCTTGGAAGCCATTTGAGTACTATTTTCCACCGAGATGAGAACTCTGCCCAACCAAAAGGGAGGGAACGCTGGTGACGGGGTTCAGTTGAGTAAATTTAATTTTTTAACATTCGTTTTTTTTTTAAGAACGAAGTTTAAGTCTTAAGAAAAATGTGAGCCATTTCTCTTTGGCTCGGAGCATTGAGCCAAAGTTGAAATACTTGAGCCAAATTACCCAATTGGGTACTTCAGCACAACGCTGGTCCCGTTATTAATGTGAAATCCGCCGCCTAGTTTGCGGCCGTTAATTCAATTTTTTTTAAATATTTAATTTTTGTCACGGGAATGACAATTTTTTTGGGGACAATCAGTAAATACCTTCCACGTAATTTTTTAAATTTCCTTAAAATAAATTATTGCAAACCGGCTTACATTTTACAAATAAAATACATTTGTTGAATGAAGGACATGCCATGGTAATGACATTTTGGGTGTTTAAGTTAAAATTTCGGCATTACTATGCATTTTTATTTTTATTTTTTTATGTGTACATGTTAAAAGAGTTTCTGCAGAAACGTGTCTTAGTCAAATATTTAAAAAAAATAATGTTTTTTAGCCTATAAATAGCCTGACCGCAAAATATTAATATTTTGAAATATTGACTCATTTATGAAATTAATAAATTGTTGGAGTGTCTAGAACAGATGTGGTGGTCGTCTACTGATGAGCCCACCCACCACATCGGGACGAAACGCATTACTGGAGTCGAGGCCAACTCAAATTTAAAAATTTGTGATAAAATCGAATTCTTCTGAAATACGTGCACTGTTGCTGGTAAATTTTTATCTTTCACTATATAAAAGTGGACACAATATGTCTGTTTATCTGGTCACTTAAAAATATGGCTGAAGACCTGTCTAATAATTGTTACTGATCCAGCAATGTACAAAGTTTGAAATCAGTACTAATGCCGGTTCGTGAGTTATGGTTATGGCGCTTGTAAAAATTATTTAAAGAAAAATGGTGGGAGGACATATCCAAAAATTTGTGTTTACTGTGCTTTTCCAAAGCCATTCGAATACACCTTCAAAGTAGCCAGGACAAACCCTTTGCCAAGTAAAGATGAGCTCGCGTAAGAAGGCTAGCTAAAAATAATTTTATATGCTGTATTTCCACTGGACTAA
This sequence comes from Cheilosia scutellata, assembly GCA_955612985.1. Classification (NCBI taxonomy): domain Eukaryota; kingdom Metazoa; phylum Arthropoda; class Insecta; order Diptera; family Syrphidae; genus Cheilosia; species Cheilosia scutellata. The sequence continues at coordinate 89,540,462 of OY015311.1, forward strand.
GAGAGGCAAGACAGATCGGTAGCAATACAACATGAAATATTATTTCAGATTCTGCACAAATAGAGCTGTCATCTATATCGAGGGTGCAAATATCGAATGATGTAATTGTAAACATTTCGACCACGAGTCAACAAGAGTTGGATTGTAAAGTGGCAATAGGACCTGGCGGATTTAAATCTACACTAGACATCTACTCAAAAACTGTGCACCTGAACTTGCATCTATACTATTCGGTATTTTTTTAAAGACTTAAAATTGAAATAAAGTATACACCAGTTCAGAAAATGTGCCAATTTTTAGTCGATAGATAATTTCAAAAAAATGAATGATGAAAAATATTTTTGGGCATATGGCCGCCACGGGAGCGTCCCAGGAATTGTATCCCGGGGTGAGCACGAACGTTTGGCTTAATGTAATTTCGGAAACGAAAAAAATTGGAATTTGCACGAAAGCAAAACAAACCAAAGCTATTGCACTGACTTTTTGACAGCTTCTCGAACTGTCAAAATTACCCTAAAAGTATGCAATTTCAACTACAAAGCTTCTTTTCTTAAACGAAGATGAAGAAAAGAAAAACGAATGTAGTTACATGAAGAACATTTTCGTTTTCGCATGATTTCTTTCGTTTTTTAAAAAGCGAAAGCGGTTTTTTTTCGTTTTATTTTTTGACAGAATCCTGTTTTTAGAGCTAGAATTTACCATTTATTCGAACGTTTGGATGCGGATTGTATGCCATACCAAAGTCTTCTAATACCCTCACGAGATATAATCCAGGGGCAATGAATGGCACCATCTTGGGTGCCGGTCCAGAGATCTCATTACCTACTGAACAAAATTTAATGGTAAAAAGGTTAATCGCTTTCCAACAACAAATGTTTGTACCCGCCCGCCCAATCACTGAACTAACGACACAATGATTCCCGTCTTATGATGTGCTAAAAATGAGAAAATTGCGTCAGATGAACTACCAACTATCTGAGTGTTGCCATATTGGAAAAAAAACTTTAACAAAAAAAAATACATCTACATATTTAATTCATCTACATATTTAAAAGTCGTAGGCGAAGCATAAGAAAGGTGCAGTAAATTTTTGAAAACAAGAGCCCTAATGACCTTTCAAAGAGCGGTCGCATTATCGGCTTCTTAGCTAAAGACCGTCAATGTATATTAAAATTTCGAAAGGTACCTACATGTCTGAGTACTTCAGATTTCCAGATTTGATTTGAAAATATTCAATTTTCTTAAAAATCGACGATATGCAACAGAGAGGATTAATGATTATGCATGCACCGGACGTTCAAAATTCCACTTCTTCCCTTAAGGATGGCGAAGTGATGTATCTCAATCTTTCTTAACTTGTATATATAGCAAAAGAAAGTAGAATAGATTTTGAGGGAACACCATCGCATCAAGTTCCTTGTTCAATGCTGATTAATGGATTCACGTGCTGTTGGTCCACCAATAACATCCGTCATGCTTTGCGACATAAAATCGATCGACATACTCAAACAAAAAGTCATTCCCGAAGACATTTTCCCTACATTGACAAAAATCCAGCTCACAGCAGCAAATAAAATAGCAAATCCGTTCACACAATCCCTCTGTCAAATAATACTATTTCTTGGGTCCCATAGAATGAGGACTGCTTTTACGCTTTATCCCTGGCTGAAAGAAACATTTTCTTAAGCCCCATTTGTACAAGTATATCGCCTGGTATTTACACTTCTGCTCCTGATATGGTGTGTTTGCTTTCACCACACACACGCTTCGCTACACCCTTCTCCAGTAACGCGACTTTATTACCGCAATCTCGTCATCGTCATCACACGGAGAGAGCTGAAATGACATTACACCAGCGACAGCGAGAGGTGACAGCGAGAGGGGCTATAAAATAACATTTTAACCCAAAAAAAAAAAAAAACATTCTACGATAATCTAACTTAATCCTTCCACACACACGTCCGCTCTGTACGTTTAATAAATCCGCAGCGGAGTTTGGTTGCCATAGGGATGCTCTCTGCATATCCACACATAGCCAGGAGCTAATGTAATATTCAGAAAAAAAAGCGTTTCAGCCAACAAAAATTAGTTAAGCGTGCGGCTGAATTTTGGTTATTCCAAAGGACCCCGTCTCCGGGGCTCATATTTCAATTAATTTGCTTCAACTTTTATTTTCGTTGTCTCGCTTGTGACCAAACAGTTGCGCATCGCTGCTGCAAGTGGCAAACATTTCTGTGTAATGGTCGAGTGGTTACCAAGAATAGAACCATCCCTATCAGTGAGTGCAATGAAGTAAAGTTAGGCAAGCGACTGCTTGCATTCAATTTAATTAAAAGTCAACTCGGCACGGGCACTCCTGAGTCCTGAATGCGGGAGGAGTGCGAACGCGGAAAGCACTATTAACTGCAGGACCTTGGATCGGTGTACATATATACAAAATCCTGTGTTGTTCAATTTAAGCGGCACAATGGGAATTTTTGTTCAAATTCCTCAGTAGAATACAAATGAATGCCGTCTATGCGAGAGGTATAAGGTAGAGGGTTGGCGTCCCTTTTCCCAGCCATTGTCCTACCCAGGAGTACGTACGATGCAATGAATCTGTCGCATTGCAGGCTTTGTCCAAACGAATGGTGGAAATAGAAAATTTTCTTTGCTGGCAAGGAGAAAAGTCGAAAACCCAGGATGTGTTAATTTCCATTCACTTCGCATTAAGCCAGTTTGTATGGTTTGCATAGTGACACGTCCAGGAATAATAATATCCACACATACATTAGATAGCAGCCTGGATCCTGGGATAGACATAGACATAGACATACTCTGGCTTGTTGGTTGCGAAGAGTTTAAAGCGGAGCGACCGACGAGTGTTTGTCTTCTCATGGGGGATTGTCATTTAGATAAAATTCAACTTGACATAATAGCAACCGCAGAATGTCGTTATGTGGCAAGCTTCAAGATATATGGAAGAAACATGTTGTGTTTGCGGAGGTCAGAAATATGGCTTTTTCGGGGGAGCCAGCTCTTGGGTAGGAGAGCACGTAAAATATGAACACCACTCTGTTCTGTTGTACATAAATCAGGAGAGTAATGGGCCGGAGTCGGTCCTGGCAATTGATTTTTCTTAGAAGCGAACTAGGAATGAAGGATGGTCTGTGATCTACGAGGGAAACGTTGAAATTGAATGAAAGATGTGGTGTACGTGTTGAAGGCGACTGTAAAAAGGAACGAGTGAACTGGGAACTGGCTATGAATCACAGAAGACAACAGCTACTAATCAAGGCAAAGTTAAAAGTGTTAAGCATTATTGACAAAGGGTTGGGTTCGATTTTGATGTGATCTCTAAATGGTGGAGTCAAAAATACTATTATGCACTTTGGGATTTTGTCTTACAAGGGACAAAAAAGAAGTAACATTACGAAATAGCATTATAGCCATTAGCACACGAACTGAAGGATGTATTAACTTGAAACGGTGCGGAAAATACCTCGAAATCTCTCTTTTTAGGGATCAAACGAGATATATCAAGCCTCTTAAATAGATGAAATGACCCCTCTTACAAGGGTCAAAAAATCTGAAGAAGGTCAATAAAGGCACAGTTTCAGGCATCTCGAAGGCTTTTAATAGAGTGTTTTACTCCGCAAGGGTATCTAAGCTTACGTATAGAGTAGACTGCATTATTTATTAAAAAAAGGGACGAACCCTCCCCGTTTTATTATTAAGATACGCAAGACCAAAGGGTTTGATCGTAAGGACATAACCGTATGATCTTGATTAAAGGGCTGTCCTCGTACTCTCCTCTTATTGTACCAAGGAACCGCACTGATGAACTTCAGAATTGAAACCGCTCAAATTAATGGCAGGAAGCTATTCGATCGGGCCAATGGTTAAGTGCCCGACTGCGGTTCTTTCAAGGAATCGCTCAAAGAATATAAGAAACAAATCGAGAAAAGTCAAACAGTGTTTTGGAGACTCGTTGGTGGCAATATAGACAAATTTTCTTAGACAACAAGGCTATGAAAGATCCTCTCCACATAAACCCAGACATGACAAGGTATTTGTAAAAACGGATGGCTCTTGGACAACTTCTGGTGAAGAATCGCTTGATCTGCTGCTCGACATCCATTTTCAATGTGGCTCAAATATAGCTACTCGTATCTAAACAGACTAGGTTTAAATAATAGATAGATAGAGATAGACTGACTGAAATTGATTCAAATTACACTAGCCCACAACCACCAGACGGCAGTATGTCAACCGAACTGCAAATGAATTCGTATATCCTCCTGTTACTGCTGGATTCAATCCTGAAAAGTTGTTTAGATCTGGCCCGTATTCAATTCATGTGTTTTCACAAGAAGTGAGTGGATTAATTTGCACAAGAAGGGTTATCATCTAAAATCGTGATGGAACAGCTGCTAAAAGGTCTGTCTGTAGAAGAACCTTGCAAGGTAGTGTCATATTTCCTCTTCTCTGACTTGAACTTGAAAGCCTGCAAGGTTATTGCTTCTTAAAGTACTAGTACACGGTATGTAGCACGCCACATATATATGTGGCTCTGGCGTCAACAGAGAGTACACAAAGAGAGCTTGTGCACGGAATTTATCCATTGGGACCATACGCTGACGTCAAAATTACGTCAGAGCCACATATATATGTGGCGTACACCTTTAAATTGCTGCTTAGTTAAATTGGAACTCTATGTACATATTCTTGGTACATATGGGCGACGTCAAAGATAATATCCCACGTCTGAGCTAATGACGGTCTATAATACAAATCACACCAACGGAATATCAGTTGTAATTTTCTGCGCACTTGTTTTTTATAAATCATTTATTCTTGTAGGTGTAATGCGAAGTAATGAAATTTAATGTCAAGTTATGTTAGGTAGTTCTCAACATTGAATAAAGGTTTCTTGTGCAATAGATGGCGTGTTAGATGTTGTCCTGTCCAAATTTCAATAAAATTGTTTTGTTTGTTGATCGTTTTGTGAATTTGTGAACAGATATCTGTAGGTAGATCTGTTTAGCACTTCAAAACTCACCGTATTTCGTAGGTAAATCTGTAAATATATTTGAGATATTGTCCGAACCAATACGTACGTGGGAAGATCGTAGAAGAAAGACCGTGGAAATTGATCAACTGTCAAACAGTGGCGCGGCGTCGACCTGCTACAATACGTAGCGCCACCTATTGGTATATTTCCAGATTTTTACGTGAACCCATTGTTCGAATCGTGAGTTATAGTCGCGAGCTCATAAAAAATCTCATGGAAAAAGCACTTTCAGTTTTTCCGAATTTTCCAAATTTCAAGACAACTTTTACAATTTTTCTTTCCTTAAAATTTATATTTTTTTTTTCTTTCTTATATTATAGTCTTGCTGTACCCGGCCGGCTTTGATCGTTCCCAAAAATTGTATTGCGTAGATGATATTCTTGCCTATCAGGACAATGTATATCAGTGTTCCAAATTTTACAAATTTGGCTCTCATGACTGTCGAAGAATAGTTTTTGTTTTGTATGGTATTGGCGCCCCCCTATACGTAACTAGCAGTACTTATTCGAAATGTTTTAAAAAATACTGGAAAGTGGTGGCGCTGAAATATTTAAAAAATATTTAAAAAAAAATAAAAATCTTTAAATCCGTTCGCAGCGTCGCGTCGCTCGTATGAGAAATAAGAATTTTCTCATACAAACGTTTACCCCCCCTTTCCCCCCTTTTGAAGTGCTCACTTTCGCCTCTAAAATTATTATTCTTACTCTTTTAAAATGTTTTATTCATACCGTTTGGGCTGAGAGTTGATCACTCTGTCACTAATCAGTCAGGACAAACTGTCTTAAATATGAGATAATTCTAGCACTTATTTTGTAGAACTCATCGAAAAACATCTATCTAGCTAACGCTACCATTCATCACCAAAGTAATATATCAAATGTATATAAATGTGCGTTTTTTTTTTTGAGTAGGTACATATACATACATACACCATCGGTCCTTATTTCTTCATAGAGCCTGTGCACTAATACAAGTATGTGTTTCTGAAAAATCTACAGCATTTTGGGGATTTCCTTTCTATTATAAATATCTCTCTCTGATGGGATTGAAAGAATTACGTTCACCATAACCATTCCTTTGGCATTACTTAGACAAAATGCTTGCTAACTTGAAATTTCCAAATCAGGAGATGATCTTTTCGATTTTCCTCGTTGCTCCTACATTTTATTCTCCATTTATTTACGCTTCTGGTTGTTTTTTCTGAGGCACATTAAAAGTTTTCCATGTTTTTGAGACAATAGAGTAATCCAATGTATATCTCAGATATGCACATATACATTCATATTACCTACAACGCAGCCAACAACATCGCGATGATGATAAAAAGCTTTAAAAGGAAAATCATTGAAACGCATCAATGTCCCCTTATCGACGGGAAATTATTTTTCCTTCCTTCTCTCTACGATACTCTGCTATGCGCCATACAATCGAGGACATGTGTACGCTGATGCTTTGAGTGAAGGACATGGCTGGGAGCCGGAGGGAAGTGTCCTCACTGAAAACGAAATGGCACATGCGGATTCCAGTACACTGAATGTGTTCAGAGATATTGAGATAAATTTGAAATCATATCTGTCTGCTGATGATGGAATGCCTTTAGAATGTCAATGCTTACACAGGGACACAATTGCGTAGAATGAGAATGGTTCTAAGCTTTATAAGCCACATCAAAGTGTAGTTAAATGAGGATGTATGCGGTATGTCCCCTAACCAAGGCTTACCTTTAGAAATAACTGGGTGAAGTTTAAATAAATGTTTGAACTTGTATGCATATACGGAATACAAAATGATTTAGCTAATCGGATTGAGACATGTGAAATGTGATAATATTCGAAGCGAGACCATCATTAAAATCTACCTCCGATTTACGTGACTAAGCTTTGTCGTTCGCCTTAAATAACGTCTACCTTTGGGTAAAGGCAATCCAATTATTTTTGATTAAATTTCTATTAATTTTTCTTTTGTGTTGGTAACTAAGTTCTGACGTTTATCAAATCCTTGTTATCCGTTTTCTTTCCGTTTTGGGTTGTGATTTATGTTTTAACTCTTCCAAATTTGTTGTAGGTTGGGGGCTTTTGGTCAATTGCTTCCGCGTCCACTGGCATTGAGTTCGTAATCCCTTCCGGACGGTTAAAAAATTTCGTACAAAAAAAAAAAAGGAATAGCACTTCTATAGCATTTCACTGTCAAAAAGGAAACAATGAATCAAAAATTATCCCACAAAAGGAGAACACATTCAAGCATTTAAGTTTCGGCATAGGAAAACGGTGAACATCCAGTCGAGCGTCTAAAATCAGTGAACTCTGTCACTGCCATACCGTAAATTACCTTTTGCTCTGGTAATAAAATATATTTCCAAAGGAGAACCCTTCTCGGAATAAATGATGAAAGCTACCCTTTGATGTGACATTTGTTTTGCACTCATTTATGTCTGCTGAATAAAAAATAAGAGACCTTAGTAAATTTGCATATTATGGCAGGTTCTTATATCTGGAAGACTGATTCCTATTTTATAATTAACATTTCTTTCATTTATCATGTTATGACTTATCTCTTCGTAATATTCTGTTTTCTTGATCCTTGATGTCACTGACAGCGGTAAAAAATTATTGTAACAAAAAAATATTTCAGCGAACTAACGAAAGCCCTACAGCTAACAGTAGCTAAAATAAGAAGGTTACATTTTGATTCACGGAATTTTTCGTGTGGCGATCGAGCCAGCGTCGAGAAGATATACATACAGCTCTTAAGAAAAGTAACGTCCCAGCAATCAGTGAAACGGGCTCCCTGAAATTACGCCAAAAAGTGTTTTGGAAAAAAGACCAAAATAATAATTGCGGCGTAATATTTTTGGCAGAAACGCCAAAAAATAAATAAGAAAATTCATCAGAATGCCAGGAAATTACGTCATATTTTTGAAAAAAAAAAAGCCAAAAAGTTAAATGGAAATTACGCAAAAAAAACAAATGAAATAAGGCCCGAAATCTGACAGTAATCCCAAGCCGGGGGGTTGCAGGGGTGCAGCATACCCACCATACGGTTTCGTTTTTTCGTTTGAGGTCTTATTTCACGTTTTTTGGTGTTTTTTCCAAAACACTTTTTTGAGCGTTTTCTCAAGTATCTTAAATGGAAAAAATGCCCGAAAGAGTTTTGGAAAAAATGGCAAAATTAGCGGCATTTGTGTCAAAATATTTGGGCGATTGTTCCTAGTAAAAAATGCCACAAATTTGTATGGAGGTTTTTGGGCTCTCTTTCCAATTTAATTTTTTGGCGGAATATCAGGGAGCCAGTGAAACGCGAATTTTGAACCACAAATCAAATAGTTTGACCTTGAATGCCATAGAGCGGGGTCAAATTCTGTTTGGTATGTGAACCTATTTAGAGAACCTTTAGAATCAAATACCTATATCGAATAACACGAGCGACCGCAGGAAAAAAAATTCGGGGAGGGGTTTGGAAATGGATGATTGGCATGAACTTGGCGGTGCCAATTAAACAATGTTCTAGATGTCCGAACTTTCCGAATTGCCAACATAGACTCGGACGATTATCTTCTTGTAGTCTTGCCCAGGTAAGGACTCTCAGACTCCATAACAATTAATAAATAGTGTAAACAGATTTAAAGTTGAACAGCTGTAATATACCAAATATTAACCACAGGTCTATGTGGGTGAAGAGAAGACAAAAAAGTATACAACATACTTGACCAAGTAAATATCTTTAAGGATATGACATATGAAACAATGGCCGAAGTTTTTAAAACAATTTAAAAACAGTCCTAAGCATGGCTCTATGCATAAACCTCTTCTGTATAGATCGTGTCATATTCGATTTTTAAATCGATGAAAAGATGGTGCGAATATCAATTTGGATTTCTTGGATTCTTTTCCAGGATCTGTCTAAGTTTGAACGACACACGCGACGGTGAACTTTCCTAGTCTAACTCGTACTATTAGGGGCCAATTAGTTTATTAATAAAGGATTTTAGGCGTTCGGACAATACCTTTATAGATGGCGCAACTAAACATAACAACGATGGTGAGATTCCATTGATTTCATTGAATTAAATGATATAATTGTGTTGAAAGAGAGCAGTATTTTATTTTCTTTATTTAAGCAACTAATTGTTCAGAAAATATGTCTTTGCAATTTGACGAATAACGCCAAATTTATCAAACTCATCTATTCGACCCAACATATGTGAATCGTTGCTAGGTTCCTGGACATAGCAATACACTCAAGGTAACGAAAAGGCGGATGCCTTAGCAGGAATGGGGTCTAATGTAAAAGACAACCTTCTTTCTTGCTAGGTAATAAATTGACATTTGTAATACTTAAAAGCTAGACTAGAGAGAGTGCGTTCAATGCTATATTTATATGGATATGACAGGGTCGGAATCGGAAATGAACATCAGAGAAGCGGACACTTCCATAGTGACACGGATTGCAAAATTGTAGAGCATAATTTACAACATATGTAATATAAAAAGAGACCACCTCATACTGGTTATCTAGGGAGGATTGCACTGCCTCTTCCTAATTCATTATGGCCGACTCTAGAAAAGAAAACAAGAGCCTTCTGGCATTAAAGATTATCCCATATTCGCAACACCAAACTGGTGTAATCACGAGACAATGTGCCATTAGAGTCGTGGTCCTTACATTTAGTATAGAACGAAGACTGCGGAGATAAGGAAAAGATGTCAATCAAAAAAATGTCTGCAGTGTCGCTTGTCCGTTTTGCAAGAACGACACTTTAAGTACTTTAGGATTCAGACCCCTCGCAAGCACCGCAGAGTTAGCACGATTTTAGATGTTTTAGATATTTATTTTTTTCTTAGAAAAAAGGAGATTCCAAATCCTGGATAACTCAGATCAATCTCGGTCAATTGTACTTTTTTTTTGTGTAGTTGTGGAAAACTGTTATATTATTCATTTCTCTATTATGGTCGGTGGTAGAGTATTGCTGTCCTCCACCGGGCGGGCTCGAACTAACGCCGCCGGCCGCTCGAGTTACAAGCAATATGACTCTAACGACTACACCATGGCCACTGCCTAACTTCACTGAGAGCAGCAACTGGTTCCAATGGCGAGCCGCAAATTGATAGTTTTTTTTGGGTTTGTTCGATATTTTTTCAGTCTGGCAACAGGGGATTCACAATAGACCTTTTAGGTCTCCGAGTGGACGTGATGAGATTTCTACCGTCACACACCCCTTCATAAACTGGCCTAACTATCCTATGGTTGTGAGACACTATAGATTTAAGTTCTACACGGGCCCGATATGTCAACTATAACAGAATTTACACCCGCACTGCAGCAAAATGAGAATTGATTTATCAAAAATGCCAGCAATCACATCCTTTACCAAATTTCTATAAGATGTGTATATGGTCATGGATTTGGCGCGTCTCTGGATTGTCCGATAAAACTATTTGCCATTTGCTCAAATCAGATTAGTTGAGAGATTTGCATGATCTTATTTTGGTAGCGACAACAGTCAGAATTATTCAAAATGTAGAACCACTTGGCACCGGTCTTATTAAATATCCAACTTGTGGACATTCCCTATTAGTCGACTTAAAAATGATAAAAGTTCATCAACCGAATATCTTCACAGGCCACGTAAGTTGTGCTATATAAAATCAGTTCACGCGTGTGCTCTTGCATATTGGTGCCACTTTGGCACCACATTTGCTATGGCCGCCTACTGCAGACCACTTTTATTGCGGAACGTGATCCAATATCCATTCATAGAATCTTAAATTATTACCAATCGATTCACATTTTCAGCCTAAATAGAACATTAACTGTATAACGAAAAGGATTTCCGCCCAACAAATATCTAATTTCCTAAGGAATTCGATTTCAAAGGAGCATCATTTTTGGGGCGATTTCCAATAATGACCACCAATCAATCCATAATGCCACACATAATATAAATTTGGTAACAAATAAAAAAATAATAACATTCTTGGACTTACCTTATGACGTTTACGCTCCCTCTCTGGCACAGCATGCCAATTGAATTGCAAATTCCAATCGAAGCCACCAACGTTAACGCCTCCGGAATCGCGATAATGGTATTCCATTGTTGTGTCATCGATTACATCAATAACTGGACATACAACAGTTGTTGAATTCCTTGCAATACGATCCAGCAATGGTTCCAACCATCCTGAAAGGACACACAATGAGAGAGAGAAAAAAAAGCAAATCAGAAAAAGAAAAACAATCAAAGCAAGAACTTTCCCATAGATACACAGTTAAATGTATGTTATAGTTACATAGTTAGTACTATGAAAGGACCTCTCCCGATATGGGCGCGGAGCCTTCCATTCAAAAAGTTAATGACAGATCGTAAAAATGGCACAACGCCAACAACAGCAGCAGCAACAAAGATGGGGACAACAACAACAAAAATAAAAGGACATTCCCTGATCATTGTTTTACATTTGATTGAAATGTAATTACGTAGGACGATACGAACCGGATACGAAATTGAGTTTTATTATTGTTCCTTTTGTTCTCTTTCTCGGGGTCGTGGTATGACTGCCAGCACGGAGATATCGATACATTTCGCTGCAATTACGTGTGCACATCGACGCAACAGTAGGGTAGGGCGGGGCTAGTTGGGCCACGGGGCAAGTTGGACCACGCGAATTACTCAGAACCAGTAAGACCCCTTTTACACGCAGAATTTTTTCACTCATGACTCTTCTTAATTCTCTTTTGGGCACTTATGGTGCATTTATACGTTCAGTGTTTTCACTTTAGTGCCTTGATTGTCAAATTGTCTTTGTTTCCTTTTTTTCTCATTCGTCGCTCGCGGCGCAGACCGCATACAGTTCGAAAATAGAGCAAATGCAGACGTCTATCGCGACTGAGTACGGTTTGAGAATAAAGCAACGCTGAAAATAACGAAAGAGAGCGAAAGAGAATACAAGAATCGGATGGGAATTCGCGGCCCATCAGTGTTCGGCTATCCCCTGCACTTTTCATCCCCTTTACCTACACATTCTCGACACTAAAGTGAAAAAACTCTGCGTGTAAAAGGGGTCTAAGTTCTAAACGAACAGGATCACACACAAATGATGCTTGCACAATAACCAACACGTGCAGAACCGGTCTCAGCTGCATCATATCAGCAGGAGGCGAAGCAAATCAAATTTTCAGTTTTAGCATGAAAAACTAAAAAAAATGCTTGTCTTTCTTTTATTATTTTAATGGTGATAAGGTGCAAGATATACATTAAGGTAAGGTTTTGTTATGAGATACGTTAATATATTTTAGTATTTACTGTACGAAATTGGATAGTTTTGAGTATTTTTGGTTTTGTGACCCAATATGTTCATCAAACTAGGTGTGGGGCATGTTGGGACTAGGGAAAAACTTGTTCCGTTAAATAAATAAATACATGTGTTATCTGTATGACCGTTATTATTTGTTCTAGAATGCGTACGTGCAAGCGAAAAACTGAGAAAGCTGCCGGTTGAGGGATACAGTGCCATACTTGTCGAAAGTGGGCTTATACCAGTGTCCACCTGTTTTACGTCGTGAAGAATTTTTTTGTTTTGAATTCTATTTATTTGTTATATTTTGAATAAGATACTATTATAAATTCGGGATTTTTTGCCCTTTATGAAGCTCATTCTTCCACTTTTCAAGCCGTGGTCCAACTTACCCCACTCACTGACCCAACTTGCCCCGTTGGTGGGGTAAGTTGGGCCACTTGGACTTAGTGCATTTAGGACAATGTTATTCCCTTGTGGATGAATATTTTCAGATCTTTTCAAAATCATTAAGAAGTACGAACTCCATTCTATCTTTTGATACCACTCTTGAAGGTATAGTATGGATAATCTGGTTATAACAGGACTTCAAACGAAAAGTGACCCAACTAGCCCCGCTCTACCCTACTCAACTCACAATCCCCATTTGGCTGGAAAAGCACTTATATGACGTCAGGGGCATTAGCCTCATTTCTGATTTAACAATACTGACGGATTTGGTGTTGGACACGTTTTTAACGTAGTTTGTTGAACTTATATTGCGCATATCTTGAAGTGTAGGGATTATATTGAAGCTTTGTGCAAATGCCTGACGGATATAATGCGCACAAATTGGAAATTGATTATTGTATTGCACTCCAGGACTATTATGACAGTTATTTCGATTGTTGTTTTTTTTCCACTGGAGATGTGCTTTTTAATTTAATTTATTTTAATATTGAATTATGTGAGTGTAAATGCATTTTGAACGAAATACTGGTTTATATTGTCCAATGTCCATGGGGATATTTTTGAGGACCTAGAGTCTTAATTTAAAATTGTTGGCTGCCATCCTTAAGGACCTAAAAAGTAGTAAGTTGTTGACAAACACTACACTGCAAGGTTAACTGCGAATAACCTATAAGTAGTCACCGAACTAGCACAACTATAGAAGAGGCTAGGTCACATGGAGGACATGGGCCACAACGCACCAGGTCGAATAATGAGTCCACATTTGAGGGACAACGAAAAAAAAGGAAGACTTCACTTCAGGTGGCGCGCTCAATTAGAGAGCGACCTTAACAAACCAAAAGTGTATGTAACTGGAGGCGCCTGTACATGATTGGGACCAAGCTGAAGGGGCTTCCAGGGTGGACCTCAGCTCGAGGTCCACCCTGGACTGTAAGCGCCATCTAAAGTAATAAACAATAAAGTCTTCCGTTCGGCATTGAGTTAAAAATCAACAAAATGTGAAAACTAACGAATGGAACTCCTTCTAGAGGAGTTAGACTATGATAAGTAAGGTAACCACTGAGAGAGTTGTAGCACCACCCCTGACATTTCTGGCTCCAGTCGTCCATTTACCACAAACCGGGAGACCAAGTAAAAATGCGGGTGGAAAGGGTGTATGATGGTAACGGTAAGGATAGTTCAACCCACCAACCATTAGGAGACAACATCAGTAAGGATCTCTACAATTTTTTTCAAATTGAGATGCATGATGGCAAGGCGAACAATACGTAAAATCAATGCCTCGCAGACAACTTCATGGTTAAACCGGACTCAAAAAGAAGACCGAAATCCATCGGTGAAGCCCAAAGCCGACAGAAACTGGCCTAAGTTATGGAAGGAAGGAACCCCGCAACAAAGCGGATCCAACTCCAAATTTAGCGATCATTAAAGCGTTCGATCAGCTGGTAAAATGCGCAGGAAGTCAAAATGCTCAGCGACATATATTGCTGTACCCAAACGCATCCGTGAGATAGAACTTGCAGAAGCATTCGCCAGGATGGACAATTTGGCTAGACTCTGCCGGCATTAAAATTCCTAGGACTGATGCTCGACAGCGGGATAAGCTTCAATATGCACGTTTAGTACGATAGCAAAAAGGTGTCATAGATGCAAGCTCATGCTCCCTCATGCTGACAAAAAATTAGTGGGTCTGGATACGCGAAGATGAGTTGTCAGTTCAATCCTTCTATATGCGACTTCGGTCTAAATAAATAAATAAATATGTGGCGCAACAGGCAGGTAGATACCCTAGGCCTAGCTTCTCGCAACCATTCGCTTTGTGTGAGTTTCTATTTTTGGGACGAATGGAAGGGACCTACTATTTTATGCCGATTCCGAACGGCTGAATTGAGAAGCTTTTTCAGGACAGTTATACTCTCGGATGTTTGTCAGACGTTCGCGAGAGGTGGCGCTACACTGCGCTACTGCGCCCACGGCTTCGGTCTGGACAGGGGCAATTGCAGGGAAGGAAAGAAGAAGAAAAACATGTAAAAGTGTTATCATCGGCCTGGCCGATGCTTTGATACCCTCCACTGTATGTACTGAACAGGTACACGCCTTTGTCTAATATTGTTTTTGTATGGGAGGTACCAGAACTACCTGACCGACATATACAATTTTTAATACCAACCTGACAACCATAAAGATAAGACCTCTCACAAAATTTCAGTCGCCTAAGTCGATTCGTTTGGACTCTATCGTGATTTAAATAGATAGAGATACACATGGGTCTAAGAGTGGTTTTGTATGGGAGGTACCAGAACTACTTGACCGACATAGCCCATTTTCAATACCAACCTGACGAACGGTAAAAAAAAGTCCTCTCACAAAATTGCATTCACCTAGGTCAATTCGTTTGGGCACAATCGTGTTTTCAACAGACAGACAGACGGACATGGCTAAATCGATTCAGAATGTGATCCTGATTCAGAATATATATACTTTATAGGGTCTCCGGTGAATCCTTCTTGGCGTTACAAATGTAATGACAAAGTGAATATACCTTCCTGTGGAGGGTATAATAAGCGATTTCCGAAAACTTACAGGCGAAGCAGCTACCAATATTTATCTAGGCAGTACAAGCAGAAGAATATCTGTAACATTGTGGCAACCCAGTACCCAGGGAGATAGCGCAACAAACTGCACAAACTTTCGAAAATACGTTTCGCTATGACTGCAGATTATGTTTGAAAGTCTCCTGATTCATATTTGACATATTGAAATGAAAAAACCACGAGTCGAAAGAATACAAAATCTTAAAAGTTTTATTTAACTTCAGAGAAAATTATAGTTCAAGGGATACAATTTTCAAGTAAGTTTTTAGGAAGTAAAGCGGGAAAAAGAATCTGATTAAAAGGTGCGAGCTCTGAGGTGTGATTTTTAATTGGCAGCTCAAGTAGTTGACAGCTGCTGTCGTCGATGGATGAATCGCCTAACAGGGGACTTTGCAATTGTGTGGAGCTGCCATATTGCATCATATAACATAAGTTCCTATAACCAGTCCCGCAAGTGGTAGTAGTCCCGCGAGGAGAGTGGTATAGAATTGTCTACTCATACTAATAACTGACTACATACCCTTTGAAAACACCTATGAAAATATAACCTTTCGGTGATTAAATATGCATATAGACGGCTACACTGTCATACAGTAGGACTCTTGATTCATGACAGAAAAAACTACTTTTCGGATTATTTGCCTTCCGACAAGGAATTTTTTGAGTCCGTCTTCTTGTTGAGTCCATTCTTTTTAAAAAGTGACCGATGGTATAGAAGGAGAGTGCCTTTGACACAATTTCTAGCTTAACTGCATTTCGAATGAACGTCTTTACCGGAGAATGAGACACAATTCTCCACGGACGATAGATTGGTCATATATATTGCCATTCTTCCGTATTGACAACTAGCCAAACAGTTGAGAAAAATGCACGGCAATCGGAAAACATTTAAAGAGACCCACAAACAATAAATTATTAATTAATTTAATCACATCATAAATATGCGTGTTAAGTATACGTGTTTTCAAAAACCACAGAGGTGGGTACCTACCTAAACCCTTTAAAACTTCAACGCCGCCTCTAATCACGTCCACTCCACGCCATAATGCAATTATGTATGCACATCCAATTTCATTATTCGCCTTAAATTTATAATTAAACCCTCTATATTAATACAGCACTCCCTTAACGAACTGTCCTATACTAAACACACACCAAACGGACGGTCTGCTGCAAAAAAAAAAAAAAAATTAAAAACCCGGCAGCAAAATAAACGAGTTAAAAGCAATGTGTCAGTTAGCAGCTATACTATCTCCCAAGCTTAATTAAATTCGTTTAATTTGTGCTAACATTTTTGTCCGTTGTGGTTTCGGCTATATGACCAAAGGACCAGCTCGAGCACCCTTAACCCAAAATCCAGTGCACTCGTCCGTAGTGTAGCTGTGGAGTGTGTTATAACTTTATTAATGTAATATTAATGGAAATGCGCATGTGAATTTTTTTTGTTATTAAATTTTTAAATAACAACCCTCGAAATGTGAACGAGATACGCTTTCATTTTATAAAAAAAATGAATCCAATACACTTTTAGCCGGTAGAATATGGACATACGTACGTACGTACAACAAACCATAAACAGTCATAAAGTTGCGAGTAGGTATAACCAACCCAACCGCAATCAGCAGATTGTGTTCTTTTTTTGTGTTTGTATGAATTTCAAAGAGGCGGATTTAAAAATGAAAATAAAAAGTAAATACTCGTATATGGCTGTAATTAATAATGGAATGACAATCATAATTGTGCTTACCACATAATTTTTAATAAAACGCTTCAAGGACTATACTATGCTGTGACAGTATGGTTTGGGGTTGAAGTATGGTTATTTTGAGTGCTTATTCGAATTCTGTGTCCAGTTCATGTCCAGGTGATGTTTATTTAATAAGAACAAATTCTCATCGTTTATACTCTACTTGAAAGGTAATATAAATTGTTTACCTATATTTGTGTCGCCCAACTTAATGAAAAAAAAAAGATAAAAAATGCGGGTCCGAAAAGCCAATCTAAAATTTAGCAAATTCATGGGAGATGCATTTTTCATATTTTACTTTTCACAAGTTGAAACTGTAACTTTTAGGATGAAGTGTAACTCTAAAGTTGTAGAAATGGAGTGGAGCAAAAGTTATCACCCTATCCGGAGATGCTATAATAATTGCAAATGGCTGCGAATGCCAATTGTACTTTGACATTTGTGAAGTAGACAGATATTAAGTTAGGTATAGCTATCATTTAAATGCATCACTGAAAATGTTGATTTCCGATTTTAAGATTATTAATCAAACAATATTGGATTTAATTGGTATCAAAATAAAGCTAATCAATTATGGAATTTATTTAAGAAATAAGAAATTATTTAATTCGCTTTGAAACTTTTCTATCGACTTTTATTATTGCATTGATTGAAATCTATTTCAGCTTTTTTCGCTTCTCTAATTTGGAAACCAATCGTTTCACTAATGTGTTCGATTCTCTACCTACCTAAAAACTGACATTTCACTAGCAGTCCATATATAATTATGCCAAGACGGTTGTCATATTTTCTTGTCTTGAAATGTAGAAAAAAATGAAACCTAGCTATTACACTGATTTGTTCCAATGATGCATTACAATGATGAGTACATTACATATAACTGAGGCCTAAATACACGTCAAGAAGACATGAATCGCTATATCTAGATACTCCTAAAGAACGTGGAATAATTGTTTTGATTGTTTGGGAAATAATATGTCGGTGGTGTTGGCGCAGCGTGAATTTCGGCGCAGATTTCCCGCTCATCCGACACCAACTGGGCAAATACTACTTTAGCCGCTCGTCTAAAAGAATATGGGATAACACGAGATGCTACCACTGCTACCAGATCTGGCCGGGACCGGAGCGGCCGTTATGCTGAGAATATCGGGGCTGTGGCTGAAGAAAGACTCGCAGAGGATCCCGAACCGCGAACCCGAAAGTATCGACCAGACAGAGTGCATTGCTATTGGGCTTCAATCGGCGGTCTTTACAGAATTAAGTTGCAGAGTTACAGAATTTTTGTGAAAGACTGTAAGACGTGCCCTCAGAAAGTGCAGACAGTGCATCCACTGTTAGCTGTTGATTCACAACAGAAATTCTGAGGGCTGCATTTCCGGGTCGCCTATCTCTCATTTTGGCGATTTTCACTGGCCGGGAAGATCGCCTAAATTAACCGTTCCTGAATATTTTTGTGGGGTTATTTGAAGTCTCACGCCTCAGATTTTGAAGTCCTCAAATAGAATATCTGTCAAGAAAGTGTGCAAGGACCTGTCGACGAAAGTTGAGGCAAGAGTGATGGAAAATGCCATAAAATGCCACTTAGCCGATATCATTTTCTCATTTAATGGGAACAAATTGAAGACATCAAATAAACATAATCCAAAAGCAGAACCAAAGTTTTTCATTAAAAAAATTACAAAATAAAACAAATTACAGTACCTACATTACAAAAAGAAAATCGGATGACAACTTTAGTACCACCTTCAGGGGCGTAGCGCTTTTCAAGAGTCGGAAAATCAACGAGTAATTTTCAAAAATACAACTTGTAAATGTATACCTACAAGTCGACACATTCAAAGGTTCCACATGAACTCCTTAAAATTTATCTAGTTTCGATTCGATTTTAAAAATAAAGGTCGGCATCGGTGAATTTGCCGATTGAAATCCTTAAAATTGAGCTAGTTTAGATTTGATTTTAAAAAGAAAGGGCGACATTTCTAATTTGAGGTTAAATTCGAAGGAATATGTTATTCGCTGGTTTGTGGAACTCGGATTATTGATGTGGATGGCGAACTTTGACTTTGGGTGTTTTCGTTCGCGGCAAAAAGTTTGGAAAACGAAATTTCGTTATTTAAACTCTTTATAAACTTGTTTTCTTAATACAGCTGATGGCTGAAATTCACGAACTCACGAACACGGGTGTTCCTGTATGGCGCCTCCCATACAAACAAAAACAATCAAAATCTTATATCCCGAAGACCACCGAATCGATTGAGCTAAAATTTACAGGTGATCTTAAATATTGGACCTGGATATTTCCTGTGAAAATTGGACAAAGGGGCGTTGGACCTCCCATACAAAAAACATCTTCTATTACATTCCCTGCCAAGCCAATTTTGGCAATATTACTGAAGGTGAAAACGGAAAATTGTTGGATGTGTTTTAACCGTTTAACTAAAAAAATGAAATATACATTCCATTACATTCAATAACGCACGACAATATGAACAATATGAACAAACTGAATAGGGATTAAGGAGCCTGGCCTCTGGTGATCATAACTGTCTACTTAGTTTAAGAAAATTATGGAAAAAATACCAGATATAAACAAATAATTTTTTTTTTTGCAAAAAAAAACAACAACATAAAATCGGTGGCGTGAAATAAAGTCGAAGGAAATTTTTTTTTTCCCATAAGTAGTGAAACATGTATGGGGAGGCATGCTGCCCCCCTGCAACCCCCCTGCTTGTGGTTTCTGTCAGATTTGGAATAGGTGTATTGAAATGATCTTATTGAAGTGCGATCGCCATTATTTCCATTTATTTATTTATTTTTTTTTTTTTTTGCAATGTCGAACAGAAAAATTTTTACAATTTGACAATATTTCCAATCTAAAATGGAAATAAAGCCGTTCGACCTTATTTCCTTCGACTTTTTTTCACGGCACCCATAAAATCAACTTTTTTTCACTTCTGATATTTTTCGAAAAATTCCAATGGAACATTTCATGTCATTCATTTTTGAATGTCAGGGCCAGAGACATGTAACTGACATACACGATACACATATAAATGACGTGGCCCCCACCGAAACATGAGTGTCATTCATATTTGAATGACGTGGCAGTGAATGTGCTATGGGGTGAAATTCTATGATTCTATAAATAAATAAATTCTATATATTATAACTCGAAAACAGCTGGCAGTCCTCAGCGAATTTACTTCTACTAGTTACCAATTGGGTTGAAGGCCATGAACTTGGGTTAAAACCATCATAAACGAAAATTTTGCTGTTCACAAGGAGAAAGGCGCCATCAAGATTTGTAGAGGTCAGTCAAGCTTTGGTGCCAACCTGTCTAGCAATCATGAATCAGTCTGGCCTATATTAACCTCGCAATAATTGTGATTTCATTTGCGAGAAAATCTAGAAATGTTTGAAAAAACAAAACCTATTTTTCCTGCACGACGTATACAGTCTTCTTTCTAAATTAATGTGCAATGGCGAGTGCCACAAGTTTCTATACTGTCATCTGCTCTCTTTGGTAACTGATGGTGTGCATTTACAGTGGGCACATAATTATACTAAGTGGATGCAGAATATTGGTCTAAATAACCCCATTAAATTTGACTGTCAACGAGATTAAATGGATACATTTTTTGGTCTATACTCTATAATAAGACTGAATAAAAAATTGTCGTTAAGGCGGCGCCATAGCTCAGAGTTTTCATTCATCCCGCGATACTAATAATCATTTTGAGTGGCCAGGCTAACTTCTACGAGGTCACAATGGCGAAAATTTCCATATAAAATTATCCATTGAGACCGTCAAAATATTTAAGTTGAAGACCAAAAATGATTATTGGTAAGGACCATCAAATATTCACAGACATTTAGCTATGTACAAGTGGAAAAAATGTACTATTCATGAGTTGAACATTTAACAACCGCATCCGTAAGCGAGCAATTCGCTACGGAACGATGTGGATTTTTAATGCAAAACCAAATTCCATCAGGTAGTAAGTATATTCGTTCAGAGATGCGGTAATTTGGCCCGAGGTTGATATTCTTCCTGGCTGTGGTATATTTTTGAAGCGTCGCTACCAAAATACGGAAACACAACAACAAATATTTAGCCACAATCCATATCAAGGAAATGAAAGACGATAGATCTAACTTATTTAAGTTCCTATATATAAAGTACTAAATACGTCACCAAAAGACTACAAGTACATACCTTGAGTACATTCGCAATGCGAATCCAGATAAGTCAACACCGGTGACTCTGCGTATCGCGCTCCAAGCAGTCTAGCACGAATCAGACCTTCCCTCTGTGGTGCGCGGATGATCTTCACTTTTGGATACGCCACAAAGTATTCTTCCAATTGCGTTTTCGTATGAGCTAAATAAATGGCATGAAAAACGGTAATTACACTCTCTCCACCAATCAATCAATTATTTATTTGTTATTTTGTATATATATAGTAAACAATAACTTACGCATATCGGAGTAGTCATCGACGAGTATAATATGGCCAATGAGGTGTTCCGGTGATCGATCCAACACCGAATGCACCGTACGCAGCAGCACCGACCACGCTTCATTATGGAAGCAAATGATCACATCTGTTGGTGGAAGATCCTTTTGATACCGACCGGGCTCTTTGCACCTAGAAAAAGTCCAAGTACATCAGTTAAGCTATACCCACACGTCAGACTATTATATAGACTTACCAAGCATCCCTAGGATCGGGAAGGTTACGATGTACCGAGATAAGATCGGACGCGTACTGATTGAAGGCATTCTTTGTCCAGCCATCATCGACTAGTTTCTTCACGTCACTGGTCATGTTGGTTGGCAGAACGACTGGTTTACCCATTTCGCCTGGAGCATCTTCTACTGGTGCTGGTGCGTCCAGAACGCCCTTTCCTGCAACAACAAAGGGGAACAAAACGGTCGATTTAGAAACACGGACCACAGCAACATGATTTGTATATGTATTTGTATGTGTGCAATGAAGACATTGGATTTTCCCAAAGCTAACAGCAAGAACCCACCTAGAGGCGCACACTTTTAGCTGCATCATCACGACGTTCGGTCGTGTATTTGACAAATAACATGACAGCATATATTCTTGGTAATTATAATCTCCAGCCATCAATCAGACAGCGAGAGACTGTGCGAAGATTCTATGCGGGAGCGGGATGCTGGTTATGCAATTCACCACCCATGAGATGCATTGTGTTTTTAGCTGCAAGCGGAGCTGTCATGATTGCTAAAAGGCTTTCGAGGAATGCACCATGTACATATGGAGCTCCTTTGAATCAGCAATCAACTTGGAGCCCGCATCTTCGGGGTTCCTGATTTAACAGCCCGATAGTATGCTAATGTCATTCGTTAGCCTGGCTATATAGTAGGTATATGTATGTGTATGATAAATCCTCATCTTATCCGATTGTCATTGAAATCATTTGAAGAAGGCAGCACCGACAGACAACCTTTATTGTCAGTGTCGATATTTAAATTGGAAAAAAAGTATCTAATGTGCGGCGCGGCAGCAAATGGAGAGGTTGTGCCCTTTTAAGTGAGTTGCAATGCAAAGGTAGGTATTTTCGTCTTTCGTTGCTATTTGAGTGGAGCACATTGGAATTTAAGTGGGTACAGATGCCGATTGCCGAGAGATATACAGATAGGTTGGTTTAGGTTCTGCCGCCAAAATAGGAAATGTGCAAAATTCATAAAGGAAATGAAAATTTGAATCTATGGAAATGGCGATGGTCTGAGTTATTTTTGGAAATTATTTCTGTTGGCAGCAAATACACGGGGCAAAGGAACGACAGCATAGGTGGATGAGCAGTTGGCGTAAATGAAATACATATACGAAAATGGTGGAGCAAGTTGTGATGGGCATATAGTTGCTTTGCGATGGAGATTGATTGATGTTGGTCCAACCTCATCTGCATAGTGGAATTTTATGATAAGGAAAATGCTTTTTGGCAAATTCTAATACGAATAAAAGGAACACTTTTTTTTTTTTTGAGGATGGGAAACGATCTCAGGTGTGGATGACTGTTCCCATATTCTATAAATATATTCAGACTGGCTTTTAGAATTACGTCCTATATCCGTAGAATATATGCGACCGTAGGCAAGTAATCTAATGCATTAATTTATTCATTTTCAAATGTCCTGTAGGATGCTTAACAGGACCCACCATTTTCGACTTTTCAATACCGATTCTAAATCATATTATGAACTTGATATAGCTATCACATCCTGATGGGACTACCGTACCATATCTTGGAATCTGAGTTGGGAACATGCGTTTAAAGGGAACAAAACATACCGAAGCATAGATAGCTTAAAAGTAGGTCTTCAACATTGAGTACCTTATGTATTTAGGTGTTCCTTATTCGATCTCTCTGCCAGTCACACCAGCAATGCAGTGATGGACACTCAATTCAGCAGCTTATATCCGCGATTATTGTCTTTCGGTTATTACCCAAATCCCGTGACCGTGGTAGAACTAGAACAAACACTAAATTAAAGACCGACAACTTATCTTTGACACTCAGTTCGGTTTTCGTGATAGAAAAATGGCCCAGCTGTCTCACAATGTACCCAAACTTATTAAGCTTAAATTTCTCCACCTGTTTTTATAGGACTCCACTAACATGCAGAGAGGATTGAAGAGGCATTCTGGAGACGACCATCAATTCAGATTTGTTAAACTGTTACAAAATCTGTCGAGTTCAGTCTGGGAGAGCCGAAGAATGACCAAGTATCACCGAAGAGCAAATGACTTATCCTAAGGTCTTCGAATTCGAAATGTTATACCCCAAGGCTTCACTATTACATCCAGCCTGTGAATAATGGAAAACGTACCCTGACGAAGTCTTACGGTTTACCCGAACCGAATGCTGGTTGCATACACTTCGTGTAAAAAGTTTGAATGGCTCCCACAGTACATACCTTCAAGGGACTCGGTCGTATGCCCTTTCCAAGTCTACTAAAAAACTATATAAAAAGTTGTAGAAAAATGAATAACTAAATGGTCGGTTGTGATTGTACCCTACACTGCTACTCGACCACTGCACTGCACTGCAACGTCACCTTTGAACACACTTTGCCCTAAACCTGTACAATTGGGGCAATCACTTTTTTCACCTATCTTTAAATACTCTTTATGAGCAAAAGTGTGAAGGCTCTCTCAACTATCATCAAGTTCAAGCAGACTCTGCCTAGAAGAAAATGAAACAACGGATCACATCTTATGTGAATGCCCGGCAATTGTCCAAAGAAGACTAAAACACTTCAATAGAGGCTTATTCGAAAATCAAGATACCTATTAAAAGCTCTGCAGCGACTACAATGGTAAGATACCTTCTGGATCGTAGTGATTCCAAGGGAGCATTCACACCAATACTAATCAGTTCGCAGTGCTGAGCTGAATGCTTCTGTAGAACACAACCAACCAAACTAACCTTTTTCAAAAGGGGCAGTATCACCCCAGTTTGCCTATCCCAGAATATTTTTTTAACACAAGAGAGACGGAGTACTCGCACTTCACATACGGCTTCAAGCATTTTTGGTCTTATTTCATTCACTCCGACAGATTTGCCAACTTTTAGCGATTTTATCTCAAAAGTCACTTCCTCTATTGGCTTGCGCAAGGCTATGGACCTGTCGCTGTCATCCTAAATGCCCTAATTAAGCAACTCAGATAACTGCTAGCTCCATATGCGCAACTCACCAAACTCCTTCCTTGATTGTTCGTTGGCTGCGTTAAGTTATAACACTCAAATTAAGTCCCCCAAGAGAATCCATACTTTGAAGGCTTTCTTATTCTCTCTAATGGATTCTTGAACTCTGGGCATTTAAAGCCACACATTCCCGCAGCTGCCACTTCGAGCTATTCCCTCGGCAAACATTTCTTGCAGATGCAATGATAGCTGTCGCAAACAACCGCCCATCTTGCTCTACATTCAATGGATTATTTGGTAATTGTTCAAACGTTACAGATACCTGTCGTGCAGACGTGATTCATCGACCTATAACCCACCTCACCATATTCGTGTATTCTTAGTTTCCAATTTGGCGTGACAGATAGTCGATCGTTCAGATCCAATTTGCACAACACCAACTCCTCTGCAACCTTTCCATCAATGGCTGCATCAATTTCAGCTGCACTAGAGCTATCTTGATCTTTAAAGTTTACGATTTGAAAACGTTGCTCTCCACCATAATGGTATCCACTCGATTCCTGTGCCATCGGGCTTCTGAGTATTCCCAAACCCGCCTGATCGGATATTGATGGTGCCACTCATGCCATGAAGAACTTCCCCCCATCCGCAATGTCCTCAGTTGAAGAAGAAGAACCCCTTTGCATTTTTGGGGAGACTCCAACTATGTATGTATATTGTATATCTAATCTAGTCCACAGTTAACAGCCATTCGAAAGAGCTAAAGTGCATAGCCTACGATATTTGTTAAGTTGGTTGTTCCAAATTTTGACAAAATTTGCCTGAATCTCAATGGAAAATGTGGCCACTGAAAACGGTCTGAGTAAGACCTTAGAATACCAAGATAAACGTTTCAAATTGATTAGGAGGAACCTTACCAAAAACCTCACCTTAACTTGCCATAAAACAAGCGCCAAATGTCCTAAATGGGTATCAACTTTTAAAAGTAAAAGTTCGAAATCTTCAATCGATTTGGTTTCCAAAAACTAAAAATGTCTTTCAAAAACTCTGGAAGGAAGGAATAAGTGTAAATTTGTGGGAAAATGTTACCATTGTTGTGCAACGTATTAGGCAAATATGTAGAAGTGTATCCTTTATGCAGTTCGGGTTATGAAGATACAGCAAACATTTCCTTTATGAAATTTATTGCGCAAACATGTATTTTTTGAAACTCAAAACAACTCCTCCTTTGACAATCGATTTATCTAAAATACAGATTCATCCTATTGCCACAGTAGTGGATGGTGGACCACCAACTAGCATGCGCCAAATTCATCTTTCAAAATGTCCCATTGTGGCCATGGTCGTTGTCGTAGTCGTCGTTGTCGTCATCGACGAACCAAAGGCACACAAGCAAATTCGAACATATCAGATAAAAGTTG
Source organism: Cheilosia scutellata (assembly GCA_955612985.1). Taxonomy (NCBI): domain Eukaryota; kingdom Metazoa; phylum Arthropoda; class Insecta; order Diptera; family Syrphidae; genus Cheilosia; species Cheilosia scutellata. The sequence continues at coordinate 89,566,702 of OY015311.1, forward strand.
GCAGATTGATTGCATTCTACATGCATTCTGGCCCGCCACGAACACGTGCGGTCTTCTTTCATCTTGACGATGGAAACTCTCTTTCAAGACCACCAACTACCGTGGAGTATATTGCGAATCAATGAAATTCTCCAGAGGATACGGGTACACCATACCAGACGACGAGTATTCCCAACTGGAACAACACACAGTGATCTTGGAGTCAGTTTTTAATCGCGATCATTTATCGATCATGATCTCTTGAGCCACATTCTGGTTTCCGTAAGCAGGATGGAAATGGAATAGGCTACACGGCCAGGGAGGTCACGTCGTGAGAACGTGATTGCCGCGAAGACTTTTGTTCTGCGCTTTCCATGCAGGCAGAGGTCGTGCGTATACAAGCCAATCATACCCATTATCACTGCTTTGCCTGGCACAAATTTATTTATCCAGCTCCAGGATGGATAATGGCTTATGGATCACGCGCCTGTGAATGCTGCATTCCGTGCTCCGTGCTGATTGATTACATGTTTACTGATGAAACTCGGTGTAATTAGTGTGCGTTTGCCATGCGCAATAACTGATTGCGTTTGACTTAATGTCCGCCCTGCGGAGCTGGGATGCAGACAGACTGGCATGTAACAAGAACCATGTAAACACGTCTCAGGGATGTAAGTGCAACCTCATCGATGCGTGCGAGCCAGGGCGAATTTATCCAAGTCAACCAGTCAAATGAGTTATAAGTGCTTGCGATGCGAGACGATGATGATGTACCCAGAGACCAGAGGAGCCCTCTGGCATACCTTTGAAGGGCTGTAATTATGAATTTATCGATTGGGGACATTATGGACATGAGTGCCCAGCGAATTGCTGTGCATTCCATTGAATTCAGATATGACCAGTAATTATTAGCTATGGAAGATGTGAGGATTTTGCTTAGTTCAAGGACATCATCAGATAAGCGACATTAAAATTAATTGCACGCAGATAAGATAGACGAGGCGATATAAAACAATTAAGGGCAATTTGTGGCAAATTGAATTCGTTGAATATTTATGAGCATAGTTTTGAAAATTTTAATTGTCGAAATGTAGAGGAGTACCTACTGCTTGGTATAGGTATTGGTATGCAGGTAGGGATAAAAAAAAAACCAATAAATATTGAACGCTATCACACAATATCAAGCGTGCAGTCATGCACGTGTCCAAGAATCCATAAACCATTCTCGATTTGCAATGATGTAATATAGCTGAGTGACAAAAGTTAGTTAAAGGCGCTTCGTAGGCAATTTTACACCGTGACACGTCGACAGAACTGCCACGATTGCACTTTTTATAAATACTTCTAGTTATGTACACCACATTTGAACGGATATTGGTCGTAGGTACTCACCGGTCTGCGCAGAGCTGTTCGAATTCGAAAAACAGATCACTCGTATGAACAACAACAACAACAAGGAAACGAAACGTGTCAATCGCGACATGTAGGACACTGTAAAAAATCGTGCAGAGTCACGCGTGGGATGTCGTCAATCTGTATTGAATATGCAATCGCATAGTCATTCAAATCGGATATTTACTCGTGATGAGTAGTGTCATTTGTGTCGCAGAATGACACGTGATAATTTAGAATGACCACTTTAGGTACCTTTTCACGACTAAATCCCTGAACCGATTGTAATGTAATCTGACAATGAGATAGTCTGGTGACCTTAAGAAGGACATAGGCGATACGTTGGCACGTATCAACAAAGTGACTGCAACTATCGTGTGAGGTTTTATTATTTGGACAAATGGAAGAGACCTAACAATTTTATGACTTTTAACAGCTATATTGAGCGGATTGGTTAGGAGGGGATTGGTAAGAAATCTCCGATGATTGTAAGACATCCGTGGAGGGTGGCGCAGTGGAAAAAGACTTATTTTCCGTGTGTCGAACCTTAGGCCACAGCCACACAATCAGTATTCTAGGAGCACCACTATGAGTCTGATATGGCTTCAGGAAACGAGGGGACTACTTACGTATATAGATTTGACGTCTACTGGTACCTGTCCGTTAAACAAAATAGCGACAACTTCACGAAGTTTCCACCTAATGCGAGAATCAGATTGGCACAGCAACAGCAACAGCAACTTTGACAGCCACAGCGCACTTTTTAGAGCCCATGCTTTTTAATGGCTGAAGTTACATTACCACAGCAACATCGACATCGACATCGACGTTAGAGCTAAGTCCTAAATTCAATGTTGCTGTGCAAATGCTACCAACACCACGGTGACTTTTTCAGTTCTCTCAACTTTCGAATGCTGACATACTCTCTCTTACCTCTGATACTGAAGGTGCAGCAGCATTACCAGATATCTACAATTAGGTTTCAGCAGTTTAGAAAATATTCTTATGTAAATTATTTAGAAAATACTATTTTCGTTTTCTTTTGGATTGCTTTCATTTTCGATTGGCAAAAATTTAAATTCTTTTTTTTGTGATCCGTGTCAGTACACGGACTTCCATCTGATAATTTTGTATAACATACTGCAGGCGTCAAATTATTTACTGTCGAAGGGACGTGATTTTGAATTCAATTTTGCTATTGCAATGTGGAAACGAGTTTTCTAATTCAATCGTCGCGAGCTGTATTAAAATTAATGTTTGACAAGGAATTAAAACAAAAGTACATACAAATTTGAATTTGATGTTGGGCAGCAGAAATCTGAAATACCCAGTCGAAAATGACATCAGATATGTTTTCAGTATTTTATACTTTAGCTACCACCAAGTACATATAATGGTACGTATCTACTGGTAGGTAATAAGTACGTTAACACTCATGAATTAAATAAATATTCTAATATGCTCTAACATTTTGCAGGTTATCATGTATCTAATACCATTTTTTCGCTTTCGTCATTTATTTTGATAAAAGGTAATCTGGTAATGCTGTGTTGCAATCAACTGACAACAAATTTTTTTCCTCCCTTGACAAAGTTGCTGTCGATGTTTCCAATGTATTTCATGCGACTTCTGCTGTTGAAGTTGCTGTTGCTGTCAAAGTTGCTGTTGCTGTTGCTGTGGTAATCTGTTTCTCGCATAAGGGCTTGATAATTCCAGATGACATTTTTTCCAAAAATTGTACGAACAGAGAAAAATTAATAGGGCAGGCAGATAGGATTTCGATTTTTATATCTACGCTGATGCACCGAAAGTGGAAAGGTTAAATGAAATAAGACTGAATAAAGATAGAAAACTCCAAATGTCGTCGGTGAAGGAATGATCTAAATTTCAGATGTGTGGTTTATCTGCTTTCTAATACATAACATTTCGAGACAAATTTATAACCTTCAAAATGATCAGTTTTGCTATAGACCTATCATTTTTGTGGTACCGATTATAGCGTCATTTAGAAACCAAATATTTTGAAATATGGATCAAAGGAAAGGTGAATTTTTGTAGATGACCATGTATTTTTTTTGTTTACAAACTATAAAAAATAACAAAATATATACTAAAATGAATGAAGAACATTTAAATAGGCTCATGTGGCGTAATATTATTCGGTAATAGTACAACTGTTATTGAAACCTTTCTAATTTATGAACATGTTTCTTATTTCAGTGAGTGTAGTTTGTTATTCTATACTATTCAATTTATATTAAATAGAATTGTTAGCGGCATCTAAGCTGGGTGTCCTGATCAAATACATTCTTGTATTTAGAGCCTAACAAGTTCGAAGATAATTCGCTTGCTACACATACACAGCCTTCTTTTGCTGTTTCGGTATTTCTCAATTTTTTGTTTTGTCATATAATGTCAAGAAGACATCTTTAAATCTTAAAAATTCTTAATAAGAAGGGAATACTATGATCCCGCATCATTCGACCATTCCGCTTAAAGTATATTATATACGGTATTAAAACCTAACCTATAATTTATTTACTTAGTTGTTTTGAATTTTTTTTTTGTATAAAACTGTTTTTTATTTCAAGTTAATGTTGCATAGCAATAAATATAAATCGTGTACCTATTAAATGAAATAATTAAATAAAATATTAGGTAGACACCGGTCTTCTTTTATTACAAATCCTAAAATTTGAGGCGTTCATTTAACTCTTAAACCTATAGCAAATTTAACATACAACTCTTGCAGTTCGCTATAGTAGATCTCAACAAATGCGGAAAGGCTTAGAGCGGTTCTATTGAAATTAAACCGACCCACCATTCAGATTTTAAAAATTCAAAAACGTGTTCATCCCTATCCTTAGGCCAACTACAAATCAAGTTCCGAAAAAGGAAAAATTGGAAAAACCCACAGCGCACACAAATCGGGAAACTTTTTAACTCGAAAACGAACATGCATCCCTTATGTGTGTGCATGTGAGTGATATGACTATTGTATTAATATTGACACACAAATCGGTTTATTTGCGTACAATCGACCGAATAATTTAAAGTATTTATAGAGTTTTTGTATCTCAATTTGAAAATACCTCCATTTATCTGTTCTGATGCTGAATAATAAAACCCCCTCACCCTCAACACATATTTCGCCCACCCTAACCAATACAAGTTGCAAAATAATACGTATCGCTGGTTGTATTTATTTTTTTGTTGGGATATTTCGATTTCGCGATTCATTAAGTGCACGCCGATATTTATTATCTTCCTGAACATTCAGTTTGAATATAAATTACGCATCTGTCCTGCATTGGGCCGTATGCCATAATGGACGCCTACAACAATCCGATTTTACTAACTGTAGACCTATCGCTAGAGGGGATACACCAGAACACAGGACCAACCAACCATTCATTGTCACCATCATCCGTTTCCCACTTGCCGAGATTTCGGAAAGCGGAAGGACTCGCATTATAAATGAATTTATGGCGCAACTCTCTATATCGATTGAGCGTAAATCATTTTTAGTTACAATTATTGCGTTTCACACTATCATCGATGGCGCACGGAGGGGATGGTGGAGGGCGGGGTCGCATTGACAAAATGTCCAAACTCTGGATTGGACACATTTTGCTCGTGTTTGGCAATTTGAGGTTGCCCGAATTGTGATTTATGGCTAGCCAACAGTGCCCATGCAGCGCACTAAAATGTTATTACCGCGGGCAATTTAGGGCGGGAATGGGGATGTCGGTAATTAAATCCTGATATTCATTTGGCCATAAATGTTTTTTCGGTTTGACTGTGTACAGAATTTTTCTGTTCCTGATGAGTATTAATTATACTGGATAATTAATTAAATTTATTTTTGTTGTTTCCATTTGTTTGTGCAACGATATTGGTTATAAATGAAATTTTCACTTCGTTTAGTCGCTTTAATTACTGTTATCTGTTTGCGGAAGCCACAAAGTTTACAGAGTAAAAGCTATTGAAAACCACTAATCCAATCCGGGATTTGACGCAGCTTAGCGGTTTATATATGAATGGTGTGACAAGGAGCTCGACTGTATGAGGTGGAAAGAATAATGCCAGTATAATTACATGATTTTATTGGTAAAAAAATTCTATGTATGTATCTAAGTAGTTGCGTAAATAGACCGACCCTTAGGCCAAGCACACGCGGAGCAACTGAAAAAAAACTAAACCGGTTGGCAACTCGGATTGGAGACCATTTACGGACTCAGCGGTAACTTGACTCCACACACGGCGGAACTCATCACCAATCAAAGTCTCTAGGTCATTCAGTGTCGTCATGTTTTTCAACCTCCCCCACCAGCAACAGGTTGGTCAGTGTGGCCAGTGGTCTGTTGTTCGCTCATCTTCAACAAACTAGAAACTGAAGTCAATAGGCAACCCGACATGCAAATCAACAGACGACTGGTAACAAACTGGTTTTTGTGAATCGCAAACGCGTTTTCAACCAGTAGCGTTGTGTGCGTCGGTCGTCCCATTTGATTACACAGGTTATGACTCAAAGCACAATAGTTGGCAACTCGCATCGCTGATCAGTTTTGTTCGAGTTGCTCCGTGTGTATTGGGCCTTAGTATCTCCCGGAGAAGTGAACTGCAGACTACCGAGGACCATTGTGTTGATGGGACCTACTAATTGCCTACTAAATCGAAAAACCCCTTAGAGATCTGAAATAGGGTCGTCTACAAACTTGTCGCCTGTCGGTGATGCGAAAGAATAACATTCTAGAGATGCAAAACAAAAGGAAAATAAATGGGTTAATTTCAGGGTTCACAACCTCAGCAAAAAAAAAAAATAACGAATTTCACCGTGTTGCTCCTTTTAAGCACAATATCGACGACGAATGTCAATTCACTCAAAAGACAGTGAATAACTGAGGAATATAGACATTGTTGCCGTTCTAGCGATTTTTAACATTCTCAATAATTTTAATAAAATTTTGTCGTAAAATAAAATCTAGTGACTTCTTATACGACGTTTCACACACGAAACTGGCAACTCCGTTTCCGTAAACAAAAAAAAACAAAAAAACAAAAAACGAAACGAAAACCACTTTCGCTTTTTTTAAAAAACGAAAGAAGAAAGAAATCATGCCGGTATCGCATTCGCATCATGTAAGCGACAACGACTATTTGCTTTTAGGATCTACCAACAACACTAAGATATGGCGCTAGGATCGTCCTTGGAATCTTGGAGGTCGTTTGGTACGCTACGTCTAAATAACCCTGGGCCCAGATCACGTAAAATGAAAAAGATCGAACGACGTCGTTTCGATACTAGCAGTCTCTGTCTATCGTCACAGATATGATAGAGACAGCTTTAGTGAAAACGATGTCGTTCGATCATTTTTATTTTATATGATCTGACCCCTGGTTTTATGCTGAAAAGCGATCAGAATGTACACTAATATACACCAAACGGAAGCAACTCAGATTCGGAAGCTACAGAGAAATTCATGTCTTTCTACAGGTACCTACAGGTGCTATGCCAACAAATTCTATAGAAGCTGTTGTTGTGTTGCCTCCCGTAGAATTTATTACAGCCTTAATGCAGGTGACCTTTATAAAAATATACCTACAAAAAATATTTGTGTTGTGGTCCATATTGAACCTAATGCCTCACAACCCCTTGTTAGTGGGCCGCTCCCCAATTTAGGCGACAAACGTTGTTACTCTTATACAATAGGCATAGGTCAGCGACTATCCTTCTATCACCTAGCGGTTGTAGATTTGATGTTCGAGTGAGATGTCATATTATTAGTGCTAATGAGTAGGTTCAGTGGCTTGTGGCACAATGGATGCATTTATTTTAGCTCTGACGTAAACAGAGAGTGCACAAAGAGAGCTTGTAAACGGCATGTAGCCATTAGGACCAACTGCTGGACGCTGACGTAAAAATGACGTCAGTGCTACATATGTATGTGGATTGCTACATGCCGTGTACTAGCACCTTAAGATTGTCTTGGGCTGATACTGATTTCATTAAAGAGCGACTCGATGTTTACGAGTATGGCTATAAGGACTTGCAATACCTGAATCCACTCTATAGTTGCGAAAAATATATCCCCTAAAGTAGCACTAATCACAAGTACGAACCATAAGGACAAAATTGATTGTAGAATTTCCTTCCAACCTAATTGATCGATTCCATTTTACTCGACTTCACCTCCTTCATTTTGTCTTCACACAAAGCCATCCAAAAGTGGTCTAAGGCATAGCAATTATGGTCAGCCTCAGGGACTTACCTTGAAATCCAGTTAATTGTTAATAAATCTCCCCCAAGTGCCCTATTACATCTAGTAGCTACACAAATAAATTCTACTTAACAGCCCCCAACCGCAAAATGGACATAAAACACACTCTCAAGGCATTTATCCTTGAAAGCATCCGCTGCTCCTCGTCTCCACATTACAATGCCTAATGACCTCAATCAGAAGAAAGAATACAAATACAATACGACGGCAAATCCACTTACCATCATCAGCCGGCAATTGCTTCTGCACTGAGCTCTGTTTGCCATGCTCCTGTCCCGCGCCCAGATGACTCTTCAGATTTGCGACAGCTTTTTCGTGTTGCTGTACAACGAGATTATCGATCACAGACTCGTCTCCATCATTGATATCACGTTTGTTGGCGTCGATGACGGTCTCAACAGCACCACCTCTACTGTCATTATCAACTACGGCAGGAATGTCAGCCGCAATGCCACCGCCACCACCCCCTCCTCCGCCTCGAGCGGAGTAGTCAAATCCACCGCCACCACTATCGCTGCCACCACCGCCGCCGCCGACACTCTTCAATCCAAGTGACATACCATTCCATTTGGCAGCGCGTCTAGTGTCATCTGTGTAGAGCAGGAAGGCGACCGTAAACCAAATTGCCGTCAGGATTGCGACAATTTTCACAATCGACGTTGAGCGACGCCTCCATATGAACGCCATATCTCAGTCAGTGTGCGCCGCCGTTCCGTGTTGTGCTAATGACAGTGCCTATTATCTAAAGCTGTCCAGCGGATTAATCCTTCCGCTGATTTATTGTGATTTGACGCGACAGAAGCGAAAAACTTTTCCTCTTATCCCGAGTAATGGCCGAGTGCGGTTTGCTTTTGATTACTAACTGTCGCAGGATAAGGCTTCTATTTAATTTGCATAATTTAGGAGTTGGTTTATTGACGGTCTCTTGCAAATCTAAATCCAAATCGAAATTGAAATCCTTGTTGTTTAAATGAAATCGGATGTCCTCTGAAGGGTATGTGTATTTATTTGGTATTTTTACGATATGATTCTCGGTTGCAACTACATACACTACACCCTTGTCCTTACAGCAGTAGATTCAGTCGAATAAAATTTGATATGTCCTTTATTGAATTTATGTAAATCCCTTTTTATGTTTACTAGCTCCATGCAGATATGTTGTGTTCTGTTGTGTTATCCCATGCCACATAGGGATTCGTGTAGGAATTGGTATTGTTGTTCGTGTTGTTGTTGTTGCTGCTGTTTTTGCATGGGGGGGGGGGGGGAGAGGCGAACAATGCCAGAGGGTGTCCTTTATTAGTTATTTTTGGTGACCGCTCGACCGATACATGGAATTGTTTGGGTTATTTCGTTTTATCGGATCTGGGATAATTCAAACTTTTGGTCCTTCCGGAGCTGCGAGATACACAAATGTTGTCCGTTGTTCGTTGTTGTATGCTTTGGGCCAATAGCCGTACAATTTATTGGACTGTTCGCTTGTGTGTTGGTGGCATCTGAAAAGACATAACGATACAATGGGATTGTTATTACAGTTGTGATAGCAATGGTCGTCGGGTGGTATTAATTACTTCAAATAAGAATTTGATAGGGGACTTGATGTCAGCTTGGGGTGGGATGGGAATAGGAGGATGGTCGAGATTTTTATTTGCTTAAGAAGCTTGCGGAGAAAACGACATATGGATGGACTTAGTAAAGACTGTAATGACGTGTGAGAATGTAATAGACTTCGGATATAATTGTATGCCAATTACACGGATCGGCGAATAGGAGTCAAGTCAAGGATGTGTGGCATCCGAAGTGGTATCAATGGATTTGTAATTACTAATAGCAGTGGGTGGGTATCTACAATGCTGTTGTGCATAATTATATTTCAAGCGGTGTTTTAAGTCGGGACCGTTGGAAAGCTGTTTAAAATAAATGTCTTTTTGAAGTCTTGAAAACTACACCCAATGAAGAAATGGGGGTAATGCACAATTTCACCGAAATTACACTGCAGCGGAAAAATGGTCTAAACCGATAACAGGATTAGCGAATCAAGGCTTTTGTCATCTAGAATCTAGATGGACATGAGAATAATGAGTTTAGTGAAATTTAGTTTAGGTTGAGATTTAGTTTAGGTTAGGTTAGACGCAGGGTTGAGAGGAGAACCATCACAGCCTACTTATAGTGGGCCCGTTGCAATCCCTAGCAGAACTAGATCATTTAATAGTTGGAAAAATCTACACAATATCCTCAAAGCATTTTATTTTCATACAGAATTTAAATATCTTCGCATGGTCGGTCCTACTCAAGTAGTTTACCAAAACTTTGTACCGCGTTCGTGCTATGCCATGACATTCGCACAGTATGTGTATGATGTGTTCCTCGACACCTTTAGAATTGTTGCAGAATCTTAGACAGATCTGTGTCTGAAAGTCCTATACCTTTGGCATGCTATAAAAGAAGGTATCCAGACAGGATAAAGGAGGACCCCACAGGAATTGCTGTAGCAGCGTACGGCTCGATCATAGAATAGAGATGGGTCGACCGGACCTGTCTATCCAGGAACTATGTCCTCTGACGGAAACATTTCCTATCTTTCCGTAAACTGCATTATAAACATGTCCACCCATGTACCATATAGTTCCCGAGTCCGACACAGAACTATACTGAACGTGAACGTGAACGTGAACTAAATACAAGGAAAATCTGTGTATGTAAACAGATATAGAAGAACACATGCAGTTAACGAACTAATACGCTCGCATCATCAGCTTATCGCTGCACTACTTGCTGACTCATCAGTTTACAGTAGTTATTCGTGTGCGAACTTGTTCCCACAGTTCGAGTACGAAAGGATCGCGTTTCAATGTCAATGAAACGGATGCGCGTGTGCTACCGACATGGGTAACTGATGACGACGCACCTTTGGGCGGATGGAGCCGAAGTCACCGGAGGCGATATGTGCAGCAGCGAAGTTAGTTCTAAGTAGGCATCGGATTTGTAAAGTCTTGTTCTAGAATCTAAATATATCGAATAATTATAACGTGGTAATGGTTTTTTAATTTCAAATACGAACAAGTTGGGCCAACGCATGTTGGCGTTCGGTTTTTTTTGTATCCTTCAAAAAGTATAATCTTAATTCATGCATATACTGAATACGTTTACTACCTATAAAAACATGGCGAAATTCAGGCCCTAATGGGCAAGAAGCGTGTGTGTGTAGCGTATCCGAATTGGAACTATACATCCATGTCCAATTCCATATCCATGCCCATATCCATACGTATCACTATCATATGTTCACATAGTTCTATCGTTCTTCTAGTTCCGTAATATCACTTTCGTTCGCAGTTGCAGTTCGTTCTGAAAATGTCTTTGGAACTACATAGTTCCGCGGAAATGTTTCCAGGAACTAGTTCCGATCAAAAAAATAATCGTTCAATGTTCGTTCACTCTACTGTGAAATATCTCCTACGATGGAATTATACTCCTTGCTTCCTAGTAGGTTACACTAGTGACATTGGCACGGTGATTACCCCAATGGACATTAAAAATGCACAGAGAAAGCTAAACCAAGTATAGTCTAGACTCGTATGTACACACTTGGATGAAAGACCATGGCCTTAGGCTAGTGGCACCAAACACGGACAGTCCTCTTGACTAGATATATCCCGACGATTGCCGAGTGCGATTCCTCTTGACTAAATAAATGCCGACAATTATCAAGCTCCAGGCTGGCTTAGAAATCATAACCATCAGGAAGACGGCAGTGAAGTACCTTAATATCTTCTTCTTCTATCTTCTATCTTCTATCTTCTTCTTCTATATATATAAAAATGAATTGCTGTTCGTCAGTCTCACTAAAACTCGAGAACGGCTGGACCGATTAGGCTAATTTTGGTCTTGAATTATTTGTGGAAGTCCAGGGAAGGTTTAAAAAAACCACTGACTCGATTGAGTTCAAATTTACATACAATCTTAGGTATCAGCCCAGGAGTATTCCTGTGAAGATTGGTCAAAATTGGACAAAGGGGCGTGGCACCTCCCATACAAAAAAAAACATTCAAAATCATATATCTCGAAAACCGCCGAATCAATTGAGTTTAAATTTACAGACAATCTTAGGTATTGGCCCAGGAGTTTTGCTGTGAAGATTGGTAAAAATTCCGTTTAAAAAAATATACATTTTAAATCCTATTTCTCGACACCTATAGGAGCTAAAGTGGGTGGGATTGGAAAACCGGCCATGGCACCACCCATACAAAAAAAGTTATTTAAATCATGATATCTGAACATTGGCAGATTGAAGCATTTTATAAAACCTAGCGGGACTGGACAAAAGGGCGTGACACCTCTCATAACAAAAAAATACATTTCAAACGTTATTCTTCGACAGTCATGGGAAACAATGTTTTTCAAACTTTTTGAGTATGCGACCCCTTTGTTAGTACCTAAAAACATTTTGGTGACCCCCACGTTATAATGTGTCAGTTATTCCAAAGGCTACATACACTGAACCCCTTCCAAACTCGGTCTAATTACATAAGATTTTTTTTATTTATTGAAGAAGAAATTCTATTTTGCAAAGCTCTTCCTGCTAATACTACTGGCGGCGTTAGGTCTTATCGCCCAAAACCATAACGCCCAAATTGAAAAATGTCATAACGCCCAAAACATTTCTAGGCAATTTGTTGTTGTAAAATTTACGCAAATTTGGGTGATGTGAAAATGATTTTGGGCGTAATGGCATTATTTTTACTAACGTCCAAAAAATGCATAACGTCCAAAAACAAACAAACAAACAAAATACGTATAGGGGGTATGCTGCCCACCTGCAACCCCCCTGCTTGTGTTTACTCTCAGATTTGGGGTGCATGCGTTACTTTGGGCGATATGTCATTCTATTTGGGCTTTGCGACGCTTTATTCATTTAAATTTTGGGCGATGTGGTGGTTTTTGGGCGTTATGACATTTTTAAATTTGGTTTTGGGCCACTACTGGGCACTGTTTGTACGACATGTTTTTAGAAAGCTATCGCGACTACGAGATTGATTGGACAAAATGTTTTGCTATTTGTAGATGGTGCTAAAGCTTTGACGGGCAACAAAAGTGGACTCATTGCAAAATTAAAATTAATAATGCCAAACGTTTCATGCGGACACACTGCTTTCTTCATCGACAAGTTCTGGCATCCAAGGTGTTACTTCTGAATGAAATGATATGCTTAAAGATGTGATCAGAGTTGTGAACTATATTAAAGGCAAGCGAAGTCACAATGGCGAAAATTTCCATATAAAATTATCCATATTGTCAAAATATTTAAGTTGAAGACTAAAAATGATTATTGATAAGGCCCAAGGCCTTGCAAAGTCGGCTGTTTAGGACTATATGTGATAGGGTTCACTCCATCAAGATCTCCTTTATCAGACAGAGGTCAGATGGCTGTCAAAATGAAAGGTATTAATACGAGTTCTGGAATTAAAAGCTGAATTATTTATACTTCTTGTTCTCCATCTCAAAAGAAATTTTGAACTTGTTGAACTTTCGTGCAGTCTGTTGGTATTAAGGGGATGATTTTTGTTTATGCCTTTATAGACCCACCAAATAGAATTATTTATGTTCTTACAAGATATACAAAATCTGGAAATTCGAATCATTTTTCTGATTCCACTTGGCTTTTAAAATTATCATTTCTCGCAGATCTTTTTGATCACTTAAACATCTTGAATAAGAGCCTCCAAGGGAGAGAAGAAAGCATTATGTAAAAGACAAAATCAGAGGATTCCTCGCAAAACTTCCTTTGTGGACAGAGTCTTTACAAGGAAAAATGTTTGGTTATTTTCCCTGCGTTCACATTAGACAAAATCAGAGGATTCCTCGCAAAGCTTCCTTTGTGGACAGAGTCTTTACAAGCAAAAATGTTTGGTTATTTTCCCTGCGTTCACATTATGTCGCAACAAATTTTGTGTTTTATCATTTTTTTTTTTTTTTTTTTTTTTGGCACAGGACTTTTGTTTATTAATCTTACCGGCTTGCGAGCGCGACCCCCCAAGGAACTCTCGCGACTCACAGTTTGAAAAACACTGGTCTAGACAATACAATTCGTGGGCACACGTCCGAGGAAATATCGGTCGAAGCACACGGAATACAGAATCAGTCTGGACACATCGGTTAAATAAAAATGAAATGAAAATGTTCAAGCAGGCAAAACAACGTTTGCCGGGTCCGCTAGTAATATAATAATAATAGCCTTAGAATCGAAACTCACATTCTGGCAGCAAATAAAATCCGCATCTGAGCGAGCTGTATAAGGGTCGCACTCAGCAGGTTTATGGCGGACGTAGGTAGCAAATGCAAGACGTATTCAGATCGATCATCGATGACATTCTCCCGTATCTACAGTGAGATCTGATCCAAAGCGGTCAAACAGGAAAAACATGACTACAGTTCAGGGACTAAGGGCCCTACGAATTGCAAGCTCCTACCGAACATTATCGGAAGAATGACAAAGACGCTGGAGTGAAACAAGAGGACATTGACTCATGATCCGTTCGGAAACACGGCGGAGTGAACTTCTACGTCGCCCAATTCCTATCCGGCCATGGATATATGTATAGAATATATAGCCTTAACAATATATAGAAAGTGTAGGGCGACTCTCGGGAGGACTGTGCTTACTGCACCTTTTTCTTCTATAGCAGATGGTGGCTAGAGTCGGAGGCGGTAAACCGAACAAAAAAGAAAGAGGATGACTCAAATATACCCCCAGACTGGTGAACGTTTTTTCGGCAAGATACATTCTCCAAAAATAAGGAAACCCACAAGAATCCTTAAATGTTTCCAGGCACCGACGACTTAGACGTTAGACCGCAGAAGACTCCCAAGACGGCGTCATTATACAGACTTTTAAAACTATCTATACCTTTATGTAATGTAAAAAGCGGTTCTAGGATTGATTCAAGCTGGAAATGGAATAGTCGAAGTGGGATGAGTGGTAAAGGCCTGCTACTTCACACTTCACAGTATAGAAAGTCAAATCCCGGAGCATTAATATGCATATCCAACCGAACTATGTAATGTTAATGTTAGTCATTTGGGTATCCCTCACCTCTACTCACCCCAATCCGATCTATTGCTTATTATGACCAATTTATGACCACTCCATCGAAGCGTATCGGCCAATTATTTGGTCAACATATTATGGATCTTATCGCCCCCAATGGTTAAATCGCCCCATAGCAAACCATATCTGATAGATAATGATATTCGAATACATGTATATGTGTATCTATAGCCCAACTAGGCCTTGACCACGAAGTGCCAAGTCTCTTCTCACGCACTAAATAGTATACACTACAATTAAGTGGATTTTCTTGTAACACATCGACTTCTCTACCATTTTTCGATGGTAGGTGAACATTTTCGGCTTTGTCACATATATCACGTAGCACATCGTGATTGTCATTCTGATGCAGAGCTATTGTCATAGAAATCTCTTTTTTATTCTGTTGTGCAGTGCTACATTAAATTTACCATTCTCATGGCCAGTGCACCGATTTGCCAGTTCTTTGCAGCCGAAAACGTGTTTAGATCGACTGTCCGTGCATGAAGTGTGACTGGCCTGATGTGGGACAGATTTCAAATGGAATAGATACAATGTACAATCGACGTATGACGTATCTATACTATATATAGTGTGATGATTGCATCATTGTCATAATCATCACTACTGACACAACACTTTGGGTTCATAAAATCTTAATTTCAGTCAAATGGATACGAGTATCTTTGCACTGGCATCTAACAAATACACACACTCAATTAAACATTAACTCACTCATAATTAATTAGCAATGCAATCATTTCTCGCGAAGACATCAACAAGGTTTTTTTCGCAAAGAAGCATAACCCAGACCTTGAAATACAAGCACGCAATAATTATAAATCCGAAGAGTACGCGTGTGTACTTATGTTTGCGGAACATTAACTCCGTCCGGCTTCCTCTCAATCAGTGTCACAACATGATGTTACCGGATAATGCATCTAATCTTATCTTACCCGATGGAATAAAAAATGCTACACTGCTCCGCAGACAGTGTAGTCACTACTGGCTGGAGGCAGAAGTGTAGAACGCTTTCAATGTTTTCCAGCCGCCGCCGACAGCCGACATCGACATGATAGATACAATATATAAGAGAGCGAGTCACTCCACAGTCCGCATGCTGGCCTGGCATACCACATGCAGTGAAACTTTAGACTAAGCAATGTGATTCGCATCATAGATTCCATCTCGCTGTATGGAAGGTCAGCAACTTGAAATGTTGTGCTATTATCCGAGACTTGGAATTAATTTTTATTTATTTTTTTTTTATTTACGTATTATTCTTTGTTTTTGTTTTTTTGTATCTATGATTTATTAACAAACTCGGATGCAGTAATTACGAGGCGAGCAATTAATTTTAGAATTGAAAAAAAAAAAAAAAAGTTGTTCTTCGTCTAGTCGATTGAAAAAAGAATGAAATGGTGTTAATTTTATTTATATACCTATATAATAATGAATTTTAATTAACAAGCCTTTTATAGGTATTCGAGTTGTATGCGGACTCTATAAGGCGACAAGTTGAGTTCTACACCATACTTTTGACAAGTATGACACATGTTTACACCGATCCTTAAGGCAATCGTCCTTATTGAGTTGTGTATGATGAAAAAGTGCCAAGAATGATAAAGAAGATGTAAGTACAATGTGTACCTCGAATATCTAAACAGTAGCTATAGGCGCAGATGTCATTTAGCGGACCCCAGGACTACCTTAATAGGAATTCTGTAAAGCGATACGAATAGTGATAGACAACAGCCTGCACTGGAGCAATAAGGAGCTTCTTGCTCTGTTTATGAACAGAAAGTAAGCACCGCATAGCTTGGCTCAACTACTACCAGAGCATACAGAAAACCTCTCGAGCTGCTAGGCTACGACAAAATACTCAAAAAAAAAAACCTTCCATACCCCGAATTCTCGGAGACATGTTGAAGTAAGGCTTTTGTGCGATATTCGCCTGTAAATGCTAATGGAGTTCGTCACTGACTGAGGTGACGGTTTCTATACGGATATACGCGCCACTTTCGTACCCACGCTTGCCATAGACTCGTAGCGCAGAGCTAATTTCTGCTGCAGCCTAGAATAAGTATGAAGATTTGGAGATTGTTAAAGTATCCTTAAGTTATCGTTATAAATAAAATTGTAAACATTTGCAACGATAGTGGTTCCTTGGGAATGCCACACCCCATGCTTTTCAAGAGTCGGCAAATCAAGAAAGCTACATTTGAGCAGCTAAAAATAAAGGCAAAAACGAAAATTTTTCCAAAATTAGCGATTTTCGATTCGACTTTAAAAAGGACGGTCAACATCGGTGAATTTGCCGACTGAACACCTTAAAATTCTAAATCGACTGGACCAAATTGGATACTTCCCAGGAGTGTTCCTGTACAGATTGGTCAAAATTGGACGAAGTGGCGTGGAAGTGAAACCTCCCATACAAAAAACATCTTCTATGGGGTGAAACGATGACGATGACGTTATAACTCGATAACCACAGGGCCGATTTTCATGATTTTTATACAGTCGGCAAGTTCCTAAAATAAGTCGGCATTTCAATGAAAGTCTGATCTGAAGTAAAGACAGTTTTTATACGTAAAGCAGGGAAAACCACTCACTTAACTTCCAAAAAGATCTAGGACCTTTTAATCAGAAATATTTAACGCTCAATAATTCTAGGACACTATATATCTCTTCATTACAAATCCAAGCCACAAGATGCCTACTATAAAAACAAATCTTTTGAGACAGTTCTTCACTTTACTCAATCATACACTCAATCGAAAGATCACTCTATATTAAGGAATTCATTCTAGAGGTCTTCCTTAATTATAGAAAAACCATTCAACAACGTTGCAACCAATTCGATTACCAACCACCTAGAGATAGAGCATACACGGTGCAGAGTTTCTGCTTACCTGTTGAAAAGGACTTGCCACACGTCTCTTATTTTTTTTTTTTTAAATATTTATTTCTTTCGACACATCTATGAATGACAAGCTTCAATTTGGTAAAAAAATAAGTAGAATTAGTTAACATTCAGTAGGGTGAATATGTACCACAAGAAATAGCGTTGGGCAATCTATTATATAAAAATGGTGTGTCAATTGAGACCGGTTGGGCCGATTTGGCTCAAATTTTTTTTTCAGTTGTTGGTAATTGTCCGAAGTAGGTTCGTACGAAAGAAAATGTTGGGAAAACTTTCCGGAAGTCGGGAAATTGGAAAAATCGAAAATTGATTTTTTGTATGCAATTTAGTGTGCAATTGTTCCGGAATGGAATGAAATGGAAAAATAGAAAATTCTTAGTGGAAAAATCGGAATATTGCTCTCTGGAGATTTTCGACAAACGCCTCCCGTCATCCCGAAATCAACTACCGAAATCAACTGACGAACTTAATGCATGCCTGAAATCGTCGTCTATGTGGCGGCATGTCAAAAGCTGAAATTGACCCCGAACATGAGACGAGAGTCGCACTGCAGAACGACCCATCTTCTGCTGAATTCTCGAGACAACTGCTAGCGCTTGGCAATGGCCAAATTCTCGTTGATGTTTCGACTGGATTGATATCGTTCCCAGCAAATTTTTGCGAGTTCACATTGGTTATTTTATATTCAGCTCGATAGACAGCGACGTTTAAGAATTACCTTATAGCACATGATCAGTAGAGCCGAAACAACTTCACTAGATATAATTAGGCCTCCCACTTAAACCCTCTTAAAAGAAAAGGATTCCCAAAAACAAAAAATATATCTCGCAATCGCCTTCCACGAGTACTCATTGCCATAACATAAACAAGTTGAAACAATTTGTCGAAAATTAAGAAATAAAACGGAATAATGAACATTGTTGAACAATTGTCGAATTTGGCGTTTTAATTGCAATTTGAATTCACACCCACCCAACACGAGATGTAATTGAGCACAACTAGATGTGAATTATTTTTGTTCCATCTGTATACCCTCTATAGCTCTTTTCAATTATACTATTCAAAGCATATCCGCCAATCACTTAGAACAAAAGTGAATAAATTACAATGAGATTGCCAAATTGTGTGAATAGTAAATGTCATGACTGGGACTGGGCGTTGTAGATACTATATACAACCATTTGAATGGAATGGCTGAATGAATGGATGTTTTTCCTACCTAGAGTTGATTTTAAAATTGAAATCTCAGTTCTGAGGCTGACGCTGAGGGGTATGCAATTTACGTCAGCAAAAAGTGCCAAAAATTGTGACAAGCAATTACAAGCAGTTTGAAAATTATGAAGCAAGCACATGCATCGTTTGTCTGAATGCAATCGGATTGTTGGGATTTTTATTTTTTTGACATGCATAGTGAAAAGTTCAAAAGTGGTATTACATCAAGTCGGGCAATTTCAATTTGCATTATACATGTTTACATAAATTATGTATGTATTTTGTACAGTCATTATTTGTGTGGTCATTTTGAGAGTATTTTAACATTCGAGTATCGTAGGGGTAGGGTGTGTAGATACTTTGAAATTTTGTTCAACATTTTGTTCCTAGTTCACGCGGTTTTAGGCATTGTGTTAGTTGTTTTTGTAGATTGTAAGTTGAAATGATGGACTGAGGGACGTCCAAGAAAATTCCTTTGCTAACGTCCATGCCTCTATGCCATTGTCCCATTGAGCGGGACGATGTGCGCCTTACATTATAAATTCTTTTCGCAAGTATAGGTGCATTTAAATGCCAAAGAAACAGCGATTGGCAAATCACTTCTGATTTGATATTGTTAACAGATTTTAGAGATGAGCTGGGTTTGAAAAAGTCCTACCTACCTGAAGGTTATACGTTCTGATTCATTCGTCATTATAATATCAAAAATCGGCCAAAACAAAGCTGCGAGCAATAGGTGACAACATGGTCCACAAATCGACGTGGCACCAGGCCTCACAAGTCTTTGCAAAATAGAAACTATTGCACAGAAAACAAAAACCTTCTCGCATAAGCATAATTTGACTGTTGGTGATGGTGATCCATGTAAACGAAATAAGGACAACGAGGTTTGGAACGTGAATGCCCCTAATAGGGCACGTGATGCTGATGAACAAATGCTTAAGGCATACATAACATAGCTACAGTGCAATGGATTGGGCCGAATAAAAGGGGTATACAATTTTATTTTTAGGGTGGTGGCAACCGGCAACAAAAGAAGCATCTATTTGGCTTATGAAAACTATCTTGAGCTCTAGATATGTAAATGAAGTATTGCAGGCGCTAATGTGTTATGTTTTAGGAAGAAACCCAGAAGAAAGGGTGACGAAAGAATGAGACAACATTATAGTATAGGGTCACAATCGGTGCTGATGGACATTTGGAAGGATCACATCTGTTCGATGACCGCTGTAGGTTAGTATAACAGCATTCAACGTTGATAGCGATTGACAACAATTCCGTAGGCATATATAATCTTAAATTGAAGAAAGCTGTGGTAGCTTACGGCTTGGCAGCTATAGTTAAGTTAAATCATATAATTTGGTGGACACATGGACCAACTAACTCATCTAGAAAATTTAATGAATTGAAACTCTGCATCCTTTTTTCCACATCGCTTACGAAATTTTGTTTGCGATTAATTTGTAAACGCCTAAAATCGAACCACCTTATTAGAGCGTTTATAAGCTGGGCAAGTCCATTATTGACACCCACCAACTATTTATTGATTTTAAGGTCCCTTTTGTTAACATATATAGAGACATGCTGCACAAAGCCATAGTAAGCGCAGTATGGTCTGTGTCGTCGACTACTAGAGCTAGGGGTCTCAGGTTCAATCTTGGAAAAGTTAAAATTACATCTTCAGGTTTTTGAAGTAACAATTCTTAGCCGGCGACATCGATAATGAATTATTCAGCAAGAATGGGGAGTGAAATTTCAAGAAAATGACATTCTGTTTAAGGTTCCGTGTCCATATGGAGGAACCTTATTGCTTTCGCTACGATGTCTCTCCGAATAAAATAAAAAATTTTGTAGCTAGGACTATCTCAAGAACTAATTGTCGTAGAAGGCTGGAATTTGCACACAGTATCAGGTATGTATAACCTCTAGTTAATCGACAAATACCAATATTACCAATACATCGGCTGGTTTTGGAGTTATTCTTAATTTCGTGGAAAAAATATGTTCATTCGCACAAAAAACTGTTTATTTTTAGATGTACAAAAAATACATTTAATCCTTTCTTGTAGACCATCTTCGTAGCTATATATGTGCAGAAGACTGTTATGTCGAAAAGTTAATATTTTAGAAGATACTAGCTGTACCCGCCCAGCTTTGCCCGTGCACAGGAATTGTATTGCTTAGGTCTTAGATAATAATGTTCTTTAGTAAAATGCGAAAAATGAGAATAAATCTATTTTCTGGAATTTTCTTTCTGCCTAAACCTGAAATATACAGCAATACGAAAAAAACAAATCATAGTTGTTTTTTGTATGCGATGCGTCACCCCCGTTTGTCCAATTTTGGTAATGTATTGGATATATAATGTGCACCCTCTGCATCGCCCTCCCTCTCCTTGATCATGCTACTTGTTTGTAACGCTGTATTTCCTTTCCTTTGTTTCCCTCTTCCTATGGAATCCGAATAACTACCTACCCCAACCCTACACTGTTACCATACACCATATCCAATGAAATTTCTGAAATGAAACCTGTTTTGTATTTACGTCTCTTCTCTTATGAATACTATTAATATACCCCATGCCATACTGCAGCACGCACGACGCACCCCATCCCCATCCTGCATGCATCGTACATACGATCATAATATACATACCTACATATACAATTGACCATAGCACTCACTGCGAAAACAAATCAACCCTCTTCGAATGTGTAGTACCTATACGTATTGTTTTTGTTTGACGATCGCAAAAGTATAAACATCCATTTGTAGCAAGGTATATGTGTATGTATATATTGTCACTTCAGAAAATACATTTTGGCTAAAAACTGTCCCTAAGAACGTGGCTATAAACGACATAGCCTATAGCAGTCTTACAGTCTTAAGGAACATTTTAAAAGAAGTTTCATCGAAATCTGTCCAGTAGTTTTCGAGTTTTTAGCTGACAAAGAAAAGTCCTACAGTTTTATTATATGTATGTATAGATTTACAAAAAAACTCAATCAATCGCCACAATTGGAACTTCCATTCCAATCCCAATGCATACCCATCTCATACACCATTGGCAATGTCATCAGCATCACACCCATACGGCCATACATACGCATTCCATATTGGTGTTTGGTTGAACACGATCTACACAACTACACCACGCGCAAGCAAACCGAGAGAATACTCCGAAAAGGATGTGGCTTGTGTGTTTATCGCTCTCGATGCATTATGTTTAAGTTTATGCGTTGTTGGATTGCATGGGGAGATTTCGTGTTGGATATGAGTGGAATGTCATGCATTACAGTTTTTTTTTAATTTCAGATTTGAAAGAATAAACTAAAATGTGATTTAAATCGTAGTACTATCTTGTTATTTTATTTAAAATTAATTGTTTTGTGTCATTTTTGATTAATCAAATTTAAAAAAAAACCGTAATTTCACAAAAATCTTTTCGTTTTTGAAGGTTACAGTTTTTTGGTTGAAAATACAGTTTTTTTTTGGAATTTACAGTTAAAAAAAAAAATAAATCTGGCAACATTGGTTGTGCATCTCGGTCGATGTCATGGAGGATGGAGGGTTGTGCTCTGGCCTCTCTCCCCACGATCATCGCATTGTTTCATATTTGTTGTATCGTGTTCGTGTATGCATTTTTGTTGCACGTGTGCTCTCTCTGTTCATTTGTATTATTACGAGATTGGTGGGCCGATGATTTTGCAATGAAATATAATTAGGGGGTAGGTCAGTAAAGGTATGTACATATATAGATACTACATAGTTAGTTTTCGAAGATCCAAGTAGGCATAGGTCGAAACTGACGAGTGACGACCACCGACGTTGGGGAACAATACCTTAACTATGCATGCATATTATTATGAACTAACGTACGGAACCTTCGGTGCGCCAGTGACACTTGCACTTGGCCGGTTTTTTTTCTTATTGGTCTCTTTAATAACATTCAGAGGAAAGAGATATATATTTTTTTTTTGTCTTCCATTCTTCATTGATTGCATAATGCATTGTGTACGGCGATCCGATACTTTTTAAGACTTCTACACTTCTATCACGTGTACGCAGCACGCGCCCATTTTTTTGCACACTGTCATTAAAATATCAAAATACTTGACACAATGTTGACGGGTTCTTACTGCGTAAATTGCAGTTTTGCATTCCATTCCAACAAACCCGAGTGATAAGGACAATCACAAAATCCGATTATAATGTCAATAGTAAATTTCTTGATAAACATTTTATATCAATTGGCTTAACATAATACCAAATCGAATCCGAGTGCGTATACTTGACGTCGCGTCGCTCGACTGAATTAATCGGCAGATATTCTTTAATCACATTAACTATTACCTGCAATTATTACAAAGTATCATGATTGTGTAAAATGGAAAAACGGTATAAGGTAATTTCATTCATAGTAATTTGTAATTGCAATTATTGTGTTGGAGAACCAGTTATTTACTCGTTTTGCTTAATTATACGAATTACTTTCTAAAAAAACACAGTCTCTGTGAAATGTTGACTCTAGCGGTAATTATGTGGAAGCTCAATTTTGTATCGAATGAAAGTGATTGATGCAAGTTTGGTTGATACCAATGGCCATGGCAATTAGCTATGATAAATACTTACAGCTAATAGTGGCATTGTTAATGTTGCTATGTTGCTTTCGCTCTTAATCGGAATTGTTGTGATCGAAAGAGTATAAATTGGGTTAAATTTAGAAACGTTAAATAAATGTGCATCGATGCAGTTTGATAGCTCAAGCTGCTAGAATTTTGAATGCATTTCAAAAAGTTTATGAAAACTTATTGCTATCAATCTGCCTAGACTCTGTAATTGCAACTACTGATGAATCGTTCTTATATTAACCTCCTATTGTAACCCTCAGTTACTAGTCTCTAACTCTACCAACCCGTCTCGACTTGCCAAAGCGCGAATGTTGTGTCAATGTAGTGTGAAAAAAAAAAATGGTTCAGGTCTGCAAAAAAAACTGGCTATATAGAACCATATAGAACTCAGAAGCCTGAGAACCTTAGAGGATGAGGACGTACGGAATTCACTAGATTGAATATACACAGTCATAATGGCAAATGTCTTGCTTAAGTTTACAAGAATTTTTAGTTGACCTTTTTTTGATCAGCTAAATAAATAAAATAAATAGTGGGCACAACACTCGTGTAGACAGCCACCCTAGCCCTAGCTTTTCACAACTATTCGTTTGTGTGAGTTGTTATTTTTGGGACTAATTGAAGGGACCTACAATTTTATGCTGAGTTCGAAGGGCTGAATTAAGAAGCTTTTTTAAGACATTTATATTCTGGGATGTTTGTCAGACGTTCGCGAGAGCGCAGTAGCAAAAACCTTATGATGTAATTTGTGTTTTTCCGGATCTCAAACCTGGGACCCCTCGCACCTTAGTCCTGCACATTAACTACTGAGCCACTGAGTCCAGCTAAGAACTTTAAAATTTCTCATACCTAAGTATATAGCTACGTATAGTAAGAGAAAGATACTGTTTTCGTACGAAATTTCGAACTCGATACTTTAATCAATTCTGAAATTACGATGATAGGGGAACTCATAAAAGTGGGTCTCGCAATTCCATCTCTCTGCCCTTCTGTCTGTCTATCCCAAAGGACTGCAGACTGAAAAGTTGGCCGGTTTTTACCTTTTTTATATTAGCCCTAATATTACGGGACTTACCTATACTTCCCATACCTATACAATTTTTAAATTAGTTTTATTTTTTCGAAAACGTATTCGAGCTTATTTAGGCATGGTTAAAGTGACTGCATACCCATCAGATTTTCCTAACTTGAATGACGGTACTTTTGAAAATTGTCTTTTTCTGGAAAAGAGTTTAAATACATACACGATTTTAAGAAAACTAATTTTTAAG
This sequence comes from Cheilosia scutellata, assembly GCA_955612985.1. Lineage (NCBI taxonomy): Eukaryota > Metazoa > Arthropoda > Insecta > Diptera > Syrphidae > Cheilosia > Cheilosia scutellata. The sequence goes on from OY015311.1 coordinate 89,591,475, forward strand.
GTACAATCGTCATTCTTAACTAGATAGCAAACTCAGTTGTTCTCTATAATGACTGCGTCCTTCAATTTCACCCCAACCGCCAACTAACATCGTAATATTTGTTAAAATTGTTTTTGCGTTATTTTACAGAAACCGCTCCTATAACTTTGATACATATATTTACATGTTTCAAATAACGTAAGCATTCTAAACAAGATCTCGTACTTAGTTTTTCTAAAAAAATCAAATAAACGCGTTTTATAAATATTTCCAAATCCCGATTTGTATTCATATACGGTCTATGTTTGTAAAGCTCAAAGCTTCAGTGGCAGTACAAATCCAATAGCAACCACAAAAAACTTGAAAAGACTATGACATTCAGCGAGATTCGTAAGAAACGCGAAAGTTTCGTGCGACCCAGTCGTGAGGTAAAGAAAAGTCTGGTCTTACGCATCTTTGTGCAATCGTAGAAAATCAAATTTTGTCTGGGTAGATTTTCAGAGTTCACTGGCACTTTGCGACCATATAAACCAACATAGGCTCTAGCAATTTGTGTAATATCTTTTCAACAAATGCTCCCTTTGTCAATGGTTTTCTTTTATTACGGCTGCTATTACGTACGTGGATGACAAAAAATTTGACTATAGACATATTCAATATGTCTAAAAAATAACATAGAGGCGACGTAACTACAAAAAATCTATTTATAAACATACGTACCTCAGACCCCTTGCACGTAAAATATCGAAAACTAAAAGTCTATGCACCAACGAAACTTGCGCGGCACTAAGCTTTCTTATTTATAGGAAGGTACTGGAAGGTATGTGTTTGGGTTGGAGTCGAAATTCTGGCGAGGTCAAAATTCTTTTTTCAAAATTCTGCTTTCAAAATTCTGTTTTACAAAATTCTGCTTTCAAAATTCTGCTTTTCAGAATTCTTTTTTTCAAAATTCTGCTTTTCAAAATTCTGCTTTACAAAATTCTGCAAATAATAAAAAAAAAAGGTTTGGAAAATGTTAAAAAGCTGAGAAAAAAACGCGCGCTTTTTAACATTTTCCAAACCTTTTTTTTTATTATTTATATAAAACATTCTACCTACCTACTCACTTGTTATAGAAGAAGAGGTAAAAGCAGTTTTTTTATTGGTTTTAAGTTTGCTCTCTTGGTTTAGACAAATATTCTGTTAGTATACCCTTGTGAGTGAACGTGTGCTTCTAGAGTGAAAATGAATATATGTATCTGTAATTAAATCCAATAAAGGAAAAGATAAGTTGTGCGTGGATGGATATATATATTATTAGCCGTTTTTTTATTATCAGCTATGATCCATATAGATCATCGATTTACATGCACTTAGAACAAAAACATGTGATCCTGCTTTTCATCGAGATCACGAAACATGATCTGATTTAATTCAACTATTTCTCGTTGTTGTTTCGTGGCGTTGTTTATTTCATTCGCTAAATGTTGCTGTCCCTGTAAATTATAGCCACACAGTAATGTTGCCAGACCAAAATATGAAACACAATTTACAACACAAAAAATCAATTAGCATTTTTTCAAATTCGAATAAGTTACTACTCCGACTTTCGAGATGTTTTGTTTCGCTAAATAGCACAGAAATATAAATGGAAATATTAGCAGTACAATACGGTTAACTATGATGCATATTTGAACATAACATTTGAACATAATTTCCCAAAAAAAAATATTGATTGCTGAATGTATGCAGATTTGTATTCATATGGTAACAACCCCCGACACAACAAGCGAAATGTCAAACTCAAATATGAGCAAGTGCAATGGAGAAATCATCGCATTGTGACGTCACATTGTACCGTGTGGTTGCAAAATGGCTGGTGGCAATAAGATATTTGTCATAATTGGTATTGGATTTTATATGTGAAAAACGACTGTTGCAACAACTTAATCAATGATCCAGTTTCATGATCTGATCCGGATCAGATCACGCTTATAATAAAAAACGGCTATTGTGAAAAATTAAATAAATGTAAAAATTATATTGCAATTATGAAATAATTTGTCATTTTTTGGCTGTTTTTTTTTTTCTGCGTGTTCCTGGTACCCACCTGTGTACCTTCTTTATATGAAATAAGTATATTGTAATTTATTGACAAAGTTGAAAAATATTTGTTTTCTTTAAATTCGTAAATTGGAAAAAAAAAAAACTGAATTAACAAAATTTATTTGTTTAAAATATTGCCTGTCAGAATTTTAAAAAGCAGAATTTTGTAAGACAGAACAGAAAAAAAACAGAATTTTGAAAAGCAGAATTTTTGTGTTAAAAGTCAGAATTTTGCAAAGCAGAATTTTGAAAGCAGAATTTCGACCCGCTCCCTATGTGTTTGTATCTCTTTCACACCGCATGCTATGACTGATTAATCATCTGAGAGGATCTGTGAGACCCATGTTTATGAATCTAGGGTTAAGGATTCATATCTCCGAGTTGGGTTACTGACATCGAAATATCTGACCTACTGTCCTAGGATCAAAACAAGGGCCTAGTTCACCCGGCCTCAACCACTTTCAATCTTTCCAAACATCAGCAACTAGACGGTCAAGTCAACGGTCTACACATGAGAGCATCATGTGCTGGTGTAGGTAGGTGTGGGCATCGCGTACCTCTAAAACAAAAACCTTTAATGCCAAGATCCAGGAGATACGATGGATATGATGCGGATTTAACAAAAGAAAAAATGGTGGCAGTAATAGTTGTGCTGAGGTTTTGTCTACGAAACGACAATACATAGCGACTACCGACTGAATAATTAAATTTTCGGTAGCTCAAAATAAGTCAAGCACTATAGGTTTCCAATGTTTATGATGCACACAGAAATCTGGTTCCCTCCCGATATTCAAACCGCCAACCAAGTCGATTATTTGCTAATCAATGCATCCGAAATTCTTAATGTGCACTCTCGTTTCTATATTGTTCAGAGGTCGACTGTCGAATGACCCGCCCAGATGAAGAAATTCACGTTGGGCTTAGCGCACTGCCTTCTAGTCAGCAGGACTATATCTGCGAATTTTCTGGTCTATAAGGTCTGCAATGCAGTCAGTCAGGTCTTTAGGATTCAGTCAAGGCGGCGGCACTTAAACCTAATATTCTTACTTCTAGAGCTGCTATCATGATGTCCAGACCCGGGGCAGCAGATGGGCTTCGTGATTCATCTAGTTCCTGGTAGAATATAGGTCGCATCTCGCATGCATTTAGAACTATGGTCGAAAGTCGTAGTTGAGTTCTCTTAGGTTCCATAGAGTTTGCAGCGAGTGTCAGCTTTACTTAATACCTACTTTTTACCACTCCGGTGGCATCCTGCTCTCTGTCCAGAAGTATCGAGAAAAGTATATCTACGGAGCATTATATTATCAACTGAAATTGTTTATACCCATTACACTTTGCGTTAGGCAATTTTTTTACCTTCAATCAGCGGATATATTAGTAGTATAGCTGAAAACTCACTGAAAGAGCTATTTCCCAAAACACTGAGGAATCATGAATGAATTCCATATAGACGTCATCACAATAGGCCCACTTCTAACCTCGATGGTTCGGGATTATCCGCTTCTACGCCACAATTTAATCTAATCTAAGTTGGTAAGTTGATATATTTCATTGTGACCTCAAAGATAAATGTGTTTGGAACTTCTTATTTCTTAAAAAACATTTCCGGTGCACAGATATAGTACAAAAGACCTGCAGTCTGCACGTGTCATGACGGAGCTTCTTTTGTCAAAAATGGAACAACTACGATATGAACCGTATCTTTGATTTATTATCAAAAAATTGTTTCCTCATCGAAAGAGTTATTATAGATAGTTACGGGAAGTTCATAAAATGATAAGAATTGGAAAACATATTCTATAAGACAGCTCCATAATAGGACCCTAAATTCTAGGCACATCTTCTTCAAACCACTCGTTTGTGCGATATTTCTCTAAGAGGTAATATAAATTTCAGGAACTACCGGTTGATATAAAAGCCATCAGCGGAAGGTAGTTCTGGAATCGGATATAATTTTTAAAATGCTAAAAGCTTCGCATAATAATTGATATTAAATCAGATATGGCCAACCTATAGCTGTCAGCACAGGCGGCCTGATATTGATTGCGATACATTTCAAAAGGAAATACCTGAAACATCTGATATCAAAATAATGACTTTATCACAGTGCCCTGTAAACCGTACATGCAAATACCATTTATATTATTATTAAAAAAAATACTCCGCTTATCTGATACTCCATACTTGTAGTTGTTGTGAAGTTGACGTACAGCATGACAAATTGGCACAAATCTAATCGGATAAAAAACTTTCAGCAAACATTTGTGCATATCTATCACAAATATCCCTAAAGTAGGTTTACATACGTGGTGCATACGTATTTAAAATACCTTACCTGAGAATTTCCAACAAAATGTATCCAATTACGTGAACGCACAGATACAGGTCAGAGATAACACTTCACTTGACTGCAGGTAGGTACCTACTCATTGAATTACAATATATCCGTCATATAGCGTTTAATTAACTGTGTGGCATATAAAACACGACCGATAAATTCATTTCACTTTGAATTGAGTCGCGAACCACAGGGAAACGATATCAATATGATGTTGACTTTTCCAACGAAGACCGGACACTGTTGTGTGCAGTCGGGAAGGCTATTTTTCAAATACAAACATAACCAACAATAGCAAGTGATAAATTTACAACGAAGCTGGTAATACAAGCACAAAAGAATAAATGAAATAGGCGAGCTTTCTAGATAACAGCGTGTTCTCTTGGTATTTGAATGGAAACAAGATAAGATAGAAGGCTTCTGACGAATGAGATACTTTTCAAAAACTAAAAGAGTGCCAGAGAGTTTCACTGATGGAGTAGGTTTGGCGCGGAAAAGAGTTCCAATTCAAAGGAACACATCAGCAATGCTTATTTGACTTGGCATGATGCGATAAGATAAAGAAATTTTATGGGCAATCACTATAGGTACGCGAGCCGATTTGAATTGCGGCGGTAGATATGCGCAAAAGATCTATACGAGTCTGTAATTAGCAGAAGTGCACTCTTGAGTCTATTATAATACTTCAATGTAGATACCCACCTACATAGTTGTCAATTGGTTTTGTGTGCTGATTTCTTAACTAACCAGAACCACCGACCTCTAATCACTATTTTATTGGTCTTGTCGCTCATATGACATATTCAAAAAATCTAGAAGAGTGATTCATTGTTCTTATTCGACCCTCAATCATAGATGGCCTATAGTTTTATTGCTGGAAAGATACGAATGCAGTCTGGTAACTCTAAACTGATCTGAAAAATACCGATATAGCTATAGGTCTGTGAGGTAAATAAATTACTTTTAGCGGCCTGTGATCTCTGCAAGCAAAAGAACAAGGAAGAGTATCGGTTTCTCCGGATCCGGAGGAAAAGTGAGAACATGAGAAGCGCGAGATCGAAGAAATAAAGTCGTGCTACTTCAAGAACAGTGTTCGTGTGTTTTACCAAAAAGTAAGTGTTAATACAACAAGATCCAAGTAGAGACCTGTTGAGATGAACAAGGGAGCACTGTAGAGATGGAAGTCGGCATTGGCGCGTAAGTGGGCGCAGTAGCGCAGTGGTTAGTGTGCTGGACTACTGTGCGAGGGATCCCAGGTTCGATCCCCGGAAAAACACAAATTACATCTTAAGGTTTTTTCTACTGCGCCACCTCTCGCGAACGTCTGACAAACATCCGAGAGTATGACAGCCGTTCGGACTCGGCATAAAATTGTAGGTCCCTTCCATTCGTTCCAAAAATAGAAACTCACACAAAACGAATGGTTGCGAGAAGCTAGGCCTTGGGTGTCTACCGCCTGTCTACCGCCTGTCGCACCGCCTATTTATTTTTTTTATCAAGTAATCCAATTCAATCATCAGACTCCTGATAGCGTATTCCAAACTGAAGTACTGGCCGAGGTACTGGCAGTGACAATAGCATTTAAACGGGTTGCAATGATGGCAATACCTCATGTAGATATTACTTTTTCATTGGCAGTCAAGCAGCAATAAAAGCGGTCTCTGGGGCTGAGTTTAAATCGAAGCTTGTAAATCGCTGTCGCAAAAAGCTTAGGGTTCTTGGTAAGACTGTACTGAGTTCCTAGACACAGAAGTTTGTCTGGAAATTCTTGAACTAAATCAGACCAACACCACAGTAATGATCCACCAATGTTATTCTCAAACAGATGATTGGCAACAAATTGCTAATGACGACAAATGAAAGATGGAGCAAGCTGGACTCCTGTGTCATAACCAGGAAATTGTAACCATCCTATACAACAATCAGAAAACTAATAGATTCTTAGAAATTAAGAAGAAAGCATAATTATCGACTTCGGACATTATCACAAAGGAAATCGGAATCAGCACAAATGACCTGTGCAGAGGACGCGATGACGAGAATGTGCACGAGGACACCCCACACTTTCCTTGCCACTGCCCAGCATTCTGACAGGACAGTACAGCGGTGTGTAAGGCGCGACAGGAGAAAAAGAATGGACGAACTTGCGGAAAATGCGGAAAGTGCTGCAAGAAGAGGAGATACGAGAGAGCTGTACAAAATCGCCAAGGACATTGTTGGCCGTAAAAGTAGTACCAACCATCCTGTTTTGGATGTGGACAGCACACTATTGGTAACAATCGAAGATCAACTGCACCACGTGTTCCATCACTAAATAAATTTGGCCAATCTAGGATCTTAACCGCTCCAACAGTCTAATAAATCTAAAGAGATCGTTCATAAGCAGAATAGGATTTGTGTCAGTTCTTCACACTACATCATTGCAAGGCATGTCCTCAGGCTGTGTCTTCCTGTAGATAATTTTTGCAGAAATGGAAGACGGGACTATGTTTTGCCTCCTATTCCTATACTCCTGGCCAAGGACTCCTCTATTTCGATAACCCTACATCCGGAAGAATAGTTTGTTCGACGAACTCGATAATTTAAGCATCAGCTACCTCAATCACTTTATATTAAGCTTACCGTCGCGTCGCCGTCGGTCGGTTCAATTGATAGATTGAGTACGCTAGATACTGTGATATCACAATTGGCTTATTCTGACATAGCCTAAGCTAACAATTTGCCAGATTCTCTAAACTGCACCAAATATAGAGAGAGAGCTCCTCAAATACGAACTGATTAGCCCGTTCCAGAGCGATTTAGAAAAGACCACAGCCGACATAATATTCACAATGCAATAGAGAAGTCCCGAAATGTTCAGATTGGTACTCATCTACAAAAATATAATAAATAGCTGGCGCAACAGGCGTGTAGACACCCTAGGCCTAGCTTCTCACACCCATTTGTTTGTGTTTTTAGGACGAATGGAAGGGACCTACAATTTTATTCCGAACGGCTGAATTGAGAAGCTTTTTCGGAACAGTTATACTCCCGGATGTTGGTCAGACGTTCGCGAGAGGTGGCACAGTAGAAAAAACCTGAAGATTACCCCTCGCACAGTAGTCCAGCACACTAACTTTAAGGCCAAATATGATAGCAGTTATAGCGCCGAATTTTTTTGGCGTCATATCTAGTTTTGGCATCTCTGACAAGTTCGTCCAGATGTCCAGACGATGGAGACGAATGGCTCCATTAAGTTCGAAAACAGTCTAAAAACAGTCAAATTGACAAGGAATCCTAGCATTTACCCCAAAATCTTGATGAAGCATTCCTTGTATGCGACACTTAAAAACATACGTTTTTTCGAAATTTGCTGCAATAATTTAAGCAATCACCCTGCATTTCTCAAAATATATCTAACAATCCTTAACTATCTACTAGAAACCCGATGAATAAGGATTCGATTTTGTCACCTCTAATGTATATATCTATCCCTTCTAAGCAAAACAACATAACTAAATCGACATCTATGTCCCAAATTGTGCACGGCGCGCTTATATGCATCTATCTATAAATTCAGATAAAAATAAATAACAAAAGGGTCCAGGAAGAAGAAGGCGGAATACAAAAACGTGCGATATCACCTCTAGATAATGTAAAATAATATCGTAGTAAAGAGAATTCCATACCATGGTGTATGTATATATAACTCTAAAGACTCTGCCGGGTATACAAAGGTTTCCCCAAATAGATGCCAAGCAAGACAATCCAAACTTGAATAGTGGTATCTACAACGGCACACAGGATTCTTTTTCAAGATACGAACTCGGCTACGTAGACAATTTATTGGCATCATTATCCAGAGTTCGTGATTTCATCTCATTTTTGTTTTCTGTGCAAGGATAGGAAAGGAAAAACTCGCTGATGCACACAAAGCATCAGATCCGTCCATATAGAGGGACAAACGAATGGAGTTTTTATTTTCTGCATTCTATATTGTATCTCATGATGAGAATATTGTACATTATAATATTTCATTGAATATTTCTTAAGAATAAATAAGCAGCTGCATTGCACGAGTGCATGGGAAAATATAGTTTGTTCAAGTCTTGTGTGCACTTTGAATTATTATTTTTATTTTTTTTATTTTTGTTTTGTAATTATGATTGAAGTAGTTTTCCTCTTTGAATGGTATCGGTTGTAACCTTGGTTCGAGGAAAACCTTCTTCAGGGGACATGCTCCGCGTCTATAATCATAATCACCAAGTGCAATGAAGTGAAGTTTATCTAATGCGAGTCGGATATCCTTTTGAATCCAACTACAGGATGAATTTGATTGGGCTATTGAGTGAGGTTTTATCCTGCGGGAAAACATATAACGTCCGATGGGAGCTTTGGAGTGGTTGTATTAGGCTGTACACCCTTTTGTTAGCGTTGCTGCTTTCTCAAATGATATAGGCTAGATCAATCTTCTGCAATTTTTGAAATTCTGCTAATATCAAGCTTACGTGCAATGTACGTCCATTTTCCTAATTTCAAGACTACAACTGCCGCCATAAATGTCAAGGGTCCGTTAGGTGTAGCTTCTTACAACCATTCGTTTGTTAGAGTTTTTATTCTTGGGACGAATGGAAGGGACCTAAAATATTATATCGAGTCCGAACGGCTAAATTAAGAAGCTTTTTAAGGACTGTTATACTCTCGGATGTTTGTCAGACATTCGCGAAAGGTGGCACAGTGGAAAAAACCTTAAGATGTAATTTGTGTTTTCCGGGGATCGAACCTGGGACTCCTCGCACAGTAGTCCACCACACTAACCACTGATTCACTACACCCGCGTAGATATCTATAGCTAGCTCACTTTTACTTTTACATGCAAAACTGTTATACTCACTTTTGGTTTTATTATACTCACTTTTGGTTTTGCATGTAAAAATAAAAGTGATAAAAGTTAACTGTTCAGATTTGGAAATTGCTTTTAATTTAAGCTATAAAAAAGGTAGTTGAGTTTTTGAAATAACTTTTAATTCTAGCTTTATTCGCCCGAATTTTGAATTTTTATTTTCTCAAATTTTCTGAAGCTTACTTACTTATTTAGATGGCACTACAGTCCGGGGTGGACCTGGGCCTCAAGGTGGAGGTGCCCTTCCACTTGTGCCCGCCACGTAGGCAAGGTCTTCCTCTACTGCATTGCCCTCCGGGTTGAAATCGAAGACTCTTCATGCCGGAGCTTTGGTGTCCATTCGCTATACATGTCCTAGCCGTCTTAGACGACTGATGCTTCCTCAGTTTTTGAAATAACTTTTAATCATTTAATTGTCGCGCGAATTTTCAACTTTTATTTTCTCAAATTTTCTAAAGCTAAAATTTAAGCTTTACAAACAGTAAAGGTGCTAGTACACAGTATGTAGCGCGCCACATATATATGTGGCTCTGACGTCACCAGATAGAGTACACATAAGGCACACATTTCGTTTTTCGTATGTAACGCGGTGGCTACATAAGGGCGCACATATCGGTTGGCTGTTGGTTATTCGTTTATGATGATGCTATCCGCAGTTTTATTGCCCTGTGTGCAGTCTTGCACTAGAACTGTAGGGTACTAATTGTTTTATTGCTTTGGGTGTATTTAAGTTATCGCTGCTCGTACAAAACGTAAACTGAAATGCTGAAATTACATTGAAAAATACATACGAACCATGCAGGTAACCACTCGACATTATGTAGCGTATTGGCACAAATCGTATGTGCAAGGGTAGTACACGGAATGTCGAAAAGCCACACAATGCGTATGTGTCACGAGTGCCTCATATCGTGCCTCATACGTATGAGTACCTTATGTAGCCATTGGTTCCATACGCTGACGTCAAAATTACGTCAGAGCCACATATATATGAGGCGTGCTACATACCGTGTACTAGCACCTTTACAATCAGTTTTTTTTACTTTTTCTTGAATATTTGTTGTAATTCCTGGTTTTCATTATGTTTCGAATGATATATCATTCTTTTGGGGTGATATTTCTAAAGAAGGTCTTAATATTTAGAATCTATTTTAAATTGAGGAATTACAAAAAAAAAAATTAAATTTTGCCTCAAATTATTAATGAAAGAAGGCCCCAAAAAAATGAAAAATCACCCCAATCCTACTAAAAAAAATGTTGTTGTTGCTTACTATATAATTTGTTGAGAAGACAACACAAAAAAATAAAAATAATAATAATTAGCAGATTTTTCAAAGTTTTTTAGCTTAATTGGAAAGTGTATAAGACTTCCGATTAGTTATGGGATGTAATTTCATTCAAATGATTGACTGGGCGGTAGCCTATCTTGCCAAAGCAATTTTACAGTAGGTTTCTGATGGTTTGGAGGTCGTTTCATGTAGGTATGCAAATGAAAATCGAAGCCAATATTGCGCTGTAGTGAGAGAATCATTGCTGGATTTTCGGCATAGCATAAAGTCCCACAAAGAAAAAAAGACCAACGACGTCAAAGCGCAATTCCGCGTAGGTCAACCCACGTATAGCCAAACGGTGGCGTATGATTGTTAAACTTTGTGGCTTGTGTGATAGATACAGCAAATCTGCTGCAACTAGAAGTCGTGCAATTCCTATTCCTCAATTTGTGATCAATCATCGGGCCAGATTCATTGCCGTCCATAGGGAAATTCCTTAATATTCGACCAACTTAACCGACCAACAACTTAATTTCCCTACAGAATCTAAAAATGGATTAAGAAAAAGTATTTTTCGATGTCCTTTCTTCTGTCCCGAGCAATGGCTTGACATTCACAGAGAAGATGAGTAATAGTCTCATCATGTTGCTCTGTATTAATTAAACCACATTCTTGTTCACGTTTTAACAATTCTCCAGATTTGTTCCTATGTATGTATATCAGTCCATAAGGCCTGTGCCTTTTAATATGTGTGACCATCGCAGCTCTGTCTTCTTCATGGTTTTATTGAGAATAATTCTCTTATACCTCAATTATTTCATTTTGTGGAAGCTCCGCTCTAATTTTGGCCGGAGTTCGATTTTTAGTTATCAATTAGAAATTATTTAGGACGTATAAAGAACTATATTGAACTCGATCTTACCATTTCATTAAGGACGCCTCTCTGATAACGCACTGATTGCTTAGCATGGACCACTACGTTGGGATAGAAGTATCTGATCGACATTAAGTACCTCATATACCTATTCTCGTGTTCATTATACGATATCTTCGAGTCGCTTCATCAGCAGCAATATGTACCATAAATAAATCTCACTTTGGCAACTTGTATCTGCCTTCATTTTAGAATAACAACGGGACAATAATACCGCCTTCATCAAAACCACCCCAAACAGGCACACGATGGGGATGCATTTTCTGAGCCAACAGAACAAACAGAAGGATAAATTAGTATGTCATCAATTATAACGTCAATCTCACGAATTTTCTTCCAAACCAAAGTTTGTAATATTTTACATCATTGAAGTGATCCATTTCGTACTCCAAAGTGTTTCTCAGACTCTTTTGAGTACGTAAAAGATTGCCAGTGTCAAAATAGCAGATGGATGGCATTTTTAAACATAAGGGGAGAATGACGTTGAAAGTCAAAAGTGTGGTTTTCGATGATAAGACAATCTGACCGCAAAACTTCTTTCACAAATATCGCACAAGGTATGAATATGAACATCCTTGCACTGAAGTCCGACTGCGACTCAGAAAAAAAAATCGATTACGTCCATAAATTTTTTGCGAATGCACTCTCCAGAACTTGTTCGAAATTTATGTCCCTAATGGATTATATAGCTCAGCACTTTATCCCGATTTTATTCAATCTTGTTAAAAGTTTCCCCTGATTTTCGTAATTCATTTTTCTTCTATTCTGTCGAAAGTTTGTATTCGTATCGTTCTCCTCGTTATCTTTGGAAACCAAAAATGCATTACCACCATATAACCATATTATCCCGTCCCGTCCCCATGCATAATGCCAAATTCAAACTACAAACTTGTCCAAGGCAAGGGCGGGATTTTTCGTGAATAAGAAGAATTTTTCAATCTAAGTTGGTCCGTTGCTTCGTCACATATTGAAGTTGTCGTAAACAAGTTGTAAAGTCGATGAATGTATACAAAGTGCAAAGCGAAATTCCCACTTCCTCGTCCCTATAATTCCGCCAAAGATTCGCTTTAAAAATTTTTTTTTTGCTTTCGGGAGCAATAGAATCCTTGCGTGTGCTGCAGTATTATAGAAACCATTGGACAGGGATTCAACGTCATGTTGGTTATCTGAAGAGGATATAGTTTATATCCACTGACTTGCTGTGCGGCGCGTTTCACGTTACGATCTGAAAATTCCACGCAGTGTAAGTACCTAAATCAGATATTGCAGGGGCGAAAATGACTCATTGGCGGGTGATGGTGGTAGCATGAAAACAATACCCTGTTGACGGCATCGTTTTACTACACCAGACAATGTTCTCAAACAGCAATACAAAGACACACTGCTGTGAGCTGTATAGCAGTATAGCTGTGCCTGTGCGCCCGGAATAAGGTACTAGATACATTTAATGCGGTCGTAATCATTTTTGTGCTTTTGGTCGTATGGTTCCGCTTCGGTAGCGGATTTATAGACGTTGGTATCGTAAAACATCAACAATAAGCTCGGTAGAGTAAGGGATTCGTAAATATGTTGTGAGTTCAGTGCTTACTGCTTAGTAGCGCACAGTAGAAAAAAAAAAAAAAAAAAAAACAAAATAAATTATGAAAACAAAAAAAAGTTTGATAATAATAATGAGAGCAATTTCCTGATATAGATGTCGCCGGTGCGGTGTGTCTGTGTATGCCTTGGAGTAGGGCTAGGGAATGTCATAAAAAAAAATCACAAAAAACAAATACACTCGTTGAAAGAATATGCTGAAGGGTCTCTGAGCCTACTTATGGATGAGCTTTACTGCTGGGTAATTGGTTCTTTCAACAACAGAATGGCGCATAAAAAAATGTATATAGGACGACGACACCCAAACCGAGCAATTAAATGTGAATCACTCCCAGTGGGAAGCTAAATAAACGAGGATAACCGTGCACTATACATCACGACTTGTATTTTAGGAGTTATCACTTACAAAGGGAGTTTGTAGCACTTTAAAAACTCATTACGATGAGAGAAGACGACATCGTTCTTGTTGAAAGTGTTTTAGAATGACAAGAGGATGAGCCATTTTAGGCGGCTACGACGTCGTTGCAGCTTATTACTGCGATAAGATGAAGGCGGCAAAGCCAAGTGAAACGTTAAGAATTTGATTACAAAAGAAATGATTTTCAAAGTATGACGGCAATTATATTTGAGTACCATTTTTGATGGGATGAAGAGAGGAGGTGATGTGTTAAGTGTACGATGTTTTATTAACGATTTAAATACATACAACTATACCCTATAGGTAGTCGACAACTGCAGGCAGACACTGCCACGGGCTAGACGACATTTTAAAATCACTCTCCTCTGTGAGCCCAACAACTGGCCAGACGTGGACTTCGCCGAAGAAGTCTACCCCCCTTTAGGATACGTGAAGGAAGAATTAATCTTTCATTTTAACATCTTCTTATAGGGCGATAACCAGGTCCTTCGATCTTCTCTTCCTCTGTTTACGTCAATGTGTCCACGACAGCAAATTCTGGGACTGATGTCTGTTTGATGTCAACATTCACTTTTATTTGTCCGGTTCAATGCCAGAACTGTACTGCAAAGTGATGTATCGCTAGATTTCCATACTAGAGAAAGGACATTATTTCGCATTAGTTTTGTCTTTTGGCGGTAATCCTTAAGCAAGCCATCTTCCCATTCCGTTGCAGCGAATATGGCACATTTGGTTACATTGTTGTTTGCCAGGAAATATAGATATCAAGTTAGCTTAGTTCAAATGGCTTAGCTTATCTATCGAATGGGTTCCAATGCAGACCCCATATCATTACGTCATCAATGGCAATTAAGAACAAATACATCTGGTTGCCTCCTTGTAGAACTTCAAATGAATCGGAAAGCTATTGAAGGTCCAAAACGAAACCCCTTGTGGTGTTCTACTACTCTTTAACAATAGAAAACATGTTCTGAGAGGACAAATGCTATCCAGTCGCTATTAATGGCATTTTTGAAAGTCCATACGAGCATGAGGAAGAGTTATGATTTTACCACAAAGACAAAAATCCGACATCAACGAATCCGAAACTAAAGGCCAGACTAGCTGTTAAAAGTCTCTGAAAGCCTAATAGAAACTTATATGTCAGATAAATTTTAGCCTTTGGTTTCAAAGATCTCGGATAGTGACAGATAAAGTCTCAGATATCTTACCAGCCTGTTCAAGTGGCTGTTACAGCCTTTATCTGGAAGATAAGCAAAATATGTAATTATTTGAAGGGGTTGAAAAAAATATAGATTCAGACCATTTTTCCGTTGAAGAGTGTAGATTTATATAAATTTTTAGAAGACGAATTTGATGAATATTTCGACCAATTTACACGGACCTGTAGGAACAGAGTATTTTGCCCAAGACCGCAAACTAATTTGAAAATTTCGACGATGAAAATTTTAGAGTTCGATTTTGGTTAATCAAAACGTCTGTAATATTTCCTTTAATAGAGAGTAATATAAAAAACTTCAGTTGACAATATCAAATACGAGTATAGAATTTAACGATTTTGAATGACCGTTACCTATAACATTTATTTATTTAGCATCAGTGGCTGATACATATTTCTAACAGTTAGTTTTTCAGAGACTTTGACGCTGAATCAGGAAAAAAATATCAGCAACCCTTATCTGTTTGACATAGTTAAGTTATGTGTCAGATAACTATCCGAGACTTTATTCAAAACCTTTGAAACTGGACTTGAGCCTCGTATATAATAAATGTCCTGCAGATGTGGCTTTAGTAGGGGCCATAATTATACGCCTCGGTGGCCGATAAACTGTCAAGTGCATAACCTGAAATATATTGAATTTGAATCGAGTGGTTGACTTTTTATTTGGAGATAAAACACTTTGTGGTCTGATTCTTTAAGCATGACTTGATTTGAACCAATAAAAATTAGTTCTCATCGATCTTATACCAATCAAAATAAACAACATTCGACGCAACGGGCCCAAAGGTCTCTAGGCGCAGCTTCTCACAATAACATTCGCGATATTAATTTTCCTTCAAAGTCCGCGAGTTTTCCTCCAAGCTCTTCCATTTTACTTTTATTAGAAAAATTTCAAAAATTCCGCCAAGCTCCAATACAAAAAGCGTGGCCTGGACTTAAACAGCTTGTCATTGGACATCAGGATCCGTTGCAACAACCCCCTTAAATATATCTTAATGCAAAAACAGCATTGCCGACTGAATACCTAAAACAATATCGAAAGTTCCATACCTATAAGAAGAAATTTTCTCATATATCAATCTCCTATTGCTTTCCTCAATCCTCATCTGTATAGATGAAATCAACTCTTCATCGACTGCATCTCTCAAGTCTCCACTCAAATTAAAGCCATTCAAAGTCATTCGAGAAAATTGCTTTATGCGGTCTTCTTCACAATTTTACTGCTGCAGCAGAAATACACCATCAATAGGCAAACCACTGAAAGGAAGCTGATTCAATCAGTCATGAGCAATTAAATGACCCGAGTTTTATTCATACTCTCGAACTAATCAAAACCTATTCTGATTTTGTGAAAGGTACCGTACCTACCCCCATCGTAATTTTGATGATCATGATGACGATGACTGTATTACGTAGCCATACTGCACGAGTAGGTACTGCGAACATTAATAAAACACCCACCGCACCTGATATACTGTATCATTAACCAGTCGGCGAAATACTCAAGATTAATTACAACTCCGCGTGGACTTTGATTGATAGGACGACCGTTTTCATTTCAATTTCGAAAATTGCCTAATTTAGCTGAATTTCATGCAGAGGTAGGTAGTACGTCACAGAGCAGCACGAAAATATCAGTAGTTCCGTCATATACAATCACTTTTTGTGTTGTTGAATGATAAAGGAAACGTGCAAATTCTGCTGTTAAATATTGAAGTGAACAAAAAAATAGGAAAGCATTTCACGTTGCAGATTGAAAAGTTTTTCTATGAAAACTCAATACTACCCTGTGGGGATTTATCATCCCTCATAATTAAAATCTTCATAAAGAAAACCGAAATAAAATTTCCATCAATTAAAAGCTACTGACTTCTGACATTGTGATTAAATTTACTTTACCAATCTGCAAAAGAAATTTCTCAGAGATATGTACATATAATTTCAGATTTGAAGTAGTGCATTCAAAGAAATAGAAAATGATAGAGACAAGAATATTGCCAGATACAAGATTGGAAATCAAATACAAAGATAGAAAAATTCATAGCATAGTTAAAGAGATATTTAGATTTACTAGACATTCGCATGCACATGCGAATTTCCGATATAATATTGTAGATTCGCATACATGCGAGTTTCCGATATAATTAAGGAAATTCGCATGCATGCGAGTTTCCTGAACCTTACAAAGGAACCGGAAATTCGCATGTGCTCAAAATTCACCTCTGAAAAGAATCCGCGCGCGCGAATTCTTTTCAGAGGTGATTTTTAAAATATAACTCCAGTAAAAGGGAAAATCAAGTTTTTCTAAGCATGTGAGCTGGGAAATACTCGGAGCTTTTACACTCCTAGTGGGGTAAATAAGCTACGGTGCGAATTTACCTTACGCTTCATTTTCTGGCATCAGTCTTAGCTGCCATCAGTATATTATGACATCAGTATAGTCCATATGGAAATTTTTCACATGCGAATCTGCTACCTAAAAGTGTACATTCGCATACATGCGAGTCTCCGCAAATATATAGGAATTTCGCATGTATTTTATTTTCAAAAGTTTCGTTGCGAGTTTCCGAAATAGTGTGTAGATTCGCATAGTTTCTCATGCGAATTTACGTTCCAAAAGCATACATTCGCATGCATGCGAATTTCTTCTTTATAGCTAGACATTCGCATGCATGCGAATTTCTACTTTACATCGATATTTATACTAAAAAAATTTAGATATACAAAAACACACAGCGAATTATAGAGAAGTTATTTTGAATAAAAAACACTATCATGAAAAAAAATAAGAAATTATTGGACGACAAAAAAATAAGAACAACCCAATGAAAAACTAATAGCGCTCTTCTGAATACACTTTACAAAAAAATACTACATCGAAAAGCCACAAGAGAGTTGAACGGTTGATAGGCCGCCATAGATACTTGAAGTACCACAAGAAGAATATGGCTGACCTTGAATGAAACCACAACCGAGAGTATCTATCATACGGAAGGATAGAAATTCCCTGTTAACCCTCGTAAAAATCTGTATCTCTTTTTACCAATATTCGACGTCCACGACATCTGGCGATAAAGACCATAATGCGACCACAGAAAAATACCAAAGCCCATATTTTTAAAAATATTAACTTATTCCCTTAGAAATTTGCATAGAGAGGTGAAAAATTAAAAAAAAAAAAACGTTTGACCTCTCTGGTTTGTTTGCATTACACCAATTTGTTCGTTCGCTGTCATTTAAATATTCCTTTAGTGAATAATTAAATAATAATAATGTAACCTATTATCGTGGTATGTGCTATAGTCCAACAAAAAGCTTTAATAAACTTGCCCCTGAAGAATAGTTCTTCTCTTAGTAACAACAGATATTATACAACATAATTTATAAAGTATCGTCTGCTGAATTTTCATGAAAGTTCTTCCAATTTCGTCGATTGCGTTGACATGATTAAACTTAATAGAAAAGTGAACTGTCACGATTAGTAAAAACGTCGATATTCACACAAAAGCAAAACTTTTCCAGTTTCTTCTATGAAAGTTTAATTCCTCTCATTGTACAACATTTCCCTCGGCACGCACTTATCGTGTTTGTAGAAATTTGTTACGTGAGAACCTGCACAAAGAACTACGCCTTCGAAAATCAGTAGAACTCGAAAAATACAATCAAAAAACTTCCCATAATATATGATTCAAGGTCTAACTAAAAAGGGAGAAGGAAATAAGTTAAGGCGCAAACAAAACGAAATAAGACATCAAATCACAAGTATGACCTGTCCTATTGGATGTATTTTCACTCTCATGAAAGTTGTATTCTCGGTTCGATGTTAGATATTCATGAGAAGTTAGACAGAGGAATGAACACAACTTAGGTATGTAGGTACGATGTTTAGATATATTTTTTTTTTATAGAACCTACAATCTCTCGCCCAGTTGTTGTCTTCTCTAACACCCTGTAGCTCAGTAGGTGTTGATGATAGACCACCCTCCGATACGATATTTTTATAACATGAACCAAATCGTGCAAACTTTTGACATGCTGACGTCAATATGACGTAAAATTTGCTAAAATCTGATGACAGCATGTAGCTTTGCAGTTACTGACAATATTGGTGAAAACATTCTCTATAGCTTATAACATGCAGATGGCTCTAGCATTTATAATATTTATCCATCTACTATAGTATGTACCTACTTAAAATAAAAGTGTAGGAATTTTCTTTGTTACTTCAAAGCGTGAAAACTACTGGATAGATTTAAATGAAACTTTTTTTGAAATGATTCTTTCGACTGTGATATGGTTTAAGGCTATCTCGTTCATTGCCACGTTTGATCAAATAAGTTTATTCTGACTTTACTGTCTCTTTTATTTGGCTTTTGTCAAATAAGTATTTTATTCAGTTTAAAAGAAAATACTTAAGGGAGCCAACAGCCAACGCTGCCTTTAATATCTTAAGGAAAGCTCTCTGCTTCATTCAATAGCTGAGCTACAGACCAAAATCTTACATGATCAAATTAAATTTAAACATAAATTTCGACCAAATATTTAAAAAAAATTTCATGTTTTTATAATTGAAATAATTAGAGCAAAAATTGTGTTTGCGTCAACATTTTTTATTCTTTTTAAAAAATGCCTTATGTCTCATGACATTATATTTTGAATCCAGCTGCGGGCATTTCGCCTTTTCGGCAGTTTTAACGAAACGCATTATAATACTGTCAGTCGGTCATCGGTCCATTATGAGTATTAGGAATTTTAAATATTTATAGAACGAAACGAAAAAAGGGCAAAATTGTTTAGACAGTTTGAAATATGGCTTGATCCAGTGGCATTCATTTTCAATGGCCCGCTTATCCTTTAAGTGGGACGCGGGTGTAGCTTGCTCAAGTGGACCCTCCATAGCTCTCGATCCTCCGCCATCGACTCCAAATCAAGGGTCTACCTAGAGGGCGCTTGCCTGATGGTACGGATTTCATAACACGTCGTGGTTTCCTGGTTCGGTACATTCGTTTAACATGACCAAACCACCGAAGCATGGACCGCTCCGTTCGGAGAATTAGCTGCTCGACATTGAGTTCCTCACGTATTCTGGTATTTCCAATGCGATCTCTACGGGTTACACCAGAAATACAACGGAGGAATCTCATTTCGGCAGCTTGTATTCCCGATCTTATTTTTTCGGCCATAGGTAAGATTTGGAACAAACACCGAATTAAAGACTGACAACTTAGCTTTGACACCAAGTTCATTCCTCCCGCCTGAGCAATCTTACAGGAAAACTCAGCTGCATTGCTCCTTCCCTGACTCGTAAATAAAACCCTGAGATACTTAAACTTCCCCACCTATTTCACCTGGGACTCCACTAACATGTAGAGTTGACCTTTGCTTCAGATTTGTTCACGTTTACCTTCATCTCAGCTTCAACTGCGCTGTAACATCCAGTCCATATAAGTAATGAAAAGGAGAAGAGACAAGACGTACTCCTGGCGCAGTCCAACACCCGCGGTGAAAGGTGCCATTTCAAAAAAATATTTTCATTTGAGATTTGTTAATTTTAGCAATATGCGGAGGGAAAACAAATAAAATTTTCGAAGTAAATACCATCCAAATGGTATACATAACATTATAAGACAAAGAATTAGGTAAATAGTGGAGTTATAGAGGGCGTTGGGAGCGGCGATGTGGTGACTGGGTGTTTCTCCCAGTTTCTAATAATCCTCGTATAATAAGGTTGGTTGCTCCAAAGCGTGTATGAAGAACGAACTAAACAAAACCAAAGGATTACGAAAAGCCAAAGCGGCAGGTGCAAGTGATACAGCAAAGTCCATACAAAATTCATAATCATAACCAGCGATGCCACTTCTAAAAAATTTTCTGGAGTAGAATTGCCTAAAAAAGTGGAGTAGATAGGAAAAAACGGGAGTAGATTTTCAGAAAGCATCAATGTACATACCTTTTTCAAGGTAGAACGCCGAAATGTTTGCATTTTGCGAATATAATGATATAGGGCATGGCTCGGGACTAAGCCCCCAAACTATTCTATGCTATAACTAAAACCAATATTTCATACATGGTTAGGTTCGGTTGAAATTGCTGCCGACAAAAGGCCGATACATTTAGACCATTATAAAGTCCCGTCTTCTGATACCACATAAATCTATAGAAGAAGTTTCGTCCTACTCGTTGAACCAGTTTGAAATTTTAATGAAGCATAGGAGATTACGACTGTCTAGGCTTGTTAGATCGTTTAGATCGTTGTAATAGAAAGCTCCCAAATGGAGTTTCCGTTTTCGGGAGAGAGCCGGATAAGTTCAGAGAAAGAGATGAACGGTCTCCTCCTCCTCTTATTCCAAACAACTTCTACAAAAATTGTTTGAGAATACGTCAAGCCTTGATGTATATGCATGCATAAATGGTAAGTCGAAGTCGAAATCTATCAAAATGTCAAAGGGAATATGTATTACTTATCTATGTATATCTACAAAACCTTCAGTTAATTTTTTAAAGCCATAGAATCGAAAACTCCAGGAAGAAATTAAATTAATGAAGATATTTTTCCATCTTGAGTGCAAAACTTTCATATTTCGTGTAAACGTGATTTATATCATGTCTTATAATAGTGTCCTTTATTTCTACATAAAGGTTCTTTAAATGAGTGTTTAAATCGAGCATTCGGGGTTTTTGTGGAGGTCCGGCAAAATCATCTACTTACTCTTTGAAACATTTCTTCAAACGTATTTAGGTACGAAGATCATAGCCAAGACTCAAAACACTTGATTTCTCACTTATCGACTTGTTTATAAACTTTATAAACACATCAGTTTGTTTCTTTTTTAAAAGATACTTACAAAATTCACCAAACTCGGAAAAAAGCGTGTTATTTTATTGCATAAGAAAGCGGCTTTGAAGTTTGAACAGTGGGTACTCACCTCAGAAAAACTCAGAAAATCATTAACTAACATTAACTGACGGACCTACTACATCACAGCGCAGCGATAGGATAGGTATAAGAGATACACACACAATTCAAACTCACCAAATAACTCGGAGAAAAGCGTATTATTTTCCAGAAATACTCAATTACACCACAGCGCGAAGAAAAGCGGGTTATTTTTTTGCATAAGAAAGCGGGCGTTGAACAGAGAGGACCAAACTCAAATAATCGCAAGTGTACAAAAGGGAAAGGCGACAAATTTGTTCTATCCAGAATCCAGTGAGAGATTTTATAACCTGACATATTTCGGGTTATTTTAGCTTTGGTTTTGGGTTATGCTCAGAGAGTGTGGGCAGTTCTAATACTAATGATAAAGAAGGCGAAGTGTGTGTGTTTCCGTGTGTGCTTGAAAATAAAGTTCAATTGAGTTGCTTGTAGTGTGGTCGGGTCGGGTCGGGGTGTGTATGTGTAGGTGTAGCTTGCGCAAATGAATAGATACATATACATAATTATATCCCGTGGGTTTTATGTTGCTCGTTTTTAAGTAAACATTGTTGTGTAGCTGAAACTGAAACTTTTAAAAGGTAACCCGGTAGGAATCGGGTTATATGGACGCCACGCCACTGATGCATGCCCATAAGACAGTGTCGCGTAATGACACCTATTGTGGCGCTGATATGCCTTCTGTCAAGATCGATCAATATTTCTTATAAACCTGCTTTTAGCAGTCGTAGTTAGAAAATTTATTGTAGGGTGAAAACTGCAAGTCCTCGTAAGGTACTCTTGGTTTAACATTAAGAGCCCAAAAGATATATTAATTTTATATTGGATCTGCTAATGTTTCGAATTTTGTCTACGCTCCGAGTTATTTGTTAATTGGATCATTATGTTTTCTACCTACAAATTCGCCATACATAGTTTTACCTGGGGCTACCAGTTTTCCAGATAAATTCCAATAAATTAATCCATAAAGTGGCTACATACTACTTACTTGTCATTAATGGCCTAAAAAACATTTTAGAAAATTGTGAAATATTATTTATTAAACAAAATAAAGAAATGGATTACAAATTTGAAATTGGAGTAGATGATGGGAAATTATAAGTGAAGTAGGGAGTAGATTTCTGAAATTTGTGAAAATGTGAAGTAGATCTACTCCAATTGGAGTAAAGTGTCATCGCTGATCATAACTACACTCTCGTAGAGCAATGCCAAATGAAAGTCACATGGGAACAGTTGTAAAAGGGTTGAGAGATGTGTTTCGTATATGTAAAAACAAATGAGTAGGTATTCTAAAATTCAAACTCAATGGTCCCATTTCTCACGAACAGTTTAAATCTGAAATTCTAAATTGAGTACAATTCCAAGACTCCAGATAGTTTTCCTTCACCTTGCAAGTATATAACTTTGAATATAATCCAAGGATCAAACTTTGTCCCACACATGTACAGTACAGAGGATACAAATTTAATTAATTTGCAAATAAAGAATCTACACGGATTTTCTCTGTCACCTTCTGCCAACACAATTTCCGTATAACCTACTCCCCAACAAGTTATGAATGCAATAGCAATCATAATGTTTTCTAAAGAACTCACAGATACAATTCAGAATAACAACTCTCTAAAAGGAAGTGAATCCCAATGACACAAGATCAAGCGGTGTCTAAAGACAAAACACCAACAAACTTGACCTACCTCACCCATTCGCATCGCATACACAAAATGTTGTTCATCCCAGAACGAGATTTGTAGCTAAAGTTGCTGTCAAACTACTAGTACGTGACCAGTATGTGCTATCTATCTATGGTATGTAACCCTTTGCAATTTGTTTCCTCTTCTCGTTTGCCAATTCAGTACAGAGAAATGCAGACAAAATCAGCAGCATTAGAAAAAAAAAAAGAAGAAGAGGTTTAACTGGAATCTGCACCATGTCCCGCCAGTAGTTGGATGCCTCCATAGAATGTCCCTGTTAATCGTGTGCTGCTGGTGCTGCTGGCTTTCTTTTCTTTCTCTTCTCTGGCTACAGATTTCCTTTTTTTAAAAATCAGCAAACACGTTCTTTTTTATATCGAGACGATGTATCTTTGCTCAATGAAAACCGGATTTACTTACAATCAAGACGAAGGATGTGTAGATGTACGAGTACTCGTAGTTAGTCGTAAATCTATGGTAGTGCGTAATGATTTCATGAGTGGAATTTAATTGGAGGATTAAGTGCAAACTGTAAATACTTATAGTCACATACTTGTGGTAGTGGGAATGAATTCACTATACGGATACGTTGGACTTGGATGATGATCTCTGATGGAGGTTCTACTCCAGCGATTGGGTATAGTTAAGATGCAAGTGATTTCATGCATACGAGTGAGCTGTAGGTTGTTAATTTGAATACGAGTTTATTAGCCTTAGATTTGCGATGTATAGCTTTTTTGGTTGTAGTAGATTTCGGATTGCTTATTGAGTAGATGGTTATAAAATCTAGGAACACAGTTCTGTGAAGACTTTAGCTGGCAAGAATAACATTAGAGTGATAATGGAATTGCTATGACTCCCACTGAACACATACAAAGAAAGTGATGAATAAGAGTACGTATAGTTTCTTTTTGTCGTTGTCCAAGCAGCTTCGGAAAACATTCTTTGAATATACCAAAGGCCTTATTGATATCTTGCCTGCGAAGCAACCTATAGTCGTGATACTTATTACTGCGCCGATTATCTGAGTCTGTCAGGAGAGATTTAACTCTTACAGCGGCTCAGGTGAGGCCGAATTTCATTTGTCAGAAGACATGTTGTACCATAGACTTTTAAAAAACCTAAGGTTCCTTTGTCTGGTAGAATAGGCAATCCAGTTCCATGTTTGGCGAGCTTCAAAATTATTTGAAATGAAGAATATTTCATTGATGTTGCTTAAGAAGACTAAGGCAGTTCTTGATCGGTCTGTGCTGAAGTGGATCTATAGTACTTATCCTTCAAGGTTTCATCTTCCTACCACAGAAGCTGAGCTGGCAGGAATGTTGAAGCATTCATCACACTGGTAACTGAACAAACGTACCCGCCCGGCTTTGCTCGTGCACAGGAATTGCTGAGGTCTTAGATAATAATGTTCTTTCGTAAAATCCGAAAAATGAGAATAAATCGATTTTTTGGAATTTTCGTTCTGCCTAAACCTGAAATACAGCAATACAAAAAAAATAAAAAATCAAAAAAGAGGTGCCACGCCCCTTTGCCCAATTTTTACCGACGCGAATTTTTAGGAACGAAATCGAAGCGAATGTTGAACTGAGCGTTCCACTTACGTCACCATACCAACTTGAGGTTAAATTGACCGCTTTTTTGAGATTATATAGCTCCGCTCCTGTAATAATACGCCTAAACCAAAGAAAAAGCCGGACAAATATGGCCTACGATATCCTTCGGAAATAAGAGAATTGGTCAACCAAAAAAGGAAAGCGCGTAAAAAATGACAACAGAATCGTTCTCTGCAGCATAAAACACATTTCAACTTTTTGTGGAACTTGTTGAAGACGCGTGCGATAGGCACTTACTTCGAATGCTTAACTCCGAAAAAAGATTCCAATTATTCACTTTGAAAAGCTGTAAAAGTCACCAAAATGCCTAAAATCACCGCGCCGCCAATTAAAATAAAACAAAATGAATGGACAAGGGAAGATAAAGATAAAGCGGATATTTTTGCAGCCCATCTGGAAGAAACGTTTAAACCGTACGATGGTCAAGTGGTTAACGATAACAACGATGGGAATGGGACTGAACTAATGTCTGACGATTCAACACTCGCAAATGCAACGCTAAGAGAACTGAAACATGGGATCGAGGATCTCAAACCTACACTGAACCAAATTTGGTAGTGATATTGACAAAAAAGCACGTAGACTTGAAGAAATGGTGATCAATATAAGGTCAACACCTCCTGTCCGTTGTTTTGACAAATATTTTGTTATATTTAAGAAATATTGTCACTTCGAAGAAAGTTTCATCAAAATTAGTGTTCTTCGTTTAAAAAAAATATTCTTCAAATTGAAAAAAACATTCTTCAACTCGACGCATCGTGCATTATTAATCAACGAAATTTTCTTCATTTTTACGTATTCTCTTCTTTAAATTGAAAATCAATTCTTCATTTCAACCCTTCACTTTTTTCATATTAAATAAATATTCTTTAATTTCATGCATCAATTTTCTTCAATTCTTAACTTATTTATTCATCATTAAAACATTTTTTTAAGGTCAAAAACATTTTTATTTATTTATTTATTTATTTTATTTATATATATACAATTAAACGTTTTATTTTAACTTACATTTTTATAAGTAATTTAACTTAAATACTTTTTTTTTATCATAATTGGGCTTGACTTTATGCAGGTTTAGCAGGTTTGGGTAAAGGTCCTAGCTAAATTTGGAAAAATTAAACAAATTGATTAAAGTTTGTTTAATGTTATGTGATTTAGAAATACGACGACTTACTTATTGCCCAGTTATGATGATCATTGGCTGAATATTTGTCTTGATGCATCTAATCCGCACGGTTTATCGAGAAAGATAGCCTAGAAAAGCATGTTAGCTTTGGGGAAAAAATTATAATAAAAAGTTTATGTTTTTTTAACTCATTTAGCTGCGATTAAAGATAGGTATACTCTACATTTTCTTCTAGAAAGGAAGTGATGAAAAATATTTATTTTACTTACGTTTTTCTTATACAAGTGTGTTTGTGAAGTTTGCTCAGTTGCCTCACTTTAATTTATAATTTTCTTGACACGACTTCACTTTGTCACACTTTCAAGAATAAAAGTTATCACTTCGAACGCAATATTGAACAATAAAAATTAAACTTCTTCAAATTGATTAATTTCTTCAATTTGAAGAAAAAAACGATTAAAAATCTAAAAATATGTTATGAAAAATTGTTGATTTGAATAACTAATTCTTCAAAAATTAATAAAATATTTTCTTCGATATCACCTACCGGATTTAGTTCAGTCAACGAATTCAGTTTGTCAATATGACGAAATTTCATTCGTTTGAATAAAATACTAAATCGGACAGCTGTTGAAGAAATTTTATTGATTTTGATTATTAAATTTTCAATAAAACGAAAAGTTTGATGAAACATTGTCGATTCCAATAATAAATTCTTCAAATATTGACAAAATATTTTCGTCAATATGACCTACGCGATTTGGTTCAGTGTAAGAAAGCCCCGGGCTATGATTTGATCACAGGAGAAATTCTCAAAGCTCTTCCTAGAAAAGCACTAATTAAGCTTCTCCATATTTTAAATGCTGCGCTCAGTTTAAAACACGTGCCGAGCCAATGGAAAGTTGCGGAAGTCATAATGGTTCTAAAACCAGCAAAACCGTCAAATCAGGTAAAATCGTACAGACCAAATTTCGCTTCTTCCAATCATATCCAAAATTTTCGAGAGGATATTACTAAGGCGTCTACAACCGGTTATAGAAGATATCAGAAGATAGCAAAAATAGGATGATCAAAAATCCACTCAGAATACTGGATTCCAAGGAAATCTTATCCCTGACCATCAGTTTGGGTTCAGAAGTAGATAAGCATTCGACGATTGACCAGGTTCACAGAATTACTGACGTAGGTAATCGAGAAAGCACATGAGGAACGAAAAATATGTTCAAGCACATTCCTTGATGTCTCGCAAGGCTTTGATAAAGTGTGGCACGAAGGCTTAAAACTAAAATTACGACAAGTTCTACCCGTACGTTTATACGATATTCTGAAATCATATCTCGGCAATTGACTTTTCCGTGAAAGACATGGAAACGAATACTCGGAGCTAAAAGAAATTTCGCCCGGTGTACCGCAAGGAAGCATTCTTGGGTCGCTTCTCTACGTGTTATATAGTCGTGATATACCTACCAAAGGAAGATGACACTATCCTTGCTACGTTTGCCGATGACACCGCTTTTCAGGCAGTAGGTAAATGAATGGACAAGGGACTATGCCGAATCGCCCTCGATGAAACAAAATCTGTTCACGTGAACTTCACATATAAAAAAACTAATGACTTGCCAATTTTTCTAAACTTTAAACCTGGGAATGACATTCAACGCAAAGCTGAAATGGAATTCGCACGTGAAAATGAAACGCAAAGAACTTCAACTCAAAAATATAGAGAAATGTACTGGTTACTTGGAAAACATTCCCAGCTTAGTACCGAGAACGAACTGCTTTTATACAAGCAAGTGCTAAAGCCGGTGTGGACCTACGGTATACAACTTTGGGGTTGCACCAAGAAAACAAATGCAAATGTGTCTTCGCAGAAACACTCCTGGGCCTACGATTTTTTTTTAAATTTTAACTCAAACGATTCGGAGATTTTCCAGCTATAAGATTTTGATTGGAGTGTAGGAGTGCACCTGTGAAAATTGATCAAAAATTTGACAAAGAGGGGTAGGACCTCACATACAAAAAAAAAAAAACATTCAAACGCTATTCTGCTACAGTAATGGGGAGCTAAAGTTTGGAAAATTTGGAACATTGATATGCATTGTCCTGATAGACAAGCATATTATCTGGGCAATACGATTCCTGGAAAAACAAAATAATTTTGAATACCACATTGCATTGCAATAAAAACTTAATTGATTTAAATTAATTTGAAATTGATTTTTCTATTTTTCTATTTTGCACTACGAAGTGTGCAGGGGGTTCGCCAGTTTTATTATAAAGACAGCCAGTAACTCAGCTGTCCTATACAGGACGCCATCTGATTGATCGGATAGTGAGTGAGTAAGGACTTTTACGTTCGCTTAGGTAACCTGTCCCTCTAGCCTGAAGTTGCGTTAAAATTTGGCTCGAGTTAGCTATCTTTTTAATAGGTCTTTTGGGCATGTCTACAAAAATAGTCTTTACTTATTTTTTGTAGTTCCCTTAGTGCAATAATATACGTTAGACAGACAGTCTACGTGTCTGTATAATCCACATCCAATATATCAGTCTCACATCGGCAGCCTTAAATATTTCCGTCCAGAGTCCAGACATAGTAACTCCTAAGATTTTGCTGTTAAATTTACATTTTAATACAAAGTTCTAGTTCTACTTTTCATTGTCGCATTTCGTGAGGGTATTCGCTGAAATGTTAATTTTTCTTTTCATTTACACACTTAAATGTTGGAGATAGTATGAAAACTTTGCGTTCATGGAATGTAATTAAAAAATGTATGTATATCTCTGTTTTTTTTTCCTGTTCTTGCTGAACATTCTTGTATTTCTTTTCAAGCAATAAAATTCCTTTGCAAGGTATATACCTACAGATATACAGAGATACATTTCACATTCACGATTCAATTACAAGTTCCATCTAAACGTTTAATCGATGATATTTGGAATCCCATGGAATCCGCGAAATTCACTTCTACATATACTCTACTTGTATGTGCAGCTAGGCGATAGTACTTACAGATACACCTTCACATTCAAGGGAGGAACAATAAAACCCAGTAAATCCAAGAAAACATCGTTTACTGAATTGTAAACGTGCAGGAAAGGAGGATAAGCCCCAAGACTTGGTTTATCAGCAAATGTGCGCAGAGGTTTTGCCACGGGCTCTTCCTTTCATGCGTTCCAAGTTTAAGGACGTCTTCAACCGGATAAACTATGCTGATGTCGAGCACCGTATAACTAAATATTTTGTTGTAGGAGTCAGGAGTATAACCTTATACACCGAAAGACAGTTGTCTTCGATTTTCTTTTTTTTTTATTGTTGCTCTACACAGAGTCGGTGAATATTTGTACCTAGAGTTTGGTAACATTTTATGTAAGAAGATGTGTGAGATTCTACAGAGAATGCCAGCGAAGGAGGATATTATTTCAATCGCGCAAAACATTAATGTCTATGTCGAGGAATTCACACAAGGCGGAAGGAATTATTGGGAGAAATTGATTTGCACAGGCATATCGAGAAATGGAAACGTTCATTCGACTAATTGAATTTGCCATCGACATCTGAAGGGTAGGTATGAACTATCCTCACCATTCCGTTGGGTATTAGAGGAATTTCCATATGGTTTACAATTTTACACAACTACGTCAACCGAATATGGGTTTTGATATGGTGACGTTGAGTACCATATCGGTCAACTGTTCTCTTGGGTTTATTTGATTTCACTGGTTCGGGTACTGCAGATGAACCGAGAGGACTTTTTTTATTGGTAACGTTTGACGCAAAACTAACCATTTAAAAAGTGTGGTTTCATGTGGGCAAAAGGACTATATATAAATCTGTGGCATCTATACCTACTATGGTCATTGGTAACAAGAGCAGAAGACAAGTTTAATTCATTGCTGATGATTGGATAGTTATCTTCAGGTATGTGATCGAATGTCTGGTACGTTGCGAATATCGGCCTAAAATATGACGGTCCACAAAAAAAAAGAAATTTCCGATTGCAGTGTCAAAATGGAGACTCACTCTCCTTACCTATAGGGAGATAGGCAATAAGACGACATTTCCGAAATATGGCAAAGGTTAACCGTCTTTGCGATGGTCGAATCAGCGTGATACCAAATTGATGTCCTATGGTTTACATTTACAAGGCAAAGGGACTTTCACTTGATCAAAACATGAAGCATCGAATGTGATGAATTTGGTATCGAGGACGGAAGAAATGTGTTCAGTATTTTGGACGTCTATATTTTCGAAGTTACTCTAACATGGACTTGGACCAGGACCACTATCTAGTAGAAGTAAATATAAATTAGCATATATATCGCGAGGAGGAAAGTTCGATGTTGAAAGACTGCGATCGCAAGAAGCTGATATAACCTGTTGCCGAACGAGTTTTCTTAAACTCCTCAAAAGAAGTTGCGTATCACCAGAGTCAAGTGATGAAGACAAGTGCCAAAAGGCTATCAAAAACGTTAGGTTTCATCAGGCGGATTGAATCTATAGAGAGATGTCACTTCATGTCACCTTTTTTCGAAAGTTTTCCGTTCCGTCTATCCATTAGAAGTATGTACTCTAATCAAGAGGTGAGCTCTCGTAACTATTGATTGTCCGCTACATACTCGTAGGACCCTAGTCTCAAGAACTTTCTGCACAAACTTGCGTATACGCCAGCTGTAGTTGGTCCAATATTTTTTTAGCCTACTCCTCATAGTCGGAGCTGTAGGACAACAGCTAATAAAAAATTAGAAACTAACAATTTTGTAAATTAAACTCGATTTTAAACGATTGTCTTTCACAAAAACTTTGACTGAACGAGAACGTTCCACCCGATCCAGTCGTAAATATTTTATTTCCTTCTTTTCATTGCAATATGAATATTGAATATAGTTATACTAGGTTGAACAAAATATCTGCCTATGGACTTATCTTGTCATATTTTCTATCATACACCGACACCCTTCTTACAAGGTGTTGTATGACAATGACATTGCACGAGGAATAAAAATGATCCCTTTTCTCAGTTAACAACAGCCATTGAAATGAAAAAGCTAGGCTACCCTGTCAGATGAAGAGAGAGTGGTCAGCGATCGTGTGGTTGAGAAGGGATGAGCAAGTGCAATTGAATTAGTCTACTTCCAGCCATAAAAGGGTTCGGTCGAATAGACCCGGGCAAAAAAGAGAATTCCATAGAGCCAGTTTTGAAATGAGTAGCGCCGCCTCTTTTTCTATCTGTGAATACGTGTTGTACCACAGAAATAACTGTAAATGTTATTAGGTGCCAGTGTATGCGTGAACAATTCGCCCTCCATTTACTTTAGCATGGAACACATACTTAACCACCTAATAACTTTTTGAAACTGGCTCTATGGATCTCTCATTTTTGGGCGGAGCTGGTGGTCTATTGTTTGGTCGCTGGTTTGCTCGTGGTAGTCCTTCGAAAATTATTTTCAGCTTTTTAAAGGGTACATAATTCTATTATCTATTATTATCTATTATTGCGGTGCCACATTGCAACTCCTAAGCACCAACCTCAGATACATCTCTTCAATTTTAATTTGTATAGTATATGGAATAGATATACAATTTATCTCTCAGAGAAGATCAATAGGTAAAACCAGTCCCAATTGGTATGTGACAATTTCTAGGTCCCTGCACTTCAGCTTCAACAAAAACATCTTTCTTAGGCGGCATCGACAAACATCAAACACACACCGTCTCTAAGGAGGAAACTTACTCACAAGTTTAAGTGGATTCAATAAGTCCCCATAGAAGCTACTCCCATCCGCTAAGACATTAGTGTCACCCCAGCGCACATATCCACGTAATAATGTCAATAATTTCAATTCCGCAAACATGCTCTCTCCATCTTGGATATCGGATAGTTGTTACTCTCGTACAAGATACATACCTGTAAAGAGAAAAAAAGAAAATATTCAAGTTCAGACTCAGAGGAAACTTAGCAAAGAAGAACAATGATAATAAAATGCAAAAAGAAAAACAGGAATCCTAACGACTTTTTCCCGTGTCGCCCCCTCCACATCCTGCCATATGCCGACGGATTGAGTAGCATTTTCCATCTTTCGCTGGAAATGATGATGCTTTCTTATTCTTAGTTGTTGTGTTGCCTCCTAATACCTTGCGGATAGTCATGACATGAAACCATGTTGATCGATAAATCACTCAACCAACACACATGCTGTTTTCGTGCAGCAGCAAAAACAAAAAAAAAAAATTATGGACCGACTACGACGAAGAAGACGAGTCGTGTCTCTTGGTGCCTCTTGACGAACATGGAGCTGGAGCTTAAGCAGAATACAACGTTGCACCTTCCGTCAGATGTGTGTTACTTATAGATAACGGTTAAGTGAAATGCATTCCTGAAACTTACGGTAATTGCATTTGGGAACGTTTTTCGTTTTATCGATATGTGGTTGCTGGTAGGATGCGGATCGGATCGGGCTGGCAGAAGATGCCAGAGCCAGATGCAATCATCTGCAAACTTGTACAAACTGAATTTTCCAGTTTCAATAAGAGAGGCGCAACAGGAACTGGTCGCCCGATTAAGAATCAGCTCGCCAGAGTGCCAAAGTCGATAAATCGACAGCCAAGGTGAAGGTTTTTCTTTCGACAAGCCCACTCCGCATCGACCGACGTACGGCGCAAACTTAACGAGTTTTTCCTTTGGTTGATCGGTTGCACTGTAGGTAATCGTTTTACGTTCATTAAGGATACCACGGCAGGTGCTAGATACTTGTCATAATCGTAAATGAAAAAAAATCAGACGAAGGAATATGTTATCGAAAACTGGAATATTGATAAATGATACAATTACGCGAATTGCCTGATGCATGACAGTAACTGGAGTGAATAATGACGAGAGACATCCTTTGCACTAATCGTGAAGCTAGTTTGACGCAAATTGATACATAATAAGGGGGTACTGGCCAGAGGTTAATGGAGATGCAATCAGCTCTGATTGGCGCTAATGGAATCAGTGAACTCTTGTTATGGGATGTTGGTAATTTTTGTTTTTGCATTTTTGTTTTTGCATCTTTCAACGAAGTCAGGATACATTTGCTTGTTGCGGCTAAATTTATAGCTCGACTGTCCAACGAGAAGAAGCTGCGAACTGCAAAGAAGAAGAAATTTGACGTTGAACGCCTTAGCACACCTGGTGTAGCCAGAATCTACTGAGAGCGCCTTAGTGAGAAACTCTTCATTGTGCGTTCAACTACCACACATGCCAAGAATCAGCGATGCCAGTACCGCGCTCACCACCCAGGGAAAAGGTGACAAAAGATGCACACAAGAAAACGCTGCAGCGCAAAACAAAGCCGAGCTACTGGCTTTAAGACCGGAACACATGATCTTCGAAATAGCGATGGAAGCCTAGTTACCGAAGCACAGGGGATAGTAGAAGTGTTTAAGCAGGATTTCCAGATTCTAGCTGCTGCTAAATTGGCATGATATATAGAGAGTGAATCAATGAAGAACCAATTCCACCACCTAGAAGAAATTGTCCTAGAACCTAGATATAAAAAAGTTTATGAACAACAAGGCCGCGGGCGCTGATGGCTTACCAGCGGATCGGTGGCGATGTTGTGGTTGGACGCATGCACCAAATCATCCGGCAAGTGTGGGTGTTATGTTCTACTTTTTTAAATTCAATTTATTTATAATTCAACTTAATTTAGGATAATATAATAGATATAATGATAGTAGGTTTGATATTAGGTTAAGTTAATATAAGATTAGGTTAAGTCTGGTTAGAACGAACGCTGACAGTAGAATGCCATCTGAATTCACGTGGGGATACATCAGTGCTATCAAATGTCATTCTTCACGTATTTTCGAAGGTGGTAGGATTGCTTTGCTGGTAGAGTTCAGATACAACACTCCTCCCATCTCAGATTGAACTAGTACTTTTAATTCGAAGTCGTTCCGAGCGTCGGACGGTCGGCTCTTGTTGTTCTGGCTCTAGTGTGTTAGACTCTCCTTCGTCTTCTTGCAGCTCTTCACGTGGTCTATCATTTTCGATCACCGTTGATGTCGATCTTTCTTGGATTGCAGCCTCAGGAATACCTGGAAGCCTGGTACGTAGTTGGTCCAAATGTCGCCGCGTAGTGTTTCCGCCTTCAGTAGTTACAGCATATGAAACTGGTCCAGTTTGTTTTTCTACGTTGGCTGGAATCCACAATGGTCCACTCGAATAGTTCCTAGCCCAAACTTGATCGTTAGGTTGTAGCTGTTGGACATTACTCGGTGGTTTGTCTTTTCTCGTCGATCGAAGGGGTGTACTATCCGGGTGTATTTTGTCGAAGTACGTCGTTGGACGTCGTCGAAGTAATATTTCAGCTGGGGATTTTCCGGTAACGGTCGACGGTATCGTATGTTGGCTCAGCAAAAATCTCGCAAGCCGAAGTTCCATAGGCCCGGAAGAATTTCGCTTTAGATACTCTTTGGTTGTGCGAACCATTCGCTCAGCTTGACCGTTACTCGAGGGGTGAAAAGGAGCAGTTAGTATGTGTGAAATCAAGTTACTTTTACAAAATTTTTGGAATTCGTCGGATGTGAATGCTGTCGCGTTGTCCGATACGACAGAATCCGGTAACCCGTGCGTGGCAAACACGGAGCGTAGACTATTTATCGCACAAGTCGAACTTGTCGTTGAAACTAGTTTTACCTCCAACCATTTGGAAAACGAGTCCACTATAACGAGAAACGTCTTACCTTGGAATGGGCCGGCGAAATCTATATGTATACGTGACCATGGTTTCGTAGTCACTTCCCATGGATGAACTGTCGAATGCGCCTTTTCTGGTCGAGATTGCTGGCAGGTAACACATCTTTTCACCGTCATCTCGATGTCGCTGTCCATCTTCGGCCACCACACGTAGCTTCTGGCCAGGCTCTTCATTCTCACCACTCCAGGATGACTAGCATGTAAAATTTTAAGTATGTCCTGCTGGGCAGCTTCTGGAATGATAATACGATCGCCATAAAGCAAACAATCTTTATTTACCGAAATCTGGTCCCTCCTTTGAAAGTATGTCCTCACACGACTGTCATCCGGTTGCACGACTGGCCAACCCTTCAACACCCAATGGAGAACACGTCTCAAGATTTGGTCGTTCAATGTCATCTTCGCGATATCCGTTGATTGAAGAATTTGTGCGTCATCGTTATCGACCATGTTGACTCGAGCTTCGGCATCTGCATTTGATGAATTGTTGGGTAGACGGCTTAGCGCATCCGCATTACTGTTCTTGATGCCAGGTCTATGGACAATTTTGAAGCTGTATCCATTTAAAAATATACTCCATCGTAACATCCGGGGAGAGAGTATAACTGGCGTAGGTTTTTCTGGGTTGAATAATCCGATCAATGGTTTGTGGTCGGTAACGATAGTAAACATTCTTCCGTAAAGGAAATTATGAAATTTCTTCACGCCTGCGATGATCGCTAACGCCTCCTTGTCGATTTGAGCGTAATTTCGCTCCGTAGAAGTCATCGTCCTTGAAAAAAATGAAATTGGTCTTTCTTGACCATTAGGTAAGTTATGCGAAAGGACTACGCCGATTCCGTATGGAGACGCATCGCACACTAATAAAATTGGTAACTTACCGTCGTAGTTTATGAGTATTGTTGCACTTGAAAGTATTTTTTTTAATTTCTCAAATGCTTCGAAATGTTCGGAGTTCCACTGCCACTTTGCATTTTTATCCAGTAGTCTATGGAGTGGTTCAGCGATACTCGCCTTGTCTTTTAAAAATGAGTGATAAAAATTTATCAACCCCAGGAACGCTTGTAATTGTTTTTTATTGGTCGGTGACGGAGTTTCCATGATAACACGTACTTTTTCATCGGATGGACGAATTCCGCTGCTGTTTACCACGTAGCCAAGAAAAGAAACAGATGGCAAATCAAACTGGCATTTCTCACGTTTTAGTCGCAGTCCCGCGTTACTTAATCGGCGAAAAACTTCTTCAAGAGTTTCTAGTAAATGTGCCGTTCCTTCAGAGATGATTATTATGTCGTCATAATATACCACTACACCAGATATTCCTTGCAATAATTCTTGTATTCGCTTCTGAAAAAGACCTGGCGCAACAGAAATACCGAATGGTAATCTTTTGACACGGAATGCTCCCTTATGTGTAGAAATTGTAAGTATTTTTGACGTTTCCACGTCAACGATCAGCTGCAGAAATGCTTGTGCTAAGTCAATTTTAGCGAATTTCGTTCCTTTAGGAATGTTCGCGAGAGTGTCGTTCACTGCAGGTGTTTGTAAACAATGTGGTGACAGTGCTTTGTTTACAGTGCACTTGTAGTCGCCGCAGATTCGCACCGAGCCGTCCGGTTTTATTACAGGAACTATCGGAGTTAGCCACTCGCTATATTCCGTTGGTTCTAAAATCCCCTGACTCACTTGTTTATCAATCTCTGCTTCTATTAGTGGTTTTAATGCATACGGTGGTGACCTTGCTTGAATTTTGATCGGTTTCACAGTTGGATCTAGACTGAGCGTTATCTCTTCACCGACATAAGTACCTAACTCTTCGGAAAACAATTGTTCATATTTCTCGAGCAAGTGATCGATAGGTGCATGTATACGATGTACGCCTTGTACTGCTATTCCCAATTGGTCGAACCAGTTGCAGCCCAATACGTTTGTACGATCACCAGCGATAATGTAGAGGGGAAGGTTGTTTATCGTTTTGTTATTGTACAACACGTCTACGTACATCAGACCTATAACTGGAATAGGGTTATTTCCATAATCAAATAGATTCAAACCTGTTTTGATAAGTGATGGTTGATTATTCCTCCTAAGTTTGCTCGCATTGTTTTCCGACATCATTGTATAATTAGACCCAGTATCCACCTCGAATTCACACTGGACTCCGTTTATTATTGTTGTTGCAATTTTCTTTAAATTTCCGATAGGCTGGATTGAATTAACACGACGTCTACTACTCTTACTGTGATTGGAATTGGTTTGATTTGGTTTGGATTGACAGACTCTCTTAATATGACCAATACGACCGCAGTTATTGCATTTTGCGGAACGAAAGGGACATTCTGATCTGGAGTGCTTATTTCCACAACCATGACATGTAAGTAAGTTCTGCTTGGGATCTGCTTTTCGGTCGTCTGAACTTTGTGGATGTTGTGAGTACGACCTTGCTCGTACTGAATTTACGTGGATTGATGCTGAATTATTCTGTATTACCTGTTGATTCTTAGCTGCCGTCTCAGCAGCAATGGCTCGTTCTTGGACTGTTTGCAGTGTAATAGAATTTTCTACTAAAAGCGATTGTTGTAGGTTGGTGTTTCGCAACCCGCAGACAAGTCGATCTCGCAACATTCGGTCGACGGTCTTTCCGTCGAAGTTGCAATCGATGATGAGATGACGAAGCTCGGCTATATAATCTGAAACTGATTCATGCGGTTGTTGATCACGTTTGAAGAATCGGAAGAATGCAGCGATCTCCGATGGAGTTGGAGTAAAATGTTTCGTCAGTGTTTCAATTATAGATTTGTACGAGACATTTTCGATTTGATTTGGCGAAATGAGGGACTCTACCAAATCGAAACAATGTGCTCCGCAGCTAGTAAGAAATGTTGCCTTCTGTATTTCCTCGTCTTTAATGCTGTTCGCTAGTAAGAACATTTCGAAACGCTTCTTATAGGAACTCCATGCTGAAGGGTGTGTAGTATCGAACGTCTCTATGGATCCAAACGATGCCATTGTGGTTCTGCTGAAATTGTAATTAGAATGCGTTTTAGAATCTTCAGACTTAACCTCTGTGGTGATCTCCTCAATATCCTCTTGCTCGCTCATATGGTTTGGTGGGAATGGCCGATGATAGTATTTATTTGTTTGTTTCGGTGTCCTAAATCCTCGTCGCCAGTGTTATGTTCTACTTTTTTAAATTCAATTTATTTATAATTCAACTTAATTTAGGATAATATAATAGATATAATGATAGTAGGTTTGATATTAGGTTAAGTTAATATAAGATTAGGTTAAGTCTGGTTAGAACGAACGCTGACAGTAGAATGCCATCTGAATTCACGTGGGGATACATCAGTGCTATCAAATGTCATTCTTCACGTATTTTCGAAGGTGGTAGGATTGCTTTGCTGGTAGAGTTCAGATACAACAGTGGGTGTGGACGAAAACATGCCCGATGATTGGATTATCAGCTCCATATGCGCCATCGACAAAAAAGGCGATCCTATATCTTGAAAGAACTATCCCTAAGATATGCCTGCTTATTGTCGCATACAAGATCCTATCCAACGTGTTGTGTAAACATCTTAAACTGTCTTCCCGCCCGGCAGATCGACTATAGACCAAATTTTCACACTGAGACAAAATTGAGGAAAAAACGAACGGATTTTAGGTCGAGACTCATCACCTATTCATCAATTTTAAAGCCGAATATGAATCGTCAGGAGTTCTATGCGGCAATGGCTGAATTCGGGATCCCCGAAAAAACTGATCCAGGTCTCGTTGTAATACGCAATTTGGAAGTAGCTCTTCCGAATGACGGATGACAAATGACACCTTAGTGGAGATCCGGCGAAGAGTTACCCTAGGAAACCGTTGCTACTTCGGTCTGGCAAAATAATTGGGTTCAAAACTCCTAAATCGAAGGACGAATAGTATACTTTACGAAACACTTATTCTGCGGTGCAATAAAATAAAGTCTTATGCAAAAAGGTCCAAAACGTAATTTTGGACATTTTTGGACTTTATTGCACTTTTAAAATTACAATAAAGTCCAATTGCAATAAAGTCCAAAACGAACTGCAATAAAGTCAAAAATTACGTTTTGGACCTTTTTGCATAAGACTTTATTTCATGGCACCTTATTCTGCCAGTTCTATACTGTATGGCGTCGAGTGCTGGTGCTAGCCGATAAGAAGGAAGGCAGAACTGATACTGGGCTCCTTTAAAAGAACAATTCTTTCGCAAATTTTTGGTCCTGTATACGAGCAGAGTGAATAAAGAAGAAAACAACCGACAACTCTACGAGCTGTATTAAGATGTAGATGTAATCCAAAAAACTCGGCCACATCGAGCGAATAAACAATAATGCTCCAACTAAGAGAATCTTCGATTCCCAGTCCCAGCCCCCAGGTTCGAGACGACAAGGAAGACTGTACCTCAGTTTTAAATACCACGCCAAGGATGCCAGAGCGCTTAGTCTGAATAACTAGAAGCAGAATGCCCAGAAAAGCAGATAATGGAAGGCTGCTGTGTCTTCACGGGTCAAGAGCGGGTTAAGTAAAAAGTTAGTAAGTTTAATATCTCGTTTCGTAGTCTATGGTAAAAATTTGGAAAACAAAACTTCTGCTTGAGGAGGGACACCCAACTGTGGAGTGTGCAGGGTGGCGATGATAAAATGTCGATACGTGCTTGTTCCTCGAAGTCGTAGTCCATCGTGGACTGTAAGGGTGACTTGAAGTAATGTAGCTTTCTAGAACAAAGGAGTCTACATTTTTGCAATCAACGGAAAACAGTGGGAAGGTAGGTATTAGAAGTCTAGTAAGTGACTTTATATAGTAATTTATTTTGGCTATTAGACTTTAGAGGTACATACAAGAGCGTGGATTTCCCGGTTCAACCCCCGCAAATACACAAATAACATCTGAAGGTCTATTGTCTACTGCAAACTTTGAAAATACATCGGAAAACACACAACGCAGACTGTTGCATTTGTATATCGCATCCATAGGGAAATTATTTTGAGGGGCTAACCTATTCTTCAAGAGGAATGTCTATATGGAAATATTCAAATCAGGTAGCTTTTCATCAGACAACAAGCGCACACTGTTTCATATTATATGGGCCTGCCAGACTACAAATAGCCTTGACATAGAGTCAAGATTAATAATTTCAAATTAAAAAATTAATTATAACTGGGATAACTGGTAATCCGAAAAATACATTCCATTAGACATACGCCAAACCCGGAGTATATTAAAAACAAAACAGAGCACCTTATGCGATATGGACAATCTATCGCTAAGAAATAAATTGCAACCCAAAATAAATTTTCCATAAGACATAATTACCTAAGCAACTTTATCAGCGTCGGATCGGGTGACCAAGATCAACCATATCTAAACAAACAGTGTCGTTAATTATCAATCACCTCCGTATATAAAGCAGGACCAGCGTGTCAAAATTTCAATTAGTCTTGAGTGAATTTTGTCAAACGTCAGAAGAAATGGGGAATCGAATACTCTACCTGGTGCTGCTAGGAGCTGTATTTATTGGGGTAAGTTATATCTTCCAAAATCAATCAGAGCTGCAATCGAAATTATTTTCAAAATAGTTATGTTGTGCTGCTCCGTTGATAACCAATGAAGCGGAAGCCAGAAAATTTGTCGACAAAGTCAATGGGGAAATCTATACCTACTTAAATAACATGAGTCAAGTTATGAACCACTTCGATGACAGCAACGACCCGGACAAGCAGATTAAAGATTTCGGCAAAATCATGAAGACAGCCCATGAATTGGTGAAAATTGCCAATGACGCGAAGGCATACGATTATTCGAATTTCAAGGACAAGGAATTGAAGTACATTTTCAATATATTGAGAAAATCCGCTGACGAAGGCGTAGTTGGTGACGAAAAGCGTTTGATGTTGACAACTGCAGAAGCATTTCTTACTGGGCTATCTAGTGACAAGGATATTGAGGGATACCATGACAAAAACTTGATGTTGGCCTATTATCCCGATATACAGAACATCATTGCGAAGAGTAAAAACACCGATGAATTGATATACTACTGGAGTGTGTGGAGGGCGAAGAATGACGGTTGGGCGAAGGACAACTTTGGCACCATTGTTGACATTTTGAAGGAAGCTGCCAAGCTGACAGGTGAGTGTGTGAGATCTCATTTAACTTGTCTAGTTTTTTTTTCCCGTTGGGAGCAGGAGAAATGCTTGACCATCCCCGTCTGTCCGACTCCCATTTGTACAAGGTATACGTAGACTAAAAATCTGACCCTTCGGTTTCTGACCCACCTCCCCAGGACCGCTGTTCGTATTACTTTGGGGGGATGTCTGGTAGTTCGATTAGGTTTAAAGGTTGGCCCAACATTATCCCATATGTTTCTTCCACACAAGAGCTACTACAAATTAATGCTACCAGATTGTGGAAATGTCCCTTTTTGAGCGAATAGTTGTACTCGAAATTAACTAAAAGGGAAAAGGGTACTTTCTGAACAAACAAAAGGAAATTTTGGTTCTTTGAAACTTTACTATAATTGTCTTGTTCAACTTCAGTAAAACCATTCTTTTAGTAGCGCAGGGGTTAGTGTGCTTGACTGCTGTGCGAGGGATCCCAGGTTCGATCCCCGGAAAAACACAAATTACATCTTAAGGTATTTTCTACTGCGCCACCTCTCGCGAACGTCTGACAAACATCCGAGAGTATAACTGTCCTGAAAAAGCATAAAATTGTAGGTCCCTTCCATTCGTCTCAAAAATAGAAACTCAGACAAACGAATGGTTGCTATTTATCTATATACATAAAAGAAAGTGTCCAAAGTGCGATGTAATCCCATAACTCGAGATTGGCCGCACCGATTTTCATGATTTATACTTTGTTGGAAAGGTATTTTCTCAGTACGGGTTTTAGAAAAAAGAAAAATTGGACAAAGGGGTGTGGCACCTCCCATACAAAAAAAAACTCTCAAAATCTTATATCTCAAAAGCCACTGAATCGATTGAGTTTACAAATAATCTTAGGTATCGGCCGAGGAGTATTCCTGTGAAGATTGGTCAAAATTGGACAAAGGGGCGGGGCACCTACCATACAAAAAAAACATTCAAAATCTTATATCTACAAAACCGCCGAACCGATTGAGCTCAAATTTACAGACAATCTTAGGTATTGGCCCAGGAGTGCTTCTCTGAAGATTGGTCAACATTACACAAAGGGGCGTGGCACCTCCCATACAAAAAATCTTCTATGGGGTGAAAATCGATGACGTTGTAACTCGATAACCGCTGGGGCGATTCTCATGATTCTTTTTTTGTTTTGTTCGTATTGCTGTATTTCAGGTTTATGCAGAAATAAAATTCCAGAAAATCGATTTATTCTCATTTTTCGCATTTTACGATAGAACATTATTATCTAAGACCTAAGCAATACAACTTTTGTGCACGGGCAAAGCCGGGCGGGTACAGTTATATTACATTACCTATATAAAAACGTTGGTGCGTATGTAGGTAAGTCCGATAATGGCCGCTAAACCACTGAAGCTATCCGCCTTCATTCCTATTAAAAGAAATAATTGAACAAAAATATCAAAATAAATCTTGAAATATTTAAAATAACTATTTTAGGCAGAACAACGTTTGCCGGGTCAGCTAGTTTATTTATACCTACATTTTATTGGACGAGCCCATTTATGAAGCGACACGTGTCGACCTGATTAAAATCTATTGTACCATACGTTAGAAAGGGGGTTTAGCCTGGGAGGTTCTCGAGGGAGGTTTATGATACTGCTGCATAGGATTTGTTCCTCTCCTCGAGGTTCAGCTGGTCCCTGGAGAAGATTTTCCTTCTAATTCGACATCCGCACATAATCTTCTTTTTTTTCAATAAACCTGCACTCAGCTGAGTTGGCTAGATTAATTTTTCTTAGGTATAGTACGATACTATGATGTCCTGTGAGGAATCCTATACAAGGTTTCTGATATCAAAGCCTGCTGATTGAATAGCTGGACATCAGGCTTTAAAAAACCTCCGCGATATTCTCCCAATATGAGATACTTTTTGTGTGTTCCCAAACTTTTATGGCTAAGTTTTTGTAAAATA
Organism: Cheilosia scutellata; assembly: GCA_955612985.1. Taxonomy (NCBI): domain Eukaryota; kingdom Metazoa; phylum Arthropoda; class Insecta; order Diptera; family Syrphidae; genus Cheilosia; species Cheilosia scutellata. The sequence continues at coordinate 89,634,419 of OY015311.1, forward strand.
GATATGTGTGCGAAAATCTAAGTCAGGTGAGGGAAAAAAGGGATGTGTTTATGACAAAACACTAGCAGCACTACTAATATACCTTTGACCTACAAGTTTTTCTGGCTTAGTTGTTGTAGCTCCTGGATATTCTTGATTCAATCAGGAGTAACTCGTGCAAAGCATATCAGAAACGAATATCAATGAGTTCTTAACTCCTCCTAATCGACATCGGCGGTAAATATCTGGCTACCAAATCAGGTGCCAAATTACTGCATACGTGATCGAGTACTACGTGAAGGAATTCACTGATATTTCTGCTGAATAAAAGTAGTTCATATAGTCACAATTTGTCAATCCAAGTGTGGTTCGGAAAGTATCCGTGTCCGAGGATGATTTTCCAAAACATAGACTAAGACTTTGTTCAGAGTCCACTTCACACACCATAGTAAATGGAAATACACTCTAGCACTAGCAGCTTTAAGACAGTGATTAAAACACATAAATAGAAGTATCAGCTGGGAAATGTCAAAGGTATCAAGACTATCAAAATTGCAAAATTTAGCTGTATACCAACTAATTTTTAACCACCAATCTATGCACACTATCATACCGCAACAACGTCGTCAGGTGAAAAGATCATCTAAATTATCAAAATAATTCCCAGATTAGCACTCAGTTTTGAATATATAAACGAGCAAAGCCAACGAGCTAATCATTAGTGTTTATTCAAGTCACGATGCAAGATCGAGCGCTTTGCCTAGTACTCCTGGGAGTTCTCCTCATTGGGGTAAGATGTAACTCCTACATGAATATTGATTTCGTACCTAACTGATTCAAATAATTTTTCCAAAAGGCGTGCCATAGTGCCCCATTGATAACAGACGAAATGTTAGCTAGAAAGTTTGTCGACAAAGTCAGTGCACAGCTATACAGCTCTATCGATCAAATGATCTATGACACCTTCCATATCACTGACAAGGATCCTGAGAATGCAATAAAGGAATTCAAAAAAATATTTTCAACCGCAGACGGTATCGTAGCTATTGTCAACGAAACTAAGACATTCGATTACTCGCAATTCAAAGATAAGGAACTGAAGCATATTTTTGATACAATAAGAAAATCCGCTGATGAAGCTGTTGTTGGAAAAACTAAGCATTTAGAAATGATAGTTGCTTTATTAATGCTCGAAGAACTTTCTAGTGACAAGGACATAGAAAGCTATCGTGACAAGACCTTGCAGTTGTCATATTTTCCGGAAATATACAATATCGTTGCGAAAAGTAACGACTCGGAAGAATTGCAATACTATTGGAGTACATGGAGGGACAAGAACGACGCTTGGGCAAAGGTTCACTTTGATATCATTGTTAATGTTTTAAGGAAAGCTGCCAACTTGACTGGTGAGTTTTAGTAATTTTTAATGGGGTGCCTCGAAAGTGTCGTATATTTTAAATCTATCAATTTAAAATTTGTCTTTGTCTTTGTTTTTGTCTTTCGCACACATCATGTGCGAATCCACGAATCCACGATGTTGACTTCTATACATTAGTTTGAGTGAGTTTCATTATATGACAAATGGAAGGGACCTAAAATGTTCGATATAAAAAAATCCGAAAGGTTGGAGGGAGAATCTTTCTCTAAGACAGAGAACTCTTGGACTTTTGTGTTCGCTACATGTGGTATTGGGAGAGTTGTAAAAGAAACAAAATATTCAATTTATATTGTTGGGGGGTTGAACCTAGAGCCCCCCCTAAGTAAATCCAGTACATTAGCAACTGAGTTCGCTATGACATCAATTTTTGCTACCATACAAGACTGTCTGTATTTTATTTTGATAAAAACAAAGCAAGCCTATCTTTGTGGCCCAAATCCTTCAGTTGGAGCTCCAGTAATGGCAGTTACACTAATGCAGAAACAATAAATCTTTTTTCCAGATATGACCCCATATGACTATTGGATGCGCGAATATAACATCACCGAAATGGAAAATGTTATGACCCAAATTGAGCCACTCTACAAACAATTGCACGCCTTCATTCGGAAGCAACTGATCAAGAAGTACGGTGACCAGGCAATCAATCCCAATGGCCCAATACCCGACCACCTATTCCAGCAAGTGTTAGCCCAGGCCTGGACAGATGGCAGTGTCATTGATGAAATGTACCCGCAAAAGGACCTGCCACCATTTGACTCGATACTTGAGAAGAACAATTATGACACCCTCAAGCTATACAAAACTGCAGACAAGTTCTATCAATCGCTTGGATTCGAGCCAATCCCAGACAGCATCTGGGCCACTCAGATAAGAATGGATAAGGATGAAGATGAAGGCGATTGCAAGGCAACTGTATTCGATTTCACTTCCAACGTCTACATGCAATATTGCCACAAAATGGACTTTAGAAAGTTCCTACAAGCACATGGCTACATGGGCCGTATGTACTATGCCAGGGAGAAGAAAAATCTTCCGGCGTACTATTTTTCCTCGTACAAACTAGAGTATCCCATCGGGGAGGCTGTAATATTGTCAGCATCAACACCCAATCACTTGAAGGCTATTGGCATGGTAACTGACTTTAAATTCACCGACGAAGTGCTAATGAATCGACTTTTGAGGATGGTATGTATATTTTTATAGACTTAGATATTTTTGTGGCTAAAACTTCATTTATAGGGCATTCACACCTTGTTGAACATACCCGTGTACTATGTCCATACAAAAGTGATGGCCGATCTATTCGCCGATGTGGTTTCAATTGATCAACTCAACAAACACTACTGGAAGCTGATGGACAAGTATGTCGGCGTCGAGCCACCAGTTGACCGCGATACCAATTTCTATGACTTCCCATTCAAGTTCTATATCGACTTGAATGAAAATACACAGGCTATGTACGACTTATACAAAAATTATCCAAAGGTGGTGTTCTATAGTCATATTTGCCTCCATTTGCAGGAAGTTCAATACAGAAGTGTTGGGCTACCAGTTCTACAAGAAGTTCTGTGAGATCAGCGGACAATACCCCAGCGAACATCTGCAAAACTGTGATTTCTATGACAACACCGCTGTCGGCGATGCCATGAAGTAAGTACTCTACTATCTGATTGTAAGTTGCTTACAAAACTATCTCCACCTTAGGAAAATGATGAAGATGGGCTCCTCGAAGGAGTTCCATGAGGTTCTGGCAGCACTTTTGCCCGAGAATCCATCGGCCAATGCTGAAAGTCTTTTGGAGTACTATCAACCGATCAAGACCTGGCTGACCGATAAGAATCACGAAGCGAATGTTCAAATCGGCTGGACACCGAGCAAGAAACGTGAGCTTTATAAATAAAGCATCGGGCTTGTAACGAATTTTTGTTTCTTGCAGATGTTGTGTGAAAACCGTGACTGATATGGAAATGGATCTGAATCCATAATATTATGTTGAAACTAATAAAATCTGATAACTGTTTGACGAGCCTTTTGTTTATATGTACTTTGCCAATGACTTAGAAGGAGATGAGAATAAAAATTAAGAGGGGTTGATCTTTGTCCCGTTTTCGTAATATTTTCGACGTGTGAATGTGATACAAAATGTGTGCCTACCTTGAATTTGTTGTTGATATGGATGCAGCATCAGTTATTATGAAAGCAAACATCTGACGATCATTTCTCTGCACAAATTCAAAAATAATTTTTCTGAGATTACTACCCGTCTTGGATGATAGGAATGTTCAGTAATTCATCGGGAAGTAAGACTGTTAGAATTGATTAACTGATAAGTAAGTGATGTTGAGAACGATATAATTTTTTTCATATGAACCTGTTCTGGTTTGCACAATCGATCTTACATGTGAGTTTAAGGCGGCTCTCAGATTGATGCAACAAGCAATAAGCAACTAAGCAACAACTAGCAACACTGTCAATAAGCAATACGCAATTTTAATTTAACCTATTCTCAAAGCACATGGAGGCAACAGATTGCCTGAAATTTCTAGCTATCAGGAATATTTTTCCATAACTTCAACTTATTTTGTGTTGAAACAGGATAATTTTATATGGAAATTTTCGCCATTGTGACTTCGTAAAAGTTAGCCTGGACACTAAAAATGATTATTAGTACCGCGGTTTGTCTACAAAGACAGCAATATTCTGCCACCGACCATAAAGAGAAACGAATAATATCAGAGTTTCTCCACCACTACACCGAAAAAGGAGTTTCTGCTTGGTAGTAAAATAGACTGCGATTCGTCTGAGTGCTCCAGGATTTGGAAGGATTTGAAAAAAAAAACAAAAAAAAAAAAAAAAAAAAAAATGTATGTTTATAGGTTAGGTTAGGTTAGGTTGGCAGACCGCAACAAGTGCAGCCTCACTTAGGTCAGAGGAGGCCCATTGTGATACCACAGGATCTAATGATCTCACAACTACCCGTTGAACCAGCCGAGGTTGTCGAAGAAGAGTATTCTCCGAGCTACAGTTTTCTACGATCTGAGAGGGCTGGGCACGTGCATAATAGTATTTTCTTCCTCGTCCTTGTTGGAGCACTTGAGATCCAGCATTGGCCAGATCTGTTTCGTGATGGAGGACATGGTGCAGTTTGAGCACCTTCGATTAGTGGCATCTACCGTATTTTGTTTAATTAAAAGTAATTAAAACACGTAGCGAGAGGCATAGGAGAATCACTACCTTTTCAGGAAGAATCGACAAAGTTGTGCCATGCCTAGCATAATGTATGTTTGTTATGCACAATTCTTAGAAGCCAAATTTTCATACAATAATAAGAAGGGATTTTTGAATACGAATTTTCGTTTTTTTCATAACGCACGAACCGTTAGCCGTACTAACTTCAAACTTTGTATGTTGATAGATAAGAAAAAAATTATGAAATGCCTACTTCAATGCCATTTTAAAAATGCGTCCTTAAGCTGCTAGTACACGGTATGTAGCACGGCACACATATTATGTGGCTCTGACGTAATTTTGACGTCAGCGTATGGAGCCAATGGCTACATGCCGTGTACAAGCTCTCTTTGTGCACTCTCTCGTGATGTCAGATCAGAGCCACATATATTATGTAGCGTGCTACATACCGTGTACTAGCACCTTTACACTCAAATATGTAATATAATAATGAAATTACAAACATGGCTGTCACTAAGACCCTTACGAGATAAAAAGTGAAAACTGAGTAGGTAGTTAATTATTTCTTTGCTTTTTAGTGCAGTCCTTAGGAAAGTGTGTTTTTTTTTAGGTGTTTTGAAATTATACTTCTTACGAGAGTTCCAAAAGTTGTCACCGGCGTAACGCGTTACGCATATAATTTAACATAACAAAAAACAGAAGAAGGAAAGAGACTTTGGAAATTGAATTTAATCATTGATCAGGTGCCTTTTGAATTAGTAATGGAATGGTATATTCAGCAAGACGAATAGAGGAGTGTGATGACGATAAAGAATTTAATGAGGATAACAAATTAACAACGTGGAAAGAAGGAATATAAAATCACATACTCATGTAACGGATACTTCACATTTCATTGATTCATGGGCTGCTGGGTTGTGGACATGACACATGAGTTCGAGTGAGGCGAGTGTATGTAGTGGTTTGTGTACCTACCTATACTAGTGGTTGTTATCTGTTCTGTTGTGCATTCGAGCTCATATTAAACAATTTGAAAAAAGCAGACCATTTAGGAATTCAAGTTTCTTTCCTTCTCCAAATAGTACCTACAACATTCCGATCAGTCAAACTCATACATGCCAAAGTAAGCCCGGCCTTAAAGATATTCATTCCATGGTGACGCAGAATGCAAGAAAATCAATAAAAGCCCAAGGGTCGCTTTTTATAATATAATTCAACGTCATAACAGTGAATTGAATTAGTAATAGAAATTCCTTGTCCTACGTCCATGTCCACGTAACACTTTTTACTTGAGATTAAATATATCACTTCTGGACCATCCAGCAAAATTCAATTGTGCACTTATGACTGGTATAGCGAGCGCTTTGACAAACCCTTCTAGAAATGTTGAAATGCATCTACAACTACATACATCGTACTATCGGACCGACTTGCATAATGCAAAAATGTGTTCATTTAAAATGTTTGCACAATGTGTGTTATAGTGAGCACCTCTATCGCTCGAAAATGAGTACTATTTGTAAAAAATAGATGCATTTTGTTATCAGAATTAAATGATGAGCAAGATCACCTTGTTGCTTTTCTAATCAGTTCCGAAGCGATCATCCACCATGCACTGTATAAATCAATAGAACTAGCCGATATTCAGATCAGTCTTCAAGTCATAAACTAGCTGACACGATCCACAAGTTCAAGCTACAATGAGAGAACATACAGTGTGTCTAGTGCTTCTGGGAGTAGTCTTTTTCCGGGTAAGAAATATTATCAAAGCCACGACTATACCTCATATGAACTACCCTTGTAGCAGTACAATTCCTTTGTCTTAAAAACCGATGAAGAGGTAGCTAGGAAGTTCGTAGACAAAGTCAACGAAAGACTGTATACCTACCTAAACGCGAAAAACCGAGATCTATTCAACCTCATCGAGGACGATGAAGCCGATATTAAGAAAGAGTTCGTGACAATAATGAAAAGAGACCAGACTTTAGTGGGTATCGTGAACGAGACAAAGACATTTGATTATACGCAATTCAAGGATGACGAACTTCGGAATATTTTTGAAATATTAAGAAAGTGCGCTGCTGCGGCTGTCGCTGGACAGGAACGTCACAAATCAATGGTGGATTCATCATTATGGCTTAATGAAGTTGGCTATGACAAGGAAACTTTTGCCTACAAAAACAGAACCGTTAAGCTGTCATACTTGCCCGAGATTCGAAATATTATTGCAAATAGTAGCAACCTAGACGAATTGAAATACTACTGGACTGCGTGGCGAAATGCTCATGCATGGACAATTATTGAGGTTCGTGGTATATTTAATGTTCTGAGGGAGGCTGCCAATAGAACTGGTGAGTTTAATTTAATCCTGTTTCATAGCACACAGTTTGGAACCTAGACCTTATAGGAGTAGTATATTCTTAGCAAAAAATCAGTGAACTGAATAAGGAAAAGAGGTTCAGGTCAGTGTTATGTACTCCACGTATCGGGTTTATTTTGCTCATTGATTTGCTGTCCAGAAAAACAGTGCAAGAACAGTATCCACGATGTTGACTTGCATATATATCAAGAGGTCCTCTTTGACTGCTAAATTTAGATGTAGCCTCTCACAAGCATTAGTTTGCGACAGTTTATACATTTTGGGACAAATGGAAGGGTTCTTAATTTTATAAAAAATATCTTTCCAGATGTGACCCCATATGACTTTTGGATGCGCGAATACAACATCACCGAAATGGAAAACGTCATGACCCAAATTGAGCCACTCTACAAACAATTGCACGCCTTCATTCGGAAGCAACTGGTGAAGAAGTACGGCGACCAGGCAATCAAGCCCAATGGCCCAATACCCGACCACCTATTCCAGCAAGTGTTAGCCCAGGCCTGGACAGATGGCAGTGTCATTGATGAAATGTACCCGCGGAAGGACCTGCCACCATATGACTCGATACTTGAGAAGAACAATTATGACACCCTCAAGCTATACAAAACTGCAGACAAGTTCTATCAATCGCTTGGATTCGAGCCAATCCCAGACAGCCTCTGGGACACTCAGATAAGAATGAATAAGGATGAAGATGAAGGCGATTGCAAGGCAACGATAATCGACTTGACTTCCGACGTTTACATGCAATATTGCCACAAAATGGACTTTAGAAAGTTCCTACAAGCGCATGGCTATATGGGCCGTATGTACTATGCCAGGGAGAAGAAAGATCTTCCGGCGTACTATTTTTACTCGTACCAACTAGAGTATCCTATCGGGGAGGCTGTAGTATTGTCAGCATCAACACCCAAACACTTGAAAGCTATTGGCATGGTAACCGATTTTAAATACACCGACGTAGTGTTAATGAATCGACTTTTGAGGATGGTAGATATGTATATTTTTATAGACTTGGATATTTTTGTGGCTTAAACTTCATTTCTAGGGCATTCACACCTTGTTGAACATACCCGTGTACTATGTCCATACAAAAGTGATGGCTGATCTATTCGCTGATGTGGTGTCAATTGAACAGCTCAACAAACACTACTGGAAGCTGATGGACAAGTATGTCGGTGTCGAGCCACCAGTTGACCGCCATACTGATTACTATGACTTCCCATTCAAGTTCTATATCGACTTGAATGAAAATACACAGGCTATGTACGACTTATACAAAAATTATCCAAAGATCTGGTTCTATAGTCATATTTGCCTCCATTTGCAGGAAGTTCAACACTGAAGTGTTGGGCTACCAGTTCTACAAGAAGTTCTGTGAGATTAGCGGACAATACCCCAGCGAACCTCTACAAAACTGTGATTTCTATGACAACACTGCTGTTGGCGATGCCATGAAGTAAGTACTCTACTATCTATTTTTTAAGTTGCTTTCAAGACTATCTCCACCTTATAGGAAAATGATGAAGATGGGCTCCTCGAAGGAGTTCCATGAAGTGCTGGCAGCACTTTTACCCGAGAATCCATCGGCCAATGCTGAAAGTCTTTTGGAGTACTACCAACCGATCAAGACCTGGCTGACCGATAAGAATCACGAAGCGAATGTTCAAATCGGCTGGACACCGAGCAAGAAACGTGAGCTTTATAAATAAAGCATCGGGCTTGTAACGAATTTTTGTTTCTTGCAGATATTGTGTGAAGACCGTGACTGATATGGAATCTAATATTATGTTGAAGCTAATAAAATCCGATTACTATTTGACGTACCTTTTGTTTATATGTACATACGTATGACTTCTGAGATAAGAAGATGAGAAAAAAAAATTAGAAGGGGCTGATAATGTTGATCTTGGCTTTCGTTGTCGTCCTATATTCGAAGTGTGAATGTGGTACAAAACATAGTACATAGTTATTATGAAAGCAAACATCTGTCGATCATTGTCTGCACAAATTCAAAAGAGAATTTTTCTCATGGTACAATATCCGTCACTGATTATGGGAATCGCTTCATGTAGAGTATACAGTAACGCATCGGGAAGTAAGCCTGATTAACGGAAAAGTAATCCGTGTCTCATAGAAATCAACACACCCTGGACTATCAAGTGGGCAGTTGGTATATGCCCTCTTATAGGTACACTTTCTGCATATTTACAATTCTAGCCATCAACCGCATTTTTAATTCATAAAAATTTAAAGACCCCAAAAAGTCCAGAATGACAATTTCTCAAAAAGAGCAGATCAATTTCTTAAATGAAATTCATATCTTTTTGCAAAAGATTTTCTGGCAAAGTCTACCAATGTAGCTAAAAGGATTTTTAAAAGGATTGCAGCGGAATATAAATGCTCTTATTAGTATTTCAAGTGGCAGATGGTATTCAGGTTTTTTAATAAGAAAGAAGAAACCTCTATTGAGATTGTCTGGGAAACACCCAGGAGGAAATAATAAGTTGCTCCATTTCATTTGTTTATTTGAAAATATCTTCTCGAGCGAAGTACATATACAGGATATACCGAACCCATTTAGAGCTTCCTGATGTTGACATGCAATTAGAATCACAAACAAAAAAAATTCTACCGGAAGGGATGCTGGTCTTTTATATTTCGGTAAATAAAAATCAGGTAGCACTTCAAACAACGTGTATTCTATTGGCCCACCCAAACTCCAAATGGCCTTGAAACTGTGTTTGCGCAATTTCAAATTGAACTGTTAATTTAATCAGGAATAACTGGTAGGTTATGCAAAAAAAAACAAACATCCATTAAAACCGGGAATATGAAAAAGAAAATAATTTAGAGGCGGAGCATCTTAGACAAGTTATCGCTTAGAAATATTGCAATCCAAACTAAACTGTCAACACAGAATTAAAGCCACGATTTTATAAACGTCATACCGGATAACGAAGATCAACCATTATCTAAACAGTGTCGTTAGACATCTTTCATCTCCGTATATAAAGCGGCACTAGCGTGCCGTAATTTCAATTAGAGTGAACATTTTCAAACGTCTGAAGCAATGGAGAATAGGATACTCTACCTGGTGCTGCTAGGGGCTGTACTTATTGGGGTGAGATACGAGTACTTTTTAATTATCAATCTGGAGTACAATCGAAGTTTTTTTTTTTTTTTTTTCAAAATAGGTCTGCTTTGCTGCTCCATTGATAACCAATGAAGCGGAAGCTAGAAAATTTGTCGACAAAGCCAATGTACAACTGTATGCCCACTTCAATAACCTGAGCCACATTCTAGACAATATCGATAAGAACAACAATTCGGAGGAGGTGTTTCATGATTTCAGAAAAATTGTGAAAACAGTACATGCACTGGGGAAAATCGCCAACGACACGAAGGCATACGATTACTCGCATTTCAAGGACAAGGAATTGAAGTACATTTTTAATATATTGAGAAAAGCCGCTGGGGAGTCTATAGTTGGCGACGAACAGAGTTTGCGGTTAGTAGTTTCAATAGCAATTCTTACTACGCTATCTAGTGACAAGGATATTGAGGGATACCATGACAAAAGCTTGACGTTGGCATATTATCCCGATATACAGAACATCATTGCGAAGAGTAAAGACACCGATGAATTGATATACTACTGGAGTGTGTGGAGGACGAAGAACGGCGGTTGGGCAAAGGCAAACTTTGCCAACATTATTGAGATTTTAAAGAACGCTGCCAAGCTAACAGGTGAGTTGTAGTGATTTAAGGTGTTTTCCAATGTGAACTTTTAGTGAGATTTGTGGATTAGAAATTCGGCGTGTACTCCATGGATCAATGATAGGAATCAAACTCATTTTGGTTGGTTGGTTCAATTAGGTTTACAAAGGGAGTAGGGCCTCCATTATCGGAGACAGTTCCGTGTGGACCCATTGTGATGATATTATTATAAAACTTGTCAACCATTTCTTGGGTGTTGACTGCGCTTACAGTCAGTCACTCAGTCACCTATCTATTCTTTGCTTTCAAACATATCGCGGAATTTAACTAATTGCAAATGTGTCTCGAATTTATGTCAGTGTTAAATGGTTAATTGTTAATCCTAAAAATGACTCCTGCAAAAATGAGTCATTTTCAGTCTATCCAAAAAGCCACCCATATGAAAGGCGCAGAATCTCAAGACATTTGAACCAGCTATCGCTTAAAAAATATGTACTGACAATCGAAAATAAATTCAGCAAGTTGTTGCTTTCACGTCATTATCGCATAAAGCCACAATGTCGCGTCACCAAGATTAACCAAATGGCACAAACGATTATACAATAATTTATAGCCCACCTCCAAATATAAAGCAGCACAGCGTGCCGACACATTTCAGTTAATTTCGAGTACACTGCCGAAGCAATGAGGGATAGAACACTTTGTCTGGTGCTGCTAGGGGCTGGGTTTATTGGGGTGAGATATATTTTTCAACATCACTCACAGTGACAACTGCAACAGACGTTTCTATTACAATAGATGTGCAACGGAAGCAAGAAAGTTTATCGAAAAAGTTAATACACAATAATTGTACACCTACTTTAATAATACATATAAGTCATGTTATCATCAACACCAAAAGTGAGAATCAGCAAACAGCGTCTCACAATTTGGAGACATTTTTGGAAACAACACAAGCTGTGGTGGGAATCACCAACACCTTGAAGGCTTACGATTATTCACATTTCAAGGATAAGAAATTGAAGTATATTTTTAATGTACTCAGAAAATCCACTAGAGAAGCCGTTGAACTGTTTTTGATGGTACAACAAACTACACAACTGTCGCCTGACGAGGTGTTCACTTTCAAGGGCATTGAGGGATATCATGACAAAAGCTTAAAGTTGGCTTATTATCCTGATATAAAGAAGATTATTGCAAAGAGTAACGATCCTCAGGAATTGCAATACTACTGGAGTATGTGGAGGTCGATAAGCCACGTTTGGGCGGAAGTTTGTTTTGAAATAATGATTTCGTTTTTAAGGGATGCTGCTAAACTGACAGGTGAGTTTTGTGAATGTACTTCCAGTTCAGTGGAAATCTACATCGAATTACTGTGAGAAGGACCAGTCCAAACAAGTTGCTTACTAGCTACAATTTTTATAAATTAGTCCGTCCCAGCTTAAGTGAAAATTTCTCGCGCAGGTCTCTTCACATAAGGTATTTTATTCTCTTTGCAACAACAAAAAAAGTTTTGCAACCAGAACTATACAGCCAAAAAAAATATGTGTGCATTTCAAACAACGATTATATCGCTGCTTTCGAAGGATTATATCCCCTGAAGTAAGTACCTGAAAATAATTGGTGCTAAAAAGTTTTAAGAGAAAATACACTTAAAAAAATATATTTTTTTTCATGTACCTACATATCTATATTATGTACGAATTCATGAGTATCACGGAGAAGGACAATTTTCTGTTTTCTCACAGATTTGAGTTATGCTATGCCAGAACCAGACTTGTAACGTGAAAGTCCACGCTCCACACGTCTTGTCTAGTGCTAACTGAATGAACTCGACAGTTTTTTTTTTCTCTTTGAATTCAGGTGAAGTTCAATAATTTCAGTGTCAACCGCCAACACTCCACAACACATTACGCGTTAGAAGTGTGGTGGTTCCGGGTTAAGTCGATTCCCTAAAAAAGGCGCGAAGTGAACTTAATCTCATCGATTCTCCCGATTTACACCAAACCGTCCATAGGTTCGATGGACCCTAGAACAAACCGTGCTTAATTTTTACGTTTACCCCAGGTCCACCCGGACTGTAATGCCATCTAAGGGTAATGCCATTATAAGGGTTTTTAGGTTTTTATAGCTGATTGACTGGCCGTGAATATTTGGATGTTATCGCCTTTAAGACCTGAGTTGTAGATAATATTTGCGCATTCTTTGATGGCATGGAGCTCTGCCTGAAAAACTGTAGGGGTTTTCCCAATAGGTATTGAGACATTACGGTTTGGCCCATGAATACCAGCTCCCACCCCCGATTCCATTTTGGAACCATCCGTATACTACTTTAGGCCGCTTTGGCAGTTTGGTGGGCAATTGGTTGGCCATGCTTGGGATCTACGTATGGAGAACCGTTTGTCGAAGCATAAAATAAAATTGCATTCAATGGCATCAATGTCACTGGCCCCCATCACTTGATACTGGGTCAGGATATGCGATTGGCAATGTTTTTGACGGCTTATTGAGATTGCAGCCGTTCAATGTTAAATCTCTTCACACTATTTCTCAGTTTTGTGGCGTCTGATATAAGCGCATACGTACCTTGACTACAAAAAGTCTATGTTAGCAGATCAAAATCAACGTTAGGCAATCGCAACATAGTCAGTTGACGATTTTATTATTTAAGGAATAATATTAAAGAACTGTATCAATGCCAGACATCAAGGTCCACGCTCTTAGCTAATTTTTAAAAAAACGAGGGGCTTGCACTGACTTTCCTATTCTTAAATTTTGTTTAAATCAAAACTTGCCTCGTACAAAACGGACATTCATCTTCTGTCCATCTAAGAAGGCAGTCATATTAAAAACAAAATAACTGAGAGCATAATCAAGACATTTGAACCAGTTATCGCTTAGAAATACTGCAATCGAAAGTTGATTCATACATCAAAACAAGTTCTCACTTTGACGGTATTATCAGCAAGCTTTTGAGTCGGGTGAGCAAGATCAACCAAATAATCGTCCAAACAATTCCCTAATTTATCGCCCACCTCTAAATATAAAGCCGGCACATTTCAGTTAGATTCGAGTACAGAAGCAATGGGGGATGGAACACTTTGCCTGGTGCTGCTAGGGGCTGTATTTATTGGGGTGAGATATATTTGTCAATATAACTCACAGTCACAACTGCAACAGACCTTTCTATTACAAAAGATGTGCAATGCTGCAGCTCCCTTGAAAACCGACGAGGCGGAAGCTTGAAAGTTTGTCGACAAAGTCAGTACTCAACTGAACATCTACTACAATAACGTGAGTCATGTTATCTTTCATACCAAAAGTGAAGATCATGATTTTGGAAAAATTTCGAAATCAGCAGAGACACTGAGCGGAATCGTCAACGACTCCGCTGCGCTTGAAAGTTTGTCGACAAAGTCAGTACTCAACTGAACATCTACTACAATAACGTGAGTCATGTTATCTTTCATACCAAAAGTGAGGATCATGATTTTGGAAAATTTTCGAAATCAGCAGAGACACTGAGCGGAATCGTCAACGACTCGAAGGCTTACGATTATTCGCATTTCCAGGACAAGGAATTAAAATATATTTTCACTATACTCAGAAAATCCACTAAAGAAGTCATCGACCAATATTTTCTGGTACTTACTTCACAAAGGCCGCTTGATAAGACGTTGGTGATAAGATTATTCAGGGATATCATGACAAAAGTGTAAAGTTGGCATATTATCCTGATGTACAGAAAATTATTACGAAGAGCAACGATCTTGAGGAATTGACATACTATTGGGGCGTGTGGAGGGCGTTGAGACCTGAGTGACGGTTTGGCAAAGGTTTACTTTCACATTATTGTTATGGCTTTCAGGGCTGCTGCCAGCAAAACAGGTGAGTTTTAGTTAGGTTAAGCCATCATAGAATGTTTAACTGAACCAAAGGAGTGCATTTAAACAGTGGTATGTCTCTGCATATAGCGGAGGCATTTATAACCTCTTTAGCATCGGCACCTCAAAACATGCATTTTTTGATTCGGTATTGTATTGAATGAATGACTATGATATTCTTATAACTCAACTGTCCCAAATTCATCATTAATATTGGGCACAATGAGTTGTTCAATACAACGGAAAACTGTCAATATCGCAAATTTATGTAAGACCAATGATGGGATGATAGCCAGTGTCTTCTTTGAAGAACTGAACATCCCCGTGTCGGTTTACCATCGGAAAAATTTCAGCATCTTTCTGTCAGAAGTTGCACCCATTTAACTGCTCACAGGTGACACACTTCCACATATCTCTCAAAAAGATAGCCGAGCTGTTAAAAAACACCTTGCTGGTACGAGGGAAGCTAAAGAATTGGCCAGATGAAGATAGCAAATCGTACATCGATCAGGCTTAATCGACACAGCACTGTTAAATTTCTATAGTCCAAACTAGACCAAAGAAAGTCCAGCAGATTTTGAAGGCATACAATTTGCCACCCTCGATACACTTCCCAATATCATAACCGTCAATGGCTGGGACTACCATATAATTCTTTATACAATGCTTTTCAATGTCGGCACTCGACTTAGCAGTCTAGCCGACTAGTTTCACTTTACTAAGGGGAATGTCATAAACAGTATATAGTGGCCTGGAAGATATCCTACTACATTAATGCCGTCTAAAATTCAGGGATTACCTAAAGGCCCGATTGCAAGTCAATCCTGCTTTGAGCTATTCTCTCAATAAATATTTAAACCAGAATTGACACTGTAAAGGGTGTTTCGAATGTCTTCTGGGCAGTTTATCCGCCTCTTCATTGCTTTTAAGTTCCTCGCGCTTAGAGGCAATTCACGATAATCGTCTGGAGATAGACTCCCAAGCGCTAGACTCTGCCTGATTGATACGATCCTGGCATCATTCTTTACTGACAAGAGGAAGCTGGTTTCAAATGATTTGTCTTCTCCAGGGCACCCGTCATCGTGTAGGACTAGGTATACAGTGGTTAAAGTGATTACATGCATCAAATCCGTCAATAAAACCAAGGTACAAATATAAACAGAACTATCAGCTGGCAAAAGTCAAGGCCATGAGGCTATCGGAAATTATGTATTCAAAAAAAAGTGATAACCTTCCCTCATACATCTAATTTCCCAGACAACTTATCGCTGACTAAAGCAACCACCTAAGCGCGCACTATCATAATGATAACAACGTCGGTCGGCACGTGAAAAGTTCAACCAAATCATCAACATAATTCCCAAGTTAGCACCCACCTTTCAATATAAATAAGAAAAGCCTGACGATTTCCTCATTAGTGTTTACTCCAGCCACGATGCAAGATCGAACGCTTTGGCTAGTACTCCTGGGAGCTCTCTTCATTGGGGTAAGATCTACTTTCTAAGTGAATACTGATTCCATAACTCATTCAAATAATTTTTCAAAAGACGTGCCATGGTGCCCCATTGATAACAGATGAAGTGTTGGCTAAAAAGTTTGTTGACAATATCAGTACACAGCTATATAGCCATTACGAAAAACTGGTCCATGATACCTTCGTTATGTCTGAACTGGATCCTGAGACTGCAATAAAGCAGTTCAATAAAGTATTATCAACCGCAGATGCCCTCGTAGGTATTGTCAACGAGGCGAAGTCTTACGATTATTCGGTATTCAAAGACAAGGAACTGAAGCATATTTTTGAAACAATAAGAAAATCCGCTGACGAAGCTGTTGTTGGAAAATCGAGCCAGATAGACATGCTAGAGGCACTTGTTGCACTCGAAGAACTTGCAAGTGACAAGGACATTGAGGGCTATAGTGACAAGACCTTGGAGTTGTCATATTTTCCGGAAATACAAAATATCATTGCGAAAAGTAACGACTCAGAAGAATTGAAATACTATTGGAGTGCCTGGAGGGAGAGGAACGATATATGGGCGAAGGTGAATTTTGAGATTATGGTTGACATTTTTAAGAATGCTGCTAATATCACTGGTGAGTTTTGATTTTATTTTAATGGGGTGTTTCTTAAGTGTCAAAAATGTTTGAATTTATGAACTTACGACTAGATATTTTTTTATCGCACAAATCATGTGCGGAATTAAAAGTGTGCGCTTCCTTATAGATATGTTGCTGATATTTTCAGCAACATTTTAATCAACATCTGTGGTATTTTTAAAATTAAACATATTCTTTTAAAGTTCTTCATTTTGTGTGCGCTTATTCACGAGTGGTATTTGTGTGCGCTTCTACCTACCTGGATTATATGCTTATGAGTGTGGGTATATTTTACATCGCAGACCATGTATGGGTCAGAAAATGTGTGCGTTCTCGTATTATAACCAAAAATAGCTCCATATAGGACCAAAGGCCTAGCTTCTAACAACCACTCGATTGCAAAGGCACTAAAAGGGATAATTATACACTTTCTGTAAGTGTCTTGGTTAGTGAAAATAACTTTCGTTTTATTTTGTGTACCTATAATATCTAAATCATTTTAAGAAGTTGCTTTCGACAAACACAAACTTGTAATGACTTATAGCTGAGATTTCTATCCATACTAAGTCTAAAGAAGACCAAGAACTTCTTTGGTCCAAGCATATTGAATCCAAAACTGATAAAGCGCTGTCAACTTCCTGGCAGTGCAAAAAGGGCCCTTTGCTCTATCCGGCAATGGTAAGACCACTTCTCTCATATACATCGGTTGTATGGTGGAACAGGCTTTCGCGGAGACGTGTTACTGCCTCATTTGCCAAACTTTAAAGAACGGTTTGTCTTGGCTGCACAGGGGCCTTCCCTAGCACTCCGGGCTCTGCTCTAGATGCTATGATGAACCTCCACATTGATATTTTTATCATGGGATGTACGCTGAAAACCATCTCTCTCTTAAAGAGAGGTGGCTTTTGTTACCACGCGCATTGGAATTTTTAAGAACTTGTGCGAGAATTATCCGTCTAAAGCAATGACACCAGAAATTCTACTACGACAAAACTACCACGTCAACTTTCCTCAGGCAACGAACTGGCTTCGGCCAGACTCTAAGCCAGGGAAAGAATGCCATCGTGTGTTCACGGATAGCTGCAAAACCGGTCAAGGGTTTTGGTTATGCGCTATATTGTGACAATCCGGTGGAGGGCTAGAAGCATATGCGTTTGCAGGTTTGTGGTTATGTCATCCAGTGATACTTGGGTTTCTCGTGAACACGAATGTCGGTGGCGTGACTGTGATGGCCGTAGACAGACCAAACGACTGCGTCCGGACATCTGCAAAAGGTCCGCGTTTTTCCTTCTGTCTCTCAGGAGAATCGACTGCAGACTGCTTGTGGGCGTCCTTTCGGACCACCAAGCTTTTGCCAAACACTTAAATGTATTGAGCAACACCACCATCTGTCCTGCTTGTGGAGAGGACGACGATACAGCTGAACACTTCCTCTGTAGTTGTCCTGCCTTTGCTATAAATGACGCGTGTTCATTTTATACGCACACAGCATAGAATAAAGGTAGGTATATTCAGATAACCACAATTGATGTTAAAAATAATAAACTCTATAGTCAAATTCGCGTAATTGAACACTAAGGTTCCTATCAGACTGATAGGTGACACAAAATCCCAGACATAATATAGAGGTATCAGCTGGAAAAAGTTAAGGGTATTAGGTTATCAAAATCCCAAAATGTTAGTGACAAAAAAATGAATACCCAAATTTATTGGCAACTCATCGGTGACATACTGCCACCTAAGCGCGCTATCACATCAACACACCGTCATTGTGTCGGGTGAAAAGTTCATCCAAATTATCAAAATAATTCCCAAATTAGCACCCACCTTTGAATATAAATGAGAAGAGCCTGACGAGCTCCTTATTAGTGCTTACTCAAGCCACGATGCAAGATCGAGCGCTTTGTCTAGTACTCCTAGGAGCTCTCCTTATTGGGGTGAGATGCAATTTTTGTATTTGAATCCTGTTTTCATACCTCATTTAAATAATTTTTTTAAAAAGGCATGCCATGGTGCTCCAATGATAACAGACGAAGTGTTAGCTAAAAAGTTTCTCGACAAAGCCAGCACACAGCTATACAGCCACTATGATCAACTGGTCCATGATACCTTCTTTATCGGTGACAAGGATCCTGAGGATGCAGAAAAAGAGTTCAAGAAAATAATGACAACTGCAGAAGCTCTTGTAGCTATTGTCAATGCTTCGAAGGCCTACGATTGTTCTGAATTCAAAGACGAACAATTAAAGTATACTTTCAAGGTACTGAGGAAATCCTCTAAGGAAGCCATCGTTGGCAGCGAAGAGAGTTTGCTGATGATGACTTTATTATTATTGCTTAGTCAGATGTCTGTTAACAAGGATATTGAGGAATATCATGACAAAAGCCTGCAGTTGGCATATTATCCGGATGTACAGAACATCATTGCAAAGAGTAACAATACCGAAGAATTGATGTACTACTGGAATAAGTGGAGGGCGAAAAACAATTTTTGGGCAACAATGAACTTTTTCTCTATTGTTAATACTTTAAGGAAAGCTGCCATGTTGACAGGTGAGTTTTAGTGACTTAAGGGAGGTGCAGCTATGCGTTAATGTAAATCTCGACCGAGTGAAAAGTAAAGGAGTATTTGAAAAACCCTATAATTCATCAATTGTTGGCAAAAAAAGGGTATATTGCGAAAATGAAGCCAGGGCCCTACTCACGTAACTAGTAGTAGTGTTAAGAGTTTGAGAGCAGCATCCAGTACAGTCTTCACAAGTATAATGAAATCAAGTCCGAAAAAACTTATTAGTCTCAAAAATTTCGAAAATGATATTGTCCAGATGATTATTATGATTTGCTCTCAAGTATTGAATTAGGTTAATGTATCTATGTAGTCTTTTTTGAAAAAAAGCTGTATTTCCAGCCAAAATGTGTGTTTACATTCAATTATTGTGGTTTTTTAACAATAAGATCATCTATTTTGATGTGTTTTTGTCACAGATTTGGGTGTCCCGCATTAGGGACAAAGAACCAGAAACTTTTGAACCTTGTACTACGACTATTCGTATTAAAACTTATGTACTACTGCGGATATGATATATTTAACAAGATTTCTAATTATACAGTCGTCGGCATAATTATTTAGACAAAACTAAAGTTAATTCTACTCATAAATTTGAACTTATTTCATGTAAATTTTGGCATCAATGAAAAGGTCATTTAAATTCTGTTTGAATGATACAAAACGTTCCTTAACCCATTAAGTACCCATTGAAAATTTATAACTTTTGTAAAAGTTTAAAAAAATTAAACGATTTGATGCAAAAAGTTTCTTCAAACAATTCTAATACAGTAAATGACGCTTATAAGAAACTCCAAAATGCCACAATTTTTGTTTCTTATAAGCGTGTGTTTCTTATATCTTAAACACGGATATAAGAAAAAAGTTTCTTATAAGAAAAACACGGATATAAGAAACAGAAGTTTCTTATAAAAAATGTTCTTCAGAAAAAAAAACATTCATTTTTAAACAACAAAAAATAAATTCGCTTTGCAAAGTTATTGCAAAATAAATATGTACAAATACATACTGGAGTTACTCAAGCAGATTTTAGGTAGGTATATATGAATAGAACACTTCCTTTACAATTGCTCATATCTCCAAAGCGGAATGATAAAATAATGGTATTTTTGAACGCTATTTTTGGGAAACTCTTTTTATTTCTCTGTGACAAATTGCAAGCTCTGGAAAAGAGCCGTTATATGTTTTTTCCACTTTATTTTAGCATTCGCTGAAATAAAAATGGGCAACATTTTTGCGCCACTTGAATAGAACATGCATTTAGTTTGACCGTTATCTTTGGCACGTGGACTCATATTTTTCTTTGATCGATTTTTTTGTTAATTTCGACTATTGAATAAAAAAAAAAATAAAATGGGTGGAGAAAAATCCTTAACAGAGGCGGAAAAATGACAAATCAAAGTTTAAAGGACGCTCGCTTATTTATTGCCAAATTTAGCAAAGAAACACAGTATGTTTACAAATGCGGAAAGAGACTTATATTAAAAAAAAAAAAAGCGTCGAATTCCAACGACTCTTTTCCAAAAATCTGGGAAAAATGTGGTATCAAAGCAAGTCTCACAACCTTTCGTTGTATTATTTCAAATGCGAAGTAGCTAGTGACCCTTTAACCCGGTTCGAAAAGCGCAACGCCTCCGTTTTTATCGCGCACATGTGACTTGGACTTCGTAGTGGCATTGTGTGGTCCTCCACAAAAAGAGACTAATCATTTGGACCGGCTGCATAACAGAATTGAAGGTGTTATGATGTAGGGGCCGTTTTCGATTTCGCTAAATTGTTTGGCCAATTTTGGAGCAGAAAGGTGGCTGAAAACACAATTGAACAATTTTTTTTTAAATCTAAAATGCTCCAATTACCTTAAATTTAGGTAAAGTTTGTGAAAGAAGCCGAATTCTCTAAAAAGTTTTTTCGTTTAAGTGTTCTATTAAGTGGCTCAAAATTACGGCCCCACATTTTTGCGGTTTTTAGCTAATAATTTTTTGTTAATACTTAAAGGTTCAGTTTTAAAACTGCCTTCTGTTCAAATCACAACAATTAAATGAACTTTAATTTAAAAAAAATTAAGCCTATAGCATGCTTAGTTTGGGACCAGTGGGCTATAGAAACCGACCTTAGTGGGCGTGCTATTCAAGTGGCGCGGAGTGTATAAGTTTCGTTTTAATTAAAATATTATTTCGTGACATTATTTTTTTATTTTTCAATTTCACAAATGAACACAAACACAACTGAACTGGCATTTATGGCTTTTCTTTGAGAGTTCAGAAATGCATGTATTTCCTAAGGGCGTGTTCGTTCACATTTTAAGAAACATTTAAATGAGTCCTTTTTTATGCCATACAAAAGTTTCTTATACCTACACATCATATTTCAGAGGAAAATATTGAGAATCGGTGTTGTAAAAACAATTCATTATATCAGTGTTTTTCTTATAAGCGTCATTTACTGTAGTGACTGCAAAAAATTTTTTTCAAAAATCTCTTCGCTAATATTTTTTTGGATTTTTTGAAAATTGCTAAAAATTACTATTTTAGCCACTTTTTCCTCCTTTTCATACAAAATTTTTCTCAGATCATTTCATTCAAAAAATCATAAAAAATATTAGCGAAGAGATTTTTGAAAAAAAATTGTTTGCAGTCACTATTAGAATTGTTTGAAGAAACTTTTTGCATCGCGTGAGATTGGACCTCTGCCCAAATGTTTATCTCCCTGCAAGCTGCAAATTTGACTTTATGTTGTTGATATATATTTATGCCCGATTTCACAGTGACTTACACAAGTATTGAGTCTCTCATGAATTCCACTCAATTGTCGATGTTTGTTTTATAGTGTCATGATTTTAAAACTTAATTGCCCAATATTGGACACTTAAGTATTGATCATAAGATATCTTTGACAGGTGGCGAGCTACTGAGATTTCTCTCTTTTTTTTTTGTTGTACTAGTTCAATATTAAACAAAATAATTCCATTTTTCTCCAAAGTTATGAATCATTTATCAATTACAACCAGCTTTGAAAAATCAAATAAATTACTAAACACAGCAAAATTTTCTACGTGCTGCCAAGTGAGTGACGCTTTATCTTTTCGTCTCTACTTAAACTTACTTTGCATTAAGGCTGCACTGTGAAACTGGACATGAGATGACGTGTAATTATGGACTAATTTCGATCCAACATTATCCTAGTTTTCGAGTCATTCAGAAGGAGAATTTATAACTAAAAGACAGAGTGGTAATTTTAACATAGAGTTTGACCATCTTTTAAATATTTTTGAGTAAGGATTGACAAAAAATATAACTAGAAGGCGCACATAGGTGAACTGAGAACCTACATGATGCCAGTTATGTGAAATATTTTGTTGCTACTTCTACTAAAATTCACTATGGATTAGACCAATCAAAACTTCAGTACGGTATAGTCAGTTGGGGAGGTGCATACAATAATGCCCTAGACGCATGGGTCGGCAAACTTTTTCAGATGACGACCTAATACTAACCTTTTACAAAACTTCGTGGTCCATTTGGCAATATTGGTCACAATACCTTATTCAAATTCTTTTTATTTTTTATTTTTGGTCTTAGAAATAAAATTGGTATTGGTAGTTGGTATTTTTTAAGAATTCAAAAAATTAACAAAAAGAAAAAAGTTTACTTCAAATAAAAAAATATTTCATTACTGCTGTACACTGAAAATTTTAGAAATTAAGCAGTTCTTAGGAATTGAAGTATGATACTGCTAATTGTCCACTAAGTTTGTAAATCTCAAACAGCCATCTAAGTTATCTTCAGATATGCAGTTACGATTTGTTGTTTATAGCTCATTTTTGAAAACTGCGATTTCCATAAATAGGTTGAACAGTGGAATGACGTTAAATGAAAATAATTTTTCTTAAGTTCGTATACTCTCCTTCGTTCATAAACTTCTAGAAGCATACCTCAGAATCCGAACTAATTGTTTTCGTACAAAATTTCGAACTCAAGCTCAAGATTTTATTAATTTCATATTACGATGATAGGGTAACTCAAAAACTTAGGTCACGGCGCTATTCGTCCGTCCGCACGTCTGTCTATTCTGTGTTAGGCCTGCAGCCTAAACACTGGTTTTTATTCATTGAGTTTTACAGTACAGAGCTTCTTAGTGATTACAGTGAAAAGATAGAAACCTTGGAAATCATCATCCTTTTTCATACCTAACCCTACGAACCCATTATTTCTTTCCGTCATTAACAATCTATTATGTGATTCATTTAAGCATCATTAAAGCAGCATTAAAAGTCTGCACCTCTTCATTTCGCTTTTATAGGTATAAATGTCAATAATTCTTCTTCTATTATTAGACTACTATTACACATGGCAAAAATATTGTCAATCTTGTCAGAATATGTCACGATTTTTAACATTGTGAAATAGTAGCTTTCGGTCTTTAAAAATCATAGTGACAGCTACGAAAATGTCAAAAACTGCAAGCAACTATATGTGCACAAGAAGGTTTAAATTTAATATTAGAGAAAGAATTGGTTTTTATAAAAATTAATAAAATAATGAAAATTCGCTTTTATTTTATTTAAAAACATTTAATTAAAGTTCTTGTGCGGTCGCATGAAAATAGGCTGGCGGTCGACCGTTTGCCTTTGCAAACTATATTATATTAGTGTCCTATATTATATAATATAGGACACTGTTATTATGGGCGAATTCTTCAATGACTATTCACTAACAATGGATGAAGTCTGCCCTTCGCTGGACTTCGATATACCGTATCCATACAGCATATCGTATCCAGAAAGAGAAGAATGGCATGGAAACGCAGTATTAAAACCAAATGAGTTGGCAATCTATACCGACCGATCAAAAACCTCGGAAGGAACAGGCTCTGGCATTTATTCTGCAAATCAAAACCTACAAATGTCAATAAGTCTACCAGATAGCTGCAGTGTCTTTCAGTCGGAGATTCTAGCCGTACTTAAAGCCGCAGAACTACTGGAATCGATATCCAATAAGGACATCGTTATTTACATTGACAGTCAGGCTGCTCTCAAAGCACTGGAATCAAACTACATCAAATCGACAATAGTCAGGAATTGTCGCACAATGCTTAAGGCATTATGTGTACAGAAATAAGTCAGCTTATGCTGGGTCCCAGGTCACTGCAACATAGAACGAACTCGCCGACGAATTGGCAAAAAAGGGCGGGGAAATAACGATAAATCAACAAGTGGATTTCAACCTTTATTGTTTTATTGAATATTAACTCCCGAACTTTACTTGGAAATCACAATTATGCCAGTTTCCTTGCGGGCACCCCTCTGCTTGGCAACGATTTGGTTTGCAATGCGATCCAAATCACGTTGTCCAATGGAGGTCAGTTTGCGATCACCATCGGGGTGCTTCTCAATCAAGCGCGCATGTTCCAAAGCCTGGAGGGCTTTGCGAGCACAACCATCAGCAGCCCGACAGAAATGTGATGGGTGGACTCCGTTGCGTTTACGTCCACCGTAGATTTTGGTGATTGAACCGACACCAGCTGGACTGCGGTGATACAAGTGACGAAGGATCGAAGCACAACGAATGTAGAACCAATCGGGATCGTATGGTGAATGTTCCTTGAACTTGGCGGTCTTGATGGTGTCCATTTGCTCTGGGACCTTGAGCTTGCCGGTCTTCATCAAGAAGACGGCAACATTCTTAACAACTGCGTGTTGATCAATATCCTTTACTGTGACACCAGACATCTTGCTTGACAAAAAGAACCGGAAGAAAGGTTGCGTACCTTCAAGGAAACAATCAAAAGCAGTATACTAAAACAAGCAGTCCGAAGATATGGGCCAACGTTACTTGCCACCGCGTGACCAAGGCCCACTGGCCGGAAACGGACCACAGACGGACTAGGGAAATTCTTAAACTTAGCAAGGCAAACCTGAGAATATCAATAGGTATCCTGTCTGGCCACTGTCTTCTTAGAAAGTATGCTAAAAGACTAGAACTTTCAGACACAGATCTGTGTAGATTCTGCAATGACATAGGGGTCGAGGAAGACATCACACACATACTGTGCGAATGTTATGGTGTAGCACGTACTCGGTATGTACAAAGTTTTGGGGAATTACTTCTTTAACAACATAGAAGAGATAGGGCTTATCGACCAAGGGAAGGTGATTAAATTCTGTAGGGAAATAAAATGCTTCAAGGAAAGTGCTTAGGTTTTTCCTACTATTATAAGATGATTCTCCTAGGGATCGCTCACTATGGTGCCTAGTGTTTTGTGAATTTCTCCTCCCAACCCTGAATCTAACCTAACATAAGCTAGACCTAGCTGGCTGTTATTTAAAAATTTTAATATTTAGCCGCTCAAACATCTTTGTGTTTACAAGGTTTTAAAAGTTTTTTTTTTTTTTTTTGAGAAATTAATTTTGTTCGAAACTAAGCGTTTCAGACGTATACGGATTGCGAGTAAATTCATCATTCCAGCTTCCTACAGATTTAACTTTTCAAGCGTTTATACTTTTACAGTTTCACTTTAGTTATGCACTTATCGCGTTATAGGGAACTGAAAAAAAAAAATTTTTTACAGTTTGGGAGTCTTTAAAATCGACCTACTCCTTGCATATTTTCTAGTTGCGAAAAAATAACTACGACAACTATTCACCCAGATAATCTATTTTCAACTCACTGACAACTACTTATCACTTTATTACTGCACATTATGCGATTAAGCGCTTTCGTATCGCTAAAGGGTTACTTTGGGTCAACAAGATCACTACAAATCAAAGCTCCACCTGTCCAATATAAAAACAGCAAAGCCTAACGCTAATCCGATTAGTGTTAACTGAAACCACAGTCAAGTCAATCACAGTGTCGAACTACAATGCGAGATCGAACAATTTGCTTAGCACTTTTAGCAGTGTTCTGCACTAAGGTAAGTTTGACCTTTAGTCTGAATTCGCTGACACTATATCCTCGAAATCCTTTATAAAAGATCTACGATGCCGCTCCACTGATAACAAATGAAGTCGAAGCTAGAAAATTTGTGAACAACGTCAGCGATATTCTGTACACCTTTTACAACAAACTGAGCCATGATCCGTTCTACATCTCTGACGACGATCCAGAAATGACATTAAAAGAGTTTAAACAAATTATGGCAATGGTACAATCACTGGTGGAAATTGTTAACGCCTCAAAGGCCTTTGACCACTCACAATTCAAAGATGGGGAGCTTAAGTATATTTTCAAAATATTAAGACGATCCGCTGATGAAGCTGTGGTTGGTCAGGAACGGCATACTCTGATGATAACTTCATTGACTGCGCTTTATGAGTTATCTAGTGACAAGGATATTCCAGGCTATCGTGATCCGTCCACTGAGCTGGCATATTTTCCCGATATTCAAAATGTCTTTACGAGAAGCATGGAAAACGTCATGACCCAAATTGAGCCACTCTACAAACAATTGCACGCCTTCGTTCGGAAGCAACTGGTCAAGAAGTATACGGCGACCAGGCAATCAAGCCCAATGGCCCAATACCCGACCACCTGTTCCAGCAAGTGTTAGCTCAGGCCTGGACAGATGGCAGTGTCATTGATGAAATGTACCCGCACAAGGAGCTGCCACCATATGACTCGATACTTGAGAAGAACAAATATGACACCCTCAAGTTATATAAAACTGCAGACAAGTTCTATCAATCGCTTGGATTCGAGCCAATCCCAGACAGCCTCTGGGACACTCAGATAAGAATGAATAAAGATGAAGATGAAGGCGATTGCAAGGCAACGATTTTCGATTTGACTTCCAACGTTTACATGCAATATTGCCAGAAAATGGACTTTAGAAAGTTCCTACAAGCACATGGCTATATGGGCCGTATGTACTATGCCAGGGAGAAGAAAGATCTTCCGGCGTACTACTTCCCCTCGCACGATCTAGAGTACCCCATAGGGGAGGCCGCAGTATTGTCAGCATCAACACCCAAACACTTGAAGGCCATTGGCATGGTAACCGACTTTAAATTCACCGACGAAGTGCTAATGAATCGTCTTTTGAGGATGGTATGTATATTTTTATAGACTTAGATATTTTTGTGGCTAAAACTTCATTTCTAGGGCATTCACACCTTGTTGAACATACCCGTGTACTATGTCCATACAAAAGTGATGGCCGATCTATTCGCCGATGTTGTTTCAATTGAACAGCTCAACAAACACTACTGGAAGCTGATGGACAAATATGTCGGTGTCGAGCCACCAGTTGACCGCGATACCAATTACTATGACTTCCCATTCAAGTTCTATATCGATTTGAATGAAAATACACAAGCTATGTAGGAGTTTTACAAAAATGCTAAGGTCTGGTTCTAAAGTTATATTTGCTTCCAATTGCAGGAAGTTCAATACAGAAGTGTTGGGCTACCAGTTCTACAAGAAGTTCTGTGAGATCAGCGGACAATACCCCAGCGAACCTCTGCAAAACTGTGATTTCTATGACAACACCGCTGTCGGCGATGCCATGAAGTAAGTACTCTACTATCTGATTTTAAGTAGCTTACAAAAGTATCTCCACCTCAGGAAAATGATGAAGCTGGGCTCCTCGAAGGAGTTCCATGAGGTGCTGGCAGCACTTTTGCCCGAGAATCCATCGGCCAATGCTGAAAGTCTCTTGGAGTACTATCAACCGATCAAGACCTGGCTGACCGATAAGAATCGCGAAGCGAATGTTCAAACCGGCTGGACGCCGAGTAACAAACGTAAGCTTTTGAAATATAGTATCGGGCTTGTAATGAATTTGTGTTCCTTACAGATGTTGTGTGAAGACCGTGACTGATGTTGAAATGGATCTGAATCCAATATTATGATGAAACTAATAAAATCCGATTACTATTTGACGTGCCTTTTATTTATATGTACATTTGCTAATGACTTGTGAGATAAAAAGGAGATGAGAACACAAATTAGGAGGGGCTGATAGTTTTAATCTTTGGTATCTACGTTAGTTTATTATTCTCACTTGTGTTTGGCCATTTTTGTGTGACAAAAAATGGATTTTACCACAACTTCTGTTGATTGTACGTAAAAAAAGTAGCTTAACATAATTTTTAAGAGATTTTTCAAGCATAAAAATTCTAAATGTTGAGAAAAAAAAACATTTTAAGTAAACAAATGAAACAAGAAATTTTCATAATTTTGAGTTTAAGAAGCCAAAACTTTTTTATAGCTACACAGATGTAGCCAAAGTGTTTAAGACTTGTATGCGGTACTAAATTGTATTTTCAAAATGGACAAAACAAATTTTTGTACCTATAATAGCTTAGAAGTTATAGCGTTTTATGTGGTAACACTTGCAAATTAGGGGTCACCTACTTTGAAGGGCTATAATGGGAAATATAGTGAGAATAGACCCCCCTCACAAACAATTTGTTGTTCGGCGAAACTTCGAATTCCTTCCATTAAAGGATTCGACCGCTTAATGGGGACACCCTGTGTAGTAAATCCTGGAATAGCCCGGACCCAAAACTTCTACTACCTAAACTAAACAGCCACATTTCTGAGAATATTTTTTTAAACAGTTTATTCTACATAATATAACAAAATATGCTTAAAATCATTATTGACTATTCCTTATTTTGGTATGTTATAATATAATTACCTTATACATAATATAAAATCGATGTTAGACGATGTAGAATTGCACTCACCTGGAAATAGAAAAATAATAAAAATTTCTTAGAAAAATGCTGGAGAAATTTTTAAAAAAATGTAAATTAATAATTATTATTATAGCTACTAAATTTAAAGTGGTTAATCCAGATTATTGATTTCCCGGCTTAGAAGAAGTTGCCACATAGATACTTACAAATCAAATCGTCAAACCATTATGATGTAACAAACATATTATTATAAAAATTGCATTGACATTGACGAACGATAGATATCATATCTATAAACTTTGACATTTGAGCACCGCGAATTAGGGCAGCGTGAATTAAGACCGCGATCGAAAAATGACACTAGAACGCGCGGACTAAATTCATCCTATATAATGTAGCTACCTGTTAAGATATCAGCGATCGAAAGATGAAATTAGAACTCACAGTCTAGTTTCATTCACTGTAAACCGTGTGTGTGTAAAACTTAAATGAACGTTTAGTGGAACTTCGGTTTAACTTTTATCATCTGTCAGCTGTCACTGTGAATTGATGTCTACATATTCACTTTCTTATTTATTGTATATCATACTGTCTGTTTGTCTACTAAGGGCCGGGCGAGTGAAGCAAAGCGAGCACGGGTTAGCTAATTGTTCATAAAATTTAATTTGCATTTAAAAAAGCAATAGGCCGATCATTATTACCAAGAAAAATAGTTCTTTATCTTATGTCAAATCAAATAAGAGACATTAAAAATTACAGGCACAGAAAACTTGGCGACCTTTTGGTAAAGAATTAAATTTCCAAGAAGCTTTTACCCCCAGTTCAGCAGTAGAGGTTTAAAACTACACTAATGCCCAGTTGCACAGTCAGAGTTTAAACAGAAGTTTAACTGAACCTGACCGAGAGTTTAAAGTTTTGGTTTAACTCGTTCAGTTTCACAGTTCAAAATAATCTGCCAGTTAACTAAACGCAGTTGTGGAAGCGCAGAACAATTTCCCTTAAGGGGATATTTTTCTACCAGCGCACTTTTGATCAAATAAATGGTTATTGCTTTTCTCTACTTTATCTATTTTACCATTTGTAAATAAAAGGAAATGTGTGCAATGTTATTACATTATGTATTTTGGTATTAACGAAGTGAATTGATTTATTTTTGACATATGTTTGAACTGTCATCTACTTTCACCAATTGATTATTGCAGTATTTATTTTTTTTTTTTAATAATAATAATATGTAGTTGAAATATAGTGGGCATCCAGACGGATGCGATCACAGGTACTGCTTCTTGTCACTCGCTGGGTTTTAACACATCCGATCACCCGTCGCCAGTAATGGTAATGAATATTGAAAGGATTTTATGAGCCTCTAATTAGGGTCATTGTCTGGTGATAGGTACGCGCAAAGTTTTTTGCTGGTGTTTCTCCGAAAATCTGCGCTATCTTATTCCTGTTATACAAAAATGTAATCTAGATCTGTATACAAAAATGGTATGAACTCCGAAACCATTTAACTGAACCAGCTCAAATTTACAGGCATTGTCCCGACAAGTGTGTTTAAAATCGGACAAACAAATGCATTGTATAAAGCATAGAGTAGGTAGTGTCTTGTTTCAGCCAAAACAAAATGTGAAAGATATAAGTACCTATGTATAGATATATTTTGATCGCCAAGAATAATTAATTTGTATTGAAAAAACCTCAATACAATTTACGCATGTCTACATTATGTTTGGGATAAAATCTATCTGATGTTCACTTGAAAAAAAGGGGTTTTCCTTGAAACGTAGATATATTGGTTGGAAATCTATTGAAATTTTCTGATGACATTTTTTAACAGTGGGTTTAGATACCGCAGTAATGCTGAAACTAATCATAACTCTAGTTTTTACTCATACAAATTCAGGAAGATTAGCAGCCAGACAATTTCTCTTTTTTATTCTCTCTCTCATCTCTCTGTATGAAATAGCAGCTGTCAAAATAAACCTCAAAATGCTAAACGAAAGTTTCAACGGCAGAATGCAGGGGCTTAACTTAAACCGAGAGTTGAACTCCACTTTGGGTTTAAACGAACACAGTGAAACCGAAAATTTGTTGAACGAAGGTTTAAACCAAAACGAGAGTTTAAACTCTGACTGTGCAACTGGGCATAAACGTTTAGTTAAGTAGAAGTTTAAACTACACTTTTAGTTTAAACTTCAGTTCAACAATCAATTCGGTTTCACAATTTCGTTTAAACCTTGAACCGAGCTCATTCTGTATAAGTTACACGACAGTATTCTGCCATTTAAACCTCAGATCACTTGAAAGAGTGACAATTTCAAATCTGAAATCCCATATAAGTGTGATGTAAATGGGATTGAGACAGGATCACATAATAGTGTCCATGTGATCCTGCCTTAATCCCATTTACATTTCGAATTCTAACTTTCTTTATCTCTCTCGTTTAAAACAAAAACAATGATTAAAAATACTGGCTAAAAAATGGTAAAAATGTTGCTGTTTACCAAAAAACTAATAACATTTATTATTGACAACTTATCGCAGACAAACTGGCGCTTAAACCCTATCACATCATATCAACGTCGTCGGGTGAAAAGATCACCCAAATCTTCAAAATAGATTTGAATATATACCTAAACGAGAAAACTCTGACGAGCTAATCATTAGTGTTTATTCAAGCCACGATGGAAGATCGAACGATTCGTTTAGTAGCCCTGGGAGCTATCCTCATTGGGGTAAGATGTAATTTTTATGTGAATACTAATTCCATAACTCATTCAAATAATTTTTTAAAAGACGTGCTATGGTGCCCCATTGATAACAGACGAAGTGTTAGCTAGAAAGTTCGTCGACAAAACCAGTCCTCATCTATACAGCTTATACGATCAAACAGCCTATGCTATCTTCAATATCGGTGACGATAATCCGTGGAATATGGTAATAAAGTACGAAGAAATATTTGCAACTGCAAAAGATCTCGCAGTTATT
Source organism: Cheilosia scutellata (assembly GCA_955612985.1). NCBI lineage: Eukaryota > Metazoa > Arthropoda > Insecta > Diptera > Syrphidae > Cheilosia > Cheilosia scutellata. Next base: position 89,666,308 of record OY015311.1, read on the forward strand.
GTCAACCAGACGAAGGCATTCCATTACTCGCATTTCGAAAATAAGGAACTGAGGCATATTTTTGATAAAATAAAAAAATCCGCTGGCGAAGCTGTTCTTGATAAAAGGGAACGGGTAAAGATGTTACAGGATAAAATTCTTCTCGAAGAACTTGCTATTGACAAGGACATAAAAAGTTACCATGAAAAGACCTTGAAGCTGTCATATTTTCCAGAGATACACAATATCTTTGCGAAAAGTAACGACACAGAGGAATTGAAATACTATTGGAGTGCGTGGAGGGACAAGAACAGCGCTTGGGCAAAGATTCACTTTGGCAATACAGTTGATATTTTAAGGAAAGCTGCCAAGTTGAATGGTGAGTTTTGGTTATGTACAATACGGTGTGTTTCAAAAGTGTTAACAATTTTAATACTATTAATTTGTGCTATGGGCTATCAACCGAAAATATGTGCGGAGTGAAAGGGTGTTTCGTGTTTGCAAAATTACAATAACAGATGGCACTCCATTAAACGTCGGAGTCGGCTGGATTTTATATTCAAACACAATTACCGTTATCTATAGCATTGTACGATGGGACCTACTTCGTGGTGTATGCAGTATGCTGTTCAGGGAATTGTTAGATCTTTGCCTGCAAAATGTATTAAGTTTATCACTTAAAATTTTCAAGTCTTATTTCACATATTTCATCTACATATATTTTTAATTCCTAGCTGTGCCCGATTTCGTACGCGCAGACCAGTGAAACAAACGACCACCAAAAGTTGTTGAACTGTCACTCAAAGTTCTTAATAGTTGGAAAGATCTGAAACAACACAGAAATTCAGTTTTTTACAGTTAAACCATTTTGAGCGGAATTTTACACTTTAAAAAGGGACTACCTACATAATGAATGTGCAAACATTGGCGTTATTTTTCATTCATGCACAAAATTCAACACCAACAAACATTTGCAAAGTTTATTCTGTTAATTCCCTCGTACCCATTTCAAATGACAAAACTGTAAACTAGTCACGTAAAGTTTAAAGAAAGCCTATCCACGGGCCTAAAGCCTTTCCAAATACGAGTTTAAAAATACTACCATCTCGATTGTAACAATAAATCTCTTTTCAGATATGACCCCACATGACTTTTGGATGCGCGAATACAACATGACCGAAATTGAAAGAGTCATGACCCAAATTGAGCCACTCTACAAACAATTGCACGCCTTCATTCGGAAGCAACTGTTCAAGAAGTACGGTGACCAGGAAGTCAAGCCAAATGGCCCAATACCCGACCACCTGTTCCACCAAGTGTTAGCCCAGGCCTGGACAGATGGCAGTGTCATTGATGAAATGTACCCGCACAAGGACCTGCCACCATATGACTCTATACTTGAGAAGAACAACTATGACACCCTCAAGCTATACAAAACTGCCGACAAGTTCTATCAATCGCTTGGATTCGACCCAATCCCAGAAAGCATCTGGGACACTCAGATAAGAATGAATAAAGAAGAAGACAAAGGCGATTGCAAGACAACGGTATTGGATTTGACTTCCAACGTTTACATGGATTATTGCCAGAAGATGGACTTTAGAAAGTTCCTACAAGCACATGGCTACATGGGCCGTATGTACTATGCCAGGGAGAAGAAAGATCTTCCAGCGTACTATTTCGCCTCGCACGATCTGGAGTATCCCATAGGGGAGGCTGCAGTATTGTCAGCATCAACACCCAAACACTTGAAGGCTATTGGCATGGTAACCGACTTTAAATTCACCGACGAAGTGCTAATGAACCGACTTTTGAGGATGGTATGTATATTTTTATAGACTTAGATACTTTTGTGGCTAAAACTTTATTTATAGGGCATTCACACCTTGTTGAACATACCCGTGTACTAGGTTAGGTTAGGTTAGGTTGAATAGGGTGTGAGTTCATCACATAGGACTAGGCACCATATTGGACCCATCGCCATCCCAGGCGAACCTTAACGGTCAAAAAACCTAACCCGTGTACTATGTCCATACAAAAGTGATGGCCGATCTATTCGCCGATGTTGTTTCAATTGAACAGCTCAACAAACACTACTGGAAGCTGATGGACAAATATGTCGGTGTCGAGCCACCAGTTGACCGCGATACCAATTACTATGACTTCCCATTCAAGTTCTATATCGACTTGAATGAAAATACACAGGCTATGTACGACTTATACAAAAATTATCCAAAGGTGGTCTTCTATTGTCATATTTGCCTGTATTTGCAGGAAGTTCAATACAGAAGTGTTGGGCTATCAGTTCTACAAGAAGTTCTGTGAGATCAGCGGACAATACCCCAGCGAACCTCTGCAAAACTGTGATTTCTATGACAACACCGCTGTCGGCGATGCCATAAAGTAAGTATTCTACTATCTGATTGTAAGATGCTAACAAAGGTACTTAAACCTTAGGAAAATGATGAAGTTGGGCTCCTCGAAGGACTTCCATGAGGTGCTGGCAGCACTTTTGCCCGAGAATCCATCGGCTAATGCTGAAAGTCTCTTGGAGTACTATCAACCGATCAAGACCTGGCTGACCGATAAGAATCGCGATGCGAATGTTCAAATCGGCTGGACCCTAACCGACAAACGTAAGCTTTATAAGTAAATCCGCGAGCTTGTAACGAATTTGTGTTCCTTGCAGATATTGTGTGAAGTCCGTTTCTGATGTTAAAATGGATTTGACTCCAATAATATGCTGATACTGATAATAAAGTATGATTACATTTTGAAGAACCTTTTATTTATACTATAGGCTCGTCCGTCCAATGGTCGAAATTCGACCACATACACTTAAACACAAGGCAACGGAACATGGAGGCAGAATGCCAAAAAAAACATTCCACTCAAAAAGTAATCCATTCGACATCACCTTATATTACGTAATATCATAAGTGGCTCTTCTATAGTATTATTCTGTGTATATGATTCTCTTTAATTTTTTAATTTCTGCTTCTAACAGAAACAATACTTCGACTGAGCGAAGGCGAAATATTATTTTTCTTTATAAATGCGCACAGTGTTTTTCTTGTAACCCAGTTTATTAAAAAGAAAATTATTTTACCGATTTTGCAAATACTTTTTTGAAATTATTATTCTTTTCGACACATCTATGAGTGGTAAGCTATGAGTGGTAAATAGAAAAATATCATTCGTTTACATTAAGTAGGGTTAATATGTACCACAAGGAATTGTGTTCGCTATTAATATACAGATGTACCTACTACAATAAGGAGATGAAAATACAAATTTCTAAAGGCTGATAACGTTGATCTTTGCTCCTGTTATCGTTCTATGTTTGACGTGTGAATTGAATGTGATACGAAACGGGTGAAGCATGTAGGTTATCAGTACGCCAACCAAAAATATGCTAGAGCATGTTTTTTTAGCAACATTATTTAGACGAGACTATGACATATTTTAAAGAAATCCTTATCATGAAAATCTCTGTCTTTTGAGCGCCATCTATGGGAATATTTTTACATTTTTCGTCGAAAATGGGTATTTTCGCATATTTACTTTCAAACTTAATAATATAGCATATCTTAGGTATATCTTCTATTTACATAATGTATATAAAAATCAATTGGTGTGCGTTAGTCTCGCAGAAACTCGATAACAAATCTGATATTTTTGTTTCACATCACTTACGATCTCGCACGCCAGTGACCCTCGAACTGTATTGCCGACAACTACTTTGTTGGACACAGCCCGCGCCCATTTTGTGTTGCTCAGTTTTACGCACAGGAAGATGACTTGGTATATAGCCCCAATAGCGTTATTTTCTATTGAGCATTCATCGAGGGCTTATCTCGACACGCAGGTGATTGTATCGATTTTAAAAGTAATCGATCATCCCAAAACGCAAGCTGCGATAATCTGCAAGCTTTGGCAACTCTCCCAACCACAAAAAAAAGAAGTGATAAGCTCCCAAAAAAAGTCGCGTGACTTCGCCTCGCATAATTCCGAAGCTCATACCAACTACACACTTGCTGTACCAAACAATGGAAGACACCACGTTCAGTCAGTTCAGAAATTGTAGGTATGCGTTTTTGTAAAAAAAAAAAAACTTCATATATTGCCAAAGGGTTAGCTTCTAACAACTTAATTTTTTTACTTTCGGGCCAAATGAAAGGAGCCTACATTTTTATGTGGAATTCGATCGGCTCTTCAATGTTATTTTCGGGGGATGTGTCGCAGTGCAAGAACCTTAAGACATAATTTGAGTTTTTCCAACCTGAGGCCCTCGCTTAGTAAGTAGTTCAGCATAACCACTGAGCGTTTCTTAACCTAACTGTCTCTATTCTTCTCTCTCATGAATAGAAATACTGGCTGGAAAATGGCAACAATTTAGCTGTTTACCAAAAAAATAATAACCCCAGACTTATTGACAACTTATCGCAGACATACTGCCGCCTAAACCCTATCACATCATATCAACATCGTCGGGTGAAAAGATCATCCAAATAGTTACCAAATACGAATATATAAACGAGCAAACTCTGATAAGCTAATCATTAGTGTTCTTCAAGCCACGATGGAAGATCGAATGATTTGTCTAGTACTCCTGGGAGCTATCCTCATTGGGGTAAGATGTAACTCCCATATTCATCCTGTTGTCGTAACTGATTCAAATAATTTTTGAAAAGACGTGCCATGGTGCCATGTTATCAACCATAACAGATGAAGTGTATGCTAAAAAATTTCTCGACAAAGTCACTGGACAGCTATACAACTCCTACGAACAACATTACGCTTATGCCGTCCATGGACGTGAGAATACATTAAAGCAGTTTAATAAAGTTTTATCAATCGCAAAAGCTGTCGGTATTATCAACGAGACAAAGGCTTACGATTATTCGCAATTCAAAGACAAGGGCCTTGATGATAATTTTCATACAATAAGCAAATCCGGTCACGAAGCAGTTCTTTTAGACGAGGTACAGATGTTTGAAACAGTAACTTTGCTCGAAGAACTTGCTATTGACAAGGATCTGTCATATTTTCCGGAAATACACAATATCATTGCAAAATGTAACGACTCAGAAGAATTGAAATACTATTGGAGTACATGGAGGGACAAGAACGACGGTTGGGCAAAGGCTCACTTCGATTTTATTGTTAATATTTTAAGAAAAGCCGTCAATTTGACTGGTGAGTTTTGATTATTATACCTTTCACAGGAGAAACTTAAAAGCCTCGTATCGTAAGCTATATAATCGATTTAAGTTAAGAGTGGTCGGTGAATACCGGCCTTATTTTTTTTCTAAGAGAACTTGGCTCTTTTTTTACATATATATGTTTTTGGTGTGATTTGGTTAACTGGGTCGGATTTTCACACTGGGGTGGGAAAAATACACGTAGGTAGTATTGCTCCTTTTTAGGGGTAGAAGTTATTACGTAGTATGAATAGCATTGGGAACACTTATTTGTGGGTGAATTAATTGATTATATTTGAGGCTTTAAAACAATTTGAAAATTGAGCCATTTTGAGCGGTCATCAGATTGAATGTATTTTGTCGAACAAATGCTGCAATTTACTGTGAAAATCAAATACACGCGTGTCGGAGATTTATATTAAAACAAGTAAAAGTGTTATCATCGAAAAATATCTTTGGGTCGAAATCCTTTCATAATAGCTCATCAAAGCCAGTTACAATTACAACAAGCTCGTCTTTGAAAATATCTACATATTAGCAATTCAACCAATAAATCTATTTTCAGATATGACTCCATATGGCTTTTGGATGCGCGAATACAACATCACCGAAATGGAAAAAGTCATGACCCAAATTGAGCCACTCTACAAACAATTGCACGCCTTCATTCGGAAGAAGTACGGTGAGCAGGAAATCAATCCCAATGGCCCAATACCCGACCACCTGTTCCAGCAAGTATTAGCTCAGGCCTGGACAGATGGCAGTGTCATTGATGAAATGTACCTGCACAAGGACCTGCCACCATATGACTCCATACTTGAGAAGAACAATTATGACACATTCAAACTATACAAAACTGCAGACAAGTTCTATCAATCGCTTGGATTCGAGCCAATCCCAGACAGCCTCTGGGACACTCAGATAAGAATGAATAAGGATGAAGATGAAGGCGATTGCAAGGCAACTGTATTCGATTTCACTTCCAACGTCTACATGCAATATTGCCACAAAATGGACTTTAGAAAGTTCCTACAAGCACATGGCTACATGGGCCGTATGTACTATGCCAGGGAGAAGAAACATCTTCCAGCGTACTATTTCCCCTCGCACGATCTAGAGTATCCCATCGGAAATGCTGTAATACTGTCAGCCTCCACATCCAAACATTTGAAAGCCATTGGGATGGAAAGCGATTTTGAATTCACCGATGAAGAGCTAATGAATTATGAATAGACTTTTAAAGATGGTAATGTACATTACAAGTTTATTACGGGCTCATGCCCAGTTGCACAGTCAGAGTTTAAACTCTCGTTTTGGTTTAAACCTTCGTTCAACAAATTTTCGGTTTCACTGTGTTCGTTTAAACCCAAAGTGGAGTTCAACTCTCGGTTTAAGTTAAACGCCTGCATTCTGCCGTTTAAACTTTCGTTTGACAGCTGCTATATCATACGGAGTGATGAGAGAGAGAATAAAAGAGATAAATTGTCTGGGTGCTACACTTCTTGAATTTATATGATTAGTTTCAGCATTACTGCGGTAAACCCACTGTTAAAAAATGTCATCAGAAAATTTCAATAGATTTCCAACCAATATACTTTTCAATGAAAAACCCTTTTTTTCATGTGAACATCAGGTAGATTTTAGCCCAAACATAATGTAGACAAGCGTAAATAGTACCTATTGAGGTTTTTCAATACAATTTAATTAATTTAGTGTGTGGAAATGACGATTATTTTTTTGTAATGCTACTAGTGATTTCTTTAGATTCTTGGCGAATAAAATATATCTATACATACTCAAATCTTTCACCTTTTGTTTTAGCTGAAACAAGACACTACCTAGACCTACTATGGCTACTGCTTTATACAATGCAATTTTTTTGTCCGATTTTGAACACACTTCTCGGAGTTCATACCATTTTTGTATACAGATCTAGATTACAGTTTTGTATAACAGGAACAAAATAGCGCAGATTTTCGCAGAAACACCAGCAAAAAACTTTGCGCGTACCTATTACCAGAAAATGACCCTAATTAGAGGCTCATAAAATCCTTTCAATTTTCATTATCATTACTTTCGCCGTGTGATCGGATGTGGTAAAAACCTAGCGAGTGACAAGAAGCATCCGTCCGAATGCCCACTACATTTCAACAACTAGCTACATATTATTATTATTGAAAAAAAAAAACAAAAATGAATTACATACTGCAATAATTAAATGGTGAAAGTAGATGACAGTTCAAACATGTGTCAAAAATAAATCAATTCACTTCGTTAATACCGAAATACATAATGTAATAATATTGCACACATTTTCTTTTATTTACAAATGGTAAAATAGATAAAGTAGAGAAAAGCAATAACCATTTATTTGATCAAAAGTGCGCTGGTAGAAAAATATCCCCTTAAGGGAAATTGTTCTGCGCTTCCACAACTGCGTTTAGTTAACTGGCAGATTATTTTGAACTGTGAAACTGAACGAGTTAAACCAAAAGTTTAAACTCTCGGTCAGGTTTAGTTAAACTTCAGTTTAAACTCTGACTGTGCAACTGGCCATCAGTTAATTTTTTGGCTGAAAATTCATTTCTAGGGCATTCACACCTTGTTGAACATACGTATGCACTTTGTACAAAAGAGGGGTACACGCGGGAAGACTGGGCATACTGCATAATGACTTTTGCAGAAGCTGCAGAGACGTTGAAGAAATAGAATCTGTTCGTCATCTGCTTTGCGAATGCCCAGCCCTTAAAAACAGTAGACAGAGGATTCTCAACAGCTTCTTCTTCGATGAACTAGAGGATTTGGAGAATGCTGATCTTAAAGAACTCCTGAGATTCATACTCAAATCGGGGTGGTTCCAGTAGGTCGACAAACTCCACATCCTTTCGGTTGCTCCTAGGACAAGATAGAAATCCGGATACAAGAGCTTGTGAATGCCTGAGATTAATATCAAATCTAGGTGACTCAATAAAAGCGGTATATTCTTTGTCTCCAACAGGTATGAAATGGAAGGTTCCCGTGATTGGACACAATGGACCCAACTGATGGTCTACGTGAAGCTGTGGCAGCCGCCACAAGAGCACCAAATTACCTACCTACCTACCTTGTACATACAAAAATGATGGCCGATCTATTCGCCGAAGTGGTTTCACTTGGTCAGCTCAACAAACACTACTGGAAGCTGATGGACAAGTATGTCGGTGTCGAGCCACCAGTTGACCGCGAAAGCGGTTGCTATGACTTCCCATTCGAGTTCTATTTCTATATCAACTTCTATGATAACACAAATGCTATGTAGGACTTATACAAAAATTATCCAAAGGTCGCGCTCCATAGTCATATTGGTTTCTATGTACAGGATGTTCAACACAGATGTGTTGGGTTATCAGTTCTACAAGAAGTTCTGTGAGATCAGCGGTCGTATAGATACTCTACTATCTGATTGTATGTTGCTTACAAAAGTATTTCCACCTTATAGGAAAATGATGAAGCTGGGCTCATCGAAGGAGTTCCATGAGGTGCTGGCATCACTTTTTCCCGAGAATCCATCGGTCAATACTGATGATCTTTTGGAGTATTATCAACCGATCAAGACGTGGCTTTCTGATAAGAACCGCGAAGCAAATGTGGAAATTGGTTGGACCCCCACCGAAAAGAGTAAGTGTAGAGTGGTTAAGCGGATCAAATACTATTTTATGAATTTATTATCATTTCAGCGATTGCATACAATTGGTGTCCGAGTGAAAATAAATATTCACATTGACAAATCTATGTCAAGTTGTGTTTTTTTTTATGTATGTGATAAGAACTAGGCAGACACATGTTAACCAATACTGATAGTGGTCATCTATGACCTTACTCACTAATTATTTATTATTTTCGAGGTGTGAACATATTGTTTACTTGGTGGCGATGAACTCAGGGAACTGATGGAAACGTGTGAGAGTCAAACAGTTTATCAATAATTGAATAAAACATTTGTCTGGGATTTAGTGTTGATTTACGTGATTGCTATACGAATGCCAATGCGAATTCCTTGAGAATCTATTTAAGGAACAAAACTATTCTTCGCAACCCAGCAATTAATTGTCAGTGCCTACTCTTGCAGTAGTGATTAAAAGAGGAACCTGAAGTATTGTTGCACTAAGAGACGTGTAAAGGCAGAAGGAGTCGAATAAAATGTGAAAATGAAAAACAAAGACTGGTGGCCTAGTATGTTCATCGTTCAATTGGGGCAAGTGATAGGCGCTTGGTCAATTGGAAGCAAAGTGCAAGATTCACTTTGTGGCAGAAGGTTCACTTTGAGCTTCTGACCATACGAGTTATTTATTGTTACATCATTAAAATCGGTACAATAGGAAATTCCCAGATGGAGTTTTACATTTATGAGACAGACGGCAGAACGCAGCGTGATGTAACTGTCGCGTTGGTGAGTATTAAGATGGAGGCGGCGAAGATCATGAGATGAGTTAATGAGGGGAAGACAAAGTATATCAAGAAGGGACACCTAATACCGACGTCTCAGACAGAATGTCACTACACTCAGATATAACTTTGAGGTGGTTAAGGATTTTGTCTACCTAGGCTCCGCTATGAACTCAGACAATGACACCAGCCCTGAGATTAAACGAAGAATAACTCTTGCCAAACGCTGGCGCTGTTTCTTTGGGCTAAAAAACCAACTGAGTAGCAAAGCCCTCTCTCGAACAACTAAAATTACCCTTTATACCAAAAATGTTTCAAGTCAAGAATTAATAATTCAAGAAATGAATAAAGTTTGTGGAGTAAGCATTAAATATTATACAAAAAAAAAATTAATAGATGAGCCCACCCACCACATTGGGGCGAAACGCATTTGGAGTTGAGGCCAATTAAATGTTTTTTATAATATTACCCTTTATAAGACCCTAAATCATCAGTCCTTCTCTATGGTATACAGAGGCATGGACGATGAACTCTATGGAAGCGGACCTTAACCAACTTAGCGTCCGAAAGTGGACACAGCAGGCCAAAAATCTTTCTGGCTGGAGACGTTTGTTAAGTAAGTAGGTTCAGTGATGACGCCTATAGCATTGATGAGCAGGTTCAGTTCTTGCCCAATTAATCTTTTTTCTTTGGATATAGCATTCAGCTTTATAGTGAGTTTATTATATGTAGCAATGGGAATACATGAGGAATAGATACATTTATCTGGTACATTGGAGTTCATCAACCTGACAATTTCCTTGAATGTCGCTTTGCAACATGGATGCAGCTGAATATCAAACTGACATGTTGCTGGTTATCGGGGTATACAAATTAATTACTTACAAGAAATACTGGCTTGAGTTCCACAAAGATCGATTCTAGGTCCGTTACGTATGACGGTCTATATATCTATTCTCCGCCTATTTCTATTTCCTATTCCAATAGAATTCCGTGCATCCAACTTGACCACCAACATTTTGATAACTGAATGCATCGGAAAAAGAGTTCAGCTTCCCGAAGTTTAATCAGATTTCCTAAAATACCTACAACTACTCTAAACCCAGAGATAATCTCTCTATACTCGTCAATCTATCACCTGAAGTGATAACTCGAATTACTTGCTTCTAATTCTCTCTCATCAGAAAGCCATATACTGAGGCCCATGCTCATTTAGGAAGGCATCTCACCTTGTCACCTGTCAGCAACCAAAATTCCTAATCGATTACTTCATCTTCCCGTCTGTTACACATTTCCATTGAAAGTGAGTTGAAAGACGAGCCCATACCGAGAGTCACGTGTCCCCTTCACTAATTCGAAACTGAGAATCAATTGATTTTGAATGATTTTTGTCCTTTTTCGCTTGAACATTCAATTTATTCAAAGTCCTAAGGATGTGTACGTGATTGACATCCAAGTTCACCAAAGGACAGCTGGAACTGGAATCGAGATCGATTTACACTAAAAGAATTCCAAAAGCTATCCTATAAAACCGCACGTATTCAAAGGCGCCAGTGTCATGGGCAAGCAGACAAGAAAAATCGTCCTTCCAACCATTTGATCGGAACACATGGAACCAATTAGTTTATTGCATTCGCATCGAATCGCTGTACTATTTCTCATCTCTGGCCCTCTCCTTGAAGGGATTAATCGCCATTTAGGGGGAACAAGAGGTAATCTCCTAGATGGCGTAACTTAATTGGGTGCGATATCAAAAACCAGGAACAACCAATGATTCCCATTCAAGTCTAGTCGTTCTTTCTACGGTGGTGGTGGACGGTGGACCGCTTCTTCGAAGGTGGTTAGATAGAGAGAGTGAGAGTGAGAGAGAAAAAACAGCGCACTCCTGTGAAAGAGGATCAACTTGTCGCCGTCGCCGCTACCGACACAACACCCATTTCATCATAGCGCGACATGTACGTGAGTTGGACTCCAATTACTCTCTTCCTGCACAGAGGGCCGAACCCCACCGCACTGGCCAGAGCAAAGACCTACCCCAGAGCAAGCGACAGAGATTGACATGTGCTCATACATTCCGAGCAGCAACATGATTGGGATTTTTTGTGCCATTATACCCTCTTGGTCTTGGGTTCGCTTGCGGTCTGGTGTGCTGCTGACTACCGTATACAACGTTCCCATTGACAGTCCATTTGGCTAGTGTCTTCACTCTCTATTGACTTCCATGACCATGATGATAGCCACAAACAATGCGAGCTTATTTTGGTCCTCTATCTGTTGGCGTAATGGTCATGGACGTAGACATGAACTGAACATAGATACATAGGGTGCAGGGCACAGCACCGCCACAAACGGCTACCTATATATTGGTACTTTGTTATGGGATCTCGTTATGGTCAAGAGAGAGATATTTTTCCGTATTAGATAAAAATAACAAGATCAGTCGTGATTGTTGAGTCCGACGCAATTTGTTTGTTGTCATCGTTAATGGAATCGAGAAAGGAGAGCTGTTCACTTGGGCATACGGCATCGAACGATATCGAATGATTTGGCGATAGGAGTTTGAAATTGTAGGGGAATATATGGGAATGCAGTTCCAATTTGAGATGTCATAGGGACGACGTGACTATTTGTTGACTATGAAATGTTTTTATTTATTTACTTTTTTTTGCGGTGAAAGTGTTATCAGCGTTTGGGTATTAAAATTCCCAAGTTGAGTGCTGAAATTTCTCATATTTTTCGAATGCAATATGGAAAAATATGTCAACTTACGAATTTTAATAAGAACACACATCCTATTTCAAAGATAACCGCAAACTTTTCATAAAAAAAAATAATTTTAAGAATATCTTTTAGCTAAGTCGGGTGTAGCTCACATTGAAACAACATGGCCAAATCTATAACTCATCGATAAAAGAGCTGAATTTCTGAACACTAGTTGACCAGACATTTCACCAAAAATATTTTGCACGGTTAGTAGCTTGATTTCCATGCGACTAAGATTTCACCTCCTTAGAAGCCAGAAATAACCATAGATGCCGTGACTGCGGATGAGTTTCGGTGAAACAGAAAATTCCCTCAAATAGGGAAAATTCTCATAAACTCACAACACTGCCTTACACAACACTGCCTACAAAGAGATCCAAAGAGATTTTTCGACTTGAAAGATCCAGCATCTCGAAAGTCGTTAATGTTAACTCCGGGCACTGCATATTAGGTACAGACACGCGTAAAGGCTCGGTCTGCCATACAAAGACTTTTGCAAAAGCTGTAGTGATGAAGAGGAGGATGAGTCCATCACTCACTTTCTTTGCAGCTATCCTGCCCCTCCCCAAATCCCAGTGGTATGCACAATGGTCTGAATAACGCACAAGTATTTCTCTCACCGAGAGCCACTTTAAACTTAACTAGTTAGTTAGGTCTGCAGGTAGATACTCACAAAAAATCAGGCCCAAAAATGTATTCATGATCACGATGTTGTTCCAAAATCTTACCTGGAAAGAAGAAGACAAATGTAATTAATATTAAATAGAGATAATTTAATATACAGTGCTTATCAAAAAACAAACTACAAGATGCATAAATCTTCACGAATAACAGTCTTAATTGATGAGTGCTTCTAGGACCTATTATAATGTTTGCCGTCCACTCGTTGTTTTGTTTTCAAATTTGAATTAGAAGCAACGCAACCGCTCTCACATTAAAGTATTAAAAGCAATCATTTTATTCAAAAACGTACTTTCCCGGGGTTTAAACATTATACCTTTCGATCAGTAGCCCATTAGCACTAACCACTGCGTCCACTAGACAAAATTAGTTTACCCAACCATACTCATAAGTCTCATCTTTGTAAGAAAAAAAAAAAATTATTGTTGCTGTCATACTCTCTGTTGTCAATTAGCGAAAATGGTATGGGCGCTTGGTAAAGGGTCCACTTCCTGACAGAGAAATATATTTGTAAGACCGTTTTTTTACGGAAATTTGCCTGTCAAAATTCAACTGGCAAGGTCACTGAAAGGAGTCTATCTTCTATCTTCTATCTTCTATCTTCTATCTTCTATCTTCTATCTTCTATCTTCTATCTTCTATCTTCTATCTTCTATCTTCTATATTCTATCTTCTATCTTCTATCTTCTATCTTCTATCTTCTATCTTCTATCTTCTATCTTCTATCTTCTATCTTCTATCTTCTATCTTCTATCTTCTATCTTCTATCTTCTATCTTCTATCTTCTATCTTCTATCTTCTATCTTCTATCTTCTATCTTCTATCTTCTATCTTCTATCTTCTATCTTCTATCTTCTATCTTCTATCTTCTATCTTCTATCTTCTATCTTCTATCTTCTATCTTCTATCTTCTATCTTCTATCTTCTATCTTCTATCTTCTATCTTCTATCTTCTATCTTCTATCTTCTATCTTCTATCTTCTATCTTCTATCTTCTATCTTCTATCTTCTATCTTCTATCTTCTATCTTCTATCTTCTACTTCTATCTTCTATCTTCTATCTTCTATCTTCTATCTTCTACTTCTATCTTCTATCTTCTATCTTCTATCTTCTATCTTCTATCTTCTATCTTCTATCTTCTATCTTCTATCTTCTATCTTCTTTCTTCTATCTTCTATCTTCTATCTTCTATCTTCTATCTAACGGACTAGCTTCGGCAAGCTTTTGTAATAGCCCCAATGTTTAAATAGAAATTACGAATAGTCCCAAATTGAAGGATAGGTGTCCCAGAAGGAGGTGTTTTTAGGAAGATCTAGGACAGGAGCATGACGTTATATCGCTAAAAGAATCCACCACTACAGCCAAGTTCGTTTAATAAGCTGCTACATCAACATTTGGTACATAATGGATTTAAAAAAATACGGCCTTATAAGGCGCACTTGACCGAGTCAATAAATGGACTCATTCCTGGTGGATCGGTTGACAAATAGCTCGCCATTATTTTTAACACGGTCCCAGTTCAAACGCAAATGATGCCAAGCCAAATCCGTCGGAAGTATTCTACGTGTAGATGCAAAAATAAGTACAGAGAACTTTACAATTAATTCACTTTTTGATGTTTGAAGACTCAGCCCGTTTTCCAGTTTTTGAGTGCTCCCTTGCCTTATAACCGATTTTTTTAGTCGCAGGATGGCGTTTATTGAAATTCGTATTCCATAATCAGTCCATCAAGCTTGTAGAGATCGTATAGATACTATGTGTATCTAAAACTTGAATAGCATACAATTTTTCTTTTAAACTTGGTTTCACTGGGGACCACTCTGATGAATTTCCTGCCCAAATTGCACAGCTCTTGCACTAAAAAAAATATTTTTTATTTATTTCTTGACAGACATAAGCAAATCAAAACAAAGGCCTAAAATCTGCATATTATATCACATTTATATCAAAACAATGGCACACGGTACTACCTACCTACATATACTATACCGAGTATTTCAGTTTTTTTTTTTTTTTTTGTTTTTTTGGAAGACAAATCTCCTACTTGCAGACGTGCATATAATAAATGCGAGAATGCGACACAGAAACCCAATTTCTCATGTTTTATCTTTATCCTTTGAAGGAAAGGGGGAATTTATCCTCCCGAGGCTTTTGTATATTCAAGCAATCATTGTCAACCAACTATATTGTACGACACCGACGGAAGAGACTGACATTGCTCCTCTATTGTACGGTTTCAATTTGGACAAAAGAAAGTTGTGCTGGGGAAACTGAAATCCTTTTAAAATTATTCATCGTCGCAAAAGTATTATAATATTTTGCACATTTCGTCGGTACTGGTACTGGACAAGTTGAATGAATATACCAACATGGTTTGGTTATTGTTTTTCGAAAGATAACCAATACACGCACCAGGGCCGTAGCCAGGATTTTTTTTCGGGGGGGGCTTGCTTCCAAATATTATGAGGAATTCTGTAAACAAAAAACTATATACAGGGTATCCCAGTTAAGCATTATAATCCTTTAAGGGAAGATTCGTGAAGTTCCGCCGAACAAAAAATGTTATGGCAGGGGGGGTCTATTTTCATCATATTTCCCGTTATGGCCCTTCAAAGCATGTGACCTCTAATTTGGAGGTGTTACCACTTAAAACGCTATAACTTCTAAACTATTAGAGATACAAAAATTGTTTTGTGCATTTTGAAAAGACAATTTAGAAGGGCATACAAGTCATAAGGTACATTATGTGCAGCTACAAAAGAGTTATGGCTCCTTAGATTCAACATTTTGAAAATTTGTTGTTACATTTTTATACCCGGTACCACACTGTGGTGAGGGTATATTCACTTTGTCATTCCATTTGTAACGCCCATAAGGAGGCGTTGTAGGTATGACAAACTATATATATTATTGATCAGCATCACTTTCTTAGTCGATCTAGCGATGTCCGTCTGTCTGTCCGTATGTCTGTCCGTCTGTCTGTCTGTCCGCACGATTACGGCCGTAATTTAAGAGCTATCGACTTGAAATTTGGTATGTAAGCTTTTATCCACCAAGTCGAAGATAATAATTGTCTTACTGGTTTTACTTACAATGCTTTTTTCTCAAAATGTTTACTTAATAAATTTTTATTTTTTTTATGAAATTTTTACCCTTGAGAAATTTTCTAAAAATTATGTCAAGCAACTTTTTTACGTACGATCAACAGAAGTTGTTGTAAAAGCCGTTTTTGTAAAAAAAAAAATGGTCAAACAAAATTAAGTCAGAATAATAAACTAACGTAATTATGAGCAATGGTTAACAGTTAATTGTCGAATATGAAAAAAGCTTAACATTGATAAGTTGATCTCCACAAAATGTATTCAAAACGTGATTACGCGGACATAGTGTTTGTAAACGGGATCTGCCATGGAAACGCTTCGTTGGCAAGATAGAAGTCCAACACCGACACCCAAATCGTAGTACACTATGCAGCCGGGTACTGATGCGTATCAGCACCTTGTTGATACCGGGTGAGCTCCTCGAAATAAAAAAAAACGACGTTCAGACGCAGCGGCGGCAGAAATTGAGGGTGGGATGTGCGTGCTGTGGAAGTTAAGCCTTTAGTCAGGTCCGAGGACAAGCTGTGCAATTGGAACTTCCCAGAACCAGGATTCACAGAGCTCTCCAGAGTAATAGGTTACACCCTTTCCATTTAGCACCGGTACGGACACTTCCTCAAGAACATTCTGTGGACTGATGAAGCGCAATTCACAAACAAAGTTATAAAAGCTACAAACCTCCACAATTTGCACCATTGGTCAGACCCCAATCCCCATTTAATACACACAACATCCTTTCAAAGGTAAGAATTTAATTATTTCGAACAATTTCTTCAAAATGTGTGCTTATTTCAAAGGAGGTTTAGCGTAAATGTTTGAAAACACTTTAGTAGGCCCGCACCTTCATTCCACGAACAGTTAATTCTCTTGAATTTCTTAGAGAACGAATGCCGAAGCTCCTTGAAGATGTTCTTCTTTTTCAGAGAAGAGCGATGTTCTTTCAACAAGATGGAGCACATTGTGACAGTAGCAGCGGGGTAAATCCATTCCTTAACCATACTTTTAATGAACGGGTGAACTAGTCGATTCGGCCCAATCCTTGGCTACCCAGATCTCCTTATCTAACACCCACGGATTTTTTCATCTGGGGTGCTGTGAAAGAAAAAATTGATTTTAGAGAAGTATCGAGTTTCTTTTTGACCATTTTTGTCTGACAAAAAAAAACGGATTTTACTACAAATCCTGTTGATCGTATGCAAAAAAGTTGCATAACATAATTAAAAAATTCGAAAGAATAAAAATTTCATAAAAAAAAAAATAAAACGGGGAATATGGTGAAAATAGTCCCCACTGCCATACAATTTTTTGTTCGGCGGAACTTCAGGAATCTTCCTTTAAAGGATTATACTGCTTAACTGGGACACCCTGTATATTCCAATTCACTGATTCTTATTAGTTTTTAAATCGTATGTACCTAAACGAACATACTAAAATTATTTTTTTTTTCAAAGCAGAAGACATCTTTATTTTTTTTTTTGACTTGACATGATGGTAGAACGTCTTCGTTGACCATGAATCTGTCCGTAAGATTTTGTTTTAACAATGTTTCCTATGCAAGGAATCAGTATAGACACTCTAAAATAGGCTTCAGTAGAAGAGGTTTCTGGATTGGAACGCGTTGTTTGTTTCAATGAAGTTCTTGGGGCTCTTAATTCAACTTCAAATAAGTCCTCGGCAAGTTGGGTGGGATTCGGATTGAAAAGCCTCACTGGAAAAATCTTCGGCATTTTTTCTGATGTTCTTAAGAGAATTCAGAACTTCTTTTGTGCGGTCGATAGCAGAAACAAAATGTAAGGATTTGGTCTGTACGAAAACTGATAAGGGTAGCTTTAACTGAATAGTTTTTTGCATACAATGAGGCTTACTAGGAAATCACTTTTTTGGATCGCTGCCAAAAGTGTTGATGCTTTCGAAGACATCGCCCACGTTCTGCTGGTCATTTCTTCAAGGCTTATTGAGATACATTTGAAGAGCTCTACATTCTACAAAGGAAATAATACTGTTATACCTTTCAATGAATCTTGCGTTTCACAAAGGCTTAGAAGTCGAGTTTTTCGGCTCTCTGGTGCGTGTTTTTTAATGACATTTTTTAAAGTTATGTTTGCATTTGAATGGTTGCGGAAGATTTGAATTTATATTAGAAAGTTTTTGTTTTTAATTTTTTGGCTTAGCGTTTCGGGGGGGGCTTCAGCCCCTCAAGCCCCCCCCCTGGCTACGTGCCTGACACGCACATGGTAAAGGAATTGTGAATTTTTTTTTAAATTGTTTTTTCCGGCAAAGTACCGGATGTAATTCTTAACCTAATTTTTTTATATAAAGAAATAAAAACAAAAGTCTACTGATACTGTCATTCCCATCCCACATTGTTTATTCTTTGATTTCAGGGTAGGTAGTTTAGATGACTGCACAAATACATGCACATCAATGCAGTTTGAATTTTATTCAAAAGCTCATCGAGTAGCTACTTTCCAGAGCTCTCAGAAATCAAAACTAATGGAACTCTGACAAAAGAAAATGGGCTTACATAACAAATTTGTATTCAATATTTTTCGGGACACTCTATTCGAAACGTATGGGACCAAATGTGTAAATCTTTGATTAGTCTTACTTACTTTACTTTAGATTAGATGACCCTCATAGTCCGGGGTGGACCACGGCCTCAACCAACAAGCTCCTCCAGCCAGCTCGAGCCGTAGCTAGCTGCCTTCAGTTACAGTTTGATTAGTCTATTTTTTAATCATTTTCGATAAAGTCGTAGAATATTAGTTCATTAGGGAACTTTTGTTAGTTCCTCGCAGCTCCAATAAGTAATTTGTAGTTCTTAGCAGAACTCAGGCGAACTCGTAATTCATAAATTCAATTTTGCACAAATTTTGGTTTTGAACATTTCTTAGACCATGGCCTTCCAATGAGTGAGTATAAATGAGAAAGGTAGATGTAACAGAAAATGCACCGAAAGTCCACTTTGAGAAATAGTTCTCGCATGGGCATGAAGGTTCCTTTCCGCACCATTCCACTTTGCGTTGATAGAATGAGGATGAGGACATCGAAAACGGTCGTTCGTTTCGGTTTTACCATAGAATTTGTTTGTGTTTTCGATTTCACTATTTCTTTACCTGCCGAATTCTATTTCATTTCACAGACGACTTCTTTTTGTCTCATGAAAGTCATGGTAATGCATGTGTGAAGACCTTGTCGAGTACTTTTCAGAACTCTATTCAGAACTAATGGGAACTACTTTTCTATGAGTACTCGTATGTTCACACTTGGAAACGAATGGACCTGCAATTTTATTTTCTCACGAGAGGTGACCCAGTAGTACCTAAATTTGTGTTTTGCCGGGCTTGATTCTGAGACTCGTCGCTCAGTAGTCCAGTACGCTCACCATGTTAATTTACGAGTATTTCCTGCATTTATATTGGATTCTACCCATGCAGCCTGTTAATGTAGAGATGCGAAAATCAAATAAAAACTAAATACAGTGCTCTCACACATAACTAATCTTGATATTAAGGTGTCAAATTAAATGATGAGGTCTGAACTGTAATCTTTAAGGTATGAATGCAGCTTCTTCAAATCGAGGCACGGAGGCGAGAAGAACTTCCAAAATCGCCGTTAAAGGCGAAAAAAAAAAATCTTGGAAGGAGTTCGGCGAAAAGTTAGACTTTAATCACATATGTGCAAGGAAGATATTCTGGTCTCTGGATGATACTGCGCGACCTGAACAAAGAAAGTTTCGTATTGGGTTGGTCCCCCAGGGTAGTGGCGGACGCAGGAAAACAGCAGGGGTGTGATAAATGATACATTTTCAGTCACCGTGATATAAACCGGCTACTAGTCCTGTCCATCTGGATGCGTATATCGAAACCCTGTTTCAATACTCACCCCCGGTGGTGACAAACGCGATTAGCATTTACCGGCGAGGACAGCATCCGGACGCGACTTAATAAACTTATAAACGCGAGTGTTGATCGTAACTATAGCTAGCACACAGTTTTCTAACATTCAAAAATAAATATGGCTGTAGCCTGATCAAAAACTGTCCGACAAATTGATTATGTTGCCATCGACTTGTAAGGCATTGCTTTACAGTGTTCTAGATGTCTGAACTTTCCGAACTGCCAACATAGGCTCGGACCATTGCCTTATTGTAGTGTAGCCCGAGTAAGAAAGCGTATATCTCAGAGTCCATAACAATGAATAAATACTGTAAAAAGATTTAATGTTGAACGGCTGAAATCGCAACAAACTGCCAGAAGCCCTATACACCTATACCGCCTTCATCAAGTGCCTTTGGACCAGGGGTATTGATACCAAGAGGCCAGAGAGTGTTTGCGCGTCGCAAACAAAGGCCTTGTTTATTGGAGAATGCCGGCCGGAATGCTCGCCTATATTTACAATTCTATCGCCTATATTTAATCTGGACGATGAAAGCCTAGACTTCCGTACACACGATAAAACTGCAGTAAGGATAGCGTTATATATACTCAAGTCCAATAAGGCTGCTGGACTAGATAGCCCGCGGACCGAACTTTATAAGTATACAATTCATCTCCATGATTTGGTTAGACGAAATTATGACTGGTTACTGGTAAATAAAACCTTAGTATATTGCTTTTTATAAAATGGACTCCCTTATTTTTTAGTACCACATATTTCAGGAGGGGTTTGAACCAATAAAATCCCTACCTGCGTTTGCCCCTGCCTAAGAGGGTAAGTTATTTTGTTCCTCGCTGAAGCCTTGGTTATTCTTGGGCCATCGCAGACTGAACTTCAGCTGCACTTGATAAGTTTGTAGCCGTTTGTGTTGAAGCTGGTTTGAAGGTAAGCGTGAACAAATTACCCAATGCACTCTGCATGTTAGTGGAAAGTGGAGTCACATGAAAGAGGTGGCGAAGTTTAAGTAGATCGGGGCTTA
This sequence comes from Cheilosia scutellata, assembly GCA_955612985.1. Lineage (NCBI taxonomy): Eukaryota > Metazoa > Arthropoda > Insecta > Diptera > Syrphidae > Cheilosia > Cheilosia scutellata. The sequence goes on from OY015311.1 coordinate 89,687,380, forward strand.
TTCACAATTGATGGAACGAGCAGATCACAGCCAAATGAGGGAATACTGGTAGGCCATCATAAAAGTAATCCATCGCTTCCGGCTGACAAACAGAAAGCTGTGAAGATGATAGGAAAAACGGCCTGCCTGCGAACTTAGTTTTCAATAAGAGATCGCGTGCGTCGCTCGTGCACATTTGAAGTCGCCTTAATGTGTTCTCTCCAGATAGACTGCAGTAAATATCATCAGTCTCATAGAGAAACATTTTTTGAAACAATTTTTGGACAAATTACATGTACCTACCATAAGGAGGAGATTTCCCCACTTTCTTTGCACAACATCTCGCTTCAAACTAGAACTATATTTTTCGCTTGGAAGATAAGACATTTTTCGAATATATCTACTTGTTCACTTTTTACTATTATTTCCCATGTACAGCCCAATTTTCTACCAAGCTGACGTTCACCATACCCTATTTCGCAAAAACCAAAGCCTTTTCATTTCCTTCGATTCCAGGTGTGTCTTTTTTTACCCAAACCAATGCCGAGTTCATTATGAGCCATGATTCCTGAGCAACATCATTTTCATAGATATCCTTACGAATTTCATCATTTTACTCATCCGAACCAATAAGCAATTAAACAAAGTATTTAACCATTTCCACCATTCACTGAGTTCAAGTCCTTAAAAAGTTATTGAAAGGATCTGCATTTTCTGTTGTTATTGAAGCACCAAGCTCTTTAGAGTGCACCCATTACAAAACAATAAGAACAAAGAGGACTATCCATTTTTAAAGAAATTTTCTATGAATTTTTTAAAACACACATAATGCACTTTAAATAGTTTTAGTATTAGTTTCCTTGTAGCCTATAACATTGAAAAATATGTTTTCCACAGGACTATTCAGTTACAAAGTCGACACAAGTGCCATTCAATGAACAACTGAAAGTAGAGCTATGCCCGAGCCAAAAAGATTTCGTTCAAGGACACACATTCGTTAGCCTTCATTTGAAGAGACCCGTTTTTTTTTTGTGCCTTTTGTTTTTCTTTTTTTTTTTGCCGTCATACAAGAAAGTGAAGAACAAAAAACGAAGAAGCAAATCAAGGGTGTGTGTGCACATTTTTCATAACCTCTAGCACAATGGCTTGGATGGGTGGGTGGTGTATACTCGCATGCAAGGACGTATACGAGTATTGTGCACAATTTAAAAATTGTTCGAGTGTTGCTAGATTCAAAATGGGACAAAGTGTTTTCAACAGAACAGAAGGATCCTATATGCAAACAGCAGGATGTCAGAAAAAATATACATATATGCCCAGTGGCTTTATCAGGAAAGGCAGCTATGAGATATTCTGTCAGGGGTAAGACAAATTTATTAAACATAATAGGGTTATACGAGCTTGTGTCAAAAATTGGACAAAAATCCACTTAGTTGTAATGGGACACAGGTCCTAGGACATGTACATTCTTAATATAACTTCACATTGGCTTAAGTTGGATTACTCTATCAAGTCGAATTCTGGTTCTCTCTTTTAAGCGGAAAGTGGGTGTTAGTAATCAGGTTTTTATTTACAGACGGATCTAAAGTGGACACTGAGATAGGGTGTCTTCTCCGAATCGCTGGATGTATCAAAATCGATACGCTCCCCGACAATAGTAGCGCTCTCCAAGCAGAGGTCAGGGCAGTGACAACAGCAGCCCGTGAGTCTGTGGTAAGGGCAATACCACCTGGAGGTATTACCATCCTTGTCGACAGCCGGCAATAAAAGCCATAACTGCACCCGTCCACAAACCTAACCTAACCTACAGTATTGTGATGTTACATCGTGGAGCTTGCAGCTCTGGGAAGGAGGGTGGGTGCTTCAAGGTTTTAAGGTTGAAATCTTTGCATTGACTACTGAGGGGTAGCTACGTATATATGCAGTTAACCAGAGGCGTACAACAATACAACAAGGATCCATTCCCAGGATACGACTATGGAAGATAATGGATGACATCTTTCTATGACACCCAAATATGTTGTTAAGTACGGGGAGAGTACGATAACTACGGCGCCAAAAATTGATAACGGTATTTTTTAGAGGGGTTAAATACAAGCACTTTTTACTATGGGAGGGGGGGTCTATCTTACTCCGTTTAGGCGGGAGGGGTAATTTAAAGAAAATGATACTTTAAATGGAAAAAAATACATTAAAAAACAATGGCAACACGTATAATAAAAGATTATAACATTTTAGAAAGCCCAGAATCTGTTTTTTTATATTATTTTTAAATCAAGTTATTCCCTTAAATAGTTTTTGAAAAAAAACAATTTCAAACTTGAAATTTTAGGACAAAAATTGGGGTGAGTAAAATAATTTTGGCGATGAAAACTAATGACGGATTTATGTAGAGGAGTTAAATACAAACATTTTTTACTATTGGAGGGGGGGTCTATCTCGCTCCGGTTAGGCGGGAGGGGTAATTAAAAAAAAATTATAAATAAAATTAAAATAAAATATTAAAAAACAATGGCAACACTTACCACAAAGAACTATAGTATTTTTCAAAGCCAGGAATTCGTTCTAAATTGTCTAAAATGCAAATCAGCAAAATTTTGTCTACCAATGTGAAATTTCTGGCCAGAAATTGTATCTGAAGAATGTTGTTGATATTGGGTAAACTAATATAATTAAAAGAAAGTTTGCATATACTCAGCCTTGCACCCATCCCAAAATCCAACAGTGACCCCCAGTGACGCATTTCAAGGCGCAAGGGTAGCAATTTGTACTCTAAGCGGAGCAACATATAAAAGTAATTTTCAATTTTCTCAAAAATTCTGGTTTTGAGTTTTCGATTAAGAATTGATTTAGGCAGTAAAAACTACAAACAAATTAAGTATCTATTTGCTCAACATTGAAAAAAATCAGCGTAAAACTTTTTTTTTTAATTTTTTTCCTTAAATTTCAAGTTTGAAAGTATTTTTTTCAAAAACTATTAACAGCTATAACTTGATTTAAAAATAATATCAAAGAACAGATTCCTGGCTTACAAAATTCATAAAGTCCTTTATTGTAAGTGTTGCCATTGTTTCTCAATTTATTTTTTTTTTTTCATTTTAAGTATTATTTTTTTTAAATTGCCCCTCCCGCCTAAACGAAGCCAGATAGACCCCCCCCCTCCCATAGTAAAAAATGCTTGTATTTAACCCCTCTACAAAATACCCTTATCAATTTTTGGCGCCGTAGTTATCGTACTCGTGCCATAAGTACTATACCCAAAAATGTAAAAAGGCAAAACAAATACGAATAGTTACTCCAAAAGGGAACAATTTCATGAGCATCTTAGGACTCGTAAGAAGGTTTCCGTAATTTCGTTTAAATTTATTTCTTTAGATCGACACTTTTTGGTTGCATTGACATCGTTTGTCAGTTCATTGACAATGACATTTTGACAAGTATGTTTGTCAATTCACTGAATGATATTTCCACTTGCGCTGCCAATTTGGAATTGTCATATTATCTTTGTCAATTGTGAATCGGGCAGTCGCGTGAGCAAGTACAGCTATATGTACATAATGTACATAAAACAAATAACATTTTCTTTTTTAAAATATAAAATCAAATTAACAATTTTGAGAAAGAAATGAATCGCTCTCGTTTTTTGTGTCGAATCTGAGTTGAAGCTGTCTGACACAGACGAAGAAAGCCGAAAATTTGCAAAATACCCAAAATGGGTATGAAATAAATAGAGCTGACTTCGAATTTATTTTGCAAAGGGTTAAACCATCATTCATCAAAAAAAAAAAAAAAAAAAAACAGTCATGCGAAAAAGCTCTGTAAAAAGATTCGCCTTCCTTGTATATCAAAATGTGTCTTTTGATTGACAAACTTATGAAATTGATGCCAATTTTGTCAATTCACCTATTTCCACTTGTCATTCAATTTCTTTGTCAGTTATTAGCAAACGCTGTTTGTCAATTTTATAATTGGCATAAAAATACGTCAATTCTAAATTTCATCGACAAGTGGAAACCTAGCATTGCAAAATCCTTAAAAGACGTATCTATTATTTATTGAATCGGCAAAGACAACTTACTCAAGAGCTGTGCACCAGAACTTGCACCTGTACTTTGTAAGCTGTTTAGCATGTCGTACTCACAGAAGATACGCTTCCTTCTTGCTGGAAGACCGCTCGGATTCAACCTATTCCAAAGAAAGGGAGGAATTGTCTGCCTCAAAACTATCGTCCAATAGCGTTACTTTCAATGCTCTCAAAAGTAATGGAAAAGGCAATAAATGTCGAAATAATGAAATATCTAGAAGGCCACCGGTTAATAAGCGACAGGCAATACGGATTTCGGAGCCATCGTTCCACTGGAGACCTGTTAAGCTACGTAACGCACTTATGGACGCAAGCAATTGAACAACACGGCGATTCAAGAGCCGTAGCCTTCTACATATCAAAGGCATTTGACCGAGTCTGGCATAGAGCCCTATTAGGCAAGTTAACGTCTTATGGATTACCACAACAACTCTGCGGATGGATGCAAAATTTTCTTCTGGGAAGATCGATCCAAGTTGTTGTAGATGGTGTATCATCTAATTCGTTTGCTATCAATGCAGGAGTGCCTCAAGGATCTATTCTTTCTCCAACTCTATTTCTTCTCCACATCAACGATTTGCTTGGATCGACAAATAATAATATCTACAGCTTTGCTGATGACAGCACTCTTATATCCTGTGAATGCGGCTACATCACACAGTCAGAGGTGAACAAATTAGTTCTCTAAATGATGATCTGGACAAAATCTTGCAGTGGGGAAAAGAAAACTTGGTTGTATTTAATGCAAACAAGACACAGCTCACAACATTTTCTAAGAAAAATGCATCAGTTCCTCAGATCCAAATGGATGACCATCCAATCCATCCCAAGAACTCAATGCACCTTCTAGGAGTCACAGTCAATTCAGGAATCACATGGCAGGACCACATTTCCTATATCGCAAGATCAGCGTCCGCTAATTTGAGCTACCTATTTAGAGCAAAGAGGTACTTTAGCCCCAAGCAACTTCCCCTTCTCTACAAAGCTCAGGTTAGACCAGGCCTGGATTATTGTTCCCATATATGGAGCTCGGCCCCAAAACATTCACTTCACCTACTTCACAGCATACAGAGACGAGCAGTTCGACTTATTGGAGACCCTACACTCACATCGAATCTTCAACCGTTGGTGCACAGAAGATAAGTCGCTGACCTATGCTTGTTCTATAGGTACTTCCATGGTAGATGTTCCTAGGAACTCAAAGACATTATCCCTCGAAATGCAACTTTTGGGCGCCCCACAAGACAGGCTGCTAATGCTCATGACCATACAGTTCACTTGACAACCGCGAGGACATCAACTTTCCAAAACTCCTTCTGTTACAGGACAAGCAAACTTTGGAACTCGCTTCCTGGGGATATATTTCCAGAAGTATACAATTTGCAGCAATTTAAGTGCAGAACTAACATACATCTGCAAGCATCTCGGGGCGCTGTTGAAGCGTTATAGGTTCGCCTTTCCCGAGAGAAGTATTTACAAAAAAAAAAAAAAAATCTAAATATACTTATGAGCAGTAAAATGTTTTAATGTTTCTGAGGCATTGATAAGGCTTTTAACCTCTTCTATCGGTCCCATTCAACATTTCACACCCCATCCCTCTCAATTCATTGCATCACACTCTATACTGATGTAAAACGCAAACCATATGTAAAAATGGAAGCAATTAGGTGGTAGGTGGACCTGAGCCGAATGCACAAATAGGCTCAAATATTGGTCCTTTAAACAAATAATTATTTTTTTCTGTATATTGGTCGCAAGAAGACTACGATTTTGTTAATGTTTTATTGATTTTTTTGGTCGTGTTGTTGTTCCTCTTGCCGGGCCAGTTTTTGATGTTTTTTGATAAATCTTGTTGATCGTTTTTAACGTGTTTTTCTGTGTTAAATTGTCTTTTGTAGGTATCTTTAGGCGGATTTTTGCGAATTTTTTAACGTTCCTTTGGAGACTTTTATGTGTCTTTTGACATTTTTAACTCGATTTTGGTCATATTTTTCGGTTAGTATCTTTGAGAGTTTTTTTCGCCTTTCTTGACTCGTTTCAAAGACCTTTTCACCTTGTTTCCATTTTAAACAATTTCTTACAAATTTATTTATTTATTTTCGCTGTAAAAATACGTTTAGTTTATTAATATTTCTTTAATTTTCGTGGCGCTTTTTGTTAAGAAAAAAACTGTAAAAATCGCTTCAAAAATTCAAGCAAAAAAGCAACTAATGCTATAAACCCATTTGTTCCAATGTTTCGTCAAGTTTTTTTTTCAAGTTCTATTTTTTAGTACGTTTAGGTTTTTGTTTTTTTTTTTTTTTACTCTTTTTTTCTATGATTGTCGCTTTTTCACGAATTTTTGCGTTTTTCCCGCTTGTTCAATGCGTTTTAGGTATGACACAATGTTCTTATTAGTCCCATTTTTGACGTTTTTTTTTACTCTGATGTGTTTTTCATGATTTCTTATCGCATTCTTATTTTATTTTTTTTCTTTTCTTTTTTTTTTTCGTTTTGAGGATGAAATGTTCGAAAGAGACAATGGGGCTAGAAGCCTAGAGTAGTAGAGTACCACTAACCGCACTAAAAACACCTACTTAATTATGATCGATCAAAGAAAGATCTACAAATGAATTTCGTTTCAACGTTCAGTTGCGTTGCTGAAACGTTTTTAGAAAATTTTTTTTTCCGTTTATTTTTGTGCGAATTTTGATGAATTTGTCCAAAATATTTCGTCCAGATTTTTGGCCGTTTTTTTTTTTTTGCCGCATTTCTAGGTGAGTATTTTCTCTCTGTTTTCGATCCGTTTCATTGTGAGTTTTTTCTCTCGTATTTTCATGCGAATTGTGATAAATTTTTGGTCGTTTATGTTACATTTTTCCTGCTTTTTTTTACATTTTCGTCAAATTTGTTGGAGCAATTTTTTTTTACTCTTCTATCTATCTTTTTCTCCATATTTGATGTGTTTTCTTTTTTTCTTTTTTTCCGCGTTTCTTAGAGGGATTTATCTTCGTCACATTTTTTACCAGTTTTACCTAGTTTTTTAGTCGATTTTTTGAATTGGTTTAGTCTACTTTTTTTGTGCATTTTTGTTGGGGTTGTCTCGGGCGTTAATAAATTCAATAAATTTTTTGGGATGTTTCGTCTCTGATTACGTATTAGTTTTTGGTGCGTCTCTTCATGTGTGTAGGTCTAGGTAGGTAGGTACCTGCAAATTTTGTGTGCGATTGTTTACCAATTTGTTCGTATGCTTATTGCTTTTTTTTCTGAAGTCTTTATATCGCGTTTTTTATTAATATCGTTGGCTTGTTGGGGCTTTTTTTTTGTACGATCTTTTAATATTTTTAACCCATTTTTGTCGTATTTCTTGTCGGTTTTAAACAAATAAAATGTGTTTTTCGTAACTTTTTCCATTTTGTTGGAACTTTTAAGTCCGTTTAAAGTAGCTATAGCTTTAAGAAAGTTTTTTTTACCACATTTCTAGGTAAGATTTTTATTAGCTCTGTTTTTGGAAAATATTTTTAAGCTCTCTTTTCTGTTGTTCTCTAGTTCTGAATACGTTTACTTTGCACGGTTTTGCTGTCGATTGTGTTTAATGAAGTCTGTCTTTTAAGTTAAGTTTGTCTCATCTACATCCTTTAAGAATCTTTAATATCATCTTAAAGACAAACTCTTATTAAGAACCTCTCTTTCAAAATGTCCACACCAATTTTTCCAATTTAGCCAACAACACAGTCCCATACGAATTCCTTATTCTACCAAAAAATGTCCATCACCCCAGTTTGTCAACATGAATTGCATTAATTCGCATAGAGAAACCTAGCATTGTGCCATCCGCCATACGTTGAGCGACTCGATTGACTATACCCAACGTTATCCTAACCAAAGAGCGCACTGCAACTGCACCTGTGTCAATATTGTTTCTACTTTTCTAAGCGGATGGTGGAAAGCCCCATTCCTGCCGTATGCAAAGTGGTTTTGATAATGGTTGGAATTGCTACCCGGTGGTTCTCACACACCTACCCGAACTCGATTGAATTGCTCTTCGCAATGGCATAATGCGAATTTGCACTCTTCATGAGCAGAAGGCCACAAGCCGATTTGTCTGAGTATTGTGTAGCATCTCGGTTAGCAAAAGAACGCATTGAAGCCCGATTCATGCCCCAAGCTGCAAGGATTTATCCAGCTCTATTGTGGTCGAATGAAAATAAGGCACCTACCCTCCTGCACAGGGTGAGAGCGTAAATAATTTTTGTTGGCAAAGCATTTTCAGCTGCGCCATTTTTTTTTATGTGCTTTGCGGTATTGCTGGTGCTGCCAGTCTTACGTAAGGCTTCAGGTAAATGTGTTTAAAATGCACTATTGTTTGGAAGGCGATTGTGTTCTGTCTGCATCTCTGTTGGTATGCAACCTAATGGCTCTGGTACTCTATTCCAATATGCAGCAGCTGGGAAATTCGGAAAATTTGACTTGCTTTAGGGGATGCCACAACTTGCTGTTTTCAAGGTAGCATAAAGAATTTTGCACATGCACCGCAGAATGTTATTATACATACATCGAACCCCCAAGAGGAGTAAGAGATGGAAAATTACCGGTGGTGCTATTGACGGGAGGCTAAGATCTGACAAGTGTATAGGTAGACTGATGCTGCGGTGGGAGAGCGTACAGCTTTTGTTTGAGGGTTGCCTGGAATTTTCTTTGTCCCATAGGCATTGCGATACGGTGACCAGTTATGGGTCACAGAGGACGTATTGAGACTGGGGTGGAAAAGTTCCCCGGGCAGAATGGAGATAAACGGCATCTGCTTGCGAAAACAAAAATAAAAACAATTGATATAAAAATACAAGCAACGTTTGGATTTTTACTATTTTTAGCGAATTTGTTTTAAGGGTATTTATGTACCTGAAGGCAAATGGGCCGAGCATAAAGAAATTGGGATGATAAATATTTGGACTTTTGGCTATAGTATTTGTTTCATAGAAAGCAGCAGTAGGAGCACGTGCAATCTACCCACAGCTTAAATATTAAAAAACGAGCTTCTAAAGGTCGTCAAAAATGTCGTCCCAGAAGGAATATTGTGCCAAAAGGTCAGTAGTAGAGTATAGCTAATGATATATTTAGCAGAGGATTTCTTTAATTTCTCAGGGCCCATTATTTCGCTATAAAGGTATTTCCGTCAAATTCCTTAGAGGGCTGGATATCTTTACTTCTTATGTAGGTACGTGTTTGTAACCGAACTCCTCCTAAACGGCTGGACTGATTTTAATGAAATTTTGTGTGTGTGTTTGAATGAGTCAAAGGATGGTTTAGATTCACAATTGGACCCGGTAGGTGGCGCTGCGATCCGATTCCAAAAAATTTTAAATAATAACCACTCAACATTAAAAAAAAGTAAAAAGCAAAAATCTCATGAATAAAATTTCAAATAAATAGCAACTCAACTTCTCAACTAACGCCTTCGAGCTAATGTATTAAAAAAAAGTTTGAAGAACACTCTACATAATGCAGGCAGGACAACCTCTGCCGGGCGTTTGAATGGGTCCAATAATGGTTTAGATACACATATATCCACATATATCCACAATTGCCTGATTGAAACACTTTACAAAAACAAAAGGGCGTGACACCTCTCATAACAAGCAAATACATTTCAAACGCTATTCTTCGACAGTCATTGGAAAAAATATATCTGAGGAAATATCGACCAAAGCACACGGAGTACAGAATCAGTTCGGACACATCGGTTAAATTAAACGGCCGCAGAACAATTGACGGACAATGAAAATGTACGTGCAGAGCAGGCAAAACAACGTTTGCCGGATCCGCTAGTTCATATATAATTTGGTCATTTGTTTCGTCTTAGTCAAGACAAAGTCGGTAGTATGGGGAGTCCGTCTACAGGTACATTTCGTGATATCATAAATCGTTTACTAAATTTTTCTCTATCCTGTCTACATATAAATCCTTTTATATGTTGGCTTCTTATATACTTAGACTAATCCCAATAAGAGATACAGTTTGTGTGTCCACATTTTTAAATAATTGTAAAACAACGCAGAAGGGTTCATGTTTTCTGAAAGGGGTTTCTAAACCTTTTCTGGCCCGGTTCATTATAGCTTTAATCTAGACCAAGAACCTACCGTAATTTGATTTTATTCCTGAGAGTTTATGAGCGTGTTGACCGATTTGGAGTCAATGAGTGGTAAACTTAGGCCGTTTATAGCTCCTTGACTGGCTATGACTCCGTTTTTTGTTGATATGTTTGGGTCATTATTTAATGACATGGAGCCTTGTCTCAAATACTATGGTTTTTCCCTATTGGTAGTAAGACATTTTGTTGAGGCATTAAGTCAGTCTGTATAAGGGCGTAGATTACATCAAACTGCGGATCTTCAGAGAGGAGTGCCATTAGTTCTGGATGTTCACAACTTTTTAAAACTATTTTGCTTGTACCAAACTTGATAAGTTGCTTATTGCCACTTTCCTAATATTTATAAATCCTCATGGTTCTGCAAAGATCAAGACATGGGAGACGTTATACCTTTTTTAGGTCACCCAATGCTATTTTTAAAAAATATATATAAAATATTTTACGCAGTATAGGCAAGCTAGGCCTAGCTTCTGGCAATCACTCGTTTGAACTAGTGCTCTTGATTTTACCCGGGTAATACCCATCTGAACAACTACCCGGGTAACCGGGTACCTGGTAAATGCGGGTATTACCCAAGTTCGCGGGTACCCGGTAGTTTCGGGTAATGGGTACCCGGTAATTCCGGGTAATGGATATCCTAAATTCAGAAGTACCTGGAATTGAATATCGAGGTGTTATGAACGTTTTTCGAGCTACATCTATGTATACATATAATAAAATTGTAGATTTTTTGTTTGTTCCACTATCACGTAAGAACTACTAACCCGATTGGTATGGATCTTTTTGGAAAAGGTAGGCCTTATCAATGGGCACCATATAGGGTTTATTTGGTTAAAATTGGACAAAGGTGCGTGGCACCGCCCATACAAAAAAAAAAACATTCAAAATCTTATATCTCGAAAACCGCCGAATTGATTGTGTTGAAACTTACAGACAATCTTAGGTATTGGCCCAGGAGTATTGTTGTGAAGATTGGTCAACATTGGACAAAAGGGCTCGGCACCGCCAATACAACAAAAACATTAAATATCCATTAGTTCGACCACCACCTAATCAATTGAGTTACAATTTTTGGACAATCTTAGGTGTTGGCCTGGGAGTGTTCACTTTTCTTCGACAGTCATGGCCATGGGAGCCAAAGATTTTAAAATTTGTAACATTGATATGCATTATCCTGATAGACAAGAATACTATCTAGGCAATACGATTCCTGGAAATTTTGACTTTATACATTTTAATTTTTTTATGCAATTTTTATCCATGAGAAATTTCCTAAAAATTATGGCAACTTTTTTACGTACGATCAACAGAAGTTATAGAAAAAAGCCATATTTTGTCAGACAAAAATGGTCAAAAATGAGTTTTGTTAAAATCGTATACATAAGTATATGTGGGTATCAACTACTGTTTTCGAGAAAGAGCCAATTTTCAAAAGTACCGTTGTTGGACATTTTAGCGAGAAACATATGTCGTTTTCCATTGGGCAAAAAGAAGCGTCCGGGAGCGTCCGGAATCAAGAAAATCACTTCTGAAACCGTTCCATTGGCGCAAAAAATACTCTTCTGTTGATTCTGAGGAGAGAATTTCGCTTCTTGATTTGAAGTCAGAATCCACTCGAGAAGCACTTACACAAGTGCATTTTATGTATTTTATACAAGCCAGTTGGCAGCAGCCATACAGTAATTTTTGACGTTTCACCAATACGTGAGTGTAGTCGAGCAGAAGCAGTTTTCTTGTTCCATTGGATGTCATAATGAGTGAATCCTCGAGTGAAACCAATGGAAAACGACAATAGTATGCAGTCATTTTGAGCATGCTTACATTAACTCAACTATCAATTTTCGTTCAAATCGTTAAAACCATTTTCAAAAAAATCGAAATTCTAAAATTAATTTGTTTCGTAAAATTTGTATATGTATATGGTTTTTTGGTTATGCTTACTTACTTATCGGTCTCCCGACCCGGGCTAGCATAACCAAAAAAAAAAAAACCTCCTAGCCCAACAACTCTAAATACGAAGTTTGAAACAAATCCGATCAAGCATTTAGGCTGCAGGCCTATGGGACAGACAGACATACGGACGGACAGATTTGCGAGACCAACTTTTTTGAGTTCCCCCATTATCGTAATATTAGAATTGATTAAAATCGCGAGTTCGAAATTTTGTACAAAAAAAATACATAGGTACATGTACATAGGTATCTATCTTTCTCTTAATAGGTACGTAAGTATACGAGAAAGTTCAAAAGTTATAGAATTTACTAGCATAGCCCGTGCACACTTCATGGTGCAAAATTATGGGCAGTGCCACGCCCGGCCCCTTTGTCCAATTTAGATCAAACCATCATTACAACCATCTCGAGCCAATATCAAAGATTCTCTGAAAATTTGAGCAAAATCGGTGCAAAACTTTTCGAGTTTTTGAAGCATACACAAACCAACATAACATTTTTATATAAGTAGCTATGCATGCATATTTGTTTTAAATTTAAGTACATATGCACGCAAATTTGAACCAACATACGCAATTGCGGGACACACTTTTTTAGACTTCTGACTGCGGTATACGAAAATGCTAAAAATACGTACGAAAATGTTATTTGTAAACGTGCTTGGAGATAAAAAAAAACTATGCGGGTACCCGAAAAAACGTGGGTACCCGAAAAGGAGCGGGTACCCGAAAAAACGGGTACCCGGTGTAATCGGGTACCCGAAATTTTGGTACCCGGGAAATACCCGCAAATCTCGGGTACCCGGGTACCTGGGTAGAACCCGGGTATGCGGGTATCAAGAGCTCTAGTTTGAACCATTTCAGTCTCTGTCGGTATTGGGACTAAATTCTATTCAAAGAAGGGATCAAGTCCTTTGGCGTTATGAAAGATACCCGACCATCACTTACTTGCAAACAGGCAGTTATTGAAGGCGAATTCAACCTGAACACTTAGGTCTCAAGTCTAGTCAAGGGAATTTCCTTTACAACATTTGTATCTGTCAATCATATATATCCGACTCCATGCAGATACTATTGTACAATCGAAATAGTTACCTCGAAACACGCAATACATGAAATCACTTGCACACAATCCCCCATTCACACCTTCGAAAGGACAACTCACACCGTTCGCCATTCCGATCTCATTAAGTTACTAACTATATCCAAGGTTCGCAAAACTACCAATTGAATGTAATAAGTTCACGTGAGGTAATCGAGGGGCGGCTAAGAGTTTCGACTCGGAGGCAAAGGCCCGGCTTGTGTGTAACTAAATCAACCCACTCTCTGTCCAGCTCCAGCATTGTGTTACATTTATCTCGCTCGCTTTTTAATTAACCGGTCTGGCTGGTTGTAAACCGAAGTGAGCACTGGACCGTCACCGTGGTACGGAGGAGAGTACAGTGGTGAACAGCCACAGCAGCAGTGGCATTGTTTAATAGAAAATATATCTCAGCTAACAACTCGATGGTAGTTTACCGGACCCGTTCACGCTGCTGTGCAAGTTAATCTCTTTTTCTCTTGTATGTCGGTCGGTCGGTGTCGGTGTGTATCAGATCAGCGACACAGCGAATTATTAAGGATGCACACGGTCAATGGCATGCCCTCGTTGCATGAGCTCGTTTCCAACGAGCTAATGCGTGCATTTCTTCTTCTTGGCTAACCTCTTTCGGTGGTGCACCTCTTGCTCGTTTTTATGTCATTCGCAATTCATTTGATTACCTGTCAGATCGAATATGGATGTGCACAGAATAGAAAGACAGATACAGATACTCTGGTCGACTATCTTTCAAAGATCTACATACATATGCGAGTGCACATCTAGTCGCGAGTGTACCCGGTACCAGAGCTGCTGTGGAAATGACTGCAGCTGGGATTAGTCCAAGCAACCTGTTTACGTATATACTTGCATCGCTTCACGAGCTACGGGGCCTGAAGGAGATTCGAGGTAAGAAAATGTTATCTGCCCTGCTAAAGTGTTGTGTTTAAGTTTAATCCAGCATAAATTGCCATTCATTTGGGCGACAATTTAAATTCCTCGTGAATTATTCATTACAGATGTTCATCGTCATCATCATCGTCGTTGTTGTGTTGGTCCAAAGAATGCATCGAGCTTGTAAGGACCTTGCACGTCGGTCGCTGAACAGGGGACAGAGAGGGATATCTTCATGCCTCCTGTGTGCTCTGGACACTCATTCATTCCCTGAGGTGACATTTTGCTATTTGTGGAACTTCAATTATTGATATGCCGGAGGTGGTAGTACTATGTTGCTGTTTAGGGATAATGATTGGGTGGTCAACATGGTCAACGGAGTGAATGTTTTTGTTATTACGATCAGACTCCGAGCGAGTGTGTTGCAGAACATTTATATAGATTCACTGGCACTCCGGCAACTGGAGGCAGATATTTTGTTCAAAATTTAATCATTCGTCCGAGCAGGAATGCACATCAGCACACTGTGACTGGGCTATAAAAAGGGAAACCAATTATAGAAGGCATTCGAACGGTCGGATTCCTTTTGTATTGCATTGCAATATGTTGTTCAATTATTGCAGAGCGAAAGAGATTATCAATTCCACGATGGTATCTAGTTAGTGATGCCTGACTTTGGAATTAAATATGTAGTCCTGCTTAGAGAGCATAGCTAATTAGAACGAATTTATTAAAAAACTGCTGCAAAAAAAAAGGATTCCTTAGAGATGACGACTTCTCTCTGGGGTATTGTAAGTTGTCAGGCGTTGCCTTTGAAAAGCGTCATCTTCATATCTTTATTGAAAATGCTCTTAGTTTTCATAATAAAAAACATTTGTACTTGAAACTGAAATTTCAATTAGATGCATATTTCAGAATGTCAACAGCGAAAACTAGGCAACCGAAATTTTCCTCACAAATTGGTGGTCAATAAGATACGAACAGAAACATAAATGATGGGCAAAATACAAGTTTATTTTTAAAAATGCAATAAAATCTACAAAATTAAATTTTTCCCTTATATTATGGCTTTATTAGTAGGAGCAAACATTCCCATAAATTATGGAACACAACGTTGTTCAAGTGGCTACCTCGGCTGAGCTTCGCAATAGCGCATTCTGTCACTTCAATTTTCCAAGACCTTGATGATTGCTTCGGGATGTAGCTCACGAATTGCTTGGATGATATTGGACTTAAGTGCTTGAATCGTTTCGGGATTATTGGCATAACATCGGTCCTTCATGGTTCCCCACATCTAAAACCCCAAAAGGGTCAAATCGCAGGTCCGAAGCGGCCAATTGACACCGCCAAGACGGTTGATAACACGATTTGGGAATTTGGTGCGTAAAATATCGATTGTGACATGGCGGACCATCCTCTATGAAACAGAGGTCGTCCAAATCCATGTCTTCAATTTTAGTAAAAAAAAAACCTCGGTTAACATGGCTCTGTAACGTCCACCGTTGACCGAAACGTTGTTCCCAGTCTCATTTTCGAAGAAAAATAATCCAAATTTATGTCACTCTTTGTGCGGTGCGACGACGGGGACCATGAGTGTTGTCTACTAGCATACCAGTCTCCGGAACTTTTTGCACAAACTTGCGTACAGCAGGCGCGGTGGGTGCTTCATTTCGGCCAAACAAAAAACGCATTGTTTGGGCTACACATCACTCACTTTGGAAATAAGTTTTCAATATTTCCCAACGTTGTTCAAACGTAAAGCGACTCATTTCGTTCCTAGGAGGTATGATACTGACTTTAAGATTTCGAGCGGGAAGCAGCTGTCCAACCACTAGAAACCACTTGATGGCCCACCCTATATGTATAAGTATTTATATAGAACAACGGCTTATGTTAGCTGAATCGAAGTTGAACGACTGTCATCAAGAATAGCATTCATTAATTAAGACTCGTATAATGTGACAAAAAGCATTCGAAAATATTTTGAATTACCCCGTATCTCCCCTTACACCTTTTGGGGGGTACTGTAGTTTAATATAAAATGTCGGGGTAAGTGTGACGGACGAATAAAAATCAGTATTCGACTTAAAATTTGGCTAAGTTGTTTGACACGTTTAGAAGGGCTTTCATCGAATATAGTTCACATGAAATGACCCCTATTCGGGAGCGCAAACTATTGCTTATTAAAAAATGTACTCCTAAAAAATGTTCTTGTCTATCAATGTTCCAAATTTTACAACTTTAGCTTCCATTAGTATAGCACAAATTATATTAGAACAACATTTGCAGTGTTTTTTTTAGTATGAGAGGTGCAAAGCCTCTTTGTCTGACTTTTAGCTCCCATAATTGGCAAGAAAGAGCATTTTTTTTTTTACTTTTTTGACAAAAGCCTTAGATAGATGGGTATAAAAGTGCAGTAATAGAAGATTGCAACATTTTGTGATAGTTTGGTTTATTCAAATATGGTTATATGTATATTTTTATGTTATATTGGAAAAATATTAGAAATGGCAAAAGTTTATTATTTAGTAAATTAAAAAAAATATTTGAATGGAAAAATTGTAAAACACAGAAACGAAAGATGTAGAAAGTTTAATGAAATAGTCAACAAGTAGGTAATTTAGTAAAATTACTGAATTATGATACTTGTAAAGCCAATTTTTTTTTTTGCTAATAAACATATATTTATCTAAGAGTCTTGTTTTTATGAGAAGCAAACGATGAATTCGGCTTAGAACCATTCGCTTGATTGTATGCCTCCATGTTTGGAAGGTTGGACAGAACCATGACTGAACTAAGAGTCTACAACCTCCGGTTAAAGTCGATAAGTCTCATATGGTTGTGCGCTTATGGCGGTCCTTGTTGATCCTTTATGCAATATCCAAGCATAGAGTATCCACGTCATGCATATGATAGAATAAAATGTTTGATGACTTTGCGCTTTCAGCTGAAGATTTCGAGGGTACTATGCATATTTATGGATATCAAAAAACTAGTTTCACAGAAATTTGTTTCGCGTGCGTGCTATGGCATGACACTCTCAGAATATGATGTGATTGTGATGTCCTTCTCGACACCTTATGTCATTACAGAATCTACACAGATCCGTCTCTGAAAGTCATAGTCTTTGGAATGCTTCCTAAGAATACAGTTGCCAGACTGGGTCAAAATTATAAGTTTGTTATGTCTATCCTAAGTCGATACCGTTGTTAAGAAACCGTAAGTGTTATCATGTGTTATGCATTACTGGTGCATAGCCCATCCACCTTCTGACCATAATGGTTTCAAAAAGCAGTAATTCAGCAGGCTTGGCAATATCCGAGACTTGCTTTATTCGTCTTATCATTTTGGGTAGGTGTGCGCTTCATTATCAATTGGTAGGTAAACCTAGCCATGTTACCTGACCCCAGGTATGTACATATTCCTATACTAGCTGTACAGAAATTGTGTTATGCGAAAAATGAGAATAAATCGATTTTCTGGAATTTCCTTTCTGCGTAAACCTAAAATACAGCAATACGAACAAAACAAAAAAGAATAATGAAAATCGGCCCAGCGGTTATCGAGTTATAACGTCATCGAGTTTTACCCCATGGAAGATGTTTTTATATGGGCGGTGCCACGCCCCTTTGACCAATTTTGACCAAATAAAGCCTATATAGAATAAATTAAACTAGCTTGCACTTCGTAACGATACGAAATAAAATGATTACACTACAAATGCAGATACATGCAAAATGTAACCGAAATCATGAAAGAGGCCGCAGTGCCCTGTGTATCTTTAAAGATACAACCACTTACCGTTCCATTATATGAGCTGGGTATCTTGTATTAGGTTCAAATAGCTGAACATCACTTCACATCATATATTTACAACCGCTAATAATTTTTTTATCATAGTCGTGTTACCAATTATAAAAATATTAAATAAAGAAACAAATTTTATTTTTATTTTTGTTAAAAAAAAAATGCCGCTATTTTGTTAATAGTTATTTTAAATTTAAAGTTTCAGCTCTTATTTTTTTACACTAGATAGGTTTTGAGGCAATAAAACCAAAATCATAAGCACAAAGTACATAAAGTCAACAGAAACGGAGAAATAAATTTTTTAATGGTTGTATCTTTAAAGATACACTTGGCATTTAAGGGTTAATATTTGCAATAGAAAATCTTTAAATAAAACCCCAGTATCAAGTGGCCTTGCTTTTGACCCTGAACCGCCCTCAATTTTGCCCACATTCTCACCTTGAGCACACCCTCACAAGGTCATATTAACAATACATCATTGCCTCGTGCTGCTGAACTTGGCAAAAACCCACAACAAATAGAGAGGCCTTTCCATAAGCACCTTCTAGATAAACGAACAAGTTGGCAAGTTGCCAGAGCCACACTCATATCGATCGCAGCACTTCTCCGTCTAAAAATGCATAAAATCCTATAAATCGGCCACAATTATCTTCCCATTAACATTTGAGTACATGCGGGCTGCTTCGTCCAACAGGACACTATACCCCAAATGGTGTATGAACGAAATTGCATTTTCCAACCACTTGACCATTGACTAAACGAAAAGCCAAAGGAAAATTGATTTCTTGCCAAAATAAATTCCACACGTGCTATGGCTATCCTCATTTACCTCAAAGATTCTACCATACATTCCACGAGTAGGTACGTGTGTGCCTAATCTTCTCCTATCTGTGAGGCTTCTCTTGGCACAGATTAACCTACAGGATACACAAGTAGTTGAAGTTAACATTCATGGGCCAACTCTTCGAATGATGTCAATAGACGCTTAAGTTGTCATCATGTGCTACCCCTCTCAAGCGTGTGTGTCTGCACACTTAACTCTTAACCCCATCTTTAGGCAAAATGGTAGCGCTGCTGGTTCATGTTGTAAATGAATCGAGAGCGAGACACACAAAGCACAGTGAATGAAAAATTCTAACAGGAGCGCGCCAAAGGATAATGGACCGAAAGTGTTTCCCCACTTTGTTTTCACGCTGCTCTCCCGCATTTATACCTACAGTTCATTGGATACAAAGGGCTCGTAGTCGTAGAACTTGAAAACATCCTTTCGCATCACAATCTCACAACACCGCCAACAGGAGAAGGTGAAACACTCTTAATTGTCTATGCAATTAGCTTTCACAGTTATTACTGCTACTTGTGCTCCTGCATGTCCTTGTGTTTTATTTCAAAACGATGTGTAGCTGTTGGTATGCTGTAACATTTTTTTTGCCTACGGCCCCCTATCGTCCTATTTGGTCCGTGCTTTGAGGACTAAATTATGAGTAAAATATCCTTCCACTCCGGTCGGTGGATAGGGGGAATTTATTTCTTATGCTGTTGCGGTGTAGGTAAACGCCAAAACATTAAATGTCCCGAATGAAGATTCGCATTTAATGAGCGAGAAACGTTTAGCCTTAAGATTTTAATTACATTTGGCCTAGATAACGCAACATGATTGGAGGGGTTCTACGACAAAACGAATGCGCGGGCGATTTATTTCGCGAACGTGGCCCTCGGGGGAGGTACCTACCACTTTTAATGGTCCGCTAATGAGAGATAATAATTCGTGCTCGTTAATATTTTATGAACGAAAAAGGATCTAGCGACGGGTTCTTTTCAAATCCTAACAATTTAGTGTAGCGGAGTATTGGCAAAATTTGATTGCGAGGAAAATGTGTAAGCTTCTATATTGTGGTGAGCGTTAGTCCCAAAACAAGGGCTTAGATAAATTCCTGTCAGAGTGATCGATGGTAGGTCGAATTATTGGAATCATCCCTCATTTCAAAAAAGGGCACATAAGCCTGAAGGGCACGCATAGAACAGAATGCGTCGCATGGTACATTGTTGAAGGAACGCGTTTGAAGAGTTGGACTGCCACAAGGGTCAGTATGTTGGCACCACTTGTCTTCATTTAAAATGCCTGCTTTCTCCTTCGATAGATGACTTCAGATACAGTACAGATAAGTTTATAGCAACAACAGAGTCTACGTTACGTGAAACACTGAATTTGATGCATATTACAAAGAGTCGCATAGATTTATCTACATATGTCTAAGTCCTAAATTTACAAATAATCTCATCCACATGAACCAATAGATCGCTCTACAAAAAAAAATAGTCCTCAAACTACCGTCACGGTTAGAATGTCAAATATTGGTAGGTCTGACAAGAAACTGAAATAGAATTGCCCCATAACTATCAAACCTTAGTCAATAACTGTCATAAAGGCACTGACAGCGTTTACGAATCTAGTTTAGTGAGTCTGACAGCTCTCTTCATGTTGCTGAGTTGTCATTGGGCTGTAGATGTAGACAAGTGTTCAGTTTTCTCTTCTCAGTTGACGTCTATGTGGGCAACACCGATAATTCAAGGCAAGAATTTCTCGACTTACTACTAAGTTGACATTTGTTTGTGCTAACACGTGTCCGCGGAGAACTCAGTTCTGACATTTCTATTGGGTCATCGGGGAGTATCGGAGAGCATTGAAAAGCACAGTTTTAAATTTCGATTGCGCTGATGTAGAACACCAGTCAAGAAGTGACATACCGACAATTCATGTTAGTTTTCGCGTTCAGGTCCATTTGAGTCGAGACAATTCAAGTCGACTTACGATGACTACATTCTTGAACGTGCTCACTGTCATGTCAAAAATCCAAAAGACTGACTATATAAAGCCAACCCGGATGCAAACACTCCAAATGAAGTCAAAGTAGACTGCGTAATAGTTGATATTGACATAGCTGGGAAATACAAAAACGCTTTTGGAATCGTCCCAACTGAAGATCCGCGAAATGACATGAGGATTGGTGTCCTTGACCACATAAAATATTCTGAGTGATTCAGAAACCTTTCTAGGTCAACGTCCACGTCAGTCATCGCGAAGCTCAGTTTGCCAAACGTTTTTGGGTCCATTCCTGTAGATCTTTAAAAACGGTTCTGCTGCTAACATAACGTAATGACATAAACTTCGTTACGAAGCACTTGAATCCGTAGCAGCATAAGTCCAGCTTAACTTCCGTTAAAAAGTCGGCGGGTCAATGGACAACTGATCCGCAGGTCTCCACTGAATCTAAGTAGAACCTAGAACATTAATAGTAAGACGAGCGTAGGAGAACAAGAATCCACAAAGAAATCGTTGGATCATGAGACAACTCACCCACAGTAATTTATTAAATCTGAGAAGACCACGAATAAGACAAAACCTGCTGCTAACAAGCACAACACGAGAAGGGCATGAATTCGTAGAGAAGTCGGCAGATCAACAAACAACTTATCCCCGGAACATCAATTAATCTTAAAAATATCTTGAAAGAAAAACAAAGCTGTATAGAAGTTCTTAAAATTATTCCGCAGAAAAGTCGGTGGATTAAGGGACAACCCGAGGTTTCCATTGAATCTAAGAAAAAGACTCCAAATAAAATACAACCCATAACAAGGATCGAGTTATCGGGTTTAACAGTATGAACCCAGAAAAACTAAAATCCGGCTAAAAGTTAGTGAGTCAAAGACAACTGATCCATGAGATCTTAATGAATCTAAAGAAACTCTGAAGAACTCAAAGTCCGTCAAGGAGTTTGTATCATTGGTCTAGCGATATATGAATCTGCTAAGAAGTCCACATGTCGTTCCGTCGGATTTCGTTTCATCGGTCTTGGGAATTACTTCACTTCAACCTGTCATTCCATCGGATTTCATTTCATCCGACTTCGAAATTACTGCCAATTGAACCATTAGAAGTTTCACTTTAAGCTGTCGGTGTCGTTCCATCGGAGCTCGGAATTACGACATAACGATCCATAAGAAGTTTCACTTCAAGCTGTCGACAATCTCAATTGAATCAATAAGTCTGAAGAAATCGAGGACGTACGGATCCACACGATTTCCGTTAAACGATTAAAACTCGAGGAAAACTATTTGCGTAGTTTGCTGAATTTAGCAATAATATTGAACTGTCCTAGTAATATCATTACTACCCAAACTTAAGTATAACTCGCTGAATCGGACAGCGTTAAATTTGTTGGCTATCTTGAATAAGTCAAGGCATTAAATTGTGGTACCACGTGTGGGTTGCTACGACATGGTTTGCAGAGAACCAGAGAATTGCTAGGTGAGTGTCTTGGCTAAGTCAAGACATAATCAAACCAAAATTAAAGTAGGTACACAGTGCTACCACATAAATAGGGCGATTTGAATAGGGTACCTGCTCAATTTGATTACGCTGATCGATATTATGAAAATATTTACCAAAGGGGTGGAAAAATAACTTCTTACTCATGACTGATAGACAAAATAGTTGCCTCTACAATTTTACCCTGTATTGTATCTGATGGGTAACCTCTTTTTTCCTCATTTTTTCTATCCTATTCACCGAAAATGTATACCATGCGCTTTCAAAGAATTTCAAGCACAACTACAATACCAAGCAGTCAATATAACCACAAAAGAAAAAAAAAACACTACCCGCTTACAAGTTCTTCAGCACACATCCCTTTCACCCCATCTAAAGCTGTAACCTATTTTCAGCCTTTCAATTAATTTTTTTGTGAATTCAAAGCATTTCAAAACTGTACAGCAGACAACCTGCTATCCACAGACCTGGTTCATATCACGGAGGTACTTCTTTTCAGATTTTGTGAAATAAAAACAAAACACCTTCCCAGGAGATTTTATATTTTCCATTTTCCAACTTGGCAAGCCAAAGGCATCGGTTACCCTAGCCAGGTATACGCACGTGTATGCGATGTATAGGTGCTCTTTTCATTATTTCCAACCCCCTAGCCATGCATGTGGTTGCATTTAGACATAGGACTGACTGCACGCCAAAATCAGGTCATAGTGACTCTTGAATTCCAGACTGAGTAAAATGTCATATCATGGATAAAATATTTTTATTTTATTTTTGCTTGGTAAATAGTCATGTCCCTTTTTTAACCCTCTACACGCAGACAAAAAATATAACGTTTACATTTTTTTTATAGATTTTGCCGAGTTCCTTTGACGGTTCTGTTGTCTGAGAGTATTGTTCGAAAAGCAGATCCCAGACATATGTTCAGTATTTTTTTTAGTTTAAAATAGAAAAGCGCACATCCATTTTGAATTAAGTTCAAGGACGTGCTTTTACCGGCTTTTGAGTTGCTGCCGCATTTGCTGTTTTTAGTGCGCGAGCTGAGGGAATTATACCGGCTTTTGAAATTACCTCGACTTTATAAAAGCACAGTCCATTAAAAAATAAACCGCTTTAAAATCCATTAAGGTACTTTTTGGTTGACTGCGGTTAATTGACATCCGTGCAGGTGAAAAATCATAATCTAGTACAGGTGCATGAACTGTAACATGATAGCATGCAACTGAATGGACAAATGGGAATTGCTAACTGGAGCAACGAGTACATTACCAATTTCGACCACTAATTTCTAGGAATGCAATCATCTCATACATGTACGAGTATCACAAAACCAAGAGTGAATCTATTAAGGTCAGCCTGCTGGGGTCAATACCCTTTTAATGGGTGGCACGAAAGGCATTACACTCTTACATAAAAATAAACAGAGTTTAGTAGATTACAGTAAAAGGATTCACAATGAAAAGTCAGAGATACTTTTTAAATCCTCAACTGACATTACGATTTCCACTTTCTTCCATTCCATTACGTTTATGTTTTTCTACTTTTTGTTAGCATTTTCTATCAAATTCCATCACAATCAAGTTCTAAGGAATAACATCTCTAATGGATCTTTCTGCTTTGATGGTCACAATATAAGAGAAATTGTGTACAGCACTGCGCAGGGAAGAAAGAGTCCTGCAGTGGTATATTTTTAAAATATAGCGAGTTGTTATTTTTTCCTGTTTTGAGTACTTCCATTTCAATTAGTATTTATTAACATTTTCTGCTTCTCCTGCGACTTGTGTACTTATGAAAAGAAAATGTTTTTCACTGTGCATCAATTTTAAAACAAACAAAAAAAATACTTTTCCCTTCCGTTGCATGTCCTTGGAAAACTCGTGACGATTTTTCCAAACGTATTTTTAGTGAATTTATGACAAATTTAAAACTTTTTGACTCAAGCCGAAGTAAAGTTGAGGAACAAGTTTTCTTTCGAAACAATATGAGTGCTTTGACCAGCAGCGGTTTGAAGGAAATGATTTGTGTACACATACACACTTTATGCATCGTATAGAAATACGAAGAAGTAACTTCTGTAATTCATAATTGAAGCAAGAGTATTGTCCTTTTTTCCCACCCGGATAATAGTTTAATAGAATTTAACAAACCCTTTCCCAGTGAAGATATCCAAGAGGTGCAATAATAGCTTTTAAAATTGGTAATTGGTTAAATTGTTTAAAGTGTATTCAAAATTTTATTGAAAAAGAAATAATCATCGTTATTTGGAACTAAAGAAACTTCACTTTTTCATTTTTATGACGAAAGTTTTATTTTAGGAAGTGGTAGCCTCCTAGATACACTAGGAGAATTTATAAAAAAGAGGAGCCTAGTTTAACCCAACATTATAGAGGAGTATCAAAATTGTGTACCTCCGCCTAATGAGTTGGGTGTTGTCGATGAAACGGAAACGACAATTCGACGGAAAAATGAGAAGTACTTCCCAAGGTCGCTGAAACAAAAACCGATAGAACGACAGTTTGAAGCGAACCTTCTTATGGCTCGTTGCGCAGTAATTTCCAAGTTTGGATGAAACGAAATTCAATGGAACGACAGATTGAAGTAAAACTTATGGCTCGTTAGGCAGTAATTCCGAAGTTCGATGAAACAACAGGTTGAGGTGAACCTTCTTATGGCTCGTTCGTCAGTAATTTCCAAGTTTGGATGAAACAAAGTCCGATGAAACGACAGATTGAAGTGAAACTTCTTCTACTGGCTCGTTAGGCAGTAATTCCGAACTCCGATGAAACGAATTCCGATGGAACGACAGCTTGAAATGAAACTTCTTATGGCTTGTTCGTCAGTAATTTCCAAGTCTGGATGAAACGAAATCCGATGGAACGACAGCTTGAAGTGAAACTTCTTATGGCTCGTTAGTCACTAATTCCAAAGTCGGATGAAACGACAGGTTGAAGTAAAACTTCTTATGGCTCGTTGGTCACTCATTGCGAAGTCCGATGGAACGACAGATTGAAGTGAAACTTCTTATGGCTCGTTCGTCAGTAATTTCCAAGTTTGGATGAAACAAAGTCCGATGGAACGACAGATTGAAGTGAAACTTCTTCTTATGGCTCGTTAGGCAGTAATTCCGAACTCCGATGAAACGAAATCCGATGGAACGACAGCTTGAAGTGAAACTTCTTATGGCTCGTTCGTCAGTAATTTTCAATCTTGGATGAAACGAAATCCGATGGAATGACAGGTTGAGGTGAAAATTGTTATGGCTCATTGGGCCGATGGAAACATAAAAAGAGAGGGAGAAACGCGACTGACGGGGCACTTAAACGGACAAAAATTACCGTCGTGGCTGTCGGGACATTGTACTGAGGAACTTGATTGCGATGGTAGGTACCGACAACGAGGAGGTCAGACATAGTATGATCGGGAAGCACGACTTTGCCAATAACAATATAGCAATGATAAACCATTTACAGATTTCTTTATGTCATAGGAGACATAATGTTTGACCACTGTGGTCCATTAAAATTGATCATCTGACGATCAGAACCGATTACCGTAACGTTGCCTTAAGGGACAACTCAAGAAGAAGACGAAGAAAGGAAGACTCTGCCGTATCTGACGCCCACAATTGGAGACCAATCTTATACAAGTTTGTGTCCATAGCTAAAAGCAACCATAGATAATGATCGAGGTGCCTTGAGGGGTTTGTTAGTAGAGGCCCGTAGTCCCTGCAGGACTATAATAAGGGAAGATATTATCAAAGACCGCCAAGAAAGATATTTGCACAATAAGTCTCAGAAAATTCACCTACACCGTAACAAAATCAAACTGCAGCCGTAATTCAATATAACCCACAAGCCTTTCAATTAACATATTTCCGTAATTAGTGCTCAACACAGAAAAGATCTGTCAAAAATGTTTACCGCCACAGATGACAAATGGATTGTGGGGAAATTAGCGATTCAACCAATCACAAAACATGAATACGTATCTCTTTCGCATACATCACTCAGCAGCCGCAGGATTAAGCATTATAATGCAGTTTATACCCTAAAGCGCCTACTGACTGCCGCTACTAATTACCCCAATGTAATGGGATTGAATTTCAATCAAAATCTCTAATTAGTTCATTTCCAGTCAAGCTTTTACTACACTTGAGCAGAGTATTCCCTGTGTTATTGCATCCAAGTGCGTCATGAATTTAAATCGCAAACTACTCTACTCAGTATCACTGCCACTTCAATTACCTTGAACCCTTAAAGCTTAACCACTGATTTCACAAAATCCCTCTCGAGGGGGTGTGTCTTATACGTAAACACTCCAGTCATCCCTCACCAGCGCATGAATAATTTTATTTTATTTTTAAGAAATGTTGCGTATACGCCACCGTCAAAGCAATGGCTTTGGCATATTCTGCTACACACCTTGACTCGATTCCTTTGCTTTGTATAAGAGGAATCTCAGCACTGACAAGAAATCAACCTACACCCTGAGGGTGTGCAAAGTCAAAGCAATTAAATTTTCATATAACGTGCATGTCCTCGGCTGTCGTTGTTAGTGGGGAGGGGTTGTAGTATTTTGCTTTCTTTTCTTTATGCCAAAGCCAAAGGGAAAAAATGGACAGAAATACAAAATACATTGAGGCTATGTATCTACCGATTTCAAAAAGGAACGAAAGAATTTACAAAAACCTGCGTTTCACTAAAAAAAAATCACGAGCTTTGAAATCTAATCTATTCAACTGAATGGGGGGCATGGTAACACCTTTCCCTGTCGTCGCTTTTCATTGTTCTCTGGAAAGTAAACTTAGAACTTTGACATTTTTGCAGGATACTCAATGGCATAAGTAAATCATTACACACACAAGTCCTTTTGAATCCAATCTCGATCTATCTACTATTCTCACAATGGACGTTAGAGCGTAGTATTGAATTAAGTCCTCGAAGGAAATGTATTTTATAGATACGAGTAGGGTGTACAAGTGCACAAGTGTCTTTAGAATTTTTGTTTTATTAAGAAAATCCTTAAAATCGAATTAATGGTAATTGAGGACGAAGAGGATATTTGCAGATACATCATGAATCGTCTTATACCTCAAGCGATTGCGGTTGATATTGGTCAGCTGGAAATACACTTACAATAGATTATCTTGGAAATTGTATGCCTCAAGCATCTTTATATATATACGAATCTTAAATTCAGAGACCCAAGACGCACAAGACAGAGACAGAGAGAGAGAGAGATTTGTCAGATGATATTACCCTGGGTAATGAAATTGGTATATCATCTCAACATCAAAGACATTGATTTAATTTTGATATTCAAGTGACTGGAACGAAGGTACTCCGGAATGAAGCAAGACATTCCTTGTGAAATCAAATATTTAGCTAAGGGATATATTAAATAACCTTTTTGGCGATGGAGTGAGTGTAGCCAGTGTTTCGACAAGGGAACGACAATTTATAAAGAAGGTATTCCTTCTTCAGAATTTCAGGCTCTTGATTGGAAGTTATGACACGAATGTATTTACGCATGTATTCATTATTAAGCTGAGAAAGGTACAGCGACGCTTGTAAGGCCTATACGGCTATACAATGCGGGAAGTACTGATAGTACAAGTAAGGTTCGACGGGCGCTAGAAATGTCTGTAACCCATAAAGTTACAAGACCACTACTAACCTTTTGCAGAGCTTGTAGACAAATTCAACTTGGTCTTATAACACTTGTCATTTATCAGATCGCTCAGCGGAATATCCAACTGAGTCTACGTTCAGTGAAGTAAATATATTGTATATTCTTGTTTTGGCGCGACATGTATGTTAACGCCTTTAGCAAGTTATAGAGACTATTGCAGGTATCCTTAGTGGTCAGTTTAAATTTTAGACCTACAGACCAACTTCTGAATGACATTTATTGATGGAGTCATGACCAAAAGTCTCGCGATTAGGACGATGTACCTATCAGCTGCTCTAACATAAAGCGTGGGCCATCTAGTGGTTTCATTTTAAATCATAGGTTATTTTGACACTGACAGCTGTTTCCCGCTCGAAATCTTGTCATAACGAAATCTTGGCGGAAGGAAATGAGTCGCTTTACGCCTGAACAACGTTGGGAAATATTGAAAAAAAAAACTTATTTCTCAAGAGCTGTGTAGTCCAAAAAAGTGAGTTTTTTGAAAAGAAGTTTTGGGCGAAATGAAGCACCCACCGCGCCATAATCTTTTCTGACGAGGCGCATTTTCATCTCGGCGGCCAATGCATCCACAAAGAGTGCCAGTTTGTTGCGGATTGTGGAGTGGTGCTTTCATTGGACCATTTTTCTTCGAAATTGTGGCTGGGAACAACGTTTTGGTCAACGGTGGGCGTTACAGAGCCAACCGACGTTTTATTTGGACGACCTCTGGTTCATGTAGGATGGCGCGCTATGCCACACAGCCCATGCCAAAATCGATCTTTTCAGCACCAAATTCCCAAATCATGTTATCAGCCGTCTTAACGATGTCAATTGGCCGCCTCGAAGCTGCGATTTGACCCCGTGGAATTGTGGAATTTTGTGGCGAACCGTGAAGGACCGATATTATGCCAATAATCCGGAAACGATTCAAGCACTTAAGGCCAATATCATCCAAGCAATGCGTGAGCTACAGCCCGAAACCATCAACAGGGTCTCCATTCCTAGTTTATGGTGCGGAGTTCAAGACGAAATGCATCAGAAAGGCGTGGTTGTTACCAGTGTCCATTGTAAAAAACAAACTTCAAAGGATTGCTGGCCATGTATATTAGGAAGTCGAACTACATCGGCTCGGCGACATCGACTGAATGGAAGGTACAGATGCCGCCAAGGCCAAGAGGATCATCAAATCCCAGTAGCCTGTGAGACAACAAAATGACTGAAGCTCTGTTTTGAAGACAAAATAATCGCGGATGACAGAGTGTTTGAACTGAATAAAAAATAATAAAAAAGTCCATTGCAACCGGCTCCAAGTGGGCCCACTAACGGCTGAAGTGATTGCGGGATACTGAATGTTATGCAGACATGTACATTGCACATCTACTCATATTTCCCAAAGAAGAGGGAGACGAACACCAAAAGACAGAAAAATATCCTTCTTTTACAATATCAGTGATCTTGTTAAGACCAGCAAAGCTAAATTGCTTAGCAGGAGTAGTCAGAAGGGGCTTATCCTTATCCTTATCCTAAGAGATTTGTCATTAATACCCAATTTAATAAATTAATTAAAAATGAAGTTAGAAGTTAAAAGTTTCGAGTATTACCAGCTTTCGACGCAGCTAAGGGCGCCATTGACAATGTCACATTAAACTTCGCTGAAAAACGATGGAACAACAATTCCCGTTGTACTATAACTCGTACCTTGTGGGCCGCAACTGCAATTGATATTAAAAGGTCAAAGATCCTAACATCTTTTGATAGAATTGCAGTGTCGAAGTAATAACCGGAAACATGGACTAGGTATCTTTACAAATGAATTCTGCAGAAGTTGCAGGGATGAAGAGGAAATTGAATTTGTGGAACATCTCCTGTGTCACCGCCCAGCCCTCTAAGAATGCCACCACTCTTGCATAGAATCACGGCTCTTCGACGGCTTGGAAGATCTAGCAACGATACCTCTATCAGATTTAAGAATATTCTACCACAGATCCGAATGGTTTTGTCAGTTGCATGTCCTATCATGTACTATAAAAGGGCCTCAATGGCTGCTGGGTGAAAATTGCATATATGTATTGCAAACTGCCTTTCAAACCTAACCTAGAAGTTTCGAAGACGGGAACAATTATATCTCCTTTGTAAACTTTTAAAAGTGCAAAAGTGGCAGTGTTGCTATGACGTGGCCAATTTGACTTACCTATCGTGGGAATGCAAAAAAAAAAAATTGGGAAAAAAATGTAAATTTGCCTACCTACATAAGTACCTACACTACTGAAGTGAACCTTTTCTCAAATCACTTCACTTATAAAACTCATCAAAATCAGTCCAGCGGTTCAGGAGGAAAAAAAAGTGTTTCACTTTGACTTGCGTTTAACTTTTTCGCACTTACACCTCGCTAAGGAAGTTTCCCTTCAATAAATATTCGTCAAATTGTAACCCGAGATTATCAGATAATATTCCCCTAATGCGATGCGCTGCGCGTGTGCACACAGAAATAGTCCAACCAGCTCACTCGTATCTTAAAATGTAATAAATCTTCAACAAGAAATCCAGTCCCGTATTGAAGACAAGAAAACCCTCCTCTGCACGAGAAATCAGCAATAATTTCCTGTCGGCATGTCACTGTGGTCTAAACATGGATGTAGCTTTATAGGTGCGATAATTCGGGAACACGTCAAACGATTTTAATCAATATTGAATTATTTGCGAAATGGGACAAACTAGCTATTTGATTTTGGGGTTTACAAAATGACATATGTAAGGTTTTTTTTTTGTAAAAACAACAAAATGAAAATTGTGGGAAATTCAGCAATCTGCTGAGAGGAAGAAAAATATCCTAAGGCGAACGATGCCGATAACAGACCAACTCTGTTGTTGGACAAAAGTGGGTCCTCTTATAAGCAACGGCTAAGTCAAGGGGATTTTCTATAGTCTAAGTAATTGAATATAGTGCTCAAATTTATGAATCTTTATCCTTTGAATAAAGGATATTCGGCTTAACTCCTCATTCCTTCTTGAACTGTCGTATATAAGTTCATTAAAATCAACTTTGGTTAAATTTAATCTTTCAGCATCTCCGGCTACTTAGTCGTCAGTTATAATTCTCAGAATGCTATTAGGGCTTATCACAGTCTTATAGGCTGGACAAAATGTGTTAGATATGAAAACAATGGAAGCATCTACAACAGTAAGGATGTATGTCAGAGAAAGGCAAACAATAAATTAGGAACCAAGTGCACCCTCGTTTGTTTGAATGATTTTTGCAACCCCGAAAGTCCATACAAAATTATAATATATTCAAAGAAAATGTTTTCCTGTCCCTAAAAATGTCAGTTACCTACTTTGAAAGAAGGATATTCTGTCTCAATAACAATGAGCAAATTCATCAACAAAAGGGGTGCTGTGGGAGGGTCAGTGACCACACACAGACATTCTATGAACAATAATGCAATTTCGAGCCTTCAAGTAACCACAACGTCATTGCTGCACTATACCCATCCCAAACATTCCCACAACTCCTACCAGCTCAGCTGGGTTGGGCAATTTAATATTATTTTATTTTAAAAGCATTAAAGACTCAACTTAAATGTTATCAACATTCCTAATAGCTATTCTATAAAGGACCATGCACCGCGTATAATAAAATCTAACGAGCATATACATAAAAAGCTTTACGAGCCTTTTATTACAATTCAACTTCAAACAGCAGTCGTAAACATTTATCACGTTCATATATGAGCGACGGATACCGCTTGTAATGTAACCCTAGCAGGTGCATCCGTTCATTTAATCATCTTTCTTATTACATACACTCTATACCAAAAGAGCAATGAAATTGGCAGCACAGCACAATGCAACAACAACAAAATGGCAAAGTGAGGCCACTTACCTTAGTTCGAAGCTAATGATGTTCTTCTGTCTTCAATGAAAGGCCTGCAAATAAAAAAGAATACATGTAACATTAACATTAAACTGTATCTGTAGGTACATGGATGGGGTACGCGTATGACTATAGCTTAAAAGAAATCCATCAAAGTGGATGTAATGTAATTAGCGGCGACTTAATGAACTTGAACCTGATGGCAAGACTGACCGCCGATAGAATATCAAACAATGTACAGATGCTGATTAAACTTTTTTATTTGCGATGCGATTACACTCTAGTGTCTGTTGCTCAGAACGAAATTGAAACCGAGAACGACGTGAGGTCAGTCAAGAAGGTTAACTGACCAACAAAAAAATGTTAGCCATGAGTTAAGAACAAAAGAAACTTATGCACACGCAATGAAACGAAATTTATAAAGGTTCAGTAAACGTATGCGAATATTTTGACTTAAAATGTGCTAAATGCTTAAGTCAGGAATATTTGAATTTCTTTTGGGTTGATGATTTTGGTAATTTGCAGACCATAATGCAAGCCGAGGCCGGGGAGTTGCATTCTTTTTCAAAATTAATTCTGTGGACTTGGAAAGCATTATGCAAATATATCTGGAATTCCATAATATCACACCCTAAAAGATTTTACTTGACAAACAACTCATGAGTCGAATTTACTCGGAAACAAAAAAAAATATACCTAACCAAAAATTCGACCACAAAATTTTTACTCGAACATTTATCTCGATCCAATCGAAACTGAGAATGTGGGGCGAAATGAACCAAATACGAATCTCTATCGAAATCGAATGACTTTCGATTCGAATCTCAGAATTATGCTGACGGTCTTTTTACAAGGTGGCGGAAAAAGGATCGCACTACCGAAAGATGCTATCATTTTTGCAAATGGCGGCAAATGTAAATTCTACTTTGACATTATTTTTGTGAAGTGAACAGAGGCAAAATACACGTCCACCAGACATGAATCGCTATACTTCTAAACAAAGCGGAACAATTGTTTTGATTTTCTTGGGAAATACCTGCGTCGTAGGTGGTGTTGGCGTAGCGTGAATTTCGACACAGACTTCCCGGTCATCCGATACCAACTGGGCAAACAATACAACGCTTTTAGCCGCTCGCCTAGAAGACTATGGAACAACACGAGAAGCTTTCAGGTCTGGACAGCCGTGAGAAGTGAGAATATCGCTAATGAGGCTGAAGATGTCGCAGAGGACCCCAAACGATCAAACAACGTGCCATTCAATTGGCCAGCAATCGGCGATCTTTACAGAAAACTTTGGTGAAAGACTGTTAGATTAGGACTGGAGAGCATGTAGTTCCAACAGGATGGAGCGACTATTTTCAGGTCGCCTATAGTCTCTTGTTTTGGCGATTTGCACTGGCCTGCTATGGTTCATGGTAGTTGACTCTCTGTTTCATACCCTAAATGGTTCAAACGTCTACGCTCAGGCATACGCGGATGATATTACCATACTTTCTGTCGGATCATCTACACATACACATGGTTTATGAATGGTATGCATTAGGAATGGGCTTTCTGTAAATTCTTTGAAAACTAAGGTTATTCTCTTCACGAGATGGAGGATTTTAACCGATCTGACTCAGACAATGCTAAAAGGCGTCATTATCCAGAACTCCGATGAAGCGAAATATCTGACAGTAATCCTGGATAAGAAACTTCTTAGGGCAAAGCATGTCAAGTCGAAGACATCCAAGACGCTCTCAGTTTTCTAGTAGTGTAAGGGTGCTTTCGGTAAGACGTGGGGCTTATCTCCAAAAAAGGTCCTTTGGATCTATACGGCTATGATAAGGTCTTTTCTAGCCTATGCGTAGGTTGTTTGGTGGAAAGGGCTTTCGCGAAAATATGTGACTGCCTTCTGCACAAAACTCCAAAGAACGGTTTGTTTTTGCAGCACGAGTGCTTTCCCTAATACGTCGGGCTCTGCTCTAAATGCTCTGCTTGATTTACCTCCTCTTGATATCTTTATCATGGGTTCTACTATCAAAGCAATCTACCGTCTCACGCGGGGTGGTCCTTATGGTAACCTGTACACTGAAGTTTTGATGACCATGCGCGACACTTATCCAACGACCCTAGTACCATGGATGTCTGATACAATGACACTTGAACTTCAGCTGTTGTGCAAATTTAGAATCAATTTTCCTAGCGTTGATGACTGGCTTCAGCCAGAGTCTGAGTTTGGGATGTAGTCGAATTTTCACGAATGGCTCCAAAACTAGTCTAGGATCCGGTGCTGATGTTAGCAAAACACGCCGCTGTTTATAGGAATAGGTGGCGGGATCGGAATATCTGCATCTGTAGCAACAGTCAAGCTTCGCTTAAGGGCTTGCTCAACCCTGTTAGCCTGTTACCCGTTCCAAAATAGTTCGGGAATGCAAGAACTCTTTTAACTCCGTCGCAAGGCTGATCACACATGGGATTGCTGAAAATGACATATCCGATGAGATTGCTAAGCAAGGGTCAGACGATAATTTTCTCTGAACCAGAACCTGTGCTGGGTCTTCCTGCGTCCTCGGTCAGGCCTTTCATTAACGACTGGGTCTCAAACGAACACAGTTGCTTTTGGCAAGGCTCTATCTCTATACTTCTACAGGATGTAGACTAAACGCATGCTCCCGAAAGTCAGTATTGAGGCATGCCTATTGTAGGCTTAACTGATACCACTGTCTGCGGCGCTTTGTGGAGAGGGTGACGATACTTCAGATCATTTCCTTTGTTATTGTCCTGTATTTGTTCGAATCAGGTGGCAGATGTTTGCCGCTGATGTGGTAGTGCTGATACTGTAAGCTCCTCATCGCTGAAGTGCATTCTCGGTTTTCTCCGAAAGTCGAAGAAATTCCAGTAAAATGGGTAATATTGGATTCGCTTCCTGGTAGTACAACCAAAGAACATCGGGTGACAACTTTTGCCAACCTGGCGAGACTGAAAAGAAGAATACTAAGTGACCATGAGATCTATATACACATCAATGAATACAAAATGAAGACCAGTATAGGAGCAGGTATCTACTCAGAAATCATACAAATCAAGATGTCCTGAAGACTATTCGGCGTTTAGCAAGCCATAGACAAAGCAGTTGCGAACATTCCGAATATTATTTTCGTAGGCAGCCAAGCCGCTCTAAAGTGAAATATATCCAATACTGTCAAATCAAAGGTTGTAAGGAACTGTCGAAGCTCATTAGAGAATATCAGTAATCACAATATCAAACTCTATTGGGTTCGAGGACATCGTAATATCGAAAGGCGAATGTATCAAACTGGGGTAAGGGTGGGTGCATTACATTTTAGTACATGAACATGATGTGTGTAATGTTGTAATTATTTTAAATGCAATAACTCGCTGTATAGAATTTCTGCAATACAATATCTCCTATTTTTGCGTTTCAATTCAAGTATAATCGGCTTTAGTTTAATAACAATTAAATTTAC
This sequence comes from Cheilosia scutellata, assembly GCA_955612985.1. NCBI lineage: Eukaryota > Metazoa > Arthropoda > Insecta > Diptera > Syrphidae > Cheilosia > Cheilosia scutellata. The sequence continues at coordinate 89,722,644 of OY015311.1, forward strand.
AAGGATACAGCATCAGCCCAGCAGTAATCAACACAAGTACAGGAGGACAGCGCTGGCAAGCAATACAATTTGATGCATGGAGATTGATTTGTGGTATAGGGGGAGGAATGTGCCTGTCAATGCGATTATATTATGGCAATTTGATTAATTAGATATCCTTAAGCTAGGTCTGTACTCAGTACACCGACGCTATGATGCACGTATAGTCACTGAGCATGTTGAAGTGTTGAGATTGAATTACAATTTGCTTCATTTACCGTGTGGATAATTGAGGAAATATTTGGCTTATATTATTGTAACGTGTCCACAGCATCGGGCTGATCTCCTTCCATTTCCCAGCATTCTGCCCATTCGACCGCAACAATATTTGTTTGCCGATAAATTGCGAACGGTCTGGTGAACAGCGTGATAGAATCTAAGCCTTATTGTTATTCAAGAAGATACTTGTGTTCTTGTTCTTGGAATACCATTCACTTCGTTCATTCTGTCTAATCTTAATTAATCCTCTTGCTGGGACAATTTGATCTTCTCTCCATTACATGACGGGCGGTCAAAGCTATGGCATGGTACATTCATATAAAGCTCACCTTCTCTGTCAATCACAGGAATTCAATTTGCACCCCTATTAATCATGGGGTTTAACCCATTCACCTCTATCTCCGCAAAAAAAAAAGGAAGAGAGCGCGCAGAAAAGCAATATAATGCGTTTTCGAATTTTGTGAAATTTTCTCTGTAGGAGGTGCGGTGGGTTGGGGGTATGGTGTGGCATCTCGTTATCATCATCATAATTCATTCTGACACTATACAATTAATTACTGTTCACATCCTGTTTGTGAGAAATAGCTCCTGTCACTATGATGAATACGTTAGTAGGCGAAAGGAATGAAGGAAACTTTGAAGGACAATGGCGGAGGGTGAGCATTTGAGCAATGCCAGAACGTACTTATCTATTGTTTGCTGTTTTGCAACAAGACAGTTTTTGGTGGTTGTGGGAGTTTGTTGCGGTGGCTTGACAAACACCTGTTTAAGTGGGTTTTAGTGGGTACCTACTCTTTGGAAATGATTAATTTTATAGGTTATTCTGTGGAGCATACCATTTACTCACAGATACACAAGTCCGGGTAGTCGCTTAGGTTTTGTAAATAATTGAATGGCAAGAGTGCAAAGCAAAAGAACATTATTCGGAAGGCTCTCAGGACTGACGAAAGTTGTACCTCATTAATTAATAATAAGTCATTATTATTGTTATCGATTTGATACTATGTAAATAAGCGGTAATGGTTGGCGGCCCCCATCAACTTGACTCAGTTGATTGTTTAGCCTTCGCGTTTGAGCTCTTTCATTCCGATATTATTATAATCTATCCATCTAACATAGGAATACAGGTCTTAGTGTAACCACAAATGACCCACAGAGGGGCTAGAGTCTATACTCAATCTTAAACCCCTAGACCTTTTCGTACAGGAATCTGCTGCAAACAACGTAACACGGCTAATCCAAACCAAAATCTGGAAACACAACTTGACGGGTCATGCACAAATACACGGGACTACCCCCCGGCTAGATTTCACAAGACCATTTACCACGTGTTTTCCCAGCAGGGACAAATGGCATGAGGATCAATCGATATCCATCGGATCAACCATACCTATATATAGGGATGAGAAGGTACATGAGGATACCCCACGGCCCACACTTTCTTTGCCACTGCCCAGTGCTCTGCCACGTAAGAAATAGAATACTTGGTAGCTACTTTTTCGAGGATTTAGAAGAACTTTCCGATAGGTCCATTAATGACCTACTTACATTTTTTAAGTACATCGGGTTGGTTCACGAATCCGTAATAATATAATATAAACTTTCGAGAGATATTCGAACCAGACCACCATTTTCAGGTCTCTCTTATCGTCTCCCTACCACTATATCCCTTACCCAGAGAGACCCTCTGGATTTCTCCAGAGTTCTTCCCTGAGTTCGATTCCTAGTGTTAACGCTAGCATCTGTTTATATGAGATCTGGTTTATCCAGTGGATCTCGACCCTATGTTGTCCCAAGATCCTCATTCTTCTGCCAGCCAAAGCTGGACATTGACACAATATATGTGCCGCTGTCTCAGATTCCTCCAGGCATAGCCTACAAGTATCATCCTCTCTAAGGCCCATCTTCCTTAAATGATACCCGAAGTTACCATGACCTGTAGTTAACGCCACCACCCATTTCAATGTTCCTCGACTCAAGCTTAGAACCTTTCTCTGAGTGGAGCTGGTCGGCCATTGTATTGCCATTTTAGCTTGTCTACATTGTTCCACGGTTGTCCACCTTCTCAAGTGTTCTGCCGTGATCCATTTGTGAATCATCTGTTCTACCATTCCTCTACCAATTGAAGAGAATGGTTCTGGTCCCAGCAACTTTTCAGTTGACCCCTGTTTTGCAAGCGAGTCCGCCTTTTCGTTACGGTCGATCCCTATGTGTACTCGTACCCAAGTCAGTGTTACCTGATTTTTAGATGAACACTTGTTGAGCTTGAATACACATTCCAGTGCCAGAGATGTTGTGATGGTTGTCTGGCCCCTGCATCTAATCACCGCCTGGTTGTCCAGTACTATTAGGATATTTCTTCCTTCCACCTGACTCTCAAGCAGGTAATCCAACGCATGCAGCAAAGCGATCATCTCAGCCTGGTATACTGAAGTGTGTTTCCCGAGGCTAATGTGACGGGCTAGTTCCAGATCTTCTGAAAAGATTCCGGCCCCCGCTCCGCCATCCATCATGGATCCATCTGTGAAAATCACGATTTCACCATTCCTCTTTTCTGGAAGTAATCCATTCTCAATACGAGTTTTGTGATTCCTTTCCATAATACACACCTTTGTTATACCATCCATAGGCATGGTCAGTTCCCTAATCTCGTTTTTGACAAGCTCCAGGATCTTCCTGTGTCCATAGATGGTACCACTATTGTGCCATTTCGCATCTCGATGCAGACGAAGTGCTGTTAGGGCCGCTGTTTTCTTAATAAATAAGTCTACCTGTAAAATCCCTAAGATCACTTCCAATGCGCATGTTGGTGTTGTACGTATTGCACCTGTAATTCCTATATACATGCTAAACGCTGGGCCCTATCCAAGTGCTTCTTAGCAGTCTTCTGGGAGGCTTTCGCCCACCATACAACCGAAGCGTATGTGATAATGGGTCTAGTAATCATCCTATACCTAGACCTAGGAGAGAGTCCCCACCTCTGTCCACATACACGTTTGCACTGATAGTACCCTTTTTGCCTTCCGTACCTTCTCCTCAACATGGTAATTCGAAGTAAGTCCAGTATCTAGGTATACTCCCAGATACTTAACCTTCTTGTTATAGTTCCGATCCGAAAAGTGTTAAGGGCTGAAATTCCAGATTTTTCCTCTTCCTAGTGAAGATTATTAAATCTGTTTTCTCCGCATTAATGGAGAGTCCTTGTTCCAGACACCACCGCTCAACCAGTTTGTTTTTCATAGATTTCCAGTGGGGCATCACAACGGATTTACATTGATCTAGGTGGGTCATTTACAGGTTTCTTCTCTCTTGTCAATCGACTAACCTAACCTACTTGTTAAATAGTGAACCAGTGGATGTCCTTTTGAGAAAGGCCATGGCTATAATTTTGTTTTGTGATGAGAAGCATTCAATTTCCTTTCTTCTTTAATATTTTTCATGTTTTAAATTTAAGAATATAACAGAAAAAAAAACTGATTCACATCCACTAACCATAAATATTAACACCCGAATTCACTCCTCTTGAAAGCATTTTTTTTTTACTAATTCACTGAACTGAAATATGTCTCGTTCCTTTTTCCCAGTTCCATTAGCAGGGTGTCCTCGCTCGACAGAGACACAGCTCTTCACGTGATAAGCACATACCTGTCAACTCTGCCGCCATGCAAAAGCTATCCCTTGTAGTTAAATTTAAATCTACGCCTCCCTTCGTGTTACTTGTAATGTAAACCGAAACCCCAGCAATAGCACTACACCACCACCATCACCACCAACAACAACAGCAACAACAACAACAACAATATCAACATCAGCATAAGCATTCTGTTGTATGGGGTTCTTTTGATGCAAAACATTTTTGCTGACAATTTAAGCCGCGAGTGCACTTCGACAACTGTGTTAAGTGGTTTTTGTGGGCTAAAATACAAACACACTCATCATCTCTGGTCTTGACGCATATTTGTGACACCTTTTAAGCAACCCTCCGCACACACAGATATAGAGATACTACACCCGGCAGTCGACACACCCCAGAGCTTTATGCAAATATGTATATTTTCGCCTTGTCTGCATAATAATAGAATTTATGTTCAATTGAACAATGACACGATGTTGGCAACACAATGGCCGATGTAAACACAATGCGCTACGCCGGAAAATGTAGACACCAGCAAAAATATTGAGATAACATCATCCAGACAGGATGCGTGCAAAATGACATATCCACCAGCAGGTTGTCGGGTATGTTTGGCGTGTGAATGTGCGTGCGTGTCAGTTAACTAGCGGATTGTGGATAAAAGCTTATTGAATATTGGCCAGTTGGGCTGACAAACAGAGTTATACTAGACAAATAGTGGCTAACCGCAATGGAATTGGGTTTTGAAAGTCCACTGGACTATACTATACCCACCGGCATCAGTTGATTACTGATCATATGAGTATTGGCAAGCGTTATTTTAAATTGACAGCATCTGCTTGGTAAATGATTTTGACTACCACGATGCACTAATGGGGGAAATTTCATCGTGGGATTCGGTTGGCCGACCAGCTAGGTATTTAGATAATCGAATTGCTTGCATTTAACAGCGTAACCTGTATGACAAAAAAGTTTCCTTCACGTGGCCTATCAAGCTGAAGACTATACTCGTACACCCCTACACCCCCGCATCATTGGGCGCTTTTTTATACCCTCCACATGAAGGTACTTACTCACATGCCCAACATTTTGCATGACTTGTATGCAGCAGCATCGGCCAGGACGATAATAAAACGTTTACTTGTTCGCATATATGTTTTGTTTTTTTTTTTTTTTGTTAGGTGAAGAAAATCTTGAAAGATATTTTCCTTAAACGGAGAATATAAAATTTTAGACTTTTTTCCTTTCTGTCCTACCACCCTACCGGTTACTGTTTTTGTGATTTTTGAAGCCCTGGTATCTTGAGAACCACTATACAAAGTTGAAATTTGGTGAGGCAATCCTTTTTAATGAGTTTAGTAAACGTTTCAAGTTTGAAGTGCTTGGCTCAATTGGCTCCGAAGGGAGTCGAAAACAGAATGAGTTGGTTCCTGTAAAAAGAGTGTGTGGCTAGAGAACTTGGGGCACTACCGTGCCCTTTGATCTTCACAAAGCGAAAATATTTTCACAATGATTAAATGGACTGTCGTTTACGCGCGCCGATTAGCGACAATATTGTTGGGGAACGATAATCGCATATATGGATTGATTTGTGGAAATGTTGCGTAAATACATCATTGCTGCAGTTTTGAAATATTCCAAAGATCGATTTGATTTGATTATATGCCCTGGTGAACCATCGTGTCCTTGATGATTAAGACATAGGCACGATTAAAATTAAATGACTTTAGGTAGCAACCAAATGTAAAGGAGTTTCGGCCAGATTCGAAACCAGTCTTATTTTCACGGATGGCACCAGATAGGGTTCAAGTGCATTCGGAGAGGAAGATAATGTATTTTTTTACTAGGTAAAGATGCGTCAGTTTCTAGTCAATACTATCCTAATGGCTCTGGACCACTCTACCGCCTTTCGCCGAACTTGACAAGTTGTGGGGGCTGAGTAAGGTCAAAATTTCTCATGATGAGCCCTCGCATCGAGACACCGAAATTCCTGCATAGCTCATTTTTATTTTTATAAAATTTCTTCAGTCATTTGTAAAATATTTTGTAATTTGTGAGTTTCAGTTTGTTAATCCGTTTTTTTTTTTTATTGGAAAAATTAAATTAATTTATTTCATTGAAAGAATACAAAGCTTGTAGTAGACTATTAGCTGCCAAAAGCGCCAAAAGCAATTACAAATATTGCCGTTCAAAAGTGCCCCAGCCTAGTTCAAAACTGCTCAGCATGAGGGGTACCTTTGAATATAAGGACCTACATATGTACTTCGTTTTTAAATAAAAATAAATTATACGTCTTTACTAAATCTACGTAGTTATTTGTCCAAACCAAAGTTTAGGTATTTGCATTTCTCAAAGTGAAAATACTTTACATCAGGCCAATAATTTAAACACAAAGGATTTTTTGAGACCTCAAAGCAAAAAGTTGTCCAAGGTGCCCCAGTTTCACCTAAAAAAATAAAAACAATCAAAATATGGACAAAAAAGATTGCAACTCAAAATGTTGACTTAGGAAAGGAAGAGACACTAGAACCAGACTTGTGACCAGACTGGGACTGCTGAAATGCTATACAGTGCACATAAGGAGTTTTTTAGGAGTTACGTCCTGCAAATCGTTGTTACGGCTGGAACTTGCTGTTGCTGCAGAGCTTGTCAACAACAAATAAACCATCCGAAACTAAATGTATTTCTTCTCATTTGTGAACTTGTTCTCGTCATTTATCATTTTACATCATACATCATTCTAATTGACTGCCTGCAAATTTTTCTGGTGAAGGCAGAAACAAAACAGCTGAAAAGTCAAATGTCAACTAGCATAATGCTGCCAAGTCACAGTAAGGCGTTTTTGTGTTTTATTTAAGCTGATTGCACAAAAAACACGCCTAATATTAGAGCTTTTGCTATACCTTTTCTCCAAAAAAGAGAGTTCTTTATGGGTAGTACAATGGACCCGTACCTACTGCAGGATTTACAATATACTTTTTTTTAATCAAATATAGTAAAGTATCTGGCAGTACAAGGGACATATTTTCGACAGCATGAGGCCGTGTAAAAAATATTTTCATTTTCCATCTAATCAGTCAAACACAAAAAGGCAACTCAAATGTAAAACATCTCAATCGAAATTCCTTAAAAGTCTGTTTTTCAACGAATATTCCCTCAGGAATTTAAATGAAAATCTGCTCTTCAAAACAACGCTCAGACCCTTCAGAAATTTTAACAAATACACGATTTGGTTAACAACATTATTTTATGCACGTGAAGACTAAGGTAGGTTTACTTTAACGAACAAAAAAAAAAACTTCTTGTCATGGTCATAAAACTGACAAAAAATATCCACCAGAAATAAAAAGGATACAAAATAAAAGAAGTAAATACAGTAACATTATGTATATCGGTTTTCCGTATCTAATAACATTTCTGCAGATTCGGGGAATGATGAAATGTATCTATACTAAATTCTACACACCTACATTGACGTATATCCAATTCGATAGGTCCTCCAACATCATTTCCAACGCTCACAGTGCATAGCACAAACGCACGAAATAAAAGTGACGAGTATAGGAACCTTCAACACACTCCACACGTAGGTTTAGTGAATTGAATGCGAACACTCGTATATATCCTGCTGTGAGGCGCGCATAACGACCAAAATGGAAAATGTGTTTTTCTCCGCTCTCTCTTTCTCTGTAAAACGTAAACCCTACTGTGTGCACATCTCTTCAAATGAAAGGATAAAGCTTCCTCATTCCCTGTTTTATTTCCAAAAAAGGATGGATGAACATTGACACTGGGTAGGGGGTGGGGTTGGATGTCTGGCTTTTTGAAACTACCTCACAGCATTATCCTTTCATTTCAGTTCTTCACTTTCACGTCTATGAATATATCCTACTGATGCCGACTACAATAACGTGACTGGAAAACTCTATATCCTAGAGTAACGTACGTGGTGATCCTGGTGGCTGCAAGAAAATTATGTAATATGATTTTTATAGACGGAACATGATGGTTTACGTGTGCGTGTTTCAATATTGGCTGAATGGGTTGAATCCATTTTTCGTAGCAAATTATGTTAATCGATTTTCGACACAGATGAATATTGAATAGTTAACGAAGCGAGGAAGAAGTTCGGTGTGTTGTCATTCGTGGGACTGTTGTTGGAATCATTTTCAAGGATATAAATACTTTCGAAGAGTAATCTGTCGGAAAACGATACTTTGCGAATACTAATGATTTTGATGGTGAGCAGTTGCTGTTGGGGGTGGGATAGTTGGATAATTAGTCTTTGTTAATTGAGAATAGGGGTAATCAGTATCAGGCATCGAATTTGACGTATATACCTATGAATTTGGATGCAACGGCAAAAATTATAACAGCATTGAAAATTATTTGAAATTAAGCTACTTCTCCTGGTTACGTGTATAATGTAAGCTGCCAGTATCAAGCCCGGATAAAGAAGGAATGGCGCTGGATCAAGGTGTTAATCAACCTAAAGCTGCGGGCCTTATACCTCAATAATGAGCGACGTGTGAGCTTATTAAGTTCATTCCAAGACTCATAAACGTCTATTATCTCATCTAGTAAACAGCATGAGATCAAGAAAACAGGCGTTCAGAAATTTCAGCCAACAGGATAAGACTCCTATAACAAAGCGGTCTCAAGTGCACCCGGGGAGTATTTAGGTCTACAAACAGGTGAATGAACGTCGTCAGCGACCATTGTAATAAAATATTTACAAGCCCTGAACGACACCACTTTTTGATGAACCTCCCGAGATTGTAACGTCGTCAGCGACCGTTGTAATAAAATATTTGCAAGCCATGAACGACACCACTTTTCAGCAAATAATAGAAGGCCATCACAGGCGCACTCTAATCGTGGTGGTGGCTGGCATCAAGATCATGTTAAACTCATCGAGTGTGCCGATAATACATAGGTTAGGTTAAGTTACACGTAGGATTGTGAGGAGAACCATCACAAGAAACTATACTCTGTCCAATAAAAATTGTCAGTACAGGGAAGATAGGGTGTTTGTCTCTCAGTCTGGTTGCAATCACTTACATAAATCGGTCCCTCTTTAAAACTCTTACAGGGTTGCCATAGTTTGTATGATAATTCGCCATAACTCAGAGAGCAAAACTATTAGGGTTACCAGCTTCCAATATTAAATAAAAATATTGCTGAACAAAATAAATTCCGTTTATCTTTTTAATTTTCCGCTTTAGTTTCTTTTCCAACAAAAAATAAACACAAAAAAACATTAGCTGCATTTCCAACGGCTTCCGATTTACTTTTAAAAAGGCCATAGAATTTTTCAGTTGCATCAACAATTTGTTGTTTCTTTTCTACACTTAGATCCTTTGAAGACTTTGTAGCCATGTTTCTCTTTATTCATATGCACAATAAAGTAAACCATTTTCTTAGATGCACTATGCGCGATTGAGATAACAACCATTGTTTCCGCCTTATACAAACAGGCAATTAGAATACAAAATTATATAACCACGACGCAATGTCATATACCTAAACAGATGGTAAAAGGACTGCACTTGTGAAGCTGTACATACATTTTTGAATATAGACATGATACCTAGATTATGTATTTGTTAAAAAAAAAGAATTACCCTGTAGTGCAGATCTTCGCGGAAACAGTAGTAAAAAAGGATCATAAAATCCTTTCAAGGCATTATCTTTACTGGGGACGAGAGACTGAATGTGGTAAAACCCAACGACCGACAATAAGCAGTACCTATAGGTTTACCTGCATCGTCATTTTGATATTTCAATGTAAAAAACTATTTAATGAAAAAATAGACAAATATGCAAATAGAAAAATATGCTCTACAAAGTGAAATATGTATTTATATCCAAATACGCAGAAATATGCCCTAACGAATAGGGCTGAAAATATTTACTTAGTTTTGTATATTACAATATTTAATACGATACCCCAAAAAATCATGCTTTTGCATGAATCCGATTGCCCTATTAATTTATCGCAATATCACTACAACCCACTTATGATCACTTTTTGTGTTAATGAAATGAATGCATTTAAACACCTCACGAATAAACCTTATTTCTAAAAGACAACATTACAAAAAATGGGTTAACTGAATATTATGGATCCTTCAGAAATACAAACAAACTAAAACCGAATGGCAACACCCCACATAATAATTCGTTCTCAAAAGCACCAAAACCGAAAGTTCTTTGACAAAATCCATAGAAACACCCTTAATGATATGTTTTCATTGTATGCATGGTAACACTCTTCTGATGTGCTTTCCTCACACACACTGCTTATTTTCGTGGATGATAATAGCAAGCGAACACAAAACGATCATGCTCATGCCCCGTTCACAATATGGGCGTGATAACTAGACGAGAGCGAGGCGAGAATCGCTCTCGCCTCGTTCTCGCTTTAACCTCGTCCGGCAATTCACAATGAAACGTGGAACGTCGGCGAGTTTTTCTGACAACGAATAGAGGGTCCACTGAAACTACAAAACCATATTGCCACTTTTTTTTACAAAACAGAGCTGCACTTTTATTGCTTTTTTAGCACTATTGCATGCAGTTTGAATATTCTAAAAACAACCAATTCGCAGTTTTCAGGCGTCGCTTATATAACTATCATTAAAATGCAACCGAAAAAAATTCTGTTGCTTTTTTTGAGCACTTAAACTTAATGACTGAACGCAATCTTGGTCTTAAAATGTTGCTTATGAATTATGAATAACAAAGAAATCAAAAAGAAACACACTCAAAACATATAATATTTTCGGGGCAATGTTTGTTTAAAGAAATACGAAATTCCCTTTTTCACCGTCATTCATTATTATGGGAAAATAAGTTCTGACATTATCGCTGACTTATTTAAAAATTTCTCAGAATAATCAAACCGTATCAAAATAATAACAAAAAAACGATAAAAGTGCCGCCCTGTTTTCTTGAGAAAATACAAGTGGCAACCTTAAGTACATTTCTATGAAAATGGCGTCGCTTCAGAGAGTAAATGTCATTCAGAGAGTAAATGTCATCGGTGTCTCGCGCGAGATTTTTCCAAATTTCCGCCATTGTGTATTGCTGCATGCATTTCCTTTGATTGGAAATTATTTGACAACTCGCGCTAGACTCGATCTCGCTCTCGTCTCGCTATCTCGCTGTATTGTGAATCGGCCATCATTCTGCCCGCGGTTGTGTGGCAGACTGGTTGTGGTGGTTTGTATGCGAATTTTGGGAAAATTATGACTATAATTCCTTGGTAAGTCGGTGGTTTGGTTTTTATTTCAGTGGCAATTCTTGTGTTTGAGTGCCGTGAGAGTACCTACAGGCACCATTGGTAGAAAAAAAGCTCCCCCATAAGGCCTGTACTGACAATTTTTGTTGGACAGAGTATAGGCACCTTAGTGGGCCCATCGCAATCCCTGGGCGAACCATCATAGATGGAAAAATCTACGCATACGCACCTTCCCGAAAGCATTTTATTTCACTACTGAATTTAAACTTTTTACTGCCGACAATAGATCAGTTGAGCCTTATTAAATCGGCTTTTCAAGCCTACCGGAGGTATCTCAGTTTAAAGTTATTTCACGTCAGCAAATATTCAATAGAACTCAAGGTTAACATCTGGACAAGCCAGCTCTAAAGTATCAGCTTCCCTCTTCGGTCCCCCAGTGAAACTCTACTTAATTGTGGGAATTCTTATATCAAAAGGCTACCGGCTAGCTCAACCATTCGATTCCGGTGGACTCTACTTTAGTCTCCTCAAACCGAAGCGGAAAAAGAAACCACTGCGAAGTGACGCTCATCACTTAGCACCCTCAGAAAGCTGTAAATAATGATTTAAGAGGCCGAAGCATCCAAAGATAGTCAAAGGCTTTTAAAAGGTCACGGATAAAAGTTTTCAACAGCTCGAGCAATGTACAAAGTAGGCCTTGGGTATCCTATTGTGGAAAAAAGAAAATAGGTAAAAAATCTCAAGGCTCCGAGTGAGTTATATAGGGCTGGGTGTCCGAATGTATCGCACATTTGAAAATGATGAACGGAGGTAGAGGTAGTTAGCCGCAGGGAAGTAAAGGCGCACATGTGAACCCTAAATATCTCTATCTGCAAAAATTGATTGATATACCTACAATTGGAAAAGTAGGTCTGTTTAGATTGCCCTCACTCAACGGCACTTATTTCATATTTTGCTAACATAGCTAAATATATTTAACTTATCTTAGATGATTAAACTGAAAGGCCAACGTGCTACAAAACTCGAGAGAAAAGCCACTGTAGCTAGCTATAAATGTAAGAAAAGTCTCGAAAAGGAGTGGGCCCTACAGCCTAACATAGCACATAGGCCATAAGTTTCTGTTGTCAGACCTTTACTCATGTATGGTCTTATTGTCTGTTGAACTGCACTAGAAAAGCTATTCACCGCAATTGGTTAAGCAAAGGAGCTGCCGGTATTTCCATAAAATATGCTCTCAGAACTATACTCTAATGAAGCAGAATTATTCTGACAATACAGCTTTCAGAAAAAATGTTCCTCTGAATTGGCAACAAAAAAAAGATTGCACCTTCCTGTCAGCAAAAAACACAGACTTCTGATGCGTCCCTAGAGTAGACTTTGTTTCTAATATTCAGATATCGCACTAGGCTCCGCGAAATAAGGCGGAATAAGGCGAATAAGGATCCATCCCTTAACCCATATTTCAAAAACCGTGTATGCGGTCGAAAGAGGTACCTTCTCCGAAATGCTAAATGTGACCCATCCTTCAGTTTGTCTGCATACTTTAACTTGAGCGGGAGAAATGGGTATTACAGAATCCCTGTCCTGGCTTTAATTCGGTATTATTCACAGTGTTCCTAACGACTTCGTAGATGTAGTCATTCAAATGTATATAATGGAGAATGAATGGTCTTTCGACCTTATTAATATAGCTGTACCATTTATGGGTACGGCTAATGGCTCAGGTTTCGCTTTAATAATAACGACAATTGGACTTTGAGTGATTCAACATATTTCACAAGCTGAAGATTTATCAGCATTGGGCGTCAACACGCTATTTATATTTTCATGGAGCTTTTTGGTAGTTGAACAACGTCACGTTTGTCAAGTCGACGTCAATCTTATGTCGACCAACCAACCACTCATGATTCCATCATACATCAATCATGTTTTACAAAACCATCGCGTATTCTCCATAAACCTAAATAAACAGTTTTTTTTTTCCTAGTTTGTAAAATAAGCCAATAATTTGTTGTTAAACAAACTCCATAAACAATAAATTGTCTACTCCTACTACATGTCGGTCTCTTGTTCATTTCTTGCCATACACGAATGTGGTAGAATTCAATTCGTTTATAGCTGGCGATCACGCAACCTTTTTGAGACTCATACGTTGCGGCTGCAAGAAGATGATATATTTTATGCCTGTGTCTCTCCATTTCGGAAGCCCAAAATTATCCACACTCTAGTTGGCTTTTTATACTTATAGAATGGTGCATCAAAAACCGATATAAACAAGTATGGGATGTCGCACGCCATACGACGATCTAAAGAAAAAAAGTCGGTCTTCGGTCTTAGGTCTTCGTGTTAATAACTTTCGCAAATGATGAATATGTAGCACCGATTATTTCAACACGGAATGCATAATAAATCAAAAAACTGACAGACACATAAATTATTATTATATAAATATTAGGGAAGATGGTATGTGGATGAAAGTTGCCTTTAAGCAGTACCTTTCCTGAAATGTTTTTCATATTTAAAACACGTGTATACCTATTTACATTTTGAGGTATTTCAATGAACGTAAGCACTGTTGTGCTTGTAGGTGCAAATTTCCACCCTCACCATTCAAACCATCTTTTGATTGATAGGGTAGTCGGTAGTGGATTTCCTTGAATTATTAAGAAATGTTCACTATAACCAGAAACTTTAATTAACTTCTTACTTTTTCCTCAAAGCTATAAGGGGGTTATGACAGAATTCTTGTTAGAAAAATAAGCTGTATGCTGCTGATGCCAAAAATATAACCAAATAAGGATATAGAATGGAACGAATGGAAGGGACCTACAATTTTATGCCGAGTCCGAACGGCTGAATTGAGAAGCTTTTTCAGGACAGTCATACTCTCGAATGTTTGTCAGACGTTCGCGAGAGGTGGCGCAGTAGAAAAAAACCTTAAGATGTAATTTGTGTTTTTCCGGGGATCGAACCTGGGATCCCTCGCACACTAACCACTGCGCTACTGCGCCCATTCATTCCAAAAATAGAAACTCACACAAAACGAATGGTTGCGAGAAGCTAGGCCTTGGGTGTCTACCGCCTGTTGCGCCGCCTATTTATTTTTTTTTAAGGATATAGAATATATTTTGGCACTAAGTTCCCCTATTCAGCTGGCGATGACTGCAAGCTTAGTAAAAAAGAAGAAAATGGGGTCGGGACCAGATGATGCAATAGCGTCGGTTATAGCTCAACTGGCTTACAAGCTGGCTTGAACGCACAGCTTCAATGGGGGCTAATAATGCAACAAACTCACAGAAAATGCACCAGCCATGGTAATACCATGATATTAACCAGCTGCTGTCTAGTGTCTACTAGTACAGGTCTTTTTCATCCGGACTGGACTTGCTAAACTTGCAACCAAATGTCCTTATATCGCGATATCAACAAAGATGTAACCGTAGGTTGGTCATTACAAGATGATTGTGGTGGGTACCGGACATCAGAGGTGACAGAAAATTATATGAACGAGCTGACTGGTTAAACAAGCAAAGGCAAAAGTATCTACGAAGAAAATAGGATAAGAAAGGCGGGTGCGCCTACAAATTCTCGTTGCTCTAAGATCAAAGATGTTTGCAATCACAGCAACGCCCGGAAGTTTTTCTAAATAAAGCAACTGTCTGCTGGTTGCATGAGCATAGCGCAGGTCCTTCGAAACAGCAAAAGAAACAAGAAGAGAATCCAAGTCCAGTCAATGAAGAACCATTTCTATCAGCCAACATAAAGATGTTGGGTTAGAGATTACGACTAAAAACAATGTCGTTGGCCCTGTCATATTTTGTTAGGATCTGTTTATAGCGATGTCCAATTTAGAAGGATTTCTTCTGATCGACTCCAAGTTTCCACTCGATTTCAACAAGGAAGTTAACAGGCCAGGGGTCAACAGGAAAGGTTTTACATATTTTTACAGATCAGTTGAGCTGCTACGAATCGATTCAACATCATCGCTCGTCTCAAGTGGGCCACAATTAATCCTGTCATGGAGATGGCAGGACCAGCAAGTTTATTTTATCTTGTAGAAAATGAGTACACGTTTAAGTACCTATGTACATGCTATCAACAAACAAGCATCTATCTGTCCACCAGCTAGAAAAGAAATGTCACCCTTGCAGTTGAAGGCAATCAGTAACCTTGAGGCAGTTATACAGAGCTCTTTCTCAGCGGTTAACATTCGGTACAACGTTAACAAATCTGCGCTAGAACCGTAATTCTGCCAGTTCTGCTTTATGTCACCGAGTGTTGGAGAGTAAGCATGAAGGGCTCCTTTGAAAAAAAAAAAACTTTCCGCAGATTTTTGCACCCGCGAATTGTCTGTATAAAGATGAATGATCTGTATAAAGATGTTAGTTTAGTGCAAAAAGCTAAAATACGTCGACTGTGTTGGATTGGCCACATTGAGCGAATTGGCGATAATACTCCAGCCAAGGGGATAGTTGAATCCTTGATTGTTTTATCGGAAGAGAATTAGTTTTTGTTTCTTGGGCAAAATCGACACAACCAAAAATGATCAAATGTTATACCAAACTCCAGAGGGTGGCATGCACTGTCCCAGGGCGGACCACACCTACCAACGGAGGAAATGCAAAAGGTCACCTCTCTGGAATATATGTAGTATATGTACTGTAGAATCAAGGGGGTATCAGGCTTAGTCGACTCTCGGACTATATGGATACACCTGCAATGAGGCACAAAGGATCGCGCAGAGGGATAAAATTACTACAGATCTCACACACTCCCCTCGCAATTGAAATGCGACTCTCTATACTAGAATTCCTAATATAGAAGCGAATGGGAGAACAAAGGTACAGAAGATGAAAGAGGATGAGATAGTCTCTATATTGACGATCCTAAGATAAACGTCGGTACAGGCGCGGCTATCTGCAGCAGAGCTATAGACCTAAGATCTAATCATTTAGAATCAGGGACTATTGAAGAATTTTTCAGATAGCTGCTATCCAAGCAGCTGAGGAGAGGACTTCAATAAACGTTCCTATGTCCATATAAATCACTGTAGTGTGTACTCCTTGCGTCATGCGGGGATTCAGTTATGGGGAAGACACGAAAAGTCAGTAAACCAATGCTAGAAATATTTGGAACCAAAAATGTAAAATCTGGAACGTTAATATGCATTGTCCGAACAAATCACTTAGCGAAATGTGGACACGAACATATTTATAGAGATGAGCGCAAAGAGATCTAAGAGACCCAGCCGCAAAGAGCTTGAGCTGTATACGGGCGTCTAAGAAATAGAATTTGTTCGTCACCTACCTTATGCGAATGCAAAGCCAACTAAACAACAGCGAAAGAGCATCTGGAAACCGTAGATCTGGGTCAAATCTAAGTGGTTCTACCTCTAATACATAAACTGACTCCATCTTCTTAGTTATTTCTGTAACGAGGAGGATCTGAATATAATACAGCGTTAAGGGGCCCTGAGATTCATCCAAAAGCTAGGTGGTTCAAATAAGAAAACCGGGTTTATTGTACAGCAGTTTAATTTTGTCTTCAAAGGACATTTCACGGATGGTTTTCGTAACTGACCCAACTAATGAGTGATGCTCTTGCAACTGTCCCAGAAGGAATACTTCTACCAACATCCCTACCATGGCGCTGAAATGCAAAGACTCTCCTGTAATTAAACAATAAAACAGCCAATTTGCAGTAATTGACAAATTAATTGCTTTCGCATACTTCCTCAGAGTTCCACAAATACCTTCGAACTCTCACTTCGAGTTCAAAAACCGCCCTCCACAAAACAAAACCATGTTTTGCAGCAATTTGTCTACCATACACCTTTCAGAAATTACCTCACAGCGTCCATACTCTAGATCTAGATTAACGAGGAGGCAATTATTATTTTTGCACAGGAAACTTGTTTTTATTTTTTTTTTTTTTTTTTTACTTGCCTTAACAAAAAATTAATTTTAAATACCAATTCACATACGTAGGCCATAAAAAATGTATATACTCCCAAATAATATAAACACTATTCCAATTATATAAACAAAGTGCGAAAAATATGGCCATTTCCGAAACATTTTGGATCATTCACCCTGGAGACTTGAAGATACCACACACAGTGGCATTTATTGGCTACTCCAGCAGCAACAACAACACAAGATTATGTACATTATAATGAAAAACAACAGTCTACCGGGGGGCCAATTAATTGTTATACTTAAGTGGGACGTGCCATCGTCTAAGGGGGTTGTTTTTAAAAATCACAAACACACACAATGGCCCTTGAAGATAAAACTTTTTAAAACAGTCTAGATCGACATCATTATTATGAAAAATACCTGCGGGTCCACTAGAGAGCTTCAATTTGTTTACTTTTAGCCACTACACGTATTACGTATACCTGCCACCCGGCGCGTTACTCTTGCCGCCTTTATTCGCACCCACCCAACAATCTGTCTGTACACGCAACTTGAGCTGACTTGAGACCATGACTTCTCTGCAACAATGGGTGTAGTTTATGTAGTGAAAAATAGAACAATACTCGTGCATAGAGCTGAGAAATCAATGAAATGCCAGCTCTTCAAAGTCCCTGGACAAGATCAAGGTTTTTCGCTGTTAATGGACATTGAACGTGTTGGGTATTTTTGTGTCGGCTGCTTCATGTGGAATTGAAGAGGTCATGCGGGCTGATTGTGTTGTCATTAGTCAGCAACATTTGAACGATTTTTTTTTTCTGTTCATTTTTTCTAATTATAACAGAATCGATTTTGGCAAAAATGGTTGTAGGTTCATTAACGTGCGATTTGCCAAGGATATTAAAACTAATTGCGGATAATAATGTTTTTTTTTTTTTTTTGTAGAAAATCTTAATGTTTCGTTTAAAGTTGTATGAAAAAAGAAATAGCTACATACGCATTTGGATTGTAAATTGATTGCCATAGAGTGCTTACGACATCTTAAGATGATGTAGGAAGTTCATTAAAAGTAGATTTTACCTGAAAAGAGAGAAGATTACCGATTAAGTGATTTTTATTGTGGCTAGTAAATTAAAAATGTAGGCACACGTTTTCGGATGGGAATTATGAGGGGACCACCCACAGACCAATTTGCTGCCATTGATTTTTAAAGCAACTTTGTGAGACGCAATTGTGAACGTTTTCGAAACTAAATTTAAGTGAAAATTATTTGAAATCTTTCAATCAGAACTTTATAGTATAAAAGTGTCTGCTACAATAAGTAAGACATTCCTACAGGTAAGTTACTAGATGTGCAAATGTTCCGAGCGTGCGTCAACATAAAGTCGGACCATTACTTTTACTCAAAGACTACAACACCGGATACATATTTCCAAAGGAAATTTAACGTTGAACGGCTGTAATCGCAGCTAAAAGCATTGCCAATCACATATATCGGTCACCCTATCGAGAAGCCCCAAGTCTTCAAGTGAAGAAGACCGGTGGTACCCTGATGCCAAATAGCCTGTTCGATTTCACCCGACCACCCGCACGAAACCTTTGTTTTGACGAAGAGAACATGCAGCAAATCGAGTCGCTTACAAAGCGACGCTGCAGAGAAAGGACGAGAGCGGCTTATAAACTCTACAAGCAAATGAGGAAAGAAGAAGATCGGCTTCCCGGCACGAAAAGCCCGAATGATGAAATAGAAAGGAGCTACACTCCAGGAGCAATGTTCGGAAGTTTTGCCAAAAGGCGAAAAGAGTGTGTTTAGGCAACAGGTAACAAGGCCCGAATAGAGAGAGAGACCTATAAGTAAGGAAACCTTGTAGGAAAGTCACAGTCGATGTTGAGGATATGGGAAAACTACTTTAGCCAGGCTGTTAAATGGCGAAGAAGACCTGTCAGGCAGAACATACCATTCAATCTGGACGATAAAAGCGAAATCCACCCGACTAAAATAAAGTGAGGATAGTTAGGTATAAATAAAGTCAATTCCAGCAAGCCATGATGACGTTTGGGCAAAAAGCGACAAAGAGAAGGCGGACGTTTTCGCCGCCCATCTAGAAGAAACTTTTAAACTTCGATGGTCAAGCGCTTTATAGAAATTTTAATTAGATAGCTCTAGAAGAAAATAAAATCTGCTCTGCCGTGTTCTTGGACTTTTCGCAAGAATTTAATAAGGTATGGCACGAAGGCCTTAAGTGCAAATTAAGACAAGTTCTCCCCGAACGGTTGTGGAAAATTCTAGAGAATAGAATCTTTCGTGTCAAACACGGAAACGAATATTCCGAATTTAAAAAAATAAGGGCAGGTGTGCCGCAAAGAAGCGTCCTTGGCTTGGGCCACTCCTGTACCTAGTATTTACGCGTAATATACCGCAAATAGCCACTTTTGTCGATGACAGTGCTATACTAGCAAACAAACTTATTGCGGCGGCTACAACGAACTAAACCTTACGACTTACCCCGATAATTATATCAACCGCGTTAAAATTGCTCAGCGAGCAGGAACTATTGCCGGATGTTGCCTACCAAACGTGTTTAACTTCGTGATAAAAAAATTGCTTGTCAAGTCATAAATTAGTTGCAGTACGAAACAAATTTGTGGGAGGTGGTTTTAGTGAATAAAAACCTTATACTACTATAAGAACGCGCTGACTGTCTTGTCCTCATAATGTATTTTAGAAGATTTACACCTGCCTCGAGAAAAAAAAATTCCAACAAGGGGGCAAAAAGAACCTAACCGTCCTAAAGCCGAGCTATTTAAGACAGTGGGAGACGACTTGGTTAAGAGCGTACATCAACTCGCCTTGAAGTTTTGGTCAAAAGAAAGTTTGCCTAATGAATGGAAATTCAGTATCCACAAGAAAGAAGACCCTCTAAAATGCGACAACTATAGAGATATCAGACTCCTTAACATCGTATAAAAGATGAGAGTATGTCGTAATGTTCCGTAGATGTTCCGAGAAACACAAAGACGTTATCCCTCGAAATGCAACTTTTGGGCGCCCCACAAGACAGGCAGCTAATGCTCATGAGTCATGAGCATGACCATACAGTACACTTGACAACAGCGAGGACATCAATTTTCCAAAACTCCTTCTGTTGCAGGACAAGCAAACTTTGGAACTCGCTTCCTGGAGATATATTTCCAGAAGACTACAATTTGCAGCAATTTAAGCGCAGAACTAACATACATCTGCAAGCATGACAAAATTTGTAAACGAGCTGATTGGCCCCTACCGGCTTTAGGCCCGGTAAATCCACAATCGACCGTCATGGAGAAAACCCAAAAAGTCTGACACCTTTTTAAGGAATAAAGCCGCATCTGACAACATTTATAGTGACGAGTCATACAGAGCCATGTCTTCTTTTAGTATGGAGAATACTTGCTGTTGGACTAACGTCGCAAGCAACCACACCAAGGTCTTTAATGTCAAGAAAGATCTTAAACAAAGTGCTGCACGACGTTACCTATGCGACTTCTTCAACATTCTACAAAATTAGAGGCGCAATTTGTTCACAAGTCCGTCAAATTACCTGAATACGTGCGGATGTCATTGAGCTGAAAAATGGGTTTAGTCGTAAACAAGGGCAACAAAAAGAAAACATGCCATCAACGAATAGGATGGAGCGTCATAATAGACAGCTATAACTTTGATGTAGTTAGAGACCTTGTTTCTATACTTGCCCATATCTCGCAATTGCCCATCTCTGCTTCTTTGGCCTAAGAAGGCAATTGAGTAGTAAGGCCTAGGATCCGCCAACAGGATCAAAAGCCAAGTGACAAATATCACTTGTTCATCTCTACGCATGTTTGGCAGAAAGACCTCCATCATCAGAGTCCTGCTCTGAAGCATAGGGATTAGCGGAGGCAGTCGCTTTCAACTCTTAGAATTCAACAATTCTTAGAGTAATTTTCGGTACCGTTTGAGTCGACAGACAAAATTGACAGGGTTAGAAAAGTTCAAATCAGTCATCAAGTAATGCGATTGGAATCTTACACTCCGTCCGGAAGAGTCTTAACCTCGTTTTTAGTGTCGTGCATAAATGGACTGGAATCTCAACCAACTCAAAGATCTCGCTATACCGAGAGAGGTATTGGTTAAGGGCCAGGTCCACCCCGGACTGTAGCGCCACTTAAGTCTGTATTATCAGGGGCACCGAACTTCGTGTCCCAGCTAAGTCGTCAGTTTTTAACTCGCTTTTCACGAACTCAGGCGATTTCTTCTTTGAGTTGATATGGGACGACTCGCAGAGATTCTATAAGAAATACCACGATGCATGAGGTACTAAATGTCAGGACCTACTTTAATACGGACGGAGACATTTTTATCCTCAACTTGAATTCCAAGACGTTCTCCCTGGATAATACCAGGGAGAAGTTTCCTCTAAGCACACAAGCAACAACGTTGGCTACTTTGAGTAACAACATTTGCTGACCAGATGTTACTCTCATTGACCTTAAGGAGAACGCCAACAAACCCAAAAAGCAAATAACGAGACATATTTCGAGCATCATCATCAATCTTTCTGTTTCTTAGAGCGTCACCTATAGAATTCGCCCCTCAGTCTTTGAATACGATTAGAATTCCTAACCTGTCCATTACAAAAGCCACTCACTAATTGCCATCGGTGTATATTGTATAATAATCACTTCATTATCGGATGCCTAAAAATATCCCGACAGCGGCACGTAATATTTCCAATCACACTCTCCGGCCATCCATTAATTTTTGCGCCAACATAAATTCGAAAATCAAAAATTCCCCTAATTACCATCGCACGGCAGCAGCATCAGCATCAGCATCAAATTATTCACTAATAATCGGCTCCGACAGCTCTATCGCCCGCCCTTGGGTATATAACCGCCCCCCAAACGATTCATTCCCATCCACCGCAATGCGTGAGCCAGCAAAAATCATGGAAAACTAATCACGCACAAATCGATCTCATATTTCGATGGAATCTCTATTCAGGTGAAATTACTTAATCACAAAGGTCAAGTTCAATTGATTTATATGTGTGGTATGGGTGCGCCGCCATCCGCCATCCGCCGGTGGGGGCAATTTGGGATTTGGCCAAAGAAATTTCCTCCCCACAATCAAAATGGACTGCACGAAGAGAGAAGACAAAAGCCCCGCCAGGGTATAGTATTGATTGAGTTGAGTATCGCATGAGCAGAATGCAGACGTGGCTGCTTAACCAACAAATTTGGATCTCGCCAAGTCTGGGCCCGGGACTGAAGGATTAACCACCGTCGACAGGCGGTATTTTTGCGCAAGAGAATCTCTCGGAGAGGTCAACGGCATGTCCGCCAACGATGATGATAATGACGACTCAAATGAAGACAGATATGCATGTAAAAGGGGGGGACATTCATATGGATACGGGATGTATAAATATTCGCATTACGCGGGATAACGACGGTCGGGACCGAGCGACGTCCTTCCGACAATCCACCAGTGTGCTCTCATATTTTATAATGAAGTTGTAAACCGAACGGTCATTAATAATGTATATGCGCTCCGGAATATGTTCCAATCTTTTGAATACTTTAACTAGAGCAGCAAGGCGCGCGGTAGCCTGTGTAGTCAGAGTCACTGTATAGTACTCTCCTCCTGCTGCTGCTGCTGCTCCATGCAGCTGTGATGCTGGCGTAAACTCATTTCTTTTTTGTCCACTCTATACATGCCGGTGGATATATGGTGGATTTTGGCGGAATGGAAGACAGACTATGCCTTGTCGGGTTAGTATAGTAGTCGCTGTCAGCCCATCCTCTACGTGATGGCATAAATAAAGGATATAAATTGCTTCCCAACGGACCAGCATTTAAGGCACCTTCTCACAGGATGTGCGCCAGTAGAAAAAAACGAAATATTTTCAAATTATTTATGAGCAGCAGATTTTGTTTCATTTTTTGCTCGTGTATTTTTATTTCCTTTTTGCCTATACTCTTACGGCACGACCGAGCCGAGGCTTCTCCTTGGGGCTATTTTGTGGATACTTTTATACTCTTTGGTTAAGTGATCGATATATTTATGTATGCACCGTATTTTATTTATTTATCTTAATGTATTTAATGTTTATGTTTATTGTTCTCTGGTGGACATAAATGTCACACGGTAGTTTGAGGGCCACATAAAGATGGGTCGCTAGCGTAGGCCTGTGCTACTGGGACGGGACCTGCAAAATTCATCATAGTGCTACCGCTACGTGCCTTGGAAGTCAATAATTTGTGGATTCGATTGCGAGAAGTTGGTCGTTAAATACAAATTGGGAATATTAAAATGGAATCGATGGGTAGTTAAGACAAAAATCTCTGCGGTGGACCGCGAAGATTCAAAATTATCACACTGGCTCAATTTGGCTGCCTAAATTTACTGATACTATCTTAAGTTGCAAATCTTCGTACTGTGATATGCGTAAAGTGGAAAATCTTGTTCTAAATGCTGCTTGATGACACCGAAATGTTTGGGAACCAATATTATGACGTAAAGTTATCTACGCAAATATTGTAACTTCACCTCTGAACTAATCTCATAATGTAATTTGGCAAAGAGATAGTCTGGGATTTGAAGGAGGGCATAGGCATTTTTTGTACTCAATATTTATGAGGAAAGAGAGTGCGGAAAAGAGTTTTCGTAAATTAAGACAAAAACAAAGAAAATTCAGAATTATATTTCTTTACAATTATGGAGCTAAAGATGACAAATTTTGATGTATATTGTCCTAATAGACAAGAACCTATTTAAGCTATATACAAATCCCACACATTAATGACGTATCTGCACGAAGTAAGAGAACTTGCAACTTGGCGGAATAATTAATACGTCATTACAACGTCATGCACGTGTTTTCTCTTTCGATTATGTCTCTCGGTACGTTTATGTAAAGAGAACGTAAATAAATACAGGGTGCGGCATATTTTATGTCGTTATGTAAACACTGAATAACTTTGACATTTATCAACCAATTTTCTTCGGGAGATTTGTTTTTTAAACGTCAAATCAGTACAATTTTAACCGTGAATAGCTCCACACGGAAACAACGCGCCGAAATCAGTTGTGTTCAGTTGTGTTAACTCAACGTACATGTTGTCGAAAATATCGTGGCCAACAAGAACCGCCTGGCAACTCTATCCGTCGTTTGGTGTCGTTTGTTTTGTTCTTCAGCTTCTGCAACGAAAATTCCCTGGACGTGTGCTCCCAAAAAATTTCGACATTGACTGTCCACCCAGATTTCCAGATTTGAACTCTTCGGACTTCTAATTTTTACCGGGTTATTTAAAAACAAAGTTTAGGTACGCCAGAAAGCTTCAGACCATTGGCGAGATAAAGGTAAACATTGCTAGCGAAATCATCGCTTTACTACCCAAGATGCACGAAAAATTTATGGAAAACGCTACAAAAAGAGCACATTTTGCTTTAGCCAAACCACTTACCGTGTATAATTTTAACCGTAGCACTCCATGCCTCAAATTCGGTGCGGGTAGATAACACCTCCACTGCGGTCTTCGCATACCCATACAACTCATTTATGAGACAACTGAACTCAGTGCTGCCAGATTGTGGGAAATTTCCCTTTTTGAGGGAATTTTTGTACTCGAAATGAGCTAAAAGGGAAAAAGGGAAACTTTCTGTTTTCCAGAACAAACAAAAGGGAATTTTTGTTCTTTGAAACTTTAGTTTAATTTTCGTGTTCAACTTCAGGAAAACAATTTATTTTACCTGACTTCTTTCATGAACAAGCGCTTGTATTGACACAAAAAGAAATAAGACCTGGGGCCAAATAACGTAAAATGAAAACGACCAAACGATATCGTCTCTGTCTATTGCCACAGATATGATAGACTGATAGAGCCATGTTTACTGTTTAGTGAAAACGAAAGCGGTTTTCGTTTCGTATTTTACAGAATGCCACCCCTGTTTTTTGCAATAACTAATGAAGACTGACTATCCTATCCTCTCCTTTTATCCTAGCCGATAAAAGCGGCACGTTGACCTGATTAAGATCTACATATTGTACCATACATTAGAAAGAGGATTTTTTTCAAATCTTTCGGGCCCAGTTGGTCCCTGGAGAAGATCTTCCTTCCAAATTCGCATATAAATTCGTGTTCTTCCATACATAGCCTGCTCTCTTGGCTGGATTTATTTAGCTTAGGTGGTATTGTAACACATGATGCACTATAAGGAATCCTATACAAGGTTTCTGATATCATGTCTGCTATGGGCATTGTTAAACCTGGGGTATTCTCCCAATACGAGATACATTTTGTATGTTCCCAGCTTTTTATGGCAAAGTTTTTAGCCAAATTGGGGGTATATCAGAAAGGTTCCAGTCCTGTGAAAGGGGTTTCGGAACCTATTCTGGCCAATTCGTCTGCTTTTCGTTTCCTTCGTCGCCTTCATGGACAGGAACCCACCAAATTTGGTTCTGCCACGAGGCTAAGGCCAGTTCCAAGACTAGCTGATAAAGTCTCGAATATTCTATCAGGAACTTATCTGCCATCAGCTGAACATCAAATTTTAGTTTCAAAGGTCTCGGATAGTGATAAAGTCTATAGGATAGCCTATCAGGCGGTTCGAGTATGGCTGATAAAGCCCTTAAGCAAATATTTACTTGAAGTGGCTGGAAAAAATAAAGTTTCACAGCATTTTTTCGTTGACGAGCGTAGATAGACGGTAGACGTAGCCACAACATGGATTTATTTGAATTTTTAGAAAACAAATTTCTACATCAGTCTCTATGTGAAAAGTAGTTGGAACAATTTTATCATGAACACTAACCCCCAGTTTCACAGTTGGAGTTTAAACTACACTTTTAGTTTAAACTTTAGTTCAACAATTAATTCTGTTTCAGAATTTCCTTTAAACCTTGAACAGAGTTCTTTCTATAGTTTAAGTTAAACTACAGTATTCTGCCGTTTAAACCTCAGATCAGCCGATTGTCAAAAACACAAATATTTGACGTTGTTTTACGTATTCTTTGAAAGCAAACACAAGGAACGATTTTAGAAAAGTCGTATAAAAGCTAAGTACTGTGCAATACTATCAAATTCATTCATTAAATTTAGTTGAACTGAGTTCAATTGAACTGAAGTTTGATTGTGAATCCGGACGAGTTGAACTTCAAATTTAAACTCACGTTCAGGTTCAGTTGAACTTTAGTTTAAACTTTCAGTGTGAAACTGGGGGTAATAAATATTCATAATAAGTAAATACTATGACAAACAAGTTGTATAATTGACAGACAAGATTCCTCCAAACTGGTATCACAGGGTTTTTATTGCCACACTCCTTTATCTGTCGTATAGCGTTATATGTCGGATAATATTATCCGAAACTTTTTCCGGAACCTTAGTCATAGTGTAATACTGATTTGGATCCAATAATAAGTGAGCTAAGGGCCTATATAGCTGCTTGACTCTCCGGGAATATTATATAAATGTGAACGGCTTTGATGCTATTTTTTTTTTATGTGACTGGCTCATTCTTGAGTATAGCGTGGAGCTTAGCCTGTAAGACACTAAGGTTTTTTCTCATAGTTATTGAGACTGTTTTTTTGTTTCGTTAATTTTTTGTTTTCCTTTCGTAAAATATCTGTGGGAAAACCTGAAGTACTTTTTCGAACCAGGCGAGAGAAAAAATGGATTTTTTTGGTACTTGCGTGGGAATTCTTATGACCAAACACTGGCAGCACTGACTGAACTTCCAAACTCATCTATCGTACATTGATATCATCTTCGAAATGTTTCATTTAAAAACTATCCCTATGGAGTAAACAAAGTTGGATGAATTGTCCACGGATGAGTTGTCCTACTGTTCAGCTGATTCCGAGGTAAGTTCTACATACTTACTCACTTTGGTGGCGCTACGGTCCGGGATGGACCTCGAATTCAACCAATACGACTCTCCAAGTAGCGCGGTCTTGCACACCGCCTCCACTTGCACACTTCAGGTCGGATGACGTCCCTTACCACTTAAGGCGATGTCCACTTCTATATCTGGGTTGTAATCAAAAGCTTCTGCAGGTCGGACCATTGCCATCCATTCGCGCAACATATTGTAGCCAAATAACTGATTATGACTTTTTAGACATGTCGAAGTTAATCATAGAGTTCGCTGTTAAATCAAGTTCGTCAAATACAGTCAACTTAAACGAGACGAAAAATTACGACCGAGGATAACTTTATCTGCCTTCAAGCACATCTTTCTGCAGCATATAGCAAGACTGGGATAATAAGGCTCCAATATTAAGTCGGCTTAGGCCAAAGATAGAGCGATTATCAATCGTAGTTCTTCGGCTAATTTCTGGTGCGTTGTCATTATTAAAGCTTATAGCGGTGCCGATGTAGACATGTAGATAACAATGGCGTCCCTTTCATAATCATTATAGAGTCCCAACTGTCCCTTTATGATAGCGTACCATACAAATTTTATATCTATATGAAGTAAAAGTTATAAATGACAAAAATTTGGTAAAATAAACTTAAATACCAAAATTGAAATTCGTTAAAAAGTTTCTATGGTACAATTTCTACAAAACAAAAAAACTCTGCATAAAAGAACATTAAAAATGGAAATTGCAGCTTCGGATATGTTTCGGATAGCTAGCCACGCTTCCATGCTGATGAAATGTTTGTCATTCCGTCGGATGCAGGCCCCCAAAGGTTCGGTCAATAAAATAATACAAGCTCTCTATAAACATTCTTATCTTTTCTCTAAAGCCTTGCTAGCCAAATAATGCAGGTTTAACCTAAGTCTTCTATAAATCTTCCAACAAATTCGTATAGAAGTTCTTTACAGGTTAAGTGATGGAATTTAAAGAAGAACTTTATTGAAGTTTAATGGAAGCTAAAACTTCTCCTACACTTACCGAAGTTTATCAGAAACCGAAAGTCAATTACTCTATAAAATTTCCTTTCTTTCCCTTTCCTGCGTTATCGACAACTTACAGAAGCCAATGCCTTTCAATGCTCAAACATTTTGACCAATCGCAAGCTGAAATGTTAATTGAGTAACTATGTATTGTATATATGTAAAGCTTTAGAAGTAATATTTCGTCCAATTTGTCGATGTTATTTGTCCCTTTTATCCCCTAATTTATGATTAAACCCATTTTTGCAACGCACCAGCTCGATAGTTCTTCCAATGCTTTCACTTAAAAAAAAGAAGGCTAGAACAAGGTGCTGGTCCGAGTCTATGTTGGCAGCTCATAACGAAATACTGGAGCAGTGCATTCTAATCTTCGATATCATATATTGATTATATGTCATTTTTCGTCCTTGAAGGCAGTTCTTTATTTTAAAATACTCGAGTGAGTTTTGTCATCCCTCCAAAACCCAGAGATCTGCATCTGTCCATAATTTCAAATATGTCGGAGTAATTCGAAGAAACTCACATCGTATACCCTCTCCTATGCCGTTCGTCGATTGACCTTTGAAAATGTATGCTCCCCATCCTTGTGTAGACTCTCTGTCTAAATGCCCCTCAAACTTCAACTATGTATTAATTAAGATTTCGAAATTCAAAGACCCAACATCGTTGTCGTCAACCCATGTAACTCTTGCTTTTGAATTTAATTCAGTCCTTATACCTTATCGCATACCATTAAAAGGCATCCAGCTGAAATGGCCTTTTCCCACATCGATTCCCAATTCGCTACCCCATCAGAAGCAGGGCAACTTCCTATACTCTTCGGATTCGGATGCTGAGTAGAGTATCTGATGCAGATACAGAACAGACCGTTGTATGGTTGGGTCGTTTGAATTTATGCGAAATTTCTGGTAGCAAGCTCTGGTTTAATTTAGAATTTTCCATATTCCATTCGAAAGTGAGCCTAAAACTTGTTAATAAATCGAAACATCTTGCAATCATTGCTATGGAAATGGTGTCATTTCGTTAATGACAACAATGTGCTGCTTCTCTCTAATTGGACCGTAGCTATATTTGAGAATGAGAGTCTCATGTTTCAATGGTGTAAGCAATGTTCCAGCAGTTTGATTTATTGCTGGGCTACACACCTTTACTCCCTACATGACGCGTCGTCGTCGTCGACCCTCTGCGGGCCGTTAGTTCTAGTTGTATTTTTAGCTTATTTATGGAAAAACTTTATTCTACGCGAATGTTTTGTGTGTGGTGCCATATTGCATGCGAAGAATCCCCTTTTTTAGGGTGTTCCCCATGAATTAATTGACCGCATTCCACTCCAACGGTGTTTTTCGCTCCTATACTGGATGTGTATATTTTGACCTTTTTTGTTGCCAAATTAATAATGGAAAACTCGTAAATGTTGTGAGTAGGAAAATTAAAAAAAAAAATGAACGTAATATCATTAAATGAAGAAGACACGTCTACAACTATATATACCACCAACCAAGTCGAATAAGAAGACTTTTTACCCTGAAAGGTCCTGACATAAAAGCCAATCATTCTTTTACGTTATCATCATGGAAGTATTACAAGGAGATGGAAAATAGCAAAAAAAAAAGATTTTATTTGATGAAGGTTTCCCGCAGCAAAGAGCATGCAAATAAAAAAAAGGAAATAATAAAAGCAAAGGAAGAAAAGCAAAAAAAAAATTGGAAAACTTTTAACGTTATATTCACAACTGAGTTGAGCTCTTTCACGAGATGCTAAAGTGTTGTTCTTTCCCATCATAGATACACCATTGCAAATTATGCCCCACGATAAGCTTTTCGGAATAAAATTGGTGGTGGTGGTGGTTTTATTTGCGCCCTCTTTGATCATCCACGGTCCTTGTTGTGGTATGATGGCGCTCTTTAGTTACTCTTTGTTGTGGTAAAGTAGGTATGTTTTTGACGGCACCGATACGATAGTTGTGCGGCTGTTTTTGTAGTAACTGAGAGAAAACAACTTTTCTTAAACGGCTTTTCACAACCGCAATGTGATGCGAAACTCATTATTTGGCGAAAAAAATCTTCTTGTGCATTAAAACAAATTAATACATAAAAAAAACATTCAATGAATTAGTAACTATTTTTATAGTAAACAAATAAATATTTACAGAATAAACAGATAGCATGAACTCGATGGATTTGTAGCCGTCTGTATTGAAGCTGAACCGGTAGACAGCTACAACTTTGAGGTGGTTAGGGACTATGTTTACCTCGGCTCCACTACAGCAGAAATGAAACGAAGAGTTACATTTGCCTACTGCTGTTTCTTTGGCCTAAGAAGGCAACTGACTAGTAAGGCCTTGACAAGAAACACAACGAAGTCTCTATATAAGATCCTCATTATCCCAGGCCTGCTTCTTCTTCGATTGATTTGCGGTCCCCGTTTGCAGTGACGGGCTTTGAAGGAGGAAATTTAACAGCGAACTCTACTAGCTGGAAGGCACCTCCGGCCTGGTCAGAAAAGTACGTATCACTCGACTAATATGGTTAGGACATGTAGAGCGAATGGACACCAAATGCTCCGGCCCGAAGAGTCTTTGATTCGAACCCGGATGAACAACGCAGTAGAGGAAAACCACGCTTTAGGTGGTGCGCATAAGTGGAAGGAAACCTCAACCAATTTGGAAGTGCACAACTGGCAGTTACCAAAAATCCGATGTGTTGGTTGAGGCCCAGGTTCAACCGGACTGTATCGCCACCTATAAGTAAGTAAGTAAGTATTGATACGATATGAAGGTAGACGTGAACAAATCTTAAGGTATGGTCGTCCCCACTTTTAGCCTCATCCATAAGATTTGGTAAGGTGTAATAGCAGTCTTTATTATCTTCAAAAATATGCTTGCTATAGTAAAACCTCCCTTTAACTGCCCTTGCAACTTCGGTTCTTCTCTGATTGGAGTCTTTTAGCCTGTTTTTTTTTACCCCGGGAGCCGATACCTTCATTTGCCATTGGACTCGATACGTAAACATAACTCACGTTCGCCGTTGGCTCGATCTACGTCCTATACCTATAGACCTATAATATACACTACACTCCTTGCCACTTGAATAGCGCACCCCGTAAGTTTGTTTTCTATCGCCCACTAGCTACTTCCAAATGATAGAAACTTCATTTTTTTAAGAAGTTCATTTAATTGTTGTAATTTGACCAGAAGAAAGATTTGAAATTAAAGCTTTAAGTATTAACAAAAAATTATAAACCAACCAACCGGCAAATTGTGGGGGTCACAATTTTGCGCCACTTGAATAGAAAAACATTTTTTTTTAGATAATTCTGATCCTTTTTAAACTAAGCATTTCTTAAATTTAAGGTAGTTGAAGTATTTTAGATTAAAAAAAAAATGTTTGAATATAGTGTGTAAAGCCACCTTTCTGCAATTCTTAATGTTCTTAAATTTAAGGTAGTTGAAGTATTTTAGATTAAAAAAAAAAATGTTTGAATATAGTGTGTAAAGCCACCTTTCTGCTCCAATCTTCAAACATCCAGTTTGGAAGGGATGCATAAAAAATTGGCTAATAATTTAGCAATTCGATTTTTGGGTTAGTACCACACATATTAATGTCCTGCTTCATATACTACTTGAAGTGTCAACTATATCCTAAAACATTTTCCAATACGTTGAGTAGGGCGGGTTTTAACAATCCCGGCAAAAGGTTATGAAAGTACCTATGGAAAAGCCTCTCTAAATATACCATCGTAAGAGAACACATTCATTGTTGTTGACAAAAATTGTAATTTGCAAGTGCCATAATACGAAAAGGTCCACACATATAATCGAACCTCCAACTCTGCAAAGCAACTGCTCCAAATGATGAGCTTCTTTGCGGAGTTCATGGAAATAGTAGCTAGGTATCGGGGTCTGACCACACGATGCCACTCCGAAGCAAGGTATATAGAAATACATCATATGATATTGCGCATGTTTGTTTGCATCTCTCTCTTCAAAGTGACGTCACCAGACGACAAAACATAGGCAACAGATAATAATTTATTTAATTTGTTTACTATTCTATTACACTGAAAACAGCACACAAAACATTATTGTTATTAAAAATGAAACTTGGGCACAGAAAATTACCCGTATTTCAATATATTTTCACAGAAACGTTAAAATCGTTATCGTCAAGTGACGTACATGCGCAGAAAAAACGAAAAATTAATCGCGGAATATCATACCTTGTAGTTCTATATACCTTGATTCCGAAGTATAGGACACATGTGCGCTACAAAAACTAAGGCGTTGCGTTTTTCGAACCGGACTAAGGAATGGCTCCTTTTTCTTTTTTTAGTCTTTTTATATGTTCAGGAATCGAAATAGCACGAGATACGACGCTTAGTTGTGAGACTTGCCTTTACCACAATTTTTCTTGATTTTTGGCAAAGACCCGTGACAATTTGACGCTTTTTTTAATATAACCTTTCCGCATTAGTAAGCACACCTTGTATGCGGTCAGTACATATGACATATAACATAAAAAAAAAAAAAAATATCAATAAATCCATATCTCTATAATCTCTTATCTCTATCTCTATCTCTATATTATATAAAACAAAGTTGAAAAAAACTGTATGTTTCCCTCTGTCGCCCGTAATTTTCAGCCAATTTAGTTGATTTTTTTTTAAATGTCGGTAATTACGGTGGTCGGTCAATAGGCTCAACAAATTCAAAATCGGACAAAGGGGCGTGGCACCTCCCATACAAAAAAAACATTCAAAATCTTATATCTCGAAAACTACCGAATCGATTGAGCTCAAACGTACAGATAATCATAGGTATTGGCCCTGAAGTGCTCCTATGAAGATTAGTAAAAATTGGACTAAGGGGCGTGGCACCTCCCATACAAAAAAAAAGATTCAGAATCGTATATTTCGGAAACCCCCTAATCGATTGAGCTCAAAGCACAAAGATAATCTTGGGTATTGGCCGTAGAATGCTCCTGTGAAGATTGGTCAAAGTTGGAAAAAAGGGCGCGGCGTGGCACCTCCCAAACAAGAAAACATTCAAAATCTTATACATCTTCTATGGGGTGAAACTCGATGATATTTTTCCCTCAGTCGCACGTAATTTTAAACCAATTTAGTTGATTTTTTTTTAAATGTCGGTAGTTACGGTGATTGATAGGCCATAAAAATTAAAAAAAAAATTAAGACCTTTAAAACCATAAGTTGAAGTTTATCTGGCAGATAAGTTACTAGTATAGGGTATCAGAGAGTTTATCAGCTAATTTTTAAACTGGCACTAGTGTGTTTGCCTGTAGTTATAACGCTAATGTTATAACGCAAAATATAAAAACACTTATAACACCAATTAAATTTTGTGTGCAATGGATATACCGCCCTTAAAAATCCTTTCAATCCCAGAAACATCTACCTATACCGCATCCCTGCAGAGAAAACAAAACAAAAAAAAAAACAAAATTGTAATTAAATTGATCCCTAAGCTAACCTAACTGTGACAACTTTGAAAATGTGATATTGGAAACATTCGCCGTATGCAAACTTCGTATAGTAGATATTTTCAAAATCTTCTCTTCATTTCGCACTTGGTTACACCCTTAAGCCAATTTAATCAATTTCCATCGTGTAGTCATGTGAACAGGATACATTTCCAAGTAAACTTCATCCACTTTGATGGAGTCGAATCGAATTGTTAAAAGTCCTTCCATCTTACACACTGTATAGCAACAACTATGTAGATATTTGTATACCTAACGACATTTAAGGGAAATGCAAATCCAGAAATTTATTACAGCTCTGTGTGGACGAATCAAATTTTAAAAACAACAAATCAAATTCCAGAAATTTGCAAAGTAATCATTTATACATCACATCCTACTAACGGCATAGAGGGGATTTATAACGTTTTTGTTATTTTTTAAGGTGTTCAAGCACGTTTGTATATATTTCGGGAATATTTTCGTAATTGTCACGAGTGACCAAACAACATGCCGGCGCAATAAAAATAAAGGCAAATATAAAAAGGGATACAAAAGGGAATTAATAAAATTTATTTTACGTTCGGGATTGAGGCAACATTAACGCTCCTGTTGGGTTGTGTGTGTGTTTCTTCGATGAGAGTTTGGGTTAATCTTTTCTTTTTCGCTTTGTTTTTCCTATCAAATCCCACTTTTACGCAAATACTGGGAGTACTGGTGGTCCTTTTGTTTTGGGCGGAAGAAAATTTGCCGGAAAATGATTATTTTATTCACGAAATACGCCTTAAATGTGTTTTGGCCTTCTTTTTTCGGATTAGTGAAGATTTATTTTCTTATCGAAAGATTTACGGCCCGGCACATCATTAATACCTGATGGGAGGCGTTACACCAGCCTACTCTAATGGGGAGAAAATAAGATGTGGGGTTTGACGTTTTGATGAAGCATGAATGAATTGGATGAAGGCGGAATGGAAGTAAATAGTAGTTTGGATAGTAACTACATACAGCGTTGGAGTGATTTTATCCACTCATGCAATATATTAGGACCAAGGAGTTAAGTAGAATCCGATGACCTTGTTGCGAAAGAGAGCATGGGAGGTATACGCACTTGTAATCGCTTAGGGCATTCAATATAAGCAACCTATCGCAACTTGTATAGGTAAAGAGTTAATCCATCGTGAAGACCACTCTTGTGCTGGTCATCTGTGGCTGTGGCGATCTTAAATAATAGGGATAGGGAATAGGGATATTTATTTAAAACACCTCTTGTCGTGGACATGACAAACTTTTGCGTGAAGGAGGCAAACTGCTCTTTTTTGCATTGGAAAATTAAAAAAAAAAAAAAACTTAAAGACAGAGGCCATTGGTTGACCCATTGGTTGTGACAAATTTTTACCGACACAAAGTGCTTGCATTGCCGGTGACTGCTCGCAGTGGGAGTGAAGTCGCCTTAAGGTATTACTTCGAGGGGGCTATATTATTCATCACTACTACAACTAAGGTGAAAGGAGACCTCAACCAACTTAAATTGCGCAATTGGAGGCAGCTAGTCAAAAACCACAGACCAGACCAGGTCGTCCCTTACTGCACCAAGTAAGTAAGCCATCGACGTGACCTACTGCCTCTTTACAATTAAACTCAACCCCTACTAATGTTTGCGCACAACCACAAAGGCAATGTCGTCCACGAAGCCAAAAATTGACGCTTCTCTTGGAATCGGACGTTCGATAGTTTCGTCATACACAACGTTCCACAGCAGGGACCTATAACCGAACCTTGTGGAACATTCACTTCTGTTGTTTATAGTGGTTTGAAATCTTAGAGCACTCTTAAGTTCGCTCGGTAGCTCTAGGAAGGCTGAAACACTCTTTTCTATGGACTGGTACAGAAAAGCTGATATTATTCGTTTCTCGTTATGGTCGGTGGTTGGATGGTCACTAGCAGAATCTCAAACTGCCAGCTCTATAATAAATTTCTAATTCGCTGAATTAAATGCAGTTTTTAGGTTAGGTTTAGGTTAGGTTATAACTGCACAGTATTTGTTGAACGCCTTTTAGAGTGGGACGAGTTTTCGATACTACCACATTAATTACGTCCATTGTAGATCTTGAATTACGAAAACGTAAATATTGGTGTTACAATATTCCTCCTCTCATTTCGATTGCTGACTCGAGTCTGTTGTTATCCACTAAGGGACGATATAAAATGTTAATTTGGGTTCCCCTTTCCTTTTGGCAGAAGGATAAAAAAGTGGACTAGATGTTAACGCTTTGGGAGTGGATGCGCTCAGGAAGAATGCCCTATTGAAGCCACGCGTCAGATTGTGTCTTAATAGGTTTTTAAGCTTTGAAATATAATCCAATTGGGTATGGGCACACTCTCGTCTTTGACTAAGGTCTCTACATTTTTAGCAAAGAAATATGGTATCATCTATTTGTCCGCACATTGGCGACAGCATAAGGTCTTGCAAGCTTTACTCCAGACGTCAATAGGCTCTCGTCTAAAGTCCCTTGTCCTTAGTCCCTATTCTAGAGTCTCTATCTCTTGTATCTTACCTTCAGGTATTTTTTTGTCTTGCTTTTTGTCCTCTGTCTTAAACTTTTTTCACGTTTTCTATTAAACTTTTAGCCCAAGTCAATTGACGTGTAAAACATTCCCTTAAGGGGGGAAAAATAACTTAACATCTACGAGCGGTATATATGTACTTACAGTGTTTCCAAGAGAAGCATATTTAAAATAATTGAAGTCTTACCTGAAACAGAAAAAAATCACAAATAAGTTATTTAGTAGTTCAAAAATTAACTCATTATATTTAAGGCTAGAGTGTTAGAGCAACTTAAGGTTGCAATTCTGAAGTGTATTAAGAGCTTCGTTGTGGATCCTATTGAACCGCTGGTTTTATGATATTTTTTTTACTTTGGATACAATAGCGTCTTCGAAATATAAATCACACCAAAAACATAAATGTAAAAAAAAACAGCCAAGTTCTGTTATATAGAAAAACAAGTGAAAGTGTTATCATCGGCCTGGCCGATGCTTTGATACCCTCCACTGCATAAAAGTAATGCAAAATGTTTGCCAGTCTAATGTTGGTTTTGTATGGGAGGTACCAGAACTACCTGACCGACATAGCCCATTTTTAATACCAACCTGAGGACCGTAAAAATAAGATCTTTCACAAAATTTCAGTCGCCTAAGTCAATTCGTTTGGACGCTATTGTGATTTCAACAGACGTAGAGACACATGGGTCTAATAGTGGTTTTGTATGGGAGGTACCAGAACTACCTGACCGACATAGCCCATTTTCAATACCAACCTGAGGACCGTAAAAATAAGATCTCTCACAAAATTTCAGTTGACTAAGTCGATTCGTTTGGACGCTATCGTGATTTCAACAGACGTAGATACACATGGGTCTAATAGTGGTTTTGTATGGGAGGTACCAGAACTACCTGACCGACATATCCCATTTTCAATACCAATCTGAGGACCGTAAAAATAAGATCTCTCACAAAATTTCAGTTGACTAAGTCGATTCGTTTGGACGCTATCGTGATTTCAACAGACGTAGATACACATGGGTCTAATAGTGGTTTTGTATGGGAGGTACCAGAACTACTTGACCGACATAGCCTATTTTCAATACCAACCTGACGACGGTAAAAATAAGTCCTCTCACAAAATTTCATTCCCCTAGGTCAATTCGTTTGGACGCTATCGTGCTTTCAACAGACGGACAGACAGACAGACGGACATGGCTAAATCGATTTAGAATGTGATCCTGATTCAGAATATATATACTTTATAGGGTCTCCGGTGAATCCTTCTTGGCGTTACAAATGTAATGACAAAGTGAATATACCTTCCTGTGGAGGGTATAAAAATGTGTAACTAGTCAGCCACGAAAAGTAATGAGATGTAAATGTACTCCAAGTTTTTAGTTTAAGAAGGTTAAATGTTAAAAAAAAATTCTATATAACAGAACTTGGCTGTTTTTTAAATTTATGTTTTTCGTGTGATTTCACTACTTTCTGCGAAGTTTTTATACCCTCCATAGGATGGTATATTCACACTTTGTCATTACATTACATTTGTCACGCCAAGAAGGATACACCGGAGACCCTATAAAGTATAACATTCTGAATCAAGATCACATTCTAAATGGATTTAGCCATGTCCGTCTGTCTGCCTGTCTGTCTGTCTGTTGAAAGCACGATAGCGTTCAAACGAATTGGCCTAGTGGAATGAAATTTTGTGAGAGGACTTATTTTTACCGTTTTCAGGTTGGTATTAAAAATTGTCTACGTCGGTCAAGTAGTTCTGGTACCTCCCATACAAAACCAATATTAGACACATGCGTGTTCATGTACAGTACATACAGTGGAGGTTATCAAAGCATCGACCAGGCCGATGATAACACTTTTACTTGTTTTTTTTTTTTTAGATTTCACAAACAACGTTGAGCAATCTTTCTTATAAACTATTCATTAAAATCATATTCAACAGGTAGATTAGCTTCTATTCATATTTTAGGTTGGCAGATTCCACGCCCCTTAAGTGGAACATTTTTGATTTTTGATATTTCTACTTTCGTACAATGCAGGTCCTACAGCTGTACCGAATTTCAACATTCTACGGCAACTGAAAGTGGTCCAAATAAATAATAACCGATTTTCAAAAGTGGGCAGATACCACGCCTCCTGAAGGGAGAATATAAAATTTTTGATTTTTTCTTTTTGTACACTGCAAGTCCTACCGCTCTACCCAATCTTAACATTCTACGGCATAAATAAAATCCGATTTTCAAAAGTGAGGGGAGAATATAAAATTTTCGACTTTTTTCTTTCTGTATACTGCAAGTCCTACCGCTGTACCAAATTTCAGCATTCTACGGCAATGGGAAGTTGCCCAAATAACTAATAACCGATTTTCAAAAGTGGGCGTATACCACGCCCCCTGAATGGAAAATCTTAAGTTTTAGGCTTTTTCCACTGTATGCAGCACAGGATCTAGCAGTCTGCCAATTTTCACGATTCTAGGATGGCCGGAAGTGCTTCATAATTTTGATGATCATCGTCTAAGTGAGTGAGTGAATGAATTAGTGAGTCAGTCAGTTACGGTTTTTGCGATTTTAGAAGTCATATAGGTTTGAGAACCACTAATTATATAGAGATGAAATTTTGTGAGGTGGACCTTTTTAATGAGCTTGGTAAATGTTTCAAGTTTGAAGTTCTTTGCTTAATTGGTTCCGAAGTTAGAGGCGGGTCGAAATCAGCCTGAGTTTGTTCCTGTAAAAAGGGTAAGTGCCTTTACTAGAAAACCCTTTGATATGTAAATAGGTGGCACAATAGGTCCGTATAAGGTAATTTAGGTCTAGCTTCTTATAACCAGTCGCTTTTGTAAATTTTTATTTTTGGGACGAATGGAAGGGACATACAAATTTACATCTCAGCTTTCTCAGGAGTTCAGGCGAAAAGTTCTTCCATGTCATGTTTTTCATCTAATGTGGCAGAATGCAGTGGTAGTGGGGAAATACATAATCGATATAAGGTCTTACGAAATCTGTGCATTTATTTAGCATATGACCCAGCCTGGCTTAGCTGGCGGAAGGTTACCTACTGTTTGCAGCAGATTCCTTTACGAATTATTCTAGGATTAAGTATACCCCTGTAGATCACTAAAGTGGCCACATACATCATTTTACCTACTTTCTCAGTGACAAAGAACGCAAGTTTATAGTGAGCGCTGTTAAAAATTATTCGATAAGTCATGTGACAGGGACGTATTTACTGGGACATTTACGTTGTCCGTCAATTAATAAGAAATATCTATAGCTCAAACGGTTGACATAGAACCGATGCCTGGCTCGAGATCTAGGTATGATTTCGAGCCAACCACTGACCATAAAGCGATAATAAAGTCCTATATCTCTATCTCTATATCTATATATATATATCAGTCCAAAAAAACTCAACTTTACCAAGGAGAAGACGTCAAATGTGCGAAAAGTGCGATACTAAACGTTGCAACAATTTAATTTCCCCATCTCTTGGGTACTTTGGGCAAACATTTAGCGCTAAAAATGTGTGCCCAGTCACCATATTTGCATGCCTTTAGGTTTACACTGAATGATGATTACACACTGCGACTGCGTCCGTCATGGCGATAGCATTCATCATCATATGAAACAATCCGCTTAACATGGCAGCTTATAAATTATTTAAAAGCCGATTGTTCTGCTTAACCCATTATTCACACAATTTAATTTTATTGCAAGTTAAATGGCAATAAAGATACATCCAGTAAATTTCAACGTACCGCGAAGAGCTTTACATCACTGTATATGTGAGGAAACGGCTTATGCGGCCGACATAGCGCAGTTAATTTGGTGATTAAATTGAATAACAGCCATAACTGACATAAAAAATGAACTCACCACTGTAATTTGTTGGGCGAAATATTGCATACTAACTTTAGCAATAAGAGACGACCCAATAGTGTGGCATCGAGTTTTTGATCTGAATTAGTGCCTATTCCCTTCAGATTCAATATTATAGCCACTTTGCGAACACCTACGCAAATACAGAAGTACCTACCCAATTTGCATTCACACCCTCGATCCTTTTAGGGGATGGCCTGAAAAGTGCCATTTCACTTGCGTGCTATATTCGCATGTAGGTGTGTATAGACATTTTCTTCTAATATCACCCCAGGCGCTCGCGCTATAATAAAGTGCACCAAGCGAGGACTAAACCGAACCCCATATAACTACTCGTCTGCGTCTCCTCGGTGTATAGATACATATTATACTATAGTATCTCGTATGTACCTAAGCTAAATGACAGAATAATTAATTTATGCCGGTAAGCTTGATAGCGAAATGTGTGTCACCGAATAACACCCACCCAGCTGTGGGCTGTCCAGAATTCAGCCGGCAGCCATACCGCACTTTTCGCTTCTTGTATTCAGTCATGCGAATTCGAAAATAATTATACGGTAATTATGTGCATACGGACGGAACTAACTCCGACCGTCAGATGAACGATTAAACGGGCTTTTAAGTTCGCATTCTCGTTTCGTTTTATTGAAGAGCTCTACCAACTAAATCGCCACCAAATGCAATAGATTATCTGCGAAACAATTTACCTGGTGCGCCACGCATGGGATATGCCAAAGCGAATGCATTGAAGATGAATCTATCGGATTTGCATGAAGCGTGTTAATTTGTTTGCCCGACCGGATCGGCTTCAATTAGGTTCTTCTTTTTGCAGCTTTGCACTTGCACATTCCATTATTTGCTCACTTGGTTTAGGTATTTGCATTTGCATCTTTTTGCATTCAGGTATAAAGTGCATCTGCTCAAACAGAATCATTGTGCATTGTTCTTATAGAGCTGTCCATATTCTGAATAAACATTTAATTAAGGAATTAACTTGGGAAACAAGCTGCAATTATACAGGTGGTGGTGGCCATGAACAAGCAATTTAAAATTAGAAGAGGGTTGTTGTATTTATTGGCACAGCCTTTATGCTATTGCATAAGGCAAGATTCAGCTAAAAGATTCATAGAAACGTCGCAGAAAGGGCAAGGTTTATAGCTAGGCAACGTGTCAAAGGTAGGCGATATGTAATAAAATACGTCGAGTCATATCTAAAGAAGCGAAATGTTTGCTTTACTAAGTCGGAAGAGCCTTTATGGGGCTCTGGTACTGCGGCCTATTGTGCCTTTCATGGTGATGTCCTAGACAAATCTTTCTACTCCGGACACAGTCAGGAAGACAAGTGTCGGACAGTCCAAGAGTCGCTATGTGAAGAGATGATTCGACAAAGCCTACGTGTAGGGCTCGGTGAGACGCCAATTCGGCGAAGAGTCTGACAATAAATTTAATGGAGACTTGGAAGTTGTTACCAAACTGTGGCTTTGAGGCGAACGGCTGTCGATGGGTGTCAGGTAAAACAGGATGTCAAGTACAGTGGAAGGGGTAGTACGAAGACCTCCGGTGTTGCATAAAAAAGCTGTTTTTTGGACTTTACTTAGCATATTGATCGCTTTGTCCAAGGCAGTCCACCAGACTACCATACCGTATAGGTCTTATGACCGAAACGTAAAGCCATATCAGTGAGTGATGCTATTTCCTATGGCGTTTTTACAAGAGGATAGTGCCACAATGGCTCTTTTAACTCTTTCTTGTATGTTATAGGCTTTCAGATCAACTTTCTTTCTAAAATAAGATCCAAGTATTTAGCTTAATTTAAAAATGACAAGCTAATACCATTTATAGATGGAGAGTCAATGTGTGGATTTTTTTTTTTTTTATTTTCTGGAGAAGAGGACAAGTTCAGTTTTGTCAGGGTTTACGCCCAACAAACATCTGTTTGACTGGCTAGTAAAAGCCTGATAAGAACGTACTGTGTTCTTTGAAAATATTTAAGTATTTTCCTAACACGGCAATAGTATAATTGTAGCCCTTCGCTTCCAGGAATGTCAGCAGTTCATTGATAACCAGAGAAGGGATATGGGACTCCACATTGTAGAGTTCCTCTACTGACAGATCTCTTGACAGATATCTCACTATGACTAGAGGTGATAATCCGGCTATTGAGCATCAGATTGTTCAGCTTACCAAGCGAAGTATCTATACGTTCAGACTTGCCAGTGCATTAGCGAGTCGACGCTGCTAAAAGCTCTTTCAATGTCTAGGTTCTAGGAATGCAACCATACTCTTTATGACGAAGGAAATCCTCTATGAAACACGTTAACGTAAATGCGTTTTCACCGATTTAACCTTACAGTAAGCGTTTTGAGCCGCCGACAAAAGTTTCTTCTCAATGCTTACGCGAAAATGGATTTCCAATCAGTCGTTCTAACGTTTTTAGGAGGAATTATGAAAGACTAATCTATAATAATGGCTTTCATAATAATTCTTTTACTAACACGACTGAAGGGTTCAGGTTCAATAAATGGTATTCTAGCGCCAACTTTAGCCAGTGAGGTAGCTGTTTCGTTGTCAGCAAAGCAAAGACCCTATGGGCTAGAATCCATGGAAGAATGACTAGGATTTTCTTTGCAAGTTCGTAGATGTCCGCCTGTTTGTTTCCGGAACTTCGATTTTATGACAGATGAGTCAA
Source organism: Cheilosia scutellata (assembly GCA_955612985.1). NCBI lineage: Eukaryota > Metazoa > Arthropoda > Insecta > Diptera > Syrphidae > Cheilosia > Cheilosia scutellata. Next base: position 89,765,224 of record OY015311.1, read on the forward strand.
GAGCTTTGAGTGCTGCTTGGATATCTTAGAAGATGAAAATAGTTTTCACACGTGTATTCGAATTTATATTCTTTAGCTTTGAATATGGACGAGTTTGTGCAAAGGCAGACTGAATAGTTCGCTTGAGGCGATATTCCATAAGTGCCAGATCCAGTCCCTGACTCCATCTGCGAACCGTCTGTGTACCAGACTAGGACAAGTCGTGATGGATTGGGTTTCAATTTTTCCCAGTCCTCTCTTGGACGGATGCTGTCAGAGAAGTTTTTATGGAAGCGTTATTCTGGTAGCATGCCATCTAGAAGCGTGCTGAATGGGCTTTCAGGCTCTATATCGTCAAGCCCTAGAAGAATTGTGGCCCTGTTTACGGTGGCTTCAATTTATGGGCTCAGTGATCGTTATTCCGTGTTATACCGTGGCATGCTTACGTTTTAGTATTATGTCCGAATTTGTCCTAAAGTTGTCATTCTGTGCGATAGCTGCGCATCACGCTTTGTGACATAATTCACATGGCTTTAATTTCATGACCAAATTGCTGATTTTAATGGCCTTGTCAATTCTGAATGACCGACTTGTTTTGCTGCATGTCACAGATTGCCAACATCTCATGCATGACAGTGCACGATTTTGTACAGTGAAGTGCATGTCGCGACTGACACATTTTTTCCCTGCAGCTGTTGTTTGTTTTTCGTGGGTCGGGGGAGGAAACCTTGAAAGTCACTGGAAGTGTGGTTTTGAAGCGGTCCGCGATGAGGAACACTTTGAAAGACAAGTCACTATATGTGTTTCTGAAACCGTAGTGAAAGGTAGATAATGTCCGGTTACTGATGTGTTTCCTATACCCTTCCTTGCCACTGTAGCGTCTACATAACTCAATATATTGCGTACCCAACTTTTATCGCAGTGCGGCTTGATCGCCATTCAAAGAAGCTTTGCTTTGCCACTCACAGCAGGGTTTGCTCGAAGTTTCAAACGGACTAAACATTACAACACTCGCGCACGTATCTTCGGATAAAAATGTCGGAATAATTTAGCAGATTCTATCACTTGGCGAGTGGTATAAGAGCACATGAACTCGAAAGAACCTTTCAGAACGACTTTATATTATTTTCGTTGCCACTTTACTACACGTTTGAAATCAAAGTCTGCGAATGTTGCAAGTTCCTAAAAGATTCCGTGTTTCGAATTGGGATACCAATTTTTCTACTTAATTCTATATCGAAAAGTAGGCAAGACTACCTACTTCACTTGGCTCATAGCATGACTGGACCGGACAATGGATCATGAACATTTCTATCGTTGTTGACAAGCTTCTACCAACCGTTCTGGTATTGTGAAAGGTCCATATCCTGTTTCCGGATATGCTTGTTCGTGGTTTTCTTTTTTTATTGAAGAAGGTTTCCCCTTATCTCAAATACTTTTTATGATGTTTTCCAATTCAATTTCAATATGGTGGTTATAGACTTATAGACTTATATTTATGAAGACAAAGTGTCAATTTCTTGACAAATGCGCTCCATGTAACCATGACATATACCTACATTCCCTTTTCCCCATAGGCTTTCCGTGTTCTTGCTTCTTACGGCCCTCAGCCTCATATTTACCAGCAACATGCAAACGCAACCACTCGAAAGACAAACCAGACTCTCATTTCGAGAGCTCTCGAAAAACACACTTACCTACCTACTTCCGATATTGAAAACTGTGGAATTGCGGAAACATAAAGCATAAGTAAACAAAAACGCGAGCCTATATTAAGTGCACACCTTTCAATATTGTATCAAATTTTAATGGGCAACTTCAAAGTACGTAAGCCCGCCCTAATGACTGACCCTTAACTGGCGCCAATAAAACAAACAGCACCACCTAGTTAAGTGCTTGAGTTATTTGTTGATTTTACGCCGCGAGGAATGTGCAATAAAACTGGCAAAGTAATGGCCATAGCCCACAGGTCAGTAATGCTACTCCTATACTACCCCCAGAGAGCGTCAGTGTCCTGGGTATTTTAATGCCCCTGCATGTGCCGGTGCCCCCATGCAAGGACAATCAAATTGAAGAGTAGCCTTTCGCAGTATATTATGCCACCATCAACTTAGCAACAAAGTAGCTAATGTTCGTCTGGACTCTGGAACGCCTCTTAAATTGCAGAATACCACTCGCAATCGACAAGTTATTGTTTTTTATGTACCTATAAGTGGTGTGGTTTCCTTTTGAATTTTTTTTCTTTAGGCAAAAGATAAAAAAAAAGAGAAAACCATTTCAAAGCATATTCAGTTTCCATATAGACAAAGGCAAAAGAAATGAAATAACAGGCAGTTTGCATGCGGCCTTGCGATTTAAATAAATTTCTGAAAATTATCAAACAGAAGCGACCGCGCGCCAAAGACGCACCGCACCGCATCGCACAGTCAAAAGTTAGGCGGTGTCGATGTGTCGGTGGTGGGGAAAAGCAAAGGGAATAATATAAAAACATTTGTCCTGCTCACGACTCTGTCTGTAGCAATGCAGGTACGAATAATTAATGTGCGCGCTGGAAAGCATCTGGCGTGGAGACTACAGACTGGAGAGTCAATGGTGAACTCTGGTGGAAATGTCGTTCAATATAAAATTAAGATGGAGAGTGGGATCAGGATTCAGGATCTTTAAGATGCACGAATTGTTAAATTGAAAACATCATGTGGAATGCGTTGCGAATTTTCGAATAGATGCACTTGTGGTAGTCTATAGTTGATATGCGGTTTTGTATATGGAAATGAAGGACTGTGGAAGTTGTATAGATATTCATGAGGTACGAAGAGGAATTCCTTCAAAGCGTGTGGTTGAGGGAACCATATTCAATGGAAAACGTAGTTGACGGTCTATTTTATGCAGAAATTCGCTTCACATAGCATCACTAATTCTTTGAATTCTAGTTACCTGTCAAAAATTGGTACAATTGACCCAACTTACAAATCTAATTGAGCTGTGATGTGACGATAGTCACTGGGGACTCAGCAGATGTGTCCCTAACTTTTTATACAGAAAAAACTTATTTCACTTTATGTACATAATAAATGGCAGTAGAAATTTATTCACTCCAAATTGGCTAGTTTATTTCCTGATTTAAGTGGTTGACAAAAGTTGACACATGCAGGCACGTAGCCAGGGGGGCCTCAGCCCCTCAAGCCCCCCCCCCCCCAAAAAATTAAAAACTAAAACTTTCTAATATAAATTCAAATCTATAAAAATAAGGAAACTATACAGGTATTGTATCCAAACGCTAGGTATGTACAGTACACTGTACAGTGTACAACCCATCGCTTGAACCTTGTTCTGTCTATTGCCATGTCAACTCCTGCAATTCGGAATTAGTTAGTGAAATAGCTAATTTCTTCCGCAACCATTCAAATGCAAATATAACTTTAAAAAATGACATTAAAAAACACACACCAGAGAGCCGAAAAACTCGACTTCTAAACCTTTGTGAAACAAGATTCATTGAAAGGCATGACAGTATTATTTCCTTTGTAGAGCTCTTCAAATGCATCTCAATAAGTCTTGAAGAAATAACCAGCAGAACGTGGGCGATGTCTTCGAAAGCATCAACACTTTTGGCAGCGATCAAAAAAAGTGATTTCCTAATAAGCCTCATTGTATGCGAAAAACTATTCAGTTTAACGCTACCCTTATCAGTTTTCCTACAGACCAAAAGACTTCGTTTCTGTTATCGACCGCACAAAAGTAGTTCTGAATTCTCTTAAGAACATCAGAGAAAATGTCGAAGACTTTTTCAGAGAGACTTTTCAATCCGAATCCCAACCTGCCGAGGACTTATTTGAAGTTGAATTAAGAGCCCCAAGAACTTCATTGAAGCAAACAACGCGTTCCAATCCAGAAACCTCTTCTACTGAAGCCTATTTTAGGGTGTCTAATGTCTATACTGATTCCATGCATAGATTCGTTAATACAAAATCTCACACCTATTTTCACCATATTTCCCGTTTTATTTTTTTTATAAAGGCCAAGGATTGGGCCAAATCGACCAGTTCACCGTACATTAAAAGTATGGTTAAGGAATGGATTTACCCCGCTGCTACTGTCACAAGGTGCTGCATCTTGTTGAACGAACATCGCTCTTCTCTGAAAAAGATGAACATCTTCAAGGAGCTTCGGCAATCGTTCTCTAGAAATTCAAGGGAATTAACTGTTTGTGGAAGAACGTGTGGGCTACTAAAGTGTTTTCAAACATTTACGCTAAACCTCTTTTGAAATAAGCACAAATTTTGAAGAAGTTGTTCAAAATAATTAAATTCTTATCTTTGAAAGGAAAGGAAAGGAAAGGAAGTTGTGTGTATTAAATGGGGATTATGGGGTCTGACCAATGGTGCAAATTGTGGAGGTTTGTAGCTTTATAACTTTGTTTGTGAATTGCGCTTCGTCAGTCCACAGAATGTTCTTGAGGATGTGTCCGTACCGGTGCTAAATGGGAAGGGTGTAACCTATTACTCTGGAGAGTTCTGGGAAGTTCCAATTGCACAGCTTGTCCTCGGACCTGACTAAAGGCTTAACTTCCACAGCACGCAAGATCCCACCCTCAATTTCTGCCGCCGCTGCGTCTGAACGTCGTTTTTTTTTTATTTCGAGAAGCTCACCCGGTATCAACAAGGCGCTGATACGCATCAGTACCCGGCTATACATGGTGTAATACGATTTGGGTATCGGCGTTGGACTCCTATCTTGCCAACGAAGCGTTTCCATGGCAGAACCCGTTTACAAACACTATGTCCGCGTAATCACGTTTTTCAACTTATCCATGTTAAGCTTTTTTTTAATATTCGACAATTAACTGTTAACCGCTCATAATTACGTTAGCTTATTATTCTGACTTAATTTTGTTTGACCATTTTTTTTGACAAAAAACTGCTTTTACAACAACTTCTGTTGATCGTACGTAAAAAAGTTCCTTAACATAAATTTTAGAAAATTTCTCAAGGATAAAAATTTCATTAAAAAAATACAAATTTATTAAGTAAACATTTTGAGAAAAAAAAACAGTTTAAGTAAAAAATGTAAAAACAAATTTTCAAAATGTTGACTTTAAGGAGCCATAACTTTTTTATAGCTGCACAGATGTACCCGTAGTGCTTAGGCTTGTATGCGCTACTAAATTGTCTTTTCAAAATGCACAAAACAATTTTTGTATCTTTAATAGTTTAGAAGTTATAGCGTTTTAAGTGGTAAAACCTCCAAATTAGAAGTCACATGCTTTGAAGGGCCATAACGGGAAATATGGTGAAAATAGAACCCCCTGCAATACAATTTTTTGTTCGGCGGAACTTCACGAATCTTCCCATATTGGATTATACTGCTTAACTGGAACATCCTGTATATAGTTTTTTGTTTAAAGAATTCCTCGTAAGATTTGGAAGCAAGCCCCCCCAGAAACAAAATTCTGGCTACGGCCCTGCACATGACACAAAACATGAATTGAGTCATTATACTCTTATAGAACAGACAATGCAGATGCTATCTGGCTACTACATAAATCATCTCACAGATGAGCTCACAAATTTCGGAAACACTGCAAAAAAAAAGTGTCGAAAGTGCATATATACTTTTTTAACATCGTTGCCATGGGCTGTTTTTTGTTTTCAAAAGATTTAAGGTAAGTTCGATGGTGGGGCATTTTTTAGTCATTCTGGAACTTAAAACTCTTAAAACTCCTCAACCCCATTCCACCAAAAAAATAGCTCCAAGTAAACCCTAGTTCAGTAATGCAGACAAGCAACAGCAAAAGCATTTCCTTGAACATCACAAAGAAGATCTAATTTTGATAAACTCGGCGTCTTTTGGAAGAATCCAGGAAGCCAATCTCTTCCCTTTCATATTTAGTAAAAAAAATACTTAGTAACTATACCTGAATGGCTATGCAAAAATAAATTTAGGTAATGTCGAAAAATATAAGTTAAAGTGTAACGCTGGTATTGGTGTTGGCTCGCATTAGGATTCGGCGAACAGATCTTCGTTTTGACGTTTAAATGACATTTGCCTCTGGCACATCGTGCTCGTGTAATTTCCGTTCGAATCCGAACGTGATCAACGCAAATTGCCAAGAAGTCGGTATAATAAGTACTATATATAATTAAATACGTTAAATTTGTTAATTTCAAATAGAGAATAAACCGCTAAGTAAAGATTTGGACTTTTATTTTGGCGCGTTCTATTGCAGCGATTTGGGACTCGGATTTCTGGTGACAGGTAATTTGTCATTCGCTATGGGCGAATTTTTATTTTCTGCTGTTTGGCTGATATTTTTCTTAATGAAATGTCGCACAAAATATCAAAAATGGAAGTTCACCCAATTCGATCATTTTCGGCCTGTGAAAGATTGCCCAAAAAAAAATGTAACCAAAACTGAAAGTAATAATGAAAGAAGGCCCAAGAAAAATTAATAAATGCCCAACTGCCGATTAAAAATTGCCAAAACAAAAATTTAAAAATCGTCCAAGTTTTCTGTCACTCTTGTAAAATGAAAAATTGGCCAAAAATTAAAATGGAAAATCGCCCAAATTAGTTGTGTGCTACTTTTCATTTTCTTTTATTATGTTAATCAGTGGCAATAATTTTTGGGCGATCTTCCATTCTGACTTTTTGGCCGATCTTACATTCAAGATCTTTTGGTCTGAAATTTGGCCCATAAATATTGGGTTATTTTGCATTTTCCGGTATTGGACGATTCGTTTTGGGCAATTTTTCGCATAGCGTACCTGACTAAAATATAGATCTCTTTGATTGGATATTTTCAAAGAATTTAACTCCACAGAGTCTGCCGAATTGTGCTCGCGAACTATTCCAAGGATGCAGACGTCGATAACAGATGGAACATTTCGACCACGATCAATTGAACGCATTCATTATAAAAAGCCAACGCATGTCGTGAACGTGACCCAATGGAATCCAAGCCATAGTATTCAAAAACTGTGTATCAGAAGTTGCATCCACCCACACCATTGTGGAAGGTGAATATGCAAGAGAAAATAAAATCACGATCGGGTGCTTTTCGGATATAGTGATGATGTTGGGGTAGGCGTAGGATATTTTAAGCAAGACGAGAACGGGTGATAACGATGTAGTATTTAATCTGAATGAATAATTACTAATTACTCCAAAATCGTGGTAGGCGTAGCTCGACGGATCTGTAAAATATAGACCATAGTAGCTTTTTTTCGTTTTCTTTCTAATTTTTTGGGAACTTTGGTAATTTTTTTCACATTGAATTTTGCTTAAATTCGACAATATTTTTCTAAAGCTGAATAGTGTTAAATCTTTTCATCATCAGAAGTTAAAAAAATTTTATCAATTGCATTAAAAATAAAAATTAGTGAAAAAATCAAAGTTTTTTGAACAATTTCCCTTAAGGGGATATTTTTCTACCATCGCACTTTTGATCAAATAAATGGTTATTGCTTTTCTCAACTTTATCTATTTTACCATTTGTAAATAAAAGAAAATGTGTGCAATATTATTACATTATGTATTTCGAAATTAACAAAGTGAATTGATTTATTTTTGACACATGTTTGAACTGTCATCTACTTTCACCATTTAATTATTGCAGTATGTAATTAATTTTTGTTTTTTTTTTTTTCAATAATAATAATATGTAGCTAGATGTATTGAAAAACCATCAATAGGTACTATTTACGCTTGTCTACATTATGTTTGGGCTAAAATCTACCTGATGTTCACATGAAAAAAGGGTTTTTCCTTGAAAAGTATATCGGTTGGAAATCTATTGAAATTTTCTGATGACATTTTTTAACAGTGGGTTTACCGCAGTAATGCTGAAACTAATCATAACTCTAGTTTTCACTCATATAAATTCAAGAAGTGTAGCACCCAGATAATATATCTCTTTTATTCTCTCTCTCATCACTCCGTATGAAATAGCAGCTGTCAAACGAAAGTTTAAACGGCAGAATGCAGGCGTTTAACTTAAACCGAGAGTTGAACTCCACTTTGGGTTTAAACGAACACAGTGAAACCGAAAATTTGTTGAACGAAGGTTTAAACCAAAACGAGAGTTTAAACTCTGACTGTGCAACTGGGCATAAAAAGAGCACAAAACAACAACAGACAAGGGTCAAAAAAGAAATAAATAATGCGAGGCAACAAAACTCAAATTTCTTGAAAACCATAGTGTTAAATATGACCCAGCATGGCTCCATGGGCTAATAGTAGATAGGCACCCTGGGCCATGTTTAACACAGGGTGGGCAATTTTTTTGTGGCACTTTTTCTTAAATTGAAAACTGGAGTTCCTTTACGTTTTTGTTTTTATCTTTTTGTTAGGTTTTTTTATAATTTTAGATATTAAAGACTAAAGTACAAATATTTTGTAAAACTGTTTAAAAGAACAGAAATGAATTCGACTTAAATTCATGGTTTTATTCCAAAAAATGTTAAATGGCAATATTTGCCGCACTTACTCTACTTTCATGCTAGATGCTTTGAGGAGCTTGATGAGATTACTGCCCGAAATGGGGTATTAGACCAACAACCACCCCCTCGAAAAAATTATCATCTTTTGCAAAAACTCTTTTTGTAACATGACAAGCAAACTTTGAGACTCACTTCCTGGAGACATATTTCCAGATGCAGAACAACCGTCTGTCAATTTTTCCCTATTGATGATTCACATTTCGAGTTGAATTATCGTCGGCAAATTTTCTGCCACTTTCGTGAGGTAATTTAATGCATTTCGGGTAAATTGTTCAGCATTTTCCCAAATACATATAAAGTTTTTTTTTGTAATGACAAAGTGTTTGAGGGTATTTTTCGGCAAAATTCACTTATTTTCTTTACACGATGACAGCTTGTCAGCTGACCAAACCAAGTACAACATTATTCACTTAACATATACCACCGCACAAAACATTGACAATGACAAGGATTAAGTGAATAAGTCCTTCGAAGGTAAGTTGTTATTTTTGTCTAGCCATTTCTCAGTTGTTATTATTGAATTTAATTGAAGTCAAGCATTTAGATCCTGAAGCGACAGATAAAAATGTAATCACAATTCCTGCTCAACTAAAGTTCTGTTGATGTTAAAGGTTATTATAAATCCACTCGTTTCTGCTTTGTATATAGAGACAGAGAGGACAGCTGCAATTGTATGTTTATTTTCTTTTCTAATATAATTAAGAGAATTATTTATAGTGACTATAGGTACTATAAACGATTTCATTGCTAGACCACGTCTATAGTTATACAATGAACTATAGTACCATTCGAAACCTAAGAGGCAAATAATTATAATACTCTGGTACATAAAATGTCACGCAATCCAGAACCACTCAGCGGTGAATTAATTTTGTTGACCTATATATTCCAGTGGCTAGTCGGTAGAAAAAAAGCAAAAGGAATTTAAGCCAACCGATTAATGTGGGCCTAGAAAAGTAGGCAGGTAGGTGTTTGGGAGATAAAAATTTCGTATGGGCGTCTGGACACAAAATTAGGGCAATGGCTGCAAATGACAAACGTGTCAGACTTATGGATTTATTTGAGGAATTAAGTGTTAAACACGAAAGTTACTTTCGATATTGATTGGAAAGAAAGAAGAAAACTAAGCTCCTAACTGCGGAGAGAAGAGAGGCGGAACTTCTGCATCAATAGATCTGTATTGGACATGCAAAGTACACAGGTATTTCGGTATTTCCATAATCGTTGTTTTCAGAACTGTCCCTAAAGCAGCATTGGAAGTGATGCTATACATCTCTTTTACCATTGGTCATATTTTGCAAAAGCCGACTACCCTTGCAGTTTATAAAAGCCTTAAATTTGACTAATGTTAGAGTCAAAATTTGTCATTTTTATGTTAGGTGACTGTCCTACAATAATACCATATTTAGGTCTAGTTTGGGGGAGTTTGGAAAAGTGGCCAGAAAAAGTATCGGCCTGACATTACAGATGGGAACTCTATTGCTATACCCTCGAATTTCTATTCAGCTGGGATCTATGTATCTTACCTCCATAAAAGGTCCTGATGGTGACTGAAGCAATCAACTCAAAATTAGTTAAAACTTTATAAAGTTATAGCACCTCATCGGTTTGACTTCGGGAAAGTACGAAGGGTGACCGTAACAGTCTCCTCCCTGTATTGACAGTTGATCACTAAGGAGGCACACTGATGCGTTGAATCAATACCCTTCGCTGCTGTACTCCTTTGACAATTCTACAAGACATCGATGCGAGGCACGCATTCAACATCCTCGACGTGCACTCATTCCGGGAGGCAAACGTCGAATTTGAACATTTTCTTGTCGCGGCTAAATTCAGAGCTCGACTCGAACCGCCTAGAAGAAAAGATTCGACGATGGACGCCTTAGCACACCTGGAGTAGCCAGAACCTACAGGAAGCGCCTGAGTATGAAACTCTCCTCTGTGCACTCACCTACCACAGACGCCAACAATCAGTGGTGCCAGTATAGCGATATCATCAAGGAGGTAGCCGTAACCGCTGTAGAGATAGAGCTCGTGGTATGATGATGAATGCGTGTACAAGAAAATGGTGACTTGTGTGCATCTTACAAGAAAGCGCTGCAGCGCAAAACAAGGGCAGCGAGAGAAGAGTATCGAAGCAAGAGAAGGGAGAAAAAGAAAATCTTGCGTACAGAGAAGAGGACTTATAACGCAGTTTCCCAGGTCAAGGAGATCGAAGAGACGTGTGATAGTAATAACATCCGGCGGTTTTATAAAAAAAGCCAAGCAGCTGGCTGCTGGCTTCAAAACCGGAATGCAGGCTCTTCGAGACAGCGAAGAAAAAAGTAATCACCGAAGCGCAGGGAATAGTAGACGTGTTTAAGCAGCATTTCCAGCAGCGGATATATAGGCATCATGTAGAGAGGGTGTTAGGGAAAGAAAAGAACCCATCAGGTCCAATCATTGAAGAACCAGATAGAAGAAGTTGGCTTAGCTATAAATTAAATAAGCTTAAGAACAACAGCTCTGATGGTTTACCAGTGGAGCTCTTTAAATACGATGATGATGTTTTGGTAAGGAGCTTGCTCCGAATCATCAACCAAGTATGGGTGGAAGAAAACACGCCCGATGACTGGACTATCAGCTCCATCTGCCCCATCTACAAAAAAGGCGATCCTATGTTCTGCAAGAACTATCGAGGCATATCCCTGCTTAATATCGCATACAAGATCCTAACCAACGTACTGTGTGAACGTCTTAAACCGTTCTGCAAAATACTAATCGGGTACCAGTGAAGCTTCCGAACTAAGAGATCGAATATATAGACCAAATTTTTACATAGAGGCAAATCCTAGAAAAGACCAATGAATTTCAAGTCGAAACTCACCACCTATTTATTGACTTCAAAGCCGCGTATGATAGCATACTTCGTCAGGAGCTCTATATGGCGATGGCCGAATTCGGAATCCCGGCAAAACTGATTCAACTGTGTCGCGTAACGCTGGAAAACATGCGCTGCAATGTGCAAGTTTGGAAGTAGGTCCTCCGAACTATTTCAAACACACACCGAATTTCGGCTAGGAGACAGGCTAATATGCGACTTCTTCAATCTCGCACTTGAGCAGATTAGTGATTTTAAACGCCTCTTCAAAAAGCAAAAAATGTACTCATTGCAATAGAGGATGCGATCCTTCACGTTTCTCTTCTTTTCAGAAGTTTGTATATGTATTTAAGTCCTTTTGACTTTGAATGCATCACGTAAAAGCCCCAAAGTCCGCTTCTTTTAAAGCGAAACAAATTGTTTGGTTCACTAAAACTTTAGTCGCAGATAAGCTTTAAGTCATACAAAGGGTATAAGAGGACAAATGAAAATATATCTTGCAATAACTTACTAAACACACAAGGACACAATATAAAAAAAAATCTAAATCCGCTGCTACTGCGGAATAATTAATATACCTGTCCCACGTCTGGCATTAGCATAGTCACCAGTCATCACTGCTCATTAATTCCCTTTGTATAACCGCACATCCTTTCATGCGTTTTTTATACATTTCCTCCCTTTCCGGTTGTTTTATAAAAAAAAATCGAACTCCATTCGCACAGGCATCACTAATGAAAGCTCTCATCGTATACAGCTCACTCCAACTCGCATACACCAATCATTAATGTGTGAATGTCCTTACAACTTTCAATGCATCTCCGTTCACTACGACACTAATGAGGAAGGGTTCTTTTGACAAAAAAAAGTATTGTTTGTTCTCATCGTCCTACGATGACGCTGATGATGTCGACGAATGACCCACTTCGTAAGGTAAGCTAAGCTCCGCTCCTCCCTGCTTATTGGTTGTTGTAATGAAATTAGCGACGGCGGCGTGGGGCTATTAATGACCAAACACTATACTCCTTGCCTCTATCGGTTGTTGCTTTTTCCCATGTTGTATGAGCATGATGCTAATTAATGGTTTTTGTTTGAGCTTCTGTATGGCGTGGTTGGCTAATGGTAAAACTCCCCAAGCGACCGTATCTCACTTAGTTTTCCTTTGAAGTTTTCCTGTTGCAATCGAGAGAGGCAGAGAGCAGTATAGCTTAGGTATAAGTGACTGCCGATAGTGGCGACTGCCGATGCCGAATAGTGCGAAAGCAAGAGTATGTGTGGGGAATAATTTATGCTTCCGAAGGGAAGGTATTGTCATCTGTCTTAATTGCAGAATTTTTATCCGATTTACTTATCTGTGTGTGCTTTGACAACGATGACAACATAGATAGATACAAATTGCTAGTGAAATTGTTGTGGTTTCACCACCAGCTTTGTTTTCGTTACTGGTTAGCATTAATTTGTGGTTTCAGATACACACGACTTAGCTAAGCACCGAAGGGCTTAGGAGGGTCAAACTCAATGGGTACCTAATATATATGATTTTAATCTCGAGGATCAATTGAATTATACCTTAATTGGTGGTTTTATAAATTGAGAAACCCTCGTGTGGTGTAGCCAATTTAATTAACAAAACTTAGTCACGGTTTTTTTTTTTTTTTTTCATTTTTCATGTGGGAACATCGACACTTGGTTGGAACATTAATCAGTTTGGTCGATCGTGATGAGGCCATTCCCATACTTGTGTGATGAGTAAGTGTAATCTGAGGAGATTATTGTATACTGACAGATTTAAACATCAAGATAAAAATAAATCTTCTTTATTACTGTCAAGTGATTTATACCATCGCTTTGGAGTAGGTCTGTGGGAATTCGAGAGGGCAAACGTGAGTGAGGTTCACGTTTTTAAATCGTAAATCTAACCAAATGTAGAAAATAAAATGAAACCTTACGAAAGAGGTCATTATGTTTGCATTTGCAATTTTGAGATGTTCAAGGCTGGCAAAACAGATGTAGACATCTCTCTGTCAAATGTTTTAAATGAATTGATACAGATTGATCTCTGGATGTCTCTTCTAATTGGTGTTTGGAGCCACCACCCTGAGCTTCGAAGTCTCATGTTATAATTGCTTTCGGCAGACGGACTATATCTTTCATCCGACTATAAGTCATGATGGAATCATGTGGCGTATAACGCTCATATGGCGATGTAAGTGTTAATTGACAAAAGTGCCAAAGATTGACAGATTGATTGGTTTTATGAACAAGGTTCGACGAACTCAATCCATGAGAAAAAACAAACAAAAGCGAATGGCAAATGAGAATTTTATACTCTAAATAAGTTTGAAAATGAGAACGAAATACCAAACTTTGCGAAAGGAAGTCTGCAATAGAATCGATTGGATAAATGAGTCGACCAGACTACGGAAACTACTGCCGCAGAAGTTTCATTAAGAGCATCCTACCCTCAACATTTTGGTAATGCAAGAGTTTTACATTTCGCAGCCACACATTTTAGAAGTAAGGGTTAATGGACTCTTGATGAGAGGTAGGGAAATTTGTATCGTATTCTGTGTTTCGATATAAATTTAACCGACTTCTCGACTTCCGTAAATTCACTATAATATTCTTCGAAAGTCGCTGTAACTAAAGTAATATCATGATACTCGTAAGAGTGAGCTCATTGGGGGCAGTACCTCAGTCGTTAGTGTGCTTGAGTACTGAACAATTTCTCTCAGGTATCTATAGCGAGCAAAAAGCACAAGACTTGATGGTTAGGGAACCTTCCCAGGCTGATGAGTAACAGAACTATTAGGTACCTCTGAGGGATCTGCCGGTTCAATATTCATGCACGCAGTAGAAATATTGTCAAGTGCTGCTAAAGTAAAGTCTTACACGAGGGGAAGCTTAATCCGCCTGTCGAATTGCATCGAAAGATGACTCGCCATATTTTCAATAACACCTCAAGTAACCGAGCGAGCACGAAATGGCCGGGAGACAATTATTGCCCTGCAAGACCAATTTCGGAAGTACCTAATTCACTCTCGATAATATCGACATAGTTATAGGTGCATGCTTTAGGAACCTACACTCTTCTACTACTAGACTACTTCTAGTCTTATTAGACAGGCTTACCAGCGTGATAGTGAAGTAAACCTTTGATATTTAAAAGTCTATTGCACTTGAGTCTGCGGCATTAAGCATATGCCGATATCCTTTTCCTGTATAAGCAATTCTAGCTCACCTAGTTTTGACCGTTAAATTTAAAAGTTTTTTTTTTTCAAGCACTGTTGATGGAAGTAATTTGGTTTGAAAAGAATATTAATGCTGACAAAATTCGGCTCTTATTTTTGCGCCTGTTTAATGTACCGTACTCGTGCTCAGACCCCTTGAGTGTAAACTTTAAGCCTCACCCGTTAGCGCAGGTCCTGTGACAGATGCCTACAATTGCGCATTTTTCTACCTGTGCTGACACTCCAGACTAGAATCGAAGGCTTTGCGGGCCAGATTATTGATATCTATTCCCTCTATTTGTCCAATGAAGAGCCAAAATCAAGCTATCATATATGTAAAGTTGTGTCGAGCCAGGTCAAATTTTTAAGAAATTTGCGCCTGAAATCGGAATTACAGTCGGACTCCTCTATAACGAACTCCCCTATAGCGAAGACTCCTCTATAGGGAAGCTTATTGATTATTGCCGAGGAGTCCGACTGTATGTGTTTTCTAGGTGGCTACATGCAATTTCACGGTATATACAAAAAAACTGTTCCATTTGACCGGGTCGTCAGCCAAGATGTGGAAGCTACCGTTGTCACATTATGGATTCATCCACCCCGAACATTTTTACAGCCCTCGTATAGCCTAAAATCATTCATAATGGCAATGTTGCTGATTTTCCGAAATGCTTTTTTATCGAATCGTTTGTTAAATGCCTTGATTAGGTATAGATACCGCAACGATCAGTAACATGTTAGGCTAAGTTTGCAGTTTGGTAGCGCATAGTGAACCCTGCTCTACCACACTTAGGTCCTTGTGGACCCATTGTGTTGCCCTTTAATGGTGGTTAACCATTGGTGCTAGAGATGGTTATCTTCATGTCTCTGCATCTTGTGTTACTCGACGCCGCTCAGCCATCCTATCCTCAAAAAATTGTAAAGATCGGAAAACGAGACATCAGAAAGTTCACGCAAGTCATGGAAGTAATGACCCCCAAGTGTTCTGTTCCTCAAGTGACAGAGACTCGGGCAGTGACAGAGGAAGTGAGGTGTATCTTCATGGACCTATTCATGTTTGCAGACTCTACAAATATCGTCATCTTTGAGATTTAGTTTCATTGTTTGGTTTCTTAGGAAATTGTGATCCGTTAGAGCCCCTAGCGACTTAGACATCGATAACCTATCAAACTGCAGAAAGTTGATGGTTCGGCCACCGTCATATTTTGGCCAAAGCTTCAGTAATACTTCGCAGGTCGCTAGTTCCTCCCACCTATTGTTGGTTTTCATACGAATCTTAGTCTCCACAAGTTCTCTGAGATTACAGAGTGGAGGATTGATCGACTGTAGTGTACTTTTCTCGTCAGTTCTTAAGCCCCTCATTGCCGGTTTTGTATTTGTGTCCAGGGACCGATGCAAAGATTCGTGGTATGCTGCGAGCAGAGAACCTTTTGAGCTCTTTGCGGCAGCGGTGACTAACTTGGATTTTATTTCAATAGCAGAGACTGCTTTTATAGCCGCCTGGCTGTCACAGAAAATGGTAATATCTTTAAAGGTATTGCCAACAATGACACCATTCGGGCCGCTTCCGCGATTGCCAGAACCTCTGCTTTGAAGACACTGCTGCTATCAGGAAGTCTAATCAGCAATGGTAGGTCTCTTGTTCGTTTAAGTTAGGCTGGTATAAAGAGTAAATCTATACCTAATGCCTTCCATTGTGAAAATAAAAATAAATAAATAACAACTTCCGTCTTAACTTTCAAACAACAATTTAAGCAGGGACTATAAACAGTCGAATCTTCATTTTTTTATCTCCATTTTTATCTTAAAATAAGTCAATTATACTAGATCACCTTACAAATGAGGACATCAAAAGAATTGCCACCAACCATCAGTCGAAGTATGTTCGATTTAGCCTCATCACTGAGAATAGAAAGCAACTGAACATCCTTGAACTTTACATGATATCACACCCCCCGACTACCTAATCGAAGGCAACATACACAGATAAGCACAAAATTTACATTTTGCAAATGCCCAAATTATCCGCTCAATACCAACCACCAAGCGAGAGTATCTACGCGTAAACAAAAACCCCTACCATTTCAAATCTAAATAAATTCCAATAAATATCGAATCCCACTTCGATACCTCAATAGAGATACAATCATTCCAAACGAGCGAAAATACAAAAATAAAAAAGTTTAAAAGGCTACAGCTTATACATGTTCTCATTTGGTAGGAACGTGCGAAAAAAATTGTAAACATAAACAATCCGTGAAGTCGAATAAACATCGCGGGCACGCAAAAAACTACAAAAAAAAAACTGAAAAAAAATCTTGACATCATTGTGTGTACAATTTAAATCCAATTAAGACGAAAAATAAACATTACAGCCGTATGTATACCTATCTGGTGTATCTTTCAGCTTCTCTGAACAGGTATTCCAAGTGCTATATGGTCTGTGTGGCATGTAAACAATTTACAACCAATTTGGATAAATTGCCTCAATGTCATGGAAATCCATTGGCCGGTCCCAATGGCTAAAACAAGGCAGGCACTCACCGATACCAGAGTATATTCCTCTTTGGCCAGCACTAATTGGCAATATTAGTGCAACCTACCCAAGGGGCTTTATTGGCTCTCTTAATGAGCATCCTAAGTACAATTGGTACACCGAATCCATGCATCTGGGTGGTAGAGTGCAAGTTCACAACAAATTCCATACGTTGGAAATTTATGTAATTTTTTGTAACACATTATCCGTACTCGTACTCATACCACTCGATGTGGTGTGCGACAAGTATCTGTACATTTTATTATAGAAATTTTGGCGCCAGGCAGATGCGTATAATATGGCTCATAAAACGGGTCCATAAAAAACTTCCCAGGTGATAATCGATTCTTCTGAGGCAGGCTATGAATATCTCACCTGCGAGAACATCCTGTCTGTTTACGCACGCACACATGGTAATAAAAATAAGCATTTTATATACCCCCCCCCCCCCATGACGGTGTTTAGATACGTTAATTTGAAATCTTAAAGGTTACACATGCTTTGTATATGTGTGGACAGGAGGGTTCAGGTTCAGATGTGCCTCTCCACCCTCTCGTGGGATTGCATATTCGAATTAAAAGATTTTCACGGACGATAAACTTAATTGGGTTTCATCCGTGGTTGACTCAGAACGGAAGGTAAAAAAGTTGCTTACAAAATTGTAAAGGGTGTACACTGTACACACAGCCTTTTGTCGTTTTATAAATGGACTGCGGCTTGTGGGTGATTTTTTTCTGTCATCATTTTAAAGAGTCAGATATACTATCTGTCATTTAAACTCGTAAATTGGTAGAGGGGTTTATGAGAGTTTGATGAGTTTTTCTGCGGATAGTCGTTTGTGTAAAGAAATTAAAGGAACATCAAAGCTTATACACGCATATTTTATTATTATTTATTTTATTGACTTCAAAAATAAATACAATTTACATCAACTTTAAAGTTTGACTAAAGTCTTTAAATGGTTTGGCCGAAGGCCGTCTACCAGACTGACATTTGTATTATAATTTATACATAATAAGAAAAACTATTTACATTTATTGTTTACTTACTGCAATTACAATTATTTACAATTTTATGAGAATAATTTTTAAAAAGTTTCCTGAACTATGCATGTTCTGTAACGAATAGCACTTAAGCAATATTGATAGAGAAGTTCCCAACTTCGTTCACCGTTCAAAATGTTGATCGTTTCCTCTAAATTAAGCGTGCCTACACCAAAGAAGCGTTTACGGAAATCCTTTAGTATCGGGCAAACTCCCAGGAAATGAAACACATCCTCCCGTTCTTTACGATTGCACAGGTCACATAATAATGGCAGCTCTGGTCGATGTGGAATGTAGTTCAAACTAAGGAGTTCACCTCTTACTTTAAATAGCAAGCTGATTTTTTCAGTAGTGTTTTCAGCTAAGAAGTAGGTTTTTTGCTTTAAGAAGTGGTTTACTTTACTGTAGTAAGCCCTGTATATTGATGATTCAGCTTCTTTAATGTACTTATCATACATCATATTACCCGCATTCTTCAGTAAATCATCAAATTTTGCTCTAAGTGAATCTGGGCTTTCGTCGACAGATATTGAAAATCTTGATGCGCATTCGATTGCCAGTTTGTTCCACTCATTTACACATGTTCCACCCGAATTTATAATTTGTGTTAGTACTAGACGTGGAATCCTTTCTTCACTCATCGCCATAACTTTTGCCACATAGTTGAAGTGCATTTTAAGGGTGTCCAAAAAGAGGGGTGCTATTCCCGTTTCAAGATATAGCATATAGTTTGGTGACGTACTGGGCAGTCTGATGGTACTTTTAATAAAATAACGAAGGAACTTTTCCACGGCTTCAAAAGAACGATATCCCCATGCCTGTGCTCCATAAAATAGAATTGCAATTGCGGTTGCTCTAAAGACTTTATACTTAGCTATGTGAGAAACGTTATTCCTAAGAATGCAACTTCGCCACACAGAACACATAGCACGCTTGGCTTCCGCTAATTTGGTTTGTAGATGCTTATGTAGATTTAGGTTAGAAGCAATCAAGACTCCCAGATACTTGTACTCCTTAACTATTTCTATTGGCTCCTCTTCAAAAGTCCATTTTTCTCTTCTCGAGTATCTCCCGCCGCCGTTTCTGAATATCATCATTTTTGACTTGGAAAGGTTAACCGATAGATTCCAGGTTTTGCAGTAGAGCTGGAGCCTGTTTATCATCAGCTGCATCCCGTCTATAGTTTCCGCAAGGAAAACTATATCATCAGCGAACATCAGTCCTGGAATATTCTTCCCTCCCATGACAATACCACCATTCACCGAGTCAGCTATGTCATTTATGTATAAATTGAAGAGAAGGGCACTTAGAACACATCCTTGCTTAACGCCCATCGTTGTACCAAAAACTTCCGACAAAGTTTTCCCGTCCCATATTTGCGCAAGATTTTCTTCGTAAATTACTCTAATGACAGATATAATCCTTGTTGTAATTCCGTATTTGTAGAGTTTATAAAAAAGTAATTCCCGAGGTATTGAATCGAAAGCTGCCCGAAAATCCACATAAAAAGCATACAGCTTTTTTCCTTTGCTTATATAATAGTCGGCAATATTTATTAGCGAAAATATTTGGTCCACTGTTGAGTGGTTTTTTCTGAACCCCGCTTGAAAAACGTTTAAGATCCTCTTGGTTTCGACCCATTCACTAAGTCTATTGTACAATATTGAACTAAAGAGCTTCGCCGCTGTATTTAAAAATGAGATGCCTCTATAGTTTTTCGGATCGTCAATGCTTCCTTTTTTGTGTAGCGGCAATATAATCGCCTTTTGAAAGCTCGAAGGAACGTCAGCGGTCTCAAAAATTCTGTTATACTCCGAAGTAAGCAGTCGTAAGAATTCTGGTGTAAGATGTTTAAAGTACTCAAACGGTATTTTATCTTCCCCGGGCGCTTTACCTTTTTTGGCATTTTCAATAGCCGTTTCTACCTCCGCTTGAGAAATTGCTGCATCTAGATATTCATCAACTATTAAAGGTGCTGCATACTGAAATGACGGTGCTATTTGATTTGTGTTGAGCAGATTCGTAAAGTGAGCTTTTAGTTGTTCAATGTGCAGGGCCGTGGCAGTTGAAGTCCTTTTTCCATTCACAAGCCTTACTGCTTTCCAGAACTCCATTGAGGATTTCGCTTTGTTTATTATTTCAATGTTTCTTTGATCAAAATTCAGTTTTTTCGCGTTACAAAGCTCTTTGAAGTTTTTGTTGGCCGCTGCGTAGAGGATTCGAAAGTTGGTATTGTTGGTCGTTCTGACTAATTTCAAATATGAAAAAGATAGGTTCCTAGCTCTCAAGCATTCGCTGTCGAACCACTTTTGTTTATTTTCCGATATCTTCCTTCCTGTTTTCTGTTGTGGAGCCGCTTTCCTGATGACATTCGTTAAGGCGTCCATGTCAAGATTACCTGAAGCGTTCATGCCCAACTGCGTTTCAAGCTGCCTGCCTAGGTTATGTTGAAATAATTCTCTAAAGCTGTCTTTCCAATGTAATTTCGGATGGAGCCCAATTGTAGGTTCAAATGTTTCACCACCTGTCGATCTAATTCTAAAAGACACCTCTAAGGGCATGTGGTCTGAGAACGTTTTTGCTGCAACTATAAATTCATCAAAAATGGCGTCCCAGTCTCCAGACAAAAAACAAT
The DNA here is from genome assembly GCA_955612985.1 of Cheilosia scutellata. Taxonomy (NCBI): domain Eukaryota; kingdom Metazoa; phylum Arthropoda; class Insecta; order Diptera; family Syrphidae; genus Cheilosia; species Cheilosia scutellata. The sequence goes on from OY015311.1 coordinate 89,786,005, forward strand.
AATCTATCACAGAGCAGGCTGTTCCACGAATAAAAGTGAATTCCCCAAAACGATCGCCATCGCAGCTTCCATTTAGTACCCAACTGTCCAAAGCGTCTGCTAGTTCAAGAATTTTATTCCCCTTCGAATCGCACACCTCGTCCTTTGATCTTCGATCGCAGTTAAAACGGGTAGTGTCTACACAGCTATTAAAAGTGTTTTGTGAAAGGCCTATTCTTCCATTAAAATCGCCGATTAGCATAAGATTTGATGCTCCTAGCACATTAACAAGATCGAGTAGTTTGTCAAAGTCGCGCTGCCAATGGCTGCAGTTCAAATAAATAGGTACAACGTAATAAATCGTGCCTTCCATTTTGATTTCAAATATTCGGGATTGCTCAATGTTCTTAAACTTAATTACTGCATCTTTGAAGTTTTTTTTATAACCGAACAGCTCGCCTCCAGATCCCCTACCAAAAATACTAGTTTTAACAGCTGGTATATATTCTATTTCGTGGCTCATGAAAATATTCTTAAAACTAGTATCATCATAATTAATAATATGTGTTTCCAATAAAATAAATATATCGAATTGCTTAATATAATTAAAAAACTCAGAAATAGACTTTTGTTTTTTAGCCCAGCGACATTATAACTTAAGATTTTAAGTGTTGAAAATTTAACGTTCGCCTGGCAGACGGATTCTTCTCAGTTGTATGACGTGCCGTGTAAACACCCACTTGTGTGTCCACCCTCAGATCGCGCTGCAGCTCCAGCGCATATTTAATGTTGAAATGGATAAAAATGATTCTAACGAAGATACCTATTTGGCCACAACCCTGCTAGGAGTGTTTGTTACCCCTTCTGCTTCAACGTGGCATTTCGTCCATCTTTTCTTTCCTGTGGTTGCGAAACTCTTCAGAGAGACTCAGAGTGAGAGAGAGGGATGGCTCAGTAGTAGTGTGAGATTCCAATTTGCTAAAAACATTTCCATTTCATTTCCTGTTTTCCAGCGATAATGCAAACTTAACATTTTTTACGGAAAGGGTCCAGACTTATTTGTTGGCCGCATTATTGCCAATTCTCTAATTTTCTTCTTTTCGCTGTGCCGCAGTACTCGGGCTACCACATTTTATCTGTCTTAGCCATTTGTGTAGTTTATTTTGATTCCTTAAGCACAAAAATATTACGTGTTCTACGTCCTCATTCTCCTTGTTAACCAGTCAGGCCAGTTTGTATCATTCACTTAAATTTAAAAGAAAAAATATTTATTCAGTTAGATTTATGGGAAATTCAACATCGGGGTGTTTGATACAATTTACCCATCGTGGACAATGGGGCCATTGTCACCCTTTTACTTACGCAAGTATGATAAGTGCTAAATGAGGTTTGCCAACATATGCCATGGTAGCAGTCTTACCATATCCTGAGAATTTTCCCTTTTGAAGGAATTTTCGTTTAATGGATTTTAAAATCTCAACAAAGTTTCGAAAATTGGTCAAGCGTTGCTTCCAAATTTAAGCGAGAAACGTTGTTGTTTATAATTTTTTGGCAATATTTTTATCTTTCTCGTATATGCAACGTAGGAGAAGATATTGTTTTCGAACAAAATTTCAAACTCGAGATTTTGACCAATTCTGACATAACGGTGATAAGAGAACTCAAAAAAAGAGGTTTCGCAGTTTCGTCCGTCTGTACGTCTGACACTTAGGAATGCAGCCTAAACGACGGCGGGAGGGATTTGTTTCAACCTTCGTATTTTTTTCAATAGAGCTGTTATCTCGAAAACCGTATTTTAGATTTGAATAAAAATGTAACTTAGTAAATCTTGAATATGATCTCAAAAGTAAAATTTACTGAAATGACTCTAACATTCAGCGAAATTAGCAATAAACCGATAAAATTTTGTGCGTCACAGTCGTGCATTTTAATTTTTTATTTCGAAAATTTGAAATATGTAGAAATGTGTAAATTTTTTATTTAAGACAACATTTAAATTCCTGATGTCCTTAATGTGATGATGTTAATTCCTGACTCAAAGCAATACAAAAAACCTAGCGATTAGTTTGAAAATGTTATTCGAGCAATAAAATTAAGAAAATCTGAAAATAGACAAAATCCCTTCCCTTGCTTTGAAACAGCACGTTTTCGAAACGTTTTGGTCAAAACGAATAACGAATTCTTTTACAGCTAAAAATAAACACCACAATTGTGATCACTTTTACAAGTTTTTTTTTTAGTCAATGAATAATTTATGGATTTTTAGTTAGTGGGAAAATTGCAGGTACTACCTTTCTTCTCTTCCAAATAGAGTGTAGAAAAAAAGGGAAATTTTAGCTATCGGCATGGGAATTTTTTTTTTTTAAGTCTGGCAGCACTTGTTAGTGATTCTGATGAGACTACCGCCGCTGCGGAATATATTATTTATTTAGAGAAGTTTGCATTTCTATATAGCTATAATTCCAAGCAAAGTTATTGTTGTTCTCATTCTCGCAAGCGTTCAATTGCAAAAACATTCTAAAGAAAAGTTGTCAGTATCCATTATTCATTTCGCAGGTTGTAAGTCCTCACATTCCCACATTTAGAAGACAAGTCGAGAACGAAACATCCATACTAACAAAGGCGCTTTGAAATCATTCAAGAACATAACTAAGAACACAGTTCAGCTGAGGCTTTGTGGGTGATAAAATATTTGCCGTGAAAATCAGCAACTCCTTGCACTTTAATTTCATCATCTCGGCGGCGATGAAATCTCTGTCGTGCAAAAGCGTAAACCGTGAGCCAGGGTGAGACGGCTGGCAGTAAGAAAGGAACTGCGTGGCTGAAAACGCTCGGAGTTCAAGAAGCCATCAGACTTCAAGAAACTGTCAGGTGTTGTGTCACATAAAGCTTCTCGAAGAACTTGCAAATTGGGTTGTTTAAGCAGCTAAAGAAACTTGGAAGGAGTTCGGCGAAAATTTAGACCGTGATCACAAATCAACCAGCAAAGTTCTATGGAAGGGCATTCAGGATAACAGATTCAGCGATCATATCAAGAAATTTGACGGAATGAATAAGATCCTTCCAGAAATACTCAAGACTGTAGCAGGAGAAGAATAAGTTGAGCCATAGAACTTTCATTAAAATGGCAGCGAACCAACCGGCGATTGACAAACTGCACTTTTAAGTCTCACCAAAAAGTACTTTCCAAGGTGTTGAAAATGCATTGCAGAGCTGTAGTCGAGTGTTGCCAGTTAGGGGATGAGCAGTGCTGTTTTTATCGGAGCAGAAGTACAACCGACACTCTCAGAATGGTACTTTAAAAAGCTTTGGATGTATGATAAGGATATTTTTATATGTACCCTGAGAGCCATGCGAGTTCCCTGTGCAAACTGTACCTTTCACCGAGACCGTTGGACTTGGTCGGGGGTGCGTTTTATCTTCTTTCCTTTTCATTATGGACAGAATGTTACAGCGCAATCTCGGCTAAGAACGTTTCGAATTGGGAGACACAAGGACAATTATTTATTTGCTCTTTGCTGATGATTTAGTCATACTTGGTCACCTCAACTTAAGCGGCCACTCGATAGTTGCAGCTCTCTGTGTTGTCTTCATTGTATTGTTGGGGTGAGTCGCAGAGGTCGTAGAAGGATTACCAGAAAGCCTATAAACTACTCAATATCAAGCTACTTCTCCTGACGTAAAGCGGTCACGGGTCAATGCTTCAATGTTTTGGTCATATTAAACGCATGTCCCCAAATCGAGCATCAGACAGGAATCCTCTAGGTACGTCCATGACGAAATGTTTAAATCAAATCCGAAATCACTCCTCAACCCGTATGAGGGTTGCCCTTAATTATATAGACTCTGCGGAGAAAGACCAAAAGATTGAAAGTTATTGAGGGTCCGTCTAAACATTATACACCCGCGAACCTTGTAATGATAAACTGAACATACAAAATGAATGCATAGACCGATTCTCGTTACTTTTAGGACAAACGATTCATCCCTAAGAGTCTAGATCTAAAGCCAAGGCTTCTACGACAGAATTTTTAATTACATATAATAATGTATATCATGGTCCTTAAACTATCAAACGACACTCTTCAGACTACGGTCGTTAAAGCTGAAGGTAATTGTAATACAACTCTTTAACCAGTTTACAAGCCTTTCCTGACCATTGAAAGTTACCCAAAATTGCACACAATGTCACAATAAATTCTATGAAAAATTTCCAACTTAATAATAAATGACCACTGACCAGTCATTATTATGTTCAGCATCCTCCTCTTCAAAACAAACCCTAAATACTAAAGCCCTACAAGTGGCCTACTTTCATCTCTCCCTTCCTTCAGTTTCCTTCACTCTATAAACCAAGCTTCCCTTTACCACAAACTACGTCCGTACGGACCCCTAATTAAACTTATAGAAACATCCATCAAGTTCAATCCCATTTGCAACTGTCCTCCACATAGTTTATTAAGTTGTAAAGTTGTAAGCTGCAGCATTACCGCACTGCGCACCAAAACCAAAACGAAGCCCATATTAAAACCCTATATATACCGTCTGCCTTTTGGTTGTGCGCGGTACAAATCACTGAGCAATTATTTAAAGTCCACACGATATGTTCAGTTCACGTGTATCCAATTAGGTATTGCTAAATCCTAGGGACGACTATGTTCTGGTTCATTTGCATCCATATTTCAAAGTTATTCCACTTGAGAGAGAAACTCGCTACAAAAAGGAGTTTCTCTGCCCACCGTCGCCGCCGCCGCAAGGGATTTCTCATAAATCTTGTACAAAACAACCAACAAAAACAGAAGGAAAAAAAAAGCCGCGCGCTTACCGGTAAATAATTCACGACCGTCCTTCGCGTCGTTGTCGTATTTTTCGTGTGGTCTTTTGGCAGGGAATATTGAGAATTTACCCAGCCAAAGAAGAGGGAATAATCTGCCAGTTTGTGGTTTTCTTCTTCTCTGGATCTGGTTGCTTAATTACAGGTACATTTGGGTCAAAGACAGGAAACGGATTCATGAACCTGATAAGCATTTCAACGAATTTGATATTAATACACTGACATTAATCAGCTGGACTTGGACGGGCACCTGACTCTTTGAGATACGCTAACCTGAACATGGATTCGCTGTCTGAAAAATACAAATTAGCAGATTTATTTGCGATAGTGTGTTATTGAGGTTGTGATGTCTTCAGACACTATATGGTCTTGAAGATTTTGGCGAGAGATTTGATTTTGGTTAATGGTTTGTTGAGCTGATGTGTTAACAAATGTTTGTTCTGCGTCTTTCTTGGTGAGTCAGCCAGCACATTTGTTACATCAAACTTTGATGCAGTTCTATAGACTAAATGCAAAGGCAACAAAGTTAGACAAAGGACAATTAGTACCAGTATGCGGATCTTGAGTGCGGTTCAGAGGAATCTCGATAGTGTTTCGAACAAATATATCTTAGGTAAGCTACATAGATTAGCATACACAAAAACTACTCCCAGGTGGATAGAATTTGTGAATCCTGACAAAGCCCAAACCAAATACGCTACTGCATGTTACTCCCATTGAAAGAGGTGCAGAACAAACCTATATTTTCTTCACTGAAATGAAAGTACTATAATTCTCAGTCATAAATATTTCTCCAAAGTTGTGGAACAATTCAAAAACTTTTTGCGACTATTACCAAGGAGAGAAGTTCAAGTTGGCCTGAGGAAAGGATGCAATTTATGTCTACTGCTTTTTTTCTGAAATGCTACGGGAGAAAACAAATTTTTAACTGGTATTTTTTTAAATCCTATCAATGGCCAACTCTTCTACGAAATTGTACTTCAGGTCAACCCATCCATCAGACTATTAATTTCGAAGTAAGTTGCTAAATAATTTAGAACAAGCTTATATTATATACAGCTTCTTCTTAGTGACTATTACAAAACAGCGCCCTGTATCGTCAGATGGGTCGAGAACCGAAGCAAGATGACGGCGACATGTAGGTATCTGTGACCTCACTTCGATAGACTTTCTTCAACGTCAAATTTAAGGAACTCCACTCAGCTGATAGATATTCCCCGAACGAAGCGGGGCTGGAGGAGGTGTAAAGTTCCAACCATTGTTGCCGCCTAGCTAAATACTTCACAATGCGGTACAATTTAAAATTCACTTTATATTGTTGCCCGGCCATAGGGACATTCAAGGATTTTGGAAAACCGGCGAACTCACTAGACATGGCACAAAATATGTCGATTCTACCGGAGAAGGAGAATCTCTATAATGCCTTTCGGTATTTGCAAAGCCTTTACCAAACAAAATGCCACGTTACTAAGCACAGGTGGTCAAACTGCAGCAAGTGCTCCACCACGAAACTGAATGTGAGTCATGGTGGATCTCAAGCGGTCCAACAATCTTATAAAACAAAAAAGATCCGATTGGGAAGCGCTAGTTGGGATCACTGTTGCCGTTCTAGTGATTTTGTCGTTAGATCTAGTGGATTTTTAAGACTCCCGACGATTTTTAATAAAATATTGTCGCTAAAATAAAATCTAGTAAATTCTTGCGATTTTTCACCAGCGTTACCAGATTTAGCATTTTCCTGCGATTTTAGCAGGATTTGATCGTAAATTTCATATGCAGCAGATTTTTTAGCATTTTTGTAAATTTCAGCAGTTTTTAGCAGTTTTTAAAAATGTTCAAAAAACATTTTGAAAAAAGCACTTTTAATCAACATTTAGCACCATTTCATACATTGGCTATATAAAAAATTGGTAAAACTCGCAAAAATTTAAATGCGACGACGTATTGATATGACATGATGTTGTTTTTGTTTTGTCCTACATTGGGGTTTTCCTATTAGGTGCTTGTTTTTTGTTTGCTTTTGCCCTGGAAATTCAAATTTAAGCAACAAAAATACAAAAGACTAATTTGCTAAAATGTTTTTTTTTCTTTATTGCTTTCAATCATCAACACTTAAATGCAAAAGTGCAAATCGTACACAAATTCCGCAACCAATTTCTTTCTGTCGGAGCATATCGGAATAAATTCGTATGAAGCTGTCAAAAATATCAGTCAAAAACGCACTTGATCGCACTGCACTGCAACGCAAAACAAAAGTAGTGGAACGTCCATAAGTCCAACTCTCAAAATGAAAGAAAATAAATTCGAGTTATTGAAACTTCGAGTTGTGAAGGCCAAAAGTTGAAAAGTTAAAAACGTAGAGTTCTCAATAAAACTTCGAGTAAAAGAAAAATTGGACCTCACGAAGTTCGAGTTATGGAAGTTCGACGTACAATAATATGATTTTTTTGTAAATGTAAATGATTCAAAAGAATTACATTAATAAGTAAAAAATTCAAATATTTTCCGTGGAGAAATCGATCGCAGTTTCTTTAGCATTTTTTACGGTTTTGTTTAGCAGTTTTTGCAATTTTCCGCCCCGGCTTTAGCATTTTTGGAAAAAATAATCTGGTAACGCTGTTTTTCACTACCAAACCCTGCTTTTAAAGGGCGTTTTGTTTGGTTTTGCAGCCTAATTTTTTTGACAGTTCACGCGTGATTCGAGACAAGAGGCAAAGTAAACCAGTAAGACAATTATCTTCGACTATGCCGAAGCTCAAATACCCGGTACTATATTATTGTAAAAAAAAAAAAAATATTTTAGTATTAAAATATTATATAATTTGTATGGGAGGTATGGGTAGTTTTTATTCGACCAAGCTCATTTTTTGTCAAAAATTTTTAAATATTGTTAAAACAATATGTGCAAAGTTTAAACTTGCTATCTTTACTGTAGCTATTTAAATTTAATTTTTAACACAAAAAGCTATATAAATCTGATATTTTTGTATGGGAGGTAGTAGTACTTTTCATCCGATCTTGCTCATCTTCGAACTTAGCCTCAGTTTGGTGGATAAAAGCTTACGTACCAAATTTCAAGTCAATAGCTCTTAAATTACGGCCGTAATCGTGCGGACAGACAGACAGACAGACAGACGGACAGACAGACGGACATCGCTAGATCGACTAAGAAAGTGATGCTGATCAATAATATATATAGTTTGTCATACCTACAACGCCTCCTTATGGGCGTTACAAATGGAATGACAAAGTGAATATACCCTCACCACAGTGTGGTACCGGGTATAAAAATGCTCAGTTAGCATTGCCATATCACCATGTATAGACTACTCCCGACCACCGTTTAGAAATTATTGAATTTTATTACCAAAAATCGTGCTCAAAAAATGTGTTTAGATAGTGCACTTCGTCCATTTTATGGTCGTCGTAATCATACATTCTGATAAGGAATCGCTACTACACGACAAGGGCAAGGGTCTGTCCTTAAACCAGTACCAATAGCTACTTAGAATGGATTTTTTGATGGCATTGTAATAAACGCAAATGTGCCAAAAAAAAACGCACAAAAAATATCCTAAAAAACGTCAACAAATCGTTCCAAAAAAGCAAAACAAACATAAAAGAAAAAGCCACAAAAGGTACAAAAGCACAAACCGTCTTTGGTCGTTGGTAAAATCCAATACTCTGCCTTCAATCGAAATTATTACTTACTTAGGTGGCACTAGAGTCCGGGTGGCCCTGGGGCCTCAACCAACACATCTCTCTAATTAGCCCGATCTTTGGCTAAACGGCTTCAGTTGCGCACTCCAAGTCGGTTGAGGTTCCCTTCCGCACTTGTGCGTGCCACCTAAGGCGAGGTCTTCCTCTACGGCGTTCTCCCTCCGGGTTGGAATCGAAAACTCTTCGGGACTGAGCATTTGTTTCCATCCGCTCTCCATGTCGTAGCCATCTTGGTCGACTGATGCGTACTTTTCTGACCAGATCGATGACACTGTATCGCTGTTAAGTCTTCTCCTCGGAAGCCCGTCAACGCAAACGGGACCGAAAATCACGCGAAGAATTTTGTGTTCGAAAGAACCATTTTCAATTTTTTTTGTAATTTTTACTCCGAAAAATCAAATGAACGGACTAGTTTTGTCAGCCATTTCGAATACCTCCATATTTCATTTTGCACAATATGGCGGTAAAAATCATGTTTCTGTGCAAACAATGGTATAGTGGGTGACTTTATTAAAACCATGCCATGGTAAGTTAAATCGAATCTGCATACTGACCTGATGGTGCGTACCACTCGCATACGAGTACCGTTGTACGTGAGTGAGTTTTTAAATGGGATACTGAAAGCAGAGCCCCCCTATGCCGCTGTCAACACATGAGTGACTGATTGCTTCTGCAAAAATTTATGTATCCTCGTCAACATTAGCTCACCGCCCGCAGGTCTGTCTCAGCGGTATTTAATTTTTTTTTTTTTGTTGAGCGCAGGAACAATCAAAATTATAAAGCCAAAATGAAAAAAAAGAAGAACGAAAAATATACCAAATTCGAAATATTCTAGAGGAATTTCTGATTACGTATCCAGTCAGTCGCGCGGTTGCCATTAAGCGTACGTATATTTCCCATAATTCAACAAAGAGACACAAACGTGCACTCAGTCAACCGTGGCATACAGAAAGTGCTTGCTGTTGCTGTTGCTGGTATTGTTAAGGCACCTCCATGCACATCTGATAGAGATACGTATCCAATTAGCATTCTGCTGGCGCATCCATCTCTCTGGCAGGGTATTGGGTATGGCCTTTAGGCTTTATTGTTATGATGTTTTAAAAAAAAATCACCTATAGCTACCTGGTTTTTGTTGCATTTTTAACCCAACTATACAATTGGTTGTATAAATAAAAAATTTTCCGTATGCATTTGTAGTTAATTAGGTTTAAAATAAAATTTATTTTTATTTCATCTACATCAACATAAATTAATAAACATTTGCCGATGCATAAAATAATCGCGTAAATAAAATTAGTTACAATTATTATTAATTTTAAATTCACTTTGAGCGTGTATAGATAGATAGAATTTTTGTTTTCGACGAAAGAATAACAGTAGCCCGCCTTTGAAAAACAACAGGCAGCACTACTGGCTTATATAAAATTCCCTTTTGTTAAATAAATTTAATATTTAATTACGGCGCTCATAAAACATTGATGTGGTCTGTGTGGCTATAACCGCATCAGAAATGTACCTACGTAGTTGTTGATATCTTTGTATCTACTTTTTGCCAGAAAATGTATCTGAAAATATTTTTATCTTGTAGATTTTAAATAAAATATTTCATCCGTCCCTTTGTTGTGAGTGATGTGGCTTGGGTTTGAGTGCGTAAACATGGGAAGGAATTATAACACTCGCGTATCCTTAGGTGGGTATTTGAAAATGAAAAATAAATCCCCAAAGTGTAAACAATTTCTGGAAATTTTCGTGATGGTAAATAGATATAGAGGGAAAAAATATTGTTTATTCTGGAGATGGTATAGGAATGGTACTTATTTTTAGGTTGTTTTTAAATTTACCTTTGATAGGTCTAAGATTATCTCGGTTTAAAGCTTCATTGTGAACTTGAATTTTCAGTATCGATCTTAATTTTTGACAATGACACGTTGAATATCGAAGTCGATTTGACGTTTAATATAGGTTTTCCGGACGTTATTAATCTACTAAAGCTAAAGCGTTCCTGGAAAATTACATTAGATTAGATAGATATACTGCATTGGGCTGAAAAAGCATCGATTTTACCTACCCACAACAATCGGAGTGACTTTATGCTCAGACCCTTATTTGTGGCCACCTCGTTCCCCCCTTTCTCAGGTTGTTTGACAATGGACCAATAATTCCGGTATAAGTACATATCTCTTGACCTAACAGCCAGCAAAACTAACCTAAACTTCCTTTAATGTCATTATTTGCTTTCTTAAGAGCAGATAGAAGCTCGGACTCTATCTAAAGCGGATGAAGAAATTCTCAGTCGCTTTGAGAAAACGATTCTTCGTATGGCCTTATGGCGGAGAAGATCCAACGACAAACTACACGAAGTGTACCAGCGAGATTGTCACCGACCTGGACAAAAAATTGCGCATCAGTCGTTTGAGATGGCTAGGAAATGTAGAGCGGATGGAAACAAATTCTCCGGCCTAGAGTCTTTGAGGTTAACACAGAGTGGAGGAAGATCTCGCCTTAAATGCCGCGCACAAGTAGAAGGAGTGCTACTTGGAATACGCAACTGAAGGCCAACGCAGTTTGAGTTAGATAACGGCCGCCCTAACTGAAGAAGTGAAGAGGCTTGTTGGTTGAGGCCTCGGTTCAACCCGAACTGTAGAGCCGACTAAGTAAGCAGGTAAGAGCAAATTAAAACATCATAGGGGCTGTAGTACAGAGATAAGGGGGAAGGAGACGTTGGAAGAATGGAAACCGACGACGATCCGATTGAAATGCCTGTTACCATGATCCGGAAGAACAACGAAGAGCAACTACGGTACCTACTTAGGAGGACTAAATCTGACTTAGTGGACAAAGCTAGAATCCAGGTTACGAAGTTCATGGCAATTATTGAATCAAGTTGACTGCAGTTGATGTCGATTTTCTCTAATTGATTCGCGCTGACTTCGATCACATGATTTGACTCATTGCTTCTATTCTTATTAATAAATGATAGTTTACTTATATAGGCTAAGATAGTTAATATGTGTTACGCTATAGGAGAAACATAAAATGTGCGTACCCTGACTTGAGTTGACTTCGACCACTTAACTTGACTTATTCTGTTGGTTGTTATGCTATCAAATATTTGTCGATGATATAAGAAAAGTTAGATCAAATAAGCCTACTCCAGCTGACTTGAGTTGACTTGTAGGACTCGATTTGATTTCCTCCCTTACTTCTCAACTGAAATAGTATTCCTCGACGAAGGGAACTTCAAATTTCGACTACTGTAAATAGACCAGTAGGAGAGTAATTTCTGACTCAACTGTGCCTATCGCAACTGACTTGAGTTGACTCGCGTTGACTTGTATCACTTGATTTGTGTCTCCGTTTCAATTCTCATTAGCTGTATTTTGACCAGACCAGGGATACCTCTACGAAAAACGTTGTTGACTACAATTTGAACAAGCTGATTTAAACTGACTCGCGTTGTCTTGCATGACGTGATTTGACTTCTAATTTAAGAAGTACAACACAAGTAGTATTTATCGACAAAATGCACTTCAACTAATGTAAATAGACCAGTCGGAGTTAGATTTTTGACTCAAGTGACTTGAGTTGACTCGCGTTGACTTACATCTCTTCGAATTGGATCATTGCACTAAATAGAAAATACTTATCGATAAATAAAAACTCTTCCCAGTCAACTATAGTCAAAATAGTTGACTTACGTTGACTTGAATCACTTTATTTGACTTCCTATTTCAATTTTATAACGAATTTAGTATTTCTCGAAGAGATGCCCCTAAACCTCTAGAACAGCGATGATCGACTGTTCCTGCCTCAGCTAACTGAAGTTAACACCAGTTGGTTGGAGTAGCTCGATTTGACTCGATGTCTAGTAGATTCTCAAGACTGATAGTGTTCTTCGATAAACCATTTTACAAAATTATAATAATAATACATACATACTGGGTGAGTGAATTCTGACTCCATTAGATAAACTTAAGTTGGCGGTCTTCGTCTTGACTTTGATTACTCAATTTGAGGAGTGAGAATGGTGCCCATTTTTTTCCTTAATAAATATGGATGGTCTCAAACTCAATCGAGGCACAGTGCCATACCGCTGCATGTGTGCTTTTGACGATTATTGAATTGAAATGATTCAAGCTGACTTTTGTTGATTACCGTTGGCTGGAGTAACATGTTGTAATTTCTTCATTTAAATCTTCCAGATCTTTTTAATATTCTTATTCGTATTCCGCCATGAATAACCCTACAAGAGACTTTGTGATTTCTAAAATATTCAGGGAAATCTATCCATAAGCAAAACACTGTCACCTTAATCTGCAAAATGCAAACATTTGTCGAAGTAAAATTCGTCAATTTGGCTGTAGATCCATTATATCGATTTTTTAGAATGCAAGCTAAAGTCCGAAGAATATTGACTCGAATTGACTGAAACTGACTTGACTGTATTGATTGGTTTTGACTGGAGCTACAAGATTTTATTCATTATATGACTGGCATGGCAACCACATGACAATATTAAGTTCCCCCGACTTTTTCTAAAGGAGACACTATTCGATCGTAAAAGTACAATCTTTTATTCCACAGTTCTATTAAAAGGGCCTCCATAACATTTTTCTAGATATGCCTACAGCTACAAGTATGCATTTTCAGTTCGCAATGGACGATTACAGAGTCCAATAGTCCGAAGCTGATATGAACAGACTTCCGCTGAATTGTGCATCTTAATTAGCATAGAGTGTATAGACCTATTCGTCCGGAGTAGCGCCAAATTGACTGAAACTGACTTCAGCTGATTCACACTGAATTACGTGACATAATTTGACATTTGAGCATGTTGAAAGGCTTTTGAAGAAAAAAACCTGAACAATTTCGTAACACGGTCGGAGGCAGTAAAAAACTCAATTTTGCGGAACTTCACGAGTTAGTATAGTAGGCTTAGAAGCTTCAGGCTAATATGGTTTCTATCTATTTCTACAACAGCAAAACCAGCCTATCCGTTCCTAGTCGGCTCTGGACAGGTTTCCAATGCGCATTTCGAAAAAAAGGTTATAAAGCTGGTATGGCATGTTAAGTTAGGGCTTAAGGGTTGCAGTCAAGACAATGCTTCACATTATTTTGTGCCAGTTGAATTCATGATAGAATCATTTTATTTTCAGCTACGAATGGTTAGTATATGCAAGCTCTAATTATAGGAGTGCAATCACAAAATTCTATATGCACAATGCACTAGGTTTTCTAAAGGGCCTAAGGATATATGTAGTGAAAACTGCAGGTTTTAAAAAAAACAAAATCCTTTGTCTTTAGACCAGACAGAGAGTTAAAAACTAACTTTTATAACAAAAACGTTAACTCGGATGCCAAACTCAATGTAACCAACTCATTTTGTAAAATAAAGCTTTGCATTCCCTTCAAAAGATATCAGCACTTGCATCGACTAATAAGGATATTACTTGCTTTGCTTGCCTCACAAAATTCCTCTTCATGTAAATGCTTTAGGTAAATACGGAAGCTTACGCAATTCCTCCTTTGTTCATGTGAGTGCAAAGCCACCACAATAGTCCTTTTAGTGAGAACTGTAACGAGACTATTAACATAGTGGATATGGCAGTAACTTGCCCCGCTTCGGTTGTAGCCAGCACCGTGGATGCACTTTCTAAAGACACTCCCTGATGGTGTGCTACAACCAGGGACATTAAGTAAGTTCTTACTTTTTGCAACTTTTTAATGAATATGCTTCGCACAATGGTACCTACGTTCACCCTTTGATGACGTGCCTTCTATAATAGGGGTGTGTTCTACGACAAAACTTTTATTTCTATTATTTCTCCCCCTACCCAGGAAGGGTTAAAGAAAACCAAGGACCAAGTTAAATGTTTTCCCGCAAAAATCACAATTCCAGTGATGAGTTTGTTAACCCGGCGAGATATATTTTTTATAACACAAATTAGATAGACACATCCAGTCAAGATAATGGCTAAGGCAAACAAGCTGTTCGCGTTAGGTTACCTTCCGTTTCGAGAGTGGATCTTATTTTTTCTTTGTAAAAATGTAGATACCTATATACCCACAATACCGTATCCTGGTCATGTGTACAAAGCACAAAGGAAAAGAGAAATTAATTCACTGCGAAGGAGCTTTATTCATTTTCCACAGTTTTGTGCTTGGGTTTTCCTCCTACTTTTGTGTGTTTTGAAATTTTCCGGTGCAGGGTTTTTTTGGTTTTTTGCCCGCCTGCCCATCGTAACCCCCGTCAAATTGGTAATTTGATCTTCATCTTGTGTTTCCTTTTTTTTCTGTGGGACTTTGCATACACTTTTTTCCCGTAGGGAAACCGAGATGAAAAGATGGAAAATAGAAATCGTGGGATGCTTTTATTATAAGGACTATTTAACATTTAAATTTTTTATGCGAATAGGATAAGAGATAATAAATGAAGCAGACAATCGATTCGGTTGCTGGTGTAATTTACATAAGGTTGTAAGGGTTTATGTAAGAGCTTCTAGAGAGGGCCTGTGGGTTTAAATTTCAGGTTGAATGAACCAATGACGAAGCACGTGGCCTATTATAAGATAGTAAGTTGGAGAAAGAAAAGTATGGGGTTTGGTATCATGCAGCTCTTAATCAACGTTCACAGGCACTGTACTGGCTAGAGTTACATAATGCATACTCGCTTTCTGTAGGAAATACCACTGGTAGCCGACATTGGGTAACGTCCAATATGTTAGAAGTAAGCGTTTTCTTACTTGAAGGTGGGCAGGGCATCCTTAGCGATCACTCTATCAGCAGCATTGCGATGAAGCTTAGCCACAGAATATTGAGTGCATCTTGCGTGCACGCTGAAGTTTTGTAGAAGCTCAACAACAACAATAAGCTTAATAAGACCAAGAAACTTGTCATGATTTTGTCTTTCTTGGCGCCCGGCGTCCGGGACTCTTTGTCATTGTTCATGCAGCTCCCGCACGCTTGTCCCGGTTTAAATTGAGATGACTGGCGAGTTGATTAGTCTCCTTTCCGATGAGGTCAAAGCGTTAAGGCCACCATCGAGTTTTAGAAAAATAAGTGTTGTTCAAAGAGTTCAAAAATGAGTAACGGGTTAGGGCAGAGTACATTTTTGCTTTGAGGTGTCATAAAACCCTACCTGTTTAAATTATTGGACTGTAAAGTATTCTCACTTTAAGAAATTCAAATAAACTTTGATTTAGACAAATAACTAGATACGTAAATCTAGTAAGTTGGGTTAATAGGAATTCCTCAACCTTTTTGTGATGCAATTAAATTACTTACTAAGGAACAAACTTATCCTTTATTATCAAATTATATTTCATATTATTTTTTTGTAATTGCTTTTAGCAGATAATAAGTTACTATAAGGTTTGTATTTTTTTAATAAAATAAATTAACTTAATATGTTTAATAAAAAAATAAACAAAAACAACTTAAAGAAAGCAAACTGAAATTCACAAATTACAAAATATTTTGCAAATGACTGAAGAAACTTTATAAAAAAAAAATAGTTA
This sequence comes from Cheilosia scutellata, assembly GCA_955612985.1. Taxonomy (NCBI): domain Eukaryota; kingdom Metazoa; phylum Arthropoda; class Insecta; order Diptera; family Syrphidae; genus Cheilosia; species Cheilosia scutellata. The sequence goes on from OY015311.1 coordinate 89,802,055, forward strand.
TTATTATTAGTTATTTTATTAACCGAACAGAAATTTTGAAAAATTAAAGACAAAAATCATCATCGCAGCTGTCCTCGATGTTTCCGGAGAGTTAATTTGTGATGGTAGCTCAGCTTTTCGTTTAATGCCACTTACAGACCCTTTGTTCAATGTGCCCGACTGTTTCATTCAAACCTGCCCAAATAGATCAAGTGACAGAAAAATGTGCGTAAATATTTATATTCTCCATATTTGTCAAATAAAAACGTACAATTATAGGGTTTCAAACGAAGTTGTGCTTAAAACTACATTTTACACAAAAGAAAACCTCACCATAAAATGTGTACACTCTTACAAATCGAAAAATTAAAATATGCAATTTAAGCATAAAAAGATCCTCATGCGACTACTTCCAGGCGAGGACTGAAAAGATATCCGAAAGTCGTTGATGACTAAAGAACATGGTATTACCAAGTTTAAATTTTGGTTTTTAACTATTTTGAAATATTTTTTAAATGTTATTTAATTGGCAATGTTCAAATGTACCTCACGTTCAAATTTGCCACAGGCTCCCTTAATTTTGAAGACGATTTTTTCATAATTATTAAAAATCCCCCAAGACGGTAAGGGTGTTCTTGCACCCCTTAATTGCAAAATTCAAAGATACGTGTTTCATTAGTGATATTAAAATAAAACAAATAAATAGGTGGCGCAACAGGCGGATAGACACCCTAGGCCTAGCTTCTCGCAACCTTTCGTTTGTGTGAGTTTCTATTTTTAGGACGAATGGAAAGAACATACGATTTTATGCCGAGTCCGAACGGCTAAATTGAGAAGCTTTTTCAGGACAGTCATACTCTCGGATGTTTGTCAGACGTTCGCGAGAGGTGGGGAGTAGAAAAAACCTTAAGATCCCTCTCGCACGGTAGTCCAGCACACTAACCACTGCGCTACTGCCCCCACTAGTGATATTTCAGACTACCATTAAGTACCAAGTTTCAAGTAAATACGAACGAAAATAATTATTATATAAATGTTTATACCCCCCTAGAGGTTGCCCCCATACAACGGTCTTTTGGGCAAATATCAAAACCTCCTAGAAATGTGCTCATTTACTCTATCACTGTTGAAGAGTGTTAACGACAATCTGTACAAATTGTAAATCGCTGTAGTAAGAGTACACACTTTTAACATATTGCCCCTCAAAACGAGGGTAAAGGGCAATTTTGAAAAATTGTAAAATATCCATCTAGTCATTTTTACTTCTATTCCAAAGTTAATAGAACTAAAGGACATTTATCGTGTTTTCGAAAATAGTTAAAGGCCCCTTTAGAGAGGGGGGGTCATATCTAGAAATCACTTTTTAGTGCACCTTTTTACGCAGCTATATTGAAACGCAGCCTTAAGGTTACAAGAATTTTCGATTTGCGGTTTGGGCCCAGGGCTGTGCGGTATAAATAGCTAATATGTGTGGCTTGCTATCTCTTTTTGCAAAAACTGGACTGTTCGTTGGACTATTGAGGTTAAGGTTCCAATACAAGAAAATTTATAATAGGTTTTTTTTTCTATTTTCTGTCGCCAAAATCCACACGTATGCTATTTTCATTAGAAACCTTGGAAAACCCACCACTCAATACAAGTTCCATAATGAATGGAACTTCGCACCAAAAAAAAAGGCTGACGGAAAGTTTGCACTTAGTATCTATAGCCGTCGCCGTCGCCGTCGCCGTCGTTTCGGTTGAGTGTACGTTTCTTATCACGTTTTCCGTTGGGCAAAAAGAGCGTCCGGATTGCGAAATCAAGAAAATCACTTCTGAGTTCTGAAACCGTTCTATTGCATTGACGCATAAAATACTCGTCTGTTGAGTCTATGAAGAGGATTTTGCTCTAAGCTGAATCCACGCAAGAATCACATACGTATAAGTGCAATTTATTTATTCAGCTTTGGCAGCAGCCATAGAATATTTTTTTACATTTCACCAATACATTAGTGGAATCGACTATAAGTAGTTTTCTTGTTCCAATGGATTTTAGAATAAGTTAAAACAATGGAAAACGAATTGCTCTTCGCTCCGAGATCCACATTTTCTCGAACAGCGAAATGGTTCAGACATTAGTTAAGTGGCGAAATTTTTTGATCCAGGTGATGACGTAACAAGGAACGACAATTTGATTTGAATGTAGTAGATGTGGCATTTATAGTTTACAATTTCGTCTTACTCGTGCATGGAATTTTCATAAGGTAAGAATATAGTTTTTCGAAATTTTTCTAGCTACCACCCTCGCCCGCCAGATGGACTTGCATCACTTCTGACAGCTATTTGCTGTTTTATTCCTTCGATAAATAAGTTATTGCAACCGTGTCGCGTCAGTTATTTATCATAAATAGCTAGTATAACTTTAAAGTGCACATTTTAGTTGAACGTAGCACTTTCCTCAATAAATTCTGTCAGTAACCGGAAACTATAAAACAAGGAAAAAGAATCCTCCATCAGCTAAGGGAAACTGTACCAATTTTATTGCATCAAATAATGACTGAGACGCCAATAGCACCCCGAACCCCATAAAATTAGCACTAAATCCCCGCCCAAGAACCGAGCAATGGCACAGAACCTAAGAGCAGAGCGCTTTTCTCTAATTGAACTCAAGTGCAAGGAACTTTTCCCTTCTGCTTCGATTTTTATTTTTATTGGACTTGGAAAGTTCTCTCGCCATCGCATCGGTCTTCGGGTTTGGATTGATTTTAGAGTTTTCGCTTCTCGAGAATAACAGGTGCGCGCACGAAAGAGCTAAAAATAAAAATAAACTTTTCCAATTCATCACGGTCCTCTGTAGACCGTATATCCTGTGTGTTTGTTTTCTCTCCCCCCGCACAAAAACTTTGCTCCTTTTTTTTGTTTTCCCAGTTTAATGGGGTATAACAAATCATTTTGGTCTGTTTCAATAGATGTTTGACCTCCAGTTGCCTTGCCATATCCTGCCAATTTAAAGGAAGCTTACCTTTAGTCGTCACGTCAGTCGAGGTAACCCTTCTTCTTCGTCGTCATCATCATCATCATCATCATGACCAAAACAATAACACAATATAATAGGATTTGTTCCTGCTCCGCACCAAATTAAATTGCAACAGTCTATGGCCAGGACAACAATCTAATTGAAATTCAGGTCAAACTTCATTTCGATGTCTTAGATGCGAGCGGAGGAGGTGCGGGTAGGTGGGTACTGTGTGTGGAATAACATTTGGGATGCGGTACCAACCAAACCATTGGTATAGAGCAATTGTCCAGAGACCAGAGGGTTGGAATATAATGGCAAATTTGTTGGAATGTTGGTCCCTTTGGGGATCTCTAACAGAGAGAAATAAATGTGCCAAGACATTTGAAGGGAAAATAATTTCTCGTAATAGTCAAGTCCTCGGAGAAATGTGTGCAAATTGGATGGAAAACAATGCTTTGCTGGTGTTGTCTGGTGTGTCTGTGTGTACAGGTGAAAATGTCATACTTAGCTGTAGCTGTAGTGGCTGTGGGTTCTTTTTGTCTTTTATCAAATAATAATGCCTTCGGAATAAATCAGATATTTAGGAAAGGCAGCGAGAATTTGTGAAGTTATTGTAACAGATGCGGAAGGATGGCATTATTAATGAAGTTGTCCCTTGGAATTGTGCAAATGACTTGTAAGTGCGATGAAGGAAGGCTGTCAATGATTATGAGGTTGACTTGTCCATTGGATTTGAACTACACCTATATATTCTCTTGAAATTGAAAACAGCACGAAAGGGCATAGGAACATTCTATTTCATCTAGTTCATACTCACAAATAACAAAGAACAGTAGAGGGTCAGCAATTACCTGAAAAGATAAATAAAAAGAAAATTGATTAGAGATACAGATACAAATTACTTATTCTAAGATACAACAAAAAACGAAGCATGGTTGTTCGTCTCTGTCAATGTGAGGATTTGTTGAAGAAATATTCTCATATAAAAAACTGTTTGTCCAAATGGTAAGAGGTAGAAAGTTGACATTTTTAAACAAATTTGATGACCAAAGTGAGCACTAAGAAGCTGTTTGGGGAAATTCTAATTTTAAGCGGGTAAAAGAGGAACAAAGTTAGTATGGGCAAAATTCTTATTTTTCATCCAATCGACTTCAAACTTGACTTGTGTGCTCTACATACGAAATGAAGAAAATTCATTTCTCAGATTTTGAAAATTTTGCTTGGAGTCCGAGTTTTTAGCAACGGGACAAGGGGGAATATTTTTTTTTTTTTCATTATATCGAGCGCATAGCAAAGTACACTAGGTACTTCTGTAACAGGAGCGAAGATGCAGATAAATTCTAGGACAATATTAGTTAGCAAACATGTAATAAGGACAATGTCATCCTTTGTTTGGTAATAACCTCAACAAAAATACGCTATTTGGTCTAGCAGTGGCATAAGATACTTCTTCATTATAAAAACCTATGAAGCGAAACAACGCCAACGGTGGCATGCCAAAATGTGTCATATATCCTGCTTGCAATTAGGTAAGTGTCCTTTTTGGGAGACATTCGGTTCCTTAAGTAAAAATTTGGCGACTTTTACTTGAGCTATAATATGACTGCATGTATAGTGAGTCCCGTATGTTCCTTTGCTATACCGTTCGTCAGTTCCTAGTGATTTCAGTCCTGCTTTTCAGCCCGTTTGCCAGTTACTAGTGATTTTTATTAAAGATAGGTTTACGGAACCGGACAGTGGACTTAGCATAGAAGAACACTAGCTAGCTACAACGATCTCAAACAACTCATCTTCATGAAGTAGCTGTTAGCTTAGCATAGCCATCCATAAACAGCGGACCGCTTATTTGACAGTTATTAGTGATTCTTATTAAAGCCAAGATCATGGAAAAGGTCTGTTAATTAAGATAATGGAAGAATACTAGCGACCTCTTATTTGCCTAGGATAGCCAACCTGATGCTCTATTCCCCTTTCGTTAGATTTGAACGATTCATTAGAATCCAAATCGTGGTACTAGTCAGTGGACTTAGAAAAGCAAGGAAGAGCATCGAGCACAATCTTCACTGTTCTGGTATAAGTTGGAAGTTCTCAGATAAAATTCTATTTTGATTTGTTCACTTTAAAAGCACTCGTTAAAGGTATCCACTAAGGACCCAAGTCACTTCTAGTCGCAGTCTGATGAGCAAATATTTAAGTCAACTGGGTTCGTACCGTCAATCAGCTTCTTAGAATGTCTGCACTATGAGATGATTGGGGGCCAACAGAGGCTGTGAATGTATATAGTGTTTGTTTACCTTTTGAAGCATCAGTGGCTAAAATCGATAGTGGATTCTTTTGAACAAAAATAGCTTCTTCCTGCCTTTTTAAAAAAAAAGGTGTCGGTGAAATCGTTCATCATAGTTAGGGCTTCTTCATTCAAAGCCTTACTAAGGAGCACAAATGCATCCATGGTAATCAACAAATTTGGAAATGCATTAAGGAAAGAATATTTTTTAAAGTTTCCGAAAAGCTTTAGCTTTTCTATAAAGATCAAAATAGAGTTCGAACAAATTGTCGGCCAACTTTAGAAAAAAAACATCCCTGTCAAAATCATTCATCCGCTCGGTAAGAATACCACCAAACCCTTTGATATTTGAAACCTTTGAAAAGGTTTAAAACAAGGCGATACGCTATCATGAGCCTTTCTTTAACATCACTGTTGAAAGGCAATTTTAAAAAATTCTCAAAGTCAACATCAGTGTCAGGTGGCGGCGAAAATGGGCTGATTGGAAACACAGACAAAACGAAGTATATTTATTATACTGTCATCGAGAAAGGACTCTCTACATCGGTGAACCTGCCAGAACTTCAAAATGAATAGTTAACTTGCAAAGTAACAACGGCCAGTGCAGAGATCAAGCAAAGGATCACTCTTCCCAATCGCTTTTTCCAAAATGCCATCTGAGAAGGAAAGGTTCAGACCTCTCACAGATCCAATCAGATATCGTACAAGACCCTAATCATCCCGGTTCTGATGTACGGTGCTGAACCATAGACTTTGTCGAAAGTAGAGGAAATCCTCTTGGGACCACTTTAAGAGAGAAGGGCTCTTAAGGTGAGTCGTCCCAAGGAGGAGATTAATTTACGAACTTAATGGGCTATGAACAAATAGCGAAGCGTAGGTACAACAACGTCTGAGTCTTTCAGTCCACCCCTGGTGGAAAACGTAGCAGAGAAAGAATCCACCTTAGATGACATGGCTTGTGCATATTAAAAAGTGGGGTTCAAGAAGTGTTGCCATTTTTATGCGTTTTATCGACACAGAGCCATGTGCCATTGCCTACATTTTGGGCTTGAAAAAAATTGTTCAACTGTCCATATGTGAATTCGATTAATAAATGAGCCAAGAGATAATATCAGGTAGGTCTTCAAAAAATACATTTTGGTTAAAAACTGTTCCAGAGGCTGTGGCTATGAACGACATAGCCTAAAACCAGCTCACAGTATTAAGAAAGATTTCAAAAAAACTTTCATTGAAATCTGTTCAGTAGTTTTCGCGCTTTGAGGTAACAGAGAAAATTCCTACAGTTTTATATATATAAAGATATTTCTGTAGGGTAGACCATCCGTTCCAGATGAATTGCAATTTTTTTTTTTAACTTGAATCACAAAATTCACACACACAATCTACAAAATGTTGAGTTCTCTCGAAAGTTTCATTCAAAAAAAAATTTAATTTTGCTCCCATCCATCATTACAAAGAAATGTGCCACGCCCATACTTTAAGTAGAAAAACTATCTCATTAACTTAGGGGGCATTACAGCCCTTGGTGGATTTGAACCTCAACTCATACGCCTCTTCAGTTAGCGTCTTTACACATTAATTAATAATGAAAAGAAAGCAAAGAAAGAAAGAAAGACCAAATTATCCACTAAGCAAGTGACGGTCAACTCTTGACAAATTGCCATTTCTTTTATATTTTATCATAAAATTCACACTCTCTTTAGTAGTTACTATAAAAAGTACCTACGTTTTTTCTAAAAATAAAACCACCACACACGAAAAGTTGCCAAGAGCTATACCTAAGGTCATATATGTGTAGTAAACATTAACCATATTTTGGTTAGTATCCATGAGTGACTTTATTGCTATAGTGTATATAGTATAGGATCAAATTGAGTGAGGTGGCATTTTTTCCGACGTCATCTTTCCACCCACTTATTTCTCCTTACACTTTCTTCCACATTTTCCCAGTTTTATTACCTACCCACAACAGATTTGGAAGTCCCCCGAGGTCATGGAACATCCACTCATTTTGCGATATACATTTGTCAAGCTATAATAATAATAATTGTCATTTCCGCAGCACCGAAGGATGTCGGAGTTTGTCCCATCCAAACACAGGCGTTGTCTCAGGTGGAATTAGGGAATAATTTTCAATTGAAACAATTATATGGCCTAGTCATTAAGGGAAATTACTAATTAAAGACTGCTTCAACTGCCCCCACATCATCATCGTCGTCATCACCATTAGAGAGAAGGTACCTACTTTACAATTTACTTGATTTATGAGCCTTCCGAGGAATACGTATAAAAACAATGGGCCAAGGTAGAGAAAAACTTTCCCAATTAACAAGTTGCCAATGATCCCCTCGAAGATGACTTCTCACCTCATAACCAAAGAGTTAAAAGTTACCTTGTTACGTTTTCTGTTGTGTAGGTACAGGTAGCTGTAGGCAGTCTTGTGGTACCGCAATTACAAACCATCATCATCATCATCATCATCATCATCATCATCATCGTCGTCTTCGTTGTCGTTGTCGTCTACTAAGTCGTCTCTATCTATGTGTATGGATCGGTTTGTTTGCTTTTCTGTATCTTAAACTTTATTTCTGGTACTTTCACTGAATTCGAAGAGATACTCGTTAATGAAAAAGTATTTGCACTTTGAATCGTTTCACGGATGAGTGTTAGATACTTCTTCCAATCGATAATCGTGCACACTTATTTACGGCATCTTTGCCATCTTTTCGCCTGCTCAGCTAATTCCCTCTGGGTAGAGGATTATGACAGATAGATACGAGTGAGACTTATAAAGATTGGCACTGCATAAATCTGGAATGGTGACAGTTATTGAACTACGATTTGTATCAGATGACAGTGAGTGGTAGCAGCGGCATTGCTAAGTCTATACACCTGCTCTGGATTGAATGTGATGCGCATTCACTTGATGCAGATGCAGTGGACCGCAAAATAAGGATGAATGTCTATCTGGGTATATTGAAAAGTTCACCAGCAGTACTTCCGTGTTGGTGTACCATTTCAAGGAAATTCCTCTTGGGTGCTTGATTACCAAGATGACAACGACGAGTATGACTGACTATGTGGAGAGTATCGCGCGCTATGCACCTGGGTGTGGAGTTTCATTGACATTTTGAAATTTTTTTTTTATTTTTTTCTGCGGTTGCAACACCAAATAGGGTTTGCAAATTGTCACGTCGAATGGGCAACCTGATGTACACAACAGTCTCTACCATGATAAAGTGGAACCACACAGCACATCACAGCGGGTTGATGTCATCTTCGTTTTCTAATTTGTTAGTCAATTAAGATGCAACGTGTAGAGACGGTTGTTGCAAAACGTTTTCGAAATGACTGATGCTGGTGGATGGTGAAACTGGGCTTTGGTGTGATGAAACTCTAGGAATGGAGGTGGGGTTTGTTGCTAAATGCATGTGCATAGACATAGGGCGATGAATTATTGCCCCATCATCATCGTTTTGATGTGTACTTTTAGGGCGATACAACATGAGTGATTGAAAGGTTATTTTGCCACAAGAATTGAATGTCATGACTCACGATTTATGTTAACACGGCAAGAGGTTGCAAAAATATTTGAAATGAGGCTTTTACTACAAATATCTATAGTGTGCCTGTACCATTCGCCTTATGCTAGGAGCCCTAATATGGAGAATACCTACGATTTGATTTCGTCCGTAGAACTTAAACTTATGTATAACTTACCTACTGCAAGTCAGCAGACAACCACAAAGACCTCACCGTCCCAACCCAATGTGAATGGTCTGATTTTGACTACAGCTGGCTATTCATGGCGAGACGGGCACACCGCACACCTATTCGGACAGTCGTACGGAGACTATCGATCGTGTCGTGACGCAAGGTCCGTAGAAATTTTAAAGCAGGCCTTCGACTACGACGACTATGACTAGGTACAGCAGTTCATTTACGGCCAGCCGGTCGTATTTATATGGATAGTCGTACGACGTACGGAGATTGTTATGTTAGATTAAATTATGTTAAAAAGGGGTATGAGAGAAAGAGGTCTCATATGGCACTAGGCACCAACATTGCCCACCGCGATCCCTGTAATGAGCGAATTGCATAATAAACTTCAATGGAAAAGCACCTAAACACTTTCCCTTGAAAAACGCCAGATTTCCCTGCAAAAACCAAGTATAGGTGGCCCTTTGTAGTTGGTATGGTCTACCTCCCTTAAATGTTGGAAGAGTAGGTACCTTCCTCAAAATTTCCCCCTACAGATTGCTTCGCATTCGCACGGTATACATATGTGTTATATCTTCCTCGGTTTGTAGGCCGTTACAGAGCCTGGCAAGTGGCCGAGGCTACCAGTCTGAGCCTCTTCGCATGATTTCTAACAATTTCTAACAACAAGTGTCCGGAGTTGTTCTCTGCCTAGTTTGAGAATTTCCCTATAGATCTTTTACGATCGAATTGAGGAAAAAGTGCCTTGGATACTGCCTGCCTGTCAAGGTTTGACCACCTCGGATCGGGTTTCCGTTTCTCTGTTGTTTTCCTAATAGGGCCTTTCATGATGAATGGAGGTGGTTTAATAACGACTTCCTTTTCTATATCCTTCCAGATACAGATCTCATTGGAAGACACTGCTTTCATCCGGTATTCGTATGGCGACTTTCAGATTTGGATCTACGAAATAGATGCATGAGAAACACAAAATGAACTACAAAAAGAGCAATGGTTCAGGAGGTATTGAAACAGAACTCTTAAAAGCTCTTAAGTCTGGATTAACCGACAGCGCCGTCCTTTCTAAGCAGAAATATTCGCCAACCATCTATAGCATGGTACCTTCAGGTGCCTTGGCATCTATCGGCAAAAGTTAAAGTAAGCTACCAACCAATTCAAGACCACGCTTACTTACTTCCTTAAGGTGGCGCTACAGTCCGGGGTGGACCTGGGCCTCAACCAACAAACGTCTTTGGCCAGCTCAACACCCAACATATACCACATACGTGATGAAGAAGGGACAACCTATGTTTTCCCAAATATTTTATAACAACTCAGTATAGATCCTAATTAACCTAACCTAACAAACAATATACGCACAATTTGTGTCCACCCATAAAAGCCCATCTTAATTAAATTGCTTTCGGATCGTCCAACCCTGACAGAGACTTTATTATATCCACGTCTCTACACCATCATAACCACTTTACGCATCGAAACAATCCAAATTAGTCCCACCAGATGGCACAGCACAGACTGACCAACCAACACACAATACAAAAGTGTCACGTAATTAAGTACGCACGCAAGTCCAACTCCAACCATTGAACTTATTACGTCGCCACGTCTCACCTTTTATTGCCCGGAATCAAGATGACCTAATGAGCATTGCCGTAATTAAAGATACTATACCTAGCGCCCCATTATACAAAACACGGATACAGCAATACACTCGTAATTATACAACGGTATGAAGTGTCTAGGGCATACGCACACCATTCTGCAGCTTCCAGCTCCGGTCATCTCATCTAAAAATCAAATTGGCACGAAGTTCTCTGATTTTATAGTCAGCACCATTGCGCTCCAGCCAGTGGCAGACGACTTAAATTCCAATTTAATTATCATTACATTACCATCATCATCATCATGGGAGATGGGACTACACCAACTGGCATACAGATTACAGATATCTATACCTACAGATACACCCTGGTCTCTGACGCGGCGTATACTCTCTCTTGAATGTCATTGACCCAGAATCTCCATTTTCGTAAGCCGTTGGCCGGCATGGCATACACAGTGAACGTCCAGCATGCTAGATACTTTATGACTCAGTTTGGAGCACTTGACATTTTCATTTCCATTTCCAAGACCAAGAAGATACGGACGGACAACAACTGTACGCGAGTATTGTATGGAGAAGATGTGCCACTGCAGATGCCAATTAAATGCCGGAGATTTTTTAAAACAGTAAATTAAATCCCGGGTCAATACAATGATAAATCTGCACAGCCAGCGCACACGACATACGTTCATGCGTTACGATTCCGATTACGATTGCGAATAGGCAAGGAACAACGTGCGTGTATCTGGCGAATCTGTGGAATGTATCTGTTGGCCGTCGTCGGTTAAAGGCGCGATGCCATTTAATGTCAACCGGAGAGAGAGAAATAAGTGTGTCGCCTTGCGTAAAGTATGTCATTATTATGTCATTATAAAGAAAACCGGTCAATTAAGATGCGTGAGTTCGTGTGGTATCTATCATAGATATCGGCCCGATATTCATTCATACCCGTATCGTTTCTCTTTATAACTGACAATCAAATGTGGTAGTCTATGATGATAAATTGGCCGGCACTGGGTTGAATTGGACGGCTTTAAATGACCGAATGATGGTAATTTTCGAGTGGAATGGAGTGTCATTATATTGAGGGCACAAACGTTTATACAAGAAGACGGCTTTGAGTATCTATAGCTACCTCGGTTGGATGGAGGTGTACTTGACATCACTTTTTGTACTCTCTTTATAGTTTTGTTAGGATTATCTCTCCAGTACAGTTTGGTTATAGGAGGATTATTTCATGTCGCAGGCACTGCCGTCTAATTGAGGGGCATTTTGCGAATTGTCAAGATGGAAAATCCGCTTATAATAAGCCATTCGGTGCTGTGCTGTTGTGAAGCATTCAACTTTTAGAAAGGATTAGGATTAAGGATGGATATTTTGTGCTTTTTTGACATTTTCTTCAACCTGGACTTAAACATAATTTTACTTTCCACTGGATAAGGGAACTAGATGAGTTCGTAACCCTTTGACATTGGTAACCTGTACCTGTATATTTGCGGTTACAATAAGACCAGTTCCGGGCTTCCGATTTGTCATAAGATTTCATTAAAATGACTGACTTGGCAGTAGATCATCCTGTCGAACTAAATTTTGTAGTAGGTACATTTTCGATGGATTTGACTTAAGCTCTATTTTTATAGCTGTATCAATAAGTACCTAATAAGCTCGCAAATTTTAAAAATTTTGTATCGCGATGGAGTATTACCTACTGCCCCTAACCGCAAAAAGTGTCAAAATTACCTGTATGTAATTTAAATAGAAATGCATCACGCAGAATTTATACTTCTTCACTAAGAATTAAACTGAATTTGGTACTGAGTATCAATTAGTAGGGACTTGGTATTAGCTGCATTCAGGGGCGTAGCGAGGGGGGGGGGGGGGGGTAGGGTTGCCAGATTAAAAAATACGAAAAGGGGGACATAGTGAGTTTTCTAGGGGGTACAAGTGTTCAAAAAGGGGAACAACATTTTTTTTAATTAAATGTTGGACATCAGATTAAAAAAAAAAGAGAAATAAAAATAAGTTTTTGGTTCGAAAACAAAAACTGACAGAGAGACAGTACAAAACAAAAACTTACAGGAGAACAACTTTTGCACGTGAAGTGAGATGTAGTTCGTGAGGGTCAAATGGATGTGAATCTTATAAAAAATAATAAAAGAAAGTATTTTAAAAGTTTTCAATTTAATGTTTTCTTTTATTGAATTTTGACTTAATAAGGGGGACAGTGGCTTGTATTAGGGGCATTTTTGTATGAACAAAAGGGGATGTCCCCTTTCACTATTTAAATTGTTTATAAACTTGTTTTCTTAATACAGCTGATGGTTGAAATTCGCGAACTGCTTCGACCTAGAAAAGTTTTCATGTGAACGGGATGTCAAAATTTGCGAATATTCGTTCGTTCGTAGATAGTTGGTCGCCGTCACTCTCATGTGAATAGTCCTTTAGGTACTGGCGTATCTCATACAAACCAAAACTATCAAAATCTTATATGTATCCCGAAGACCACCAAATCGATTGACCTCAAATTTACAGGTGATCTTAGGTATTGGCCCGGGTTATTTCCTGTGAAAATTGGTCAAAATTGGACGCAGGGCCGTGGGACCTCCCAAACAAAAAAGATCGTCTATGAAGTGAAATTCGATGATGTTAGATACAACTCGAGAACCGCTGCTGGGCCGATTTTCATGATTTCTATACAGTCGGCAAGTACTTTTTTAAGTGTTAATTGGTAGCCCGGAGAATGGTCTTGACATCATGAATTGAGATGCGGATTATTTTACAGTACAGCAGTATACCGAGTGTCCCAGTCAAGCAGTATAATTCCTGAAGTTCGACCGAACAAAAAATTCGTTATAGGGGGGAGGGGTCTATTTTGACCCCATTTTAAATTATAGCCCATTAAAGTGTGTGACTTCTAATTTGGAGGTGTAAACTAAAACTTATGTCAGGCAACTTTTTTTACATACGACCAACAGAAGTTGTAGTAAAAGCCATTTTTTGTCAGACAAAAATGGTCAATACTGAGTTACTTTTAAAAACTCTGAGAATGATTTTTTGGGATCCCTACGTTATCTCCTTTTCCAAAATCCCTTATTGGACATAATCTCTCTTTTTTGTTATCTCTTGTTCCCAAAATCTTCCGGGACGAAATCCCCTAGGTATGCCAAAATCTCCCATTTACATACAATATACATACTTATGAAATCCCTCGTTAAAATCCCATGTTCCACAGTTTAGAATCTATCCGTTTATAAACACGTAGTTTTGGCAGTAAAATTAAGCAAACAACATAATATAAACTTTGCATATACCCAATTTCGCACATATACTGCAAATCTGACAGTAAACCCAAGCAGGGGGGTCGCAGGGAGACAGCATGCCCCCCCATAAATGGGAGATTTTGCTCCGTGGGGACTTTCTCTCAGGGTCTTTTGGAGTAAGGGATTCCAGCACAAGGGATTATGGCATAGAAGATTTTGGAAAGGCGATTTTGGAAAAGGGATTTTGGAAAAGGAGATATCATCACCAACCCTACTTTTTGTGGTCCTAACAGGGACCTTTTTGGAGCAATTTATGGAATGTTTATAGCACTTGTTCGAAGTGCCTTCCTTCCATTTGAATACATTTTCGAATGCGAGTTTAAGCATTTCGGATGGCAGATTAGCAATCTGCAAACTTCTTCTCATCTCTTCTGAAACGACACTAATTTTTTTCTTGGTGCTCTTCCAGACTCTACATTTCTCAAAAATAAACTCTTTCTTTTATAGCACCCCAGTCAGGACTCAGGAGATCTAGGCGGCCAAGGGTTAGGGCCAAATCGACCAATCCTCGGTATGTATACACAAGTAGGTAGGTACTAACTTTTCGTTGGTACCGAGTATCAGAGCTAATAGGTATAGGTACCTTGTCTAGCTACTGGTATACTAGGGCAGCTTAGTACTCTACCTATACAATAGTAATAGCGATGACTAATAAAAATGTGAGAAACATAAATGTCACAATTAGCTGTCAGATCTCAATCTAATTTAATGGTATGATGGTGAGATTCCTATTGGTTCAGCTATAGCATGTTAAAAATGTCACTCTTCCAACTATCTATACTCTTCTCTTCTCTTGCAGAAGCCCTTTCATCTCATTGACCAATTTACTATATAAACGGATTAACTACACTCATTGTGGTAATAAATAACAGAAAAAATAAGAGGAAAACAGAAAAATCAATAAAAAGTCAGACAAATGAAGCATTTACTTCAATAAACATTATTCACGTCAAATTTCTTGGAACAGTGAAAGCAGTAACATTTTGTTCAAGTACACGTTCACCTACACCTCAGCATCTTCAGGTCAGCATATAGGAAAGTGGTTTCACTGTAAACTTTAGCCACACAAAAGAAACCGCCAATACACGTCCGGAAGGAGAAATGACAAAATAGCAAGTAATTTTCATTCAGACATTTCTTCTTAATTTCGCCAATCATCATCATCACGGCTTTCCCTTTTTTTTTTATCGATAAGCACATTATTAATCATAAAAGTTTTGGTCGTCTTGTTTTTTTCTTTCCTTCTTTTTGTTAAGAAGTTTTTCTTTTACAACAAATCAGCCTAACAAAGAAAATCTCACAAATTATGCTATCAATTCTCATTCATGTCATTAACTTTGGCATAAGAAATGTATCGTATTGTACAAAAGTTTTCAGATAAGTACTGAGACGCTTAGGCAATCAATATGGCCGATGAAGAAATCCTATAAATCAATTAGAATCACTAAATAGTCATAGCAAAAAAAAAAATACAGGGAACAATTGCAAAACTTAGTTTTTTCCATTCTTACCTATCGAATGTGTGCAAAAGTTCGAAAGGTCTTCTCGTGTAAATGATGGTCAACTGACAGGGTATTTTGCTTAAATAAATATGGCCGAATGACTGGAATTTTAGTTCACAGGTTGGATAAGTGGATACGAAAATAGATGAACCAGAGGGATATTTGCCGTCTTTTTTGTGTAGGTTCGTGTGAAAGTAACGAAGAAACTATACGAACTATTTTGGTATTTCGACAGCAGTTTTGTATTGAAGCAAGTAAACAAAATGAGAAGAGGTGGGGACTTAAGCAACATTTCAAATTTTTTTACAGCCGTTTTAGTTCTCAGCTTAAAGCTGGGGTGAGGCATCGTTTCGGAGGTTCGTCAGTATAGGGGTACACAACAAGGTGGTTTTATCTTCCGTCTTCTTTGAAACCTGGTGGTTACTGAAATAACTTCTAATAGTGGAAGGGGAAGCGTGCAAGGTAAGTTCCTATACAGATGAGATGACTTACATTAGCTTTGTCGTTTGGATGGATTGCGCTTGATGGCCAATCTCGCACTTTCTCCAAATCCAACAGTGACACAGGCTGCAAGGGGGCACCTCAAAGATAAGACAACATTATGCGTTTGGTTTAGTTTAGTTTTTCTTCCATGAAATAAAGTCTAAAGGTTTTTTTGCACTCTTAGGGGTGAAATAAAGCCTAAAATCGTTTAAAGGCTGCAATAAATTCGAATATCAAATGTTGGCGCCATATGGAATATGTTGTCTGGATCGCTAAAAGGTGAAAACCTTGCATAGGGTTTTTAACTTTTATGAAATAGTTCATAATCACACTATTCAAGTAACTTGTAATGACCTAGTCCAGACATAACCTATCCAAAAGTCATCAAAGTGATCAAAGTGATTCGAAGCTATTTAGCTATCCAGATGAAAGATATGTGTAGTTCTTACCTAGGCACATTACAATAGACATGATTACAGCTAGCCTCCAAAAATAAGTAACAAAATAGTATGAGCTGAGTGGTTACTATGTTTGATTGGTGGCCGAGGGGTTTCAGGCTTAGCGTAAGGTTGAGGTAAGTGTTTACCGTCAGTCCGGTTAAAATATAAAATCCCTAATTTAGTGGTTGACTATTATAACTTCTGACTTGCCTATACGATAAAAACGGCACGTCGACTTGATTAAGATCTATTATTGTACCGCTTCATAAAGAGGGCTCTCGCCCTGTAGATTCTCTACTTTTTTTTAACTTTATGTTACTGCTAGTAGAGGATTTTTTCATCCTTTCGGGGTCCAGTTAGTCCCTAAAATAAGATAATCCTTCTAGTTAAAAATAGGGCTAGAAATTGGCTTTAATGTGTTTATCTGTTTCGTCTTATTCAAGACATAGCCGGCACCCCTTTTGATTTTAAGATCATGTTGGCATTGTGATTGAATATCCTAGCCATTTCCTTTCGTTAGTTTTGATCTGATGCTTTTTAAACAATAACAACACGAAAATGTTTGTAGATTCTCATAGCGTTTCAATATGGAACGAAAAGCTCATTGATCTCAAGAAGAGCTAAATTTGATTCGACGGCTAAGAGAAATTTATACCTGAGGCATTAGGGCAGTCTCAGAACTTTGTAGTATGCCCTTATGACATTAAAAGTCAATGAAAATCGGGGAAAAAAGGAATAGATAAACCTCATCGATCACTGATGTTTTCCAAATCCGACCGTTTTGGGTCTTTGAGGACGATTAAATTGTTGCTTTTTGGTACACCGTACAGTTGTTGTCAACGATCTACTCATACCCTGTTCCTGTACCCATGTACTGTGGTCTATGTGTGCAGACATATAACTCGCGCACAGTTCATCGAAGGCTCAAAAATGACAATATTCCATGAAGAATTGCTATAGGATAAGTAAAGTAAGACTTTTGAAAGTCTCGAAAAGAATTCGCAAAGAGTAAAACGGACTAAAGGAGTAAACAAACAAATATTAATTTGCTTTGCTACGATTCTGGAAGTAACGTGCGAAGACCAAAAGGAAATGAATTCGATAGCTTCATAAAGAAAAATGGTTGTTTAACCAAGCAATATCAAGGTACGAGGTTGTTTTTCGTGGAATGGTATTGATCCCATATTTCAAATCAAAAACAGCATGACCAGATTTAAGTACAGGGTAATATTGGAGGACATCATGCTTCCGCATATGTCGAGGAAAACTTGCCCCTCCGATAGGACTTCCACGCGACACGAAACATACATCGGGCCTAATAAAAGATTGGTTTCGGAATGGGATCAGGAAGCTCTGATCTCAATTCAATTCAGAACTTATAGAATGAGTTGAATGAGCGGACATTAAAGGGTCAGTTTTTCACCAGCATGGACCAGTTGTGGGAAGCTCTACAAGAAAACTGGTTGTACCTTTGGCCAAATGTCAAAAACTGGTTAATTCCATGACACGAAGAATGAAAAAAAAATCAGCCAAATAAGGGAAGATATTACGATATTAGGGTAAGCCAACGACTACGTGTGCTTTTTAAAAACATGTTGACAACAAATAAAAATTTCATTGTTTTATGTCAACAATGATTTTTTTATTAATATTTATTTCTTAATTTTAGAGTTTTTAAATTCTTACATAAATTCTTGTTTAGTGTATTAAAATTATTTTAAAGTAAAAATAAATCAAAACTAGTGAAATTCTTTTGAGTTCAAATCAAGTTTGAAATATTATTTAAACTCGCACCCTGGGGTTCCGCGAAATAGTTTTCAGGGTTCCGCGACTTTCTTGAACTAAGAATAGTAAAACACAAAAATTTATTTTTGTAAGTATGCAATTACAAACATTTTTGCACAAAAAATGTTCCGCGGAACACATTTCCGCGCAAAAAATGTTTGACGATTATATTTTCTTTTTATTGAAGTGTGAGCTACCCATAATTTAAAAAAAAAAAACAGACAAAAATGGTGCAGCAACATTCACTTTTCAAAGAAAATTAAGAGCAACAATCTATGAAGTATGGATGCGTGTGAGTACAACTCGCGCATAGCTTTTATGAGGTACTGCACACTATCTTACAAAGAATGAACTTGGCGTGTGGGTATTGTTCTTGCACAGCTTTTGTTTCTGCATAATATCTCACAAAGAATGAAAATATAATCAGAATGAAACCCAGCCTACGACACTAACGGCCATAATTATTCACTCCGGGTGTAAATCAGGTTTAAGTTTATTTTACACCCCATCATTAATCTGCATTTTTTAACCTGACAATAAAACCTATATCCATAATATGAAATTGGAAATTTATTTGATTTGTTGTGACATCAACATTTGGTCAATTTCACAAATTTTTGTATCCAATGTGAAATTAGTATCTAGACTCGTGTACAATAATATTTAGTATGTACATTTATTTTCTAATATAATAAAAGATACATTTTAGATACTATAAAGTTAATTCCAAAATTTACATGTGGTGCCATAACCGTTGCCAAAACTAATAAAATCAATTTTTTTTATCTTTTTGCTTTTTTTTTTATATTTTCTGCGATCGAAGAAATGTCAAAAATGTTCCATAAAAAAAATTGTCAATAATATGAAATTTAGTTTTAGGTAACCCGTGATAAATTACTGAAACTGGTTTACGAACTGCAGTTTAAATTTAATCGGATTAAACGCCGACACGGTTTAAAAAACGGGTTTATTATCGGGTTTAACTACTGAGTATTATGGACTTGGGTTTAATTGTTGGGTTAAACTTACTTAAATTCGGGTGTAAGCTTTAATCCGGATTAAAGTGAATAATATGGCCGCTTTCATTCAGAAAATATGTCTCTTATAGATCTGCATTATAGATCTGATTAGATTAGATTATAGAATGAATTTTGGGTTGGTATTAGGAGTGAATATCCTGAACTTGCCAGGGTATATTAAATTTGCGCCCCCAGATATGCGAATAGAGCTTTCGGAGATAGAAGTCAATTAAAAAAAAACTTAAATCAAACAATGAAACAGTTTCATTATTCACAATAACCTTAAAAAAATTGGTTTTGAAAAGTGTTGTTTTTCATTTTTTATATCGTTAAGCGTTGGGGTTCCGAAATATATTTGGGCCTTGTTGAGGGTTCCACCGCTTAAAAAGTTTAAGAACCTCTGGTTCAAGGTATCTTGGATGAAACTATATATAATTCCAACATGTGTCATCCACAAATCAGCGCAGAACACATTACTAATCAGAATCATAGGCTAAAGAATGCAGTCTTGCTGTGGGTATATTGTGAATTCAAATCTAGAATTCTTCCAACAACCCCCGCCAATGGAAAACGTGACACTTGCTGTCATCATAAGCTTACACAAATTAAGTGACACCGTGTATACTGTATACAGATTGCTGCATTTACTTCAATAAGTAAAAGTCTCATAGACACGTTTTTGTCTTGACTTTTTATCGTCGTCACAAGATTTCGATATCATTACCCCAAAGGTATAGGGTGTTTTATTGCAGGTTCTTTCTCATGCATAGCTAACATAGGTAGCAACTTTTTACCTCACGGATCCGTCTTGGAGTGGAATCGGGTAACTATCACGGACAATCCGCCGGAGTACTAAGTACGGACGCTGAGTCTTGCTTTCACATACTCATAGATAAAAAAATAAATTAGTGCTGTCGCAATTCGAATTTTAAATACCTACCCTAGCGCTATTTAATGTCTACAATTCCAAAGATTCTCCTTTTAAATATCGATATCCCCTCTCCAAGTAGTGTAATTAAAAAATGTTAAATGGCAAAAACAAGCAATCACTATAATATATACGCTGACAAGCCCCACAATGTCACGCATAATTAAAACCAAGATAAACCAGAGAGACGCAATTTAATCAATCAAAACACCTTCTGGAGTAGAAAAAAAGCAGTCAATATACACGAGTTAGATGGTAGATAAATATCTCCGATTAGCATGAGACAACTTGACCTTAAAATCCACACAGCGCACTATTTATTAATGAAAAGCGAAAAAAAAACATAAAAATTGTTTAAACTGCCGTTTATTTAAATTACCCTCCCTACCTACATATATGCTGAAAAGCGGTATTTTTTTGAATAATTACTTTTACGTTCGGCATTCATCTGCGTTTGACTAGTTATACTCATGGAGATACTGAATACTGGATTCATTCTCGAAAAGAAGAAAAATCACACACAAAAGTATCTTATTACCATAAAAGCAATGGTGTTGGCATCGGGCCTAATTAAAATTCAACACACAAACAGGTATAGTTAGGTGAAGCTGGGTGAAGCGCAGCAACCAGGGTATAATGTCATTCTTGGAACCGCACCGCACCAGAGACTACATTAACGATTGTCGTATAGTAGGTACGCACTACGCAGGACTATTATGCGTATGCGGAAGATACGATCAATGCTATGGAAAATGAAATTGGTGACATTAATTTGTTGGTGCGATATACACATATACCTACAATAAATGATAAGGACAATAAAAGGCGCTCAATTTATTCGGAAAAGTTTTATGGTAAATGTTAGTCGTTTATTGTGAGTAACATGATGGACTACGGGACATTTGATGGCGTTTTTCTTTGGCTGGTATTTTCATAATAAATTGATGAGGCAATCAGTCAAATTAAATGTGTTTTGTTAGCTGTAGTAAAAGAGAACAATTAAGGGATAAATAGGTAATCAAATCGAAGCTGTACGAATAATGGAAACATGTATCTTGTTGGATAGATAAATTACTGCGAATAGCAGGGTGTAATTTTTATTTTGTTGGTTAGTGCAATTTATTGACCAACGTACATGTTCTAAAAATAGTTGTCTGTAAATAGAGAGGGAGAGTTGGGGGAGTGTCCTAATCAGTATCCTGAGGGAAACATATTTTTTCCTTAGTGCAGATATGAGTGTCATATTATGTCCCAGAGGTCTGGTGGAGGGGTGTATCAGTGACAGTTTCAGATGAGACAAATTTATGGTTTCATATGCGGGTCATGTTGCCCGTGGGCCGTGGTGTGTGGGAGATTCTCTAGAAAAGGCTCTCTTTCACTCTTCGAAAGTGTCGCCTAGTTAAATATAAGGAACAAATTATGGACATTGAATTGTTACGAAAAATGCTTTGCTTTTAAGGGCTTTAAAGGATTTTACCTCTTTATAGAAACGATGATGTATTTCAAGATAGTATTATATTGGCTAGTTGGTTTGAGGTGGTCCTCGATTAGGTGAACTTGGACCAAAGTCCATTATATGCTGCCATAACGAAGAACAAGTGGTTAAACTCGCTACTGAGTTATGAAGCTGCAAATGTGTTTCACATCGGAATAGTTAAGATCATTAAAATCGTGGAAAAGGTACCATTGCAAAAACTAGGGACTTCAGGGCAAGTGCACAATTGTCATACCCTCTTAATCAACTTTGCATCTCCTAAAGAAATCACTATCGGCGAAGTTCATGTCTACCTATCATTTGTTTATGACCTCTACTATGGTGTCGCAGTGGTATCGCTCTCTATTCGGCCATTTTATCTGATAGCAATGTTGCATCAATCCTACCGATTCCATCTAGCTACTTCCCATTCATATCATTGTAGGTAAGGTATGTTATGTAGCAGTCGGGACCGGCACTATCGATGTGAGAGGTTCTTGTCCAGGAATTGGCGTGCAGCCAGTGAAATGACAACAGATTGAACGAACCTTTTTTGGATGTATTAGGTCACTTCATCAAAAACTTAACACCAACTCATCAAAAAGATTTGGTCGTAAGGAAGAATTCCTAATGTCAATCACGGCCCTATTCCACAAAACAACTTATCAACTTTTCACTTTTCATTTATCAAATTTTTCGCCAATTTGCAAAACTTTTCGTTCTTCAGAACTATAAAATTTGATAAGTGATAAGTTGAAATTGATAAGTGTAATTTGCAAAGACTTTGCAAATAATTATGCTGTTTCATTCCACAAAAACTGTAAATTCTATTTTTACAAAGCAAATTTTGATAAGTTTGTCAAAAGTTTGCAAGGTAAACGATCGCTTTGCAAATTCATATTGCTATAACTAGTGAAGCTTTCAAAATGTTAAGACGTGAGTTTTTGTTCCACGATAGTGAAGACGCGGTTATAACGAGAAATTATAGAGACCCAATTAATTTTTCGGGACTACAAAACTTTAAATTTAAAGAGTGCTTTCGTTTAAATCAAATTCAAGTTGATTTCCTTTTAAATAAAATTGGAGAAAAATTATAGCACAATAAACAGCGCAGTCATGCTTTGTAGGCTTAAAATCAACTGCTACTGTGCTTGCATTGGATCGGAAATGGTTGCCAGTACCATGGAGTTGCAGCTATGTATGGTGTTGCAAAATCAAAAGTTTGCAGAGCCATCCATAGAGTTGTCGACGTTATAATAGACGTGTTATTACAAAACACAGTGCGGTGGCCCGATGACGTCAGTGGTATTGCTGAAAAGTGTTTTATGATGGATTGATTCCCTTGTGTGTGTGGTTGCGTGGATGGCACAGTCATTAAAATTGATGCGCCTACAGTACACGATGAAGGATATGTGGACCGGTATGGAAATCACTCATTAAATGTGATGAATTGATGATGATATGCGGGCCAGACTCAGCGTTGCCATAAGTGCAGATTTGTCTGAATTTTGAAGATTTTCACCCCAGCCGCAGACTTTTAAAATCTCAAAATCTGGCTTGCAGATTTTGTCTGCATATATTTAATTTGTTTAGTGATTCTGAACTTCATAGAAGAGAACAGAAAAGTAAATGTTTTGGGTTCCATGAGTTAAAATGTTGTATACAACTGTTCCACTTTTGGTTTTATTAGGCTGTACTGAAATAGACTCATTCAGTCGCACTAACCTTTCAAAATTAGATCTTTTGTTATCGCAAAATTTATGAATCCGATTTTCTTTAATAGAAATCTGCAGATTTTTTTCTGCATAATTGCAGTTTTGTCAAAATATTTTCATGGCAACACCCCAGACTACACATTTTACAGTGTAAATGCAATTTGGCCGGGCAGCGTTCATTACTCAAGGGTAGAATTCGGCTGTAAGTCAAAGATTTGACAATAGATGGAGACCATGAAGAATGTCCCTCGCATAGGTCAATGTTTTTTGGGCCGACCGACGCCAGTGGCAGGGATTGGGCTGTTTATCTAATTTATTAACCTTCAAAATGAAATTTAAACTTAAATATGTTCTAAATACATATTTACAATAACTTTATAAAAATTTATTGTTTTGAAAACTAGCAAATAAAATATCTATTTTTTCTTTAATCACATGTAACACCGCAAGTTTTTTTCAATTTTTATTTTGCGGTTCATTTTAACAAATTCTATTTAGCAATGCAAAGTGAAAAGTGATAAGACAGAAATGCAAAGAGGATTAAATGCTTTGTGGAACACTTTGCACACTCACTTTGCAGGAGAGTGCAAAGACTTTGTAAAGAGTGCAACGTCTTTGCACAGAGTACAAAGGCTTTGCTAAAATTTGCTTAGTGGGGAACCTTCACCGTCAAAACCTCAAATAATTCGCTTAAACACTTAATTTACCCATACAGAAGCCAAAAATGGTTTCAAATTTGTTTAAGAGGCCAGCCTGACCTGTTCCAAATTGTCGCAGAAGTACCTTCCAACGTGTTTCCTTCTATTCCAAGCAATAGCTCGGCAATCACAGAGAAGATAAGTGTCTGTATTTGTTAAACCTAATCTCCTAGAGTGCACAGAGAATATCCCTATCACCATTCGTAGCTTTGATCTGCTGAGTCTTAATATTTCGGTTAAAACATTTTCATTTGAAAACAAATAGTAATCGTCTGAAAACATTTATTTTAAAGAATTAATGACCGCAACGCCGATTCTCAAAATTCATCTACATGTATGTTTTTTTTTTTTGTTTTATGGATTTATTCTTTCCTTCTACTCCATTGTTGGTAGAAGGAACACCTTTTTCAGACGATTACTATTTGTTTTCAGACGTTTTGAAATTGTTTCAGACGTTTCCAATATCTGATTTTCTGATGATTTCTATTTATTTTCAGACGCTTTTTCGATTTTTGCCGACGTTTCCAATTTTTTTTTTCTGACAAATAGGTACCTACTATTTATTTGTAGACGAAAAAATTGTAGCCTTAATCAGCCCTATCGAGGTATCCGATCGGAACGGAATTTTTTCCGCTACGCATACTCCGTCAGAGACTGAAATTACATTCGATTTATCAATACTTCACTGCAAATCGTAGTAAACAAATTCCGCAAACAATTCCTGTCGGAGCATATCGGAAGAAAATTCGTACGAAGCTGTCAAAAATATCGGTAAAAACGCACTTGATCGCACTGAAATGCCAGTGTGCCTTGCATATTTGTAGAAAAGAAGTTCCGAAAAGCTGTTCGGAAGAATATCTCGAAACAAAAATCCTCCGATTCGTATTCGTATGAAATCGGAGAATTTTCCGTTCCGACGGATACCTCGATAGGGCAGAATATTTCTATAGATTTATTCCGATCTTTCTCAGGCCAAAATGTCTTTGAGAACCTGTGACCTTCTATTTGTGACCCTTTTTTCAGTTTTCTCGAGAATGATTCTCTTGATCACGGCTTTTGGTGGTCTTATGCCCTTAATCGTTTCATTTTGTGGAAGCTCTGCTACGTTTTTGGCCAGAACATCGGCCCTTTCGTTACCCTCAATACAGTGTCCGAGTACTCAACACAATCTGGCATGGTTCTACGCGCATAATGCTCTGAAGACTGTGTCAATTATAGAGGTATCGGTTTGCGCTCCTACCAGTGTGTTTTTAGGCCTAGTAAGACCAAAACCGACCAAATATTCGCACTATATGGCAGATCCAGCAGAAAACCCAAGAAGTCGATACTCGCACATCTCATCATTAGTTTTAAGGCCGCATATACCAAAATGTATAAAGGTTAACCATGCCATGTTTAGTTTTAACATTTCTGGGCAAAATTATTTTAGACAAAGTGATGCGCTGCGTTGTGTAGGCGCAGTAGCGTAGTGGTTAGTGTGCTGGACTACTGTGCGAGGGATCCCAGGTTCGATCCCCGGAAAAACACAAATTACATCTTAAGGTTTTTTCTACTGCGCCACCTCTCGCGAACGTCTGACAAACATCCGAGAGTATAACTGTCCTGAAAAAGCTTCTCAATTCAGCCGTTCGGACTCGGCATAAAAAATTGTAGGTCCCTTCCATTCGTTCCAAAAATAGAAACTCACACAAAACGAATGGTTGCGAGAAGCTAGGCCTTGGGTGTCTACCGCCTGTTGCGCCGACTATTTATTTATTTTTTATGCGCTGCGTTGTATGTTCATTATTGAATGAATTGTGTGAAATTCAAAAGCCAACTTACTACCTTTCAAAAGACCGTCCAATTACATAGTTGCGTATACGCCGCTGACATTGACATAATTGTTGAAACATAGCGAGTTGTCACTTGTGCGTTTGCTAGTATTTCAAATATTTGGTCCCGTTTACAGCCTTCAGAGGAGGAGATTCAATAACGAACTATATTCGTGGTACCATAATAGGGTTAGTGTCCCATTTCTAGAGATTGACTAAAACTTAAGTGGATTTTTAAACACTTTTGACATTAGCCAGCATAAGCTCACTCCGCTCGAAACGCGTCAAATAGCAAACTGGTATACTTTCCCACACTTGTTTCAAAAACGTGACGATGTTTAACTGTTTTAAAAGCCTAGTTAATTTAAGAATTAAATAAAGGTAAGCTAAATCAACTTAGGATTTGGTTGTCAATTTGACAGATAGATTTTAAATTGAGATTTTAGGTTATTTTCCAACTTATGCAAATGCAAATCCTTTTAAAAGGGCAAACACGAACACTTATGAAAAGAATGGAAACGGTGTGCATGAAAATATTAAGAAACCTCACTCAATTTGTCTCGCTCCTCACAGCAAACCATTTGACATTTACAATTATTGTAGGTAGATGCAGTGTCGTCCCAATGGACCTTCTTCCTTAAGTGTCAGAAACAAAAATAAAACAAATAAAGGTAAACACCGCTTACCTATTCCGTATTGCATTTGATAATAAATTGACGCAAAAGGGTCAATAAAAGCAATCATGTCACCGAAATGTGGGTTGGGAATTTGACATTGACAGTGGGATGCCATTAGGACAAAAATATAAAACAATCGGAAAACCAGTTAAGTTGGAATTCAACCTTTTCAGTGTGCCCAAGAGAGAAAACCGTGCGCATAAATGGGAATGACAGCTCAAAGCCGTTATAAATGTCAATAGAGCTGCACTGGGAACTCCTGATTGTTAAAAGTGTATTAGTAGGTATAACACATTTCTGCATTTCAAACTGACATTCGGATTGTCAAGGCCATTCAAAAAAATGCATAGTCACCTGAACTTAAACTACTACTCAAAACATTCAGAGTGATTTGGTGTTCAGGTTTTTACTTGACAGACAGGCTTTTAAAATACATAATCGAATCTGTTAAAGGCGAATGCAGATACTTTTTTTTATAAAAAAAAATCTCGTTTTCTCTCCTGTCATACCAACTAATTCACATAACGGAATTGTGACTCTTTCAACAAAACACAGCACACCGACACCGCTTAACTGATTTTATCTCCCACATAAATTAATTCCCCATCGAACAATACCTATACCTACAAAAAAACCGACGACCTGGAGTTCCATTCCAATTTCCAAACGCCAAACCAGTTCCCGGCGATGATTATTTATGAGAAAACTCTAAAAAAAAAATCAATGTACCCAATGAACAGACAAGATCGTGAAAGTAGGGATCCCATCCCAATCCCAGTGAATGCAACCAAAAAAAAAATTGGACATCCATTGAACAGTAAAAAGGGACCCAACAATTCCATTTTGTATTTGTTCCCTTTGTGTGGCGATTGTTTGCGCTTCATCGGAATATGACGCGACGATGATGAAGATGCTGAG
The DNA here is from genome assembly GCA_955612985.1 of Cheilosia scutellata. Lineage (NCBI taxonomy): Eukaryota > Metazoa > Arthropoda > Insecta > Diptera > Syrphidae > Cheilosia > Cheilosia scutellata. The sequence continues at coordinate 89,829,408 of OY015311.1, forward strand.
TGACAGCTTATATACGGGGAGCATCATCATTGCTGGCTGACCTTTCGACTGAAGAGGCTCTCCTCTCGCACACAGCGTGTATTATTTAAGATGAACAATAATTAAATTTTCTATTGCATCATCATCATCAAATAAAAATGATAATCGAATTGAGTTTGAGTTGGAGTCGCCACGCCACCATCTCTTCAGATTGCAGCGAAAGACGACCGACAGACATGACGACGAGGGAAGTGTTCACAAATCGCTGCCACTTTATTGCTAACGTATTTATTCCAGCATAGTGTTGGGTAATGGGCATGCCTGCTGTTGCAGAGGCTGACAGCTGAGCTGCCATTGTAAAATGTCAGAGCTAAGTACACACAGATAAACTGATGGAGCCCAGTGAAATGAAATAGGTGCCGCAACCCGCAACCGTGGAGATGCTCTTTCTCCAAATGCCAACCAACCGAGGAACCACAGCGTAGTAGTCGACACTTTACAGATTGTCATTTCAGTTTTCTTATTACATACATACAATTATATGTAAGTTCCTTATTTATGCAAATGTCATGTACACGCCAGTGGTAGTTGTAGGTATTTTTGTGTGCATATATTGATGTACTACCTTTGTGAAGCCGGTAACCGCACTGTATGTCCGGGATATGCAATGCATGCATATAGCTGAAGGCGAGATTGCGATTACACTCGACAGAGTGTAAGGGATTGAATTACTGGGAGGTGTAAGCGAGTCCTAAAAACAGGTGCTTCAGCTGCCACATAAAATGTGGCAGCCAGGGATGTGCGATGTGTGCAGTGAAATTCAACGCTCTGAATAATTTAATTGTAACACTATCTGGGAGTGGAATTCAGTTTTATTTTATTTTTTTTTATGGAATACGAGACAACGGGTCATTCACTGCGATGGAAATGGTTTGTGTAGAGATGTTCAGATGTTACATGAAAAGAGGACATCGTCACTGCCAGTGGAATTGATTCGATCACTGATTGGGAGGATGCGGTTGTCACCTATAGATTCTGTCCATAAAAACACCGACGAAAAGGACTTCCCTAGTGCATGACACTTTATATTTTCAATAGTCTGACACTGATAATGGTTTCAGTTGGAAAGCGACTGACAGATTTTGAAAATTGTACTTCAATAACTTTTATGTATAATTGTAGCATTGTCCGAAAGTCTGGAACACATTTTAAGACCCATTTCTAGACTTAATAATATCACGATTCTCATTTACAGAGGAATTGATGAGCAGTCATCCTGCGGCGCTTAAAAAAAATGGGACTTTTATAGGCATCTTCGGGCTAGATTCCCACGACCATTGAAATGGTTGGTTGAATGAAAGGGACCTACAATTTACAAGCTTTTCCAGGACAGTTATACTCTTGGATATATATAATACTCTGTTGGCCAGACGCGAGATGTGGCGCAGTGAGAAAAAAACCTTTCTTGTTTTTCCGTGGATCGAAACTGCTCATTCGTACAGCTCCACTGCTCTCAACTTCACCTAGTACTGCGATTTTTTTAATACTCCTGAATCCTACGACATATTTCCTATTTCTTTTAGATACATATATAGATTCGTATTGCACTTGAAATAAGCTCAGTGATCGGTCAAGGTTGTTTGATTTATTACAGTCCAATCAAAACATCCGAGCTAGCTGTCACTGGTGCGTTTGCGAGTATTAGCACAGAAGCGGCAAAAATGGGTTTAGTGGCGATTAAGGGGAAAATAAAATACATGCTGTCAACAAGAATGGACACACAACATCGATAAATCGGACAGAACGACACGATAGACAGCTATAACTTTGAGGTGGTTAGCGACTTTGTCTACCTCGGCTCCGCTATAAACTCTGATAATGACACCATACAGGAGAAATCAAACGAAGAGTTACACTTGCCAACCAGTGTTTTTTTGGCCTAAGAAGGCAACTGCGGACTAGTAAAGCCTTGTCAAGAAACACTAAAGAGACTCTATGTAAGACCCTCATCATCCCAGTCCTGCTCTATGGCGAGAAAACATGGACGTTAACAAAGGCGTTTCTATCGCAAAATTCTTCGAGTGGTTTTCGGTCCCGTTTGCGTTGACGGGCTTTGGAGGAGGAGATTTAACTTGGTCAGAAAAGAACGTTTCAGACGACTAAGATGGCTAGTAGAACGAATGAACACCAACGCTCTGGCCCGAAGAGTCTTCGATTCCAACGCGGTAGAGGAAAACGCACAAGTGGAAGGGGACCTCAACCAACATGGAGTGCGCAGTTGAAGGCGGTTAGCCAAAGATCGGGCTAACTGGGGAGGGGTGTTGGTTGCGGCCCAGGTCCATCGCCCCGAGATGCTTGCAGATGTATATTACTACTTGCCGTATATTCGAGATACACCTTATTTTAAAAACTACGTTACGAAGATGTGTTATGGAATCTGAGTCATCAGGCAGGCTTTCTCTAGGTATACCTAGGAAGAGATGGTTTGATCAAGTTCGAAGGTTTTTTTTTTTTACCCGTATGTGGATTGCCACTCATAACTTAGAGCTTGTGTTAAAAGATCGAGAGTTACGGAGGAACACTTGAGCATTCTACATCCGCGACACTTGCTATGGATCGACTAGACTAGACCTTTTAAAATAAATGAATGATGAATGGCTTCAGATTGACGGATAGCACTTAGCAGCACCCCATGTGACGAGCTTCTATCGAACGGTGTCTGAGACAGGCTTTCTGGTAGTTCCAGGAAAGTCCCTTATTGCAATTGGCCTACCAGAAGGAATATCCATGAAAGGTTGTCAACCTCTCTGTTATATTCAATAATGGATTTGATTGGCCTGAAATGTTCATTGCTCATTGCCCTGACATCAGGGGAATAATGACTTCCCAAATGCGCTAGTTTCTCCTTTTTTTTAATGGTGCCTAAGCTAAGACACCAAGAAGTAGCAGAGGGTAAAATGGGGATTGTCTCTTTAGAAAAGGAAATGTGAAAATTTGATGCTTTAATTTAATGATTGTCAGTCACAAACATGAAGTGTAAGTGCTCACACATTATCTGTAAATGATAACTTGTGGTCTATCGTCGCCGTGTAGGTGGCTTTTCGATTAAGGTTGTATCAGGGTATGTAAACAAATAGAATTATATGGGGTACTGGAGTTAAACGAATCCAACAAAAGTTCAGTATACTTCAATCTGTATGGTGTGTCATATCGCCCCTTACACTCAACTGTGAATTCAGCACGCTATTTGAGGATTTTTATATGCCAACTGATAAAGCTGTGGAACTGGAGCTGGAGGAAGTGTGGTTTCATTACAGCCAGAGTTTTAGTGGACTTTTTGAGAGAAACCTTCTCAAAGTGGCGGTGAGGACTTGTGATTTTCCATTTTCTTTTTTGTGGACTTACCTGAAGCAATGAGTCCATTATGATGAAAAGTATTATGTAAGACTCCGGGTATCTAGTCCTTGTTTACAAAAATTGTACTGAAACTCCAGACAGGCACAGGACAATATTCGAGCTGAATTTCCCAATATAAAACTCGGCTTGCTGAGAGTGCGCACGACAATTTTGGTTTGACGTTTTATAGGTATCACTCGACGTATCTCAATCCCGGTTTATCATTCCAAGCAGACTTAAGTACAAAGTCTTAAGCTATACAGCGAAAGCCTTATAATGATCGGCATTAGTACAAGAAAACGACAGTTCTAAAGTAGTAAGCTTTCATTAATTCTAGAGAGGACATTTAGGCAATGACCTTAGTACGACGTTTAAATCATATTTTTCGATTTCGGTGAAAATAGAAAATCAGATCATCCGTCAGTATGTACACCTTGTACATTAGACCTCATCGGAAAACGAGCAAAAGCTGATCCACACTCGATATAAACAAGGGAATGGGTATATCCCCTTATCAAAACACAAAGAACCAGATCGATTATACACAGCGACGAAATGCAGGTGGCTAGTATTTTAGACTTCCGCGCATTCCGAGGTGCCAACATCGACTTGTACTGCTTCCCATTCCCAGTATAGAAGGTTACAAATACCTCGAAGAATTTAAAACATACCGGAATAAATTTAATCACAATCTTCTAAGAAGTTCTTGTATTATAGGATTTCCTACAGTAGCTGATACCTGTGATTTTCATGAGATGCTATCTACATATTTGAGTTTCACTTATGTAGTATGGCTCATGACAAATTTGTATGACAAACCAGACACGGAACCAAGAACGCTTTTAACAAATGATCACTTAGCTAATAAATATTCATCGCCCACAATATAATATTCTCACATCCATACGTACATAACTGAACAACAGATAACCTGTCTGGGAATATAATAATTATTACTATACCGGCAGCTATTAGCACATGAGCTATAAATGCTGATTTATTTGTCGCCTCTTACTCCTTACGTCTATAACATCATATTAAATAAAATAATTTGTATTTAGTACATTTCGTAATGCGACGTAAATAATGTCGACATAAAAACTAACGCGAAATTTTGTTTTACTAAGAATCTATGACTCCGAAAGGACACTGCCCTTTAATCATGCCAATCGCCTCCGATGAATCCACGAACAATTAGCACAATAATTACCACATGGGTCATAATTGACTAAAATCAAAACAAAAATATTTAATTTCCCTCCATTTACCGTTAAAACTATATGCAACTTATTAGTCTTTTTATACTAATAGAATCAGTTTTGGAGAGAAGATAAGTTGTATATGCCATCATCAAACTGAGCCGACTACAGTTGGAATGTTTCCTTGAAATCAGAAACCAAGTTGATTGAGTATGTGTATGAGTAGTCTTAGGACCACTAAATATGTTTATATAGTTTTGTCGCCAATTTTTAATGAATATATGTCAGCAGAGCAGGACTAACTGGTTTTTGTATGGGAGGCATACGAAATCATACCAAACATTTTATGACAGTCAAAACATGTTACAGCATCGGCTAACGGGTATTAAGACTTCCATTCGGCTTTTAAGCACAAATTTGCAATTTAAATTCGGAAACAAGTTTATAGCCATTTCAACGTATAGTTTATTATTTGCAATTATCAATACTAACTGATTGAATATAAGTATAAAAGTGACCCAAGGCTGTGTATCTATTTTTAAATGAATATCTAACCAGCTTTTAATGTCAAGATTTAAGCGGTCTTTTTGTTAAATGACAAGACATGACAATTCTAAGGGTACATGTCCTTCGGTTTTATGTCCTTCGTATACAGGAATTATCGAGATCCATGGTTCCAAATGGTTCTGCCTACTTTTGGAGGTCTCCTTCTTATGTGTCAAGAATCGATACGCTCCCTTGAAGGACGATGGCAGCAATGGTCTACGCAATTTGGGCTGCGTTAATAGCTGCGCGTCTGCATTCATATATGCAAGTGCGTTTGAAGTTATAAATTGTCGAATTCCGCATGTAAACGGACTCTAAGATTGTTCTAAGTTGGATACAATGGAACGTGCAGCGACGGAAACCCTTCGTTTAGAACAGTATCGATGAATTCAAGCGGCTGAGGGACATTTCCCAATTTAGCCATTCTAAGGAGAAGGAGAATCCAACGAATCTTCTTAGGAGAGAAATTAGAAGAACCGCACATATCCTTTGCTAATTTTCACTCTGAGGCAGTGGCTGAGTGACAACTATATAGCCGTTTTGTGACCAATCAGCAGCTGGAACCTACCGCCGTCGCTTGTTAGCCTTGTTAGCCTTTAAATCCAGAACATAGAACAACGCTAGGTTCGTTGGAGGAGGGTAGAGTCTTAACAAAGTCTGCAAAAATTTGCAAAAGACAACAAAAAATAATTTTGGGATGGACTTTTGCCTGTAATCATGAAATAAAATGATAGAAGAGTGAAGCTCCCGAACAAGGAAAGCATTTCTTGATTATCTTGAGTAGCAAAGTGCGGCAGTTGGTCAAAAAAAAAAAAAACAAGTGAAAGTGTTATCATCGGCCTGGCCGATGCTTTGATACCCTCCACTGCATAAAAGTAATGCAAAATGTTTGCCAGTCTAATGTTGGTTTTGGGAGGTACCAGAACTACCTGACCGACATAGCCCATTTTTAATACCAACCTGAGGACCGTAAAAATAAGATCTTTCACAAAATTTCAGTCGCCTAAGTCGATTCGTTTGGACGCTATTGTGATTTCAACAGACGTAGAGACACATGGGTCTAATAGTGGTTTTGTATGGGAGGTACCAGAACTACCTGACCGACATAGCCCATTTTCAATACCAACCTGAGGACCGTAAGAATAAGATCTCTCACAAAATTTCAGTTGACTAAGTCGATTCGTTTGGACGCTATCGTGATTTCAACAGACGTAGATACACATGGGTCTAATAGTGGTTTTGTATGGGAGGTACCAGAACTACCTGACCGACATATCCCATTTTCAATACCAACCTGAGGACCGTAAAAATAAGATCTCTCACAAAATTTCAGTTGACTAAGTCGATTCGTTTGGACGCTATCGTGATTTCAACAGACGTAGATACACATGGGTCTAATAGTGGTTTTGTATGGGAGGTACCAGAACTACTTGACCGACATAGCCCATTTTCAATACCAACCTGACGACGGTAAAAATAAGTCCTCTCACAAAATGTCATTCCCCTAGGTCAATTCGTTTGGACGCTATCGTGCTTTCAACAGACGGACAGACAGACAGACAGACGGACAGACAGACAGACGGACATGGCTAAATCGATTTAGAATGTGATCCTGATTCAGAATATATATACTTTATAGGGTCTCCGGTGAATCCTTCTTGGCGTTACAAATGTAATGACAAAGTGAATATACCTTCCTGTGGAGGGTATAAAAAGCATGAAGGCATGCAAGGTGTACAGGAGAACTATTAGGGATTACTTGCTTTCCAAAACTTTGCCTATCGAAAGGATGACTTTATCGCTACTATTTGTTGTTTTTGTTGCTTTTATTTATTTAAGCTTTATTAACAAATAATAAATGTTGTGCTAATATAAGGACTGTACGAGAAAAAAATCCGGAAACATTTGCGCGGTCTGACAATAATGAAATATGACATCGCCGCAGTCCCGTTAAATTTTGATCACATGCATTAGATATAAATTATTTGATCTTCAGGCCATGTGTTAACTGGGATAAATAACATTATCTTCGGATAATTTTCTATCAGTGTTGAAAACGAATTTTCAGCTGTCAGGAATTTACCCTACTCTGGGAGCAAGATAAAAAAATATCCTATATGCTAATATTTGACATTTTCTTTTGCTTGAGTTTCGCTAAAATAACACCGTAACATTCGATAAATATTTGTTTTAAGATTTGCGTTTGGTGCACTTCTCTTTTGACACTCATAACTCATAAGTGTCGGAAAATTAACCGAAGATAATTATTTATGGTGGCCTAAAAAAGTTTAGAAATAGTAGTTTAAAAAAAAATGTTAAGCATAATTCGTTTCTTTCAGCATTAAAAATTGTCAGGCCCTAGTTTCTCTTTCCGGATTTTTTCTCGAACAGTCCTTAGTCCTTAGTACAAATTTTACAGCGCTGGATACCAAGGCCTTCGACTCTACATTTTAAATAGAACTATAATTTATTTATTACCTAATTCTAATGAAGAAAATAAGGAATAAACTATATATCTCATAATATTATGTAGAAAGGGAAGAAGAAGGAGTTGGGGTAGTTGAGAGTTGGGAGATAGACTACTTAATTAAGCTTGAACGGGTCTATCTGAATGGAGCTGCAGAGGTGGCATTGTGGGCAGCTGTCATTGGTGAATAGATGTCCATGGGTTAGCAGAGTGTGGCCCAACTTTAGGCGAGTAAAAGCCTTCTCATATTATTCGGTACGTTATGCGGGTAAAATGCTGCTGTTCCGTACGGGTTTACAGATTTATAATAGTGGGCGTATATGGACCACTCCTCTTTTTATTTTATTTGTGCATAAGCTTAGATGTGTTTTTTGTATCTCTTTTGTTAAAAACAAAGTGAGTGAGTAAAGGTTGGTTAACCGCATTTCTAGCTTCTGCATCTGCGTCTTCGTTCCCTTTTATTCCCATGTGTCCGTGTACCCATAGAAGTGTATATGTTTCCTTGGTTCCTGATTAGTTTATCCCGGATGTTTGTTACAATCGGTGTTTTATTTTTGCTATTAGTAATCGCCATCAGGGTAGGGAGGCTATCTATCGTTGCTTTTAATTTTGTTAACTCGTCTCATTCTACTTCTATGATTAAAAGTAGGTACGCCGCCTCAACAATATTCCATTTTCAGGTGTCCAGCGGTGGGAGCTTTGAATTTTGAATTAATGAGGAGTATGGTTTATTGTTTTTAAACGTTCCATTGGCAGAATTTCCTGCGTACTATATTATCCAATAATCCTTCCAATTTGCATCGAACTGCTTTCGAGTTGCGCGACCGTAATTCTATCTGGAACAAAGAGATTACCCAAGGAGCTGAAATGTAATGGAGTTTTAGAACGTCACTATGGGGTAGTTTCTGGGAAGGACTGATACGAACCATGCACAATTTACGAAAGGTAGATCATTCGAACATGTTTCATATGAAGTGGTTGGGTTGAAGTCGCGTAAAATGAAAATTGGCTGCAAACCATCGTGGAAAAATTCGAACATTTACACAGGAAGCTTATAGAAATGCAGACAAGAAAACTATGCAACCTTTCTAGGGAACGATATAAACAAAATTTACGGGGGCGGTCTATGCGACAATAGGAATATGCGAAGTATGTGTCACAGCTAAATATTTTTTCGAAAGAATTCTTAATGTTGGAATGGGTTATTATTCACTTATAATAAAATTATGTCTAAGGCTATGGACAGAGTGAGCGCGAGAAGCGGACCGAAAGCTAAAGCTAAAGATTCTAAGCTATAAGCAAAGCGAATGGTGTCCATAATAAACGCTAACATTAACGCTTCGGAAGTGCATCAAAATTAACATACATCCTTGAATTATGGAAATGGATTGGAGAGGACTTTCCATTAAATACCTAATTTATTTTTCAGCCATTCATTGTTTGGAAAAAACAATATATTAAAAATTACGTAATACATATGACGAATTTTATCATCTTTACAAAGAAGACATCCGAAAACATCCCGTAATACTTTTGAATGTCATTAAAAGTATATTCGATTATATCCCCAAATCTATTGAAAGCTTCGTTTTAGCTTGAGTTTCTTGCTAAAAAACTGAGCAGAAGAGTTTATTCGCTTTTAGTTTCGCTTAGCATGTATATTAGCATTGAGTCTACTATGGCCATCAGTGCAATTAAAATGTATGGGCGCTGTTTATTAGCTTTGACCTGTCAAACCTTAGCTTTAGCTTTTCGCAAGCACTCTGTCCGTAGCCTTAGATAGATATGCCGCCTAAATGACTTCTCTTGGGAAATGCGAAACTATAACGCTTCAACACAGTCCCGAGATTCTTACAGGTTGGTGTTATAAAAGTGTACTTTCGTTGCTAGCTTATACAATAATGGTGCCGCTTCCAAAAATATATATTTTTTTTTTTTTTTTTTTTTTTTGTCGGAGGTTGTTACTATCCGATGGAGCACTCAGACACAACTACTGGTCCATTGTACTGCCAAACAGACACCTTACATTGCTGTACTTAGTTTTCCCGTCTTTCGAAGAAAGATAAGAAGGAGCTTAAGTGATGAAGAGCTTAGATGTTCGGCACTCACCACGTCAGCCCCAAAAATCCGCCACCTGATGCGAGCAAAGGCAGGACAACTACAGAGGAAGTGTTCCGCCGTATCATCGTCCTCTCCACAAGCAGGACAGATGGTGGTGTCGCTCAAGCCCAATACATTTAAGTGTTTGGCGAAAGCTTGGTGGCCCGAAAGGACGCCCACAAGCAGTCTACAGTCGATTCTCCTGAGAGACAGAAGAAAGGACGCGGACCTTTTGCAGATGTCCGGAAGCAGTCGCTTGGCCTGTCTGCACCCAGCACAATCACGCCACCGACGCTCGTGTTTGCGAGAAACCCAAATATCGATGGATGACCCAACCACAGATGCAGGCAGACCCAGCGCGGGTTCAGGTCCTGAAAGAGCTTCTTCTGAACCCAGCCTGGCAAGCCCATCAGCGATCTCATTTCCCTGGATACCAGTGTGACCTGGGACCCAAACAAGTTTGACCGTGTTTAGCCTACCGACCAAGTTCAAAGCAAGCTTGAGTTCGAGCACTAGCTTGGACGAGGTGAGAGGGTTAAGCAGCGCTTTTAGTGCAGCCTGGCTGTCACTGCAAACGCATATACTTTTAGCCCTCCACCTGTTTGTCACAATATAGCGCATAGCCATAAGGATAGCGAAAATCTCCGCCTGGAAGACAGTCGCGTGGTTACCTAAAGGGTAGTGTAGTCTAATGTTCTCGCATTCCACGAAGACTCCAGAACCAGACCCCTGTCCGGTTTTAGAGCCATCCGTGAATACACGATGGCATTCTTTCCCTGGCTCAGAGTCCGGCCGAAGCCATTCCGTTGCCTGAGGAAAGTTGACGTGGTAGTTTTGTCGCAGTAGGATTTCTGGTGTCATTGCATCAGACGGCATATCCATAAGACAGGGGTCAAAGGATAATTCTCGCACAAGTTCATCAAAATTCCAATGCGCGTGGTACCAAAAGCCACCTCTCTTTAAACGGGAGATGGTTTTCAGTGTACACCCCATGATAAAAATATCAAGGGGGGGGAGGTTCATCATAGCATCTAGAGCAGAACCCGGGGTGCTGGGGAAGGCCCCTGTGCAGCCAAGGCAAACTGTTCTTTGGAGTTTGGCGAAAGAGGCAGTAACACGTTTCCGCGAAAGCCTGTTCCACCACACAACCGATGCATATGAGAGAAGTGGTCTTACCATTGCCGTATAGATCCAAAGGACCCTTTTCGGAGATAAGCCCCATGTCTTACCAAAAGCGCCTTTGCACTGCCAGAAAGTCGACAGCGCTTTATCGGTTTTCGATTCAACATGCTTGGACCAAAGAAGTTTTCTATCGAGGATTACTCCAAGATATTTGACTTCGTCAGAGATCGGGATAGTGACACCTTTTAGCACAAGTTGAGTCAGACCAGTGAAGTTCCTCCTCCTCGTGAAGAGAACAACCGTAGTTTTAAGAGGATTCACTGAAAGCCCATTTCTTGTGCACCAATCATCGATCAAGCCCAAGGATCTCTGCGCCTGAGAGCAGACAGTCCTTAGGTTCGAGCCGACAGACAGAACGGCGACATCGTCCGCGTAGGCTTGTGTGTAGGTTCCAGGAAGATTGAGTAACGTTAGCAGAGAGTCTACTACCATACACCATAAAAGGGGAGACAGAACACCACCTTGTGGGCAGCCCCTGTTTACCCCTGTCATGACGCATTTGCCACAATCCGCCTCGGCAATCAACGTCCTGTACATTAGCATTGCTTTAATCCACAACACCAATGTTTCATCTATACCGTGATGTCTAGCTGCGTTACACATGCTGTCAAAAGTCGCATTATCAAAAGCACCCTCAATATCGACGAAAATACCCAACGCGTACTCCTTCCGATCAAGAGCGCTTTCGATCCTACCAACAAGGTTCTGAAGCGCAGTTTCACAGGATTTTCCGCGCTGATAAGCATGTTGCATCTCAGAAAGAGGATGCGATCGAAGAGCAACATTGCGCACGTGCAGCTCAACCAGTCTTTCCAAACTTTTCAGCAGGAAGGAAGACAGACTTATGGGTCTGAAACTTTTGGCGAGAGTGTAGTCAGTCTTACCGATTTTTGGTATGAACACGACTTTAACCATACGCCAAAGAGAAGGTATGTAGGCCAAGGCCAAGCTAGCGGTGAAAATTCTTTTCAACGTCGGCATCAGCTGACTAAAACCTTGTTTCAGCATAGCCGGGTAAATTCCATCCGGACCAGGTGCCTTGAAACTCTCAAACGATGCAATTGCATATTTGATAGCGTCATCCGTCACCACTCTGGATGCAATATACCAGCTACGCCGCGTGGTGTTTGTCCGTTCCGTGGTGGCCACCGTTTCCGGTACCATTGAAGAGCGCGTAGTGATCTGATTTCCCGGGAAATGAGTCTCCAACAGAAGACTGAAAGTCTCCGCCTTTGTCTCAGTGTAGGTGCCATCAGATTTTTGGAGCGATTCCAGTTTACTTGGTCTGTCCCTTTTGAGGACTTTAACAAGTCTACTGGTTGCACTTAGTGATTCGACCTCCTCACAAAATTTCCTATAAGAGTCATTTTTCGATTTACGAATCAGTCTCTTAAATTCTTTTTGCTTCGATCGATACAGATTCCAGTCTTCTTCTAAGTTGGTTTTTAAAGACCGATTTAGGAGCTTCCTGGTTTCTCTGCGAATACGCTGCAGTTCGGTATTCCACCAAGGTACCGGTTTTCTGCAGGAGTTTTTTGTAACCGGACACGCTTGTTCAAAACAACGGATAAGGACGCTGTTCAGATCCTGAGCAGACCTCTCTACCCCTTGTATTGACCTTAATTTAAGTGGAGCTTTAACAGAATTGCCAAGTTCCTCCTTAAACCGTGCCCAATTCGTTTTTCTCGGATTTCTCCTCTCTTGCGAAGGTGAAACTTCACAGTAGATTTGAAATTCGATGTATCTGTGATCTGACAAAGTGCTATCTGGCGATACCCTCCAATTGATGATAGTCTTGGAATGCCTGTTGGACAGGGTAATATCGATTACTTGCTGTCTCCTGGCTGTAACAAATGTAGGCCGACGACCCACATTGTTGATGGTGATGTCAGACGATAGGATGAAATCCAGAAGACGATCTCCTCGTATATTGCATTTGCTGCTGCCCCAAACAGTGTTTTGAGCATTAGCATCGCAACATAAGACAAGACCAATCTTTTTGACCTCGCAGTACTCTATGAGCTCAACAATTGCCTTTGGTGGTGGAGGAATTAGAGAGTCATAGGGGAAGTAAGCCGATGCAACAACAAAGGTTTCCCAATTGCCATTTGCATGGTAAGTGATAGTTGCAGCAACCAAATCTTGGCCACAAAACCGTTTGATTTTAACTGCCGTGAGGGATTTCGATACAACAAGACATGTCCTAGGTCTCTCGGACAGTTCATCGTAAAGAACATGGTATGCACCGCTCAACTCACCAAGGCCACAGATGCGATTTTTCCACACCCATGGTTCCTGGATGGATGTTATGCGGTTTTTTGTCCTACTGACAGCAAGCCTCCTACTTAAAAGAGCAGTAGCAGCCTTACAGTGTTGTAGGTTGATCTGAGTGAACAAAATGGATGTAAACTCTGGGTTACGACCACTATTAGCACTACTTGACATTGAAATGGAAATTAATCCTACCAAGGTGCAGATAGGGACGCATGTCGTACCTAGACTTGATGATCTCGGCAGAAGCCTTGTCTATGCTCACAACCAGAGAGCTACCATCTTCATCGTGACGGTTTTTACTCTGCCTGTGAGAACGGACAATCCAGGCTTTTGTGTCGAGACCAGGATTCTGGGCATGCAAACGCGTTAGCACGTCCGCCGATTTCCCCAGTTTCCCAGGAATCCAGCAGACAGCACGCGTGAGCTTGGGTGGTTTGTAGACCTCAAAAATTGTGGTCCCGTGGGGAGGGATCTTCGGCACCATGTTGCTGACCCATTTCGAGGTAAGCTGCGAGGAGGTATTCACCGTGAAGGTTCCGTCCTTGAACTCACATCCCTCAACCTGGATACAAGCATTAGTTGCCGCGGCAAGCTCCAAAAGATGTGCTTTACAGTGTTTGCACTCTGCATCGCTCATGCTATTGTCATTGCCTGCTTTCCCTATACGAACTGCTAGAGAGGAGACAGCGGCATCTTTGTAGGATGGCCTCTTGTCCCGCACCTTAGCTGTTCTGCGTTCGAAAGAAGCACTCTGACCGACAGAGCCATCAGCATCAACAAAGTTCTGTCCGCTGGTACTGCAACCTGGGTTGGTTTCAGCACCTGCATCATTCAGTACCAGTGCACAGGTAGCTCCAACGATTGGAGGGCCTCGGGAGCTCTCGCCTGTAGGTGCGATTGCGACGTCCAGTTTCCTTCCGCCAGTACTGCTTCCATTTCTGGTAGAAGCACCGGCTTCATTAGGAGACCGCACGCGGACAGACTCACAGACTTGAGGGGGGTTTATTCTCTTTTCGAGCTTGGGTCGCTTCTTCTTGCTTTTCGGGTAGGCAGAAGAGGAGGCAGCGTCAGATCCAAGGGGTTGGTTGGCTTCAGTTGGTGAGACTTCCACCGACCGGTTCCTTTTCAAAGGCGCCGCCGAAGAGCTGACGGATGTGCTTGCGCCTTCAGCAGGTGCAGCTTCTTTGCGCCGCAGATCCCTCAGCTTCTTCCTTTTCCTTTTCCGCTGTCCCTTAGACAGGCACAGCTCAAGGACCGCCTCTTCAGGAGCCCGTTCAACCAAGGTGTCCCGGGTCTGACCGTCAGTGGCAGTGCAGTGAGCCACAGCTTGTCTCATGCTCAATTTGCCGAATGAATCAGACATAGAGCCGCATGAGTCGCTAGTGAATTCAGGTATGAATGTTGGGACCTCCAGAATCCGTGTCCCGGCCGTAGTCGAGAAGACTACGGGTGGATTTTGGCTATTGCCATTACCACCTAGAGTAATCAATTCCTTTTGTTTCTCCATTCATAACGTTTTTTGAGTGTTTACCACTGGCTCCTGTGGGAGGGATTTACTGAGGATAGACTATAGGGAGACGAATCAAGTAACTGATGTCAAGACTATCGTTGTCGAAATGATTTATCTCTAAGTCGCTACATATCTAGTTCTGGTTGGTTTAAAGTGGTCCTCGATAAGTTGAGTTTAGACCAAAGTAGCTCAATTCTGATGTGGATGTCACTGAGAAGGACAGGTCGATCACACTGTCAAGGAACTTTTTTACGAAGCTATAATTATGTTAATCATACGCATACCGGTACATACTGGCATTATTAAAAAGGTAATAAATTGTAGTAGCCTAGCCCGGTACTGGCGAGTTCAGGTAGAAATAATTGTATGAGACGCTTAACCTTCCATTGGGTCCCAGGATCGATCCCTGGAAAAACACTAATTACATCTCCGTTCGGACTCGGCATAAAATTGTAGGTCCCTTCCATTCGTCCCAAAAATAAATACTCACACAAACGAATGGTTGTGAGAAGCTAGGCCTAGGATGTGTATGTATAATCGCCTGTTGCGCCAACTATTTATTTTTTTAACTTTATCTTAATATTATCGCTTGGATACGTTTATACTATGATGTGCTTATACCGAAAGCAAGAGTGGAATTTTTCTTCAAGTCATGATAAGACCAGCATTTTGTTACAAAAGTTGGAAATCGCTTCAACTATCAGAACTTGTCGCATTGTGTTATAATAGCTCTCTCAGTTCATGCTGATTATTTGACTCTGCCTACATTTACTTTGGTAGCAAATTCATGACTGATTGCCTGTAAAAATTGAAGAGAACAGCATGCTACATCATTTTGACTTTTTTTTTCATTGACTTGAGATTGGTTAATTTAGCCCAACAACACGCAAGTGCATGTGAAGCATTTTAACAAATTTATAATAGAAACATTTTAACAAATAATATCTACCTATGTATTTAAAATTGTTCACTTTGTATGAACTTGTTGCAAGTTACAAGTCCACAAGTACTTGTTGAAATAAATAACAAGTGGTGTTAACTTCAGCATTTTTACTTATTACTTTGTGCGTTATACAATGGCACTAGGCTTGTTGAAATTCCCTTGTAGGTACCACAAGGACTTGTGGTATTGTGTTATGACAGGGCCCAGGACTGTAGCTTCTTTCAATTTCACAAATTAGTTACAGCTTCCCATTTTCAGAACCGTCACGTGATCTTATCTCAGTGTAAATTTAAGCCTCCTTTTTCGAATTCAACCGCACATGCCTGATCAAAGGTCATTAAAAATAAAATTGCACCGCCTCTCTCCGCCACAAGCCAAATTCAGGTCTTTCAACTTTGCAAAACCATTCGCTTTATGGCCATTTCAATAATAACAATAATGTCCGAGAGACAATAAAATGTCCCGAGTGGGAATACAAACTTCAACTCACCTGTGGTTATTCCAAAAATTCGCCTTAAATCTGTCCCCTTCTCGACGTTGTTGCATTAATCGCCACGCCAATCATATGAAATTCAGATTTTGTATAATTTTTTTTTTTACATTCACTTCACACTCAAAGTATTATTTTTAATTCTGCACTGAACACACAATTTTTTTTATTTTTCTTTTTTATTTACTACAAGAAATGCCGGCAACAGCGAAAATAAATTCAACTCAGCACACTACTTGACACCGAATCACCACCAGCACGCGGCAGCAAAGGGAAAGGCGATAACTGCAAGATAAACAAAAAAAAATTCGACACACACAACAGACGAACAAATGAGTATAGTAAAGAACGGGTGGAAATAAAAAAATCCGAATAAGATAAATAAACGGCCAAACCCGGACGTGAAACTTCTGATAAGGAACACACAGTGATAAGGAATTTCAGGACACGCGGGCACAACAAACACTGCCCACCCTTTGATTTTGCACTTTGTTTACGATTGCAATGAAAATTGAGAGCGGAACACGCATACACCGAAATTTGTTCCCGTCAGGTGGATTGGATAGCTATACGACACGATGACGACGATACGGTACTTGAAGGATAATGACAGAACAACGACTTGGTATCGATTTTTATCAGAGGAATACAAACATCAAAACAAAAATCCAAGTGGATCAAAATTTTGGCAAAACAACAAAAATCCTGTTAAGGAAACAGCACACCTCTACTCTGATAGTAAAATTGAACGCGACGCGTAGCCCGTGGTAACCGAGAGCAAACAACACTGGAAATGTGCGTGTTGTCCGTCAACAGTGAGGGTGGTGTGGGTGGCTCCCCAAGTCGCGGGTATCCTTTCGCAATTTCGTAATCAAATCAAAACTAACAGCTCTTTGACAGACAAGAGCTGACAGATGAAGATACAGACTTTTCTTATTTTTTTTTATTCTCAGATTTATCCACTTTCCACTCACAGAATCCCGTTGTCGGAGAAATTTTATTTTCTTTACACTCCGCGAAACACGCAAAGAAACAAACAACAACCGGCACTGTAAATGGTGAGACGCAGACTGACTGACTCAAAAGTGGCTACAGTGCTGTCGAGCTCGTGGTTTGTTTAATGTTTATCATCATCGCAGCGCTGGATGTGGCTGCTCTGCAACAAACACGTTTACACACGTGAAAGAGGTAAAAGAGTTGTTGGGGGCTGACTGGAATGGAGCTGGAGCTGGAGCATGGTCTTTGTGGAGTGTGCTGTGCGGTGGAGAAGCTTTTCCTCTTTCTTCTCCATCTCGCAACTCTAATCAGGTGCTGGAGAGAGAAAATACGTAATAGAAAACTGACCAGCGATTCACTTGTTGTGTTGAGTATTCGCCTTTCCAATGACGTTGTGGCGATGGGATGACTTTGGCCTGTGGGTTGTTGGGTGCTGTGGTGAATTTGATAGAAATCGGAGAATACCTAAACAGAGAATAATCGGAGGGATTATGGATTAATTCGCTCTTGTTGGATGGGATGAGAGGATTACTGACTCTTGCGCAGTTTACAGCAGAAGATGGGGTTTGGAGTTAGCGGATGTTGTATTGGTATATCGCCCATCGGCCAGCCCCCATTGGAATTGTAGCAACTTGTTGGGAAGGTTTTTGCAAACATGTTGAGATGAATTCAGTGTTGCCGTACTGAAATACCAAGTGTTAAGTAATTAGATGTGGGTATGTATAGGGGGTGGTGAGTGTGCTGGGCTATTGAACGAGTGGGTGGTATGATGTTCTTGTTGACTATAATAACCCATTTGAGATGTTGTTTGATTTTAATCCCTTCTTCTGGTCTGGAATGCCTTTTATCATGAAACTACTCTGTAACAATCAAGTTCGTGGTCAAGTGGTTGCTCTACCTTCTCGTGGTGGACACAGTGCATGTATACATGTATAAACTACTGTGCACATAAAATAAATGCGGATTCTTGGTCGTTTCGAACCCATAATTCTTCGAGTGATTTTTGGTCCCGCTTGCTTTGACGGGCTTTTAACAGAGAACTCTACGAGCGATATAGACCTGGGGCCTGTACCACAAAACTACAAGTATTGTACAACAGGCGAATTTTAACAATTAAGAATGGTTTTTGTACCAGAAAACCTGTTTTTGTCGCCTGTTGTACAATACTTGTAGTTTTGTGGTACAGGCCCCTGGTAAGAAAAGTACGTATCAGTCGACTAAGATGGCTAGGAATGAAGAGCGAATCGACACCAACGCTCCGTCCCGAAGAGTCTTCGATTCCAACCCCGAGGGAGAACAGAGTAGAGGATAACCTCGCTTTAGGTGGCGCGCACAAGTGGAAGGGGACTTCAACCAACTTGGAGTGCACAACTGGAGGCATAAAACTAGGGATAAAAGTAGAAGTACGTTTCTACTTTCTAGACTAGGTAACGTGAGCCAGCAACTTGCTCTGCGAAATGTCTTAACTCTATAGAAACCTACAGTAAGTATTCCGAATAAGGAGTGACCAGGACCACGCATGTACTTGGACGAAGATTGGATTCTCAAAAGTATGGACACTTCACGGCTCAGGGAATTAGAATGTTTGATGCCTCCAACTAGAACGAGTATATCCACTTGTTATATAAAATTTGACATATTGAAATTACTCATTCCCAACAGGTAACAATGCCTGTCACTCTATCAAGGATAACCCCCAAATAGAGAGTGGCCAGTGGGCCTAATAAGCTAACACCAACAGCACGTAGAAGCCTACAATGTTCAAGACGGTATGATAATATCGGACAGGTTGGGAACTAGATTAGGGCGCCTTACGATCCTGCAGAAAAGAATGACATACAACCAGTTATGCGCCGCACGTTGCGTATATAAGGTATAGCCACGGATAATCAGAGGTTCAGACTTGTGATCCAGAGGCATGGCCTCGTCATTCGCAATGATAATAATGACCGGTTTATAGAGTTTTCTAACACTAGACTAGACACCATGTTCGAGCACAAGATATGCAATGTCAACTGGGTTTCAACTGACCTATCTTTATCTGCTGTCCAGTACTTTTCGACATTGTTAACAGGAAGTTAATTCAGCTTGCATAATTCTGCTAATAGTTCTGCATCGACGAAGGCTTGCTAGAGGTATTTAAAACCAAAAGTCATTACTTTGGCGAAAGAACTCGATGAATTTTTACAACACAACTTAAACATTTCGACTCTGATGACATATACTTACTGATTTATAGACCTGTCCAACATCAGCATTATATCGGGGAGAAATATGGAATGTCGTTTTGCTAAGGATTACCACTGCGAAAGCAGAGATCATCAGCCTCGAACCTAGCTCCTTAACCCAAGTTAGCATTGCTGGGGACGACAGGTAGAAAAATTACAAATTACAAAATAAATAAGACGAAGTCAATATCGCACCCATTGCTTTTGCTTAGAGAGATCGCGAGAGGAGCTCTCGTCTCCTTATACGCCTCATCAAACCCGGACTGATCTTCTTCACTAGCTATTTCTATGGTAGAAACAGCTATTTCATCGGAAAACGTGATTGGCGAAGATTCTGGCAGTCTCTTGCGTTTCATCAGCTTTTCGACGACATAGATACATCCACTTCATGGGCGCAGTGGCTCAGTGGTTAGTGTGCTGGACTACTGTGCGAGGGCTCCCAGTGTTTTTTCCACTGCGCCACCTCTCGCGAACGTTTGACAAACATCCGAGAGTATAACTGTGAAAAGCTTCTCAATTCAGCCGTTCGGACTCGGCATAAAATTGTAGGTCCCTCCCATTTGGCCCAACAAAAAAAAATAAAAATACACAAACGAATGGTTGTGAGAAGCTATAGGCCTAGGGTGTATAGTATACACGCCTCTTGCGTCAACTATTTATATATTTTTACTTCTACTTCATGTTCATACTTCTCTGAGGTATATTGGATATCCTTGGTCATCAGAGTGGCCATTAATATTGTGATCCGCTTATACAAAGTTGGCCATCCATAATATTGGGTGCGTGCTTTTAGACAATCGCATTGTGATTAATTGGTACACAGTTTCTGGATGCGGATAAGCCATCTGCTCCTAAGAATGTTTACGTGTGCATACCACATGCTTGCTACAGTTATAACTTTTCCCATATTTCCCCTAATACCACTTCGAAAATTGCTCTTAAAACGCGTGGGAAATGTACTTTGAAAATAATTCTAGACGAGTGTCAGACTATTTAAGTACCTCAAAAGCCGTTGCCTTCATTAGAACAACGAAATACGAAGACCGCCTAACTGTGATGACATTTTTTTGTTTTCATGGCGGGTAACGCTCCTCTATTTATTTTGTCCTGTTTTGGAGCCAACAACCTGTGTTTATAGGTGAACACACGGGGAGTTTAAACTTTTGTTTGGTTTTATGAGGTTCCTAAAAGTTGTGCCTCCAGTTGCGCACTTCAAGTTGGTTGAGGTCTCCTTACACTTGTACCTACACGCCACCTAACGTAAGGCGAGGTTTTTCTCTATTGCGTTGTCCTGGAATCCAAGGCTCTTCAGGCCGGAGCGTTGGTGTCCATTCGCTCTGCAAGTCCCAGCCATCTTAGTCGCTGTACCGCTCGTAAGGTTCGCTGTTAAATCTCCTCCTCCAAAGCCCGTCAACGCAAATGGGACTGAAAATCTCTTGAAGAATCTTGCGTTCGAAGCGACCAAGGAGATCTTCATCCGCCATTGATAACGCCCATGATTCTGTGCCATAAAGCAGGACTGGGATGATGAGGACTTATACAGAGTCTCTTTGGTGTTTCTCGACAATGCCTTATTAATCAATTGACTTCTTAGGCCAAAGTAACAGACTTTAAGCTTTTGTTTGGTTTTATGCCGTTCATATCTCAGAATTTTTTCGGTGGTTTCAACATGACACTTCCTGGTTTCAATATTCCTTCAGGATAGCGTCATTGACACTAAGATTTGCTATTCTAGCAATTCCAATGGTCTTCGGCTAATCTTCCCTAAGATATTTTTTTAATTTCTAGATTTTTGCCTTATTGTCCTGTAGATTTCTTTTTGGAGCCTCCTGGAGACAATAGCAGGGTAATTTTGCTGCAGTCAGTATTTGGTATTTCGTCTTCGCTTCGATGAGTATAAACTATAAAGTATTTTGACTTACAGTTTGACACCATCAGGTTTTTGGCCTCCTCTCTTGATCCTGCTTAATTCCATTTACCTATGGATGGTTTTGCCTTTGATACATCTTGTGGATCTTAACAGCAGGCCTGTTTGCTTTGTACGCATGACTTCTTGTTTAATCTTATATCTTCTGCGATGCGTTGAAGAGCATCAGGTGTACGAGATTTATATAGGGACACTCTACTCTGAGAGTGAGCGAAAACGATTAACATGTGTCCTGAGCGGAACGAGTTTTATTTCACTATACCACTTTCAGATCCTTAGCCAGTAATTTAAAGCTTACTCATGTCTTGTTCCGTGGCAACTATCGCATGCGGCGATATCATCCAGGTACATTCCCCCTCCCCGACTTGTTGCAATAAAATCTCGGATTTCCTTCATCATTTTCGTAAAACTTTCAAATTGCGTCTCCTGTTTTCGAGATACCCACTCCAAATTCCCTACAAGCGTTGGTAAAACTTTTCAAACGATGCTACACTACTGCGTTCGGACGAATTTTGATCCTTCCGCATGGACAAGAGAAAGTTGTGAGAATCCTCTCCACGACGAAGTAGGTACTTTCACAACAACTTGCATTCAAACCGTACAAAGACAAACTCTCAGGATTTCTAATAAAATCCTCAGATGACACTTTCAGTCATGCTCTCCTTCGAGAGTATCTATGGTATTTGTAAACACACAGCCATATTAAGATGACTTTGCGATTCGGTTGGCTGTATGTGTCAATACAAGTTTGTCACTGCCGCCCATCTAACTTCGATTGAAACCGAGAAAAAGTTAGAACAAAAAGGACGGGGTTTAATTGTTTCCGAAAATAAAAGAAACTCGTTCGAAAGTGTCAAAACTTTTCCAGTTTCATAACTCCCATAACAATTTGAAATCGAAAGCGAAAAGGATTGTGCTACGTCCTACGTAATTAAATAATTAACACGTCCTTGTTGTCGCATCGTGTCGGTTGGTCGGCAGTTTTGTGTGCGATTCAACAAGCCGACAATGACCAAAGGACTGTATTGCAGTGTTTATCCTCTGGGAAACATCTGTTTTAGCATATTTAGCAGATTCTTCGTCCTCTTGGAATCAAAGTTCGATAAATAATAGAATACCGTATTGACATGTTTGCTTAGGACTCAGACCAGGCTGAGAAAAAAAAATAAAGACAGTCAGCAGCACACGGTCTTTCGCCACATTATTGATTGCTGCCGCTGCTGCAGTCAATATTGCCAACAAAGCTAAAATTAAGCTTCTGATATTTTATTTGCTTCGTCGGGAGACAGAGAGAAAAGTAAAAAGAAATCCGGTTGGGAAATTTTGTCGGCGTTTGGGTAAACATTTGGCCACCTTTTCTGTTCGTCCCTTTTTCATCCCTTTTTAAATAACTGGGGATGGTATATGGTTCTCATTTTAGATGTGTCCTGTGGGGAACATTTGTGTGCTCATGTGCGCCTTTTAAACACTCATTCCGAATCGTTGACACGACTTTATGGTTTCACCATGAAATTGAAAAGCTATGCATGAGTCCCTGGATATTGATTCTCATGTGTGATGAGTAAGAAAAAAACATTTTTTTAGCTGAATGTAGCATTTGAAAGGGTTTGGATTTGGATTGTAGGACTTTAGCAGGTTCATTGTTGTTGCCTTGACAAAAATGGTTGCGAAGGATAAGTGCAGTAAGCCTTGTGGATGTTCGGTTTTAAAAAAGTGGTCATACAAAATGGTCCTCCGATCGGCTTATGTTTGTTCCGCCTCATAGAATTCGCTGTTAACACAATCTTTTAGAAAATGTTGGCCATTGTACCTTCGGGTCGTTTTCGCGGGTTATTAATCTGTTAAAGTGGTTTATCCATATTCTTCGACTATGGCTCTATACTAAAAATTTAATAAAACAAGCTGTGTAGGTATGAGATATCAACGATTTTTTTTATTTAATATGAAAGGCTTATCAATGACATTACGTGTGGAATATTAAAATATGGCCGCCACGGATTAGCTGGGTTGCTCGCATCCGAGAGGTCCCATTTTTGATTGCTCTGGCGCTTATATCAGGCTATGATTAAAAAGAAAACCGCACGATCTCGGTGGCCAATTCACGCTTTTTTTTTTTTTTCTTTTCGTTTATTTTTTCCACTTCAAATATTAACAGATTGTAAAAAAAACTTAAAAAACTACAACTATTTTTTTTTTTTAATTCTTATAGTAAATGACCTCATGGGTACTCAATACTTATGATAATTATTATTCTATTTTATACTTAGACTAGTTTATTTTATACCTATTGTTTTATGTTAGGTACATTATTATGGTATTGTTTTTTATTATGTAAGGAAAAATGTGGGAAAACCTTTTTTTTAACAATATTTATTTTTGTAAGATTTAACCTAGGTAATAAAAAAACTAATACTACATTAACCTAACCTAACCTAACCTAGCATAGCCTAATCCTAAACTTTGAGCTGCGTTGGGCCCCGATATGCGATATTCGTTCCGTCAATATAAGGGTCCAACAAGTAATAAAATATCACTCGCTAACCTCCTCACAGGCGGACCAAACACCACACGTCGAGGCCCAGGGCCCAGCACTGTAGCTCTAAACATTGGCCACAACCCAGTCAAGCCACCAGTATTTTTCTCGATTTAGCCTGCCGACGTTTGCTACATCCTTTTCAGGTATGCTTACGCAGTATCGTAGGTTAGAGTTTACATCACCAACAGGTTCGTAGAGAATGCGTTTATCTGTCGCCCTTCTAGCAATATGATAGATAATAGGCACGTTATTTGAGTCCGATAAGGAGTCGTGTGCATCTAGATACAAAAATGCCTCAGGTGGTATGTATCCACTCACCATGGTATTTGTGAAGTACTCAGGGTTAGGGTAAAACAGGCCTGACACAAGTTCGTTCTCTATAACGCCAGCCGATCGCGCGAAATGATTCCTCGCAAGATCCAGGATGACATTGTCAATTCTTGTCACACCGGAAGCATCCAATAGTATCTTATTAGAGACGTAATGCCGAAAGTCGGAATGTGCGCTTCTGTAGGTACATCCGCATACAGGCTCGTAGACATTTCCTTTCAAATATTCGAAGCTTTTCCATATATACAATGGGCTTATGTTCCACCATAATGGACTCGCATAAGTCAGAATTAGACGAACGAAGGCTTGATAACATATGACCTTAACATCGGATCTCAGATAGTTGGAGTAAAAAGGGCTTTTAATTGACATAAATGCCGCTCTTGCCTTTTGTAACTGTATATTTATGTGCTCGTTATAGTACAAGAACTTGTCCAAATGAACACCTTAATATTTCACAACATTCTTTGACTCGATGCAAAGACCATTAGAACTCCTAATTTTTAGATTTTTCCAGTTACGTCTCAAGTCTGAATTTCCACGTCGTATTGGGGTGCGGAATAGTATAGTTTCACACTTTGCATTGTTTATTTTCAACCTCCATTCTGAGCAGTGGCCAATTTACGCAGAGGCGAGTGAGACAACAATGCCCTCAAATCGCTCGTATGCATGTCCTTTGTGGCATTAGCTGTGTGGTACATAGCGCATGGTTTCGCAAATGGGGACATTTGGGATGGTTTCACATTCATAGCACCTAATTTGGGCCAACAAAAAATGGGTTATCATCATGCCATCGTGCGCCGCGTAGTTTTCGATGAAGTATGAACCGATATTGGCACACAATCCACACCAATCAGCGTCTATCTGCTGATGCATTGTCACTTGGTGCGCCTCGTGTAGATTTACATCGTTTCAAGTCCGGCAAGCTCCTTTGTTCACGTACCCGTTGAACCAAAAATAAAATTGGGTTCCCCTTCCAACTGCTTCAGAGTTGTCTATGCTCGATTTCCTCCATATCTTCTGGGTCAGTTCGATTTTGTACGGATGTAAACTAAAGTTCCAATGCAAACGCTTTGCATTCGTTGACCTACTAGTTTTGGCTTATTGTTGACTGAACCGATCAACTTGAATTTCGTCACCCAAATATTGAATATTCGACTCGGAAAATGGGCGCAATGCGCACTTGTCCATCGCTGCCACAAGAGAACACTCATTTTGATAATAAATTCTTATCATTTGCACCTGCTGCTCGATGCTGAAACCCATGGTAATTTGTCTTTAGTGCCTGAAAAACTAAAAACAGCAAAATTCAAATAAAACTACATGGCCGCCATCAACTGTCACAATCTAACCGGCCCTATTGAAAAACCATTTACATATAGCACCAACTGTATCTGCCCGGCTTTGCACGAGCCGTGGTATTAAATATTGCTTAATATGTTCTTTTCTATTAGAACATTGCGCACATCATTACATCAATGCTCCCAATTTAAATTCTTAGCTCCCAGAAATAACTCGATAAATAACGTTTACAGTTTTCTTGACTTGGGAAATAATACGCCCTTTTGCCAATAAACGTCTTTCAAATTTCAAAGCTAAATGTCAAAATATATTGGAATTTTGAGATTTGTGTGTTCAGCGTCATCTATCGGTAAACTTCAATCAACGTGCACTTTTTAGCTCAATCTACCGACTACTTTTCAAAATGTCGAGAAAGAAAGGAACTTACCTTTGAGTCAATTACAAAGTCTGACAATTAAAGCTTAATTGGAAAGAAGGCTTTTGAGTTTTGCGAGGACAAACATTCGCAGGCTGAATTTTTATAAATAAAGATTCGTCCCTGTGTATGCCGTCTGATGCATTCGAAGACTGTGCTATTAGATAGGTCTTGAGTTTGGTTATGGATTGCAATATGAGCAGCTTTCTTATCCAAAAAGTTTGGTTTTATTAGCCAAAGTGTTTTTCACCTGAAAGTTGAAAAATATGAAACACAGCTCCTCGACCCCGGGAGGCTACTGCTAGTACCTACCAGTGCATAACTGCAGGTTATCTTCTTGTGAAATAACTTCTACTTGCATAGTTGTGAAATGTGAAAGAGACACCTCAACTTTAGAAATTATATGGCAGTTGATGCTGTACACAACACATGCCATTCGCCTGATGCTTCTTTCATCATCATCGTCATTTTCAATGATAAAGTGGACCCTCTGTAGGACTCGATCTTTCGCTATCGCCTCTAAATTATCAGAGGAAATACTCATGCAGGTGTTGTCAAAATTGATCCAACCATCGCACCTCAACCTATGGCTATCCAGAGGACTCCAACTGATAGCACTTGGTCTTTCATTTTGAATAATAATATTTATTTTGTTTATTTAACTAGCGGACCCGGCAAACGTTGTTTTGCCTGCTCGTACATTTTCATTTCATTTTTATTTAACCGATGTGTCCAGACTGATTCTGTACTCCGTGTGCTTTGACCGATACTTCCTCGGACGTTTGTATTGTCTAGACAATTTTTTTCCCATGACTGTCGAAGAATAATGTTAGATATTTTTTTTTGTTAGCAATGTTCTGATATCGTGATTTAAATAACTTTGTTGTAAAGGTGGTGCCATGGCCCGTTTTCCAATCCCACCCACTTTAGCTTCCATGGGTGTCGAGAAATAGGATTTAAAATGTAAATTTTTTATACGGTAGGTACCACGCTCCTTTGTCCAATTTTGATCAAACTTTCACAGTTTTTTTAGTATGGGAGGTGCCACGCCCTTTGTCCAATTTTGACCAATGTTCAGAGGAGCACTCCCGGGCCAATACCTAGGATTGTCTGTAAGTTTCAACTCAATCGATTCGGCGGTTTTCGATATATAAGATTTTGAATGTTTTTTGTCTATGGGCGGTGCCACGCCCTTTGTCCAATTTTGACCAATCTCCAGAGAAGCACTCCTGGGCCAATAACAAAGATTATTTGTAAATTTGAGCTTAATCTATTGGGCAGTTTTCGAGATATACGATTTTGAGTGTTTTTTTTGTATGGCAGGTGCCACGCCCCTTTGTCCAATTTTGACCAATCTCCTTCAGTGCACTCCTGGGCTAATACCTAAGATTATCTGTAAATATGGGCTCAATAGAGTCGGTGGTTTTCAAGTTATACGTATCCGAACACATTTTAGAACTCATTTTTATGTATATAGATAAATATCAATATAGCTACCTACAAATATAAATTGTTATAAGACAATTGGCAGCAAAGGCTTTCGAGCTCTGAATAATAATAATCAAACTCTATTCTGTAGAGTTGAAATTGAGTCAAAAAAAGCCAAGTCCCTTAACTGTCACGCTCTATGACTAGGATTACAAAGCCAATGTCATCCGTCACCGATTCACGTTGTACGTCATTAAATTTCGCTAAAATCTATTCCCTACGAATTCTTGCTGTAATTATATGCAAATCAAACATTTCTCTAAAATAAATTGACAACTTGCATAATCATTCCGCGCAATTACATCGAAAACTCGTGCACTTTCGCAACCTAGGGATTGCCCTATTCGCGCCAATTAGATAAGTTTCGCTGAAAACATTTTCACTTTAACCTCAAATTTCCCATTAAATTTAACAGGATGTTCTACAAATGCAAACAACCCTATCTGCAGGTTCTTCTTGGCGGTGGCTGCTACAGCGCGATCTCTTAATTAATAGCCTGCCCTCCCACCAGCCGCTGGCGCTGTGCTGGTTGCGTTTCTGACAGTTGAGTGGAATTATTCCATACGTCTACATTTTATGGAAATTCAGTGACTTTATCGACATAGTCATTAACTCCTTGCGCTCATAAATTGAATTCCACTTCGTCCGTAATTGACAGCCATAAACAATTCCCCATTTGTCTTTTTGCCAGGAATATACTTTAAAACGAAAAATACGAATCCTTTCAATTGGGACTCTATAAATCAACATCCTTGTTTCACGCTCACTCTGACAGAAGTTCTCACGTTCGCACGAACAACGCAATAAAAAAGTCGACACAATATACTGACTGTCATCTTCGTGTCTGCTGATATTCATCAATAATTTATTTCCGGAAATGAGAAAAATAAAGCGAAAAAGGACAAACGAATCCTTTCGCGTATACTTTCCCAACCAAAACGTTCAGATAACACAACCCAAAATCCAGATA
Source organism: Cheilosia scutellata (assembly GCA_955612985.1). Taxonomy (NCBI): domain Eukaryota; kingdom Metazoa; phylum Arthropoda; class Insecta; order Diptera; family Syrphidae; genus Cheilosia; species Cheilosia scutellata. The sequence continues at coordinate 89,857,686 of OY015311.1, forward strand.
CCCATTCTCTTCGACAAGCAAAATCATCGTATAATGAGGATACTCCTCCTACGAAGCAGGAATTCACTAGCACATACAGTCAAACAATGCGATGGTAGGATCTCGTTCCATAGGTCCTCTCGGGATATTGTTCATCCTGGTTTAATTAATTACACCTTTAGTATCAATTTGTAAACGAAACATATAGTGCTCCTCGATGTTGCCCTATACACGCGAAAAAGGGAAAAAGGAGATGCTCGAAGAGAATCCCTCGACGGTCTGACTGAGCTGACTGAGCGTTGTTGTCTATGCTGGCTGTGGGGGTGGTTAATTTTGTTCTTTGTGTGCTTGGGTGCGTTAAGGATGTGTCGTAAATAATTATGGAAAATTGCTCGCTTTGTTGAAAATTATTTTCACGCTGTTCTCAAGCGGTTGTCGAGTTGTGACAGAAAGGGATAAGGATGAGAAATCACACAAACACATTCGTTCGAAGGCAAAACACGGTACAAATTGGTAAAGTTTTGGCCGATAAGGGAATTGGGGAGGATATGGTGTGCCGATGCCGACACGTTTTATATAATAAATTTATTACGATGACGATTTGATTGCTCATCATCATGATGATGATGTTGATGATGATGATAATGATGACGAGTGTGCGGTAGGAGATTTTCAGAGGCGGATATTGCATGCGTGATTAAATAAATTAAAACTTTTCGATTGTTCCAAGTTGAGTTTGCTAGCTGGAGGTTCCAAGGAAGAAAACTTCTTATTTGAGTTATATGGACTGGCAAATTGTGAGCTCCTGCATATACGAGTATAATGGAGATTGACGAGGGGTGGCAGTTGGCTCATTGAAAATTAGTCATGGCAGTGAGTTTTCCGCAACAGATACACCACGAATGTGTTTCCGATACGAAATTCCGAGTATCATTCTATAATTCAACGGTTTGGCCTGTGTTTCGCCTGTGTTTAGTGGGGAGCCATACTTACTTAGCAGGGACCAGAATGAGAACTTAGCTTACTCTATTATCGAACTATTGATTTTAAATTGGATCCCTTAATGTATGGTAACTCTAAGTGTCCTTACCAATTTTCATCAATATTAATATGTAAAGTGGGCCACATCCTGAATTCGTTCCTTCGTTCCCCTCGGTTTCTTATAAATACATTCTTTGCAGTGACACTCGACATGACAGGCTATAACACAGAATGACCATTTTAGGAAACATTTGGACGTCATACAATCGGATCCAATACAGAGTCACACGTTTAGTGACATGTGTAATCTTAGCTTAATATGTAATGTACACTGGGTTCCGGAAAGACTTTGACAGCGACAGAAAGAAGAAAATTAGATGCTTTCAACGAGTTAGGACTCTCAGGCCGAGGAATTCCAAGGAGGCTAAATAGAAGTATCACTGTTGTAAACAGTTATCTTGCGGATCCACAACACTATGGGAAATATCAAAAGGGACGCAGGGCAGAAGCAACAACATTGCGAGAAAAGCGATTCTACGGCTTGCCTCAAAAGCTACTCTACCAGCGACTAAAATAAGGGCCAACAGCGGAGTATCAGCCAGCATAGCAACGGTCCGAAGAAATCTGTTTTGAGGCAAGTACACAAGGAGCATCGAATGAATTTTGCAAGACAACATGTCGCTTGGAGCATTGAATGGAAACGCGTTGTCTTTTCGGATGAAAAAAAGTTTAACCTTGACGGCCCCGATGGTTAGGTACACCCTTTTCAGCCCCATCGCTTTCGGTCACCCAACTTTAAAACTTTTAAGTTTAAGTTTAACTTACAGTATTCTGCCGCTTAAACATCAGATCAGCCGATTGTCAAAAACACAAATATTTGACGTTGTTTTGCGTGTTCTTTGAAAGAAAAGACAAGGAACGATTTTAAAAAAGTCCTAAAAAAAGCACTGTACAATAATGCCAAATTCTATTCATTAAATCTAGTTAAACTGAGTTCAATTGAACTGAAGTTCAGATTAGATTGTGAAACTGGGCATTAGATTATCATTTTAATGAAAAATGATATGATGAAGATATGAGAAAATATTTCCACAATAAATTATTATCAGAGGCGAAAAGAGATGTATCTGGAGTGTGGAGCCGTTGTGTGGATAACAAGTATATTGAGCATAGTTACGCTGACCATCCGTCCTTTATTTAAAAGGACAGTCCTTTATTTTCTACCCCTGTCCTGTATTATTTTCTTTTTAATAAAGGACGGATTTTGTCCTTTATTTTTGAAACTGTCCTTTAAAACACTGAGAAAAAATTGTGAAGTATCGAAACATAAACTATAATTTGAAAAACTCATGTCAACAATGCATTTGCCAATAGAATTCTACATTTTCAGAAGTAAAAATCCTTGAGATGGTCTTATTTCGTGAAACACCGGATTGACCAAGTAGGTAAATTAATGAGAAAAGTCTACCTTTTGTTTCTCAGAAAAAAACCGACTTATTTTTAAATGGCGTATAACTTTTCGATGAAATATCATTTGTCCTGTTTTATTGGAGATCAACGTCCAGCCCAAACGGTAAGAGCTAGGAAACACATATGTATTTTGAAACAATAATTTTCTTTGTATGGGCAAAGTGAGCACTTAAAAGCGATTTGGAGAAATTCGAACCCCAAACGTGGAAAGGGAGTGTCAAAGTTTCTATGGGAAAATTCTTATTTTTCATACGATTAACTTCAAACTCGATTTGTGTACTCTATATAAGAAATAAATAAAATAGTTTTCCTCATTTTGGAAATTTTGCCTGGGGCCCGAGTTATTAGCGACGGGTAAAGGCGGATTCAGTTAGCGTAAGGAACATTTTTGTTCGTCATATGTCCTATCAAGCACGTAACTTTTGTAACGGCGACGGAGGCGAAGCCACGGATAATCGCTAGTTTACTGTAAAAAGAGATTATATTAGTGCTAATAAATTAACAGCCGTATTTTTAATTTGTTTAGGGACGGGTAAAGAAACACATGCCCTCGTCAGATACAAATTTCCATAGTAACGTAGTAAACAAAACAGCAACATTTTGTCGAAAAAAGATCGTTTGCATAGTAACATCTATCGCCTCTTTGTCATATTTTATCAAGTGTTCGTAGATACCTATTTGACACCAAGCTCGTTCAGTAAAGCAACCATAAAAAATGTTTTAAATAACATTTTCAGAAAAGCTACGGAAAACTAACCAACATCAAAGAGGCCTTGTGAGCCGGCTCTCACACTGAGGCAATAATCAATAAGCAATTTATCGCTGGCGATACACAGCGCATGTTGAAAAGCAACAAATATTGCTTCATAGAAATTTCTGGCAATACGGTTGCTTCAATGTAAGAATAGGTTAAAATTAAGTTGTGTAGGTATTGCTTATTGACAATTATTGCTAGTTGCTTAGTTGGTTATTGCTTGTTGCCTCAATGTAAGAGCCACCTAAGGAAGTCTAATATGTACATTGTCATAAAATTCTGTCAAAAAATAAAATCTGACACGACACCACATAATTCATTAAGAAAAAAAAAAACAAATCAAAACATTTTACCAAAAATACGCCTATAAAATACTGCATTTTTATTTTTCCGTGAATTTTCCATGTTTATAAATTATTTTGATTCGCGTATATAGCGTTTGTGAATTTGTCTTTCTTTGTGACTTTTAAGAATCTTTTTTTGTTGGCTGATGTTTTTTTTGAGACTGACATTTTACTTTAATTTCTGTGATATTTGTGCTCTTTTTTGCTCTTTTTGAAGAAAGAGCTAAGCCCCGATAACCGATTTATTTAAACCTATATAGAAAAGCCAAAAAACAGATCTAATGTTAATGTTTTTTACTATCTTATTATTGTTCTTTTTTTTTTCAATAAATTGCTACCAACAGTTTGTAACCACAAAAATTATTGTCCTTTATTTTCCTTCGACAAATATGGTCACCGTAAGCATAGTTCAAAAATTAAACTGCTTCATCTGCGACATCTGCTTCAATAGTTCTTTACGAAATTTGGCAATATCAATTCGAAGAAGTGGAAAGATTCCAGTTACATTTATTGAATCGAATTTTCCGGTTACCAGCTTCACTCCCAATTATAAGATTCACTTAGAAACACGTTCTCAAGAACACTCATGCTTCACTTTGAGTATGCCATAAAAATGTTGGAGATGGATGGAGAATCATATTTACAAGAGGAAACCTTGTCAAAAAGTGGGAGGAGCTGGGTTGTATCCTGGGTTTAAATGTGTACATTTCATTCCATATAAATCTTAGCGATTTAAGGAATCTGTTTAACTTAATATTAGTGAGAGTCAGCCACTGTACTTACAAAGAATTTAAAACAGAAGCCCAATCCTCCCAACATAGAGTGATTTACAACCGACTAAATTATGAACTTTCCTCTTAACATAATGAGTATATTATTTAAAGTAAGTGGAGAACTAATCAAGCTGAACTACATTCCACATCGACCTGACCTGCCAATTTTCTGCGACCTTTGCAACCTCAAGGAGAGGGAGGATTTATACCATTTCATTGGTAGCTGCGCCATCCTAAAGGAGTTTCGTGTGAGGCACTTTGGTGTAACTTCGAGGGAAATGAATGAAGTTCTGGACGTTTTGAATTGCAACATTGGCTGGGAAACTTTAAACCAATATACAACAATTGCGAAGAGCTACAGAAAACTAATCATCTTTAAAATTATGTGCATTGAAAAAAAAAAGTTTAAGAAATTGTCAATCTGGTAGACGGCCTTCTGTCAAACCTTAAACAAAAGATAAACCAATTGTAAATTCTAAATTTATGATTTAAATAAAGTTATTTTTATTATACTGTAGGTAAATGTTTCTGATGTCAGCATGTCAATAATTGACACGTATCTTAACATGTGTATAGGTTTAACGTAGGAATTTTGATCAAGCAAACAGTTTTTCAATACTGCCAACTATATGTTGCACTTAGACTAAGCATTGCTGACTAAAACACGATCTCGTACCCAATTATTTTACCACACGACAGTCAAAAGTCAATAAAATCCCCCAATTTCCTACATTCCCGTCATGGTAGATGAGCAGTTAGTCGCGTATCCTTTTTGACCTCCGACTGTCCAATCAACTCATAAATCAAATCAACGCCGCTGCCTAAACAGCACTGGAGAGGATATATTTAAGTACTCTTTTCATATCCCAAAATGAAATCCACTTCAATCTAAAAGATTCTGCTAAACAACCTCGTCGTCGTCGTTGGCATCATTAAATCCCTCGCCGCGTTGTGAACGTCTTCATAAAAACAAGAAAGCGCATTTTATTTTGTCCTTATTCTCGCCAATTTTCAGTTCCTTGGCTCTTTCATCTCAAAGATTAACCCGAATTTAATTCCAAGTACACACTCCGACTGTGTATATTCGTCAAAGTATCAATTTAGCCACGGGGCAATGGCCAGACCGCTGTTGCCTTCTTTATACTTAATTTCGTCCTTTTTAATACACAACCAACCGAAAGGGGGGTTTAGGAAAAGATTCTTTTTCGTAAATTACTCAACATTCTGTATACGCTTAGATAATCTCGGCCACTTGACGTCCGATGCCTGCCAAGTGGAAAATTGAAAATTGCGGGTGGCTTGCCCCTTATTGAAGTACATCTTCCCAGTAAGTGATTAACTTGGTCACAATTAGATTTTTGCGAGTATCTGTATCTTCATCTCCGAATCTGGCTGTGTGTTTAAATTTGAGTTTAATAATTCAATTTTATGGCACTGCCAGAGTTATGCGCTTATACTAAAGGGCACTACATGCAAATTAAACAATTTCACATCCTCGTCGTCTACTCAGAGCTGGCCGAGTTCAATTTGCAGCCACGACGACTAATAAATTGGAAAAAGAGCACACAGCATCCGACAACCGACAAATTCACTGCCAAAGGGAATGGGGAAGGAAAAGTCGTCAAACTATTTATGGCCCGCCAGTAGGTACTATACACACGATTCACTGCTGCTGACATTGTGTGTGTGTGTGTGTCATTAAGGAATTCCTTGAATTTCACGGAACCAAAGAAATTTCTGTGTCAGCATGGTAGAGATTGAGGAGAGATGACTTGGCTTGGTGCGGTTGTAAGTTTTGTTTTTGATCAAAACTTGTACAGGGATATACAAAGGAGCTTGGTGCTGTGTGGCATTAGTGACTCTTCGTTATCTGTGCCATGACAGAATTTGTTGTATATAGTGTTGTTGTTTTTGCTTTGAGGTTGTAAATTTCATCGCCAAAAAAGAAGGACTGCGAGGTCAGTAAACTGTGTCGCGCGCTTCGTTAGTCAAGTTTGCTGCTGCCACCTGTAGAGGAGAGCAGCTTATGTGCTGATGATCTGTGGAAGTGGTATTGAGATTTTATAGTGATTGGGATTGGGCCTTGAAAACTTTCGTTTGAAAGGTCACTGAACTCTGGTATAGTATGTAAATGAAGATAATGTTGCATCATTAATGGCGAATCGGAGGAAGTCGGCATGTGCAAAGTGCAATGACCGACCATATAGACATTCCGGTTAAGACACACATAAGAGAAAAAGTGCACTCAGTATTGGTGAACTTGAATACTTTTGTCAGTAGTGAGTACAGGTGGGCCTCACTTAACACGTACTTCTTATAGCACGGCCTCGTTTTAACACGGTTCACTTTTTGCAAAATTTTTTCGTTTAACACGGTTCAAAGCCTTGTTTTACACGGTTTCTGAAACAATTTTTTTTTCTCGATAAGTTGTTTCAATTATGCACATACGCATTTGCGTAAAACATACAAGTTTTGTTAATATGTACATCATACTTGCTGTGTTTCTAAGAACTGAAATAGGAACTTCCCCATATTAACTGTGCCAACGCGATGATAGATATCCTCAATGAGGATAAATTGCTCAGTTACAGTCTACTGTTGACTAGGCACTAGGACGTTAGGTTAGGTACCTACAGCATTATTTTGTAGGAAATTGAATGACATAAGTGATTGTGATTTGAAATCAAGGTTTGTTTTTAAAAATATGGTTCATTTTTAGGCCTTTGTTTACAAAGTGGTTTTCTAGATTTTGATGTGTCGGCAAAGACAGATAAACAACCGCTTAAGAGAAATATTATTTCTCTCGAAGCAAATATTACAAATTTTGGATCGTTTGGTGAAAATGTCACTGCAATTGCAAAAAGCTTAAATTTAAATGAATCTTCAGTACGGACCATTAAGAGAAATGAATTGGCAATAAGGAAAGCAGTAGCTGATGGTTCCTCAACATCCCTAAAACATTTTAAATAAAAATAATCTAAAAAGTAAAAAAAAATATTTCTGGTTTTTGAAATTATGGAACGTAACTCCTCGTTTGCACTGGTTTCTTGTTTCGTTTAGCACGATTTTGTTTAACACGATATTTTTAAGGAACGTTACCCCCGTGTTAAGTGAGGTCTACCTGTATTGTTACATGAGATAAACGAGCCGAATACGGTTTGTACTTTCGTAAATTAAAGGGATTTCTTTGGGAGACAATATACGTTCGAATTTGAAATCTATGTTGCTGGCATGGTAAAAGTTGTCTCTACTTCCGTCTTCCATAACAACAGTGCCAATCAAGAAGAGATTAAAATTCATTTAACTCGCGTGTTAAAAAGATCGATGGTCTCTTTGATATAGGAACAATCATACCTTCCATGGTGAAATTGAAAGAAATGCGTCTGTCATCAGATACAAAGTGGATACTTGGTTGGTTGAAAGTGGCTGTTAGCTAAAAAACGCCAGCACACTTAGACCAGTATAGGTCCATTGTGATGCCACGAAGAGGGATCTAAGATCTTCCTACTAGTTAAACCATTTTGAGCTCTTTATAAAGCGTAAGAGGCTTCTGATATCTGTGCTTGTAAGATCGCCCAAGTCGTTGTAATGAAAGGCTCCTAAGTGAAGTTTCCTTCTGTGGGAGAGAGCTGGGCAGGAACAAAGAAGGTGAGGGATAGTTTCCTCCTCTTCCTCATCCATGCAGCTTCTGCAAAAATCGTTTGCGAAAAGGCCAAGCCTTCCGGCATGTTTGCCTATCAGGCAGTGTCCAGTAATGACACCTATTGTAGTGCCGATATGCAATCTGTTGAGAAGTGGATAGTTACTTAATTTTTCCTCCGGTACCGAGCAATAGCTTGACATTCACAGATGAGATGAGTTCTATCTTCTGCGAGATGTAAGTCTTCGCAATACCTGCATGTGTCCGCGTATCTGTTAAACCTAATCTCATAGCGTGCTTCCTTGCTTCTCAAGTATGGCGTTCACAATTTATGAAACAAAAATATCAGTGGGAAGACAGAAGATCCAACTCAAGTTCTGCTTATTCCTTCGGTGGTTTCATTAGTTTAGTCCGCTTCCTTGCGCTGGATGCGTTCGTTTTTTGATTGGTATGGGCTATAGGATAAGGTGGCTGCTATATCATTAAAAAATCATTTGAAGCGATGATCGACCCATAGACTCGTCTTTACACTTTGTTCCGGCTTCGCCAATACCCCCTAATACCTGATGAGGCACCCAATCTAAAAGGCCAACTATGTATATGTCAGTAGATGTATCTATACATGTAAGCAATTATATTAACTGGGACTATCATCCAAATAGGGAAATTCAAATAAACATTCCCACTACAAGCATGTGACGGTGACCCTCTGCCTAATCCCAGTCAAAAATCCTCTTTAAAATTTAATCCAAAATTTAAGCTCACACCAAAGCTGTATACACGAATACACTGTCAACAAATATATCTCTGGCAAAAGATCTTCCGCCGAGGCATATAATAATCCATTACTAATACCACTTGAACCACCAGCAAAACTATCGGCTTAAATGTGTCCTTCCAGGCAGCAGCAATTTGCCAGATAGGAAGCACATGTCGGCATCGAGAACGAGATACCCCAAAATGTATATAGAAAGATGATGGTTATCATCTCTCGAGTCTCGTCCGGAGGGCACAATTAATAACATGCATGTCCTTTACGAGACGAGAGAGGGCATATAGCCAGGCATATGTACTCATGAAAACATGCCACGATAACCAGTTAAGGCAAACATTTACACACTTCCATGTACATATATAGCTATACACGCCGAGGTTTTGGGGGATATTGAAAATAAATCACAGAGATGAGCACGAGGGCTTTATCACGCAATTACTCTGCACCAAACTATGCGATGCCACTTCAAAGGCTCGACACCAAAGCAGAGATCCCGCATCGAAAATTGTTAACTAGCGATGAGATTCGGAGGTGACATTTTTATTAGACTACAACCCTACAACTCATCTTTATTGCGCCCCATCCCGTGGAGCAGGTGCTCACACTTTATGGCTTGTGTAACGCACCACGAAATGAGCAAAAAAAATGTTAACCGTGAACATAAACAAGCCCGTAAGGCGTAATGCCATAAGGTAGCACACTTTTCAAAATTCAATATGGACGCGATGCAAATTCCGATAGTTTCAAATTTACCTGTATCCTTGTGATGCCATCAATTCGATTGGATATTTGGATACGTCATGTTCATGTACGTTAGTTGTCGAGAAATATGTACTTCCTTGGGATTCCTTATTTGAATAAATGCTTCTCACACAGACTTCGAAGCACCTCACAACCTGGGCGGCTCTGTACGACTGATATTGGGAAATTCCTCGGATTATCCGACACGAGGGGTAAGGTAAGGTGAGATTATTTGCATAATGATTTCAATTTCTAGGTAAGCGTTATTTTGAATCGTGCCCAAGGAGCGGCAGAATGATTCTCTTAAGGATAATGGTGCTGAGAATTGTAAGTATTTTCGGAAGCACAACCCTCACCCCATTGCGTTGTCGAGGAGGTGAATTCCTATCAATAGGAGAGGTATGGTTTTCGAAATATTTGTGTTATGAGATTTTTGATGTTTTTTGAAGCGGAAATTAAGAAGGACCTATAATTTAAAATTAAATTCTTTAGGTTTAGCAGGCGGAAATAAGGTGTTGTCTTCGTGGTTAAGCTAATTTGTTTTGCTAACATTCTAACAGATGTCGAGTGGCTATAAAGTCACTTAGTCATCAGATAGGTATGGCAACTTGAGAGTAAATTTGAAAGGGAGACAGGACGAGTGGGTTACACTACACGTATAAAGGTCCAGTTTTGTTGTTACGTAAGCAAAGGATGGGACTGCTGGTACACGTGACATATGTTGACACCGATTTTTAATAGAGCTTAAGCTTATTGCCTGCTAAGATGTTACGAAACCAGCATGTGTCATGCATGCCGCTCGACATATTTTACAAGGACATATGGCTATATATGGACCAAGCTCCGAAAACCAGATTCAATTTATTGCGATCGGCTAAAAACATTCCACCAGTATTTTAAACGCTAACACATTCCAAAAAGCCAACACCGACTTGGACATCTGCCTACGATATTGGACTCTTAGGGCCGTTTGTTGATACATAGATATTTAAGTTTCACATAAACTCTTATGTGACAGAAAAAGTAGCCCATAAGCATTTATGTAGAACTTTATGAGTCGTATCAGCAAACGGCTCTTAAGGATTTATATCAACAAGTCCAGAAACGAGCAAATACTTTGAACGGCAGCGGTTGCCAGAGCCTTAGCCGACTGCTTTTCCCTCAACCTCTTGATGTGATAAGTTCTACCAGGTCATCTCCAAGAGAAGTCAATGGTTCGATGACGAATGTCGCCGAACTCATGCAGCACCATTCCTTTGACACCTTTGGATAGAGGAGAAAAAATGAGCACATTTTTAAAGAAACAAGATGGATTACGAGAAGCAAGCTTATAGTTATCTAAGTCATCCAAGAGATGTCACTCCAGGCATAATGTTTCAAAGTTTCCATGAAGGGTGAACAGAGCATGCCAAGTTTATTTAAATACGAAACGAAGGCTGCAAAGGGCGATGATGGCCAAATCAAGAATTCCGTCAACAAGATATGATATGAGGGAGCCATATTTATTTTTGTTGTTTGGTATGTATAGAAACTCAGCATTGGACCTGAAGGAAGGAGATACTTTGATATGTGCCAACTAGAGTTCCTGTCTGCAATAGTCGCAATCTGTGAACACCTATGTAGAGGCAATCGTTAGCAAACTGACAGGTCTTTGCATTAAAGTTGAATTCACATTACGACAGATATTGGAAAAAAACTCAACGTCGACTTTATAAAGTTCCCTTTAGTGTAGATATATAGAGGCCCAATGTGCAAGGCCATGGCTATCTTTGGCATCCGACCCAAACCCATGCGTGTGTCCCTGGAGAGTTTATATTCGGGATCCGGTAGGTGGCGCCGCGATCAGGGCCCAAGAATTTATTTGAACCGATTTTTATGAATGTTTTTGTGTGTATTTAAGTAGGTCCCTGTCCCTGGATGTTGACCCGGACCCGAATTTTTACTACAAAGTGATTTATAAGTTAAGTGATTTGAAGGAAGTTTCACTTTAGTAGTGTGCTTGTAGGTGAGGCACATATTATTTTTTTTTTGTTTGGATGGTAGATGTTAGGTACTCCCTGATTTCCGATACCGCCGATATTTTGTAAAATTGTTAATACATTTTTGGTTGTTTCAAGATATAGCTTTTTGAAGGGTCATGTTCGATCGGAAGAGCTACCCCAAAACCCCAAAAATAGCCAAGCAACCATTCGGCTTCGACGATTTATTGATATAAGAACGGATAAAGCTTCTGGAAACGTAAAAAGTACTGGAACTGGAACTAAAATATTTAAAAAGTAAATCATAACGATTTGCTCTGGCTCTAGCTCTGTCTTTGGTTATCTTTCTCTCTGCTATTAGTTATAAAAGACTAAAGCCTGCGGGTATGTGCTTTACAGCAACATCAGTTGGTTCCAAGTACTTTCCATTTATGAAATCAGTCCTTATAACTCAACAGTAGGTACTCACAAAATTTCCAGATGTGCTTTTAATGGAATTAGATTAGAAGCTGAATATTTTTGAAGACCACAGCACTCTCTTTCACAGGCATTTCAATTACGTCTTAAAAACAGATCCCTGTTCTGTTTATTATTAATTTCAAACGAAGATTATAACCCATCAGCATTAAAATATGTTCCATATTCAAAGTTTTTATCTCTTCAGGACGAAGGCTTTCTGAGAATTGTAGGGAGATGCCGTTGTGTACCTACCGATATACCTACCAAACAAACTCACATCTTCTTGTGAGATATTTCGCTCATCTATATAAAACTCAAAAGTTTTTTAAATACTTTGAGTACACATTTTCATCGTTGGCGTGACGCACGCAATTATGCAAATTTATTCATAATTCCGATTTGATGGGGAACTGATGATGTTGACGACTTTCTGGAGCACATTTCGACTTTCAAAAATATATTGCTCTTGATCTAACTTCAGTTTGGGCGAGGCTGAAATTACCATGTTGCCTTAGCATTTTTACAATTTGATAAGTATGTTTTCGGTGCTGAAAGTGTATAGAAGCAAATTTAAAAATTGAACACGAATATACGAACAGAAAGTCCTTCAACCTACTTTTCTATTCAGCATTCATCAACTTTGTTTGTAAATAAAAACCAAGTCTGGCCAAAAACGCAATCCACTTACATATGTAAATAAAGCATCCTATTGCCAGGGAAAAACAAATTTAAAACTTTTTTCATTACGAATTCAAATCCAACTGAACCGTGCCGCTGACTACTTGAACTTAATCCTTGATTCCTTCATGGATCTGTTATTGCTACGGTCGTTGCCCACGAGGACTAGCAAAATGGCGAAATAAAACTGAACCAAAAAAAACCCTGGATAAGCGATTACCAATAGCTTAGCTATATAGGGATGTGGAAAAATGTACGCCCCAAACGAACATCCACCAACGCATTGCACGTGCACCCATGGCCCAGGGGGCACTGAGAGCGAGTGCAGAGAGTATACCTCTTACAGTGCGATTCATTCATTTGAATTTGAAGTGGGCTGTGAGCTGAGCGCTGGTCGATTGGAGTATTGTGTGGTTTCGGTAAAAGGACTCTATTAAAACTTATTTTTGTGTTTCGCTTTTTATATATACATTCAGGAATTGCTATGGCGTTGTCCATGAGGTGGGAGTTAATAATGGCATGACGGGGTGGTGTGGAGGTATGGTGGGTTTTGTGTTTCAGGAAATGGTATTGAAGGAGTTTAGGAGTTTATAGTTGTTAATGTTATTGTTTAGTGCGGCAGTAGTAGAGTGAGTTCATAGTTTTGGTGCGTACGGGTATAGACACAGAATCATGCATAATTATAATTAATCATGAGGTGGCCGACACTTAGTTTTCCCTAATGTTAAGGAGACGGTCACTTTGTACATACAAACCAGACACTTCCATCTGTATTTGCTTTGGGCAATGCGGTAGTGGTTAGCCCACCTTATACTCTTTGGGAAGAAAGTCCTTTCAGAACTATGTATAGTAAAATAGTACGGGTGCATCCTTCTTAATGTTGAGATGGTCTTTTCGTCTGACTCGTTGAGTTCCTGGGTAATACAAGGTAGCCCAAAAGTTATCACCCTATCGGAAGATGGCATAATTTCTGAAAACGGCATGAAAAGTCAGTTCCAAAGTAAACAATTTCCTACACGTCAATAAGACATGAATCTCTATACTTCTAAAGAACGCGGAACAATTTTTTTGATTTTTTGTTTGTGGAGAATAATTCGTCGGTGGTGTTGGCTCAGCATGAATTTCGGCGCAGATTTCCCGATCGTCTGACATCAACTGGGCGCTACGATGTTAAGCCGCTCGCCTATAAAAGAGTATGCGGGACAACACGAGATGCTGCTAGATCTGGTCGGCCCGAAGCAGCCGTTCCCAGCTGTGGCTGAAGATGTCGCAGAGTAGTACCCCCGGGGTATCAACCAGACGACGCGACGTGCCACGCAATTGGGTCAGTTAGACTTACAAATGCCAATGGGTCAAGATTGAGGTTACTAATAGCAAGTTGCACCTCCGAGTGGGGTATGTGAGAAAGGAGACAGGGTTTCTATAGGGTTTCTCTGTGGTTAGATCTTCCCCCATATGAAGCAGATTTGGTTACTGACAAGCCCGCCAAGACAACAGGTAGTCACATCGTCCAAACATAATTTTGCAATAAAGTAATAGGCCGACTTCCCAATCAATCATTCCACTTTGTGTGTAGTTTTTTGAGAAAAATTGACACGAATTGTATAGAGATGAGCTCCAACAATTTCGACCCACACCGAATGGATAAATTTTATATCTACATTATACATTCCTTTCCTTTCCTTTACACGGGCGTTATTGTCTTCAGCACGCACATCCTGCTGAAGGATTTTCAACGGAAATTTGTATAATTTTGTAGTATTGTTCCAGTTTGAATCCATACAGAATAATGAGTTGCCACACTAATGGCCGGAAATCCACCAGTATGGCAGCTCGTTTTGACAATTAACCCTTTTGTAAGTTCAATCTTGCAGCCCCAAAAACACCATTCATTACTTTATGGATTGGTCATAAGTATAAGCTTATACCTAGTCCTAGAACCTATGTATTATAGTTTCCTCCGTGACACTCATCATCACAATGAAATATCTCTCCAGAGTTGGAAAAGGTACTCAATCTTTGTTCTTTTTCAATCCACAAGTTAATCCCTATTGTATAGCTCAACAATTTGTTTAAGATAAAAAAAAGCCGACAATGTCAACCATTGCCACGAACATAAACCAATTGTAAATGTGCAAATTTGTAACTTGAAAACCATTTTGTTTCAGTCTAAAATAAAAGTTATTTGCAAACTCATATATTTGACTCCATTTGTTCGCAAAACTTTCATATGAATACCGAACCAGAGGCAACCGCACCATTATGAATAATGACTATGGAAACTTGGACAATATTGTTTCGACAGACCAGACCACCACCCATCCATCCATTTGTTGCAGAAAGGGCATGCACCCAATTTGCACACAGAAGTATTCACAATTCTCCGAGCAAATGTACTCATAGATGTCCCCAAATCGCCTGACATTCGCATGGGGTGCATGCAAATTTTTGAACATCATTGCTGATGTGTCCAGAACCAGATATCAATTAAATCCAGAGCGTATAGGTCTGCGTTTGAATAATTCCAACTTTAATCTGTCGTCGTCATATAACCCTCCCCTCATTAAAAAATGCCTTTGGGCATTGTCCAAATGTGCAAGTTCTCAAAGTTCAAATCTATAAAGTCTGTGTCCTCATTGGATGTGCTATAGTGCTAGTGTCAGTATCCATGTTATGAGAAATGACAGTTTTATTTTTCGAAAAGTTGGTCAACTGTTGCACAAAGTATACAGTTTGGTAGTGGAAAAGTTTCAAATTACTGTTTGAGTAACAAAAAAAACTCGGCTAATGCGAACGGATCTGGTGTTGTTTAAAATGATTTAAACTTTATAGCCACCGAAGCCGAACGCACGCTCCTATTTACTTAATTAATTTAAACTGACCCAGAGGAAACTCAGCGCCGCCATTGCAGTAGGTAGTTAGGTACTTCAGAACGGAAATAAAACGAAAGTATACTGACAATTGGGATCCTTTTGAGTTTGCTAATTATGGTAGTATGTCCGCGGAAACTTTGCGGGTGACTGAGAAGAAAGGAACCGCTGAAGGAAATAAATATGAAATTGTCTCCAGACAAGTGTTTTAGGAAAAAATATGCCATTCTAAAAAAATCGGGATTATTTTCTTTTATTTTGTACTCCTGTTTCAACTTTTACCGTTCTTGGTTCTTCTTTCTGACTGTAAAATTACAAAATTACAAAATGAGGGCAAGTTCTCTGTGAGGGGTCTCTGTATGAGTACTTAGTCCCTGTATAAAGACTGTAGGATCTGATTGCGTTTTGGTGCACCATTCTCCCAAGGCTGTCCATACATAGTGAAGAACCACATCCTGCAAGAGATGCCCCTTGACTGGAATATGTCGGATCTAGAGCCGAATAGCTCGATAAAATCCGTCATCGGAGGTGTGAATGACCGTTTCTATTTGGGATGAATGGCACTACACTAGTGTGTCTTTCAGTCAGTGAACTTTAGATACCCTCGGCACCTTCAATTTCAATAGACCTAAGTCCTCTGCGGTGAGATGTTAACTCCAATTTTAATATACCTATAAGTCCTTTACGGTATCATGCGGAGCTCTGTCACCGGTGAATTTTCCTTCCCTGGCAACTTGTGGGGCCAACATTTCAAAAACAGATAAAAATACTGAAGACGGACCTTAACAAAACCCTCCTCCAAACCATGCTTAATGATCGTTCTTAGCTGTAGCAGTATATCCACTTGGAAAATACGCAGATCCTTAGATGAGGATTTCAGTACCTTAAAGAGGGTTAGGGGTACATCGACCTCCAAAGCGAAGGACGGCCTCATCGGTGCGGTTGTGAGCTTGTCTTGTCTGATTGCTCAGGTTTTGGTTATGAATCGATTCCATGTGTCGGTGGCAACCCGCGATACTTCACCTCCATACAAAGATGCGAGTTGGCATCATATAGTTGGTTGCTTGCATTGGAGGTGTTAATAAAATCGGGCCAGAAGCCGCCTTGCTCAATGTAATGCATCGGATTCTAATCTCCCTCGGACTGAAGGTAAGGATCTAGATTCCTGTCAAATCAATCGACAGATCCAAAGTATAGAAAACCATGACCTAACAGAGTAAAGATATACCAGTCAGTTACTGAAAGACAAAAGTTATCAGCAGCCTCCACATCTCGGCTGCGCCTTCATCGTCTACGGCTCGCAAATATATACTTAAATCTATTACTAATTCGGGTATAATGAGTGAGCTCTGGAGACAATGATACAGTAACAGACACGTTTCATAACTTCCTAAGAAACCATACAATGAAACTAAATCTCAAAGAAGACGATATATGTAGAGGCTGCGGTGACGAAAAGAGGTTCATGGGGATATACCTCACTTCCTCTGTCACTGCCCGAGTCTCTGTCACTTGAGGAACAGAACACTTGGAAGTCATTACTTCCATGACCTAAAAGAACTTTCTGATCTTTACAGGTTTTTAAGGATATCAGGATGGCTGGACGGCGTTGAGTAATCACCAGAAGAAGGGACATGAAGCATCATCACAACATCAACGGTTAACCCCCACTTTAAGAGGGCATCACAATGGGTCCACATGGACCTAACTGTGGCACGGCAGGATTAACCTGCTCTGCCAACCCGTAAACCTAACCTAACACATACGTTTCCACCTTGAGCAACACCATAACTCGTCTACATCTAGTTTGGGATGTACTTCCATTTCCTTTTGCAGGCGTATCGAATAAATATCGTCCAGCAACAAATCTCCACCATTCTACGACCTCCTCTTCAAGTCGGTAAAGCCTTTATTCCGGTTATACAACACGCTTGTCGTTCGAATCATGAACTCTCTGCGATGCAAAAATACCCCTCGTCGACCTCCCCCCCCCCCCCCCATTAGTTATTCTTTTTGAACAAACTTTTAGAATGCCACATCTGGCCATCAAAGAAGATATTTGAACTGACAAAACCAATGTCCACTTTAACCCTGAACATAGTTATTCGCCTAAGGACTGCTATCACTTAACTTCCGGTCATCCTCAGTTAAGAAATCTCTCTCGAAATGACATAACCCAAACCCACATGCCAACGGCTTTATTTATCAACTTTTCGTAGAACAACCAACCCGCCTTAAGAATCTTAAGGTTTTTAAGTAATTAATTCTTCATTCTCAAGTGGCATCCCCTTTAAAATACCTTTAAAAGGAGCAACAAAAACAAAACTACTTTCGGATATTCGGTCCGCCTCTTCCGCATTCCGTTTGTGGCCCGCACAAGTAAGTTTAAATAATTCACAGAAGGACTTCACTACACAGAACTTTTCGAAACAAAAAGAACCAACAAAATAACAAAAACTTTTGTTTCCCCTATTTTTATACAAAAAGTTCTCCACATTAAACTAATTCAGCAAACCACCTTGGAACGAACGACGCACATTGCACAATGTTAAGTAGATTGTGTGCCGCGCCGTCCAGTGTTCCATAACACCGTCCGACTATATCGGAGACCGGAGACGGAGACCGAAGACCGGAGAGTTTCGGATAAATTTAGAATGAACTCCCAGAATGAAGAACAAAAACTCCAATTGTGCTAATCGCATCGGTATACGAGCTTCGAGCACAGGGATAAGTTTTGAAAGGAATTACATATAAGGTGCGGCACAGACTTACCCACTCCCCCCACTGTATCTATAGCTGTATCTGAAGAGGAACACTCACACTCACTGATGACTGGCTGCTCCTGTTTGCAATCAAATACAAACACACAACAACAAACCAATTAAAAAGTTATTTTTTTTTTTAAGCAATTGCCGTACCAGTGGCCTTCTTCCATTTTTAATTAGTACTAGTTGAGGGTAAATATTTGCGAATACCGCGGCCGCCTCTTGATCCGGATCCGGAAGGCGAATGCGAATTGATTTCCATTTAAAATTGAAACCACGATTGAAATATTTTACATCGAATGTACGACGTCCATCAGTATTGCTGGGAACGGGACACATTGAAAGTAATTGAAAAATACCATGGCTGTAAATAGAGATTTTGGCTAAAACAAGTTTGCTATCCTTTATTTCGGTTATACAGTTAGTGGGGGTGGTATTCGTTAAATTTTAAACTGCCGTTGAATGAGTTTTTATTGGTATCACAGCTGGGTGGTGGCCGGTGCTGTGGCGAAATGAATCAATGTATGTAACTCACGGAGCGAACCTCAAATTGAATGTGATAGAAAAAAAAAAATGCACTCACTCACTGCAATTACGTGAAGTAATAGAACTGTTACACTGTCAGGGTTTCAAAACCGAGGCAAAAAAAATCAGTTATCGATCGATCTCAAAATGATAGACGTCATTGGACGACAACTACGAGTAAGCTATTAACGGACTCAATGTGCAATGTCGGATGCGTTTGGGGAATGTATAAGCAAATCGCAGGTTAGCTGTTTTTGATGTACAGTTTGGCACAAAATATTTTTAAAACATAGCCACACAAAGAAACATGAACGTACTACACCACTTGTAGCGATTTTGACCTCGTGTATAAATCGACCGGAAGTGACTTTTTGTCATTTGTCGCATTTGTGCCTAATGCTCAATACCAATTTCTAAATCGCGCAGTTTCGGTTTCCCGCAGTTTCCCACTATCTTCAATCGAACAGGTTTTCCCCTTACCATCGATAATTTCGAAGACCACGGAAAAGTGGCGTCGATTTGTAAGGTAAAGGCATGCGAGAGTAAAATTAGGTCAAAAATCTTCAAAATTTGGTCAGAACAAAGTATGCCTAATGAATGAAACGTCACCCTTTGAAGGGAGATAGCCTGAGCTGCGACAGTTGCACAGTTGCGACAGTTTAGTTATCCCTAAAAACCTGATTGGCCCATATCAGTGCGGATTTTGGCCAGGAAAGCCAATCATATCGACCAGATCTTCACACTCTGGCGAACCTTAGAGAAACCACAGGACAAAGGGGTTGATTTTGGACAACCCCTTTGTCGACTTCAAAATCGCCTAAGGCTGCGGTTCCGGTGCCAGGCCAGCGAATCAGTGTTGTTCCACGACGCGTCGTTTTTAATTGTCGACACTCTGATGTCGACAATAGCGTCGTCTATGTCGTCAATGTCGTCAATAGGATTGTCAATGTCATTCAAAACAGCTGTTAGTGTAACGTCTCTAGCTCTACTAGTTACTAGTAATAGTAAGCATACGGGCAGGAACAGAACAGGACTTCTTGAATATGAATTTATTTACTGAACTGAATTTAATGACTGAACGACTTTGAGTTGGTCAAGTTAAATAATAAACAAGCATCGTGTTGTAATAATTGCAAAAAAATCGTTTAAACACACCTGATCGCCTCAGACACTTTTTTTTTTATTCATCTATTTAGAAATGTGTGCAAAGTTTCAAATAAAAACACGTTTCCCCATTTTAAAATAAAAAGTTACCTATATTTTATATTTCAATTGTGTTAATTTTATAAAAACTATAATGTATTGCTTGATATGATTGAACTTTGTCGACATGTCGTATCGTCAATTTTGAATTAACGACACGTAATTGACGACGCGTCGACAATTGCGTAGTCTACATGGCGTAGTCTACGCGGCACAACACTGCAGCGAATGTAAGCGAATATCACTCGCGCGAATTCGCAAAGTTCGCTGAAATAAATTAAAAGTACGCATTTCCTATGTTGCGGTTCGAGTGCTCAAAATTTACTCGCGCGAACTTTGCGAAACTAAGCGAGTAAAATGTGCGATAGTTTCATTTCTATTTTACTCGCGCGAGCAAAGCGAATTCTAGATATGTTTTTAAGTAAGATTTGTGCTTTGCTTACTTGTGTACTGATTTGTATGCATCTTAGTTGCGTACTGATTTTCTATACTTGTCAAAATATAGTGAAATGTATCTGGAGTCATTCTATAACATTCAAATATACATAGGTATTAAAAAAAATTCCGGTTCTCACTTTTAAGAGAAAAATCCCTATATTTTTTAATTATACAACACAAAACACGACATTGAGTAGAGTTTCAGACCAAAAAGACAAACAAACATATAGAATCATTAATGTCATTAATTGTCAAATAATTATCTAGAGATAAATCAAATTATGCGAATAAAACACGAACATAGTTAGAAGCGGAGCTCTTGATCTTTTATTATATTATATGTATAGTAAATTCCTCTGTTCATAAGTACATCTACATAGATACTTGCAAGAGTTTTTAAACCAAACCTAATTTTTTCGACAAGGAAAACCCCTAACCTCTTTTAATTACAAAAGAAACAACGCTTTTTAATGTGTTTGTACTTCAAGAAGCTATTTTCTAACAAAAATTGTGCTTCACAAAACTACAACGACATTATAAAACTTTCTCAAAGTTACTTAGCAGTAGTTCCTGCAGATAAATGTTTCGTTCCCACTAAATTCGCTTACTTCGCTTGATTAAACTCACTTCCACCGGAACCACTCTGTTCGCGCGAAGTTTGCGAATTTTATTCGCTTACATTCGTTAAGTTCGCGCGAGTAAAATTCGCTTTCACCGGAACCGCAGCCTAAGATAGTTTATGTACGGACGAGTTATACAAATCCATGTCAAACTTCGGCATACCTGCCAAACTCGTCCGTCTATGCAGGATGAGGATGGAGAAATCTGGCTGCTTCGTCAAAATCGGAAAGAACACCATGGAACCCTTTGATGTCAAAAAGGTTGTAAGTTGCTATCATGTATCTTCTTTAACATCATTGTTGAAGCAATTGTACGAAACTCACAAACTAACATCAGAGGTAACATTTTTTAGAAGTCGGTTTAACTTAAACGAAGGCGGATAAGATGGATCTGGCTGTTAAGGAGGGGAAATGATTCTCACCATCGGCGACTCGGGCAAAATGTCACAAAATCAGATATAACTTTGAATAGTTCTACTTAGGCTCTACAATTCTTCGAGTGATTGACAGATTGCAGCGACGTTAATTTGGTCAAAAATCTGAAAATAGAAGGGCGGAGGTAGATAGGTCTCGTGGAACGTATGGACAAAAACGCAGGAGTCCGACAACTTTTTAAATCCACACCTGAGGGACAACGAAGCAAAGAAAGACCCGACCACAAGTAGGGCTTTTGCCCCATCTGACCGCACTTCCTGGATGGCGGTGATATCTGCTTTGTAGCAGCTGCACGTGGTCTGATCAGGGTTCGAACATTTCATGTGGAGACCCGAACGACATTGGCTTTATTCCGTTTTGCAGGGTCATCAACAGTGAATCCGTCCTTATGCAAGGCTCTTGGTCGTTTCGTAACCATCTACCCCCCCCCCCCCCCATGCTTTTCAAGAGTCGGCAAATCAACGAGCAAAGCAATTTTCAAAAATTAGGTCTTAGGTTTGGATTTTCATTAGCTATAGGGTTTTAAACTTGTAAATGTATACAACAGTCGGCATTTTCAAAGGTTCCACATGAACTCCTTAAAATTTAGCGAGTTTCCATTAAATTTTAAAAAGGACGGTTGGCATTGCTAATTTGTGGTAAAATTCGAAGGAAATTGTTATTTGCTAGTTTGTGGAACGCGGCTTATTTATGTGGATGAGGGTGTTTTCGTTCGCGGGAAAAAGTTTGGAAAACGAATTTTCGTTATTTAAACTGTTTATAAACTTGTTTTCTTAATACATTTTGATGGGATAGAAAAGTGATAGACCTAGAAAAGTGTTCATGTGAACGGACTGTCAAAACTTGCGAATAGTCGTTCGTTCGTAGGTAGTTGGTTGCTCTTATATAAATGGTCCTTCCGGTATTGGCCCAGGGGTGTTCCTGTTAAGATTGGTCAAAATTGGACAAAGGGGCATCATGGTGCCTCTCCCATACATAAAACGTCTTCTATGGGGTGAAACTCGATGACGTTATAGATACTTATAACTCGATAACCACTGGGTCGTTTTTCATTTTCATTTCTATACAGTCACCAAGTTCCTGAAATAAGTCAGCATTTCAATAAAAGACACCCCCCCCCCCCCTCCCACTGCTCGAAACCTCGCTACTTCCCTGAACTTGTATGAATCTCCGCTAAAGGCACAAAGTGACAAAGAACAGAAATCGAAACAGAACAGAAAGCTTTTTCGTTCTGTAGTAAACTTTGGTTCTGTTTACGTTGCTCGTTCAGCTACACAAAACTGAAACAGATCCAGAAAAACATGGCCGCCGTCTATTCTGTGCAAACAAGAAAACCTCCCTCCCACGATAAATTGGCATTTTTGTCAATGTAGCCTTGTTTACGTTCTGTCGTCACAAACAGCCATTTTTATGTCGCTAAATTCTTTTGCTGAAAAAAAAAATTATCTGCTCCTAATTCTGTTTCTGTTGCAAATGTAGGTATAATGCCCAAAACACATGTGCAGAAATTCTGAATGCTTCACTGCATGCAGTACTGCAGATGAAACACATGTGCAGAATTCAATTTGCAGCGGTTGTTGTCAATGAGGGGAAAAATATGTGAGTGAAACAAAGACGACAAATAATTCCCGTCTCTCTTTTGCTCGTATGCATCAGTAGCTGAATTCAAAAATTCGATGCTGCCAAGTCTACTTAATTTAATTCACTGCGTTGCTATGCAGTGGATTTAGAAATAGAGACATGTTGCAGTGCTGCGGTGGCTGCAGAATTTACATTTGTTTCACCACATAATGCCCAAAACACACGTGCAGAATTCACTGCGCAGCAGGATTAGAATACACATGTTCTTATGTGGTGAAACAAATGTAAATTCTGCAGCCACCGCAGCACTGCAACATGTCTCTATTTCTAAATCCACTGCATAGCACGCAGTGAATTAAATTAAGTAGACTTGGCAGCATCGAATTTTTAAATTCAGGTACTGATGCCTACGAGGAAAAGAGAGACGGGAATTATTTGTCGTCTTTGTTTCACTCACATATTTTTCCCCTCATTGACAGCAACCGCTGCAAATTGAATTCTGCACATGTGTTTCATCTGCAGTACTGCATGCAGTGAAGCATTCAGAATTTCTGCACATGTGTTTTGGGCATAAGAACATGTGTTTGTGTATTCTAATCCTGCTGCGCAGTGAATTCTGCACGTGTGTTTTGGGCATAAGATTCTGTTTCTGTTCTTTGTCACTTGATGCATTAAGCAGGAGTCTTTCTTATCCAATGAAAGAATGCAATGATTCTCGTGGACCGGACCGCGTAGCAACAGCTTGTAATTCATATAATGGTCATTTCATTACGCTTGAGTCATTTTGTGCATTGTCCCTACACATAAACAGTAATATCTACTAACTACGTCCGTTTTTTTTTTATGCGTCATGCACGTTCCCATTATATAGGTATCGTATAATGGGTCATGTAATATTCTCGCTCCATTACAGTGTTAAATATCAGCAATAAATTGGAATCTCCAACATCATTAGAACGCCAAGAAAACCTTGAAACTTACTGCGTCACAGGCCTCACCTGTATTGCTTTGCCCAAAGTTTGTCACTTAACCCTGCACTTGGTGACATAACCGCACTTAATGCAACTCATTGTTCATTGTCGACCACTTTGCAGGGGTCGAGGTTGTAAAACATGAGCACTTTCGCAAAAAGTGTAAAAGTGGTGCAACCACGAGCAACTTAAAAATGACGTTTGATATTCTGCGGTAACCTGTGTATAGGTATAAACGTACAGGTCAGCTATTGTAGGAAAAGTTGCGCATATATCTATAAAACTACTTCCAATAATCCGACTCGTTGTTGCACTTATGTCCCATACCTCTATGTTTTCGCAAGCACACACACTCATCCTCCTCCTCCTCATCAGCTTAAAGGGTTATTTCACGGATGAGTGCTTCCGATTCCGATGCGATTATAGTTCTAAAATGCGTGCATATAGCCGCACACGTACCTATATAGAATCATCCACCATTCCGCATGTAACAAGCGTGGTCGAGAATATGTGACTTCCGTGGACAATTGCGGTCCGACAAATGGGGGCGGCCACAACAACAGCCAGCAACATCAAAATAAGACAAAAACAACACAAGTAATAAAAAAAGGAGATGGAATTCCACTTTGAAGTGACCTGAAGTGTACCCCACTAGTGGGTTCCCCACTAGTAAGCACTGCTTGTTGCATGGATATACTCTGGTCACTGGATGATATAGATTCGTCGGTTCTAGCAAGCATGTCATTACGTCTATTCCCTCGAGTCCATCCATAGTACTTGTATATATCTATCCACAGTGAGGTGCTCTATAATTCCCGGAACCAGTTTTGCGGATTTAAGTCGCACTCGAGCGGAAAATAGATTCTCTCTCCTGGTGTTGTGCTTTGAACAACCGAACAACCACGATAAGCTGGTGGAAGAACCAACACTGTTAATATCGGATTCCGATCATTCTTGACGCCTCTTCGCATGAAAATAGAGAGACAACGATGGACACGAACGTCGGACCGGACATGCAATTCGATTGCGCGAGGCACAGTCGTGGAGGAGGGAGTTTGCCCGCAGAGCATTGCACGCAATGGTCACGATGGAACGCTGGATGCGCTATGCGCATATAAAATTGTAGATAGTTTTGCGCTATGGTTAGTGGCTAGTTGGGTGCCTATTTTACCTATACACAGTACACACATGCAATTAATTACCGATCCTCGAAAGCGTTGGCAGTTCAATGCCATTTTGTGATACAAATATACAATAGGTGCCCCCAGTTGAGAAGAGCCTTAGCAGGCTTCGACGAATGCTGGCAATGTTAAGTTGCTTGGTAGAGGTACTGTTGCAGCGTCTTTGGCTAAATTGTTTTAATAGAATGTACGTTCATTAGTTTTGTGGCATTTAATTAACGAGACTGGGACTTATATTGTTGCTCAGAGCGCGCGCCGAGGAGTGCAACTGCAACCCAAAACAGATGGCTGGCCGAAGGCGGACGCCGGACGCCGGACGGTATTCGTGTTACACGTTTGATTTAACTGAATTTATGAGAACATCTCTAGGATGGCCGTAGATACTTTGTTGCAACAAGGATACTCGAAAAGATGGCGATGGGTGGTTGTAAATCCAAATGATTTGCATGCTGTGTCTGCTATCGGAGTTCGTGTCGAGCATGGCCACCTGATATGTAGGTGCGCGCATTTAATTGGCATGCCAGTAAATTTGTTATCTACCATCATGCGAAGGGAATGAAGACGCGATTTAAATGAAGTGGCTCCGACTTAAATTCGCATAAATAGTAGAAGGTATAGATAGGTAGGCTGGCAGTCTATGCCACTGTTTCACTATAGTTTGGTCTTTTGTGATACCAAGTCCTGAAAAGGTATTTTAACTGGGGACGACACAGAGATAAGGGGCAGGTATTTGATGTCACTGATGTTGCTCTGAATGGTGGACTTGTAATTTACTTCCTTCAATGCTACTATAAGGTGGCGCAAAAGTTGTCTTTCTTTTGGCTTTTTTTTATGGAAGAAAAACATCTGTTTCGGGGCCAGCCAGACTTAGCAGCATCTCGTGTTGTCCCATACTCTTCTATAGGCGAGTGACTAAACTTCGTAATGTTTGCCCAGTTGGTGTCGGACGAACCGAACATCTGCGCCAAATTTCATGCAGTGCCATGCCAACATCACCAACGAATTATTCCGCAATCACAAATGTCATCGTAGAATTGACATTTGCTGCCATTTGCAGAAATCATATGGCATCTTCCAATAGGTTATGATGACTGTTGCGCCAGCTTGCAACAAGTCCCAACAATAAAAAAATGAAGCCAATAAAGCTTCAAACTTCATGGCTCGATAAATAGTTAAAATAAGTATGCTTACCTTAGCTGTTAGTTTTTAAGGATTTCAAGAACAATTCGGGAATTCATTCACATTTTCAATTGTCTCTTAGTAAGTTAAAATAATAATATTTTGTTTTGAAAGAGATTTTTGGATCATTGTCCTTTTTTTAAAATCAAAAAGTCTATTGTTTGTTCAATCAGAGGCTCAAGTTAATGTTCTGTGACTCAAAGCATTATATTTTCCTAGTGTTCAACACTAGCGCTTATAAGTGTAACAAGCAGAGGCGGAAGAAAGAAATAAGCGCAATGACACAGGTTAAGTCCAATCAAAGAGTTTTCCGTATTCATATAACAACCAACTTCTAGCCACTTATATATAGCTCAAATAAAATTGAGACCTGTCATCTTTCGGCATACTTGCTATTGAATGCGGATTTGCCTTCTGTTCTATCCTAAGCCAATGTCATGTTAAATCGTTTTGGCAATTCTCCTTCCTCCCAGATGTGAAGCAAAGTCAAACATAACATCGCAATCAAATATTCGCAACAGAAGAGAAGACCCGACCCAGCAATCAATTAGGATTCAGCTATACAAATTCCCTTAACTATTACAACCGAATCAAAGCAGGAGTCACTAATTTGATGTTAATTTCTCATGACAGACAAGAGTGTCTCTCCGCGCAACACGAGCGTCAACGAAATTGGTCTCATCTTTATCATTTCTCACATTTTTCATCTCACCTTAATTAACCTCGACATGAGGACCATTCCCATCCCATTGACAGTTTGAACGTGCTTCTACCTCTGCTATGCGCAGTCCACTAGGACCACCAGCGCCGATGGACTGACAAGGAGTTATGTGCACAAAACCACTCAGCGGGCAGCACTAAGCAACAGCAATTACGCTGCGAGATTCTCGATTCAGCTGATAATCATAACGCAAAAAAGCCACCGAATCCAAACAGAGAGACAGACTGAAAAGCCAGCAGAAGGAGATATACACGAACTGGGCTGGGGAAGAGAGAATTGCGCGATTCCCATCGGTGCACAGCAGGTAATTGCTGCAATTTTGTATCCAAGTGCTCCAATGGTATCCAGAGTCAACACAAACATCTGTTGACAGACCGCAATTGCAATGTGACTCTGACTCCCCGATAGGACACACTCACTTCCATACTTCACATGCAAAAGGACTTGAAGTTGAAGCTGCTCCTGGCTACAACTACACCCGTGTTCGTATAGTGTTTTGTGTTCTCCACATTGAGGATGATTAGTTGCTGCACATGAAGCGAAGGACGAGTGTCTTATGTTGTGCTTGTCCATGTCCATGAACTATGTTAATATGTAGTTGAGTCAGTCTCTGTACTAGTGCTGGAACAAACACTCTTGTTCCACGTTGTCGGAAGGGTAACATCTCTCATTGGCCCTGACGATAATTGGAAGGCAGAGTGATTAGTTTGGTTTAGCATCGGTACATCTATACTTGGTTGGAATGAGGCACGGAGTGGAGTGCAATGGAGCACAATCGGAATGGCAATTGTGGCAGTTCAACACATAGGCGGAAGCCTCCCCGCCCCGTGCCTCCGATGAACGCACACTCTTATTGACATTATCAATGAAGCGACGGTGCCAAAGTGCGCTGGAATGTGATTAATGTAATTAGCACAATGAGTAAACATTGCGATTGTTTAACGAACGTCTTCATTATTGGAGTGCACGGTGGAGTGGAGATGAAGATGGAGCGTGGAGCCCTCTCGACCCGCTGCCGCACTCTATACGAGGAAGGATGTATTTTATGGTTGAAGTAATTTCATGCGAAATTGTCTCGGCAAATTGGCGTAGCCTCTGATGGCAATGGGAATGGGAACTGGTTAATAAATAAAGGAATACGTGTAAAGATATTTAATTAAATATAGGAAGGCATTAGCGTTGACTCTTGGGTGGTATGTATTTGTCTGCAAATGGGAAATGAACAAACGTTTACCAACAAGTATCTTCAATCAATTGGGAAGAAATCTTATTAAAACGATGCACAATTAGCGAATACTGAAGGAGAGTGTTTTTTATAGTGGAACTCAAAAGGACGACAGACGAGGACAAGTGTTGTGTCTTTTGAGAATACACTTTAAATTCAAAAAGTAAGTGACTGAGTTCCTTGAAGAAACATAAGATGAGTTCCAAAATGTCAACAAAAAAATTTAAATGCGGAAACAATACACTTGACATACGCATCTGCGACCAAGAGATGATTTTTTGTCTACATTTTAAGGTGGGTTTCCACATGTCGGTTGATTGACAAAGGTTGACAGCTCTCGCGTTTATGTCATTGAACGACACCACCGTCAGTTCATTTCCACTTATGACAATTATTGGCAAAAAGTCGTTTGTCAGTTGATTGACAAACTTATGAACTTGATGCCAATTAATTATTTCACTGCCAATTATAGACAAAGTGACATTTTGTTTGACAATTCAGCTATTTCCACTTGTCAATCAAATTCTTTAACAGTTATTGGCAAACGCTGTTTATTTTTATGTTATTTTTCGTTATTTCAACTTGCCAATTTTTTAATTGGCATAAAAATACGCCAATTGTCAATTTCAAATCGACAAGTGGAAACCCAGCATTACTTTCCATAAGTTTGACGTTTCGGAACGCATTTTATACATTTCATGACAAAGATGGATAGATGTCGTTTCAATGACAGCAAATGCAAAAAAAGTTTATATATCTTTCATTTCACGCGGTCAAAATAAAAATGGAAAACTTTGAATTCAAATAAATTTTAAGTGAATGGTTTGATCCAACAACTGCCTCCATTTTTCTAGTATAAGGACATTTTTAGGAACTTAGAGAAAAGCACGCGTGTTATTCTATTATGTTGTATTCTAGGAAGAAAATTGTTAAATCTTTGAATTGTTGAAACCGTTAAAAAATATCCAGGGCTCTAATCGCGTTTTGACGATTGAATAAAATTACATCGTTTTTAGTTTGCTTCATGTAACATCTCAAACACGTCGTTCTTCGGTTTCGTTTTTACCAGTTTGAACAGGGGTCCTACTCTGTATTTTGATTCGAAAGTTAAATCATTCGGAATCGAAAAATTGGCACTCAGTAATTCGAAAGTCAGAATTATATTTCCGAATCTCAGTGGCCATAATTTTTTTTTCTCGCAAATCCGAGTTTCGGTACTTGGCAACTAGATATTCTTTATGACAAACTCGTTCGATTTTCGGATTTTTTATTCGTTTGCTATTTTCTTGGCGAAAAGTCGTATTTTTCATAAAATGTAAATAATTTCTTCAATTTCTCTGTGGGAACTAAAAAGAAATAAAGTCTAATGTTTAATTTATCATTTGCAAGGAGTCTTCCAAGAACTTAAGCACAAAACAAACCCAATTTGAGATCTTGATAAATTTCATGCACGCGCACCCAGATTTGGCCAAGGGATATCTGAAAACCGCTGATGGCAGAAAAACGTTGGCTATTCTTTGGAAGCGCGTAGCAGTGGGACCACCAATGCGAGATGCTGTGTGTTGGATACCAAGTACAAGTAAATTTATTAATATGAATTTCAATTTGTTTTCTTGCTTGCCATACTGTAATCCTAGAGGTAATCGTAGGATTCCAATATTAGCAGAGAGTACAATATAATTAACTGTCTTATCTATTCAAAGCACATTAAACATTACTCTCTCTCTCTCTTTGTACCATCGCCGCTACACCAAAAAATACTGGTTTTTGTTTGTCATCGCCTAATGTAAATTATTTTCTATTCTTCACTTGCGCCTCAACCACTGTCGGGTAAGCATTAGGAAAATAAAGGAAAGCTTATAACGTCGATCTGTTGTATTTAATTTTTTTGGAGATTCGATTAATTTGATCGATTATTAAATCATATAAATTTCGAAAGGATCTTCGAGTGACACACATTTTTTGGTCCTTCGAGCCGGATCTCGGTTTAAATACAAAATAAAACAATTTTAATGTCAGAGCTATTGAAATAAGTGATAACTCGAGGATTTTTTCGATTTTTTGTGAATTTTTTACCGCTTTGCAATAAGTATTGCATGCATATTTTTTGGTGAAACTAGCAGTAAGATTAAACTTGTGAAAATTCATCGCTATTGAATATTTGGTATTGTACTACATAAGTTAACGTGCTATTTTCATGAAATTATTTGAGTGCATGCAATAATTACATAATTTTTAATACAGTGGCGAGTGTAAGTCAAACCGTAATAACTGTTTGCAACGCTTTGTTCTTAGCTGTTTTAGCTAAATTTTCTTGTTGCACGGTTATTAAACTAACTGTCTAGGTACTTTAATTTTTCTAGATTTTTTTTGATTTTTTTGCTTTTTAGCTGTTTTAGCTATCTTTTATTGTTGCATGGTTATTAAACTAACTACTTTAACTTTTCTTCGTCAATTCTTTTGAATTTATCTTTTTTCCCGAAACTCTTCTTTGACAATTGTCAAGTTTTGGATTATATTTGAGTTTTTTTCTGCCTTTCGTTTCATATTGTTCATAATGGATGATAAGCAATTTGAAACGGTGCTAGCTCAGCAGCTTTCGAATCAAGAGCTGATTACGAAATTAAAAATTAATTTTAGTAAGAAGGGTAAGGACAAGTTAACACCAAACTACATCAAAGGTCAGTTAAGACTTTTGAATACCTATTTCGATAATTTCATTCAAACTCATACTAAGCTTGTTGGAGCTGCAGCAACAACCAAAACTCCCATTAGTGAAATTGATTACTTTTCCGCTGATTTATTTTCCGACGTTGAGGAAATATATAGTGATTTGTCCTCGAAAATGACAGACATGCTTCCTGAGGAATCTGATATTTCTCATCATAATGCACCTGAGGCACATTCCACTCCCGTTAGGAACACTACTTCAAATTTGAATGAAGTAAAACTGCCCGTTATTAATCTTCCTAAATTTTCTGGCTGCTATACGGAATGGATGTCGTTTCGAGATATATTCATCTCTCTTATCCATAGCAACATCACGTTGAATAAAGTGCAAAAAATGCACTATCTGAAAGGTTCACTGTCAGGTAAGGCTGAGGGCATCCTTGGGCACCTACAAATTGCTGAAGCCAATTATGATGAAGCCTGGAAAATTATTTGTGATCGTTATCACAACCCGCGTATAATAGTGGACTCTTATTTGGAGCTATTGCTTTCCCAAACCATACTTAAAGTACCTTCTGCTGAAGGAATACGGAAACTTCTTGATACAACCCGTGAATGCATGTATGCATTACAAAGCCTGAAGATTCCTGTCAGTTCATGGGATGCTATCGTGATTCATCTGTTCTGGGAAGAAAGTTTAGCCAAATCAGACAATTATCCGACTTTAGAAGAGTTTTATACATTTTTGGAAACTCGATTTCGAGCACTTGAGGCTTTGTCAGTATCCAGTTCGAGACAATTACGTAATACTGTAAAAGCACCTAAAAGTTTTGTTGCTACAACCCAGTCTCGTTGCGCTGCTTGTTCTCAGCAACACTTCCTTTATCAGTGTTCTTCCTTTAAAAATCTACCTAGGGATAAACAAAATGAAATCATGAAACGCAATCGAATTTGTTTAAATTGTTTGACGCCTGGTCATTTTTCGAATAGCTGCAAATCAAAATCGCGTTGCCAAAAGTGTAATGGTCGTCATCAC
Organism: Cheilosia scutellata; assembly: GCA_955612985.1. Taxonomy (NCBI): domain Eukaryota; kingdom Metazoa; phylum Arthropoda; class Insecta; order Diptera; family Syrphidae; genus Cheilosia; species Cheilosia scutellata. The sequence continues at coordinate 89,889,679 of OY015311.1, forward strand.
ACTATCTTACATTTCAAATCCACGTGTGAAAATGCTACAGAGGTTCCAGGGGTATCTAATGCTGAGAATACATCCATTCCATTAGTAAGCGCATGTAGCACATCGAGTTGCCCTTCATTTCAGACAACTTTAATAAATCCTGCTCTGCTTCCAACAGCCATTGTAAAAGTTATAACACCTAAAGGTGAATTTCCAATCCGTGCCCTTATAGATCAAGGTTCTCAAGTCTCATTTATCAGCGAACATGTTGTGGAAAGACTTGAATTGATTAGACAAAACTTTAATTTACCAATTGGTGGTATAAATTCAAGTAGGTCCTCAAGTACAGGATTTGTGAACGTGACATTGAAATCCTATATTCAACAACATTTTTCACTCTCTTGTAAATTAGTAATTCTTAAGACAATTACCAATACTATGTCTGCAGTAAATATCCCCATAGATCTTTTGCACTTTAATAATTACAAATTAGCCGACCAGGAATTCAATAAATCTGGGCCAGTTGATATTTTGCTAGGTGCAGACATGTATTGTAAAATTCTACTGAACCAAATTGTAAAGTTGGAAAACGGTTTCTTGCTTCAAAATACGGAATTTGGTTGGATTATCTCCGGTGTTTCGAAAGAGTCTCCTAAGTCGCAATTTGTATACTCAAACCTTAGCTATTTGCCTGATAACGCGGATGTTAACAACCTCCTTCGAAGATTTTGGGAGATAGAAGAAGGCACCGAAAGATCTTGCACACCTGAAGAAAAGGCTTGCGAAGATTATTTTGTCAAGACTACTACACGTGAACCTTCTGGACGGTATGTAGTTGCTCTACCTTTCAGAGAATCTTCGCTATGTAATTCAACTCCTAACTATGGGGATTCATTGCCAAACGCTTTAGCTCGTCTAAATCAATTAGAGAAAACATTTTCAAAGCGTCCTGAACTTAGATCTGAATACAGTAAATTCATGAAAGAGTACGAGGTACTAGGTCATATGGAATTCGTTTCATACTTATCAGATATTAAGACTAGCGAACATATATACTTTTTGCCGCACCATGCGGTACTTAAAGAAAGCAGCAGCACAACCAAATTACGTGTTGTTTTTGATGGTGCTTGTAAGACCTCTAATGGAGTGTCCATTAACGACTGTTTATATGCTGGTCCCGCACTTCAAAACGACCTATCTTCCATATTACTGCGATGGCGTACACACAATATTTGCCTTTCTTCTGATATAGAAAAAATGTTTAGACAGATCGGTGTTCGTCAGTCAGATACAAAGTATCAAAACATTCTATGGAGGAGTTCATCAGATGAGCCAATCAGGGTTTTTAGACTTAAAACCGTAACATATGGCACTACCTGTGCACCGTATTTATCAATACGTGTTTTGCGCCAGTTGGCAGAAGATGAAAAGAGCACTTTTAAAATGGCATCTAACATTTTATATCATGACACTTATGTCGATGACATTATTTCCGGCTGTGATTCGATTGAAGAAGCTTTTGTTTTGCAAAAACAGTTGAGTGAACTGCTTCTTGCTGGTGGGTTCCACTTACGAAAGTGGTCCTCAAACTCTTCCGAGTTAATGCGAAACATTCCTATTAACGATCAGGAACAAACTGAAGAACTTCGCTTTGATGACGATGCCACAATTAAAGCACTGGGATTATTCTGGTCCCCAGCAACGGACCATTTTCGTTTTCGCTTGACGTTGTCTGCAGATAGTGGACGTCCAACTAAACGGATGCTTTTATCAGATATTGCGAAACTGTTTGATCCATTGGGATGGTTGTCGCCCGTAGTAGTTGTGGCAAAACTCATGCTCCAAAAAACTTGGCTAGCAGGAATTTCTTGGGATGACCATCTTCCACCCCATCTAGAAAAGGATTGGGTACACTTTCGAACAAATTTGTGTAGGATCGAGGAAATACGTATACCAAGATGGGTGAACACTTTTAGTTCTGATTCGCTGTGCACAATTGAATTACACGGATTTTGTGATAGTTCCACTGTTGCTTATGCAGCTGTTGTTTATTGTCGTGTTGTATTACCGGATGGCAACACGAAGGTCTCACTTTTAGCTGCAAAGACAAAAGTGGCACCTCTGAAGCAAGTCTCTTTGCCCAGACTAGAGTTGTGTGGAGCGGTTCTACTTGCTAAACTCATCTACAAAATTAAAAAGACACTTAATCTACCGATTGCAAAAATTTACGCGTGGTGCGATTCAACAATAGTGTTGAGCTGGATACGGGGAGCTCCCAATCGATGGAAAGTTTTTGTTGCAAATCGCGTGAGTGAAATTCAAACGTATACTAACATTGAAAATTGGCGGTATGTGCCAGGTTTACAAAATCCCGCGGATAGCGCTTCACGCGGAATTTCCCCTGACTGTCTCAGCTCTTTAAAGCTTTGGTGGAATGGTCCTGAGTGGCTTAAGAGCCCCCTTTCGGATTGGCCTCCTCAAACTAATACCTGCTTAGAAACAACGCTGGAAGCTAAGCCAATAACCTGCCTTCAAACTAATGTGATTAGTAACCCCATATTTGTATATTTAATTAATCGTTACTCTTGTCTTAAACGATTAATACACGTGACGGCTTATTGTATTCGTTACATTAATATCCTTCGTACTAAAAAGCGTAAGACAGAAGTATTGACTTTACAAGAAAAGTTTAACGCTAGAAACTGGCTGGTGAAACAATCTCAACAGCTTTTCTTTGTCGAAGAATTAAATTATCTTAAAGGAGGTAAGGGAATTAAATCACCTTCAAAGATATCTTCACTCGCACCATTTTTGGATGAAGATGGTATCCTACGAGTGGGCGGAAGATTAAGATTTGCTAAGAATCTACCGTTCGATTCGAAAAATCAGATATTGCTATCAAACAAATGTTCTTTAACGCTACTTTTAATTGCAGAAGCACATGAACGGACGTTACACGGCGGTCCAAGTATGATGATAGCATATTTACGCCAGACATACTGGATTATAAACGTTCGCAACCTAGCTCGCAAATACCTGCACAATTGCATTCGTTGTATAAGATTTAACACTAAAATGTCTTCACAGATCATGGGTAGTTTGCCTTCTCCTAGAGTTACTCCTTCTAAGCCATTTCGACACAGTGGGGTGGATTTTGCCGGACCTATCGACCTGAGAACCGCTAAAGGACGATCCGCCAAGACGTTTAAAGGGTATATTTGCGTCTTTATATGTCTGTGCACAAAAGCCATACATTTGGAACCTGTCTCGGAGTTAACTAGTGAAGCATTTTTAGCCGCACTTCGGCGGTTCGTAAGTAGACGTGGTGTTTGCAGTGATCTCTATAGTGATTGCGGTACCAACTTTGTTGGTGCGAATCGACTATTAAGAGAATCTTTGCTACAGTACATAGCCGAAAATCCTGAGGATATCCAATCAATGGTGTCTAGGGATGGCATACAATGGCATTTTAATCCCCCTTCCTCACCGCACTTCGGTGGTCTATGGGAGGCTGGGGTTAAGTCCACAAAATACCATTTAAAAAGAATTTTGAATAATCAAGTCCTAACGTTCGAAGAACTTTATACATTGTTGTCACAAATTGAATCATGTCTTAATTCCAGGCCACTTTGCGCTATGTCAGACAATCCCAACGACTTCGACGTGTTGACTCCCGCCCACTTTCTCATTGGGGAGCCAACTAATACTCTTCCGGAACCCAGTATGTTAGACGCCAAAATATCCCCCTTGCACCGATGGCGGCTAGTCCAGCAACTGCAACAACACTTTTGGAAGCGTTGGAGCACTGAATACCTCGGTAGACTGCAACAGCGCCCAAAATGGACCTCTACGAAGAAAAATGTTGAAGTTGGTGACCTAGTGATCGTGAAAGATGAAAGATACCCATCCAGCAAATGGCCACTTGGACGTATAATCGAGACACACCCTGGAAGCGATGGATATGTAAGAGTAGTCAGCGTTAAAATGCAGAATTCAGTTATTAAAAGACCTATTGTAAAACTCTGTATACTCCCCCAACAAAAATCATTTAATTCCTAATATAAACACTAACAAGCGAGTCAGAGCGCTATATCTCTTTCCTTTTACTAATTTACATCCCATTAACTAGCGAGTCTGAAGCGCTATAACTTCAGTTAAGGACAGTAGTCCTTGGTGTGGCGGAATGTTGGATACCAAGTACAAGTAAATTTATTAATATGAATTTCAATTTGTTTTCTTGCTTGCCATACTGTAATCCTAGAGGTAATCGTAGGATTCCAATATTAGCAGAGAGTACAATATAATTAACTGTCTTATCTATTCAAAGCACATTAAACATTACTCTCTCTCTCTCTTTGTACCATCGCCGCTACACCAAAAAATACTGGTTTTTGTTTGTCATCGCCTAATGTAAATTATTTTCTATTCTTCACTTGCGCCTCAACCACTGTCGGGTAAGCATTAGGAAAATAAAGGAAAGCTTATAACGTCGATCTGTTGTATTTAATTTTTTTGGAGATTCGATTAATTTGATCGATTATTAAATCATATAAATTTCGAAAGGATCTTCGAGTGACACACACTGTGGCTTGGAAAAAAGTAAGTGCATCGCGTTTAAATTACATTATTAATAAAAAAAATCGTCTATAGGCTTGGGCTGACCACAAAACCTATACGTTAAAGGAAAGCTAAAAGTTAAAAAAAAAAGTTAAAAATAGGAAAAAACATTTGCGGGACTGGCGGGCGGTGGCCCATCAAAACGCTGATGCATAGTAACACTTATGGATGAGAAGGTGATTGAGTTGCTGGACATTTAACATTGAAGTAGGTGGAGGTGCAGGTAGGTGGAGTTGGAGTCTCTGGTGTTTAGTATTTATATTATTAGTTCAAAATTTGGCATTGAAAAGAAGATGCATCATTTTGCAAATAAAAATCTGACCTTAAAATGTACCTACATATTTTGTACTACCAAATTTTTAAGAAGAAAGATAAAAACGAAATGTAAGATACAATTTTGAAGGGCGAAGTGAAACGAATGCTTTTTTCATTAACTGTGTTAAGACGTTACCGTATTTTGAGTAAATAATAGAAAAATATTTAGTTTTTTTTAGGTCTGGAAAGACTATAAATACCGAGCAAAAAAGAAATTCAACCAGAATTTGCTGTCGCTCCAGAAAACCGATGGTGGGCCATCTGAAGAAGTTCCAATTTCAGAACTTGAAGAAATAGCTATTCATGTGGCTTCTCTCCGTACCTACTGCTGTGACAGGAAGCACTTCTAGAATCCAAAACGCAAAATTGGGGGAGGAGGGGGAAGAGTCCGAGTACCTATTTGAAACTCTGTGGGAGTTCACAGGAAGTCCTGTTAAAGAGGATCTTGTGGATCCTGCCAGAGAAGTGATATATGAGCCCGTGAAAAGGTTAATTGTTTCATTATATAAAATTCTAAGTTTAAAAACTTTTTTTTTTTTTTCAAGAAAATCGACAAAGTTTGGCAAGGCAAGCACATCGAAACGTGCTGGATGTGGTTGATGGCAAAACCCTTCTTTTGAAGAAGCAAATGAAGACAGACACACAGTTTCTAAGCAGCGTCTTAAGTTTGATGGAGGAACTAGGTAAACTAGATGCAGCTTTTCAAAAAAACAGTATTAAATTATTGACAAAAATGAATGAAATAATAATTGCATATTAAAATATGGATTCTTTGATGTTATCTCGAATTCTTGTGGCTAACTCTTTCATACGACTACTGGATTTTTCAGTGCCATTGTTTTCAAAAAAACACTTCCAACGGCATTGACATCGCTTACATCGTTTTCAATCAAGTTCCTGTCAACATTTTTAGTGCAAACAAATATTATGTAATGCAGTACAAACATTAGGTACCAAAAATAGCAACTTAATTGGGTTGGTTTGGTATCTACTCCTTCTTTCTTCATTAAGGATTCTCCTTGTGGAATAAAACAAAATAATAATTATTTGAAAACAGAATCGACAGCAGATTTCTGTTTCTTGCCTTTGCATGTGTTTCGTTAAAATGAGTTTTCTGTGGGTTTGTGGATGTTCTGTAAGGTGTGAGCAACCATGGTTCCAGGGGTATCCACTGACATAATATTGTAATGGGTAGAAAATTCATAAATATTAAGACAAATATATTTTTGCATTGCATAGTCACCCCAAAACTATTATCATCAGCGTAATGGAAGTTGTTCCTTTAATCCTTTTAGAGAGTTTAGAGTAGGCTTCTAGCTCCATTCGTTAAACATTCTTTCTTCCAACTTAATCTTAGAAATTAGTTTTTCTTTGGTCTCCAATACGTTCGCTAGTATTTAATACCTCGGTTAAGCAAAATTTATGTACTTAAGTTTATAATGATGGACATGATTTCTGGCTTTTAATAGGCATGTTAAATGATTAGTTTTGCCTAACAGAGGAATTTGAATCTTCTTCTCTGTTTAACAGTCTACCATAGTGGTATTTTCATCACAACGACTGTGACTCTCCTACAAGGATCTCTATGATTCATCTCTACAGGTCTCTGTTGTGGTCTTATTAGATCTATTTCACTAATTAAATAGATCATTGTGCGAAACTCGCAAGACAACACCAGGGAAGGGTTTAGAGGTGGATGAGGGCAAAACAAAATACATGTTGTCAACAAGAAGTTTCTTTGGACTAAGAATGCAACTGACTAGTAAAGTGTTGTCAAGAAACAATAAGGAGACTCTATATAAGACCCTCATCAACTGAGTTCTGTTCTATGGCGTAGAAGGATGGAAGTTAGCAAAGGCAGATGGAGATCTTCTTGGTCGTTTGAAACGTAAATTTCTTCGAGTGATTTTCGGTCCCGTAGGCATATGCGTTGAGCTATGCAGCGACATTAACCTTGTCAGAAAATTCCGTATCAGTCGACTAATATGGCTAGGACATGTAGAGCAAAATGACACCAACGCTCCGGCACGAAGAGTCTTCGATTCCAACCCGGATAGACAACGCAGTAGAGGAAGACTTCGCCTTAGGTGGCGCGCACAAGTGAAAGGTGGTGTCATTAATCTGCAGATTGAAGATGAAATGGAGTTCAAAGTTTCCCCCTCTATCCTCAATTGCAGAGACACCGCACAGGAACTTGAAAATGGGTAGGTAGATAGCAATTCATTCCGTTCACGACTACTACCAAGTGGGAAGTGGATTTCGATTTGGAATGGTTATTGTGGTATTACCTCAACGATTGTTTTCACCAATCTAATGGTTATCCGAAAGTTGGGCAAATTAATCACCTCAGTCCCATGAGCCCTATTATATTCCACAATAAAGCGAAACAAATGAATGCCAAATAAATTAATCGAATCACCCTCAGCACAACTGGTTACACCCCTCTAATTAAAACAAGAGGAAACCAAAACCCAATCCCAGCATTGTAAATTATTACATCTCATAGGTCACAGCAGATTTTACCACAAAATTTGTAAAAATTACAAACTTACGTTCCCGTTTAAATCTATAGTTAAATGTGAAATATGGCCAAGCGCAACCCGTATCCTGTTCCTGACACTGCATTTGTGTTAATATTTTTCGAGAGAATTTGCGCTCGCTCCTTGATGACTAATAACAATGGCACTCGGAACATCTATTATCATTTGCCATGATATAAGCTTTAGCACTGCAGTGCTTCCACGTTCAGCTTCACCTTGTTCTTCATCGTCTTCTTCGCCACCCGTTCCTCGTCATTGTTTCAACGAAATTATTCTGATGATTAATGAAGGAGAAGGACCTTTTTTCGCTATTTATTTCTGTTTGGCTGGAATTGAGTCCGTTCTGCATTCATTCGCTTCTGCCGCCACCGACTCCCCCGATGTAATTCATATATCTACGGTACGGAACTATAGGTACAGGACGCAGCAGAGATGAATAAGAAGCAAGCTCATTAATTAACTCTGTGTACGTAACAGCAATCAGTGATAAAGATAATACGGAAATTTAATTTGCAATCCTCATCGAGATGGATAGACAGTTCTATCTGTTTTGTGCATCTAGGAATATGTACACAGACACACATAAGTGTTGATGCGGCTTTACTATGCTCTTTCGCCCACAAGCAAAAAGAAAACAATCCGCAGTAGTAGGATAAATAAATAAATAAAAAAAAAAAAACAAATCTCTATCTCAAGTATTTACATCCAGATATTTGGATAGATTCCAAAGGGGCACTAACCCATTTGGTATCTCCTGGCACCAGCAAATCGGGATGAGTTAAGTACACAACACACATATGAATGTCTGCTGGTATAGCCAAGAGAACAAGTTTGGTCCACCACAACGAGTGACTTTGTACAGTAGGTATATATAAGTACATTCAGAGGGATGGTGATGCAGAGGCCATTTCTCTGATTCATCCCAAAGATGTGGAGGAAGTTCTTGCTTCGCAAATAGTTGGATACCAAATAAATTTCCTCTTTGTGGCATCCAACATGTTCTGTGTTATTTATGCTTTGTACATTTAAATTTATTTCCCGGGATATCCTGCCTGTAATGGAAATTATTATAGAAAAACATTTTTCCTTCTGTTGGAGTGGAGTCGGATTGTGTATAGATGGAGGTGGTCTACCTACGGGGGGTAAGGGTAATCGTGTTGAAGGGATTTCCCTTGTTTTTCCTTCGAATCGAAACGTGATCTGAGAGCGACTAAATCCGCAGGGCTCTCGGTTCCTCGAGGTTCGTTTATCACAATTTCTTGAATATTGCGTAATAATAACCCATCAGTTAATGAATGGTCTGGGGTTTCGCGTGAGTACCTATAGATATCGCAACTGGTTAGTATCGCACGTACAGCCATTTATATTAAGCTACTTTTTTGAAGCTTAGACAAATGGAAATAGATCAGAAGCGGTAGGTATATATAGCAACTAAAGGACTGAATGGATTTGTGTAAGAGGGTGTCCCTAATGAGGAGTTTGAGAGTTTGAGCTACAAAAGAAGTAGGTACATATCACAATTACGATGAAGCATCCCAGCAAATCACTGGGTGAATGCGTTGTATAAGATGACTTTATAGCGAACGGGTCATTTAATTTAATTTCAACATAGAAAGAGATTGAAGTGATCTTTGCATGTTTTATGAGCCCACAGTTTTTGATCCGATAATGCGTTTTAATATCAGAACAGAAATATATAAAGCTTTGACCTATATTAGGCATATTTTTCTTTACCACTAGAACCACCCTCGTAAATTTGATATCGCCTCTTAATTCCCCTAGGATTCTCGGAGATGAACTCGCTCGCAAACAAAGCCATCTTCATGGGAACTTAATCCGAACGAAATTTGAATCGCCTAGTACTAGTTTGCTGGGATACGACTGTCTACTTGACAATGCTATTAGGATCTGTTCGCGTTCGAAAACACATTTCAACTTTATTTTTTATAAATAACAACTCATGTTTGGAAACAAGCAAAGAATACCATGTGCTGGGTTGATCGGAGGCAATGTTTTTCGAATAGTGGAAGAAACGGATCTATAAAAGTTAAGCAGTCCACATAAGCTACTCAGAGTTTATTAAGGCGGCTCTCAGATAGAGACAACAAGCAATAAGCAACTAAGCAACTAGCAACTGTCAATAAGCAATTTGTGTTGGAAACAGGATCGTCCGACATATTTTCCAAAACTTTATAGAACGTACTATGAATGTGCAAATGTGTCAATAATCACAAATATTGCTATTTACTACACTCACTGAAAAAAATTGTAAAGGCTTTACTATCCGAATTGTAAAACCATTTATTTACAATTTAAATAGCAAATTTGGTTAATTTACTATTTTAATTGCAATTTTTTTAGTTTTACTATTTTATTTTTTTGTTGAAAATATAAAAAAATTAATTGCCTTAGTAAGAGTAAGAAAATTCTAATTGCATTAGAAGAAGAAGATGGCAGCAGAAAAAAAGGACGCATTCCTGTCAGTTTTCAATACAATTTGGAGAAGCGTTGCCATCACAAACCTACGATAATAGGAAACACGTCAATTAGTTAATGCATGGGTTATATTTCTTTATAAATAAGAACATTTAGTCAGTGAGTTAAATTTTTAACTACCAGTTACGTAACAAGTGAGTTAGAGAATGGTTTGAGATCTATTATTAATACGGCTGTAAAATAGTAAAATAAAAAAAAATTGCAATTAAAAGAGTAAATTAATCAAATTTGCTATTTAAATAGTAAATAGATGGTTTTACAATTCGGATAGTAAAGCCTTTACAATTTTTTTCTGTGTGTGGGGGAACCGCTTTTCCTGCATTGTGACATCAGAATCGAAGCTTTCCAGACAAAAGAATTCGGGATACAGTTTAAAATATTGAAATTCTTCACAAAATGGATACAACCAAATTGGCGTTGAGGGACCTATCCATAAAATTTAAGATTTTTCAATTGAAAATAGTAAAAAAAAACGAAATTTACTATTAAATTGTAATGACTATAGTTGCAATTAAAATTTGTAAATTTTACGCAGAAAATTGTAATTGTACAATTTTTTTCTGTGAGTGTAGGAACCAATATTTGTTGCTTTTCAACATGCGCTGTGTATCGATATAGTGAGGCGGCATAGTATAAAATAGTATAACAATTGTGCACTTTGTGATGAAAGCATGAAATTTTTACCATGGAGGGCACATTATATGAAAATGATTTAAAGATATTGGGGCACTTCATATTGCGCCTTAAAGGGGTAAAAGGGGGGGGGGGGGGGTCAAAGTTTGTGTGGGACCATTTTTATTTTTCATCCGATTGACTTCAAACTCGGTGTATGTACTCTCTATGAGAAATACAGAAAACTAATTTCTCCGATTTTGAAAATTCAACTCTTAAAGGGGTAGAAAGGGGGTCAAAGTTTAAATTCAAATATACATAGGTAGGTATACATTTTAATGTATTGTGGTATAAAATATGTTGAGACAGGGGCGGATTAAGAAGGCGTGGCACCCGGGGCGGTAAAGCAAGCTTACAGCCCTTAAAAATTTTAAGAAAAAACATGAACAAACATTGACCCCCCTTTTACCCCTTTAAGGGTTGAATTTTCAAAATTGGAGAAATTAGTCTTCTTTATTTCTCATAGAGAGTACATAAACCGAGTTTAAAGTCAATCGAATGAAAAATAAAAATGGTCCCATACAAACTTCGACCCCCTTCTTTCCCCTTTAAGAGTTGAATTTTCAAAATTGGAGAAATTGGTCTTCTTTATTTCTCATAGAGAGTACATAAACCGAGTTTGAAGTCAATCGAATGAAAAATAAAAATGGTCCCATACAAACTTTGACCCCCCCCCCCCCCCCTTTACTCCTTTAGGGCGCAATCTGAAGTGCCCCAATATCTTAAAATCATTTCCATATAATGTGTCCTCTATGGTAAAAATTTCATGCTTTCATCACAAAGTGCACAATTGTTATACAATTTTATACTATGCCGCCTCACTATATTGCCAGTTGCTTATTGATTGTTGCCTCGGGCAGTAGTAATTTCGCACCTTCGCACCTGGTGCGAAAGTACATTTATATGTGGAAATTCGCACTAATTTTTTTTGTATATATTCGCGCGCGCGAAATATATACCTTATTAGCTATGTTTTTTTATGTCTCATTCTCATAAGTTTAACATAATTCGCCATAGTGTTCCTAACTTTACTTGAAAGTAAAAGAAGAGCTAGAAGATATTCTGCAAGTATATTAATAACAAACCAATTAAGATGTTTTTATTTCCAATGTAAAGCAAAGAAAAACATATATGAATACAATCCTTTAAAAACGATAAAAAGAACAAGGTATAATAAATACAATGGAATTATATGGAATGAGAACGATTTGACTAGCCTCAAATGGTTCCAAAAGAAGAATTCACCCATATTTCTCCAAAATACATCTTTGAAAGCTTTCGAGAGCCCTTTTCCCTGTTGTGTGCAACTTACCTACCTATGAAAATAAAATTTCTTACGAAGCAACCACAAGCCTCGGATATGGATGATCCGTCCCAACTGTAGACGAAATATTCTCCAGGGAGTAAAAAATATATTTCCAAAAATACAATGACCGTTCAAGCTAAGTATAGCGATAGGCATCTAGACCTAATAGTCTATCGGCCGTACTTTTCAAAGCATCGTGAAATGACTTGGGAAAAAGAAGAATGTATGTGCGATGTATGTGCCCAATCCATATAAAAGGAAACAGTCTGCGTCAATTACAGAAGAATAAAACTCCTATAAATGTCGCCTTTAAGATACTGGCGGTTATACTTTATGAACCCCCAAAACTTTTTGTTGGTAACCTGATCGGCTCATGCAGTTTTCATGTCCTAAGAGAAAAGTCAGCCATAGATCAAATCTTCACACTCGACTCGACGGCCATTACAGTCCCTTCCTGCCAAACTCATTGATATGGGCAGGATGACGATGTAGAAAACTCGCTGCACTGTCAAAGTCAGAAGCGCAGAATCACTCTACTGGTTTGGGCGTCAAAAAAGAAAATTCAAAAATTCCAACCCGGTCGAAATTGAGCACAGGGGTGAAGAGAACGACTGAAGTGGATAGATCACGTGGAGCTTATGGACAATAACTCCCAGCGAGTCTTTGAGTTTACCCCAGAGAGACAAGAAGACAAAGACCCAACTTCAGGTTGCGTGCGCAATTGCAAGCAGGTAGCTAGTGACTGATGAGCTAAAGCAAGACAGTAAAAGGCACACGGTAGCGTATCGTATGGGCAACCAATGTCTTTGTCAGTAGAAACTAATGATCAATTGCAGCAAATTTATAAACCCATAACTCATCCCGTTCCCCCTAACTGTAAGGAAATATTTTCCTTTCAAAACAAAACTCTACTATATGGCATACACATAAAACGATTAATAGAATATATTTCATAATTTGATTATTAGAATATTTATCTACGAATACAATTATGCAATTAAATATGTACGACGAAATGTTATCCATTGACTTTGAATTGTGTCTTCGAAAACCCCTCGACGTTGATGTCGTTTTTCTACAAAAAAAAATCACTTTATGTTTATAAAAATTAGTACAACACTACACTAGCGTATGGAAAGTGTTGGTATAGTATGCCTTTCGTTAGAGAATGTATATATGTATTATGTATAAAAAAAACCTGCTCTCAGCGGATGTTGTTTTGGCCAAGAGTTGGCAGAGAATTTTATGCAATTTGTTCAATTTTTTTTTCCTTTTATTTTGTTAAATTTTGTTTGATTGTGTAACTTGCGCGCGCGCGATCTTCACCAGTTGTGACAAGGATTTTGTGGTTTGACGCATGGAAAAAAGACCGCAGCTAAAAATGTGTTTGTTTGCAATGGCGCAAGTTAGGTGTGGCGAGCTATGGTCGTCTACTCGAGGATGGTTATTTCTTCTTTAATCAAAAATTCAACAATTTCCTCATCAACATCTTCCGTCTCCAAGCTATCAGTATCGACATCTGCGAAAGGATAAGGGGATTAGAATCGCAGAGAAAAAGGAAAATAATGAAAACTGAAAACTTACGATTTCTGAGCTGCAATCGTCGGTTCTTTTGTTCCTTCCATTCGACGATACGCTTATTGCGGTACTCGGCGAACTGTTCGCGCAGTTGGGAGCGCTTCTCGAGCAACTCCTTTGAAGCACGAGTCATGCGCAGACGATCCTTGTTCTCAAACTGAGGATAGTACTTCTTGAGGGTCTTCTTGATCTCCTTCTGTTGGGTGTCCGACAGAAGGGTGGGAGGACGCGGCCGCCACAAATATTGTAAGAAGTTCTTCAGAATTGTGCGCTTGATGATACGGCCCTGGAACGTGTACATGTTGTAGCCGGTATCTTCCTTAACCTTCCACGAGGAGACTCCAGTAACGACATAGCGACCAGTTGGATCCCATTCGACTTCGGAGGCCCGGAAGTGGTCCGGTGAGGCCATGACAATGAAGTCATTGTTTGTGTCGACGAATTCGAAGATGCCCATGGTGAGATTGGCAAGGACGATGAATTGACCGCGTGGCGACCAGAACAAGTGACTGCAGGTCTTCTTTTCAAGCTTCTTGACCAAACTTGGTTTTTGGCCCTTCTTCACCTCGTAGAAGCTGACATTGGAGTTGGTAGGTTCGCCATGAATGATGGCGAACTTATTGCCCACCGGCTCCCACGAGAAGGCCAGGATTAGGTCCTTAATTTCCACCGAATCAACGGGGATGTCCTTTTCACGCATGTGGAAAATCTCAAAGTTGTAGAACATGCCGAGGAACTTGACGTCAAAGTCCTTCTTGTCCTTCTTCTGCTTGGAGAAGCGATCGACCTTGACACACAGGTAATCACCGGACTTTTGCCAGTGAATCATGCAGTCAGCGACGTGGAAAAGATTCTTGTTGCGAAGTTCACGCTTCTTGGGAATCTCCAGGAGAATAACTCGAGCTGGTATCTGGTTCTGTTCACCGACCCAATATGCGATGATGTTGTCCGTTGGCGACCAACTGAACCCGCGAATGCCGGGCACCTTAATAGACTTCAGATCCAACAAGTAGAAGCTGGGTGTCTCATACACATGGATGGCATTATCGCCCATACGCGCCACATATTTGTCATCGTGCGACCAGCGGAACATGGACAGGTTTGACATTCCATCGGAGACAAAGCTGCGTTTCTCTAAACCAGTACGGATGTCCCAAATGATGATCTTCTGGCCGGTGGCAGTAGGTCCATATGTAACGAGATAGTTCTCACATGGCGAAAACTCAACAAATTGTGTGTTCTGGTGGGGGAACTTGTTGATCTTGCTGTAGGTGCTTCCACCCCAGATGGCAACACCAGGCTTGTGGAACGTGACAACATAGGTTCCCAGAGGCGACCACTTAACAAAGGTATCGGTGAAACGATCTCGAGTCTCCAATTCTGCCGGTTCAGGGAGAGTATTCTGCCAAAACTGAACTTGCACGGCATTTGGTGCAGTCTCTGCAGCTACACAATACTGATCGTATGCGTCGGGTTCAGTGATGAAGGTGTACAGATCATTCTGCATCTTAAACGGCTGAGGGGTTGGTGGTTCCCATTTCTCAGGGATGTTTTCGTACCTACAACATAAAATTGTTCAGTTTTGTTCGCGTCACCTAAAACTTTCACTTTTATTTACTCACTTTTGAAAATCCGTAAACAAATTCACAGCAAATGTGTGATTCTTGTCCAAGCGGTGGTGGTTCATTGTTTTCACAGCTTCTGCAGCACTCCTAGCGTTGTTATACTCCAAAAACGCATACCCCTTGGTATTGCCCTCCTCATCCAGAGGATGGAATACATTCACAATCTCACCAAATGTCCAAAATAGCTTATGAATCACGGACTTCAGTTTTTCCATGCGAGATGGTTCAACTTTTGGGATATTGTCCACAACAACGACACTCTCAACGCCATCGGTTTCGCATGGTTTCTGCTCCAGCATATCAGCGAGGAGCTCTGAAATTGTGGAAATTTTCGCATTTTGCGAAAAGATTTTGAGGTTAGAAATTATTTATGCACTCTTGCTTGTGCTATAGAGGAGCGGCCATGCTGTGCTGGCACAGAGCTTACCTTCATCGGCAACATCGTCGACAAAACCCTCGGGATCCTCGAAATTCGGTTCTTCTCCATATTCATTTTCATCGCCGCTATCACCGGCGTATTCTTCACTTTTCTTTTTTGCCATTTTTAGCGAATTTTCACACGAAAAAGTTAGAATGAATAATTTGGAGCCGTCATCAAACGTACGCACACCGAACGAAAAGATGGTTTTATTGTTTTTTAGGTTGGTAGTGGTGATTTCGATGGAAATGCCAAATGTCAAATGAATTGGTTTTGATATTGCTATGGTGGTGGCTCTGATCAGGTGCCCAGGTAATTGTAGTAGATTTTATTGTAGGAATTTTATGTAGGTACTATACTATTCTTATACGCCATTCTATTTATGTCTCTGTTAAGATAACGATGAACCTCTTTCTTTAAATAACGTAGTATCTATTCGCCCGTTCATTTTGACAGATTTTGTACTGACTAACGTTTACCGATGTTCGAGACACGGGCTACGTAAACAATGTAACGTAATCTTATTTTCATTAAAAACTCTTTATAAAGATAAAAGTTGGATCCTAAACGTATGACATAATGTCCGGACTGCATATTATACTGGAGTTTAGAGTCTTTGCCGGCGAGCGTAGCGAGCCACATACCCCAACTTGACGCAATATAAACTTTGACATTTCGTTACGTACCCGCAACAAGATCGAGGTATTTTCCCATGTACCAACAAATTACGCGGAGTCTCCACGTTCATTTTTTCATACCTAGAGATCACGAAAATAATTCTATAAAAAATGGTTTTGCAAAAAATATTGATCCGCTCCTACCTATTCTATGATGAGCTGTAGGTAGTCTTACGTTTGGTATTTGTGCTAAAATGCCCAGCCCACATTTTATGGCAACTATCATTATTTCTCTTTTGTGAGAATTGACAGCTATGCTATGAAACAAGGTTCTCGCAAATACACGCGATTTATTCGAAGTAATAGCGAACATTTTGGCTGGAGAATTGTATATAAATTCAATATTATGAGAGACCCGCCATTCTCAGCGGGTGCGACAGCGACTAAAGTGAAATGATTTTTTTTTTTAATTCGCAGCATATTTGTCTCTCTAGTGGGCTAATCCTATGCATTGTTCCGATTTCATTATGTACATCATAGAGAAAATGTATTTTATACGATTTGTGCCAGGAATACAAAAGTACCTACCTACGAAAAATTTTCCAGAATAGGTTCTTCTTCGTCTGAGGTGATAAGGAGTACACTAGTTCATTTTCAATTTTGGTTTGTTTTAATATTTTTAATAATGATTAAGGAATTGACGCGCATGTGTGTGTTGACTTGCGAATACATTTGTCGTACCAATTCAAAGTTAAGGCTAGTACGCTGCTGTTGTGAAACGAAATCATCCGGTTGTGTCCAATTATTGCACACAACTATAAATACCTAAAAATTTTAAGTTGTTAAAAAATACACCAATGTATAATACGTTTTTCATTTTTAAGAACCGCCTAGTTTAAAAGCTATACATACATATTAGCATAAAAATAAAATGGAAATCAACCATTTACGTCAACTAAAAATAACATACCTAATGTACATTTTTACTAATTCAAAAATGCAACAGTACCATCAGACCTCTAAGTAGTAGATGCCATTATAATACTAGATTGGTATTCAAAACTACTACAATCCTCCCTTGAAATGGTCCATTCAATAGAAAAAAACACTTTCACAAAGGAAACCAGCAAAAATGAAAAACGAAAATTTCATTGAAAAATAAAATTTGGGAGCATGCGCAATATTTCGCCCCCGTCGTCGTTGTCGGTTCTTCAATTCATTCAACAAAAAAAAAAAACAAAATACGAAATGCCAATATCGAACAAGGCCAAACATACACGCCCATAGCGGCATCCAAGAACACATAACGAGTACAACACTATATGCCGTATTCTGCTCTTTCACAGGCACAATACCAGGGCTACCACTTTCAAAAGAATTGTACGCATTCGATTTTTCATAGAAAGTATTGTAGCAGATTCTATTTCTGCGCCATCGATTGGTGATTTCTTTAAAACAGAAAGCCACCTACACAGGATCTAATCAACTTACCGATTTTGAAATTTTCCCTGTAAAATAAAATCTCGCAGTCAAGGAGACTCTTTAAAAATTTAAAATTGATTTTTTGCTCGTATAATCTTTATGGTGTAATTTGTAATCGGAATCGCAGCAAAATGTCACTTCTAGTCGACCCAAATATTATGAGTAGTTGGTTGTATTTGTACTTTAAGTCAGATGTTTTATAATGCCCAAAAGTAATCTTGTTTCCAAGCCTAAGGAATTAATGCTGGATTTACATTACCATGCCACGCAATTTTGCATGACCTCAGAGAAAGAGATCCGTTTCCTACAGTCAAGGATAATGATCTTTAAGAGTGAGACCACAAATCTCCATAAAAAAGTTATGGCGGCCTAAATTCAACTGTTAGGCGTGTGGTCTCTCTCTTACACATCATTATCCTTGACTGTGGAAAAACGGATCTTTCTCTCTGAAGACATGCAAAATTGCGTGTGTGGTGATGTAAATCCACCATAAATATACAAATTATTCATTACCACTTAACAAAAATGTCATTAATATTTTAAATTCTGTAGGATTTTTTGAGGAGTAATTAGACTTCTTATAAGCCTATTAAAATGGGATTAGGTCCGCTTCGTTATTTGTTTTACTCGATTGGCTCGGGATACATTTGGTACATACAGTCCGTATGTATTTCAAATACTTCGTCCTGATTTGCTCGGTGTGTGCGACGGGGTAAAGGAACAAACGGTAGCCGATCCGTATTTAGCGAAGGTATACGGTGCGTATAAATTACATAATATTTCTCAGAGCTTAAAAATATATCCTATGCAGAAAAATTGAGATGTTGAAGGTAAATACTTGTTACATAGAAAGGGATGAACAAGACTTATTTATATGCAAATGATTTTTTAAGCCTTTGACAGTTTGCGTGAGCTGCGGCTGCAAAGTACTATAAAATATGTCCTCCACATTTCATTTCACCAATGTTCTGTCAATATTTTCTATGTAAGTGGCATCCCCGTTCAGTACATTTTGATTTTGATGCGTAGAGAAAAATTACCTACAAAAAAAAAAAAAACCAACCGAAGTTGAAAAAGAAGGCGAGAAGGCTCTGCTCTGCAGCAAGTATTTCGACGTCGCCGTAACTTAGCCGTGTAAAGTTTAACCCGAAGAACCTTTCTTTTTTAAACAGAAAGAAAAAAGGGGAATATCAATTGGAAAACTCCAATTAAACCGTATATTCCCTCAATCAATTGACAGAAAGTGAAATCGAAATATCGGTCGCCTGCAAGTGTTTTTTTTTGCAAATTTTTCGTCGATACTTTGCACAACACTCACAAAGTTGATTTTGATTCCCTTTTTGTCTCCTTCGAATGTGAAAAAGATGTGAAATAGCTAAAGTGAAGCACAGAGATGAAAAAAAAGTTCCCTTATGAATTTTCTTGTTAAAAAATTTACAGGTTCTTCGGGAAAAAGTTGATTGATCGGATATTCCTCTACGGGAAAACTACAACAAATAAAAAAATAAGAATAGAAAATTCGATTTAATCACTGTGAGGAGGAAGAGAAGAAAATCTGCGTGTCTCGTCGTTGGAGTAGTTTTTTTTTACATGTTCAGTGAAAAAGGGAGTGTATAGTGTGTGCTTCCAAAAAAAAAAATTTTTTAGTGTCTTGCAAAAGTCAAAAGGCAACAAAAGTGTAAGAAAAAAGATAATATTTTGTTGTTGTTTGTTGAAAACATTGTTTTTGTTTTGTTGTTCGTATGTTTTATTAACAAAAAAAAAAATCTTTAGAAAAGAATCGAGCCAGTGGGAGTGAGGAAACCCCTTAAAGAAATTCGTTGGCTGATGCCTTTATGCTTTAAACATGGTGAAACTGGTCGTGCTACGCTTCAATATTAGGATATTTGTGATTACAAATCATGACAGAAGGACATGAAAGGTAAGAGAAATATATAAAAATCTATTTTAAGTGAAAATATTTGTCAAAGGATGACAGGTGCCTGCC
The DNA here is from genome assembly GCA_955612985.1 of Cheilosia scutellata. Taxonomy (NCBI): domain Eukaryota; kingdom Metazoa; phylum Arthropoda; class Insecta; order Diptera; family Syrphidae; genus Cheilosia; species Cheilosia scutellata. The sequence goes on from OY015311.1 coordinate 89,909,311, forward strand.
CTCCCACTCGAACGAACGATGGTAGATACTTATTTTTGGTTCTGATTACTTTCGTAGGGTTTCACAATTTCGATAGTGTTGTCCTTTTGGGATAATTGAGGTTTGAATTAAATCGGGTATATCTTACCGCAACTGAGAATCAAACAAAATTTTGCAAACATTTGAAAATATGTATATGCTAAGTAGTGCATAGGTAATATGTACCTACCTATATACATAATCCTAAGCATGATGGAATAAGTATAAGGTGGTCTCGTCGGCAAAAAGTAGTCCCTTAACGACACGTTTTTCTCTTTATTCAGCGTAGTAAGTGTATGTTAACGAAGCGTTAAGGGACCAAAAAACGAACGAGTCGGCAGCCGACGAGACCACCTTATACTTATTCCATCATGATCCTAAGCATACCTACTGAATTTGGAAAAGCGATAATTTTTTTGGGACATTCATTGAGATACTTGTTTAATTACATATCCTATCCGAGAGATATAAAAAGAATTGAATGCTCATAGATATTTTAACTCTAGCATTCTAGGTAATTGTACGAATTTGTTATTTATGGATATACACATTTTAGATAGCCAAAGGACGACTGTAAGAAAAATGTATAAAGTTACTCCTTCATCCATATTAAGGCTCTGCAGTTTTTTTGGCGGCGACGGAATGCAATTTTTTATGCTGTTGCGTATTTGTTTTTGACCAAACGTTTCCAATGGAAAAACTATACTACATGTCTTTTCTCGTAATGGTCATGTGACAGGGTATTGTTGTCCACACCTCGGTACCAAAACTACAACACTCGGGTCACAACTAAATACCCTAAGACTACTTAGGTTGTTAAGGTTGCATACACCGTGTCATCCATGGAAGAATTATTTGTAAATACTTCGTCCACGATGGAATGGAAACCAATGCTGCAGTCTTTGTGTCCTTATGTTTGGATCCTATAGAATAGACTAATTGATAGACTCAAAACCAAATCTTATCCCATCATTAGGGCTTGGCCACGCAGTGATCAACAACTACCTATTGAGCGGCTAGTTGGGAAAATGCCTTTGGCAAGTGGTGTACGCCATCGAGTTTCAGTATGTTATTTTCATACCTACCTACATATTTCAAAAAATTAAACTGCGCTTGTGAAAAAAACAAAAGATCAGTCCCTTCAGTCTTATGTGCTGGCCATGGATGGGTTTCTATAAGGGTGGCCTATTGTAACAATACCCAACCACGGATATGAGCTAAAAAATAACAGAAGTCGACGAGGTTCCTACTGGCCGTAACTAGTTTATTTAGATTTAAAATAAAGTTTCACGACTACATTACAGATGCAAAACGTTTTCACTGTTCAAAGGCACACAATGAAATTCTATAGTTAAAAGAGCCCATGCCAAAGATTAACGTTAACTGTCCAAAAGCAAAATAAGTACAATTTCTCATTCCTCTTTCAAGGGGTCCTTCCAACAACAATAACTACCTATGTACTCGTATAAAGAACTAAAAAACCACCAGCATGTCGAGCATATGTTCTTTTGCAGGTTCAGTCTCCCTTTTTGAAGAACAGACAAACAAAAAAATGTAATTCGAACCTTCGGCATGCAAAACAGGAAATTGGGTTTCGATTTTTCAAGATTGCAGCAACAAATTTATGGACTTAAACATACCTATATATAGACATAATTTTGAGGTTGAGACCTATAAAGGAATTACCAACATTTTTAATTTCTGCGCCAGCCAATTGTGGTCAAGTGGACGAACACCTGCCATGGGACTAAACCGCAACATTTTCTTGTTTTATTTAACAGATTTAAAAGTTACCAGTTGATATTATTTTATGGCAATACCTACCCATACTCATTAAAGAGGAAAAATGAACCGTAGTCGAGTCTTATATGACAATATAATCCATTATGAAAAGCACAGTATTTAGCCCGAAAAATCCGACGATGCAATTTGAAATACAATTAACAATCAACGATAGGTACTCCTACTTATGCAAGCAAGCAAAGCGACAGAAAAACAAACGATATCTCTAAAAGAATGCGATATGTTTGAATCATCGGGAACTGCGTGTGGGCGGAAAATTGGAACCGATGCATGCTAAGCGACTATTTTGAGTAAAGGAAAGAAGGTATCTTATTTGGAAGCGATTGCTTTGCAACAGAAAAAAAACATTAATGTTTGTAGCACAACGAAAAATAAAAATAAAACATACTTAGGTATAGAACAGGAGAAACTACTGGAAACTAATACAAAGCCTTGGCCCTTAGGCGCGCAGCTTTTTACCCCTTTTTTTATGACTGATACCCAGATGAGTCTTATCATCTTTTGTAGGAAAAACATATCCAATTTCGAATGGAATTCACAGAGCTAGCACATTGAATGTAATGTGTAAACGATGAAAGCCAAATCTACTGGCAGCAGCTTAATCAGTCTGACAGTTATTTGTTTTTCTTTTGATTGGTCTACCAATTTTTCAGATTGACGTTGTGATTGTTGTGATATTGATGATGGGTGCAGAGGCGTATTCGTGGTAAGGAAATCTATAATGTATTCGTTAATATTTTGAAATTAAAAAAAAAGAACTATGACAAGCTTATGAAGCGATATCTTTTATGAAGCTCACAAGGTCTGTTATATTTAAGTAAGATTAGGTTTGTGGACTGGCGAGGAGTACTCCGTGTCGCACTCAGGTCAATACTGATGCATTGTGATGCCCATCGGAAAAAAGCTTGTCCCTTACCCATTATAACTCTGTCTATAAATACTGTTATCAATCAGCAATTTAAGTGCAGAACTAACATACATCTGCAAGCATCTCGGGGCGCTGTTGAAGCGTTATAGGTTCGCCTTTCCCGAGAGAAGTATTTAAAAAAAAAAAAAAACAAAAAAATGTACTGTTCTCTTACATACAAATCAGCGTTGAGAAGTGAAATTGCGTTGGAAATGGCAATGACATAGGAAGTGGATGTGTCCTTAATGGATTCCTCATAACCGCAGCCTCTACAAGGTTCTTCCTCCGTCAGGCCCATTTTCTTCGTGTACCGTGTGAGTGAACCGCAGAATATTTTACTCGCGTTATGATTCCTACGAAAGTGGACAGGGATTTTCTATCCTTCCATATGACACTCTCGGTCCTGGTTTCATTGAAGGGTGGTACTGCAAGTATATAGGGCGGCCCAGCTAACGTTCGCTCTCTTGTGGCTTTTCTCGTTGCTTCAATCTTGATTGTGCAAGGCTGTTACTTTTATGAAGACTTTTGTTTAGTTGGTTTATCCCTCCTTCTGAGTCATTCCTTCTAGTGTTTGACGTTGTTGCTTGTCCTTTTCTTACAAGACCTCTAATGTGATCAGCTTAAAGATAGTAATGCTGTAGATTTCGGGCACCTTGTTGCTTCCACGTCTTTTAATACTTGCTCAGTTGTGTGTGACTGATCTCCATTTCATATAAGTTTGACAAGTTCAGTTTCTGATCTGTTGGTTCTATTGCGCTTCAGTCAAATGAATCGGACCCATAAGCCTTCCTATATTCGATTGTGTCGGTCACAATCTTTCTTTGACCTTCTAATAGGACATGTCAAAGAGAAGTATGTATTCCATCCAGCATTAATCAATTCATGCTCATTATTCGGATCAGAAAGTGATTCCTCTTTTGACTTCCTTAAATGCACTGCTCTAAAATATTCTAATGCATTTGCTATTCAACTTTGGGATTATCGAAAATCCAAGGTAGATACTTATTTGGAAACCGCACTGAGCAGCTTAGCTTTCATATTACGATTAGTCATATCCGGCAGGCATCCATGGAGTGGCAAATGGTTGCCACTTGATTTAAGCTAAATTCCTCTTTAATATTCGCACTATACAACCAACAGCTACATAGTTTTTTTTTTTTTTTCTAATCTTAATTTTCTCGACGATCATGCTCTATTTCACATTCAAATGCTCGCACTACTATATGTCTCTGACGTCTGAAATGACCTTCCATATACAAATTCGTTAGAAAGAATAGTTTTTTTTTGTCTGCACTTTGTAGTTCCTTCCTTCTAGCTAACCTATCTACCTAACTTAACTTAATTATTAGATCGAATAAAAATAAAATAACTTGTTACAATGAAGGAAAACATAATTTTCTCTATTACTCTGTTACAGAGTAGTGTTTTCGAAGAAATTTGTTAACACAACTAACAAGAAATGAATTATACAGAATCGAATGTAACTAATTGCGAATTCTGTGCATGCTTCTTCAAGAATCACTTTCGTGCAACAGCGAGTATGAAATTTCAATGCAATTCGCCTTCATTTTATTTTTCAGTTCTGGACAATTTGAATGTGTCGTCGATATTGGTCTTGTAGAAACACACACAATACGTCCTAAATAGACATGTTTAGAGCTGATATAGCTATAATAATTTAAAAAGATTCTCTATCTTAGATTTGTTGTTGGCAACTACGAATATCTTGTCAATCTCGATCTTTTTCTGTTTCAAAAAAGAAGTATTGAGTATGGTCCCTAACATGGAATTAATTGGATGTTGTAGCGTTCAAGTATCCATACGTATAAGTGGTTTTGTTATTGGTATCGAATTAGCCTTTGAAGCTACCGTCGAATTAATTAGTGAATAATTATGATGTATTTGGCTTATTAATGAGAACGTTGCCATAAAACCCAATACACAGTCTGATAAATTTCTTAATAAATAATAAATTTCAACTTGCACGTGTTTGGTACATTTTTTTATTAAGTTTAGTTCTAAAATGCTATCTTTATATACATATATAATTCTTCTGTACGTGTTTGTAACCGAACTCCTCCTAAACGGCTGCACCAATTTTAATGAAATTTTGTGTGTTTGTTTGAATGGGCCTAAGGATGGTTTAGATTTACAATTGGACCCGGTAGGTGGTGCTGCGATCCGATTCCACAAAATCGCAGAACAATATTGAAGGACAATGAAAATGAAAAAACAACGTTTGCCGGGCCCGCTAGTAATTTTATATACCTAAGTAGTTTGTTCACATCTAAATGTGGCCCAAAACTGTAGGTCCCTTTCATTGGTCACATGGCTTTAATCGCGTAAAGCTCAAATGACGTAGTCTCGACAATACTTCTACTTCGTGTAACAACTAAAAACCATGACCGTCAAAACTATTGGACGATCATCGTTTTTTTTTATTGCCGTCGTCGAAACGAATCAATTGAACAATGAAATGTCGTTTAATACATTCTTACTGGAAGGTATCGCCATATAATATGCAACACCCTTGTTGTGTTCTCTTTGGAGGAGGCAATCAAAGAATTTCATTCATAAAAGGCTTTTTAAAGAATGCATTCACAAATATTGTCTTCTTTTACAACCCTTATCAATATAATTTCTCGTGCACCAAATGCTTACCTTCCAACCTATACATACATTTTCACATAAAAGACAACAAAATAAAAAAATGATATACCCCTTCTAATATTCAGTTTTCACAGTTTGTTTACAGACCTGGAGTGGGATTCTGTAAAAAACGAAACGAAAACCGCTTTCGTTTTCACTAAACCTGTCTCTATCATATCTGCGGCAATAGACAGAGACTGCTATAGTCGAAACGACATCGTTCGATCGTTATCATTTTACATAATTTGAACCCTGCTCAATCTGTTCAGCCCGAATTATTTCCCATTTTCGAGAAAGAGGTGTTTTAAATGAGATGAATTGCGCTAGGTGTGTAAGGTCTAAAGCCCCATTTATGCCGTTTGTCAATTGGGCTAAATAATTCGGTTAATTTTATGACACTAGATATCGTGGTGGGAACAAATTTTTCAGCTGTCAAAATTCTATCCTGCTCCCGAAGCAAGATAATAAATTAAAATGATTCTATAACATTTAAGTGTTTAACTGCAACTGAAACTGATGGAATTACCATAAGTTGTCAGTTCAGTTATTAGTTAAACTGATGTGTAACTACGTTTCAGTTCAGTTGTCATTTCAATTGCAGTTGGGCCCCCATACTAGGCACATAGTGGGATATCAAGTGTGGGGGCTGTGTTCTGCACACGTATAAATATTTGGCGATCTAATTATATGTAAAATAATATGTGTCACATAATTCATGCAACATTTGAATTTTGTGCCATTTAATAGTATACAGTGATGCCAACGGCAAAAAAGATAACAATGTGACAGCTGATAGTTCGGGGTTAGTAAGAATAGAGCGCCATACGAGAGAACAATGCATTTTCATTGTTGAGCAATATTTTAAAAATAATGTAATTAAGTTTTGTCTGAAGGGAATAATTGAAAAATTCAGGGAGAGTGGAACAATAAGTGATCTTAAACACTTTGGGTGTCCTGTCACAAGTCGTTCAACAGAAAACATTGAAACAGTTCGCGAGATTATTGCTGAAGGCGTTAAATTGTGGCGAGACGAAGTTCTCCGGGTCCGCTAGTTATGTATAGATATTCCTAATAACAAAAGTTGGCTCTGAGCCCCTATTTGCTATTAGAATGTTGTTTTCAATACGAAATTCAAAAAGTACTCACCTTTAGGGTTCATGCTTGAGCTCACCCTCGAACTCTCAATTACGCAAGCTTGACATTTTCTAATAGTAAATAGTTGGCGCAACAGGTCCATGTAGAGCCCTAAGCCTAGAGGTTCTCATAAACAAATGTAATTTTTATGTTAAATCTGAACGGCTGAACTGAAAAGCTTTCTCGCTACAATTATACTCTCGGATATTTGTCAGGCGTTCGCGAAAGATGAGGTTGGGGGCAGTATAAAAAAAAACCGATTTAAATTGTGTTTTTCCTGAGAATAGATCGGAGTTCGCTCACTCCGCTCAGTAGTCGACCACAGTATTGAACCACTGCACCCACTTCTGGAAGATATATCAGTTTTTATGTTGTCGCAACAGATGTCGCTGCTCATCTATACTTATCTATCATTAGCCGTTTTTTATTATCAGCGTGATCTGATCCGGATCAGATCATGAAAATAAAACAAACTGGATCATTGATTGAGTTGTAGCAATAGTTGTTTTTCACATATGAAATCCAATACCAATTATGACAAATTTCGTATTTCCACCAGCCATCTTGCAGCCACACGGTACAATGTGACGTCACAATGCGATGATTTCTCCATTGCACTTGCTCATATTTGAGTTTGACATTTCGCTTGTTGTGTCGGGGTGTTACCATATGAATACAAATCTGCATACATTTAGCATTCAATATTTTTTTGGGGGAAACTATGTTCAAATGTTATGTTCAAATATGCATCATAATTAACCGTATTGTACTGCTAATATTTCCATTTATATTTCTGTGCTATATAGCGAAACAAAACATCTCGAAAGTAGGAATAGTAACTTATTCGAATTAGAAAAAATGCTAATTGATTTTTTGTGTTGTTAATTGTGTTTCATATTTTGGTCTGGCAACATTACTGTGTGGCTATAATTTACAGGGACACCAACATTGAGTGAATGAAATAAACAACGCCACGAAACAACAACGAGAAATAGTTGAATTAATTTTCAGATCATATTTCGTGATCTCGGTGAAAAGCAGGATCACATGTTGTTGTTGTAAGTGCATGTAAATCGATGATCTATATAGATCATAGCTGATAATAAAAAACGGCTATTATTTCTCAAGCCAGTATTAGACGATATGTTGAATCAGCATACGTATGCTGAAAATTGTGTTCCAATCACAACATATCGTGCATACTTGATGACAAAAAAATTTTGTTTACACGATATGTTGTGATTGGAACACAATTTTCAGCATACGTATGCTGATTCAACATATCGTCTAATACTAGCTTCAGTTGTTTTCTGCTTTGAAATTTTGGATTGTGGCTACATTGATTGGGTAATCATAATCACCCACCCATTCCTATATGGCTCTAGTACATTTTCGGTTTTTTTTATGTTTTGCGGTAGTTTGAAGATGGACATTTATTTAAACATTCTCATGATGATACTCTGGCAATGCCCAATTCATCTTAAATATGCATTCTTCAAAATGGAACTTTTGTTCCATTGTTCAAACAATTGAACTAACAACAAATTGATGAAATAAAATCCACCCATGTCTAGTCTATACCCTAGCATTCATTCACAAAAAAAGACAACAATTGGGGAAAAGCTTTTTCACCATCGAGTCCGAGTGTATACATAAAAAGCCAAAAACAGAGAGAACACACTCGAAAACATAGTAAACAACAACTATAACCACAAGCAATAAAATAATATGTTAATTTTTTTTTTTTTTGACAGACGCTGACTCAGTGCCATTTGGCATGACACAAGGCATTGTTTAAACATTTCAAGCGGATACTACCCTTTCGCTTTCAAACTCGAATAGCTGTGTCTAGTGTCTCTCAAGCTAAATTACGATTTTCATTCAGATGCTAGATACCTATTCGCATACCTACTCGAGGCAACACTTCATTCGGAAGCAATCGAAATAGAATTTTCAATTTCTCCTCGTCCGAACCATGGCCAAGAACGACAACGAATAAGAAAACGAACAAAAAACAACACTAAAAGCTAAAAACCAATCGCAAGTTTTTCATCAATGAAAATGTGTGTTTTTCATTCATTTTCTTAGACATGACCTCTAAGAGACAACCTGACATAGCACACCGAGAGAAATAAAATAAACATAAACAATTCAGAGAGTATCCCCCCTTGGAGCAGCAGAAGGGAGTGGAACCAGCGGTACATTAGATATGTACGGGTAAACCACCCCAAACCACCCAATGATGATTTGTGTCGTACTTTGGTGTATATTATGTACTTTTCGACTGTTTGTGGTTGTCGTATATTATATAGCTTCATTCGCACAGAAATAACAATGAAACTCTTTATACTGAATGAGAGAGCGCGAGGTTAGTTTTCTTAGGTAGGTTAGGTACACCTCGCCTCGCATGGTATATCCACCACGACATTGGGGAAGGGAAAGGGAGCCACCACAAGAGCTGTTGATATTTCTGGCATCCATTCATGGATTGTTTTGTTTCATTTTCTTATCTATAAAATGAAGAGCTTCGGGGTAAAGCTCATTTAGTGCAATGCTTTGTGTACAAGCTATTGGTATATACTTATGTACGTCTATTGGAAGTACGATGAGAATGTAATAGTTTTGTCTGCGCACATGGAAGGAAATGTACTGTTTTCTTTTTGCTTTAATGTGTCAAAATTGATGTCAACAGAATTTTTGTTTACTCTATTTAGTGGTAGGTATCTGGTATACGTGCTTAAATGACTTAAGTGGATGCATTTTCAAGAACTCCAATATAGCCGAATCTATATAGTTATGCCATTGCATCCTTTGACAGATAGGTACAAGTCAATACAACTGCAATAAGGTGTAGGTATAGAGTAAATGCTCCTTTAAAACGAATCTTCACTAGTTGTTTAGCCCTAGTATGTAAATACCGACCCCTGGGCCCTATTTCATAAAAATTGACAATTGCGACAGGTGACAATATTGTCAAATTTCTAAATAAATAAAATAAATAATTATACAATTTTGTCGATAGACATTAGGTTCGTTCGGGTACTTTTTTGAAAACGTAAAATTATTAAAAATTTGCTAAGAAACTGTGCGAATGCGACCACGTGCTGAGTAAATTGAAAAAAAATGAGAGAGAAATCCATTTCCCCTCTTTTAATTTTTTCGTAATTTTCTACTCGCCGAATTTCGACTTACTGAAAAATGAAAACTGTCATCTAAGTGCCAGCTCAAAAGTTTGACAAATAAAACTCTATTTTTTCGTCTTCAACGATGTCGGAGGAAGAAGTTGTAATTTCTCCTAGAACTTATCAGCGCATTCAAAATGGTAGGTTTATTAGGTATTTTAGCTTATAAAAAATTCAAATCCAACTTATTTTGTAGATTCTGCCGTTAACGTTTATTTCACGAATGTCGAAATGACATTTCTTAAACTTTTTGTAAGAAAACCGGTCAGGTACTTCTCTGGAAATTGAGAGATTTCTCTTTCGATTTTTGTGATTTGACATATTTAATTTTTCTGCTGAAAGTACACGAACGAACCTAGTTTTGGTTTCATAAAAAAATTGTCAGGAATTTTGCGAGAATTGTCATGAATTTTCTGACAGACTAATTTATACAATTTACAATTTTGTCAGTATGTAATTGGCAATTCCGACAAGCGTTTGAGTTTCGGTCAAGTATTGATAGTGAAGTGATAGTCAAGCGGAAAGTGAAGAAGAATCTCAAATCTAATTTCGTATAGTACGCCCTCGATGCTTTAAAGAAAGAATAATTTTATTATATACGATGGTTAAGTGGTTAACGATAAGAACAATGGGACTGAACTAATATCTGACGATTCAACATTCGCAAGTGCAACGCTAAGATAACTAAAACATGAGATCGAGGATCTTAAAGCCCCGGGCTATGAATTGATCACAGGAGAAGTTCTCAAAGCTCTTCATAGAAAAGCACTATTTAAGCTTCTCCATATTTTAAATGCTGCGCTCAGATTAAAACACGTGCCGAGCCAATGGAAAGTTGCGGAAGTTATAATGGTTCTAAAACCAGGAAAACTGCCAAATGAGGTAAAATCGTAGACCAATTTCGCTTCTTCCAATCATATCCAACATTTTCAAGAGGATATTAAAAGGGGTCTACAACCGGTTATAGAAGATAATAGATAATCTTATCCTAGACCATGAGTGCGGGTTCAGAAGTAAGCATTCGACGATTGTCCAGGTTCATAGAATTACTGACGTAATCGAGAAAGCACTTGAGGAACGAAAAATATGATCAAGCATATTCCTCGCAAGCATTTGATAAGGTGTGGCACGAAGGCTTGAAACTAAAATTACTACAAGTTCTACCCGTACGTTTATACGATATTCTGAAATCATATCTCGACAATAGACTTTTCCGTGTAAGACATGGAAACGAATATCTACTCGGAGCTAAAAGAAATTTCGGCTGGTGTACCGCAAGGAAGCGTTCTTGGACCGCTTCTCTACCTGATATAATACTCGTGATATACCAAAGGAAGATGACACTATCCTTGCTACGTTTGCCGATAACACCGCTATTCTAGCAGTAGTTAAAACAGTCGAAGAAACGACTGCAAAACTGCAAATCACATTAATTAAAGTAAATTAATGGACGATGGACCGGGGAATCGCCCTCAATGAAACTAAATCTGTTCACGTGAACTTCTCATATAAAAAACTAATTCCTTGCCAATTTTTCTAAACTTGGCCAGAATACCTTTTGCGAACGAAGCCAAATACCTGGGAATGACACTCGACGCAAAGCTGAAATAGATTTCGCACGTGAAAATGAAACGCAAAGAGTTCGAACTCAAATATAGAGCAAGGTTTTTACTTGGAAAATATTCCCAGCTCAGTACGGAGAACAAGCTGCTTTTATACAAGCAAGAGCTAAAGCCGGTGTGGACCTACGGTATACAATTTTATGGTTACAAATGCCAAAATTATACAATCTTTTCAAAATAAAGTGCTTTGAGAAATTGTAAAAGCACCTTGGTATATTAGAAACGACGATATCTACATCTACTCGGAATACCTACAATCGAAGCTGAAACTAGAAGCTTTGCGCGAAAGTATAGAAACCGACTAATCGGACACACCAACAATACAGTCCTACAAATTTTGGATGCGGAACATGCAGGATCTTTCATTGCAGAGTAACCTGTCAAAACTTTTCATTTCGTGATAGAAAAATTGCTTGATAAGTTATAAATCTCAGTTGCAGTATCTACAATTTATTTGGGTGGTGTTTTTAGTCAGCAAGAATCTGACACTACTATGAGCAGCTTCCGCAGTCGTAAGTGTCACTCGTGCTTTCCTTGGCTTGTTCGTCTATAGTGAACCCATAGGCATAGAGGTTATAGGTTAGGTTTACCCATTTATACCTTAATGATCTTATGGCTGCCTTGCCTAGTTGATAGCGTCAGTCAGATTTTGATACAGGTCTCACCTTTAGAAGTTTACCTGCTTCATAAATAACCTAAAAAACATCACTATACCGTTATTTGGTAGTGTAAAAGACTGGATTGGGGCAATGGAACTGAACAAATTCGAACTTTAACACCGTCTGTTGTCTTAGACCTGTTTATGTTCCTATAGTTTGTTTCTGTCAATGACACTATTCTCTACCTATTTCTGTCGGTTGATGATAGTGGTATTGTACTTTATATTGAAGTCCATCAGGGTCCTAGCTACATATATACGTAGTTCGTAAATGCTTATAAATGCTATAATACTTTTAGTAGCGGGCAACTTCCGCCCGGGCGTGGCTGTGGTGAAACGCTGTTTTTAATTGACGAGTAGACATTGTTTAAAGGCTTATAGCTCGGCAACAATAAACTCTGCATCCTATAAGTCCAGAAATAAATTGTCCATTTGTCATTGGTCTCGATGCGGCTTTATTCTGTCAGAAGCTCGTACCCTGTACAAACGTCATAAGAGTTTGTAGTCATCGGCCTGGCTTAATGCTTTCATACCCCTTTCAACATGTTAGGCAAATTTATACATGGGTCTAACATTGGTTTTGCGTGGGAGGTGCCAGAACAACTTGACCGATATAGCCCGTTTTCGAATACGTTCTGTTCGTTTTCACACTATCGTATTTTTAATAGACAGCCAGACGAACATGGCTAAATCGATTCAGAATTTGATCCTGATGATTCTTACTGGTGACTCCTTCTTACCGTTACAGATGTAATGACAAAGTAAATCTACCTTCCTGTTGAGGATGTAAACATGGGTTAGGCAAGAGCTTTATGGACATCCTTTCAGGATCATACCTTTTTAGTTTTGTTCCACCGATGGAAAGTAAAAACCTTGTATGTTGCACCAATAGTCCGACGCGACGTCCAATAGTAGTGCCGGATTCTTACTAACTAAACGCACCTCAAACAGACGGATTTTTATTTCCCATATCTGTTTCTCAATCTTGCTTGCCAAATATTTAAGCAATATTCGTTCAAAGTGTAGTAGAGACTTAAATAAAGTACAATAAGCTAGAGGCAGGTCCCATTGATTTCCACTTTTTGAAGAGAATGATTGCCATCGCTCTTTCATAGCCACAGTTGAGGGATCATCTACCTTACCCCTTCAGCGCTACAGTTTACCTTCAGTTAATATATTTTCATTTCAAGAATGAATATTTTTGACCTAAAATTATGTCAATGTCATCGTATGAGCGCCGTGGCTGTTATCTCCCCACCGAAACCGCAACTATGTATAGTAAACGGGCAAACCTGACAGTTTACATTCATTATACCTTCGATTGAAAACTTCCAATTCATAAATGAACTGCAGACGATTTCATTCAGTAATATAACCCATATATGTAGCTTGCTTGCCTCCACCCTCAATGTTGGGTTGGATTCCTATAGTGTACAGCACACCTTAAAGTACACACGTTCCCCCCCGACCACATACACTGAATGGAACCTCCTCCCTATCTAACAATGCAACATATATATATACGTACATGAAAATCCTATGAATGAAGCATCTATGCATATATTTGTACATCGCATACATTATGTATCTGAATAGAATAAAAAAAATATTTAAAACTTGTATTTACCAATATTTGGCATACATAAAAAATATTGAAGTTGGCGCAAAGCAACAAAGACTGGCGACAGAAAACATAAATACTCGGTGTATGTGTCCTAGCAAAGAGACAGTGAATTAAAAGTTGACCTAAATATTCAACAACTTTTCGCTGGTATATATATAGAAAGGGAGTTGGTATATAAGTGTGGGGTCGGTCGTGGCAAACGCGATGACAGAGTTAGCATATGCGCGCATCCTTCTTCCCTTGGCACCGTTTGGTGTTGGTAACAACTTCAACTTCAGTGGGGTTGGTTGTGGTGATATTAGGGTGTAGATGGGTGTATGTGCGATAATATGGAATGAAATAGGACTTGTGTTCTATAAAAGCTGTGCTATGTTGGTGTGGTGGCAAAAGCGAAAGCTTTCCATTCACTGATTTGCTGAATTATATTAAGAAGTCTGGTGAATTGATTTTCTCTTTGAGAAGACGTTTACAATTTTGAGAGAAAAACGCACCTTTTGGAGATACATTTAACTCAAAGACAACATCTAGACGTTAACCATAATGAAACAGAAAAACATAAATCTAGGTCTGTAAAAAATATTCTATCAACGTCAAAATCAGGTATAACTCCTCGCTTTAAAAACTGAGGTTGATATAGTATTCTGTATTCATTATGTGTTCAAAGTCAAGCAGTGAATTGCTGACCTGCCTCTTTCTTGATATTTTTGTAGCTTGTGTCTAAAGCCATCCAATAATTGCCAATCCAATTCTGCGAACTACGTGGCTCACCGTTTATGGCTGATCTAATTTTGTAAGTCTCCCTAATAAATTCAGTCAATCGAAACAGTCATAAACAAAATTATCGGGTGTAATAGTGATTAGCGCGGATCCTGGGTCACGGCTCCCTAATAACACTTATGTTGACTCAGAAGGCAAATTTTTGGAATGGGTAACTCGAAGTAAATTGACTTGTTCAACTCTATTTATGATCGGTTGAGTGGTTTGGATTGCAGCGCACAAGGAATTGGAGTGAGTCGAGGTTCAACCCCGGAAAAAAACAAATTCGGCCTTAATGTTTGTTTAATTGCGCCATCTTTCGCCAAAGACTTACAAACATACGTGGCCACACTCAGAAAAAAAAACGAGCTAAAATCAAGAATATCAGTGTCATTTCAAGCTTGTTCGTTGACGAAAGTATTAAAGTATTGTAATCTCGGAAAATCTTATTCCAAGTTCAAAAATCTTATTATGAGCTCGTTTTTTTCAAGACCAAAAAATCTTCTTTTGAGATTTTTAGTAAGCCTAAGGAGGTCTTATAGGGGGTCTTATTCATTCATTTATAAACACACTAACGACTACACCATGGCCATCATTTATATATGGCCATATAGCATCCTAGATCCATTGACATATTCAAGTTTCAAATGATGCTCGTACAATCTTCAATGCGTACTCTCTAAAAAAATTAAAAAAAAAAAATACGCTTAAAACCGAACGAGGCCGATATAGCTGGGTTGCCAGAAAGTACGCATCGTCGTTCGATATTTGGATTAAATGGAATCCCGGTGAAACCAACTTTTATCTGACTTAGTTATTGATGGGACATAGCTGTTTCAGAAAATATCTCTTTAAATCGGAACGCATGATCTTTAATTGTCCACGATACAAAACCGAAGGTGCCTACGGGATCAATTTAAGCAGTTATTCATTTACGATAATATTACATTCTTCAGAACAATGAAAACCAGATCATTTTGTAGGTAAAAAACGCGATCTTATCCGGTTAGAGCGACCGTTTCGCGGGCACAATGGACATCAATCTTTGATGCCTCAATCAAAGTTTAAACATTCCGCAATGCCCACGAAAAAGGTCCTGTAAATTGAGCAATTCTTACTGGGGTTGATTATGTCTGGGCTAGTCTTCTATCCAACCCATCTCATCTAGGTAATATGTATCATAATGGACCTATAATGTTGGTCCACGTACATCTTGACTTTGCGAAGACAGCAACTTAACCTACTTGGGTTGAAACTTTCAGTCACCCTCCTCGCTCACATTAGGCGTTTTTCTTTCTTAGTTTAGAGCAGAGCCTAAGCTGTCAAAAAAAGTGTGTGTTTCTTTTTTAGCTCAGACACTCATCAGAGTCAGAGATCAGAATTTGTGTTTCTTTTTGTCGCTCAGAGAATGATCAGAGCGCGCTCTATGTGCTCAGAATAAATTGATTGAGCAGGCTGAGTAAAAAGCTGATTTCGCTAGGGATGAAACGATACCTTCAAAGTATCGAGTACTTGTACTCGATACTAGTATCGAAAAAAAGTATCGAAACCTACTCGAGTATCGGATGAAAAGTATCGATACCTACTTGAATCGAATTAAAATTCCAGATGAAAAATATAACCATATTTCTGAAGCTGGCGGGCTCATTTTTAATAATTTATTAATATTTATTTTGAAACAACAAACGATTGCACAAAAGCGACCGAGCTCAACACTGATAATCGACAAAAGAGTTATGACTTAAGAATTTACGACTTTACATGGGAAGAGAAAGACTAAACGCATTCCTAGAGTTAAATTCACTTTGTAAAAGAATTCATAAAGACCGTAAGAGTGTGCGTAAAGAGGTATAAAATGTGTGGTGTATGTGTTTAATGAAATGCAAGAATTTTTATGTGTGTGCGGAAAGTGATTTCTGTTTTGTGCGAAGAGGAATACAAAATTGCATGAACATTGAGTATGTGTGTGTAACTAGTTTGGGTGTTGAGTCAAAGTGCGATACTTTCATTCGATGCAAGTACTTTTAAACGATACTTACTTGGTATCGCAACCAAAGGTATCGATTCCCAAAATACTTGGTATCGAATCAAAAGTATCGAGTATGTACTTGTATTTACTTGTATCGATTCATCCCTAGATTACGCACTTACAATCAGTGTTGCCAGCACGGGCTATTTATCGCCAATTAGGCTACTCGGATTTTTCACTCGCTCCATGAAATTTCGATTTAGGATTTATCCAAATTTGGGCTATTTCATTTTAAAATTCGGCTATTTTTAGGCTCCTTAGAAATTTATTGAAAAAAGTCATGCATCATGAAAAAAATATAATGATTTTTTCATTGCGAACTCGTAGAACTGAAACTTTTTAAAAATGTAATTGTGAATGAGTCAACTCCAGTTTCGATATTGTTTTAACCACACACTCTCACTTCTGAGTAGTAAAATTAGCTCACAAGACTTATGCATGAATATGAAAACTCATTATTTGCCCAAGTATATGTCCCCTTCCAGCAAAATGTTTTTTTTGTATAACATGTACAAGATTGTAGATTTATTTAATGTTAACATTTATGCAAATTTGACTTCAGAAACAACCGAAGAATCAGCCTCCACAATGGAAGAAATTTTGGAGGAAACTTGCGAGTTTTTTGCGTTTATTAACTGATTACTTTCACCAAATGTTAATCTTATATATTTTTAAATTATTTTTCTTTTAATATCTTTTCTTTTGAATACCTACAGTTTTATTATTTATTATTTTTAGTCTGTTCTACTCTTTTATTTAAAACGTTAGGTTGTTGTTGTTTCTATGTTTCTAATCAAACCTTAATGCGCAATTTTCACGAAGAGGCTGATATTTTAATTGTTTTTTGGTATTTTTATTGGAATTATTTTATGTTTTGTTAACATAACACATAAATATATATTTTTTGTTTTTATTACTTTAATTTCCAATTACGAGTTCGTATATAAATGGAATGAAGAAGGTAATAGTTATTTTTTGTTAATTTTGAATTCAATCAATTTAATCAAAATAAATGTGCGTAAACAATTAAACAAATAGGTGCGCATTTTTATTCCTCATATTCGTGTTTGGCTATTTTTGGCTACAAGATTTTTAAAGTTAGGCTCCGTACCCCTTAGAAAAGCTGGAAACACTGCTTACAATCACATTTGACAGAAAAAAAAACAGCATAAACAAAATAGTTGAAATGACGGACGAGCTGTTCTGGCACAGAAGGTTAACCAAATTAATAATTAACAATTAATAAATATCCATATGACAGCTATGTGGTCAAGTGTGTTTCATAAACAAATCAGAACGATCTGAGCTCGCTCGGTTCAGAGCATTCTCAAAATGCTCGAGCTCTATTCAGAGCACAGCGCTGAACTAAAAAAGAAAAACGCCTATAACGGTAATACGTCGCGGTCGCTGCCCCCCTTTCTGCTATGGTATCTCTGTAGGTATGGTGTTGTCATTTAGCTCTCCATAGAAACGATGGAAAACCTATCGTTGTCTTGTCAAAAAATATTTGAAATGTATTTTAGTTAGTTAGATAGTTTAGAGTGGCTCTCGGTGAGAGAAACACTTAGGCCGTTAGTCGGCCCATTGTACATACCACTAGGATTTGGTGAGCTTTTCCTTTACTGGCTACTCATGTAAACCATTTGCTGCCGGTTATAAAGCTAAGAATGTTATCGGCGCTGATATTACCTAGATCACACCCCTTCATCTCTGCAACTTCTGCAGAAGTCGTTGTATGGCAGACCGAGCCTTTGCGCCTTTGTGAAATGTATTTTAAAAAGCATCTTATCCAAGCGGCATTATCTGAGGGCACCCCGAGTTTTAAAAAATGTTCAGCCGTGGCTGATATGAAAGTTGGTCACTCTATACAATATAGTGCTTTTCGCACTATATTTCCTGTATTTTTTAACTTCTAAATAATGGTTCCCTTATCGCGATGGGCCCCCAAATGTGCCTAGTTTCTTGTAATAGTTCTCCTAACAACCTTGAGTCTAATCCGCATTTTTCAAAGCCAATTCTTAGTTTGGACAACTGGAAGCAATGTTCACCTGCACGGTGCCGTAAAGAATGCAAAGCTTCAGTATCTCAGGCAGAGACTCTCTACGAGTAGTGTTCCGTATTTCGCCTATACCAATATTAAATGCAGAAGAATGGCTATTAATAAAATGCGAGGAATTCGAACTTACTTTTATGGAAACAATAAGACCTTATTGATACTCATCATATCGTTATGGCTACCTTCTAAAAAATATATGTTTACAATATCTGTCTATGAAAATTGGAAAACTCTCCTTTACCACGTCATACACAGTGTAGCAACTTTATTTCCTTAAGAGCTGGAATAATGGCATCCACTTTTAATACAATTGACACCATGGCCCGCTGTTAAATAAACAGTCACCCGATGCACACTAAACTAATTTCCCTATACCTACCCTACAATGTCCAGGGAGACTCATTAACGAACTAACTTAGCTAATAATAGCATTATTCACTTACTGATTAGCATGCATTTACTCACCTTTATTCGCATACAGCAGCGCTATACACCTATATAGATAGACACAATTAATTAAAGCACTTTTAACTCAATTCCAGAATGACATAACGTGTTGCGGCTACCTACTTTGTAATAGATCGACGCGCTTGTCATTCTTTAACAGCAATTACCGGCAAGACTATATAAGCTTGAGATAAATAAGTGTGTGATTTTAAAATAGCATATTATGAATAGTTGAGTTACAAAGGTGGTGGCTAATTTGTTTTAAATGCTATTGATACTGCCAGCTAAAGGTCTTTAAATTTGTTTATCTTTTAAATAAGGTTCTATGCGACAAAGTTAAATTTTTCTTTAGTCATGGACGGAGGAAGATAATACGAGTAATAAACTAATTCCATAGATCCGCAACATAATAAATTATTATCGAAAAAAATGTTGTTGGACTTACCTTAGTGCCTCTTTTTGACTTTAGATGGCAGGGCAAGTAAGACTAGTTTTGTTTTAAAAATGGGCAATTTCTTCTCACCACAAGATCTAGATTGTAGATTGGTAATTAACGTCACTTTTACTGCAGACATACAATCAGAATGTCAACTTAGAGCTCAGTCGAGAAAATATGGACTAAATTTTCAGCTCCCTAAACGTCAACTGGAAAAACGTTACCTTATAGAGGGTCGATTATCAAGTAATTCACGAAATAGTCAATTCAATCAAAATTGGTTTTGTTTCGGAAAAGTCAAAATTTAGCGCCGATTTAATGTGCCAGACAATTCTTTCGTGAGCTAAATCAGAGAATTAAAAAAATAAAATTAGTGTGTCCCATCTATCTATAGTACATATAATAAAACTGTAGGACTTTTCTTTGTCAGCTAAAAACTCAAAAACTACTGGACAGATTTCGATGAAACTTTTTTTAAAATGTTCCTTAAGACTGTAAGACTGCTATAGGCTATGTCGTTTATAGCTACGTCCTTAGGAACAGTTTTTAGCCAAAATGTATTTTCTGAAGTGAAAATATATACATACCTACACATATACCTTGCTACAAATGGATGTTTATACTTTTGCGATCGTCAAACAAAAACAATACGTATACTATACTATACATTCGAAAAGAGTTGATTTGTTTTCGCAGTGAGTGCTATGGTCAGTTATATATGTAGGTATGTATATTATGATCGAGAGACGTATAATACAAAACAGGTTTCATTTCAGAATATCATTCGATAAGTGGTATGGTAAAAGTGTAGGGTTGGGGTAGGTAGTTGTTTGGATTCCAGAGGAAGAGGGAAACAAAGGAAAGGAAATGCAGTATTATAAACAAGTAGCAAGATCAATGAGAGGGAGGGCGATGCAGAGGGTGCACATTATGTATCCAATATATTACATCCATTATCGCATATCTCCACGCAACGCAGTAGGAATTTCATTCTAATATGACGTATCTATTTTTTGAAGTGAAAATATATATGTACATACACATATACCTTGCTACAAATGGATGTTTGTACTTTTACGATCGTGCGATGCGACAGGAATAGGACAAACAAAACAACACTATTTGTTTTCGCAGTGGTCAGTTTGTATATGTTGGTATGTATGGCGTATGGGATGGGGTGCGCGGCAGTATGGCATGGGGTATAGTATTAATAATCTTCATAAGAGAAGAGACGTACATATAATGCAAAACAGGTTTCATTTCAGAATTTCATTCGATATGGTGTATGGTAACAGTGTAGGGTTGGGGTAGGTAGTTGTTCGGAGTCCATAGGAAGAGGGAAACAAAGGAAAGGAAATACAGCATTACAAACAAGTAGCATTATCAAGGAGAGGGAGGGCGATGAAGAGCGGGTGCACATTAGATATCCAATACATTACATCCATTATCGATATCGCTACGCTAAAATTGGACAAACGGGGGTGACGCCTCCCATACAGAAAACATCTTATATGATTTCCATGATTCTTTTTTTGTTTTTTTCGTATTGCTGTATATTTCAGGTTGAGACAGAAAGAAAATTCCAGATTTATTCTCATTTTTCGTATTTTACAAAAGAACATTATTATCTAAGACCTAAGCAATTATTATCTAAGACCTAAGCAATACAATTCCTGTGCACGGGCAAAGCTGGGCGGGTACAGCTAGTATGAAAATAAGAATTTAGCGCGCGGAACAGGATACTGCTTAGCTTAACTGGCTCGCTAAATTTTATCTCTGTAGACATTTTTGTATGGGCCCCACGACTAGTTCGTATGAAGCGCAATCGGGAATGCCAATTTTCGACAACTTTACCGAGCATCTGGGGACCGTATATCAGCAAAAACACGACGAATGTTGACTTCCAAATCGTCCAACGTCTCTGGTTTATCGGCATAGACTAGTGACTTCACAGATCCCTAAAGAAAGTAATCTAAAGGTGTGAGATCACAGGATCGTGAAGACAGGTTCATTACCGGAAATTATGCACTCAGCAAATGTTTCCGGCAATAAATTGATGGTGTGCGCGCCGTGTGGCTTGTTTTCGACCCATTCACCGAACCTACGACGCGTATAATGGTCACGTGGTGTCAACTCTTAGGCAAGCTTTATCTTATAAGCCAAGATCATTCAGTAAAATCTTCCACAAAGTGGGAGGGCATAGCTCCAATTGCTGCGCACGACGGCGAATCATCTCTTTCGGATTCTCCTCAACATTGCTCTCCACAACGGCAATAACTTCTTCTGTTCGCACTGTTTGTCATCTTTGGGTATGCGTATGCGTAATATCCACTAAAGAGTACTTGGAGAGAAAACGATTCATCGCGTTCCGAATAACTTGCTCAGATGGACGATTATGTCGACCGTAAAATGGACGTAGCGCACGATAAGTTTGGCACTAAAAAGCAAAATAATAAAAATTAACCAATCAATTTTTAAGGTTTATCCTGGAAGGGGCGTAGTGTAAGCCATGTTTGTAGTTATGTATTGCATTATTTGAGTGTAAACTACACAAACATGGCTTACACTAAGCCCCTTCCAGGATAAACCTTAAAAATTGATTGGTTAATTTTTATTATTTTGCTTTTTAGTGCAGTATATTTTGTAATTATTGTTCATCTGCTACGTAGCAACTTATTTCTACTTCGTTTATTTATGGTTCAAAATATCATTTAAAATAGACATTATTGATCAATATGTCTCTAAATACTCCAACAACGACGAAAAAAGCAACGAAATATAAATATCAGGAAGAAAATGTGTCATGTAATGCACTATAGAATATCATTTATGTGCTTCTGTCACACTACACATCCATCTATAGATCCCATTATCCCATTGAAGACCTAACTTTATCATTTTGAGCATTTCGCCAAGTGTCTGCTTCATTTTTTGTAAATCTATTTCGTTTTTTCGGGCAATTTGCTACTTTTTTTGGGTTCAGCATTATCATCCCTGCTTTCAACTATCAAATTGACAATCTGTAGAAACAGTGTTGCCAAGCCAAACCTCTAAAAAAACACCCTTTATGAAGTGAAGAATTTATCGTGCGAACGATACTGCTTTGCTAAACTGCCTTGCTAAATTTTACATTAGTGTAGACATTTTAATATGGGAGCTACAATTACCACGAAATCCCTTTCCTTACTGGGTTTAATAGTCTTCCAGATATTTTGTCTTCCTTCTGTCAATTATTTCAGATTGGAATAGATGGGCTTACCATTATTGTGTATCCTCAATTTCCTGTCTTTTAATTATGATTTTACTCTCTAAATTCTATTTTAAACCAAAGAAACCATTTAGAACTTACATTATGATTTTTTCTTTTACAGCGACTTCTTAGTTAAAGTACGAGCACAGGTAATGACTAGAGACGAGAGTACTGAGGGTTGGTTACCACTTGCTGGGGGTGGTTTAGCTAATGTTTCAATACGTAAACGTACTAGACTATCCCCCGGCGCAGGTGGACATGAATACATTATCTATGGCCAAAGAATTTCTGATCAAAATGTAAGTAGTAAATTTGAATGTACCAATTTGTCATTGTTTCTAATGCGTTTTTTTCCACCTTATATAGGTAATCCTAAGTTGTGTTATAAATCGTGATTTAAAGTATTTCAAAGTGATGCCAACTTTCCATCATTGGCGTGCCGGTAAACAGCGCAACGGCTTAACATTTCAAACAGCGGCAGATGCCCGGGCCTTCGATAAGGGAGTCGTTCGAGCATACAATGAACTGATTGACGGTAAGGTTACTTTTTGGTGGCAATTTCAAACATTTTGTTAAAGATTGGAAGTTAAAAAAATCGTTTGATCGTTTCTATGTTTCAAGTTTATGATTTGGTTTACATATTCATATTATGTGTTTGTTTATTTTTTTTTAGAAATCGTTTTTATTGTTTCATTTTGCATGGTCGCTTATCTTTTGCATCTAGAATTTTGTTAGTTTATTTTGACAAAAAAAAAAATAATAAGGAAATGTTTTCCCAATACCACGGCTTATCTATCTATATTAAAAATGAATTGCTGTTCGTTAGTCTCACTAAAACTCGAGAACGGCTGGACCGATTTGGCTGAATCGATTGAGTTCAAATTTACATACAATCTTAAGTATCAGCCCAGGAGTATTCATGTGAAGATTGGTCAAAATTGGACAAAGGGGCGTGGCACCGCCTAAACAAAAATTATCTTGAAAACCGCCGAATCGATTGAGTTGAAACTTACAGACAATTTTAGGTATTGGCTTAGGAGTGTTGCTGTAAGATTGGTCAAAATTAGACAAAAGGGCGTGGCACCGCCCATACAAAAAACATCTTCTATTGGGTGAAACTCGATGACGTTATAACTCGATAACCGCTGAGCCGATTTTCATGATTATTTTTTTTTTGTTTTGTTCGTATTGCTGTACTTCAGGTTTAGGCAGAAATAAAATTCCACAAAATCTAAAATCGAAGCACACGGAGTACAGAATCAGTGTGGACAGATCGGTTAAATAAAAATGAAATGAAAATGTAGGAGCAGGCAAAACAACGTTTGCCGGGTCCGCTAGTAAGATAATAAAAATTGTGATAAATCTTCAATCATTTTAGATCAGACATGAAAGGAACATTGATACTTTTCATTATTCGCAATGCCCTAAAGCCGTTGGATTCCTTGAGGTCCGTCCGTCCACATGCACGGAGCACATTACATCACATTGACTAGGTGGATATAGCTGTAGAGCTCCTATAGCGAGACCAAAACCTAGTATATCCACCCAAATAATCGGTCTCAGTGGTTAGTGTGCTGGACTATTGTTTGAGGGGTCTCAAGTCCGGTCCCCGGAAAACACAAGTTACATCTTAATGGTTTTTTCCACTGCGCCACCTCTCGCGAACGTTTGATAAACATCTGAGTGTATAAATGTCATCGAAAAGCTCTCCTTTCCTTTCGTTCCAAAAAATAAAAACTCACACAAACGAATGGTACGAACCTGTTGTGCCATCTATTTATTTTTAATCATAAAATGTTTTCAACCACTTTTGGCTATGTCCTGTCCATGCTTCTGCATCATATAGAACAAGCTTGGTGGTATTCTTACTGGCATTGACGGAGTACATCATTCTGCCAGAAATGAACGAGCTTGGCAGGAATAACTGAACTCAATATGACTTGTTGTCACGAGACAACACTTCCAACTTCTCACTTTCTTTATCGATTGTCCAGCAACACATACTCGAAAGCTTGAGTCAATGAGTTTTGTTAGCATGCTGATCATTTTAGTCCTACCACATCTGCTCTCTACGTTTGTTATCATACCATGCATAGACATAGGTGTTGCTCTATGAGCAGTAGGCACGAGTCGTCTGCGTAGTGAGGATGATTACATAATTTGTTTTGGAAGAGATTAAGGAATTTTTCCGCTTTCAAACAATCTTGCACGGATATTTTCATTCATCACCAGTAGACCCATTATTTGTGAAAGGATGTGAAATCTTTTACTTTTGATTTTAAAGTGCTTACAAAACCTTTTTCTATGCATAACACGACACTTAGACATTTCGTAAGTATAGCCTTGATGATAGCGTTTAATTTTAACAGAATATCTCTCCTGCTCAGAGCATGGAAGCATTTAAATTGGAAGCATATAAATGTTCAATAATAATCTGTAGGAAGGATTGAAGAAGATCCACTACAGAACCGCCCAAGCGTGTCTTCATGGTGTGATTTAAATCGCTCGGTGTCTGAGGAGGTAGTCTTCTCTCTAACACAGTTAGTCTGTCTACAAAAATAAGTCGAAAAATAAAGGCTATGGTTTCTTAACACCGATTTTATGCAAACAAACATGTGCCAATGGAACATATGGCTCCTGTTCTACTAAAAATATCAAAAAATTATATTTACATCAATCGATAAGAAAAAAGTAAACTCCATAAAATTCTACATTTTTATCTAATACATTTTTATACAAATCGAATGTTTCCTTTGTCATTTTGGTTTTTCTAATACAAATAAATTAAAAATTGCGTTTTACCTTATTTCGTTTTGTTTTATTGTAAACATTTTCGTTTTTGTTTTTATTTTTCCGAAATCTAACATCATGTGCTCTTCTTTGTTTTGCCTCATAATTGGACAACTTTTTTTCGATATAAACAAAAAATTATTGGTAAGTTCCATTTGAGAGTTAGAACCAACTACAAAATAAAATTTAAAACAAGCAATAACAATATTTTTCTCATTTTTATTTGTCGTTCTTATTATTTGCTTGAAAACAAATAAAATACAAAAAATTAAAAAAAAAAATAGAAAAACAAAAAAATAAGTGTGTGTGTGCAATTGCTTGAATTGAATTAAATCCATAATGTAAACGTGACGCAAACGATACAATTTCAGGATTGGCCAAATCAAATCCATCGGTAATATGGCCACCACTTGCCAAATATGACTCAGTTGGTGAAGATGAGGTGTTTATGGTGAGTTTTTCGAGGTAAACATTTTGAAAATGGTGTTCTTAACATTTCACTTATCTATTCAGACATTAGATTTGCCGATTGACACCGAGACACAGACAAGTCCCGAAGGTAGCGAAAAAAGTCACAGTAAGTGTTCTACAGTCGAGTGTCTTATAAGACCACACTGGTCACACTACATTTGTAGTTTCTCCCACAGGGAGCAGTGAACGCGACAAAAACAGCGAAAAGGAAAAGATCAGCATTCAGTACATATCCAGTGACAAGCCACCACCACCTCCAATACCAAATCCGAGTGCAGAGCAGCCATCGATAGCGCCAAGTGAAAATTATTCCTACGTCACTTTAACCGCAGTAACCCAAACACAATTTGTCCCAAAACAAAATTATTAATTGTACAAATATTCCCACACACAGGTACACGACTATAATTATCCAGTTGTAGATCAGCCAGCTGGGGCACAAGTGTTGAATGCACGCCGTGAATCAATTTGTAATCTGAAGAAACGCACAGCGTTGGAGGCATCGCCAGAAGCAGGCACTGGTGTCGGTGGCTTGAAAGTACCCGTTATGGGCAAGAACAACAGAGTGCGATGTCGGTATTGTCATGAATTGTATTTGGACGAGTGCAACCGAAAGGGTGCATGCGAATTTGCTCCCGATCACTTTCGGTCTGGCTTTGAGTGTATTTCGGGAATGGGTTGTGCGCGTTGCATGTTGTACCATTGCATGAGCGACGCTGAAGGAGAGACACCATCGCATCCGTGTGAATGTATTAATGAAACCGGCTGCACAAAGAGGTAAAAAGTAGTTTTAGAGGCATGTTTGTTTGAAATATTTGAATGGAGGAGCTAGGAAATAACTTCACTTTGGAACCAGGAACCCCTCTTTCAGTAGTTCAACCAAAACTTCTAGGCTAGATCTTCAAACCAATGCGACCCTAATGAGACCAGAACGACGATTATGTTTTGTCAGTGCCGTTAATTTGTTTTTAAATCGTTCCAGTCCTACTAAGCACAAATTGATTTGATTTGATTTGTTGAGAGTGGTTGAAGTAAATCGTCTCGTGTCATAGAAGCTCACATTTCAATTCCCTTAAACAATTTGATCTCTCTTCAGCAACAAAAGTTATGTGTTTGTGTGTTGGTCGTTGTTGTAGGCTTTTCCGCACATACAAGAGTGACTTTCTATTGTCATTTCATTTCAAAGGCTCATTTAAATGTTTATAAGTACAGTACTATATGTCTTTATTAGGACAAAATATTCTTTGCTCAAATCAGTTGAACTTTCAATGCCCGGCCGGCCCGGTCATGATGTGTTTTATTAGTAAAGTAAATGTCGCCTGGTGGAGCTAATTTTAAGGAACAGCTTCTACAGTTTTTGCAGAAGTGAAGAAGAAAGAGCACACAATTTAATTCATGGTCTATTGGTCAGTACTCTAAGGTCGGTTCTGAGACGTTTCAGAATTGTGGTGTTGGAAATTGACACGACATGCTGTCCCCTAAATTTCATTATGTGCACTCAGATTAAGTAGTAAAATTCGATTTACACGGAGTGATCAAGAGCCTTAGCTATCCACGAAGATACCTATCTTTTGGATGTAGATTTATTTATGACTTATGAGTAATTTAAACGCCTTCCTAAATGAGAGGAAGGCAATTTTATGAAAGCTTTCCCAGTGAAAGTTCAATAAACTGTCCATTCGTCGATGCAAGTGCCACGTCATAAAATCGTGACACGTCACACAAGAGAGAAGATAGGCATAGGGTCATATGTATATGGACCAGTTGCGTTAAATATTGAAGCATTGAGCTCCTCTATATTGGTTGTATGCCATTTAACTATGGTTTCGTTTAATATACAGCCGTTTTAATTACGCGATCCAGAAGCAGGTACGAATATTATAAACTGAGATTGCTGTCATCAGCAATGGAGTAAATCGCATTAAAAGTAGCAGTAAAGTGGTCTTTAATAAATGAGTAGTAGGTCCACATGTAGACACTAGCTTCTCACAACAATTAGTTCGTATGAATTTTGTGCCGAATCCGAACTACTAAAATAAGATGTATTCTCAGGACAATTATAAATACTCTTGAAAGTTTTGCAGACTTAAAATTGCCCAAAAAAAGAATGTGTTTTGCAGTGTTTTCTATTGCCAGGGTTTAAGCTTGGAATACACTAGACGCTTCTGGTATTCAGATTCCTGATTTTACAGTGATTCCGAGTTCAAACCTGCACCCGTTCCTATCTCCATTTTTGAGCCAGTGTAGATTGTGGTCCCTAGGTTAGCGATTTAACCAAAAAAAAGTGTTTTATAAAGTTAACAAACCGTGTAAATAGTTAATTTTTATTACATATTCCGATTCCGACTTTATTGATAAAATATGAAAAAATGACACCAAGAAGTACCTAAAATAAATTTATTTTTGCAGATGGATCGGTTTGACACTTCTTTCCTTTGTTGTACCATGCCTGTGGTGCTATCCACCACTACGAGCTTGCCATTGGGTTGGCGTATCCTGCGGCGTATGTGGTGGAAGGCATAAACCGCAGGTCTGACATTTGGAGGCTAGATTGCAGCAGTGTGACAGCAACTATCATCTTTACCATCCAAACTATCCACAACAACAACAACCGAAACTCCAACTGCAACAATTTCAACCATCGGTCCATCGGCCGCAACTCAATGATTATGGTAGACTTGTATTTTAAACAAAACAAACAAAAAAATAACAATTGTCCAAACTCTCCTGCTGATCAAATCAAATACCAAATGAGAAAGAAGTACAACAAAACCTATAATTTTCTCTCTATTTACATATACAATTTAATTTTATTCTCTTGTAATATACATATGTAATATTAGTTTTACAAATTTGTATTTAATTTTTTGAGTATACTATAATTTTTAGTATTTTTTTTTTGTACGCATAAATAAGACACAAAAATATGACATTTCGACACTGCACAAAGGTACTTCTTATTATTTCTTTGTTTTTACATAATTTTAGTTTGTATTAGTTTTAGATAGTTATTTATTATATTTTTTTTATAATTAATTTATGAATGTTTTATAAATGTACTAAAATTCGGTATTATTTAATTTTGAAAACAAATATATAAGCTTTAGAAATAAAAAAATTAACAACTCAAATTTAAGCTTGGTGTTTACACACAGACAGTACATATATATATATTTTTTAAACAATAACAGGAAATTGTTGTAGCAATTTAATTTTTTGTCGATTCTTTTTGTTTTTTTTTTATATAGAATATAAAATCGAATAAAAACAAAATAATTCGCTTACAGTATTAAGATAGAAAGATATACCGACAAATTTGGGTATCTAAAAAAAATAAATAAGAAATCAAGAAGAAGTCTAAGGTTTGTCTGGAAATGCCCAACTGAGCTTTGGTTGAGAAGGAATGAATTCTCGTGCTTTGGCGAAAGTAATCGATATTAACTGGAATAAAATGAAATTTGGTTGACATTTCCATGCGAAAGCCTTGGCGTGTGACAAATTTTCATCCAACATTTTTAAAATGTTATGATATTAAAGAAAAAATGTAAACAACAAAAATTACGTTATAATAAAATTGCTGCCAATTCATTGCTTCTAGATGCGGAACTATATTCGAAATAAAAATTGTTTTTCTAAAATTATTGTCTAATCGTCTTTGGTTTTCCCTAGGGCTCATGGAATTCTGAAGCGATTTTCTTTCTTTTTTGTATAAATATATTTTATAAATAAAATAATAATTACAAACGTTAATATGAAAAATTAGAATATTCTATTCATGTTAAAAGAAAATAAATATAAAAAATATATATAGCTGTTGTAAAATGAAAAACAAAATTGAAACAAGTGGCATCTGAAACAAATGAATTGATTAGAGCATCAAACACTGTTTCTCATTGAATTTGATTGTGCTTTTCAAATTAAATTTGTGAAAAACACTGTGATCTACACCTTTGACGTTGTTTTATTAGTTAAATACTACTTTGATAATTTTGCTTAAGCATAAATAAACAAAATATTCTTAGATAAATAAATAATACAAAATTTTATCAATAAATGTGCAACTAAAACAAAAACTGTATTTAAACTTTATTCATAGGTAAAATATTTAATGTCAACAACTAAGCATGTAACACGAATTGCCCTAATATATTCGTATTACACTAAATTATATAAATTATATAAAAAGGTTGTAACAAATTACAAATTATTAAAATAAAACATTCATTTGAAACTTCCATTTGCTGTGGTTGATTTTTGTCCTCTTTATAAACCCCAGAGGAGAAAAATCAATCACAGACAAATCACCTTCAAATATACTACAAAATAATCACTTAAGTAGTGAATATAAAAAATGAATAAAAATAGTAAGATGTAAATCTTTAGTACAAACAAAATGAAATGAGATTTAGAATATAAATGTATATTTTTTGTTCTCAAAATAATAAAACAAAAGTTAATACTTGCCAAAATGTTATTTTGAAAATAATAACTCAGTATTAAGAAATAAAATAAAATTAAACGCAAGTGAATGGAAACTTAGATACTTAACAAAACAAAAGGAAGAACAAATTTAAATTTTGAAACGTTTGAAATAAATTTTATTTATTTATTTATTCTATTTTCTTTATTTTAAAAAAAAATTAACTTCAACAACAAATGTTGAAAACTTGTATAGTTATTTAATAAAAAAAGCAAATAAACCTACATACATTTATTTAAATAAAACAAATATATATATAGTACATACTATCATAATTAAATAAAATATGAATGTATTAAATAAAATAAAACTATGTGTATTATAAAAGAAAAAAATGCAAAAATATATATTTATGCATAGATATGTATATATACAAATACACGTGTATGTATAGCTAAAATAAAAATACCTACCATGTTTCTTTGTATATATAGATATGTATGTTTATATAAATAACAAAAAAACAACTTAAATGTTTATAAGTATAAACTATATATTACGTACAACATTAACAAAAACAAAAAGATAAACAGAATAAACTATTACAAACAAAATATAATTACAAAAATAAAAATGCTGCGTGTTTTTTTTTTTCTAAAAAAAATTTTTCTTCCAACGCAACGTATACGCTAGAATTTCGTTTTGTTCGTGTATGTACCTATTTTCAAGAAAAGTTAGCCGAGAATCAACTACATACAAATTAAGGCGCCAACACCAAGTGACAAAGAAGAGAAACAGGAACAGAAACTGAAACCGAATAGAAAGCTTTTTCGTTCTGTAGTAAATTCTGGTTCTGTTTGCGTTGCTCCCTCAGCTAAACAAAACTGCAACAGATCTAGAAAAGCATGGCTACCTTCTATTCTGTCAAACGCTATCATCAAATTATGTCGACTAAAAACATTTTTTTTTGTCTAGTATCTATCTAGTCGAATTTGGAACTCAGGCCCTTATTGTGATTGTCGATCAGCGATCGTCACGACAATTGTCGATTGCGTCGATTGATTTTAGATATTCGTACGCACAAAATGTTTTCACTTCCAAGAGAAAGCATCGACCAGACATTATTTGTAATCGACTACAAGCGACTGTCAAATCGACAAATATCAATCGCAATCGACAATTACACTTGTTGTCTATCGATCGACAGTTGTCGATCAACGATCAACTATCGACACTCACAAATGCAAGCAAAAAACCTCCATCGCATGATAAATTAGCAATTCTGTCGGTGGCAGCAACAGAAACAATCAATACAGACTTGTTTACGTTCTGTCGTCAAACAGCCATTTTTCTGTAGCTAAATTCTGTTGCTGAAAAAAGAAATGTCTGTTCCTAATTCTGTTTCTGCTGCAAATGTATGGGATTCTGTTTCTGTTCTTTGTCACTTGGTGCCTTTAGAATTACTATAAGATTTTGCAATGTTCATTGTTCAATGCTCATGCTATTAATTTTTACTGTGGGCTGTTCAATAATCTTCGGTGTTCATCTGTCGACAAGATGTCAGGAAAGCGTAGAAACGAAAGTACAATTTTAGCAGATTGTGAAATTTCAATGTTGCAATAAATATTCCCGTTGGCGTTTGTCGTATACGACTCATCTTTCATGTCGTTGTAAAACTATGTTCAGATTTTTTTTTTAACTTTTTTAACAATTTTATTTTCTTTTCTATGAATTCACCATCATTTTAAATCATTCTACTAAAAAACGAAGTGAAATATGAGTCGTTTACGACAAACATTATAAAAACTAATTCATTTCTTGAATTATTTATTCTTGACTTGAAACATTTTTGGTATGTTTACGACAAACGACAACGGGAATAGGGGTGATTATACATAAGTGGATATTGGATATTTTCTCAACCTACTGCCGTATGACTTACATCTCACAGCTGTTAATTGCTCACAAACTCAGGCTTCTTTCATTGCTCAATGGTGGATTTTTCAATAATAAATAATTAAAATCGATTAAAATCAGCCCTTTGCTGGACTTTGATATACCGCGCAGTATATCGTACCGAGAAATAGAGGAGAGAAATGACACAGAAATGCACTAATGACTAATACACCCAAACAAATACATAATGCAATCGGTGGCATACCGATACCGATGGATCAAAAACCACGAAGGAAACAGGCTCTGGCATTTATTCTGCAAATATAAAGGTACATAAGACTGGTTAATTGTAGTGTAGAACAATTAAACATGGAATCGATATCGAGTACTCTTGACGATACTTGTCGCCATTTACAACGACAGTTGTTCTCAAAGACCTAAAATCAAGTTGCATCAAATCAAAAATAGTCAGAGCAATGACGAGAGATCCAGAAATTGACGTCAACCCAGCATTGAGTACCTTCAAGGAAATTATCAAAGGAACATTTATATAAAAACAAGCAGCCCGAAATGGGCAAACACAACCGACCATCGCATCGTTTATCCCAAAAAGGGTATAAACGAACTAAGCAAAATCCTTATGTTCGGACAAACCTGAGAAGAGAAGCACTGTCTTTTTAGAAAGCATGCCAAAAGACTAGTACTTTCAATTTCAAACACAGATCGGTCATCGGTGTAGATTGTAATAACACAGTCGTCGAGAAAGACATCACATAGGTACAAACTGTGAATGTCGGGGCGTAGCAGGGACGCCAAACAAGGTTTTGGGAAAAAAGAGACCTAATAAATTATTGCTTTTGATTTATCCCTGGGATTCATTTTCCTTACATTTAAAAGGTTGTTAGGACACAAATGTTTAGCTAAGATAATTCAGTAATTTGTATACGCAATACCAATACACATCTTAAATATAAAATGTGTATTCAAAGAGGTTCCTTAAAAAAAAAGAAAAAAAAATTCTGGCCCATGGGGGGATCGAACCCACGACCTTCGCGTTATTAGCACGACGCTCTAACCAACTGAGCTAATGGGCCACATGAAAATCGAAGAGTGTTTGAATTTTTCTCATTTCACATTGCTATAAAATCCAGAGCTTCTCATTTAAACACTTTCTACCATCAAGCGTGCAAATACGGCCGACCGTCATATTGAAATGTCACTGTCACTTGGATTTGTTTACGTCAGTGAGAGTATTATTTTTATTTTAGATTTTTGTTAAAACACGGAGATGGAGAAGCTAGAAGCACTAAAAATTTCTTCGATGCGCCCCCGAACCAATATTCTTGATCGTCCTCTAGCTAAAGGCAAAACCGAGGTCTCCCAAAGCATCGTTGCTCTGTTGTTCAGTGAAATTGTGCAATATTGCCAGAGTCGTGTGTACACCGTCCCAGAGCTGCAAACAAAGTAAGAAATGAACAAAACTATTGACACCTAATCGACTATCTTATCCAACAGACTACATGAGATGGGCCAGGATGTCGGCAACCGGGTGATTGATATCTACTTCGTTCGTGAACGAAGCTCAAAACGGGAGACGAAGCTAACGCAAATGCTTCTATTTGTTAAGACCACACTGTGGAAGGTAGTTTCAGCCTACATTAAGAAAAACGTTCAGTTCTATGTAATCTTCTTCTAGAACCTTTTCGGGAAGGAAGCCGAGAAGCTTGAGCATGCAAATGATGACGAACGCACATACTACATAATCGAAAAGGATCCCCTAGTCAACGCGTTCATAAGTGTTCCCAAGGACAAGGGCTCATTGAATTGTGCCAATTTCACTGCTGGCATTGTGGAAGCAGTGCTGACCCACTGCGGATTCGTAAGTTATTCTCTGATTTCTAACTTCCTCGTACTTCAGATGCCCGTTTGTTTGTTTCAGCCATGCAAAGTGACTGCCCATTGGCACAAAGGCACAACATACATGGTAAAGTTCGAAGACTATGTTATCGCCAGAGACAAACAGCTCGAAGACAAATAAACCCAAAAACAGATATACATCAACAGGCATCGTGTTGAATCTTTATTTATAATAATCTTCAATAAAACCAAACTTTCCAAATACGTTTAAATCCATTTGAAGTTACGATCCTTATAGGCCACTTGTCCGGTGCGGTATTTATGTTCCCTGCCATCTCGCTCAGCTTTCACGGCACAGGCGAATGCAACAATCGGAATGACGACGGTGTACATTCCCAACCTAAATGCCTTACCTGTTGGCTTGAAGTGTTCGTAGTGATTTACACGCATCGCCTGGAAGCGTTGCATACCCGCGTCGAACTATAATTTGGAATACAATTTACAGTTTAGTGACCATGATGACATAACAGACGGTAAAAGTTGTAATTCCTACTTACCACAGTGCCACCCTCGCCAGTTGCGTGCCTATAGGGATTGGATATTTGTTTGTTGAATTCGGCACGAAGTTGGCTTGCACGCTCATGCTTTTTCAGCAAAAGTTGCTTTTCGGCAGTAGATATCTCGGGCATTTTTGGGCAGAGATATTATTTTTCGTATTCGCTCCGAACAAATGGATTTTTCTGTTGACAGCTGACAAAAATGACAGTTTCCAAAGAAAAATAAAATTGTTTGCTTCTAGCAGTTGGCAGAATGCGATAATTGTAATAAACAGAAGTGTTGCCACTTTCACGAAAAAAGATACACGAACACGAGTGGCTAACTTCTGTGAACAAAATGAAAGTTAAGCCACAATCACATTCAAGAAAATTTTAAAAAAGTACACAAAGTTAACAAAATAATATTTTTTCTCCTTTCATCACATAAACTACTTTCTATCATTCCGTTTCATTTTTATCAAAACAAATTTTTTTAAAGCTCAAGGGGCTCTGAGCTTTCACATTTTGCAAGCTCGAAAAACCAACACACACTAAAAATAGTTTTCATAATCTCACCAGCAGATAGCTCTGCAAGTCAACTATTTTGAGGAAACATACCTTGCGTTTGACGTTTTGTCATTTTTAGCTACAAAAGCTTTATTTCGAATGTCAAAAAAACGTTCACATATTTTTCAACAAAATCAATCCAGCAGCATATGCGAAATTCTGTGTTTGAATTTTGAATGCAAATTCAAATAGTATTCGTGATATTGCGCTAATGGGAGTTGATGGGCGATGAGAAGTGTTATTAGCTTTTGTTGTGCAATTCAATTGGAACCAGTGGGAGGCTTATTTGGGACTCCTACAAGCGGAATACACCGAAGGGTAAGTTAATAAAGTGATATCAACGTTCTTTATTAATTTTTCTTGTATTAGTGATGCTCTCGATGCTTTGGGACATAAAGATACTGTTGCCGCAGAATGCTTCTTGTATACTTGATCGAAAAACTTCTCAACTAGGCTCCGTTGGAAAAGTAAATCAGTTATAGCACTCTAGAAATGTAATAATTTAGAAAGGATAAAGACGTAGGAAACAAACGAAAATAGTCGCGTTTAATAAATTTTAATTTTAAAAATTGCCCTTAACAAAATTGTATGCGAGTCTACATTTTATCCATGAAATGGGGTTGTCCGTTGTTCTCACGGCGACGTGTCATGATCTCACATACATTCTCAGTGACCAGCAGTGTCTGCTCAAACTGCGCTGAGCGCAAACCATCAGCAGTAACCGCAGTCCAGTCATCGGGCCACTGGTCACTCAAAACCCACCTAACGATATCGATTGCCTTAGAAAGCGCCTCGTATGTGACCTTTACCAACTTCTTATGCTTGTCCGACACATTTCCAACAAAAAGTGTCTCATTCAAATCGCCATGGAAGCCATGGTGATACACCGTGACATCTACATTGCAAATATCGCCGTCCTGCAGCGGTCTGGTGTCCGGTATGCCATGACATATGACTTTGTTTACTGAAGGTACAGCACGATGCCGGAAAATTATAGTAGGTAGTTCAACGGCGACGGGTAGCAGTCATGCTGAATTGCAGCTTCATGCACTAGACGATCCAATTCGTCTGTAGTTACCCCTATATCGCAAGCCTTTGCAGCCGCGTCCAAGCACTCGCGGCCCAATTTGCAAGCCAGTTGTCTCAGTTTTCTCAGCAGCTCCTGAATTAACAGAACCCTCTAAATGGAGTTGAGTGGTAAGATTGAATCTACTTCTGATTAAGTATATACTTACGTGCGAGAGCATGGATGGTCTTGTGCTCTTTCCAGTAGCCCTTAAAGCAGCCTTGCGAACAAAACTACGAGCCCTGGATGCCGATTTTCAGACATGAGGGGCACTGAAGTGTGTCGTCTTTGTTGCAATCGGGTGTTTCGCACTTATGACTGGCCACAGACATTTTCTATGCGATCAATTTGTGTCTGGCAAATTAATTGAAACAATTATAAATAGAATTTTCTTTGCTAGAAAATTATTGCTTACCTATTTCAACCGGCGGCAATGCAACTGGTGAAAAAGAGTATTCACTTATTGAAATATTTTCTCAAATTAGAGTTGAGAAAATATTTCAATTCTCACTCGTTGAATTGTGTTGGTAAGTGGGCAAATAAAAAAAAACATTAAAAAAAAAAAGTTGGAATTAAGCCACAATCACAAAACATTTCATTGTGGAACAAAACATTTTAGAAAATAATTTTTCACTTATTGCAACAAAATCATTTGACACTTATGAAAAATAAAAAAATGAAGCCTGTCATATTCCTTCACATCTTCCAAGTGTCAAGAAAGAGCTTTTAGGGAAAACTCTCTCGCATAGATGTCGCATACATATGCGTGTGTTTTTTTAATTTTTTCCACTTTTCTAACTTTTTTAAAATTTTCCTGAATGTGATTGTGACTTTATGCAAAAACCGCAATATCTAGTCGATTGCCTACAGAAGAAAAATCATTGTTTTGTCGTTTTCGGTTGGTCGTCCAGAATCGTCCGGAAGAACTCTCCGATTCGGGATGCCAATCGAAAAAGCAAATTAATCTTATTTGAGTTTGAAGTCGATGTATTGTTGTATTTATGAAATTCAAGCGCAATTGCATCATAATTTTTTGGGAATCTATAGCTAGCTCACTTTTAATTTTACATGCAAAACTGTTATACTCACTTTTGGTTTTGTTATACTCACTTCCCAAAAAAATACGCCTATAATCACTACTCTTGATAACGAGGAAGATGCTGAAGACGATAAAATAGAATTACAAATATTCCATCGGAATATCCATTTTAATATTATTTTTCGAATTAATTACTTTTATTGGATTTATGGTGGATTTACATTACCACGCCACGCAATTTTGCATGACTTCAGAGAGAGAGAGATCCTTTTTTCCACAGTCAAGGCTAATGATGTGTAAGACTGAGACCACAAACCTAACATTTGAATTTAGGCCGCCATAACTTTTTTATCGAGATTTGTGGTCTCACTCTTACAGATCATTAGTCTTGTCTGTAGGAAACGGATCACTCTCTCTGAAGTCATGCAAAATTGCGTGGCGTGGTAATGTAAATCCACCATTAAAATGCAAAACTATCAAATGCGACACAAAAAATTGTACATTCAACGATTTTGGCGTTTATAGTGTATGAATGTATTAGAAGCAAAATTTTCTTCTTTTCAGGAGAAGATTAGACGTATTTTTTTGGGAATCTATAGCTAGCTCACTTTGCCTTTTACATGCAAAACTGGTATACTCATTTTTGGTTTTGGTATAGGTACTAACTTTTGGTTTTACATGCAAAACTGTTATACTCACTTTTGGTTTTGTTATACTCACTTCCCAAAAAATTACGCCTATTATTGTCATTTGAGTGCCAATCGAGAGCTTTCAGAAGCGTTCGGATTGCTTCCGGACACTCAAAATATGCCGGTCTCGCTAGATAGAACTTTTCGTTCGCGGCAAAAATTTGGAATTCGTAATTTCGTTATTTAAACTGTTTATAAACTTGTTTTCTTAATACATTTTGATGGAATAATTAATTATCCTCCTCTTGGAATAATAAAATGTGCAATTTTCTGTTTATAAATGCATAAAAATTCGTTCGTTCGCTGCCATGTGAATGGTCTTTAACTAAGGACGAAAATTGAAACACGGCCTCAATACTTTTGCCTTTGCTGGTGTGTTTAAGAGGAAACAATGCAACTATGTAATGTTTAATTAATTAAGATGTGATATTAGAGAAATCTCTCTTGAGCTAGATACCTGAATATAATTTCAGTATGTACATCGATGCGTATGCCACCTTAATGTGCAAGCCGGTGACTGGCATCACTTCACTTGCGACAGCGACATTTGATTTGTCACTTTGCCAAGAGTTCTCAAAACAAACTACATTTTAGTTAAATTTTTTTTATTTTTATTATTGTATAGTAATTATTTAATAAACATAAATTAATAATGAGTGCCACAGTAAGCAAGAAATTACAACAGTTCATAATCGATATTAATTTCATTCATCTACAGCGAAAAAAACTGGAAGGGCTAGTTTCTGAAGTCTCGACTTTGCGCTTAAAAGTGCTGCAACATGCTGCGGAAATCTCACCGTTTGTTACCGAAAGAACTCTTGGCCCAGACAAGGAGGACTATCAATCTGAGAGTCCAATAAGAACTGAACTCTTACCAATTAATACGAAGGTCACTCCGACGAGGTTGGAGAAGAGTCCTCGGATTATTTCACCATCTATTCGTTCCAGTCCTGAGGTGATATCCTATTAATGGTCACAAAAGTACTTTAAGACTAAAATTTGAATTCAGAATTTAGATTACGAAACCATAAATACCACCATAATCTTACGTGAGACGGAAAAGAATCGACGGAAATCCATCCGCAAAGAAATCGAAGAGATACACCGTCATACATACTCGAATGAAAACCAACTCGATGAAATTCGGGAAAAACTCAAAGAAGGACGAGAGAAAAGACTCCAGGAGCAACTACAAAATGAGAAGCGCATCATCGAAGAGGCCAAGCGACAGGCACAACTACAGATAACAGAAAACGAACGAGAAATCATCGCTCTGCGACAACAGAGCCAACATACCCTCCAAATGATAACCGTGCAAGCAATAGTACAATACCAGAAAAGATTTCGCCTGCGCTACGAAAAGGTAGCAAAGCTACTCATGTCCATGGATAAGCAGACTCTGATTACAGCCGAAACATACAATCAAAAGTTAAAATCATTCGTGCTGGCTTTCGATCAGCTTATCGGTAAAATTAGAAGTCAAGAATGCGGCACGGCAGAAATGAAGATCGCCGATAACTTGTGCAACTCAATCGCTGAACTGGACGAGAGCATTATGATCGAAGTCAAACATCAGCAGGGCCAATTGCAATTGCAACAGGAGCAACAGTTGCATGAACACGAACAGCAGTTGGAACAGCAGAAACAGCAACAAGCACAGGTACTGCAACAGCAAGAGCAGCAGCAGAAAGCGGCAGCTGCTGCAGCTGCTGCTATAGTTGCAATGAATCAAAACAAATCAATGGAACAGCCCGCCCCCAAGGACACAACAGATGCGACTGTCGAAGGTGCAGCTGTAGTCTCGAATATGCCAATTGAAGCGTCAGCTCAATTTGTCAGTAAAGAACGTTTCGAATTTTATACGCAAATCAACAAGTTCTATACAGAGAAAGTGGAGAAGGTCAAGTCACTGCAGTCGGATGAGAATATGAAAAAGTATCGATTTGCATGTCAGAAAGCGATCAATATTCCCGTGAATGCCATTTCGGCTGTTAGTTCACAGCATTTACAGGTGAGTTTATCAATTTTTATGTCGCCTTTGTGCGTTCCATAGGTACACTTTGGCCATAAACATTGATAGTAATTTTCGGGAGCATAGGTTTCTTTACTTTTCGCTTCACGTACTGCGTTCACTGAATCATTGCCAATTCCCTTCAAATTACGTGCATTTGTCAAGGTGGACCTGCTTTAACCAAAGCCGTTCTTGCCATCAAAAGAAACGAAATGCAATTAACAAATCTATAATCTAAACATTCCTTCGCGTTCACTACAAACTCTCCTTATTTGCAGGACAAATTTGAAAAACTGTATTCCTTCATCTCTGGGAATCCGCTGAAAACTGCCGATGGCCAAATTACCGTTAACGATCACCCACTCGGCCGTGATTACTGTATCCTCTTGATGGCTAAAAAGTTCGTCAGCCAAGGCGATACAGCGATTTCCAGCAATCCGCAAGCAGCGTTCCCAGTCGCCACCGTCATAGTGTCGCTGTGGAAACTAGTTCCCGAATTTGGACAGCTCTTCCTGGCGTACACATTCAAAGAGTCACCGTTCCTAGTGCCCTACTTTATTCCCCAAAAGCGTGGCCAATCCGTTGAGGAATATTCAAAAATACTTGGCTATCGTGTGACCGATGGTGGCATAGAAAACCAAGACATGTACCTCAAGCGACAGTCGGGCATCGCCAGACTCTACTCAGCCGTGATGATAACAGCGGGGCGTCGCTCCGATGGCCCTTCACACCCATATGGCATCGAAAACGGTTGGATTTGGTTGAGCAACTTTATAAGTCTACACCCATTACCGGACATTTGCGCTACATTGATGTGGGAATTCTTACAGATAGCCGGCGCCGATATGTTGACCAACTTTGGCAAGCAATTCCACAAGCTACTGTTTGCCATTCAGCAGCAATACTTTCCCAAGCTGTCTGCAGTAGACGAAGGCGGACCAAAGGCACGCTTAGAGATCCTTCTCAGCAGGATACTCAAGGAGGGACAAATGCCAAAGCCGCAAGGGATACTGCCCGCAAATTTTTGGTAAACACGCCGCGCCCAAACGCAACCACTTTGTTTCATTTTGACGTCTTAGTATTAAACATAAAATTGTTTTGTTTGTTAATTTTGCAGTTTTCTTATTTTTTTTTTGTAATTTTAAGAATAAAAAACAATCGTGGCTACTAATGATAATCAGAAAGAGTGTATTTTGTGATACCCAAAATGCTGTTGGCAAATCTCTAACCATTTAGTCCTCCTCATCCAAGTCGAGGTCGTTCAGTTCGTCTTCGAGGCCGCCTAAGCAATCATCGTCGAGGAATAGATTCTCATTGATAGGAGCCGCATCATCAGCAGGTGTTTCGATTGAATTAGCTGCATTTTCAGCTTGCGCCGCATTTTCAGCCTCCGCAGCGTTTTCAGCATCTGCAGCATCTTTCTGGTCTTTTAGTCGAGTATTGGAAGCGACAGTGCCCGTGCCATCGACCTGAAATAGAAAATTCCCGTAAGATTATTAGGTAATCCACACACGTGTGGGTAAACTTTTGTCAAACCTCTTGAGCAGCTAAAGATAGAGACGCCAGATCCAATTCCTTGTATTCAAAAGTAACGTCATCTTCGTCATCTGAACGAGCATAGTTATCGAATGCTGCATCTCCATCCTCCATTGGACCATCGTCGACGAGGTCGGGATTGAAGCTGAACATCTCTCTGCCAGAAATACCGAATTGCTTGCCTTTGCTGTAGTCGACCTTCTTCTTCTCGTCATCGGCAGTGCGACGGTCTTTCTTCTCCTGAATCTTGCGCTTCTTCCAGGCCAAAAAGGTTTCCAAGGTAACACGCGTCTACAAAGAGGAACATTTTCATTACAAATTGTGAAATTATATGACTTAACACTTGGAGATGAGTTTCGGTATTCCGACGTGAGCACCCCAACCTGATTTCTACCTAAGCCAACTCATAACTGGGTTGGGTATCGACAAACTAGGTCAGGAACTCGCATTTGGAAAGTTCTATAAGCTCTTTTTGTTATTAAAAATGATGTTGTCGACAACCGACTATGTCTCATCCACTGGTAATGCTTAGAGATATTCTATTGACTCCAAAGAAACTGCTTACCGCCTTACAGGTCTTTGAAACTAACCTGATTCGATCCCAACGCCGCTCGTTCCCTTTCGATCAAATCGACCAACGAAATCTCAGATGGCTTATCGTCCTTCTTCTTGTCCCTCTTGAGCACATAGCCCTGTGGAAGCGCATGTCGATAAATGCATTTCTCGCCATTGGGGCACTCCCAGAACCAACCGTATTTCGATTTTTCCAGCGCTTCCAAGAAGAACTTGCAAATCTAACAATAGGATAAAAATTAGCTTCACTTGCATGCACGTAATTCTACAATCCCTACAATATTGGTGGTTGGACGACTCTTCTCATTCGAATGTTTCTGATCAACCACTTCTTGCAGCTTATTAGTGTCCCAGTTCTGCATGTCATCGCCTTCATCATCGCGCATATCCACGTAAATCGATCGCTTCTCGGCCTGGAATAAAACAAATTTTAGTCGAAGTACAAAAAGAGTACACAATGAGACACTTGCCTTATTTTCGATTGTCAAGTCGTGCGAGAATTTACATTTGTCACCCTTGGTACAATTGCCCTGTTTGAAGAAGGCACATACCACAGACTTAGGATCGGTTCCTTTCTCGACCTTTTGGCCATGCACTGGCTTGAAGAGGGCGGCAAGTTCCTTCTGTTCCTGCAGTTTCTTCTCCTTCTCATCCCTTTTCTTGTCAGCTTCAGTTTTGGGATGATGTCCACCGGCGTGCACTTGTTTCTGGACTTGTTGAATAAATTTTTGCTGCTTGGACCCTTTTTTGTTTTTCAATCCGAATGTTTTGTCCTTTGTGGCAAAATTGTTTGCATTATTTGATCAGTTCAATTTTTGATCTTTTGTGTGTGATTCGAGATTATTTTAAGGTTATGGTATGGTTCACTTTTTTTTTTTTTGTTGAATTTGAGACAGGTTCTCAACGCTGAACACACGGCACAACAGACTTACCTCAATCACTTTCTCCTTCTTCTTTTGCTCGGTTTTTTTGCTGGGTGCAGCGGAGCACTTTTTTGGCGGCATTTTCTTGCAACTTCAAAAGAGCTGGGGATTCTGGACGAAATAGCTTATTCTTTGATATCGGTTAAAGTGAACAATTTGCGTGAGACAATCTACTGCAGTACAGCAAAAATCCACATCCGCAGCACACGATTTTCAAATGACATTTGCCAGGAATGTGTCAAAATCTATTGGAATGGTAAAATGGAGACAGTTGGAAGGATTGGAAGTGTGTGGGATGAACTGTTTGTTTTGTTATTTTGAACTTAAAATAATAAAATTTGTAGGTAGGTACGTGCAATAATAAATTGACGAATGTACAATTTGGTCTGCGATAACTGGTGGCGATCAAAAGAAACCTATCAGATATACAG
Source organism: Cheilosia scutellata (assembly GCA_955612985.1). NCBI lineage: Eukaryota > Metazoa > Arthropoda > Insecta > Diptera > Syrphidae > Cheilosia > Cheilosia scutellata. Next base: position 89,952,687 of record OY015311.1, read on the forward strand.
GAAATCAGGAATCCGTCATCGGTAAGCGCTACGTGTATATTTGTACAGGCAATTTACTTATTTTATAAATGAAAAACTTTTTTAATTGATGTAAACGCCTTGTCGATCTAAAACTCAAGTATTGTTTATGAAAAATAAAATAACTCCGGGTCCATAAAATATGTTTAAATCGTTTAAAAGTGCAATGAAAAACTTGTGCAGCATTATCCCAAATACCAGGCCTATTTTTTTGGGAAGTGAGTATAACAAAACCAAAAGTGAGTAGGCGTATTTTTTTGGCAATCTATAGCTAGCTCACTTTTACTTTTACATGCAAAATCAAAAGTGGGTATAAAAGTGGCTATAATTAACGCAGTAATAAAGTGGAGATAGGAAAGTTGAAACATTTCATTCATAGATGGCGGTGTTGTAAATAAGGAGATTTTATTTTTATTTCTTGAACGTTGAGAGCGGCTATTTGTCACTACTGGGTTGTGTTCGTTGATTGTTGTCTGAATTGGTAAATATTTTGCAATTCTCTGATTGGTTGAAATGCATTTATACTTTTAAATACTTCATATTCTTACATAATATTATTTAAAATACGATTGAAAATGCTACACAAACTTTGTTGAAAAAAAAGATATTAATATGTACTTACTGCAATTCGTTGTGTTCAAGGTAACAAAATGCGACGTGAACATTCAATAGATGTAATAGACGCGATTCCTTTTTGAATATTTTAAAGATAATCACTCCTGTGCTGAACTCCGACCGAAATTGAATTCGTGCGGATTTCGAGTTTTCTGTGTGATCAGTTCGCTTAATACATATTTACAGCCGTATTTATTAGATTTCCTTAAAATGCCTCTGAGAGCTTGTTTAGTTAAACATCGCGTAAGGATTTACGCAACCTCTACGCTACTTTGCTGAAATTGTTATTTATAAACATTTTTCCACTGTTGATTTACTAAACAGGGTTGGTGTCCAGATAAGGAGAAATATACGAGAAACTATTACAAAAAATACAGAAAACTAGTACTTTATTCTACCGAAACCGATATCAGCTGTTTTCTGACCGCCTTTTTGTGTAAAAAAAATATATTAGATGAAGAAATCAAATATGTTGTATGTAGGCATCTACTTAATGGAAACACTCTTTAAAAAAATCCGTGCCTGAATGTTACTGAGCTCTATGTTGCGGATCCTGGCGTCATGGAGATAGAAAAAGAAGAAACAAAACAAATAGGTATCATTATACCGGATGATCATTTATTTCATTTTTTGTGCACAATTTTCCCATGACACCCATAAAACCAGATTATTTCATCCAATTTTTAATCACGCACAAGGAACACCAATAAATTAGATCTGAAATGAAAAATTTCTAAAGGATATGCGTATCAAAACAAACAGAATAACATCACCACGAATGGAACTTTCCGCAATAATTTTTTAGACTACAACCCGAAAAGCTATTGAAAGCAGTAAAGACAGGCCGATTTAAAATAATACTCGAAATAAAATGAACATATGCGATTATTTGCAAATTTTTGTAATCACTATTTACGATTCCACCCCGAAAATGACATTTGCAAAGAAAAACAAATTTACGCAAGCTCTACGCAGCCTCTAAACGCAAATTTTTGTGTTTAAGTTACGCGAGCTCAAAACAACGTTGCTTAAACACGAAAATTGTATATAAATAAGGTTTTCCTGCGTAAGGGCATTTTAGAGGGTGCGTAAAGTTAAGCAACCTCTACGACACGTTTATAAATACGGCTGTTAGTTTTTTACAGTACAGTTTTTACAGTAGCTGATTTGATTTGTTTTAATTAAGAAATAGGTAATTGGAAAACAGAAGTCAATGCGACTTAAGGTAATCAAAAATGCATGTTTGGTACACCGAAAATTCGAAATCCGCACGAATTCAATTTCACCCGGAATTGAGCACAGGGGTTGATGTATGCACATAATTTCACCGCATTTTCCCGTAAACAAGGCGTATTAAATTTTGATGCTCATATTAGATCAACAAAATAGACAACAACATTTTTCAAGCTATTTTTGTTTTGTTTTATTCCACCTTCAAACAAAATATTTTTTAAAAAGGTTAAGTAATTTAATTTCATAAGATGATGGATTTTATTGTTTTAAAAATTATAAACATCTGTCTAGAACCGGATATATGTCTTGGCAGCGCAGATAGTCGCAGTAGCACCCAGCAATAAAACATCTGCACCATCACCATTAGGGGTCGTAAACTAATTAATTAAAACCCAGCGAAAGACAATACCTACGATCAACACGCATTTGCACGTTTTCCTTAATTCTGCCAGCAGTATGAATACGGCTGGAATTTCGAAATACAGTTCATTCAGTATTAGTTAACGAACCTTTGTAGTCGATACAATTTAAGAGCGATTTTCAGTTTCTCCAATGAGTATCAATTTTTTGAACATACCCTTTTCCAACTAATATGTCAAGTTGAAAACACGCGTACCAACTTCCAAATAAAAATAAAGTGTGCTAAAGTGAGCTAGGGATGTTTTTTTGAGACTCGAAAAGTGAGTATAGTAAAGAGTCTCAAAAAAATACGCCTAGTATAACAATTTTGCATGTAAAAACAAAAGTGAGTATAACATAACCAAAAGTGAGTAAAACAGTTTTGCATGTAAAAGTAAAAGTGAGCTAGCTATAGATTCCCAAAAAAATATGCCTACCAATGGCGAACGCAACGAACCGAGATTTATAGCTCAGACTTTGTCTATAACCATCTGTGATATTGCAGAATATTTTAGCGGCATAATACGATCCATCGCGAAGGGGAAGAGCTCGTCTAGGCTGGTTGAGTCTATGCTATAGGTGTGATACCAGATTCAGCAAACAGTGATTTAACTGGTCTGTTCATAAATGCATCCTCGATGACTTCAAAACCCCACAAAATCAAACTAAAACTTCTTGTACATGGTTATACCATTTTGTCTATAGGCGTATTTTTTTGGGAAGTGAGTATAACAAAACCAAAAGTGAGTATAACAGTTTTGCATGTAAAACCAAAAGTGAGTATAACAAAACCAAAAGTGAGTATACCAGTTTTGCATGTAAAAGTAAAAGTGAGCTAGCTATAGATTCTCAAAAAAATACGCCTTATATGAGTTGCGCATTGGGGTACCACAATGAGACGCTGGATGCAAAACTTTTTCTTTATTCTATATCTATAGCTAGCTCACTTTTACTTTTACATGCAAAACTGGTATACTCACTTTTGGTTTTGTTATACTCACTTATGGTTTTACATGCAAAACTGTTATACTCACTTTAGGTTTTGTTATACTCACTTCCCAAAAAAATACGCCTATTGTAAACTAGTTAGGAATTTATTTTTATGTTTTTATGAACAAATGTATATAATTTTCACAATATTTAATTATTTAATGTCGCTTATCTTCTTTTCTTCAAATTATCACCGCTGAGGTACACCCTCCAATTCTCAATAGACACTCGTTCATACCTCGTCTAGCGGATTTCGGTGGAACCCTAATCACAGAATAAGTTGCGCCATTATCTGTCAAATCGTATGAAAATTTGTGATTCGAATAATAAAAAAATAAAATAAAAGACCAAATTTTAACTCCTCTCTCACAAGGACAGACAAAAAATATCTTTATTGGTATAACTTCGAGTGCTTTGTTTACAATTTTTTTAAGGTATGATTTTATTCACTTCCAATTTATAATTTGAGTAGGAACTTCTGTGATGATATCAGCTATCAGCTGTCACAAAACTCATCCTGTGATTCATCAATTTACTGAGCCACAGTTGATCATAAAACTTTTTTATGAAAAAGAAATAAAATATTTTCATATGTCGTTTTTAATTGGGCAAAAAGAAGCATCCGGAATCAAGAAAATCACTTCGGAAACCGTTCAATTGGAGCAAAAAATACTCTTCTGTTGATTTTGAGAATACAATTTCGCTTCTCGATTTCAAGTCAGAATCAACTTAAGAAGCACTTACACAAGTGCAATTTAAGTATTTTATACAAGCCAGCTGGCAGCCATACAATCATTTTTGACGTTCGGACTGCCAGTGAAATGTCAGTTCCATCTGCATACAATCTCTGTACGGAACAGCAACATAACTAGCGCTCGTGATTCCAAGCGAAAAATAAGTGAAACAATGGCCGCGTTCAATGTGCTTAGACACCTAAATATTTAGGTGACAGTTTATCACTGAACGGAAAATTGCCTAGTACCTAAGTTAAATGTCAAATGCTTGACATGTGTTAAGAATTGAGCATTCACTTACTGTTTTTACATCAACTGATCAACAGATTTGCTACCTACTAAAGAAAAATATAAAATTATTGAAGTGTAAAATGAATGATTCTATGGATGAAGTTTTATGTAAAGGTGCTAGTATACGAATACGGCATGTAGCAAGCCACATACTTATGTAGCTCTGACGTCAACAGATAGTCAGAGAGAGCTTGTACACGGCGTATAGCCATTGGGACCATACGCTGATGTAAAAATGACGTCAGTGCTACATACGTATGTATATGTTTTAATAATAATATTAAAACCACATACAAGTCTCAGCAAAGTTCAACAATGGAGTGAAAATTTCTTCGATTTCAATCAGCTGTTTATGACATTTATCAAATCGACTAAAAACTTAGGCAGAAATTCGTGCCTAACTTTCCAGTCACCACAGCTGACCCCACTCACGAAACTTGCCTAGATTTGCAGTCAAATCGACCAATCAGAGTCTGTTGACTAGCTAGGCAAAAGCGTATTGAACGCCCCCAATTACAGCATAATGACAAACATCTTGGATTTCTCCATAGAATGCTAGAGACACCTATTGGGCGTGAGTGAATTTGCAAAGTAAAACATTTGAAATTCGAAGTGTCGCGTCATTGTTTCAGATGTCATTTCAAATACGTGAAAGTTTCGAATTTATTCCGCTCCGAAGTCCGAACCACGCAGCTATAGCGCTAATGTTGGAACCAAACCAACGCGAAATTGCCGACTCTCAGTCCAATATCATATGACAATGGATCCGTCAATGTAAATCCGACATATTGACGCATCCTTGAATAATTCTAGGCCTGGTACCTATATCATGGAATAATCATTGCCGCCATATTCACAGACAGGGGAATTAATTCCGCGGAGAATCGGGTAGGTGCACGGAAGATGGCAGTCTAGTTCTATCAATGGTTCTATGTGGTTTGTGGTCCTGGTAGTTGATTGAATAGGTTCGCCCTTTCAGAATCACTTTAATGCTTGCAAGTGTAGAAGTAATGCCTAAATTGAGGATGCACTTCAGGCAATTGCGTGCGAGGCGCCCAACATGAAGATAAACTCCTCTCTCTACAAGCACTGAATGATTGGTATTCTCAACACATTACACCCAAGCTCCCACCCGTGCTCTACACTGGAACTGACAAGGGGGTGGAATGGAAATATCACTAGTATCACAACCAAGCTTCATTGTGCTTATAGAAATAAATGCTAGTGCAGATTGCAGAATCCTGTAAGAAACTTTAGTCCGAGCTGCAGCCATGTACCTATACTTCGCGTTGCGTATGTCTGCTATTAAATCAAGACGCACTTATTCATTTTTATGAGTCACGAACTCATTCCATTAGAGGCTCCTTTTCTAAAACGATGAGTAAAAAAAAACTAAAACCTAAAGATAAGTACCCTATTAAAATAGAGCTATCAACTTTAGTCCACCAACAAGCCACCATTACAATTCAGTACCTCCCATTCCCAAATATCTAAATTAACGACCCATACTCCCAATCATTAGTGCCTATGGCTTAGCGTTGAGTCGACTCAAGACAATTACAACCTCAAGCAGCAAAGACCATACATTATGATAGTCCAATTCAAAATTACTCTACCAAATCGAACCGGAACGACAACGAACAACAACAAAAAATCATTTCACAGCATTTTTTATGGTAGACTGACTTTACTATGCGAGAGGCAATCAAAGAAATGGCCACCACCTCCACCCTGGTGGACCTATCCATCTCCATCCTAGCCAGCCACAGCCAGCCATCCAGATCCAGCCAAACAACAAGCGACAATTCTACGAGGACAACGTCGTCGACAACGGCGACGACTACGACGACGACGACGATTGGAAATGTGATGTGTGTGATGATGCCAAAAGGTATATCAGCTGGCGGCAGCCACAGCAGCAGGAACAGCAGCAAACAGCGCGACGCGCAGCAGTCCGTCCAATCCAACCAACAGGCAACAACCACACACCGAGAGGGAGAGAATAAATCGGGGAGTATAATGAAGACGGACCACACAGAATTGAGCTCCGACCACCCAGTCAATGAATATAAGACCACACACAGTTTTTTATTACGAAAAAAAAAAAAAAAAAAGATATACGATGACTGAAATATATCGCGCTGCGATATACCAAGCCGACTGCGTACGTCCATACGTATCCGTATCCATCGCGCGCTGCTACTTCAACGGATACAGATACTAATTTCATTCTTTTGATTTTCCTGACGTTTTTTTTATTGCTGCTTCACTCTTTTTCGCCCTCACTATGTTTAGGAGATATAGTCGCATAGTACATGTGGGCTTATATGCAAAAGCGACAGATTCATTACTATAGCGGCCGGCGTCATCCTCAACAACAACATGATAGTCGTCAAGATCATCAGCAGCGTCCACATATTGTCGGATGGATCAGCCGCCACAGCCACACACAAATAGAGTACTCGCGGGCTTGTAGGCGACATACTAAAGCTTCTATCTCTCAAATGAAACGACTGCACGCCGGCCGGCGCTGCACTCGGGTGGCCTCGTCAGCGTCACATGCCATATCTGACTCTTCCGCAAGATAAAAACATAACTCGGTAACATGGTGAAAAAAAAACTAAAAATAAAAAAATCCGATGGAAATGAGATTGTCCGTATGCCACACATGTGTTGGATGCATATCCCATTCTGGAACATCGCCACACTGAACCATCTAACACGCTCATCGGTCGCTTGGCTGTATGACTGGATGAATGATGTATGCATGAGATCCTTATCATAATGTGTTCTTCTAGTTTAATCACTACATAAGAGGAAGAGTTTGAGGGCGACGTATGTACGTAATCTTGTTGTTTTTATGCGGCGCAATCTGACGAACGTGATATATCCGCAAGATTTTGCTTTGAAGAGACGGTGACGAAGTTTAACTAATTTTATCAGGAGTTTATAGAAAATAAAATATTATCCGATGGGCACGAACGCAGCACGCATCAGATCTGATTACACGAGGAGCACATAGAAAATTTGTGTAGGTATCACGGCGAAATACTGCAATAGGTCTCACGTTGGGCGCCACTTTTTTAGAAAAATACGTAGAATCTAGATAAAGAGAATAATTGGTGAAATTGTTCATGCTAGAGCTCTAGGACAAGCTGCTACAAATCAATTGTTGTATATGCAGTTGAACTAGGTACACGGCGCAGGGACATAAGTTCCAATTTTTTCTTTTGGGAATCATCGGGAACCTTCCTCAGTGTTTCTTGACAATACCTTGCTTATACTACTCAATCGCCCTGTAATGCCAAAGAAACAGCGTTTGACAAGCGTAATTATTCGTTAGAATTCTGATGTGATGTCATTTGAGGAGTTCACAGCTGAGCTGAGGTAGACGAAGTTCCTAGAAAAAGTAAAAGCTGCAACAGGTCGCTATTGCACACTAAGCCTACCTTAACCATTGATTTATGTGTTTTTTTTTTATTTATGGGGTGAATGGAAGGGATCTACTATCTTTTGCCGAGTCCGAACGGTTGACCTAAGAAGCTTTGCCAGGACAATTGTACTCTCGAATGTTTTCAGACATTTGCGAAAGGTGGAGCAGTGGAAAACAATAAGGTGTCATGTGTCATGTCAGTCGTACAACCTGAGACCCCTTGATCAGTAGTGTAGGACACTAACTATTGAGATGCAGAGTCCTCGCAGTCATTAATACCTCAAAATTATAAGCCCTATTATGACAGCATATGGCGTATATCTACTTTTGATTCTGCGCTTATCGACAACTAAAACTATTTTTGCGGCTTCTGTCTCGATATTTGCAAACTTGCATCACTAGCAGCGCCCAAATACTTTTTTGACATTTGCTACGGTATTGGACGTAAAAAATGTTGCGGCTCGTGCCCCGAGTTAGTTTGAATATTTAGGTCCATTTTATACTGGAGGTAGCCAGGTGGGTGTGGCGGTTTTGAAAAACCTGAGAAGCATCTCCAACCTGTATTCAAGAAGTACATATACTATTTGTTTAGTCCTATTCTTCGATAATTCCTAGAGCCTGATCCAAGCTAGTATTGGGCAGGCCTATTAATAGTGAACGACTGTTGGTTTTGTGACTTTTCGACTGCGGCATTGTATATTGTGTGGGGTAAAAAGTCTGACTGCATAATGGTACCCTAAAATTGGTGATTGTTGTTATTCTGGCAATAACTTTCCGCGTTTTGCTTAGAGGTGGGTTGCTTTTTTATTGCTGTATAGTTGGTCACATTGTTGGCCCTAACCACAACCGAACAAGACCTTTTCTGTCTAAAAAAAATTATGTAAGGTGGTGTCACTGTCATGCAACTTCTTCAACATAATAATTGAAAGAATTGTGTGAAAGATCGTGCCTTGCCGCTTGGCCTGAGACAGTTCGTCCAATTACTGGCATATATTCCGAAGATATTGGCATAATTATGGTAGAACACAGCGAGCGGTCTTTGTCGCGTTTGCTATAATATAGTAACAAAGAGGGGGGCTAACATGGGTTTAGCGGTTTAAGGACACCCAACATCGACGAATCGGACAAAATGTCACAATCGACAACTATAACTTTGAGGTACTAAGAGAATTTGTCTACCTCGGCTCTGCTAACAACGTCTCAGAAGATTTTAGATGGCGCGAGTTACGAGCGGCCGCGACCGATCGAACATAAAACAATAAACAGAACAGAAGGAACACACGATGTGATTTATTGCATGTCTAAATTATCACTGACTTAAAAGTTTACAATATATGACTTATATGCTATATTGCTTCTATTGTTTTCAGCTATCGTCGGTTAGTCATAATGCCGCTAATTCGAGATGATTAGAGACGAAGTAATCCGAATGTTGTTGTTTGGTACAGCCTACCGTTGTTGTCAGGCCATATACTGTGGTCGATTGTGTACATACATGTAACTCGCGCACAAGTGAAAGAGAACCTTAACCAAACTTGGAGTGGAGTGGGCAACTTGAGGCAGTTAGCCAAAGAGCGAGCTAACCGGAGAGACGGACTGTAGCGCCACCTACCTAAGTATAAGCATGTAAGTTGGTCACATCCTTTAAGAGTTGATACAACTCGTCTGTCTTCTCCATCTAAAGTTGGCCTTCACAAGGAATTAATTCTAAGCAGATTTTTGCTTTTATGTAAGTATCTCGAGCGGAATGTGAACTGATTCCGCAAGTTAACAGTGGAGCCTTGTTCGTATGTCGACGGTGACTGGCATGTGTTTATTTTTGATTTGTTGACATACGATTTTTCCCTAATAATTTTTCTTGGTGAAAACGTGCGTTTTGTGTTTAAAAAAAATTTCGTGAATCAATTCCGATATGGCTATTTTGGCAGCGTATCTTTGGGAGACTAGCAGCGAAGACGAAGACAACGACCAAAGCGATGCAAGAATGGTGCCGTGAAATAAGGCCAACTTCTCTCACTTTAGGTGAGTGAAATAAGGCCAACTGCGCGAATTTAAAGCTATTATTTTCTAAAATTCAAAAATGCTTTTAACATTCATATTAAATTTTAATCAGCACAAGTTATGTTAAACGATTTTTTTTTTGAATTTGAGAAAATAATAGTTTTAAATTCCTACACAACTTTTCATTGCATTCAAATTTATACAGTTGTTCTATTTCTGAAATGTACATTTATTATTTAAATTTTGGGAACCCTTTTTAATTTTTCTAATTCATTCAAGATGATGCATATCACCCAAGACATCACAAAGAAACCGTTGGCTTTCCTTTTTTTCCTAAAGCGTCTTCAATTAGCTTTAAATGCACTTCTTGGCCAGTTTTAAAGATCTGCAAGGCAAGCAGACTACAGTCAAAATCGTTTATAACGACCTTCAAGGGACTAGCGAATTTGGTCGTTATAAGCGATAGGTCGCTGTAACCGATATCAAGGTATACACAATCATGTAAATTAATCTGTTTTCAAGTAGAGGTCCTTTTTTTCATAATTCTTATTTGCTCTTGACATACATACCTGCGAGTATATATGCGAAAATGCAGTGGCGCCAACAGCTGCGTCGATTTTAGTCGTTGTAACCAATATTTTATTTCAAGAAAAGGAAAAATTCTGTCGTTGTAAGCGATGTCGTTGTAAACGATTTGTTATTCAATGGGATTATAATGGAGCTCAGTCAGGACCTAAAAATGTTGTCGTTATAACCGATGCATGTCGTTGTAAGCGATTTTGACTGTATTTTAAATGGTATGTCCTGGCACACTGCACAATAGGAGCGATCAACTTGGACATGTAAATAAACCAAATGCGCAGCCAGGAAATGATTGCGAAGGGGAGGATCAATTTTTAATGAACCTAAATGCGTAGCTAAAAAAATTTTTGAGCAAAGGAAGATCGATTTGGGGTGTGAAAATTAAAAATTCGCGCGAATTTTTTTTTGGCTTCGCCTTTAGATTTTTCTTACGCAAAAGTTTATCCCTCATATGGTGGTGTGTTCCAGGATTTACCACACCTACAATAGTCTGTTTGCCTTGCAGGAAAGCCACCGTAATGACGGTTTCTTTGTGATGTCTTGGGTGATATGCATCATCTTGAATGAATTAGAAAAATGAAAAAGGGTCCCCAAAGTTTAAATATTCCCAATTCAGCAACAAAAATTAGCTTAATGTTTTCAATAGCTCATTTAGTTTTGTGTGCATGACATTTCTCATAGAAATTCGCCCAAATTTTATTTTTTTTTAAATAAAGTAAAAATTTAAATACCTAGCTTAGCTATCGAATTTTCAAATTTTAACTTCAGTTCATTAGAAGCTTATTGATTGTTGCCTCAATGTGAGAGCCGACTTATGTCTCAAAATAATTTGGCTTTATGTTGCTTTGCGAAATGCTAGAATTTGGTCTTATATGTCGCTTTCCGAAGCGCCTTGAAGCCAAATTTTAAAATTTGGCCTTATGTCACCGCACCCATTTATGCTACCAATAAAATTGGTGGACTTATGCTATGTTCCACTCAAAAAAAAAAATTAAGGACTTATGTCCCGTGGAGTTATGTCCCTGCGCCGATGTTTCCCTCTTGCCAAGCTTTCACTTGCTAATCAAATGACCTCAATTCTTACTTTAGAACTATTACCATTTCGATTTATAGAACGCTAAATTCTTCTGTGATCTTAGAAACCGGTTACTGTTTAGTACAAATTCAATAGTTTTGTTTGAAGTTGGTCTTATTGCGCAAAGTGAAATACGACCAACTTGGTCTTATTACTCAAATTTTGTTGGCGTTATTACACTTGGTCAAAGTGAAATAAGACCAGCTGTTGTAAGTTGGCCTTATTACACTTTTGTATAGAGAAATAAGGCCAATTTCTAAAAGGGCTTATTGCACTTGGCGTTATTTCATGGCACCTTAAGATTAGTCGTTACCAATGGTCCGTTAAATTCAGGCTTTTCTAACAAAGCAAACAAAACAAAATACGTTCTCATCGACATGCACGTTTTTCAATAGGATATGTCGTGTGGCAAATTTACATGCCATTCTGAGTCGGACATAATGGGTGACAGACGTATGCCAACATAATATGTCAGCGTCAATAATATGCCGCATTAGTCAGGATGTTCAAATAGAGATGGTGGCGGATGAGCCCTTTATGGGCCAACGGCAGCGCTCATATCCCCGAAGCGGGTTACTGACTCCGGGAAATCCGGCCCCTTTTGTCCAAGGGGTTCAGCAAAGGACCTGGCCCTCCAGGTTGGGGGTTGTGCGTCGGGGTAACTTCCCTACCACGGAAAAAACCAGGCAGTTATGAACCAACTACAAGCCTTGGATATGGTTGATCCAAATGTTGACGACCCCAGCAAACGAAATAGGGACAACGAACTTCGGATCTGCACATGGAATGTCCGGACCTTAAACAGACCACGTGCAGCCGAACAACTTGTGGAGACCCTGGATAGGTACAAAGACGACATTACGGCCATCCAGGAAGTGCGATGGGATGGAGAAGGCATAAGAAGGATGAAAAGCTGTGACATCTACTACGGCGAGTGCCGCAGAGAGTAGAGTCAGCGGTTATTTGGGTGTGGATTTGTGATTAGAGGAAGACTTAGGCAAGAAGTCTTGGGATTTCGCAATGTTAGCGACCGCCTAGTCACAATCCGCATCAGGGCCAAATTTAAAAATATCACGCTGATCTGTGCTCACGCCCCGACAGAGGAAAAAGACGACACAGCCAAAGAAGCATTCTACGATCTTCTTGAGAAAACGTATGATAAGTGCCCGAAGTACGACGTCAAGATAGTTCTTGGCGACTTTAACGCCAAAATCGGAAAGGAGGGCATCTTTGGCTCTACAGTCGGAAAGCACAGCCTGCACGACAACACCTCCGGAAACGGACTCAGGCTAATCGACTTTGCGGCGGGGCGAAATGTCATCATTGCCAGCACACGATTCCCACACCTCAACATACACAAGGGGACTTGGCGGTCTCCAGATCAACAAACCGTCAACCAAATCGATCATGTTGCGATCGACGCCAGACATGCCTCCAGTATCATGGATGTCCGAACTTTTCGAGCGGCCAACATAGACTCGGACCATTACTTGGTAGTAGCCAAAGTACGGATGCGGATATCCAATACTCCACAACACCGAGAGGATACTACAAGAAGATTTGACGTCGCAAGGCTACTATCGCAAGAGACCGCCAAAACCTTTGCCGACCGCGTCTCCCTATACCTCTCAGCAAGCCCATCCTCAGCTTCACCAGCATCAAGTACAGAGGACCAGTGGCAACTCTGCCAGCGTGCCATCGGGAGCGCCGCTACCGAAGTGCTGGGTTTCACTAGGCGACCACAACGAAACCCCTGGTTCGATGAGGAATGCCGCCAGGCACATGCAGCCAAGAACGAGGCCTATCAATTAATGCTGCAGACAAGAACCAGAGCGGCTGAGAGAGCTGCCGGCGAGCTCTACGGGCAAAAAAGAAGGGAGGAACACCGACTTCTCAGAAGGAAAAAGAAAGAGCACGAGAAGCGAGCGGTCGAATCAATTGAGAGACGCTACTGCAGAGGCAATGTTCGAAAGTTCTACCAAAGGGTAAAACGATCCACCCAAGGATACAAGGCCCGAACAGAAGCCTGCAGAGATGAGCATGGGAATACAGTAGTAGATTCACAGTCGGTGCTGAGGATTTGGAAAGAACACTTCTGCAGACTGTTAAACGGCGGAGACAGCCAACAACCCGCTGTCAGGCAGAATGATCTGTTCAGCTTGGACGATGATGGCCAAAACTTCCGTCCACCTGACCTACACGAAGTGAGGATAGCGATATCCAAACTTAAGTCCAACAAAGCTGCTGGAGCGGATGGCCTTCCGGCCGAGCTATTCAAAGCAGCGGGAGATGGCTTGGTAAGGAGCATGCACCAACTCATCTGTAAAATTTGGTCGGATGAAAGCATGCCCGACGAATGGAACCTCAGCATCGTGTGCCCCATCCACAAGAAAGGAGATACTCTGAACTGCGCCAACTACAGAGGAATAAGTCTCCTGAATGTCGCGTATAAGATCTTGTCGGCTGTATTGTGTGAACGTCTAAAACCTTTCGCCAACAACCTGATCGGCCCATATCAGTGTGGTTTTAGACCAGGAAAGTCAACCATCGACCAAATTTTCACACTCCGACAGATCTTGGAAAAAACCCAGGAATTTCAGATCGATACACACCATCTATTTATCGACTTTAAAGTCGCCTATGATAGCGTATATAGGGACGAACTATACAAAGCCATGTCAAGTTTTGGCATCCTCGCCAAACTCGTCCGTCTGTGCAGGATGACGATGGAGAAATCTCGCTGCTCCGTCAAGGTCGGCAAGAACATCACCGAACCATTTGATGTCGAAAAAGGTTTGAGACAAGGCGACGCGCTATCATGTACTTTCTTTAATATCGTTCTTGAAGCAATTGTACGAAACTCACAAGCCAACACCAGAGGTACAATTTTTCAAAAGTTCGTACAACTACTTGCCTATGCTGATGATATTGACATTATTGGGAGAACGCGGCGAGCTGTCAGTGGTGCATTTGCAAGCATCGAAACGGAGGCGGCGAAGATGGGTCTGGCTATTAATGAGGACAAAACGAAGTATATGCTGTCAACGAGAAAGGACTCTCAACATCGGCGACTCGGACAAAACGTCACGATGGACAGATACAACTTCGAAGTTGTTAAAAACTTTGTCTACCTGGGCTCCACTATAACATCGCAAAATGACATCGGCGCAGAGATCAAGCGAAGAATCACTCTTGCCAATCGCTGTTTCTTCGGGCTAAGAAGGCATCTAAGAAGTAAAGCCCTCTCTCATAGAACCAAGGAGATATTATATAAGACCTTAATCATCCCGGTCCTGCTGTATGGTGCAGAAGCATGGACCCTGTCAAAAGCGGATGAAAACCTTCTGGGATGTTTTGAGAGAAAGATTCTTCGAATGATATTCGGTCCAGTTTGTGACGATGGAGTATGGAGAAGAAGATTCAATAACGAACTATACGGGCTATACAGCGACGCTGACCTGGTCAAAAAGCTAAAAATACAACGGCTGAGATGGCTGGGACACGTGGAGCGTATGGACAACAACGCACCAGCCCGACGAGTCTTCGAATCCAACCCTGAGGGACAACGCAGCAGAGGAAGACCCCACCTTAGGTGGCGCGCACAATTGGAGAACGACCTCAACCAACTTGGTGTGCGTAACTGGAGGCAGCTAGCGAGGGACCGAGCTGGCTGGAGGGGCTTGTTGGTTGAGGCCGTGGTCCACCCCGGACTGTAAGCGCCACCAAAAGTAAAGTAAAGTCAATAATATGCCGAGTACAGGACATGTACCCTTTTATGACATATTCTGACGTCGAATTGACGTCAGAGTGGCATGCGTAGCGTATGTCGTGTACTCATAGCTTAATTCTTAACGTTTAACGACAATTATTATCATATTACCTTAGCAGTGAATTTTTGTAAAAATAGTACGAACCGTTGCGTTGTCAAGAAAAATGTATATTTAGCGAAAAACTGGTCTTGCAGTCAACCATGCTTACTGAAACTCAAATATCAGTTTTGGTTCATGTCGTTATAGTCGTTTTTGAAAAAAAAAAAAAAAAAAAAAAAATTTAATAAATAGAGGCGCCCTAGGCCTAGCTTCTCACAACCATTCTTTTGTGTGAGTTTTTATTTTTGGAACGAATGAAAGGGACCTACAATTTTTATACCGAGCGACTGAATTGAGAAGCTTTTTCAGGACAATTATACTCTCGTCTCGGATATTTGTCAGACGTTCTCGAGAGGTGGCGGAGTGGAAAAAACCTTAAGGTATGTTGTTTGTGTTTTTCCGGGGATTGAACTTGGAATCCCGCGCACAGAGTATAGTCCAGCACACTAACCACTGAGCCAGTGCGCTTACTTAAAGAAGTGAAATTTTTGAAAAATTAAAAATGTGGAGTTAATATACAAAATAAGAAACGTTTAGAACTGTGAGCCCACAGACTCCAAATACGAAAAACAAATCCGTCCAGTCGTTTTGGCTTTAGGTATCAAGAGCAAACCGGACGTGCCAATTTTTCTCTATTACCGTATCGCACGCCTTCATAATTATTGTAAATTATTGTCAAACTAAACTACAATTTGCAAACGTCTGACAAACAACCGACAGAGTACTGAATTCTCAATAGTACCGTTTGGACTTGGCATAAACTTTTAGATATGTATTTCCTTCCATTCCATTCGGTCCAAAATTTGAGAAATGATGCCAAGAAGGAGTGACCAGAACCCTGTAAATTATATATATTCTGAATCAGGATCAAATTCAGCATCTGTCTATCTGTTGAAAACACGATAGCGCCCAAACGAATCGACCTAGGAGAATGAAATTTTGTGAGAGGACTTATTTTTACCGCCATCAGGTTGGTATTATTGGACTGTGTCGGTCAAGTAGTTCTGGAACCTCCCATACAAAACCAATATAAGACCCATGGGTTGTGTACGTACTAACTCACATGCAGTGGAGGGTATCAAAGCATCGCCCAGGACGATGATAACACTTTTACTTGTTTTATTTTTCCCACTGTATAGGTATATTGGTATTTCAAAATTTCAGATGTCCCATCCAAAAGATCTTCAATCTACTGCGCTACCCTGGCAATTAGCAAAGAATGACAATTTTCAAAAAAATACTGCCAAAAATACTAACAACATCAATTTCAAAATCTCTACCAGATGTATAGCAAGTTATTGGTATAATAAAATGACCCAGTTTCGTAACGCGTTAATCCAGTGCCGCGTCCGCAACGATAATAATCGGCGGCGTTAATTATGTGCAAGCTGTTCACTGATGGTGGTCACACAAATTATCCAACTCTAATTGGTCACATAGTATGTTACACATAGTATCAGATCGCAGTGTGTGAGATATTTCATGGCCCCAGCACAGCACCAGCTCAACCTCAACCCCACATCTCATCTCATCTGCGGTGTATCTATATCTTGGCACTTTCAATCGTCCGTTGTCGACTCGGGAAGATTGAGCGAAGACACAGATTCTTGATGCGTAATCCATTTATTTTGAAGTCCGACTTGAAGTAGTTGTACAGTCGTCATTGTAGCAATCTCCTACTGCTCCGCCCTCCGCCTCACCTCATCCAGATCCAACGGCCGCATCGGATTGATGCCAGCAACATAATAAACTGCCGTGTATAATTCTCAGGACCGCAACGATTGTGTGGCGGGCCACACACATCGCCTCGGCGTAATGTGGCTCAATTATGCAAATGCAAAGCTTTTTTTCTCTCGTTTTGCTTTAGGTTCTCTGGTGGAGATAACGTTAAGCGATTAATACCACGAATGTATCTGTTGGCGGTCGTTTCGTTTTCCATTTAATAACGTATGGTTATTTGTTATTCGTGCCTTGGTCGTGGCTCTTAGTATAGTTTTATTTCTTGTTTTGCGCGCGCGTTTTTGTATCTTTTTGCCTTTTTTTGGATCTAGCTAGGTACCTACCTACTGTAGAGCAAAACAATGCCAATTAAATGGCTCATTATTGTGAATAGATATTCTGAGGGAATACAATGCTATGGTGTAGAGCCCGTCGAACACTTTGAGGCGCGGGCCAAAAATCATGAATGAAAACAGTATCGATGAATGAAAATATAGTGAGATGTACCTATGTATGTACACTGTAATCGCTTCGTAAGATAATTCACTTTAGCACGGTTTTGTGCAATTGTTTGCGGATTGAAGGCGAGCGAGGGGTTGAGAGTTATCAAAATGACTGTATGACGTGTTTAGGTCGTAGCATGGAATTTCGATGGGTTTGCGATGTGACGTTTTATAGCCGAGCGATGTTAATATGGTAGAGATAAATGTCCACTTATACCTATATATTCATGGTTTTAGTTTTTACTTGGCGGTGGTCTTGAAAGCAGAACGAAAATATGTGCGTAACATATTTTGCAGGTTAGGTTGTTTTTTTTATTTTGAAGCTGATAACGTAGGTACATTATACTTTAGTGGTGGGGATTAGAAGTGAACGAGGGTAAAACCGAGTACATTCTGTCAATGTAAGAAGGGACACAACCTGTAAGAATCAGGCGAAACGTCATAATAGACCGCTATATAACTTTGAGAGGTATGACTTTATCTACCTCGGATTCGATGTAAACTCTGACATCACATTCGAAATCAAGCGCCTAAGAACAATTGAGTATAGTAAGGCCTTGTCAAGAAACGCTCGAAACGCAAAATTTCGAAAACACAAAATTGCACATTTTCCATAATTTTAGACATTTTCAAACGTTTTGCGTATTTTGAGAGAAAAATATTGAAAAACTGTACATAAACATTTTTCATTTAGATATGGTTCGCGAATTCGTGAGAACCACGGAGAAGGAACAATTTATTGATTCTCTCACGATTGAAGCGAGGTGGTGCGTGGTGGATACCTATAGCGAATTAATGAGAATACAGGATATATAGAGAAATTTTAGTAGGAAAAGTGGACTTAAAAATGTCTTTACATGAGTTACACTCAAGACGGAGACGAAGAGGTACACGAGGACACACCTCACTTCCTCTGTCACTGCCCGAGCCTCTGTCACTTGAGGAACAGAACACTTGGAAGTCATTACTTCCATGACCTACAAGAACTTTCTGATGTCTCACTTTTTAATCTTTACAGGTTTTTGAGGAAATCAGGATGGCTGGACAGCGTCGAGTAATCACCAGAAGAAGGGACATGAGGCTAACCACTCCAACATCACCGGTTAACCCCCCACATAAAAGGGCATCACAATGGGTCCATAAGGACCTAAGTGTGGCACAGCAGAACAAACCCTGCTCTGTCAACCCGTTAACCTAACCTAACCTACACTCAAGATATATGGAATAACATAGTACATATAACATTGTACATGTTCGTATCCTATCTCATTCGCACATTAATACGTTATGCGTGTATGATTTATTTTAATATTTCAGTGCGATGAATTCAGGAAAAAATTATTGCGATGTCAATTATTTCGTTGAATATTAAGTAAAATGAATTTTAATGATGCTGCGATAGCATATAATGACAAGAAACTAAAACTAAATAAAATTTATTGGTGAAGTTCTTTGGATTTCCAAAGGATTCATCTGTTCTTAAGTATGGATACCTGCTGAAATGTGGCAGGAAAAACAAGTTCAAAATTCATTTGTGTGAAATGCATTTCACAAACTTATCGAAAACACATGAATTTCAACTAACTTTCTATAACTATAGACACCCTAGGTCTAGCTTCTCACAACCATTCGTTTGTGTGAGATTTTAATTTTGGGACGAATGGAAGGGACCTACAATTTTATGCCGAGTCCAAACGGCGGAATTGAGAAGCTTTTTCAGGACAATTATACTCTCGGATGTTTGTCAGACGTTCGCGAGAGGTGGTGCAGTGCAAAAAAATCTTAAGATGTAATAATTTGTGTGTTTTCCGGGGATCGAACCTGGTACCCCTCGCACAGTATTCCAGCACACCAAGCACTACGCAACTGTGCCACTTTGTACTACAGTATCAAAATATGTGACACACGTGACGTACATGCGCATCCAGAACATAGCAAACATAGAATGCCATACCATTTAAAATTGTGAAAAGGTTGTCAATAATATGCAAAGAAAAATAATCATTTGCATTTGACCTTTTGTTGAACAGTTGATGGAAATAGTTTTTCGAAGCACGCTTTAATTGAAGACAAAGAGGATACTAATAGTTTAGTGAGTTGGAAAATTAAGGGCAAATTTTGAAATCTACATAAATGTATACAAAAAACGATTGATGTGCGTTTAGTCATGTAAAAACTCGAGAACTGCTGGACCGATTTAGCAAACAAATTCTAAAAACCTCAAATGAAAAGTCGGAAAATCGAAAAAATCTAGATTTCCACCAACAATAATCGCAAAATTCAAAAACCATACCGATTGAGATCAAATTTTGAGAAAATCTTTTTTATCGGCCCAAAGGTTATTCTGTTTGTCGAAAATGAACAAAGGGACGGTACGTACGAGTTTCAATTAATCACCAAACGAAACTTAAACTGTACACAGTGCGGTTAATATATGTATTCCTGATCTCGAGGAGCTGGAGTTGGAAGGTTAATTGGGACTCATAGTCGATTATGAATAGTTACAATCAAATCAATTTTAGGTGGTACGAAGTTCACCGGGTCGTTTTGTTGCAAATCATTTTTCAACCCTGGAAAGCTTCCATTTAACAAAGACAAATATTGAATATGTTTTGTCAAAAAATAGACATAAATTAAGGTTTAACAGCAAAAAAAATAATTGCTTAAGTCCCTTGCAACAATTTTTAAACGTTGGAATGGAAATGGAGGCCAATATCATGGAGTCCCGGCTATGCACCGAATAGGTAAAGCCACAGTCTGGAGAGTAGTACTCCGAGTTTCGGACGCCAATAATAATCGATGAATTTTTTGCAAACACCATTTGCGGCCAGAAAATTATGCGGAAATAGAGAGCCAATTCTTTGCTGAACGAGGACGAGGATTCCATTCCATTCCATTCCATAGGCATGGAAGGGCCCTACGAACTAATTCCCAACTGGAATGAACTCCCACTAGTCAAAACAAACTAAGTTCCAGAAAATTTGGGATTTAGTTCATATGAATCCCCAAGCATCAGGGGGGTTGCAGGGGTGCAGCATGCCCCCCCCGCACTGTGCCTACGGAAATGGATCTCCCATTAGGCACATTATAATATTTATTCGGAGGCATGCGGCCCCCCTGCAACCCCCCTGCTTGGGGTCATTGTTGGATTTGGATTAAGTGCGAGGTTGGGTGTATGTAAGAATTAATTTTCGACTTCCAGATGCCAGCGCTTTACTTAGATACAAGTTGATCATATAATTTCTCCAATAGGGTATTAAAAATATTTTTCAGAGATATATCAATATAAAAGAGAAAACTAGCTGGCTGTGGAGGAATCTCTGTATACCAAATCCTGAGGGTTGCGCGAGTGAAGTCGAGGGCAAAGGCTAGTTCTCGATATTCCTCTTTAAGAAGTCTTCCTCTTTCAGAAAGTGGCGTCCATTGCCCAAGAGACTATACCACTTGCGCCCACTGAGCTTTGAGAGTTGGAGCACCAATTACCGAATACAACAGAAACAGAGACACCGTAATGCATGTCTTTCTACATTATTATAGTGAAGTTAGTGTAAATGGATTAAGCACATTTATACGGTATATTTTAACAAAACTCGATTAAATGAAGAATATGTTCACGAATGGTTGTGAGAATCTAGGTCTCGGGTCCTATATGATGGACCTGTTGCGCCAAACATATGTTTCTCATTTCGGTAATTCGATTTCGCTTTTGTTCACCTCAAAGCGCGAACGGAAGTCCCCAGCTCATTTCCGATGATTTAAATCATACCACAAGGTATAGGTCAAGACATTATCCGATTCTATAAAAGCCGACCACTGCTCGACATGATTTCCCATCGCTTTCAAGTCACAAATTGAAACCAAAATATTATCCATCCATACATTTAATGATAAATGGCCCTAGGCCCCAATGCACGTACCTATAGGTAATCATTCTTCAGACACAAATGGCGAAACAAATGGTTTTTACACATATCACGTATCTATAAATCAAATATGTATACTTTGAAACATAATTTTACCGTTCCATTTACAAAAACCAATTGTCATTCTGACCGTATGTAAGTACTACACCGTGGGTGGTAGACACTATAGAAGATAAGTATAGGTAGCCCCTTAAATTCTTAATTGACTCCAATGTCTAAATTTTAATCTATCTAATGGCAATCCAACGTGTTAGCATAATGCCCAAAACACATGTGCAGAAATTCTGAATGCTTCACTGCATGCAGTACTGCAGATGAAACACATGTGCAGAATTCAATTTGCAGCGGTTGCTGTCAATGAGGGGAAAAATATGTGAGTGAAACAAAGACGACAAATAACTCCCGTCTCTCTTTTCCTCGTATGCATCAGTAGCTGAATTTAAAAATTCGATGCTGCCAAGTCTACTTAATTTAATTCACTGCGTTGCTATGCAGTGGATTTAGAAATAGAGACATGTTGCAGTGCTGCGGTGGCTGCAGAATTTACATTTGTTTCACCACATAAGAACATGTGTATTCTAATCCTGCTGCGCAGTGAATTCTGCACGTGTGTTTTGGGCATAACAATCAATTCGAAAAGGATACGTGATTAGAGCGTCGTCGTCGTCGCGTCGCTTCGTTGCTTTGCCAAAAATGCGACTACGTGTGAATTAGCATGACACATTTTAAAATATACTCGTATACTATCTTAGTGTTACCAATACTATATTAAATTTATTCTGTGAATTATAATTAAGTTAAGTATATAATAATCAAACAGATAAATATTGATAAAGATTTAGAATACAAATCAATAAGTGAAGAAGTTATTATAGGTGACAGGTTGTTGCATTAATTAGGGGGTTTTCTGTTCGAATGAAGTTGTGGTGGTTTGACAGGAACACGTTACATTTGAACTTTAGTTGAAGATTAGAGATATTGGTTTTCGTACTTTCTATGAAGACAATCGGCTGTGGAAGATATGTATACAACAAGGGGCTAAACTTAAGACAAAATAGACAAAAATCGGACAGATATCAAAGTACACTGACAAACTGTGGAAGAACAATGCAATTAATTAGAGGCTGTTTTTTTTAAGTGAAGTAAGTCTTGGACAGTAATTCCGAACTTTGATGAAACGAAAAAGCTACAGGATGGAATGAGCCATAAACGGTATGTGGGTGAGTGCACAATGTTCGCTCTGGGATACTAATGTTCTATATCCGATACGCTACAAATGTAATGGCAAGATTTAACTTTACTGCCCATTCGGAAATAATGTTTTTTTTTCACAGTCCAATTTATTTTAGAGCCCTAAACGCAAATCTGAAAAAAAAAAAACAATTTGGCGCTCTTTGGGCTGAATGTACCTTCCTGTGGAGGTAGGTATAATAATTAAAGGCAGATGCACTTAAATGGATCTGTTTTTATTATTTTTGTCATCATCGACATTTTGAATCCTCAGTTTAATATTATCAGCAAACCAGGGAATTCGCATTTCGCTCACTTCGAGTTCCCGGGAGAAGATATCGTTCTGAAGGACTTGTCGAAAAATATAAGTTAAAGTGTAACGCTGGTATTGGTGTTGGCTCGCATTCGGATTCGGCGAACAGATCTTCGTTTTGACGTTTAAATGACATTTGCCTCTGGCACATCGTGCTCGTGTAATTTCCGGGTGGCTTTGGCCATTTTGAAGCCAGCTGTCATCGAATCCGAACGTGATCAACGCAAATTGCCAAGAAGTAGGTATAATAAGTATTATATATAATTAAATACGTTAAATTTGTTAATTTCAAATAGAGAATAAACCGCCAAGTAGAGATTTGGACTTTTATTTTGGCGCGTTCTATTGCAGCGATTTGGGACTCGGATTTCTGGTGACAGGACTACATAAAGGATTATTCACATGAGAGGGACCAACTACCTATATATGAACGAACGAATATTCGCCAGTTTTGGCAGTCCGTTCACAAAAACAGTTTTCATGATACGACAGTTTGCGAATTTCAGCCATCAGTTTCTATCAGCAATTTCTAATTTGAGGTTAAGTTCGAGCGAATGTTTTATTCGCTAGTTTGTGGAACGCGGTTTAATGACAATTCGCGTCGAGGGTGTTTTCGTCTGCAGCAAAATGTTTGGAATTCGAAATTGCGTTGCTTAAACTGTTTTTGAACTTGTTTTCTTTGTCTTTGAATCCAACCTGGATAGGCAACGTAGTTGAGGACTTCAACCAACTTGGAGAGTCGAAGACTTGCTCTAATTTTTTAGGCGTATTTGTTGAGATCCTCGGAACTAAGCGACGCCTATAAGTTGGCTCCAAACTTAGGAGGAGAGGTAACAACCGAAAGCCCAGTCTCACTGTTGGGCCTAACATGGCCGAACAATGAAACATTCCAAATAAAATTTCACTGTGCCGAAGTTTAAACTAAAGTTCAGCTGAAAGTGAACTTGAGCATGAATTCGACGTTCTATTCGCCTACTTTCACAATGTCATCTGAACTTCAATTCAATTGAAAGCAATTTAACTATATTTCATCAATATAGAAGTTGGCAGCATTGTACAGTAGGTACGTAGCTTCTCTTCTATACGACTTTTCCAAAATCGTTCATTGTCTTTGCTTTCTCTCTCAAAGAACGCGCGAAATAAAAACAACGACAAATATTTGTATTGTTGACAATCGAGGGAAGTTTGATTTGTTTGAGAGTACCTTTGTTCAGGCCTATGACACAATAAAATGGAAGCAAATTTGAATAAATCCATAAAAAACAAGTAAAAGTGTTATCATCGGCCTGGCCGATGCTTTCATACCCTCCACTGTATGTACTGTACAATTACACGCATGTGTCTAATATTGGTTTTGTATGGGAGGACTACTTGACCAACATAGCCCATTTTCAATACCAACCTGATGTCGGTAAAAATAAAACCTCTCACAAAATGTTATTCGCCTAAGTCGATTCGTTTGGGCGCTATCCTGATTTCAAAAGACAGAGAGACACACGGGTCTAATAGTGGTTTTGTATGGGAGGTACCAGAACTACTTGACCGACATAGCCCATTTTTTATAGGTAGGTACCAAATATACCAATTTTTTTTTTATTTTAATACCGCCCTGCGGATGCTTGCAGAGTTCTCAATTCTCTACTTTAAAATATCGAACGTACCTATGGTTGATTTTCTTATGATTAATTTCTCAGATAAAAGCGCCAAATAACATATAACCATACCGTACAAAAAAATCCATTCGAACACACCCTGTACTTAGCCAGTTGCATTATAAAGCTGATGTGTCTTAACCCCAAAAAAATAATATAATCCATTCGAATACCGCAAACCGCGGAGCTTACCCATACCCCATCTTCACATAAAATTCGCTTGAGTGTTAATTATTTTTTAATACATTTCCAACCGTTGATTAAAGCGAAAAAAATAAAATAAAAACAACAACAGAAATCAACTAACCGGTAGGTAACCCAGAGCGTAGCGCAGTGGCAGCCTTTGGCAATCAAGCCGGCACACACCGTTCGCATATAAAATGCAGAATTCATTACCAATGGCCCCCGAGAATGACGTTAAAGCAACAAACACTAAAAAAAAAAAAAAACAAAATTCGCGCTTGCGCAGAAGGAGGCGCATAGTGCCACCGCGTACGTCGCGGCGCACACAATTTTACAGATTGGCGGCAACCATCAAAGCCATCGGGGAAAATTATTACAAAGTGATGTAGCATGACTAAGTACAATTTTTAGACTCCCTGGATGCTGGATGGACCAGCATCAGAGAGAGAGAGAGCCATCTCGAGGGAGAAAATGAAAACAAAACGAAAACCGGTGAATACACACAAGAAGACAACAATTCATAATAATACTAATTATTACTTTTATTAGGATGTTTTCTTCCTTTTAGTGTTTGGTTCGATTTTCGTATACAGAAACAGAGGAGCTGCAAGAGTGCCAATGTTGTGCGAGCGCGCGCGCGCGCGCCCATGACATCTTGGTATATAAAAACCATTAAACTCTCATGACATATCTATTCTTGATATCATGATCATGACTTTCTCTATGTGTGCCTGTGCCTGTGCCATTTGGTCCGCTCGCTGTGAGAGGGGGCGACCTACCGCAGACAGGCTTTGAAATAATCCAATCTCCTCACTGACAGTTACCACTCTTTCTCTGCAGGTATACTCGTATACCTACAGCAGTGACAGTGACCACTGAACCGAAGATATTACCAGGGGTCTTAGAGATCTTCACTTTGTGTGTCTCCGTTCGGTCTTTTCATAGATTTTCCGATTTTCAATTATGCATCCCCCCTGGACATGGGAGATTAGGTATAAGCGAGTGAGTTGTGTACCGAACTGACAGTGGGTTCGGAAGATGACATGCGGCCTAATCCGCCGAGTAAGTTATTTTCGTTTCTCGCACCTCAATCGCAATCCCAATGAGCCATGAGAGTTCTTTTCTTTCAACTTGCTCTTGTTCTTCTTATTCTTCACTCCACCTATAGAAGATGTGATTCCGTTTAAATTCGGACAAAAGAAACGGAAAGGTATCGAATACGCATTGAGATGTAAACGCACAGTGACGCCTTAATTGGTCTTTCGCTGGAAGTGCATTGGTACTGCAGAGTGCAGAGTTGGAAAATGATTTTGAACACACAAATACAAAGACAGATTTACGTTCAGAATGATAAATGGATTGTAACTGAATTGGATAGATAGACGACGACGATGATGATGATGATGATGACGATGATGTTACTCATCCCATCTATCTTGTGGGTTAGCCCTCTCTTCCTCTTCTTGTACCACTAATCCTATTTGGCCTTTACAGTTCAGTTGCGATCGTTTGTCGCTGAGATGTGTTTACCTTTTGTTAGGTGTGAGAATGTGTTTGCTTGCGAAATTCATTCAATTTGCCGACTCTGCAGAAACGTCAGAGGAGAGGTGAACATTGTTTTTGACGCAATATGCGGTAAGTGAAAGAAGATCGGATCTTTGATCTTGAATGCCGGCACTAATGAATATGTTCACTCTAACAGGGCACCGTCTCTAGAGGCGGTGAAGTTGAAAGTGTATGTACTGCCAAAAGATGAAGTTGTAAACCTTTACACCATACGCATACCGCAAGGTCGTAAGTAATAATAATTATTATTATTACAGGTACTGAGCTATGTAAGCAGGTGAGAATACATTGATGTCTTCATTTCTGCCTTTAAAGTCACTTGAACGAACACCTGGTTGAGTTGAAAATTCATCATCGCTATGGCGAATGTGTGGGAAGTTGTAAACCTTTTTTTTATGCAATAAAATGTCATCAAATAAATGACTCAATTAGAATCAAAAGGGCACATTGACTTGTCTATCTACCTCAGGTGCACTGGGTTTGATCAGATAATGAATGTTTTTCCATTGATTCATGCACCCAATTCAAGTAAAAAATGTCTCTTTTTATATTGTATAATAAACTAGGGTTTTGCTAGCTCAGATTAGGTTGCATAGGGTTGCGATTTCATCATAAAAGATTAGGCACCATAGCGGGCCCATCATCATTACAATGGAAACCTTTTCATATAGTCTGTACTTAAACCAATTCCCCATAGGTAAAATCGTCTCAATTCTATTTGAGAAACCTACCTCCTCTACCGAAACCTTTGATGTCAAAAGAGGATTTAGAAAAATTGACGCGCTGTCATGCGACTTCTTCATCATAATCTTGAAGTAATTGTCCGAAACTCACAGTGCAACACAAAAGCATGATCTTTCAAAAGTCCGCTCAATTACTTGCATATGCCGATGATATTGACATATTTGGTAGAACACAGCGAGCTGTCACTGTTACGTTTGCTGGTATAGAAACAGAAACGGCTAAAATGGATCTAGCGATCAACGAGTGCATAAACAAGTATACATACATAACATACCTACATATTATATGCTGTTAACAAGAAGGGACACTCAAAATCGAAGAATTTTACAATCGACAACTACAACTTTGAAGTAGCACGGGACTTTGTCTACCTCGGTTCTCCTATGAATTCTGACAATAACATCTTAGAAGAAATTGATTGAAGAATAACCCTTGCAAACCGCTGTTTCTTTGAGCTGAGAAGGCAAGTGAGCAGTAGAGCCCTATGCCGAACAACTAAGCAGACTCTCTGTATAAGACCTTGATCATCCCAGTCCTGCTTTATGGCGCTGAACTCTATCTAAAGCGGATGGAGATATGCTCGCTTGCTTCGAGATAAAGGTTCATCGTAAAATTATCCGTCCCGTTTCGGCTGACGGGCTTTGGAGAAGGAGAATCAACGACGAACTATACGAGCTGTACAGTGACATTCACCTGGTCAAAAAACTGCGAGTCAGTCGTCTAAAGTCTTCGAGTCTAACCCGGAGGGACAACGCATCAGTAGAGGAATATCTCGCATTAAGTGGCGCACGCATCAAGTACAAGGCATTCTTAACTGACTTGGAGTGCGCAACTGGAGGCAGTTAGCTAAGGCCCGGACTATCTGGAGAGGCTTGTAATTTAAGGCCTTGGTTCATACCACGAACATGTCGAGCCGCCTAATGTAGATGACCTCTTCTTTCCGAGATACTTCCTTCTACACCGAGGAAGTAGTTGACATTCCCAGAGATGTCTAATATCTTCCGAGACACATATATAGGTCATCATCATCACATTACCTGCGAGTGTCCCTTTCCGTTAAGTAATCTCGTGGCGTGCTTCCTCAGAACAGAGCATTCCTATCGCTATTCTTAGCTTTGATTTACAGAGTTTTATCATTTCTTCAGAATTTCTTCCATTTAATACAGGCCACAAGGGATTTGAAACTACCTATTAGTTTCTATTAGTGGAGTGTCAAATTATATGGGTAGGCAATATTAGACGGTATGTTCAATACTATCTCTATTAATTCATCGACGTTGTCCACCACTTTCCCAATCCTTCTTGCGACTTTTAGTAAGCAGTCTTTTGAGTTCGCCAATCTGTCTCTTAATGACAGATGAGATGACCCCCTTGGTTGGTCATCTGCACCCGGTCCGCACCAAATGGTCTTCTAGATATATTTCTTAAAAAGTGTTCTTCAATCCACTCCCAATCCTCTCATACCTCTTCCGGCAGTCGCTTTGTCAAGGAGAGTTTGCTTAGATACGGAATTCCTTATTCTAAACACCGATACACAAAAAAGGGTTAAAGAGCGATGCAATTATTTACTGGGGCAATTAGTCACATAAGCTTCAGCTTTTAGTGAAAGTCCTTTATATAAAGGACTGGCTCGCTATAATTGTTCACGTTTATTTCTTTATCATTCAATTTTACAAACTCTGGCGGGGATCTTGTTCTATAAGGTAGGTGTGTCCTTCGGATGCGGTATAAGATCAAATCACTTAACTTATGTATAAATCACTTTAGGTCTGTTCCTTTACTTTTAAATCTTATGAATTTTTACTCAATGTCGCTCCTTAACTTGAAAAAGATATTAGTACCCATTCACTGAGAATCTTACTAGTTCTTACTCAGCAAATTTCTTTGAGTAAGAATTAAAAAAAACTGTCAGCCGATTGAAAATGATGATTTAAAATGTGTTGCCCTATTTGGCATGCGCGTATAATATGGGAAACAAATTGGTATAAAAATGGTATCAGAAGGCGGGGAAATAATAAGGGTATTCATGCAACGTCGTAAGTTTACCATTTGCGTAAAATGGTAAGTTTACGACAAACGTTTCATGAACACCCCAATTTGCTGTTTGTGGTAAATGGTGGTAAACCAATCAGCTGTTTCACATGAGAGGCAACGAACGAATTGATAAAATGCGAAGAAACCACTTTTGATACAATTATAAAGAGAAAATTGCACATTTTACTATTCCAAGTGTAGGATAATTAGTTAGTCCATCAAATTGTATTAAGAAAACAAGTTTTAAAAGGGTCTAAATAACGAAATTTACAATTCCAATATTTTTGCCGCGAACGAAAACTCCCTTTGTTTGGAATTGGAAATTTCGTTATTTAATCTCTTTTAAAACTTGTTTTCTTAATACAATTTGATGGAGTAACTAATTATCCTACACTTGGAATAGTAAAATTTGCAATTTATTTATAAATGCATCAAAAGTATTATAAATGCATGCAAAGTAATTTTTTTCTGATTTCGCGCCTTTATATCAAGTGTGAAATGTCACAATAACCTCGTCGTAAGTTTACATTCTCGGTTTTCCACACAAATTTGCGTAGTAAGTTTACCATCTCGTCGTAAATGATTTTCCATACAAATTTTGACAGTTCATTTACCACGTCGTAAACTTACGACGTTTACGACGAGTTTACGACGTTGCATGAATACCCCTAATGTATAGCTTTTATATCCTCTCGAATTGTAGTTCAGTCAGTACAATACAAACTGTTTCACATACTTGGATTCATACTCACATACAATTTTTGGAGAAACAAAATGCATCTGCCATTTTTCATAGTTACTACAAAAGCGTTCCCTCTCCCTGCCTTAAAGCTTTTGTCATTTTGTACACCTTGTTCCAAAACTTCAAAACGTCTTCTTCGGGTTCACATTCTAGATAAAATTCATTCGACCAATTGACAGAAAATAATTTTTCCCACTGAGCCTCAGTAAGTTGTAAGCTTTTGGGTGGAATCAAGCTTACAAGCAGACTTTTAAAACATTGTCGCAGTTGGCTTAAACAGACGCCTGGTGAAAAATATCCGAAAGAAACAGGTGTGTTACAGTCAGAAAATCTTTTTCGCAATTCTCTTAGTAAAACAAGAATCAAATCGTTAACTTGCTTCTTAACTTCATTCACTGATTTCTATCGCGATTCTTTCAAAATCCGACCCTAAATCAATATCTTTCCAAGCTTTGAAGTTATTTTCATTCGTTACTAATTTTAATATTTCATCACAGTCATCACAGTGATGTAAGGTTCGAGTGAAAATTATAAAAAAAGGAAAAATATGAGGATTTTGGTTAAACAAATTTAAATCGGCAAAGTCTAAAAATATCGCCTTTTTTGGGGTGCGTCGCCAAACCGATTTTCGTGTCGCCAATTGAAATTTTAAATCGCCTGTTTGGCGATTAATCGCCACATGTGACAACCCTGCCCACCACTGCCATTTTGACAGTCTTTTCAATTTTTACTATAAAAGTAAAGGAACAGATTTTTTATAGTATAACGATCCAGGTTACAATTGTGAATCTAAAAAAAAGTGCTTCACTTTGATTTACGTTTCATTTTTTCAGACTCACACCTCCCTAAAAAAGTTTCACTTTGGTTGTGAGAAGGGGAACACGACTTTCCACCAAAAAAAATATCGAGATTTTTGGAAGATCGCCGAAAAAAATATCTCGAAAGCAAAAAATGTCAAAAACCAAAATCTCGAAAAAAAATCTGAAAAATGTTGAAAAATTTCGAGAATTTTCAAAAACATTTCATTTTGGTGAAATCTACTTCTAATACCCTAAAATATTATTTTGTCGCCCTTAAATTCACTTAGTTTAACTTAAAGTAGAAATTAAGCACTGTTTGTGATAGGCTCCATGGAACCTATGGATGGTTAAGTGTAACTCAGGAGAATCAATGAGATTTCATTAAGTCCACTTGCCCTACGACGACAATCTCTCCTATGTTCACTCCATTATTAGGGAATCCACACCACAATTCTAAGGCGTGGGGTGTTGCGGAGTGCTGTCGCTGTGTCGCTATCACTGCTAAGTATTTCATATTGTGTAGAAACATTTTTGTCTCGTGTATTGTGTCGTAGTGTAGTGTGTTGTGTCCTAAGCCATACTATTGTATGGCAACACACCGCACAGGTTACAAGTCTGGTCCTGGCTTTAGGTACTTAAATCTGTGAGAATCAAGAAAATGTTCCTTCTTCGTGATTCTCATGAATTCGCGAACCTTATATATGAAAGAAATATTTGTTTTTGGAATATTTTGCTCTTAAAATACACAAAATTCTTGAAAGTACCGAAAGACAAAGTCTCGAAAATACCTGACAATGATTAAAAATCGCGACGATTTTTTTTCGACATTTTGTGTTTTTGAGATTTTATGGTTTCGAGATTTTTGTTTTCCGACATTTTGTTTTCGAGATTTTGGATTCGATATTTTGAGATTCGGTTAAAAGTGGCCAATCCGTGAAGGCTTTGATCACATAACTCTATATGGATCTGTTGCGACGTCTATTTTTTTTTTGTAAGTTGGCACAACATATCCTTCTAAACAAATCGCTTTCATCACCGACACAACTCGGGATCGGGACCGATGACAAACTAAAGTGGGCAATTGGGAATTATGTACCAACATGTTTCCATCCAATCCTTTTCAAATATTTACCTACCATCTCTCGTTAGATAGCCTCGCGCACCAAATCCATCAGCAAACA
This sequence comes from Cheilosia scutellata, assembly GCA_955612985.1. Lineage (NCBI taxonomy): Eukaryota > Metazoa > Arthropoda > Insecta > Diptera > Syrphidae > Cheilosia > Cheilosia scutellata. The sequence goes on from OY015311.1 coordinate 89,984,517, forward strand.
CACACTCCATCTAATCAAATACGCAGAGCCCATCTCTAGTCCATAACCTATTCGTCAACCAAATGATATTCAAACAACAAACGCGACAACCAACATCGGAACAACAACATTCAAACAAGTCAAGGAACAGATAAAAAAAAAACAAACAAAAAACAGGACCAAACTCTCGCGAATTCGTCTGATAATACAAAAAAAAAAGATAAACACCGTTGAGGTTGAGTACACATATCACATTCACAGTTCACTTCAAGAAAGCAGAGAAGTGAAAATCTCGCTCGAGGAAGAAGAAGTCAAGCGAAGTAAACAACAATAACAACAACAAAAGAAAACAATACAACGTAAGTGAGCGAGAGAGAAAGAGATAGAAAAAACAACGTAGACAGTGTATATCAAAGTCGTCTTAGGTGGTCTCCCGGCCCGTGGCCATGCGGCTTGATGTGGTAGGTAAATGGTAAAGTGAACTACTTGTTGCCCCCCCTTGATTTTCTGCCAAAAAAAAAGTAAAAATAAGCTCATTTCCAGTCAAAGCGGAGTAGCAACTGCAAACATAATATCAAATTGCAGGTAGACAGCGCAATTACCTAATGCACACAAAGGTTCGAAACTTCGAAACGACGCGACGTAGACGTCGAAAATAAATTAAGACATTAAGCGCGAGGGAAAGACGCTGTCCCCAGCAGCGTGCAGATTGACCGTTTCCGTAACCTACCACACCCACACCATAACCTCCCCCCTTAGCCTACCGGTGGCGAATGCAATTTCCGACTGTGGTAATAAACATCAGCCCCCCCGACCACCACCAAACCAAATGGTTGTGATTAAAAATTCACTCCATAGCCTGGTCCCAATCCCACAGCAACAGTCTCAGAGCCGCTAAGTGTGCGGTGCCAATTTAGCGAGTCGCTGGGGGTACCTTTTCGCATTACCTTCTATCAGCTCTTTTGGTGTTGAGGGATTTTATTGCAGCAAATAAATGTGTGTACACGATCAATCGCTACATTAAAAACCGCCGCCGCGCGCCGCTGCGCCGCCAAGCCTCATCAGATCGGCTTCCTTCACATTCCGGCGCTGTCGCTGTCGCGCGGTTGATGACGATTTCAGGGCAGCAATTGATTCTTTTGGACCCCCAAAACGATAAACACTGTTTTGTAGCGGAGCCGTAAAGCGAAAGCCACGTGTGTGGTCTCCCAACTATATCGCCGCCGCCACCAACAACAATAACGTCGCGCTCCACTCTATTCGTACACGCTTGCCATTCAATTTCTCACACAAGTTTAGAGACTCCATCACTGAGTGAGTGTTCGTGTATATTCCGTGTCATTTTGTTGGTATGTATGAACTGTACACGAGCGTTTACTGTTGTAAATTTATGATTGCCCGCTCTTTGGATCCCAGCAAAAATGTGTTTATTTGGGAGAGGACAGATCAACATCAACGTCGGCTGTGTTTGCGAGTTCAAATAGGAGACGTTCGGTTGTGCAATTGTGGGTGTTGTTGGGTGATCAAAATGCCAATGTATTAAATTATAAATTAAATTACAAAAGTCTATTCATGTATGTGGTGGGAGAGCAAATACAAATACAAAATTCAAATGAAAACAATAACAATGTGATACAGTGGAGGCGATACAAAGTTGACGACACATCCAGATTGTTATTGTTATGACGAGGTCGTTTGCGCTGTTTTCTTCGCTAATTGAAGAGTGGATGGGACTTGGCATTTTTGTTAAGTGGGCTTGATGATTGAACGCCTTTAGTGGAGTATGAGTTATACCGAGAAGTGCAGAAAGCCTACGTGCGGCACTGCAGATGGAGACGTGTGCTCTCAAGTGTCAATGAGGGGAAAATAAATGGGTGAAAGAGATTATTCTTCAGCATACGTATCAAGTTATGATTAATGATCCGATGTTGCCAGATCCAAGCATTTATACATATAGTCTAAATGGCGACCGTGTCGGATTACTTAGCTCATAGAGTTAAAGTTTCTTATGTCACTTAGCGAGTCAAGATCAACGCACTCGGCCGCCCGCGCGGTGTGACTCTCACGTCATTTCTTTTATCGACGACAGAAAAGCTTTGGACAACATTGGACAATTTTGAATGAGGAAGTACTAAATTCAACAAACTCTGCCCCTACACAATCGTCGCGTCACTCATGGAACTGAGAGAACTTCTAAATTAAGACATTCCGCGGTACTAATAATCATTTTTAGTGGCCCATTCGGATTCATCATTGTATCATATTTATCTCCCTTTTCTACATTATCGTTCACAACGGATCGATCGTAGACCTAAGTTCTTCGGTACCTCAACATTATATTGGTCCATTCTAATGTTTTTTTATTTAATCACAAGGCAGAAATATAACATCTCTGGTGGTACCTCCAGGTCGTTATCGCAATTTAACAGTCTGCGGAAGTGGTCCAATCCGTCGTACTACAGAGATTTTTATGAGCATGGTTCACACAGGTACATATTGCACCCTTCTTTGAGTTGTTCTCTATACTACTTGTCTTATCTGTTTTACACCTATGTTTCGGACTTTCCAGCAAGTCTTCTCTATGACATGTGACCTTTAATTCAATATTTTACTAAACTGCTTTAGACGGTCTTGTTCACTGTTACAGTGGTGCACCGGATACCCAAATTCTATGTTTTTTGTTGCGAATAAGGCAATTCACTCATTCATTCATTCATTTTCGATGGCCCGCTTATCCAATAAGTGGATCGCGGGTATAGGTTGCTAAAGTGGACCCTCCACAATTCTCCGTCAGCGACTCTAACACATCAAGGGCAATCCCCATACGGGTAGATGAGAGATTATGAACTTGATCTAACCTTCTCGTCCTGGGTCTACCTAGAGAACGCCTGCCTGATGGTACAGATTCCATAGCACGTCGTGTGATGCTGGTTGGGGACATGCGTTTAACATGATCAAACCACCGAAGCATGGACGGCTCTTTCTGGAGAAGTAGCTGGTCGACATTGAGTTCTTCACATATTCTGGTGTTTCTACGGGTCGCACCATCAATACAACGGAGGAATCTCATTTCGACAGCAATTCACCCAACCAGTCGTAATCCTGATGATACCTTTAGCATTATTTTTGTACTTGCACCTCAGTCGCTGTGATCTACGTGTTGCGTTCTTATGTTTAGAATTGAAGAAGCTCCGACGATTTCGCCGATTATTCCCTTGAACAGCTTTTATAGTATAACCCAGCCCCAGGTCGATGGTAGGTAACTTATATTATTTTCTGACTGATTATATTCGATTATCAGCAGACATTATTATCTTTGTGGGGACTGAAGTGCATGCACCTCTCAAATTATAACTTTTGCACTCAATTTAAGAATATGAGAATTGTTGTAATATCTTACTGAGGCTACTTAGCAAATTTATCGGCTCAGAACTAGCTGGACTTTCAGTTGGTTTCTCAGTTGTGAGTAAAAGGATAGTTTTTGCTATTTTCCAAGCATCAAGAAAAAACTCAATTTTCAAACAAGAAATGATAAATATTTTACTGCAAATCTTTTGTTGATGACTTTAAATTGAATATCTTCCTCTGAAACCAAAATGACTGATTTAAAGTGAGCCATTTTTCTGTACCTGTAGATCGGTGTTAGGTCTTATCGCCCAAAACCATAAAGCCCAAATTAAAAATGTCATAAAGCGCACAATATTGATAGGCACTTGGTTGCTATAAAATATTCACACAAATTTGGGCGAAGTGACATTGATTTTGGGTGTAATGGCAACAATGACTCCAAGCAGGGGGGTTGCAGGGGGGTTACGAATTAAACTGCAAATTCTTTTTGGGTTATATTCCCATCTTGTTGTTTATTTTTGGGGGTTATGCATTTTTTTGGGCGTTATGACATTTTTTAATTTGGGCTTTATGGTTTTGGGCGAACATCTGTATCACCTAGCTAGATTAACCAAAACGGTTTGGTTATTGATAAAATTTATAGCCACTTTATTTGCGTTTTTAACGTCACAAATCAGGTTTTAACCAAATATTTCAAATAGGGTAATCGCCATTTCTTTTTTATTACCATAATAGAAATATTCCGAAAAGGTAATAAAAACTAACACAAACGAATGGTTGTGAGAAGCTAAGCCTAGGGTAGATTGTACTCTCGCCTGTTGAGCTAAACTATTTATTTATTATAACATTTTGAGATTGAGGTTGGGTCATTAAGATCCTTTACAAGTATCTACTTACACTTCGTAATCCATTTATGTAAGGTTAGGGCAAATTCGTTAAAGTATTTTTGTTTTCCTGTGAAAAAAATCACAATTGAGAAATTAGTGTAGAAAATATAACACCTTAAAATCAAAGTAGAAACTAAGAATAGTTAGGTTTTAGTAAGGCCCATTTGTATGTAAATGGTCCACTACTGGGCGCCAATTCAATCATCAACAAACAATACAACGAAACCGATTGATAAGATCTACACAAAACGACCCAATATGACAATTTGTGTAACAATTGTGGACCGTTTTTTATCTCCCTAACTGTTGAACTGATTTTCGCGCTCTTGATCGCTCTTTCATAATTTTCTATGCCGCGGTATATGCGATTAGACGCACACAAGCACAATCCCCTCCAAATTAGACATTTCAATTTAGGTACTCTGCAATAGTCACTGCTCTTGCGTTTTTCTGCTACCAGAAAACCAGACGAGCCTCTTCTCCACTCCATCTCGCTTATATGAACCCTAGAGCATAATTGAAATGTTAACTCACACCAACACCAGTGGCTTCCACCGTCGCACCACTACCAGCGCAAATCAAAATGGCCGTTAAAAGTAACGGATGTATGGGTACAACACATCGCCATCTTTCACCCATAAATACACATCCACAGTATCTATGTGAACATTTATTCAAATTGTATCTAGATTGTACTCTCGCTCTCTAGATCGCAGCCGCTGCATCGACAGCAACTAGATTGCCGTTGATCCTTGGTCGAGGAACATCTTCGTCGCTGTTGCTCCGTGTGAAATAATCGGTTCAATTCTGTCTGCTCAATTATTAATTTTTACAATATCACCAAGTTAAGTACATATATTTTTCTTATTTTCGTAAACGATACAAAAATGTGTATTAAAATATAGAGAATTGATGTGTGAAAATAATATGACGCCCATTAGTGTTGTGTTTAAAGTTAAAATATCGTTTATTATTTTACACATGTAACGCGAAGCAGAAGAAGCAAAAATACGAATAAATTTCTGAAAAAAAAGAAGAAAACGTGAGTGAAGTGAAAAATGAAATGCAATACAGAGAAGGATAAAATGTAAATTTTCTCGCAACCGAAAGCATACCTACATAAAATTAGTGAAAATTCGAAAATGAAAACAGTGAATTAAAACAAATCGAAAAAAAAAATAAAGTATATTAAATATAGTACTAAAAAAATAACAAATTCACGCATTGCACAGAAAGCGGGTATAGAAGATAAAGAAAGAAAAACAAGAGAAAAAATGGTTGTGCCCACTATGGATACCCTGCCCAGAGTTCCCGACACACATGGAGATGTTGTCGACGAAAAATTATTCTCGGATCTGTACATAAGGACGAGTTGGGTGGATGCACATGTTGCACTCGATCAAATAGATAAAGTAAGAGACAAGTACTATAATTTTTGTTTTTGCTAAGTGTGAAGACGAAGCAATTCGCTGGTAATATCGGCAGATATGAATTTATTTCGAGCCTTTTGCGAGTCCCATCAGTCTGAGAACGCAAGTATTAAGAAGGGACTTATTCAAGGAATAAAAACTTAATGGTTAACCACTGAAGGATTATATAAGCCCACATAAGCTAGTGTCATAAATAGACGAAAATCGACGTTTTGCTAAAGTCTTGATATGTATCCATCGTGATCTAGACATAAAAGTTCAATGTAATCGCACATTGGCTTAAGCTAGATTAATCCCATGCAATCCCGTTATGGTTCGTCTTTAAGTGGACGTAATGTAATTATAATATTAAATAAAAAATTAATTTAGGTACATATTTTATTTAAGAGATTTGACAGCCATCTGTCAGATATGTATAACAAAGTTTCCCAAAGAAACTGTTTTTGCCTTTCTTTTATCCAACTTTTCGCGAACGTATTTTGACAAACATTTTGACAGATTTGACTAATCGTATTTTTGTAAACAAACAAGAGTGTTGGAAAATATTTTTTTATAAATTTTTAGTGTTCAAGAGTTCTGTTTTATGTGTCTGTAATGCACAGTACAATTAAAAGAGTTAATATTGTAAGGATAAAGAAAACATAGACATTTGAACGTCCTTCATATTGATTAAGGATGTTATCTTTTTTCTTAACACATTCTTAAAGTAAAATTTAGTCTCTTCTGTGTTCTAAAATAATGTTGCCTCTGTCAAGCTCTTACCTCACCGGTGTATTGTGGGTATTTCACTATCCTTTATGGATTGAAAATCGAAAAATGCTTCCTATTCTAACCTTGAAGGAAAAGCCTGTCAAGGTCAACCTTAAAGAGACCTGGAATATACACAGCAATTCATTTACAATTCGAACTGAGTAGAAAATATGTGTGCCATAGATTTTCTTAATTTTATTCTAAATTAGCGTAGCTAGACTTCTAAACCGATTGCTCAAAATGTTATTCTTAATTTATGTCTAGGTAGGTGCTACTTTTTGGAATAAAATCAAGTTGAAAATACTTAAAAAAAAAAAAAACAAAGGCTACCTGTTCTTGACATTACTTCTAAACTAAATATATTCATTTAGTCATAAAACTATAAACATGTTTAGGTATAAATACGTGTAATTTCTTCGAAATCTCGTATACGACCTTGGGTCCACAAATGGAAGCAAAATTATCTATGTACATGTACATTCCATTATCTCCATTTAAAGTACCTATTCAAGGTCTTAAAATTATGTTTTACAAATTTGTATTGGAAAAAATGTGTTCCGTATGTCAAAAAACAGATGACAGTTATGGATCGCATAGCAATAAAATTAATGATACATTATTTGTTTATTAAGTATAATATGCTTGTCAAAAATTTAGCATGTGTCCAACTTGTTTGTATTAACAAAATTATTGAAGAGGCAAATCACATTTAACGACATTTCAAAATCATGTTTTAAGTGCGACATAACATTTTGGGCAGTAATTCAGGTTCCATTGAGTTGTTGCTGAACTATTAAGTTGTTGTCTTTTAGGTTAGGTAGATATATATAAAGTGACAAGTGCGCTTTATTTTCAAATATTCAAACGTTAATTTCCTCGGTGACGATCACATTCACTGTCAAAGAATCACTTTCAACCAAATATTTTCGCACCAAATATGGGTCAGAATGGGGTATCTGTCAAAAATGGAACTAACTTTCAAAATATCTCCTCCCATTCATACCAAAATTATCAACTTAAATATTGAATTGTTTATTTTTATTCAAATTATTCCGAATAGTCCACCTTCAGGTTCCAACGATTTTTTTTGTTTCGAAAACTTGTCGCTCAGAAATCACTTCCAACAGTTTTTAATATTTTCCATAATGTGGATTTGGGCTAGATGCGATCAGGCTTAAAATGTAATTGTCGTTCTATCAAAAAACACGTGAAACTCGATGTGGTCATTGTGCAATGTTCTGATTTCAGTTCACAATCTGTCCCGATTGAAATTATCACTTTTTCGAACGTTCATCTGTCTAGAAAATTCGAAATTAATTTAGCACTTCCAAGGAAACTTGAACAAATTATGTACTACTAAATCGAAAAAACTCCGAATTTTCTTTGAACGTAGGTATATTTTTTTCGGAAATTCGAATTAATGATTCGAATATCGTCAGAAGGCTCAAAATTGAATGGTTTGATTAGTTGCTTTTGATGCCGGACGATGCGAATACTTCTTTAAGTTCTTTTTCATACATTAACTTAACATAAATTATCTACATAATATTATACGGAAAGTATTTTTCGGAATTGTCTTGTCATGTTCATTGCATGAAACAAAAACACGTTTTCCATGGCTTTTTTGAAAATGTCATCAAGACTGAGAACAATCTGAAACCAGCGGGAATTGATTGGAAAGGGATTTCGAAAATTCGAACAAGAGCTTCCATTACCCGGGGGATGATTAGCGAAATGTCAAATAAATGTCAAAGTCTATATACAATATACTTACAAACAAATTTAACTATTTGTGCCAGATCTCAATACTACATACTTTTTATATGAATTTTGACGTGCGCTTAACCTGCCACTAATCATCTAGCGGTCAAAGAAACTTGGGCAATTGTTTACCATGCACCAGAAAAGTTGCAATGACCAGCTGAAATGAAACTACATAGGTATATGTACCTACCAATTGCATTTGACAATACCCAGTAACAGTAAAATATCTATGCTCGCTCAACATTGTTGTGTGACAACCACAACACACCGCATGCATCATCATCATCTTTCTCGTCCCGCTCGCCGCCGCCGCGCCGTAGCTAAATTATAATGTTTCAGTATTGAATGTCTTTATATTTCAAATTGAGTCATTAAAGTCGGCGATAAGATGCCCATATAATACACACAGTTCACCATCACCATTTCGGCCAAAAAGGAAACGTACCACCAACAACAACAACGACGACGACAACAATAAAAAACAACCAACAAACGAGTTAACAACTTCATACAGTAAAGCAACATAGCAGAGTGGGTGAGAGCAAAAGTTTGTCAGTTGCAGCAGTGTGTAGTGGGGTGCGGGGCGGGGTGCCCCTGCTCGATTGTATGAATAGACAGCTCCCCAGACCGCGCGCGTACAACAGAGTGACCGACCGAAAACAAAAATAAGGAGAAGAATAATAACACAGAACCGGAATGATAGATGTCCGAGTCGAACGAAGATCATCGCTTATGCCTTGCCATGCCACAGGGAACGAACTGTGTGTAAAGCGGAGATCGCGACTACACTATACACTACCCAATCCACTATATACGATCAACACCACACAGCGACACCGACAACAGAACGACAGAAAAAAAAACACGATTACGACCGCCGACCACCCATGGAGCGAATTGTCATTCCAAACGAGAAAGAATGAGACAGAGTGATTGGGGGGCACACCAGCACCAGGCACCGCACACAACTCCTCGCTGTCATTGTCATTATTATTGTTGTGTGTGGTGGCGGCGCGCGAATTAAAACACTTGTTTCTTACTTTTAAAATTAAACAATATTTATTTGGAACTATGTCCTTTATTATTGAAATACTTTTTACTAATTCTAAAAGGAGCTTAAGGCTACTATGTAGTTACAATAAGACTATCGATAAATTCATCATACAGTCGTATTTATATATTTTTCTTATCTATCTACAAGGAGACCCAAGCGTACAATCGTCTTGCTTGATAATGAAGAAGAGATAATATTCCAACATTGTATACAAACGATATTATCTCTTGTACATATGTTATCATTGTAGCGTTGTGTGCAAGACTGTACTAGAGGCTAAAGATATCATTGAATACAAATAATGTTATCTTTTTTCTCAATATGTTTTGCTATGGATACTTAACTCCCCCCCTTGTTAAACGAAATCGTCCCGATTTTTCGACGCTATTTTTAACATTTCTCTTTCATAAGTTTTGTTATATGCGTCAATCTTTTTTTGTTTTTGACGATCTGTTATACATTGTATAGTTTTTATCATTACGTACGTAAATGCTAGAATAACAATCAGTGTTACAATTGTGTATATAGTTGATAATATCGGTTTTTCTTCAAAAGGAATAATTAGTTTTTTTAAAGTATCTATGTTATCGAATTTGTACATTGTATCTTCTTTAATTATTTGGTCAATGTAAGACTCTGAATTATGATTTCTTAATATAACTTCTTTAATTTGCTTATGCATGTTTTTGTATATTTTATCGTCTAGATTTATAGTATTTTCATAAGTAACTAAGTTTATACCATTAATTGTTTGATTATTTAACTTATGCTTACCGCTTAATAACATAACACCGGATTCAATTTCTAAGTCGTAATCGTATTCTTGTTTAATGTTGCATTTTGAAGTTATATTCTTTAAAAGTGGAATAAGACAATTTTCTTCTTCAAAGTTAATTTCACAAATGTTTTTACTTAGATGATTTTGACAATTTCTTGTTCTTAAATAAGTTTGGTTACATAAGGCAATTGTTTTATCTGTAATGATTTTTCCATGTTTTGAATTTAAAGGTGTTACTTTATACAATTTACATGATTTAATTAGAACTGGATATTTATATATTGTGATGAAGAATTCATCAGTTCTAGCTAAAAATATTTTAGAGTACTCAAGTATATTTATTATGGGTACTTGAATTATTTCATGTTGAATAATATTTTTAATGTCATCTAAGTCTAGGCTTTCTGATAAATATTCATTATTTTTTGCTGCATTAATTGTTCTGGTCAATAATAATAATTGTTCGTACACTTGTTCTATTACTAAATGTTCTTTAAGGCTCTGACCTTCGAATTGTTGCAAAATTTGTTCAAATCTAGAATTTATAGTTTTTTGTTTATTATTGTTTTCTATGAGATTATTTATACTCGTTTCTATGTTAACTAAGTCATAATGGTCAGGATTACCAAACACATATTTGAAAGCTGTTCCTAAAAAGTTAATTGATCTAGTATGCCTAGTATGTTCTTGTAATTGGTCTGCTAAATTCTTAATTTTACTTAACCAAATTTTTTCTTCCTGTGTAGGTTGATATTTACTAGTTACGATATTTACGTAAGGTTGAAATATCGAAGTCAGGTTGGTGGCATGTAACAAATAAGTTTGTTCTTTGAATAAATACACGTCATCTGTTTGCGTAAGTATAAACTTCTTGTTTAGTAACTCAGTTATTTGAACGTTTCCTTGCCCTTCTTGACTCTGTACAATTCCTAGTAATGTTAGGAATATTAATATTTTCCAAATAGACATGCTATGCATTTTTTGTTGAAACTCTTTGCTTGTTTATTTAGATCGGGCCAGTAATATTTCTCTGAGATTTCTTGTATATTGTTACGTAACCCTCGGTGTGCTCTTTCATGAGTTACCCTTACAAGTTTTAGTTGTTCCTCCAAATTTGTCACGTCTTGAAGTTTTCTTGGTGTGAATATAAATCTTACTAGTGGGAATTCTTTTTTTATGTTTTCACCATATTTGTGTATGTTTTCAAATTTCGTATGCAAAGCTACAATCTTTTGGGGTTGTATAACTTCTTTCATCTGCCTTAGTAAAGAGTCTTTGTCCTTAAACTTTATTATGAGTCTTATTTTGTTACCAAAATAGATTTGTGTTTCGATATTATTTGTTATATCTTCAATAAGTTCGAACTGTGCAGTGTATGCATTAAAAGGCTGATTCACAGTTTTTATTATATCATTAGAAGAACTTTCAGCTGAATGTGCTGTTTCTATGGTAGACGTATTTATGCGTTGACGTGATAATGCGTCAGCTACAAGATTTAGGTTTCCTGGTTTATAAACTAATTTTGCTCCAAAGTCTTCAATGATTCCCTTCCAACGTTTCAGCTTTGTGTTGGGATTTTTTTCTGATACAGAATATATAAGGCTCTGGTGATCGGTATATATGGTTAAGTCTGCTATACCATATATGTAGTTTCTGAGTTTTTGTAAGGACCATATGATCGCTAATAGCTCTTTCTCGTTTGTGCTATAGTTCTCTTCTGTCTTACTCAGTGTTCTTGACAAGAAGTGTATAGGTTGCTTATTCTGACTTAGTACGGCTCCAATAGCTATGTTGGATGCATCAGTAGTAAGCTCGAATGGTTTACTATAATCCGGTTGAAAAAGTTCGACTTGTTCTTTCAAATAATTTTTTAAAATTCTAATCGCTTCTAATGCTGAATCATTCAGATTTAACTTAATATTTTTACTTTGTTTTTTGTTTACTTTACCGTTATCTCCTCGTAAATATAATGTCAGGGGCTTGGCTATGCTTGCGTATCCCTTTATAAACTTACGATAGTAACCTGTAAGACCTAAAAATCCTCTCAAATCCTTTACCGTTTGTGGGACTGGAAAATTTTCTATAGCTGCTATTTTCTCAGGGTTCGTAGTGATTCTACCATGTCTGATTATGTGACCTAAGTATTCTACTTCTTCTTGAAAAAACTTACTTTTCTCATCAGATATTTTTAATGTGGCTTTATTGAGTACGTCGAATACTTGACTTATGTGCTGTATATGTTCTTCCTCAGATGAAGAATATATCAATACGTCATCAATGTAAACGTGTACGAATTTACCTACAAAGTCTCTCAAAATGTCGTCCACGCATCTCTGAAATATGCTTGGTGCATTTTTGAGCCCGAAAGGCATTCGTTTAAATTGATATTTTGCGCCATTTATAGCAAAAGCTGTTTTTTCTTTATCATCTGTTTTGATTTTAATTTGGTGGAAACCTGACTCCAAATCTAACGTTGTAAAGTACTTGGCTTTACCTAAATTTTGAATTGTCATGTTGACATCCGGAATGGGGTATCTGTCTGTTACAGTGTGAGCGTTAAGTTTTTGGAAATCAACAACCATGCGCCGTTTTGGTTTTCCTTTTTCGTCCAAACCTTTTTTAGGTACTGTCCATATGGGACTGTTATAAGGACTATGGCTTTTTTCTATTATATCGTCATGTAAGAGTTTCTGTATTTCTTTGTTTACGAATTCGTTATCTGCTATGGGATATGGATATTGTTTAACATAAACCGGATTATCATTGGTCGTCCTAATGCTTGCTTCTATAGTATCTGTAAAGGGTAACGGTCCTATGCTGTTATTAATCTTCATCAGTCTATCTATGTCTGCTTTATAAATATTATTTTCCCCAATTATGTAATTAATTTTCTGAATAGATTCGACACTGCTTATGGTAGTTAGAGTCATATTACTGAAATTTATTTCCGCGTTTAGAACTTTAAGTCCTTCATATCCTAATATCATATCAAAAGACTGAATATCCTCTAATTCAAAAAATGTTATATTTTTCTTTAATATCCTAACTACTTTCTTTGTATCTACCATAGAATAACCATGCATTGTTTTTATTTTTATAGGTTTAATTTTAATTTTTTCGCTAGAATCGCATTTTCTATTAATGTAATTATGGGTTGCACCAGTATCAATAAGAATTTTGTAAATTTTCTTATGAATAGTACTAGTTAAATTTAAGCAGGGCAACCCGTCTACTAGTTTAAATGATCTATTCTTATGTTATTATTTACCATACATTCCGTTTCATCTGCTTCTGCATATGTACTGCTGACATCGTCTCTGCGTTGTTGTCGGGAGTTATTTACTCTCTGCTGCTTGAAGTTCTGCTGATAAGATCGTTGCGGTCTGTTGTGTGTGTTGAAACTCCCGCTGTGTTCACGTTTCGCTGGTGGATTATATACATCGGGTTTGCATTGATTCCAATTTTGTCGCTGTGCATGTACAATTTGTCTCGAGTTTATCTCCATCGGCTGTGGTCCTTGATTGTGTTGCTGCATATTATCGTATTGCTTCTGGGGTTGATAATTCGTTGTTTGGCTCGAATAATTTGGTCTTCTTTCGTTTCTGCGTTCATGTGGCATATTTTTGTGGTGCTTATCTTGAGTGAGATGTAAATGCCTGTGCACATTATCATGTTCTATTCTGCGAGCAATTGCGAATGCGTGTTCTAGATCATTTATTGTAGCTGAATATAATGATCCTCTTGTAAAGTTGTCACTCATACCATCAATGAATATACGAACTGCGTCGTCGTTAGCATTTTTAATTAGTCTGTCGATTATATTCGGCGGATCACCTGACATAGTGATTTTTGATATTATTAAATTGAGATTTTTATTTATCTCGTCGTGGTATTCAGACAGTGTGCTTCTTTTTTGCGTGATGGCTTTCATCATGTCTTGTAGCACGTATAGAGGTTCTTGATTAGAGTACGTATAATCTAATCTGTTACGTATCGCCTCAAAATTAAAAATTGTGTTATAATTAGTTAACACATTCGCGGCTGCACCCTGTATTTTACTTTTCACTATAGTCAATGCTGCTGCGTACTTACTGTGTGTTTTGAAGTTTTTAATGCTGTCCATTAATCTGGATGCTTCTTCGCGCCACGACCGATAATTTGATTGATCGCCGTTGAAAATAGGTAGGCTTTTAAATGCGTCTAACTGTATTTCACTACCATCTGTATATGTGGTTCTTATTTCCTCTAGCACAGGTATGTTTGGTACTATGCCTAATCCAGATTTTACTTCATTTAGTTTTGTTTCTAAATTAGTGTTTATTTGATTTTGGTTAGTTATTATTGCTGCTAACCTTGCATTCTCTGTGCGTGTGTGCTCTAGGGTTTGTGTTACTGTGTTGCACCTGGTTTCTAAAGCTTCTAATCTTGCCATTAATACTGCGAGTTGTTCCATTTTGAACTCGTGTCTGTTGTCGTCGAATTTGTGTGTTTTTTTCCTCCACATATACACTTTCACTGAATTGCTTTGCTGCTTCGTATGAAGAAGCTATATTTGTACCTGCTATGCTAGGTAATTCTTGTAACCGGTAACGCGAGTGTTCTGTTTATACTAGATTTCACTACTTGTTCCCGAGGTCCGCTCGATTGAAGTTAAAAAGTATATTTAACCTCCTGGCAGGATCGCCAATTAAAACACTTGTTTCTTACTTTTAAAATTAAACAATATTTATTTGGAACTATGTCCTTTATTATTGAAATACTTTTTACTAATTCTAAAAGGAGCTTAAGGCTACTATGTAGTTACAATAAGACTATCGATAAATTCATCATACAGTCGTATTTATATATTTTTCTTATCTATCTACAAGGAGACCCAAGCGTACAATCGTCTTGCTTGATAATGAAGAAGAGATAATATTCCAACATTGTATACAAACGATATTATCTCTTGTACATATGTTATCATTGTAGCGTTGTGTGCAAGACTGTACTAGAGGCTAAAGATATCATTGAATACAAATAATGTTATCTTTTTTCTCAATATGTTTTGCTATGGATACTTAACTCGCGCGATTTCCACGATCTCTCGCGCGCGTATACCCAACAAACGCATTACAATTTACAATGCGCTTCAAAGAAATGTACTGCGGCTGGGGGTCGCCCCATTTTTGGGGCAGCTATAAATACCCGCAAATAGATCAGAGTAGGGAAATCCATGTCCAACGCGCGCGTTTGCTTATCTTTTCAACAGTAATGCTCACATGTGTGGGATGTGGTTAGGATTGTGGGTGGCGTGACGAGAGATTTATTGGACATTTTTTTTTCTAGTATTGTTGATTTTGGGATGGATGGGAATACGAAATACGAGTAAGTTCATTCATTGAGCTGTCAGCTTGGAATGGAATGGTGAACAGGTTATTGGAGTGTGAGAGGGTGGAGAGTGGACTAGAAAATAAACACATTACTGAAGGACGGGGATCCCGATCACTATTTAGTTTAGGTTTTAGCACTCGAGCGCTAACATCCAGCACAATGGATAATCTATGTAAGCTTGTGTACGGTAAATTGTCTTAAGCGGTCGGAACGAAAAGTATTAGATGCGCTATTTTTGGGCCGTTAAATGGATTTGTTGGCGGTAGATATGTTTTTTTTTTAAGCTAGCCGTAGCTAACAATTTGTATAGAGATTTCGAAAGGGACTTCGAAAACGATCAGATTAGTTATATTAAAAATATGGCCATGTTATATTTTTGAGACGTTAAATGTTTTTTTTATTAGGAATAATTCGAATGAATCATTTTCGAAAATTCGAATAAGAACTTCGAAACATTGTAAAAATTGTAGAAGATTAGAAATTCTTGTGTGGATTGAGATGGCACTGTGACCTATGTGACCTATTGTAGCCGACCTCATTAGGTAGCCGATGTTGAAGTAGGATTTCTCTTCCCTATTCACAACGTACTGAAAACTGAGATTTCGACAAGATGCTTACAAAACTCGTTAAAAGCGGACGAAAAGCAGTTTCGAATAGTATTGACTTTTGGACTGAAAGAGAGAGTTCCCGGTGCTAATATAATATGACTCCTCTGCCTTGCAAATCGTTAGCAAGAATTATTTAAAATTGCATAAGTTAACCTCTCAATAACACACGGTTAAATGAGAATCTTGTAAACATTACTATTTGTCAAACTGATAACACCGCCTGCGACTTCGCCCGAAATTCAGATTCTAATATCAGATGGAAACAAACAGAGTCGAAACAAATATTTGCTGTCGAACAAAGAATGACATTGTAAAGACTAGACTGCTTTCCGCATCGTACACTTATCAATGTTTGACAAATAGCACCAGACGATGCCTTTTTTTAAACACACAAAAGTGATATGTACGTTCTTATCAGTGAAATGACATAATGCGGCGTTAAATTGTATTTTTCCTTTTAAGTTCAAGTGGTTATTTGCCTACATCACTCGATGGTTCTTTTGTTAGAGAAGAGATTTTTCACTAGCGCGGCCGGCGGAAGAAAAATTGTTATCTTAATGAGAGTTAATTGGGCAAGATACAAGTTGAAGATAAGATGAGAGCTTAAACTCTGTTTACAGTTAGATCTTGTCTTAGAATTATGACCAAATGAACTGCATTCTCAGAAAATGATTAGATTGAGTGCCTAATTGGAAAGCCAAGTGCTGGGTTCAATATTTACTAGAAAGTTGGTATTGTGCGAGCTAAGGGGATGTACCTATACCTAGTTAGTTATACTGAGCAAAAGGCCAATGTTCATTGGAATTGAGAATTGATGATGAGTTTGCTTTGGGAAGATGATAATCTGTTGATTGTTGGTGGCAGTCACGAGTACGCGCTCAAATCAGTGAGTTCACAGAGTTTGAATATTTGCCATTAAATTGAATTTGAATACCATAGCATGTAATAGTTCTTTAACGATCTGCCACGGGGTATTGAATCCGTGATGGAATATACAATACAAAGTAGCCGATATCTGTTGTTCGTGTCTAAAGGAAGTTTTCTTACCTATATCTACCTATTTTTATGATTGAAATATGTCTCGCTCATCCATCGCACATCAAATGTAAAAATTGTTTGAAAAAAAAATCCATATATGTAGGCCTCCCGTTAAGACCCTAAAGCCTTCTTTTTTCAGCTTTACTGAACTTTTGGCTTGGCTACAGCTACAGCTAGGCCTTTGAATCTTTGATTTTGCCCTTGGATATAGTTCATTATTGGTATTGTTATAAATTTTGCCATCAACAAATTATTATGTATTGGCATCACTTATGATATGAGAGACTTTATTAAACATTCTTAAACAAGCTTTGAACCGATCGAATACCATCTTAGGGCCGTAAGAGCTACTTGATTGTCCAAAAGAATGTTATTGATACGGGCACCATTAGTGCGTCTTCGTTGGACATACATACATATATGCAATGCTCCTGTTATATCAATATATGCTAAGCAATGTAGCTTGTTAAGTTGGTTTTGGTTGGTGCAGCGAAATCATTATGGCCAAAATTGTACTAATTGTTAATTTTTGGTTTAAGCCTCAGATTTTGCCATAGAGGATTTGGCACGTTCTTTTGTACGTTCTTAAGTGACTTTATTAAATTGAGAATTCCAGTTTAGTCTCTGATGGTCTACAAGTTTATTTACCTACGTACTAAGCCCTTACATCTGTACTCTTCTACCACTCTCCCCGCGGTACTGTCATTAGGTAGTATTACTTCGTGGGGCTGGTTAGCAACTCATACTAAGTAATCCGAGACTTCCGCTTTGGGCCTTCTTAGCCTTTCAAGTCTTAACAGCTTATCCTGCTTGTTATACACTAGGGACTTGGTAAATTCGACAATCAATCCTGGGTAATGACTCCTTAGAGACCGGTTTGGTTTCCAACCCCAGAAATTTGCATATTTGGTTTGCATCTTTCTGTTGGTTATCAAGACAGTCTCGGTCTTGTATGGTCAGTGAGTTCTAGGCCACCGCCTGCTACATCCGTGCGGTCTCTATCTCGTGGATGTGTTTGGCAACAGTATCCAGAACGGTGTAGTCAGCAAAGGCGATCACCTTAGCTTCTTGTGTGTTATTGCTTGTGACCCGAGAGGCGTTGGTTCGAGCCCCGGCGGGGGACAGCAATACTCTGCCACCGACCATAAAGAGAAACGAATAATATCACAGTTTCTCCCCCACTACACCAAAAAAAGGGGTTTATGCTTGGTGGTACAATGGACCGAGATTCGTCTGAGTGCTCCAGAATTTGGAATCCCCTTTAAAACATAAAAAAAAATAGCTTGTTGTGGCAGCGTTAGTCACAGGTCTCCAATTCCATCATGTATTATGTTCCACAGGATTATTCCCATTTTCAGTAGGTCTAGGTAGGTATATATCAAACATTATGTATTAGCCGATACGAAGATGGTTCTTCTGGGGGATCATGACGTAATCTCAAATGACAAAAATCTCGAAAAGTTTTTTTTAATCTCGAATGTACAAAAATCTCGAAAGACTATACCTATCTCGAAAATAAAAAGTAAATTCGAAATTTTTTTTTTTTGCACCCATCCCATAGCCAGACGGTAAATCCAAGCAGGGGGGTTGCATACGCATCTCGCTTTTTAACACCATTTTTAATATTAATTCGAGGTTTTTGTTATTCGAGATCAGTGTTGCCACTAAAAAAAAAGTGAATCCTGTCAAATCTGACCGAATGACCGGATTTTAATTTTTTAAATCCGGTGAAAAAATCCGGTCAATGATAATTTTTGACCTGAAACCCGGTCAAAAATAGAAAATACCTATACCTACCTATACAATTTACGAATTTGTATGTTCACCTGCATTATCGATGTTTAGAAAACGTTTTTATAATATGTGAATCTTGAGTTTGTGAACCTGGGGCCAGATTATGTAAGACGGAAACGACCGAACACTATCGTTTCGATAATAGCAGTCTCTGTCTATTGCTACAGATATGATAGAGACAGGTTTAGGGAAAACGAAAGCGGTTTGCGTTTCGTTTTTTACAGAATCCCACCCCTGTTTTTTATTTCGTTTGTTTAAAATTTACTGAAACTAATTTTTCATTATTTCTATATGACATGTTTTAAGTTCTGAAATACATTTTTAGTGCATGGCCATACACGCCTTCCAATGAACATCGTGTCCAGCGACACAAATAGATTTTGAGTGAGTAAAGGAGAACGGTAGATATCTTCATTTGATATTTGCGTTGATAAGAGTGAGGACGTCAAAAACGGGCGTCCGCTTCGGCTTAACTATAGAATTTGTTTGTGTTTTCAATTTCACTATTATTTTGCCTGCCAAATTTTATGTCATTGCAATGACGCCTGAGTGTAGCCAAATCGTTAATGGATGTACTACGGCCGTGTGTCAATTGGGCTAAATAATTATTCTCGGATAATTTTCTGACACTTGAAAAGAGTAGTTCACCAAACTCCAATCTAATTGAAATTCATTGTTTAATTTCCTCTTAAACAGTCTAGCAAAAGAAAACGTCAAAAAGTTAGCCTATAAGATAATTTATTATCCTGCTCCCGGAGCAGAATTCCATGCGTTATGTTGTAGTCCCATTATTCGCATTAAATTGGTTTCTGTTTGAACTTGGGAGCATGTTCGTAATGTATGGCAAAGTTTTTTTCAAATTATAGATTTCTATCTCTATTTATAGTCAGTAGGACAATTTTATTTTTCCAGTCAAAAAAGAGATTTCCGGTTAAAAACATTTTTCGTTCCGGTCAAAAAACGGTTAGGTAGGCCGGATTTCAAAATTTTCTCCGGTCAGAGTAAAGAGATTTCGGTCAGATATGACCGGAATCCGGTCAGAATGGCATCACTGTTCGAGATTATGCTTTCCAGATTTTTTTTTTGGAGATTTTTTTTTCGAGATTTTTGCTTTCGAGATTTTTTTTTCGAGATATCGTAGTAAACCCTTCTTCTGGTAGCAAAGCCAGCTGTTGGAGTTTCCAATAATTAGGTAAGAGGAGGGGTCCTCAAGCCCTTCGTTTCGTAGTTCCTCTTCCTCTAGTCAATTATCCCTCTGAATAGATTGAAGTCAATGAGAAAATATAAAACTTGTTAGTAAAATCGTTCTAGAGATACATACATACCACTTTCCTTGTTGAGGCGTTCAAAAAACTTCAAATCACTTAATTTACTGGTGACTAACCAGCGCTTAAGAATGTGAACGATTACGTACAATGTGAGCGAGATTGCTGTCACGTTGCCCTAGCTGTCCGAACATCACGTTTTTCAGCGGAAATTCGAAAGAACTCCATGATGAACAGGTCCCACTAACTTTCAAGTATGTAATGTACCTACATACGTACCTATTTCTTCAACAGAATCCGATCGATTTTACTCAGCTGTCGTCTCGATACCATGATTATGTGTGTGTGTACCTATCTGACCGTCTCTCTGTTTGAATTTCAAATGTCCCTGTACGTATGTACATAACGTAACCCAACTAACAATGCACGCTTGTTTTGACCTTGATTTATATTCGAATAAAAATGGAAGTGTATGCAAAAAGAATTTGTAAACATACACTCCGAACAAGATACGAAACAATTTTTTTCCGACATAACAAAAAATCGTAAAAGAAGAAATCTCGGCGCTCGTTATCGCTGTCATCATCATTGTCGCATTCGTTTCGTAGTCGACGTCGTCGTGTCGTCGTTGTGATTGTCTCCCACATTGATAAACATCAAAAGCACAGACAAGACAGACAGACACGCTGCGCATTCAACCCGCATAATACGAGTATGTTGGTGGAATTTACTTCGATCTTCGTAAGTACGTGCATAGAATACTCATTCAATTGCAATTAGAAGCAGAATAGCAAAACAAAGCATACGATAAAAGAAGGAAATATACAAAGATGCGAGGCATACTTTTAAAGTACCATATCCGGTTTCCGGTTTCTCACATCATTTACCGCCCGCTGCCGCCACAATACATTTATCAGAATAACCGCCCGCAAATTGATCAAATAATTACCATCGTCGTCAACACGTGAACATCTTGCTACCGATGCGATGCGATGATGATGATTTTGTTTGCGGTCTTGAAGAGGGTTCTCCTTTTTTTTCTTAAGCCGAACCCACATCACAGTCGAGCTCGATACCAGTGACCAAAACGAAGAGGAGTGGGCATTATAAAAGAAACGGTTTTCGCCTGAACGAAATGAAGTTATTATTGTTATTACCATTTTCATTCTTCTCTTCTTCGTTTGTCTACCTTTTCAGTCGATCCTCTATCTTTTGACATAAATAAAGATATCTGTATAAAAAAAAAAAAAAAAACACAAAAACTTACCGGAAAGCCAGAGATGAAGACGACCCCGAAGCCTGTAATAAAGAAATGAAATTCGTTAAGGCAACGATGAGCACAAAAGAAAAAGAAGGAAAAACAAGTTGAATATTTGTGGTGGGTAGAAACAGATCTGTAGGCAGAGAGAAACATAAAAACGAGGCATTGCGGCAGAAAAAGAACAATTTCATTGAACGCAAGTGATCTACATAAAAATTCACTATTCGCGGTGTAGATCTAGTACTATTTGAAGAGATGCTACGAGTATACTACCAAGGCACCAACTTTGACGTTGCAAAAAAAAAAACTGAAGATAAAAACAAGCGAGGAATGTATTAAGGCGACCGACGACGTTAACAACTCAATCTGTGCAGTTTCTGTAGCTGAACTTTAAAGGAGAGTCATTCAGATGAGGGCACTGGAAGGAAGCCACTTCTTGGAGGTAAATGTAGGAGTTTAATGGCATGACATTAAAGTAGGTACGTTAATGGCTCTTTCGCACGTGATTTCCTTCATAGGTTTAGGAATTTTTGAGAGGTGATTCTTCGAGTTGTGAGACTTTGTTTTGCACAAACTCTGTCAGTATACCTGTTCTTGCACTTGAGAGATGGCGATTCACAAAGGATTAGTTATGTAAATGCATTTTTGCTGAAAAATGAAGCAGATTTGTATATTTATTAATGTTGTATATGTAAGAGCTTTAGCTCACTCATCATGTCAGAATTAGTTTTAGTTTAGTATAGATTAGAACGTCAGATCGGTACAGCGCGGCAGTGTTAATTATTGTGTTATTGTATAGTGTAAATAAAGTATAGTCGAGTTTTTCCTTATTTATTCCTGACTCTAAAAAGTCTTTGTTTCATTTCGCGTCAACATATTTCATACATTCCATAAAATACAGTTTGGTTAGTTGGTTTTAGGCATGATGGAATAAGTATAAGGTGGTCTCGTCGGCAAAAAGTAGTCCCTTAACGACACGTTTTTCTCTTTATTCAGCGTAGTAAGTGTACGTTAACGAAGCGTTAAGGGACCAAAAAACGAACGAGTCGGCAGCCGACGAGACCACCTTATACTTATTCCATCATGGTTTTAGGTATGGTCCTCGAGGTGCACTTAGACTAAAATAGGTCCATTGCGTTGCAATGAAGGTACTAGATTTTACTTTTCACGATAGCCATAGAGGGCGTGCAAGCATCTAGTTTAGTAAGTGTGACAGCTCTATATCTTCATGTTGCTGATGTGTTTTCATTGGACAGTTTTCTCAGTTGACGTCTATGTTCGTAACACCGACAAATCAAGTCAAGAATTTCTCGATTTACTACTAAGTTGACGTCTATTTATGTCAACATGTGTCTGAAGAACTCAGTTTTGACATTTCTATTGGGTAACCGGAGAGATCGGAGTTCGCAAAACTTACATTGCGCTACATGCAATTTTACGACATAATCGCTCATCCGTTGGCTCAGTGCTGGATTACTGAGCGAGGGGCCTCAGCCTTAGATGCGAACATCTGACAAAATTCAGCGAGTATAAATGTCCTGAGAAAGCTTCCTAATTCAGCCGTTCGTTCTCAGAATAAAATTGTAGGTCCCTTACATTCGTCCCAAAAATAAAGACTCGCACACAAAATGGTTGTGATTGCGAAAAGCTATAAGCTTACGGCGGCTATAGGGACCTCTTGTGCCAAATATTTATTTATTTATTTAATCGTCCATCCGAGCCAGTGGTTCCAAAAACCATGGGCCGTTTTCGCATCACGCACGCTTTAGTTTATAGTTAATAATATGCATCCATAATATGCAAGCACCTAGAGACGCAGAATCCTCCTATTGCTTAATGGTTGCGTGGACGCTTATTAGATTATTGGTAACGATTTCAGCCTTAATGTGGATTATCGCGAGATGTTCACTAACGTTCAAGTTCAAGACGTGAAAGTTCAAGATTTCTTGTCAAAGTCTGCCTCGTATGACAAATCCATATCCGGAAATAAGCCCTGTCTCGGCTCTCTATAGACGTCACTTTTGATCACGTTTAGGGTCCACAAGAGGAAACATTTCTAGCTCCTCGAAAATCTCCAAGATACTACGCGCCCATCTATTGGCAACTCCGAGGTGAGAGAAGAAGTTGATATAGTGAGGGGCTAGAGTGAGATCGCTTGGTGTTCTCATATTATAATCCCATCAAAATCACAACCCCTTGAGGGTCTGTCGGATTGACAATGATTACAATTTCCTAATCAGTCTTAAACGTATACACATTGCCCTCTGATGACGTGATGAATCCCGATTTCGAATGACTTTGAATGAATAAACGTCAAAATCAAATCCCCTCCTGACCTTAGTGTTACCTTCTTTAAGTAGATCTCCCCTCTTTTCCAGAAAACAAAATCACCACAGTATCCTTTTTCTTGATTCATCTATACAACAGTAGCAAGGTACTCTCTTTTTTTGACAGGTCCGATCCACAAAAACACAACAACTACTTGATGAGGATCATAATAATGATGTTGATGGCCCGTAAGACCATCATGTAGGTAGTTACTGCTGCTACCATGCTACTCAAGTCGATTGCTCCCCTTTTATGCCTTTTAGCCTGAGCATGAAAAGGCTAACAAGAATGGTATGCATCTCTTTCGCACTTTGTTCCTTTTATCGGTTCGTTGTTTTCAATTTTCTGTTTTCATTTTCCTTTTTTTTTTTTTTTTTTTTTGGTATTATGTATGTTGTATCTTCCTCCGCAGGGACCATTATCATCATTATATCCCATATGCTGTTACAGCATACACTCATGTGTATAACGCTATAGCGCAGAGGAAGAACAACAGCAGCTGCAACTCTCAGCAGAATCAATATCTTTGAACGGATTTTCAATGTTGGTGGTCGGTTTAGGTCGGTCACACTCACCATCACCATAAAAAAAAGAACAACAACTTCATTGCGCCGTTTCTTCGTCGCTTCACTGTATGTGTTATTTCCTACTTTGATTACATTCCGAAATTCGAAAATAGAGACAGCGCTTCATTCTGACAGCGTCTTTTAATTATGTACGGCTGTCATTAATGTCAACATTGCATTTGACGTAATTTATCATTTAAATGCTATACGTAATATGTATTTTTTTTTCTCTGTATTTTGTCCGTGAATCCATTATATTCTAATTAGGTAGTATGTGAATAAAATATGTGAAAACTTAGGCGATCGTAAATATTTGGAATTTCATTTTTATGGCGGTTGTTGCCGCCTGTAGAGAAGCGCGGCAGATGTCAGACGCGCTCAGTAGAAACGAAGACGACCGCAACTACTGGGGTGGTCCACATCCATTTGGCAGTTGTTCGTGATTATGTTTCCCATAGGCAAAGATCGCATCGTGTGCGATAAAACTGCCAGTCATAGACCGACCATATGTATGCCAGACATAAAACATTTGCCATTTGGCATTTATTGGCACATTTAGCGCGTTCGCTAAATATTTTGACTAATGTGTGTGGGGGGCCGTTCCCTATTGTCATTATGTACATATGTGCGTTAGTAGGTTATAAATAAAAAAAAAAAAAAAAAAGATTTCCTTAAGCATTTCTAAAAAAAGATCGATATAACAGTGCGCGCGGCGGGGAATGGCAGGAACTTATCCGAAAACGAAGAATGAATGAATACAATTCAGTCTTGATGGCTGTGTCTCCTGGGTGGTCTGTTGTTGTTGTTGTTGTTGATTATAGGTTCAATCAAAATCGCATGAGGGCACCAGCACCACCCAAGAAGATGGCTATCAATTTAAATGTCATGCGTTGAGTGGAGTTGAAGTAGGTAGGTAGGAGGCCGATTTTATTATTACTTTTGTGTTGTTGTACGTTCCTCGGTAATCAATAGTAACTGTCATTTGATTGGCTTTTATATGTTTACTTTGCATGGGATTCAAGGAATTTGTCTTGCTGTTGGGCCAAGCCGAACGTTGCGTTGTATTAATTGATTTTCGGAGAAATGGAAATGTTATTTTTTTTTGTTGCGCCCAATTAAAATGGCTATGACTTAATTTTTGAAACCTTGGTAGCATTATAAAAAAAAATCATTATTTGGCGGTTAAAATAACGTTTTATGCAACAAATTTTTTGAATTTAAAGTATCGAGCGAATATCTAGTTATTGTTATGTACCTCTATAGTCGTAGTCACACCCTACAAGGCCCCGGAGTTTTATCGGCTTCTTCCCAATTTTCCGTGTGCCATCAATCAATGGCATGCCTTAATCTATGTTTTGATTGTTTAAAAAAACGTCAAATATTTGACACTTTATTTGTGAAAGGTATCAAACAGTTTGGCCCTTATATTTTTCTTGAGGGCGTTCAATAATATAGTTTAGTAAGTGTGACAGCTCTATATCTTCCTGTTGCTGAGTTTTGATTGGGCTAGACTGGCTATGTGAACAGTTTTATTTTTATCAGTTGACGTCTATGTCCGTAACACCGACAAATCAAGTTAAGAATTTCTCGACTTAGAGTTAGATTTCGCTTTCAGGTAAATTTGAAGCCAGTCAATTCAAGTCGACTTACGATGACTAGATTCTTGAATGCGACCATTGATTACAATGCGCTGTCTCTTTAACGTCTACCGGTAGGTGGGGTAGTGGAACGGTGTAATATTATTGAGGCCAGAGTGTTAGATCCGTTAAAAATGCAAATGCAATTTTTGCGTTGCTGAATGTGTCACTTCTTGTGAAATAGGTACCTATTTGGCAGTTATTTTGTGAAAATAAGTAGTATAGAATGTTATTAAAAAAATCAGTTTAATTATGTTTCTATTAATTCTGAAATTTCACAAATTTACAAAACCGAAAAGTAGATATGTATGATATGCTAGATAGAGAGCTTGTTTGTGTCTGAATTTTTTTGGAAACTTAGTGCGGAGACATTCATACAATCATGTCAAAAAGAAGGAGTGCGCGGGCCATTTTAGTCTTAATTCTGGTGAAGGCAAACAAAAACCCCCATTTATTTGGCTTAATACAAGCAGTAACAATGACTTAAAGCTACTGGAACCTATAACTAGAACTTAAAGCCGAGGATGCTTAGGGAGATCGATTTTTAGGGAGGTAGTGGTTTGGTTGAAGTCGAAAACAGTGAGGTTTTAAGTTAACCTTTCGAAGCATACGAGCTATTGTTTCGTTTCGGTGCGGTGGGTTGCGAGGGTTAGTGTTAAAGCAGATAGAGTAGAGACGCGCAATCAACGGAGCCTCAGATTTCTTGTTGAACCGTTTGCAATATTCAACGCGATCTTCATTTTCTTTTTCGAACAGTGTGGGGGTCAACCGGGTGGTTACTAGTAGGTAAGCATTTGCTATCTCAATAAAATTGTACATGGAAAATAATACAAATCTCTTTTTGAAAGGTTCTTTCATCTTTCGTAAGCTGGGACGAGCGTTGCCTAATCGAACCCGTTGCCTCCTGGAACGTCTTGTTGAAATTTTCCCTATGATTGAAACCCCCTTTTCTGAAGAAAGCGAACCTACAAATGTATTTATCAGCGCTCCGAGATAATTGAAGATAAGTGTTACTTCTACAATAATTGTTTTAAGCTGCAATCCTCTGAAGAAAGCGAGTCCCCGGATTTTTCGGTCGATATCCAAAGAAGTTTTGGAAAATTAATGTCCTCGCGATTTTATCAACTGAACTTAACGATGATGGGCATTATGGTTGTCTGTCTTGTAGAGCGCGTAGATATGTGTCGCATTTCGAGCAATAATTTTGTTAAGTTCTTCGGAATATGTATGGTTCAAACGTTTAAACTCAATGAAACTGTTTGCTCGGCAAGTGTTTTAAAAAGGAAATTGGCAAATAAGCCCAACCCTTTTGCCCTAGAAAGCTGGAATTTTGCACAGAGGTTCCCTTTAAAATGTATACAAGCAATAAGGAAGAGGTAAAATAGAGGGTCAAAGTTTGTATCGGAAAATTTGTATTTTTTTATCTGATTGTGTTCAAACTAACTGGGTTTATGTAGGTACTCTACCTCGCTACGTATTTTTAGATAACTGATCTACTAACTCCTCCTCAGGTACTTCCATAGGAAGATTTCCTTCGTGATATATTTAAATATAAAAGACTCTTTGTACAAAGAACGATCGAAGACGCGGGGATAATTAATTAATTCCAATGATATATACCCGCATAACATACGATAGAAGCAGGATATTTGCAAACGACAAAAAATAAAAAATAAAGTGACCTTCTAGGAAGGAAGAAGCCAGGAGCTCAGATGATGGAATCTTTATGTAATCAACTCGGGAATTAAATTACTATATTATTTCTTGGTAAATTTCACAGTCAGCTAAATATACGGATCTTATTATTTTTCCTTCACAACTCTGTTTGAAACCCCAGCTCACCCGACCATCCTTGTGCACGGTTGCATTTTTATACCCACACCTGACTTCACTCATCTAATTCACAAAGGCTTTGCGCAAGATGGTAGACAATACGACAATATCTTATCTAATTGAGTAATAACTCGTATCACTTCCAAAACTCTGCATCTATTCACAGCAAAGTGACACGTTTTTCCCATGAAAATTGAAACGTCAAATTAATGTCAACGTATTATCTACGATATCTCATTCGAATATAAATTCCAAACATGAATTCGACACACAATTATCATCTACCTGCAATTGAGCTGTGGACAAATTCAATTCAAGACCAGGTACAACTACATCCTACAACCTCTTTTTCGTCACGGTAAATTTAGATTTAAAAACCTTTGCGAAAAACGATCTTGTAGATGTGTGTATACTGTATAGCGTATAAACCCTTGTCGTGTCGCCTAATGCATCACTCTCGCTATGAAGTGTTAACAACCACGAAATCTCCTGATGTCTTAATAACAAAGACCCACCCGACAGATTTTCGGAAGAACAAAACCCAAAAGAAAGGTATATTCTCGAGAAACCAACAAAAAAGTGACAGAAGACCGATGATGATGATCACTACAACGAGCATGAAAGATGACGACAACGACCTACCTGGTGATCCGAAAACAATGCTCGGATCGGTCCTCCTCCTGCTCCGTGCCAGGCCTATAATTTCGGATTTGTGGAAACACACCAGGAAAGATTAAAACAAATTCTAAGAAGCAAGATGTAACAAAAAAATAAAGAAAAACGATCACAAAAGCAAAGAGGAAGACGATCGACAGCAACAACAACAACAACATCCGAGAGTAAAAGGTTCGCGCAGCATTCAGCATTTCAAACGAAACTCTCGAACAAAAGCGAATAGTGCGCTATTTCGGTATATGGAGGACGACAAGAGTCGTCGGTCGTCTTCGCCGTCGTCATCGCCGTACTACCTTTAAGTAGATTCTGATGTTTGTCCGAGCTGCGGGCGTTTCCTACATATACATCCGCATAATACTTTATATTTCATATAAATCGGCAACAATTACAGCAACAACGTTGGTCCTACCGCCCGGTCGCGTCGCCCTCCTGCTGTGAAAAGTATGCTGGTTGATGGCTTAATTATCCCTAGACATACACGGAAATGCTAAAATATTTACTCCATGCCGCGCAGGCAAGACCTAGCCGATTTTTGTTATCTCTCAATTTCTGTTCGCTCTGTATACTGGGTATTTCTTTTGAGTTCGTCTTTTTGTCTTTTCGAGCATTTTGGGCTTAAAAGGTATAAAGGTGCCCCCATCTAGTGGTGATGGTGATGGCCGTGCCGCAGAGGAATAGTTTTTACGACCAAGAGCACAGCACATTGGGCGTTCGAGGAAAATTGAGTTGTTGCCCTGCCTATCGGTTGGTAGTGTAGTAAAAGCGCTGAGCTTGTGAGGTCTTGTTTTATGATGGGACCCAATCTTGGCCATTATATGGGCATGCATCCACCACAGAGCACTGGGCGGCTTGTGTATTAGTATAGGCTTTTCTCGGGCAATAAATATACCCATCTGGATGCGAGAGTGTATGAGTTAAGGAATTTCGTTGATTCAGTGGAAATCTTTTTGCGGGCGCGCACGCGCACGATCTGTTTTGTGAATGTATATAGGTATGGGTGTTTGAGGGCGATGAGGAATGCTTGGGGAATTGAAAGCATTCGGGGAATTTCCTCAGCTTGGAACTCTTTTAATTGATAAGATCAAGGTAAATGCCCAGATTCTAGGAAGGAATCGTAAAAAAACTGACATTAAAGTGGGAAACGAATAAGCTGGCATTTATACCGCCCCTGTATAGGAAGTTTACGAGCTTGATAAGCTGGGTATTGGGTGTTACGGTAGAAACACCCGGTGCGTATAGTGTATGAGGACAAAAAGCTGTGTGATGCCAGAGTTTATCGTTTTGAGATTTATGCGCATCGTGGTTAGTGAGGCATATAGCAAGCAGAGGGTCGGAAAGTATAATCCTAAAGCAAACAGAAGGTGAGAAGGAAGCGCAGATCAAATAGCATGAAAGCACGAGCAAGAGTTTGTTTCATGGTTATGTGGAACTTGTCGCATTGACATAAGCTCAGAGCATCATTGTTTGCTGTCCTGAGGGACTTCTGACAGAATCATTTTGAGCAAGAGCGACGGCAACAGAGCAACAAAAACCGAACATCATCCATATGATGCGGAAAACGAACAAAAATTTGGGATCGAAAAAGCAGCAACAAGAAACACTAGCAACTATGTAAACCTAAAGCAAAAGTCAAACTCGAGTCAGGAGCAGCCTGTAGCATACTGCTCCAGAGGGGCAGCAGAGCGTCTACTAAGAAGAAAAGCAGGAAGCAATGATCCAGGAAGCTATAAGCAAGAGGAATTCGACTTTTAATACGCAGCGAGAAATAGGGCTGCAACATACCGATGGAATCGGGAAGCTTTCAAGCAGCAAATGGTAATTCTCTATCAGCATAATTATTTCAGTGAGCAAAATGGTTCTGTTCATATGCAATGCAGCATACTTTAGGAAGCATACTGGTTAGGTATGCGGGCAATGAGAACCAGCCCCACGGGCTAGAGGCTATACTAAATCTCAAACCCCTAGACCTCTTTGTACAGGAATCTGCTGCTAATATAGCGTCCTTCGGTTAAGCCAGACCACAAACTGGAAACACGGACTATACTACCCCCTTCCAAGGCACTCTGGCCGCAATACGACCGTAAAAGATCTAGGGAAATCCTCAAACTAGGCAGGGAACAGCTCAGGACACTGATCGGTATATTATCGGGCACTTGCCGATTCTGCAATGACCTGCAAGCCGAAGAGGACATAACACATATACTGTGCGAATGTGAGGCAATATGTCGCAGTAGAAGGAAATTTCTGGGCAGGTACTTCTTCCAACATTTCGAAGAGATAGACTTGGTTTTTGCATTGAAATAGGGACTTTTTCAAGGGCACGTGTTTAGGTGTTTTAGGATTGAGATGGGCCCTTATGGTGCCTTGTGCCGTATGAGACATCTCTCTCATACCCCTTTTTAACCTAACCTATACTACCCCCCGGCTAGATTTCACAAGACCATTTACCACGTGTTTCCCCAGCAGGGACGAATGGTCTGAAGATCACCAACATACATTGGATCAACCATACCTATATACAGGATTAGAGATGGAAATTGTGTCTGGAAATGAAAAGCATCAGATGCTAACCTAACCTAGGTATGCGGGATTATTAGGAAATCACTTTAATTGTTTCAAAATTGGGGACGGCTATTGGGTGCTCAATTCTGGAATAAACTTGAATCCTGTGGGTTCAGTCTCCCCATGAAGTGGGTTGCAGGTTGACACTCGAATCACATCCCAGGGAATTGATTTACGATATGTGGGTTCATAAGTTTAAGACTCTTCCTTTACTCTGCTACAATTTATTAACCGCCATTTTTGATACATAAAATAAATAACAATCAATTTGTCTTTTTCAGGGTAAAGCGCGAGGTAACCGAACGGCGATATACCTACGATCCGTATTCCAATCCCACCTACAGTCATTAGGATATTCGGTGCAAAAGCATGCCGGCAAAGTACTTTTCGTAGCGATTTTAGTCCTCAGCACGTTTTGTGTGGGCCTTAAAAGTGCACAAATTCATTCAAAAGTTAACCAGCTATGGATACAAGGTAAATTCATTTAAATTAACTAAACCTGTCGAAATATTTACGCAAATATTCCAAATAAAAAAGAAGGTGGACGATTAGAAAAGGAACTCGCTTACACACAAAAAGCCATCGGCGAAGTGGAATCATCAACGCATCAGTTAATCATACAAACAGCGCATGATCCTAATGCGTCAGTGCTTCATCCGCAAGCTTTGCTGACGCATTTGGAGGTACTAAAGAAGGCTACCTCTGTGACGGTGCATATGTTTGAGACCACATGGAGTTTACGTGATATGTGCAACACGCCGACAATACCCAGTTTCGAGGATCACTATCTAATCGAACAGATCTTTTCGCATGTGATACCATGTTCGATAATAACACCGTTGGATTGCTTTTGGGAGGGCAGTCAGCTCTTGGGACCCGAATTTCCCGTGCAAATACCGTAAGTTTAAAGTTTTATTATGTTTATATTGTCGATGATATCAAATCAATTGATTGTTGCGCATTTTTGTTCTAAAAGTGTGAATGATCAGCAAATGCTTTTGATTTGATCAACGCATGACAGACTGCTGCTTTTTGTGCAATTGATCAAAAAAAAAACAATGATCGGTTTATGTAGAATGAATTTTCTACTTATCGGCAGCAGCTTTTTACATGAAGAGATGAGAAGGATATTTTCAATCAAGGACTGAAACACGGATCGTCAGACATATTTTTTACTAATGCATAAAAGATCAGCAATCTATTTTCAAGGAAATATGTGTAGAAATTGATCAGCAGATCTTTAACTGCTTAATAGCATAAAATACTGACAATGATCAACGAATAGCAATCGTTGTTAGCAATTTTCATTATTATTGATCTTCAATTGATCATTTTTTGATCAATAACTCTGCACATGATCAGCACTCGAATAACTTAAAACTGATCAGCAAACCATACGTCATTTTCTGATCGTTACATATTTTCCTATTGACTGATCCGCAGTCAGTTCTTACTAGTTCAGTTCAACTAGAATCATATAATCAGCTCGCTGCCAATCATATTTCCTTTAATATTGGATAACCCATTATAATCCTTCTTATTTTCAGTGGCATGGAGAAGCGAGTCAAGTGGACTTGGCTGAATCCGTTAAATTTTCTGCAAACGATGAAACGCGACATGAAAGATCCCTTTCCAATTGATGTCGTCGAGCAGTATATGAAACGAGCCGGCATTTCTTCGGGCTACACAGAGAAACCATGTTTGAATCCACAAAACCCGCAGTGTCCTGAAACGGCGCCGAACAAAAATAGCACACAGCCACCTGATGTTGGTTCGATTCTCACCGGTGGATGCTATGGCTACGCCACAAAGTATATGCATTGGCCGGAGGAGCTGATTGTCGGTGGTGTAATTCGGAATCGTACTGGACATTTAAGGAAAGCCAAGGGCCTGCAAACAGTCGTTCAGCTGATGACCGAGAAGGAGATGTATGACTCGTGGTATGATCAGTATAAAGTTCACCACATCAGTTGGACACCGGAAAAAGCGGCCGAAGTATTAAACGCCTGGCAGAAGAAGTTCTCGAACGAGGTGGACACTCTGCTCAAGAACTCTCGCATTTCGAATTCTTACGATATTTATGTGTTCTCGTCGGCTTCGCTGGACGATATTCTGGCCAAGTTCTCGCATCCGAGTCCGTTGAGTATAGTCATTGGGGTGGTGGCGACAGTTTTGTACGCCTTTTGCACGCTGATTCGTTGGAAGGAACCGGTCAAGGGACAGAGCAGTGTTGGGGTTGCTGGAGTGTTACTCATCGGGATGTCCACTGCCGCTGGACTCGGATTGTGTGCGCTGCTCGGGATTGTGTTTAACGCTGCAACGACACAGGTGGTTCCGTTCCTGGCGTTGGGTCTAGGTGTGGATCATATATTTATGCTTACCGCCGCCTATGCAGAAAGCAATCGTAAGGAGGAGACAAAGTACATTCTTAAGAAGGTCGGTCCGAGTATTTTGTTCAGCGCGGTAACTACAGCGGGTAGTTTCTTCGCGGCTGTCTTCATACCAGTGCCGGCATTGAAAGTATTCTGCCTTCAGGCAGCGATAGTTATGTGTTTTAATTTGGCGGCGGCTCTGTTGGTGTTTCCCGCAATGATATCTCTAGATCTACGAAGAAGGATGGCAGGTAGGGCGGATATATTTTGCTGCTGTTTTCCCATCTGGAAAGAGAAACCTGTGGCCAGCATGTCCGGAAGGTCAACTTCGTCTCATTTGAACAACAATCGCTACGAGAACCCCAGAAACCTTGGCTACCCAATCAAGAACTGCAACAACCGCAGTGCTGGCGTCGGAACTCTACCAAATCAGGTCAACCAAGAGGAAGCTCTTTTATCCTGCGCAGAAAAGCGTATGCTGCGATTTTCATTGTCGAAATTCGCCTACAAATACTACACTCCATTCCTGATGAGAAGCTCGGTGAAATTCCTCGCTGTCATGGTGTTTATAGGAACTCTGATCTTTGGATTCTATTCGTCGATGAAACTGCAGGATGGCTTGGATTTGATCGATCTAGTGCCAAAGGACACCAACGAGTATAAATTTCTGAACGCACAAACGTCGATGTTCGGTTTCTACAGCATGTACGCGGTGACACAGAAAGACTTTGAATACCCCACGAGTCAGGTGCTGTTGCATGAGTACCACGAGGCGTTTGTCCGTGTGCCGCATGTGATTAAGAATGACAATGGTGGTCTTCCGGATTTTTGGTTAACGTTGTTCCGAGATTGGTTGATCAATCTCCAGGACACCTTCGACAGGGAGAAGAGAGAGGGACGAATTACCCAAGAACGATGGTTTGCCAATGCGACCAGTGATGCAATATTGGCGTACAAGTTACTTGTCCAGACCGGTTATGTGGACAATCCAATCGACAAATCTTTGGTTTGCGAGAATCGTTTGGTTGACAAGGAGGGTATCATCAATCCGAAGGCGTTCTACAACTACCTCTCGGCATGGGCGACCAACGATGTATTTGCATATGGAGCTTCACAGGTAGGTTTCTCCGTCCTTTAGGATCTTATGCAACTTTTTACAAATTTGGATTTTTTTCAGGGAAAACTCCGACCGGAACCTCGTCAGTACTATCACTCTCCGAGTGAGTATGATCTGAAAATTCCGAAAAGCTTGCCGCTCGTTTATACCCAGCTGCCATTTTACTTGCACGGACTGACAGATACTTCGGAAATCAAAAATCTCATTGGCCATATACGTGATTTGAGTGTGAAGTTCGAGACGAGGGGACTGCCAAACTATCCATCGGGTAAGTGTTTTAAGTGGAACCGTTTTATTGAATTTTTGTGCTGACAAGGTGTCATTTTTTTTTATTGACAGGCATTCCGTTTATATTTTGGGAGCAATATATGACCTTGCGGTCATCGTTGGCATTCATATTGTGCTGTTCATTGGTAGCTGCCTTTGTGCTGGTCTCCATATTGTTGCTGTCAACGTGGGCTGCATTGTTAGTTGTCATCAATGTGGTTGCATCATTGGTGCAAATTTTTGGCGCAATGACACTTCTTGGCATAAAACTGTCGGCGATTCCAGCTGTAATATTAATACTGAGTGTTGGATTGATTGTTTGCTTCACGGTGCACATATCTTTGGTAAGTACTTTTGTTTTTATTTTGTCACGTAGTAACTTTTAAGAAACGAATCACAAACAAAGAATGACAGCTTGATCGCACTCTCAGTCAGACTCCGAATCGATAGGGAACCTTTTAGGTGACGAGAAAGGTAATAAGCCACTTTCGGAGTCACACTGATGACATTTGCATTGTTCATATCAAAGATGTCGGTAGTTTTATCTCACTTTCGGAGTTGAACTCCGAATCAGTGACAGCCTTTATTTTCCAAGTACAAAAAAAGTTAAATAATACCATCATACTTTCCGTCACATTATGTCCCTTATGACCACAGTGCACACCGACGATGCAAATCACTTGATTGATGATTCCGTTAAGCCAGTCAGTATCTCGTCTCAGATGTCAGTTGAGTCCTACTTCCTCTATGTAGTTCAAAAGTTTTTGGAATTATATAGGTAGTCACAAACAGACCTCTGAACTTTATATAACACTTTTGTTTCATCTAATCTAATCTAATCTCCTTTTTCTCCTTGCAGGGCTTTATGACATCGGTGGGCAACCGGGAACGTCGCATTCTACTATCAATGCAAGTCTCGATGGGACCACTTGTGCATGGTATACTTACATCCGCTCTGGCGGTATTTATGCTGTCAACGTCGCCCTTTGAATTCATCATACGTCACTTCTTTTGGTTACTGTTGGTCGTACTGACAGTTGGTGCAATCAATGGGCTCATATTCTTCCCAATTATTCTCAGTATGGTCGGGCCAGAGGCTGAACTCATTCCCCTCGAACATCCGGATCGAATTTCAACACCGTCACCGATTTTGTCACGCAGCAAGAGGAGTGCCAACAAGACAGTCATTGTAAATGGATCACGTTCGCGTTGCAATAAGCCGCACTACCATCATAAACATGTGAATATCAATGATCCCTCGCTGACAACAATCACTGAGGAGCCCCCATCATGGAAGTCATCATCCTCATCGATAACTATGAATAACGATTGGAATCAAAGCAATGGTGGTAGCAATAACAGTAGCAACAATTATCACTACCAGCAACAACAACCACAACAGCAGAAACAACAACAGCAACAACAACAACAACAACAGCAGCATTACATACCACAACCGAATGTGCATCATGGATCATCAAAGAATAACACTTATAATGTCGGCGGGGGTGGAAATTATCCTGAGTTACAAAGTATTGTAGTGCAACCAGAGGTAACAGTCGAAACACATCACTCTGACACAAACACAACAAAAGTGACAGCCACGGCGAACATTAAAGTGGAACTTGTCACACCAGGGCGAGCGTCAAGAAGTTACAACTTCACCAGCTAGCGTTAAGTATTTTATTTGAATTATTATTATTTTTTCCTTTCAAAATTTATTATTATTAATAATTTTATTTATTTTTGCACCTAGAATTATATTAAAATTTTTCTTTCAATATGAAATGGATAGTATTAAAAAATTATTGTACATAAACGACGAATGATTAGTATATATGTTTTTATTTTTTATTTTTTATCTATTTAGAATGCTTGAAGAGTGTTTGTGTTCTTAATATTTTATTTTATTCTTCTTAAATAAATCTTTTGTATACATATGTACTTATTATATTTTAGTTAATATTACACTTACAAAGAAACAAAAAAATTAAAACAAAAAATGTTGTTGTTGTTTACAAAACCTATTTATTTATACATTAAGACCAACCTATTACAAGACACCACATGAAAAATAGCGCAGTTTATACATTAATTAAAATTTTTCATGCATAAACGAGTATAATTCATCTTTTGCAAAACAAAAAAACAAATATTATAATAAAGTAAACGAGACTGCAGAATAACTCGATTAAACAAATATACATATAAACGTAATTATATTAATTAAAGACTGAAGTGTTATTACATGTTAAACGAACAAAAAATAGAATAACAATCTGGCAGCATTTATTTTCCATTGTGTTAAAGCAAATTTCACACTCTATGGTAGGTTTGACAATATTTGAGCTAAATTTTACACATATATAAGGTCATATGAATGTGCGGAAACATTTTGACTCTTGCAAATTGAAAGCACTCAGAGATTTCTTTCTTTTAAAATGGTACTGTCACGCTTAGCGGTCGTTTTTTTGAGATTTCGTTAGGTTCGAGCTGGAGAAACAAGACTGGACTTCGCATCACTTCTTTCACTGTCAGACTCTTGAAAAGATTGGAATTGGAATACATTTAAACAAGTCTGTAAAATAAAATCTAGATATATGAGAAATTCTACCTGCAGGAAATTGGTACTGTAAGTGAGTAGGGTTGACAGAAGATAGTAGGACTTTTCCTTTACTTTTAAATCTTACGAATTTTTACGAATTTTTGCGCATTTTAACTCAATGTCGCCTCTTAACTTGAAAAATTCGTAAAAGTGAATGACTTCGGGAGAGCAAGATATTACCCCTCCACTGAGAATCTTATGTCGTTTTCGATTGGTAATCCAGAACCGTCCGGAAGCACTCAACTGACAGTTCTTCTACTGAAAAGAAGAGAAATTTGCTTCTGGATTTGAATTCAGAATCGCGGAGAGTTCTTCCGGACGCTTCTGGATTACCAATCGAAAACGACATTACTACTTTTTACTCAACAAATTTCTTTGGGTAAGAATTGAAACAACTGTCAGTCAGATGATGACAGATGATTCGAAATTTGATTTGAAACTCGTGTAACGACTATTTGCATGTGTCTTTTGATTTCCTGCGACATGAGAAGCAGATTGGTATGAAAATGGTATCAGAAGGCGATAATGTAGCTTTTTTCTCTTCTAGAATGCTTGTAGTTCAGTCAGTACAAACTACAAACTCGTCCACATACTTGGATTCATATACCTTATGAGAAAACAAAATGCATCTGCCATTGTTCATAGTTACTACAAAAGCGTTCCATAACGTTTTCGTAAGTTTTTGGGGTTGCAACTCAAGATTGTAAACTTACGACAAGGTCATTGCGACATTTCACACTCAAAATAAGGCTCCATAAATAGTTCAAATGAGATTGCTCGCCCTAGATCACAATATTTAAAAGCACTCAAAACGACGGCCCTCTTCCGCCTCGTGATCGGACCGAATGGAAAGGATTGACTTTGCATTCGAAATCAGTTTGGTTATAAGTTTATTGAGTTCATTCAATAAGTACCTACTGCTAAATGAGTTATATAAAAGTCCATAAAAACCATCTTAAAATTCCTTAAAATTGTGTCTTTCTCTCACTGATGATAACAAAAATACAATCAAAGGTAAAAGGACAATCCCTGCCCTTATAAAATTAAAAAAAAAAATTGCTTCGGAAACTCCTGTAGAAAATTCTATACGAAGACCCGTAAACTGAAATTGTATATCGGGCGTAATTGACCGAATTTCAGTGGAGAACTCAACTTCGCCTCTTAAGAGTATATAATTGTAGGTACTAGTCAGAAAATAGATATTGGCCGCGTTCCATTATTATGACCATAATGGAACCACGAATAAAAGAATTACTAGATTCTTGTTTTTGTTGTAAAATTTGACAACGAAATGTATAGGAACTTCGCGACATAGTTATTTCTTATATTGTGATGTATCAGCACATAGTAAGAGGAAACACAGAGTACAGAGTACACAGAGTAGGAATAGTTAATACGAAACAACGTCATGTAGCTATATCTTTTTTCTTTCGACTATATCTACGTCTCTCAGTACGTATAAGATAAACAATGTTAACCGAATGCCGTAATGTAGGTAATATTTGGCCCCTATTGTGAATTGATCGTTGAGCGACAACTGTCGATCGTCTCTTCACAATAAGGGCCTTTGCTTCATTCATGTCAGTATGCACAGATTACGATTTTTGTGAAGAAATTGTAAGAAGCTAATTTCTCATGGTATATAACCAAACATTGGCACTAGCTCTTTTGGTTCATGGTTTAGACCTCAAGGTTTTTTCAGAGCGCTAACTGCCGCGAACGTCTGACAAACATCTCAAATCCGCAGTTTCGATTCGGTATAAAATTGTAGGACGTTCCTTCCACTCGTCCGGAAAATAACAACGCACACAAGCGAATGGTTGTGAGAAACTGGGCCTGGGGACAAATTAACATAATTTGCAAAAATTTAACAAATTGAAAACAAAAAAATTAGTGCGGAACAGTTTGGGGTAACAAAAGCTAAAATTAATCCGGAGCGCCTAGTGAAAATGCCAACTTACATGCTAAAAGACATCACTTAAGATCGTACGAGACTGGTTTCTTTTCCGTATGCGAATGATATTTTGAACAGAATATCATTGACGGATCCCAGTCAACAATTTCGAAAAAAATAAGCATTTTGAGTAAAAACGTACATATTCCAACAGGATAATATTTTTGATAAGTTTACCTACTTACCATATGATAGTGTCAAGGAAATTAAAACCCCGAATGACCAACACCTTGCTTCAAGATAGTCCTTTCGAATATGTATAATTACTGATCAGATCATTGTTAAATTATTTAGGCTGAACCGAATACAGAGAGCATATATGTTCGTCATAATGAAAATATCTATTCGAAACAGATGGAACAGATGGTTGGTGAAAGCTTTAATAATTTGTTATTTACACAAGGGTTAAGGACGATTACTTCTTCATCGCCATTATGAGTTCGTAAAATGTAATTGAGACATCAAAATAAATTTGTAGTAATTTTTATATAGAAAGACTATTGTCAAAAGAACTTCAAAACAATCCACAAGTTCGAGAGCATTCAGTTTATTCTCAACAAATATAATACAAATTTCCGAATATCGAACAAAGTCATCACGCAAAAAGCTTATTAAGTTCGTTATAAATTTGAACACGATATAGTCCAGCAGACGATCATCATATTTACGTCATCTGTCCCCTACAATTTATAGTTTTCACAGTCTTCATCAACTTTCAGTTGGTCTTGCACAAAATCAAGGCTGTCATATGAGATCGATATAAAAGAGCAGACGAAAAGAAACTTGAACAACCCATATAGTGTGTTATTATATTGCATTATCACAATGCAAATTAAATTATTATTTATTCTTAAATATACTGCGATATTAAAATAAAAAAAATAAACAGGCATACTAAATAATGTTAACGAAAGCGAATGAAATAAAGAAGGTCCCCTCTCCCCTGTCACTTAATCAAAGATAACTAAATGTACAAACTAAATATTATAGTTAATAACACAAATTAAATTCCTGTTAATCATTTAAACTACCTATATAAATGTATAATAAATTCATTGTAAATAATTATTAAAAAAAAAAAACACTCAAGCCAACATTTAAAATAAAAACGAAAAAAAAAAATACGAACGAAATTATTATCGAATAATATTTTGAAGATCTTGTGAATAATTGTTAAGTTAGAATATTGTTATTTTTTTTTTTTGTCTATCAAACATGTAGGTACTCGTACTAATGTAAATTATAAATTTAATAATATTCCTGAATGTATACCAAGATAATTATTGAAGAACACGTGTATTAAATTTGTAAGTCAATTGCAGAAGCATTATTCTTAAAACAGCGCACTATATTAAATAATTTTGTAATTTATGGTATTATTATGTTTCACTATAAGTAATGACTGGAAAAGTTAAAAAAAACACACACAAAATGGTTAGATAATTCCAGTTGAGGCAACAAAAAAAATTAAATAAAGACTTGTGCAAACAACCTGGTTTAAATTGTATTTTATTTTGCAATGCAATGAAATAGAAAATAGAAATGAAAAGAAAAGAAGTGATAGTGAGAATATGAATAATGATGCAAGTGAGAAAGGTTATGCTTATGCTTTTGTGGCTTATCTACGAGTACTCATAAATCAAACGATTTGGTGGAGTGGACCTGAACTCATAAGCGTTGTCTTCATTCTGTAATAGGAGCTATAAGTTGTCTAGCCGTGGTGGAAATAATAGCGTGGATTTAAATATTCATATAGTTCTTCTCTATCAGGGCATAGTGCACTTTAATGTTCCAAATTTTACATTTTACAATTTTAACCGACACGCATCAAATTCAGTTGTTTGCTTTATGTCATTCTTAAAGAAGTACCAGCAGCTGGTGAAGATAATATCGCTGACGGCTTTAAAGTCCGTCGATCCGCCATCGAAAATCAATTCCAAGCGTTGAGAGAGCAACTCGATGATGAACGATGCCAAAATAAAGCATTAGGTGGCATATGCATGATCAACAAATCTCTGACCTAAAAAGTTGGCTAAAGACTCTTCAAAAAGATAAAGATTCAGCGGAAGCAAGAATCGCTCTTGGAGCGATTCCAGGATCTGGTGCTGCCATCGGTTTGTTCGGTCTGAAAGGAAAGATTTTCTAAATTAATCTTGAAATAATCAATCTAATTAATGTAAATTAGGTATTCTTATAGGTAGGGAGGGTCAATTTGGATAATTGTAAACATGATTTTTTAAAAAGATTTACATTAGTATGTAAAACAATATGCAGCTCTGCAAGTTTGAAACAAGCGGAAGATTAAATATCAGCGAACATCTAGAACTAATGGAACCACTTTCCGAACTTCCAGAACTTGACACGATCTGTGCGGTTACATATCTACAGCCTACCAAAGACACTATGCTTAAACAAAAAATTCTCCACAGAAATCACGAACATGGAAGCATGGGTTAGCAATAACCCACCACCAAAACGGCCTAAAGTTGTATACGTATACGGATGGTTCCAAAAATGCACTTGGGGGTGGGAGCTGGCATTCATGAGCCGAATCGAAATGTCTCAATATTTTAGGCAGAGCTCCATGCCGTCAAAGAATGTGCAAACCTCATATACAACTCAGGTATTAAAGGCGCTAACATTCATATATTCACGGACAGTCAATCAGCTATAAAAGCCCTTAGCTCACCCACTATATTGACTCTAAATCAGCAACCTAGACTGCTTTAATTCCCTCCAAACACTTAGTACTAGGAACAATACCAGTTTATTGTGGGTCCCTGGCCACAAATGGATTGAAGGAAATGAAAAAGCTAATGAACTACACTCTAAAAAATGCGTGTAAAATTACTATGAAAATGTATGTAATTTTTAATGTAAAAATAGGCAAGTTGCGTTTTTATACACACGACAATAGGTAAAAAAAATATTTAAACACATAATGTTAGCTATTACAAACATTTGTTGGAAATATGCACATTTTGTGTACCTTTCAACAACTATTGTTCAATAGTAATCTATTATTGTTTAAACATTACTCTCAAAATGTTTATAAATAAACAAATTTTGTTTAAATATTGAAGACCAACAACCAATGCTTATATTTACACCCATCTGATAAAAGTTACACATTTTATGTGTGAAAATTTGCAATTCGATTGTGACGATTCATGTGCGAGTTCATACATGATCAGTCCTTTGACTGAAGCAGTTGAACCTCTTGCGGTCCCAAGTTCCATCGCATCGTTTTGTGCGTGAACGGTTTCTGAAGTCTTTTTGGCGTTTTTAATATAAATAATAAATATTATAAATATTTTTAACAAATATCTTAAAC
Source organism: Cheilosia scutellata (assembly GCA_955612985.1). Taxonomy (NCBI): domain Eukaryota; kingdom Metazoa; phylum Arthropoda; class Insecta; order Diptera; family Syrphidae; genus Cheilosia; species Cheilosia scutellata. The sequence continues at coordinate 90,027,096 of OY015311.1, forward strand.
ATTTTTGGATTGTTTTATTTCGTTTAGACAGGTTCACTGCAGTGCAGGGTATCAAAGAATCGGCCAGGCCGATGATAACACTTTTACTTGTTTTGAATAGTCTTTCTGATCCATGTCTGCGATATCACCTTATACCATAATAAATTTAGTCGACTCGCCGGATTGCCAATTATGTCTTGAGAAAGACGAAACAGCTGAGCATATCATAATGTGAATGCCCGGCCCCTATATCTATGGTATTAGAAGGAAATCATTTTCAGGGTAATAATAAGTACCGAAGAATTACGGAAATTCTCTGCTGAATGTATCATCAGCTATATTAGGAAATTACAGACGCTACTAACCTAAACACAAATCTGACAATTTTAAGCACAATATATCTTTTAGGTCAACGTGCATCATATTGCTCTGGCGAGTCAGAATTAAAAAAAAAAAAACAAAGGTATGTAGGTATTAATTATCAGTTCATCTGGAAGTCCGTCTTTCTATATCAAATCTAATCAATACTGTTCTAAGTATTTATTTAGAGCCCACCACGCCACGCCGGCCGTCCAAAATACCCAAAGGAAGAAGGATAAACATTAAAATAAAGTTGTGTCGTGAATGATATTATTTTGTCGACATTTTTTGCTTATCTTGAAATTTATTATTGAATAAACTGTGCAAAAAAAACGATTGCTAATATCGTTGCTTCAACAGTTGTAGAATTTAGCTGGATCCTATTTTCATCTGACGAAAAGCCTACATTAATTAATGTTTAGTTATGGGCTCGATTATAGTGTCTCTGTTCAAAGATAGATAGTGTCAGATAAATCGGAAAATCTTTAATCAAGGATATCCTTAGAACTAAGCCATGGAGTTCCATATTTTACAGACGGGTGCTAAATGAAGATTGTCCACATATTTCTGAATCATCTGAGCAGATCCCCCCATAGCTCGTAGATATACATAGTTAGTTAGATATATGCCAGTATGATTGCAGATACCATTTGACAAACAAAGTTCAGCCTTGCCAAATGGATTTTTCAGGCAAATATTTATATCCGGTCTCCACCTGGCGAACAAATAATTAACAACAAAGGCAAAAATTAAATTGTTAGGTACACAAATATATATACACAAAAATATATTTAAATTTGATATTTATTAGTCATCCTTTATAATATATCTATCAATAGCAAAACATGTTTAATCCAAATAAACTACATTGCAAAATTTTAACACGTTTCGTCAAATTGACATATCCATTTCCTATAGTACATTTAGCATTTAGGCACAGAACTACGTCAAACCGTTTTGAACTTCTGTTATTTGTTTCTGGATAGAATCAAACTTTTCTCTTAACTTGTCGAATTTCTCATTTAATTTACCGCCTGCGTCGGTATTTTTACGACGCTCCTCAGCAAGTTCTTCGGTCAAAGATTGAAACTGATTTTCTAATGCAGACAGGCGACTTCTCGAATTGGAGGTATTATTGCCAGATGCTACAGCTTCTTTAAGTTTGGCAATATCATTCTTTACGGTTTGAAGTTTATTTTCAATTTGACTGATGCGTTCATCGCTTTTTGCATCCGGAGGACGAAAACTGCCCGAATTTTGTGCGAAACAAATATTACACAGCAACAGCAGAAGAAATACGTCAAAAGAACGGCAGAAATCTGACATTATTGCGTTGAGTAAGTTCAAATGGAAGTGCAACACTGATTATTTTAATACATACATGTCTGATGATGTGCAGCATTGATTTCTTATCAATTCAACAGAGATAAGTCATACGGAATAAGAGTGTTTAATTGGAAATTTATAGCATTTTTATAGCTGAATATAACACAGATAGGTTAGAGGGGCAGTTTGCAATATGCATATATGTAATTTTCACCCAGAAGCAATTGAGGCCCATTGTGGTGTGATCGGAAAGTGTAAAAGCGATTCGAACATATTTGCCTCATGATAAATAAGACAAGTAATCATAACTATTATGGGATTAAAATGTTTAGTACAGTAATCTGATATAGACTTTCATAATATGTGCGTAGTTTGTTTTGTCCTTTTTTCAATTAAAAAAAAATAAATAGGCGGCGCAACAGGCGTTAGACACCCAAGGCCTAGCTTCTCGCAACCATTCGATTTGTGTGAGTTTCTATTTTTGGAACGAATGGAAGGGACCTACAATTTTATGCCGAGTCCGAACGGCTGAATTGAGAAGCTTTTTCAGGACAGTCATACTCTCGGATGTTTGTCAGACGTTCGCGAGAGGTGGCGCAGTAGAAAAAACCTTAAGATGTAATTTGTGTTTTTCCGGGGATCGAACCTGGGATCCCTCGCACAGTAGTCCAGTAGTCAATTAGACAAATTTTAAATAGTTTGAATAGCTTCTGAAGTGATGGTTCAATGCACTCTGCATGTTATTGGCGTCCCATTGAAACAGGTGGAGAAGTTTAAGTATCTCGCGGTCTTATTCACGAGTGATGAAAGGAGCAATACCGAGTTTTCCTGTAGGATTGGTTAGGGTCAATTTTGAGACTGCTTGGTCATTCTGATTTTGTTATTAGGAGGACTGAACTTGGTGTCAAAGCTAAGTTGTCAGTCTTTAATTCGGTGTTTGTTCCAACTCTTATATACCTATATGGTCATGAGGTTTGGGTAATGACCGAAAGAATAAGATCGCGGATACAAGCTGCCGAAATGAGATTTCTCCGTTGTATTGCTGGTGTGACCCGTAGAGATCGCATTAGAAATACCAGAATACGTGAGGAACTCAAGTCGAGCAGCTACTTCTCCGGACAGAGCGGTCCATGCTTCGGTGGTTTGGTCATGTTAAACGCATGTCCCCGACCAGGATCCCACGACGTGCTATGGAATCCGTACCATCGGGCAGGCGTCCTCTAGGTAGACCTAGGATGAGATGGTTGGATCAAGTCCATAATATCTCCTCTACCCGTATGGGGATTGCCCTACTTGATGATTTGGAGTCGATGGCGGAGGATCGAGAGCTATGGAGGGTCCACTTGAGCAACCTACACCCACGACCCACTAACTAACTAAAAACTTATTTCAAGACACGGAAAAATGCTTCCTATCGTTGAAAAGGAGACAAAATGTCTGAATATAATATGACACAAACAATTTAAGGTTCCCGCTGAAAGCAATTGTACAAAATCGGGCTTACAAATTTAAAAGAGTTTACGTTTTTTGTGTTTTTTCGGGCACAATAGTTCAAAATTAACTTTCCTCCGAAACGCATCGCATCGAATGGTTTGCTAAATCGCACTTAAATGCCCTAAGATCACCTGCTTATTAAATAAATATCATATTCCAGATTCTCAATTCAATTTACGAGAGATTCCAATTGATAAGAAGGGAAAAACCCACACCAGGCCTGGGTAGGTATGTACGTCTCGTATAAATTGGCACAATAATATAGTTGATATCATTAGTCTAGCACTGGCTTACAATCGCATCGGTACGGCATCTTTTGGCTACATCGTAAGTAGATTAAAATAATGGCTTACCATTCGCTTGCCTTGCATACAATACTCGTTCTACTGCTGAACAGTGTGTGTCTCAATTTCGCACAAAGCAGCGGCAACTTTCGTCGTCCAGTCTCAGGAAGTGATGCACGTATCAGTGACATTCAAAATAAATTACAAACCATACAAAGAGAAATTATCAATTTAAAAGATGACGCAGCAGCTGGTGATAACACTGCTGACTTGAAAGCCCGGCTATCGGCCCTCGAAAATCAATTTCAGGAGTTGACAGAGCAACTCGCTGATGAACGTCGTCAAAATGAAGCATTGGGTGGCATACATAATCAACAAATCGCTGAACTAACAGAAAGACTTAACTCTGTTCAAAAAGACATCGATTCGGTGGAAGTAATAGTCCAAACTCTAGACAAGGTGGTTGTACCGGCTGCTCTTAGTGTGATTCCAGGAGTCGGACCAGCACTCGGCTGGCTTTGGTCTAACCGGAAGGATATTTTCTAATCTAGATTTGTATTCGACAGTGTTTGCATTAGAGTTCAATATTTAAGTATTAAGATTAAAAATAAATGCCTTACGTAACTAGTTTGTAGATATACACATGTTGACAAATATACCTATATTATGTGAAAATGTTTCAATTGTTTATAATTTAATGATTCTAATTGAGTTGGGATTCATTTAGTTTTGCTGGTCTAAACAGTGAAATTGCTTCGTTTATACTTTCACAAAAAATGAACACATTTTGATTAGACCATCCGATGGACTTTTCACGAGTCAGTTTCGGAATATGTATTGTCAATGAAGCAGAAAAACTATTCGCGGATGAGACGACTTATCTTGCTAAAAATGCAGTTTGATTTACAGGAGATCCTTACCACAATATTTTTCCCGATCTCCCAATCAAAACTAAATACTTATGCTCAGTGTTTCACCACTTTCGTTGCGACTGCAATATTAGAAAACAAATTTAATTTAACACTTCTGTATACTACCGGACCCGGCAAACGTTGTTTTGCCTGCTCGACATTTTCATTGTCCGTCAATTGTTCTGCGGCCGTTTTATTTAACCGTGTCGTGCCTTAGACGTGTGCCCAGGAATCCCGCCCACACTTCGCGCGGTTGTTTGTTTGGACAATGCACATCAATGTCTACAATTTTACAACTTTAGCTCCCACGGGTGTCGAGAAATTTATGAGCTTCTTGCTTTTTTTTGTTGAGTGTTTGTTATTTGAGATTTTATTCATGATTTTTTTTTGTTGAGTGTTTATTATTTGAAATTTTATTCATGAACTTTTTGCTTTTTAATTTTTATACCCGGTACCACACTGTGGTGAGGGTATATTCACTTTGTCATTCCATTTGTAACGCCCATAAGGAGGCGTTGTAGGTATGACAAACTATATATATTATTGATCAGCATCACTTTCTTAGTCGATCTAGCGATGTCCGTCTGTCTGTCCGTCTGTCCGTCTGTCCGTCTGTCTGTCCGTCTGTCCGTCTGTCTGTCCGCACGATTACGGCCGTAATTTAAGAGCTATCGACTTGAAATTTGGTACGTAAGCTTTTATCCACCAGACTGAGGCTAAGTTCGAAGATGAGCAAGATCGGATGAAAACTACTACTACCTCCCATACAAAAATATCAGATTTATATAGCTTTTTATGTTAAAAATTAAATTTAAATAGCTACAGTAAAGATAGCAAGTTTAAACTTTGCACATATTGTTTTAATAATATTTAAAAATTTTTGACAAAAAATGAGCTTGGTCGAATAAAAAGTACCCATACCTCCCATACAAATATATAATTTTTTAATACTAAAATATTTTTTTTATTTTATATTAATATAGTACCGGGTATTTGAGCTTCGGCATAGTCGAAGATAATTGTCTAACTGGTTTTATTTATTGTTGAGTGGTTACTATTTGAAATTTCGCATCGCAGCAAAACCTACCGTGTCCAATTGTGAATATAAACCATCCCAAGACCCATTCAAACACACACACAAAGTATCATTAAAATCGGTCAAGTCGTTTAGGAGGAGTACGGTAACAAACACAAAAGAATTATATATATAATACAGGATTTTTTTTATATAAATAATATCCATTTATTTATTAGTAGGTTATAGTGATTAGAATTAGGTAATAAAAAGTAATTTTGAGAACTGGTCCTTGGTCGTGGCAAATGGTATCTTCGGATTTTGAGTCTATTTTCTGCAAATGATATAATAGAAAATAAAACAACTCATGAGTATCCTAAGCTCATTGAAATAAAGAAGTTATTTAAAAATTAGAATACATATGTAGTATAAAAGTAATTTAATTTTAAATATATTACAATACGTATTTTAAATAATCTAACGAAGTTGGATAAGCCATATCTTTAAATAAAATTAGCCCTAACACCCGAAGCAGGAGAACGCACATCTTCGAGTAAAATATATGAAGCAGGAGAGCGCACATCTTCATACGAAATGCGGTTCTAACACCGAAGCAGGAGATCGCACATCTTCGAGTTAAAACGCAACATATAAAGCAGGAGAACACACATCTTTGAGTGGACATAATATAATAAAATAAAATAACTGAATGAACTATATAATTTCTAATCTCATATTTGACAATACATAAATGAAAAGGATATCAAATCAGAAATACCAATAATCTACGTAGATATACATCGTACATCAGCTAAAAGATACCCAGTGAAGTAATTAAACTCACCTATCTATTTCTCTCTTCTTTTTTTTTTAGTTTTCCAATTACAATTTTATTCGCGCACTGACTTTACTAATAATTCTTGCACTACAGAATGAAGTTCTGGGCTATCGTATTTTGACTTTTATTTATTCATTAGTTAGGCCTACACAAACAATTTCTAACGTAACTATACGCAACCAATACCCTACTACTATTTCACAATAATTGTGAAATCAAAAGAAGTAGATAAACAAGGAAGTAAAAATAAACTTTCATTTCTAATTTTCTTACATATATAATGTGTACATATAAAGAAAGAATTTTCTGTTGTAATCTAAACTAAAATAAACTGCTAACCGGTATTCAGATTTGCTTGGTTTGGTAGGCCACAAGTAGCTGATGGCTAAAAAAATAAGACAAACATTTGGTTTAGAAAAATCAACAAAAAGTTCATAAAGACCAAACAATTTAACAAAAACCGCACTTAAATATGCATTTCAATAAAGATATTCTAAAAAGTCGACAAGACACTCGACTAAACGAAAAATTCATTTTAGCACGCGCGTCTACAAATTGTAGGTACATATAAGCAACGAGCTTATAGAAGCCATACCTTGGCACATTTCGATCTGTCGAAAACAGGACTTATGATTCTTTTCGCTATCTTCTTGAGGAAGTGGCATCTTTCAAATCGGTACAGCTGTTTTTGAATGTTTATACACTCATTATATTGGAGATAAGATTAATATTTATTGTTGATAAAATAAAATTGAAAAAAAAAGGTCGAAAATGAAGCAAATCTATCCACCCACCCGTTTAGCTTGCAGCCAATATTGTACGCCTGGGCACACAGCCAGATGGACAAAACCGCGGGTGCACTGTTTTTGAGCTTGACTATCATTGCGATTGCAATACCATACTTGAAAAATGTCATAAATCTAATTTTTCTGAGCTAAAGCTAGGTTTGGTATGCAAATTAATTTAGAGAGACATCTATCTTATTTCTTGTAGGTATGCCAAAATAAAACCAAGACTATAAAAATCGTTAGGGGTTAACGCCAAATTATTTTCTTTTCCAATGAATGAGGAATTTTGTGGAGGTAAATTAAGTAACATCATAATTATCAATCCGTAGTACCTACTAATAATCTTTTTAGTGTCCAGAAAATGTGAATGTGAATAGGTTAAACCTACCTGCAAAAGTGTTAAACTTATTTGTAAAAGGTTTAACTCAATGTGTCAATGCTATATGTATATATACAATACATATACGTGTAGTCAAGGTATTGTTATGGTTGAATGGTTCCCCTAAACGTAGCCACTCGTCAGTTTTAATGGCGACCTATACCTATGTGGATTTTCGATACCTGACCTGACCTACCCCCTACCACTACTAACGCAAGCAAGAAATTTCATTGCAAAATTCCCCGGGCCCCGGCCCTACCCAACACCACCACTTATATAATAATTCAAATGCAAAGAAAGAGTAGCCATGCGAAAAAAATGCATAGGTAGGTACACAAAACACGAACGAAAGAATGAGACCGAGAGGAGAGAGGCGAGAGCAATATACAATATGGTGTATGAGATGGGTATGCAATTGCATTGGGACTGGAATGGAGGTTCCAATTGGGGCGTATTTTATGTGGAGATTGAGTTTTTTTTGTAAACATCTTCTAAAATATTACTGTTCAGCAAAACAGAAATGAATATTCATATGAATTTTCTTTATGTAAATCAAGAAATAAACAGTTTTTTGTGAGAATGAAAATATTTTTTTTACCAAATTACTAATTACTCCAAAACCAGTGGATGTATCACCACCAGTGCCGGCTTTAGGAATTGAAAATTGGATATGTCGGTCAAGTAGCTCTGGTACGGGTACCTCCCATACAGACCCAAAAATAGATCCATGCGAATCCGAGTACATTATACTAACCCACACGGAACACATTTTGCATGGCTTATATGTAGTGGAGGATATCAAATGATGACACTTTTCTTAAAATATAAAAGGGCGCCAAGTGCATGACTCGCCCGGGGCGCCCAGATCGTTAAGGCCGGCCCTGATCACCACTATTGGTATTTGTCGTTTAACTAGAGGTTGCAAATTGACGAAGAACGTCAATTAGTTTTTGAGACTTAGTTTTTAGTTTTGTTTAGGAACAAAATTGGTCTTAGTGGGTTCGGTCGGACGGACAGACAGACATTGTAGCGAAAGTAACAAGGTTCCGTTTTTAAGGTTCCGTTTTCCAATCCAAATGCATACCCAATGCATACCCATCTCATACACCATTGTCAATGTCACCCCACCCACACTGCCATACGCATACCATAGATAGAGAATTACTCCGAAAAGGGTGTGGCTTGTGTGTTTATCGCTCGTGCGTTGTTGGATTGCATGGGGAGATTTCGTGTTGGATATGAGTGGAATGTCGTGCCATGCAGGCAGTGGTGGTTGCTGTGGGAGCAAATTATTTTTGTTGGATAGGATAGGAGGCGGATCTTAAGTGAGAGACATAATTCATATAGGATTTTTTCATATGAGATGTGCTTGAGGAATGAGGAGAAATAACTTTTATGAGATTTGATGGGAGAACATGGTGAATATTTTTTGTTGTGCATCAGTGCATCTCATCTCTGTCGATTTCATGAAGGATGGAGCATGGAGCCATGGAGGGTTGTGCTCTGGCCTCTCTCCCCACGATCATCGCATTGTTTCATATTCGTTGTATCGTGTTCGTGTATGCATTTTTGTTGCACGTGTGCTCTCTCTGTTCATTTGTATTATTACGAGATTGGTGGGGCCGATGATCTTGCAATAGTTGCGTTTTTATGAAACCTCCACAGCCAGTGGTTGCCAGTAGTTGCCAGTTGAGGCACATTTCACATGCTAATTAAAACAACAACCTGCTGGCAACTGCTGGCAACAACTCTTGATTTCCTCCCCAGTTGGAGAGCGGCTGGCTGGCAGCTGGCTAAATTCAATTCACAATGAACAAATAGGTGGCGCTGAAAGCAACAAGTGGCTTAGAATTTCCGTACAATTTGCTTAAATCATATGGCGTTCTTATCTCATGCACACAACATTCCAGAGAAAAATGTCAGAATGTAGCAAATATTTCTACCAAATGCATAATTTTATACAAAAACTCGGCTGGCTGGCTTCATCTTGCTGGCAATTGTCCAAATGAACGGCTGGCTGGCGAGGTTTCAAAAAAACATTCCTAATGAAATATCTTGCTCGCATTTTTAGGGGGTAGGTCAGTAAAGGTATGTATATAGGTCACAAATCAGAGAGAATAGACCACCAGCTTCGGGCAAAAAAGAGAATTCCATAGTCTCCAATTCGCTCTCCATTTACTTTAGCATGGCACACATACTTAACCACATAATAAACTGTTTTTGAAACTGGCTCTATGGATCTCTCATTTTTGGGCCGAGCTGGTGGTCTATTCTCTCTGGTTTGTGATATATAGGTACTACATAGTTAGTTTTCGAAGATCCAAGTAGGCATAGGTCGAAAGTGACGAGTGACGACGAGTGACGACGATCGACCGACGTTAGGGAACAATACCTTAACTTACTTACTTAGTTAAGGTGGCCGATACAGTCCGGGGTGGACCTGGGCCTCAACCAACAAGCGTCTCCAGCCAGCGCGATCTTTGGCCAGCTGTCTCCAGTTTCGCACGCTAAGTTGGTTGAGGTCCCCTTCCACTTGCGTGCGCCACCTGAGTCGCGGTCTTCCTCTACTGCGCCGTCCCTCGGGTGTGGATTCGAAGATTTTCCGGGCCGGAGCATTCACGTCCATTCGCTCTACATGACCCATCCACCGCAGTCGTTGGACCTTCACTCTTCTGGCTAGGTCGATGTCGCTGTACATCGACCGAAAATTACTCGAAGAATTTTCCTCTCGAAGCAGCCAAGAGTAGCCTCATCCACTTTTGATAGAGTCCATGCCTCTGCACCATAAAGTAGGACTGGGATGATTAGGGTCTTATAAAGGGTCACTTTAGTTGTCCGAGAGAGGGCTTTGCTACTCAATTGCTTTCATAGCCCAAAGAAACAGCGATTGGCAAGAGTTATTATTCGCTTAATCTCAGCGCTGATGTCATTTTGTCTGAGTTCATAGCGGAGCCTAGGTAGACAAAGTCTTTTACCACATCAAAGTTATATCTGTCTATATTGACATTCTGTCCAAGACGTCGGTGTTGGGTGTCCTTTCTTGATGACAGCATATACATTGTCTTGCCCTCATTTACCGCCAAACCCATCTTCGCTTTGAATAGCTCGGCGGTTAGGCCATCTGCTCCAGCGGCTTTGTTGGACTTAATCTTAGATATAGCTATCTTCACTTGGTCCAGGTCGGGTGGCCGGAATTGTTGGTCTTCATCGTCCATGTTAAATGGCTCATTCTGCCTGACAGCGGGATTTAGTTCGTCATCGCCGTTAAACAGTCTGCAGAAGTAGTTCTTCCATATCCTCAGCATCGGCTGCGATTCTACTAGGTATGATGTTCCCTTGTTCGTCCTTGCAGGCTTCGGTTCGGGCTCTGTAGCCTTGGCAGCTTCTTTTTACCCTTTGGTAAAACTTCCGAACCTCATTCCTGCTGTAGCATCTCTCTATTTCCTCGATCGCGCGCTTCTCGTGCTCTTTCTTTTTTCTCCTGAGAAGCCGGTGTTCATCTCTTCTTTTCTGCGCGTAGAGCTCACGAGCAGCTTTGGTCCTTCTTTGCAGCGCCGCTTTGTATGCCTCTTGTTTCGCTGCATGTGCTTGCCGGCACTCGTCGTCGAACCAGGGGTTTCGTTGTGGTGGTCGTGTGAAACCAAGCACATCAGAGGCGGCGTCTCTGATGGCTTTTTGGCAATGTTGCCACTGGTCTTCGATGCTTGATGCTGGCTGCATAGAACCTCTTGAGAGATTAAGAGAGACTCGATCGGAGAAGGATCTGGTGATCCCTTGCGATTTTATTTACTTGTCTTGGCGGTGTTCGGGATATCCGAAGGCGTACCTTGGCTACGACAACGTAGTGGTCCGAGTCAATGTTGGCCCCTCGGAACGTTCGGACATCCATAATACTGGAGGAGTGCCTTGCGTCGATCGCAATGTGGTCAATCTGGTTGACGGTTGATTGATCGGGAGATCTCCATGTGCCTTTGTGAATATCGAGATGCGGGAACCGCGTACTTGCTATATGACACCATTTCGCCCCGCCCCGAAGTCGATCAGCCTAAATCCGTTATCGGATGTGGTGTATTGTTGGCTGTACCTTCCGACAGTACTACCACTGCTCTCTCTTCCTATCTTTGCATTAAAATGTCATAGTTAGGGCACTGCTCGTATGTCTTGTCCAAGAGCTCGTAGGTAGAACCTCTTGATGCGAATTGTCGTGAGGCGCTCGTTCAGCTGCGTGAAGCTTAAGACTTCTGGCTTAAGTCTGCCTCTAACGACGAAACCACATCCAAATAAGCGCTGTTTTTGTTGCCGATAGCAGTCGCCATAATAAATGTCACAGTTGTTCATCCTCTTCTTGCCCGGTCCATCCCATCGCACTTCTTGGATGGCGGTTAGATCTGATTTATAGCAGTTCTGGGCCTCCGCTAGTTGTTCGGCCTTAACTTAACTCAACTCGCTTAAATGTCCTTGTTAACGCTTTTAAAAGAAACTATTAAAAAACGCCGTCTAAAATGCCCATAAAACAAGACACAAATTCGGGATTCAAAACGATATTAAAAGCAGATAACCTAACATAAAATCAACTTAAAAAAAAAAGTGTTAAAAAACAGTAAAAATTGCGTTTCAAAAAAAAAAAAAAAAAAATTCGACCAGAAAACGGGGAGAAATAGGTTAGGTAGGTAAAAATGCAAAATAAATTAGCTTAAGACCTCTCCTTGAACTGCAACAAAAATGCACATGAAACCGCGAAAAGCAAAAACCCTAAAACGCTCTAAAAACTCTCCTAAAAACGGGCAGAAAAAAAGCCACCTGAACCGATTTTGACAACACAATAAAGACCGTGTGAAATATGCAGCTAAAACCTATTTTGGCGATATTTTGCTATACACTCTCTGGAACGGAGGCATAAAGGTGGGTAGAACTAATGGTAGGTAGAGGTAGATACATATATGTAGGGGCAACTGTCGAGACACCCTGCAATTACATTCAACACAACATTACAACTTTCCATCGGAGTTACAGACGCCTGTACAGTTGTTTAGCTTTTTCCAAAGCTCATCGTTTTCGGCTATAAATAGTAGCTGCAGATATTAGCAGTTCTCTCTTTTTTATCTGCCGTAAGCCGTAAGCTGTTCTAAATAAGTATCCTGTTGCCATTGAATTATAATATTACATTGTAAAATTATTGAATTCTATAATGATTATTAAATCTATCTTGTAATTGAATTAATTACACTGTTTTTTATAATCATTCTCTACATATTTGGGGGCTCAACGAACGCCAATAATTGAGTTCTTTTGCTGATTATGCTAAGCCATTTAACTGTTGAACAACTAAAGAAGAGATTGTCAACTCTCGGACTTGATACGCGGGGGATAAAAGCTGTGTTAGTCGAACGACTAGAAGAAGCAATTAAAGAAGGCAGCATCATTGAAATAGAGAGTAGCTCCAATAGTTCTGAGGAAGATTATTCTGAAGCAGTATCGAGTGAGGTCGACGAAAGAAGTGAGAGTGATACAATGACGGAAACCGCGTGCCGAATCGCTGTAAAAGACGTCGAGAATTTAGTATCTAAATTTAGCGGCGACGATTGCCTTTCAATCAAATCGTGGATTAAGGAATTTGAAGAGTTTGCGCAGTTGTTGAAGTGGTCTGATATAGAAAAATATATTTTCGCAAAAAAACAACTGACAGGTTCGGCTCAAAGCTATATAAAAACATGTGACTGTTCATCATATGAGCAATTGAAGGTTAAGCTGTGTAAGGAATTTGAGTTAACTGTATGTAATGCCGATATTTACAACAAGTTACAAAATCGCAAAATGCAGAAAAACGAGAAATTTCGCGAATACGTATACAAAATGCAAGAAATCAGTCAACTGGCCGATGTAGATGTGAAGTCTTTAATTTCATATATCGTAAATGGTATTCCGGGTCGCGAAGAACACAAAATCATGCTGTATAATGCAAAAACAATTTCTGAGCTAAAAGAACAGTATGAAGTCTATGAAAAGTTCAAAGCTAAAGTCGGTGGTATTAGTTTGGGTGGTCTCGGTGCGGGCGGTGGTGGTGGCATGTCTTCTACTAGCAAACATTTTCAGTCAAAGAATGAAAACAGACGTTCTTCGGCGCACTGTTTCAACTGTGGGTCAAGGGATCATCAGCGGAAGGATTGCAAAGCAGAAACAAAATGTTTTAGATGCAGTGGTACAGGACACATGTCAAACACATGTCCAAAAAAAGCAGGTTACTCATATAAAGAGACAAACATTATTACTGTTCTAAATTCTAAGAAAATTACTATTAAATTAGAGTTGTAAAATACTTAAGTATTCCAGTACTTCAGTCCTCTCAAGTACAAGTACTAGGTACTGGTATTTGTACTTCAGTACTCTGGTACTGGTACTTAAAAAAGGCAAGTACCAGTATTTTTCAAGTACCTCGTCGCAAGTACCAAGTAGCGCGTACTTAAGTACCAAAGTACTTGAGCAGTACTTTCAAGTACCAGTACCAGTACCTCAAGTACTTAACCAGTACTTTCAAGTACTTGATCAGTTCCAAGAAGGAGTCACAGGAGACCCCATAAAGTATATATATTCTGAATCAGGATCAAATTCTGAATCGATTTAGCCATGTCCGTCTGTCTGTTGAAATCACGATAGCGTCCAAACGAATCGACTTAGGTGAATGAAATTTTGTGAGAGGACTTCTTTTTACCGTCAGGTTGGTATTGAAAATGGGCATGTCGGGCAAGTAGTTCTGTTACCTCCCATATAAAGCCAATATGTTTAAAGTTTAAACTGTTTTTCATCCGAAAAGACAACGCGTTTCCATTCACTGCTCCAAGCGACATGTTCTCCTGCAAAATTCCTTCGATGCTCATTGTGTTCTTACCTTAAAACCGATTACTTTTTAAGTTTTCTTCTCTGTATAGTACCACTTGTTCGTATTATCCTTCGGACCGTTGCTATCCTGGCTGATACTCCGCTTTTGGCCCTTATTTTAGTCGCTGGTAGTGTCGAATTGGCAAGCCGTAGAATTAACCGCTTTTCTCGCAATGTTGTTGCTCTGCGGAACGTCCTTTTTGATTTTTCCCATAGTGTTGGGGATCCCCAAGATAACTGTTTACAACAGTCTTACTTCTATTTAGCCTCCTTGCAATTTCTCGGCCTGAGAGTCCTAACTCCTTGAAAGCATCTATTTTTCCTCTTTCTGTCGCTGTCAAAGTGTTTCCGAAACCCATTATTTTTTTAAACTAAATAAAAACAGTTCTTTTTAACAGTTATTAACAAAACTTTGAAAAAAATCGCTGTTGTGCACTCCTGCATCGAAATATTCGCAGTGTCCTCATCCTAGTGACCGTCTTTTTATACGCTTTTATTTACCCTTTAATTTTATGACTTACTGTTAGGAAAATATGTACCTGTTCACTGGTAGTAAAAGTTCCCGGGTAAAACATTTTCAACAGGTATAGGGAGTGAAAATCGATTGCAAAATGTATGTCCTCATCCTAGTGACCGGCAGTGTATATCACAAGAAAAAGTGTTTTGGATCAGAAATTGGATTAGCTACTTACAGTTTCCGGTCTGCTGATGAAGAAACCCTTTTTCTGATGAAATAATATAGTTTTCCTTTATAAATTGACGTTAATAAGCAAACATTTCTCAATAGACTAGAAAATACCTGAAAGTACTGGTTAAGTACTTGAGGTACTGGTACTGGTACTTGGAAGTACTGCTCAAGTACTTTGGTACTTAAGTACGCGATACTTGGTACTTGCGACGAGGTACTTGAAAAATACTGGTACTTGCCTTTTTCAAGTACCAGTATTCGAGACTGAAGTACAAGTACAAGTCCCGGTACTGGTACTGGTATTGGTACTGGTACTTGAAATTTTACAGCTCTGATTGGTAGGTACAGTTTTTATACAGTTTTTCGGTCTCGGTTTTACAGCGTCGAACTGTCAAAGAGTTGGTCACGTTAAGTATACATATTGGGGTTATGTATAAAATAGCACATCGGATAAATGGCCGCCACGGCTTTGCTGGCAAGTACGTACTCTTTTATTGAAATTTTTCATGACCGTTAAATGTTAATTTAGGCACTAAAAAGTGGGTTATCATGTCACGATACCGAACACCATTAATTGTTACTGCCCTACCAGCCGCATTTTCGAAGAAGAATGGTCCGATAATGCCTCCACTCCAGCCCAAAATCCGCACCAAACAGTCACGCGTTATGGATGTATTTGTTTCTCAACAATTACTCGTGGGTTTTCTGAACCCCAAATGCTACAATTATGAAGATTAACGAAGTATTAGTATTACATGGCGCTACAGTCCGGGGTGGACCTGGGCCTCAACCAACACGCCTCTCCAGTTAGCACGATCTTTGGCTAACCGCCTCCAGTTGCGCACTCCAAGTTGGTTGAGGTCCCCTTCCACTTGTGCGCGCCACCTAAGGCGAGGTCTTCCTCTACTGCGTTGTCCCTCCGGGTTGGAATCGAAGACTCTTCGGGCCGGAGCGTTGGTGTCCATTCGCTCTACATGTCCTAGCCATCTTAGTCGACTGATACGTACTTTTCTGACCAGGTCGATGTCGCTGTACAGCTCGTAGAGTTCGCTGTTAAATCTCCTCCTCCAGAGCCCGTCAACGCAAACGGGACCGAAAATCACTCGAAGAATTTTGAGTTCGAAACGACCAAGGAGATCTTCATCCGCCTTTGATAACGTCCATGATTCTGCGCCATAAAGCAGGACTGGGATGATGAGGGTCTTATATAGAGTCTCCTTGGTGTTTCTCGACAAGGCCTTACTAATCAATTGCCTTCTTAGGCCAAAGTAACAGCGGTTGGCAAGTGTAATTCTTCGCTTGATTTATGATGTGATGTCATTTTCAGAGTTAATAGTGGAGCCGAGGTAGACAAAGTCCCAAACTACCTCAAAGTTATAGCTATCTATGGTGACGTTCTGTCCGATTCGTCGATATTGTGTGTCCCTTCTTGTTGACAGCATATATTTTGTTTTGCCCTCATTCACCACTAAACCCATTTTTGCCGCTTCTGTGCTAATACTTGCAAACGAACCAGTGACAGCTCGCTGTGTTCTGCCAATGATGTCGATGTCGTCAGCGTATGCAAGTAGTTGCACAGACTTTTGGAAAATTGTGCCCCTGGTGTTGGCTTGCGAGTTTCGCACAAGAATGATGTTGAAAAAGTCACATGACAGCGCATCACCTTGTCTAAATCCTTTTTTGACATCAAAGGTCTGGTTGAGATTGTTTCCAACCTTTACGGAGCAGCGAGCGTTCTCCATCGCCATTCTGCACAATCTGACAAGTTTTGCAGGGATGCCAAAACTAGACATGGCTCTGTATAGCTCGTCTCTATAAATGCTGTCATTTATAACGATTAACGAAGCCATCAAGATGAAAATATTTTGTTCGAAAATTGCAGACTGTAGCTGACAAACCTTCATTATTTTTAAAATATAGCTCAACAATGAAAATTCCTTGTTCTTTCGTATAGCGCTCCATTTTTACTAACCCCGAACTGTCAGCTGTCACATTGTTATCTTCTTTTTGCATTGGCATCACTGTACTATTAAATGGAGAAAAATTCAAAATTTGCGTGAATTATGGGATACCCTTTAGATTTTTTTGTTAAGATGCTAACTTCATGCACCCTTTTTAATCGACATTTAAGTTTTGATGAAATTCCGCAACAAATTAGTACCTAATTTTGACTTTTTTTTCGATCTCACAATTTCGTTCCTTTTATTTTTTTGCCCACGATATGACAACACTGCTGCGAATCCAATTTTAGATGTAGTTTAATTAAACTCTCTTCAATTGTTAATATTTTGATAAAGTAAAAGTTCTGCAGAAAATGCTCGTTCATTTGCGGGACCTCAATTGCTAAGATTGTTTGAGCGTGATAACCACAATAGGGAATATAATATAGAATTTGTAAATTGCGCGATTAATTTCCTCGGCAACTAGGCACAACCCCTCGATTAGGATGCAATATTTTGAGCGATTAATAATTCAACAAGAAGGAATAAATAGATTTTTTTTGTTCGCCAGCAAGGCGACCGACCCTTCTTAGTTGAAGAAGAACATTTCCAGCAGCCATTCGGTGTGTAATTTCCTTTCTTACAAGAGCACATCTTGATGCAACACCATCAGCAATACAGCCAGTATACCTAATCTAGTATATTATCACACGCTCAAGGACATCGAGGGGTTGCAGGCGGGTTGAAACGCTATACTATAGGCAACATGGACGGACACGGACAACCAATGTGACGTTATATTCTTGTTCGTTCACTTTCTCTACGAAATTAGTTGTGTATATATAGCACGTTGGTGCTGCGGTTTCATTTTCTTCTTAATGGCTGAGCATAAGCCATAGACATAAGGACTGTGGGAATGGTGAGATTTCTTGTAGCAGTAGGTTCTGCAGGAACGATGCAATCTAAGGCTGGCGTTTTATATATTTTTTATTATAAAATCCAATTTCCTCGACCGAAAAATGAAAATGCTCGGAATAGGAAAATTACATTCTAAGTGTTATTCATAGGGGAATGGGTATTGCCGGCGGCTCGGATTAAGGGTAGTGGTTTGTGGCAAGGGAGGTTACTATTGCCATTTGTGTATTATGAATGTCTTTAGTTACATGTGCTTTTCTAGCCATTCAAACTCGTCTTTAATGCGTTACATTTATTTGAACTCATTTTAACGGTAGGTATATGGGCAGTTAAAGTGGCAAGAGCAAAATGCGCGGGCAGTTTTGAAACCTACACACGAGACTTAAATAAGAAGCAGAAAATTAAAGTGACACCCGAAACCAACCTGTGGAGTTGAATAAGACAATGGTTTTGTATTATGGGTTATGCCGAGCTTGGCTACCACGGCTGTGTACATCCAAAGAACCGTGTCTTATTAACGACCCAAATTCTTCTTCTACATACCTAACTCGACGAGAAGTTCTTGGATAGACTTAGTACGGACAGTATTGAAAGTACCTTCTATATCTTAAGTACAAATCGTTCGCGCTAATTCATACGGAGCTTTTTGCGCTTATTTTCGATTTTCCCTTAAGTATATACCTTAAGAGTTTTGAGACTGACATAAATGGGACATGCATTGCATAGGCGCGACTCGTTCACAAAGGTCTACGATACGTCCTAGAATTTAAAATTTTAAAGAGTTCAATCTAGATAATTGCCCTAAAGTCATTCGCGAACTAGTGAGCTCTACTGCCGACTTTCGGTATGAACAGTATTCGAATACGTCTCCACAACTGGAGGGTAACCCTCAGCATGATAATGCTTCTGTAAATGGCGACGATCCATGGCATCACTGTGTTTCGAAAATGTCTCCATCATTATGTAATGTATGCCGAATAGATCAGGCAATTTATACGAAGCAAGTCTCTGAAAGTTTTTCAGACTACTATTTGCTTATTTTCTAAGCTGTTCTGGAAGCCTTACTCTCAGTTATAAAATATTGTATTTCTCTCAAAGTGAAAGTTGAGTCTCATGGGGACTTTGCCGGTTTTGCCGATATGGTCCCTACAACCATGAAAGTGAGTTTTTAGCAGAATATCTAATGATTCATCTGTGGATTCTGTTTCCGTACAAGTTAATTTTAAAATTACGGACTTGAGTCTTATTTCGATTCGATTGTCCTGAAACCAGAAGAACCTTTTAAGGTTTCAATACATATTGACAATATTCTAAGTCCGTTTTGTGATGGTTAAAGGCCAAAATCTGTTTCTACCGTAATCGTACCGTCAATTGCAGAAGACCATTAGTTATTGGAGGTCCACTAGGGCATCCTACATCTGTGAACCTTGTAATCGATTTCTTAGGTAGATCATATGATTATACGATTCATCTTTCGAGTGTTAGATAGTTTTTAACATATGAAGATAGATCTATAGTTTCGGTGTTGCCCTTAATCGGTAAGTCAAACAGTTCGTTTGATGAGAGGCAACCAAGTCCGGGCCGTTGGTCTCATTATTATATCCTTGAATTTATCTTTAAGAACTCCTAGGTAGGTATATAGCTGCTCTTACCTATATGTGCAAGCCAAGGAAATTCGTCGAAAAATGGTCCTCGAACTTTATCACCCGATATACCCAAGGATACAACAAGTCAGCTTGGATTGCTCAGTTTTATCTTTGCTCCACAGGTTCAACATAGATTAGACACCTTGGGGTAAAGATCTCTAAAAACATCGTTAAAGGTGCAAGTTGCATCCTGGAAATGGATTTTTTGCTTTTTTTTTTCTATTGATTTTAACGTTAAGATTTTTGAGGGCGTGAGAGGTCTATATTTAAAACCCGGTTATTTTAGCGGTCACTCTTTATTGTGGTTGATTCGTCATTACCTTGGTAAAAATAAAGCTATTGTACCTTGCCAACAGACGAGTACCGGAAGTTGGCTTTTGAATACTATGGCTGTTGCTCTCAGCTGCAGTTTTTTTCATAGCCATTTGCTTTTGGGAAGGTTAGGTTAGATTAGGCCCTCACAAGTTTCATGATTTAGGTCGGACATGGTTTTATCGAAAATAATTTTTAGCCACAGCCATACCTGGTTTTGTACCTGGTTTTTATTTTAGTTTGCAACGTTTGTATAGGAATAGGACGCAACTTTGGTTGTGTTCTATAATATGATTCTGCGAACATAAAGCCCAGAGCCATGTTCGGCAAGTTCGGCAAGCAAAATATACCTAGTTCAGATTTTGTGACAAAAGACTCTAGCCCCTTTAGCCTAGCCTGATGATTAATGTAGATATTTTTATTAGATTATCTCTAGTCTAGTAGTTCCATAGCTTTGAATACGACCATAACCTCTGCCTGGAACACACTGCATGTGACCGACTGTCTCACAGCCACTTCAGTAAACTTAGACAGTTTAGAGGGTTATATACATATTGGATTTCTTCCTAAAGATTATCAAGCCTGTTTCTAGAACGTCGGCACAATGACTACACTCATGAGACCATTTACTGAACCTATTAAGGGATAGTTTCATTACAGGAAAAATTCTGAATTAATCGGCTACGACATAAGAGAGCCAGGACATATAAAGCAGTTAAGAGGTCCAAAACATCAGTACATACGAGCGGAGCACGACCAGAAAACGTCTAAGAGCTTGAAGAAAGCAATTATTGCCAGCAACTTGCCATACCATTTTTGAGGACTGTGTTATTGCAGGTACCCTGTCTACCGGGATTAAATGTCTCATCTAATTCGAGACCTAAGCCGTTGTTGACATCAAGTTCTTAACCTCAGCACAATAAGTCTTGATTTGAAGTTGAAGAAATTGTTAACCAATAGCCCTATCTTGATGGCTAACAGAGCTGATAAAAATGTCGAATATACCTCAAGCGTATTACAACTTATCTTCCAGAATCTACTGCCACTTCCAAATCTTTAAACCGTTTATTTAAAACTGCGATTTATAGACTTTTCACTTGTTTACAATTTACACTCTTTCACATGTGTTTGTGTAACCCAAGAGCCATTAGATAGGGGCACCAAGGCCAGCATTTATTTCAAGTAACAATTTCATAACAACAGCCCGTTTCCCCTATCCAACTCGAAATGATTTTCCACCTCTGAACCGCATCACTTCAACCAACAGCCCCACCAATCCGAATGCCATTCCCACCGCAAACACTATCCAACACACCAGCAAATGTGAAAGTGTCAACGGCCTAAATCTGCCCGAATTTTCCGACCGAAATATCTGCAAATAATTTGTTGCCACTGCCAAATCAAAGACATCCGTCTCCCACTTCTTGAACAGCCCCGTCTGATATAATTGCAGGACAATTGCATCGAAATTCTTTTGAAACGGTGAATCCATTTGCATGTTAAATGTCAAAAAGTACGTTCCCAAGGTACCCTTTGACACATACATTCGCTGTTTGTCCAAATATTTCTGTTGTCCGAGAAAAAACTTTGTCCGGTCGTCGGCCATGACAAACGCATACGTCCGATTCAGGCTCTTGCGATATTCGTTTACCAAGTCCATTTCTGCGATACGAAAGATCATCTCGCCGTACCGTTCACGAAAGACGTCACTGTGTCTAATCAACCCAGCTTCAAACTCGGTTGTCAATATCTGGACGCCACTGTTGGCCAGCTCGTCAAAGGTGTCAATTTGTTTCCCCTGAACTGTGGTGGTGAGAAAAGCCGACAGAAAGGCTAAGTAGATGTTTGTCAAAATTAGAGCGTAGCAGAAGATCTGCATTTCGAAAAGCACCGCCCGTAGGGTGCATGGTACCGGCCGCGATGGCATATATAGGAATTGTGTTAAACTTCGCGAGAACACCGGACCGTATTCCTGCGATTGGTGACAGTAGCCCAGGGTAATGTAACCGACGAGAGATATATAGACGAAACTCACTGCAATGCATAGCCAAACTTTGATGTCGAACGGCAGCATCAGGTACATGTAGGAGGAGATCTCTTCGACAAACGGTACCACCACTTGCCATTGGACTTGAGCGATCGGGTAGCTGCAGGCGTACAATTCCGGATTGAAGTAGGAGTACGTGTGTAAAAGAATGTCAACTTTACCCTCGCCGAGCAGAGGCAGGGCACCGGAGATGTCGAAACTGCTCTGAGTCGTCACATTGACGAGCCTGTCGAAGGTTGCATTATGCCGTCGGACAAAGGAACGGAAGATTTCAGTGTTTATTCCGGTTATCTTGGAGATGGTATCGTTGTCGTTTTGCATGAAAACCCTCGCTCCGTCCTGTTGAATGGGCGAATAGAAGGTATACCCTTTGAGATCGTAGAGATGATCCGGAAAGTACTCCTCAATCGGCGCCAAAGTCAGGTTTTGAAAGCGCACTCTTGGGAATGGCTCATAGCTCAGAACTTGATTGTGGTACGAAACGATCACGTTGACTAATCCCAGATGGAAGCAGGTTTCAAAGAACCTCATAAACGGCTCGAGATCCTCGGAGGACTGCTCTAAAACGAAAACCATTTTTGTCGAGTGTAGAGTTCGCAGAGTCCCATTGACAACGGCCAACATTTTCGCATTGTCAATGTTGTCCACAAAGACAAACGCAATCGCCCAAGAACCTATGAGTCGACTCAAAGGCTCAGTTCCAGCACAATCATCGGTGATTAAGACCACAGGAACTGTCGCGCCTTGGGACCGCACGAACATATCGAATCCAGTTAAGTTCTCGACGAAACTTTTCTGCGAGAACACCACTATGGAGCGAATGTCTTCTTGCAGCCGTAAGTGTTGGGATAATTCGATTAGCCGGCTAAAGTTACAAACACCAGTCGCCAACAGCTGAAAAAGCAACAGCCTTCGGAGGACTGTATGCATTTTGTGGGTGTTAACGTTGAGCGTACGTGGTTCGCCCCCTTACTGCAACTTGTGAGTTGTGACTGTGACTTGTACCAGGATGGTGGGGCAACTTATAGTTTTTGCTCGAAATCACTACTTTGGAATATGCACAAGGGGGTTATTATCCTTTTTGCTGATAATTTGTGCAAAGTTTGCACTGGCAATTGGCCACCATAATGCACCAGGGTCAATTTGAATTGTTTGCACTTCAATTGTGTGTGATGGAAGGCCGGTGATAGGCAAATTGTCGGAGGAATTTTAGAGTAGAACAATTGGCGGTGGTGATTTGTGCTGGGACATACAGTTGTCAATTTTACTGTTGAGTACGTTGGCCTTTGGAAAACACTGTCAGTGGCCGATGGAAGCAAGCTGAGTGCTGGTTTATATTCAATTTCGTTTGAGACGTGGTATAGCTTAGCTATAGCCTTTTAGGCGAAAACCGTTTTCTTTCTTTCTGAAAAAGGGGATTCCAAATATACCTACTCTCCGCTGAGAAACGTTGTTACGTCTCGTTTTCCCCGTCTTGTATTTTCCTTACTTAATGAAACCATACCAAGTTTAGGCTGTAGGCACGATAGGTTACTGTCTTGGATAGGTCGGGTATTTTTTTAAAGAGATTTAATTTCCAGTTAACTAAGGGTTAATTCATGCGGGTTTGACCCTTCCCTATTAGAAATGGTACTATTTAAGTCATCGACCGACACTTTATTTGTTGCTCTAAAATTATTGGTTCTGAAGATATAGGTTTCCAAAATGTAGCACATAATATTTTGCTGCGGAATTCTTCACGTTAAAATCCACGGGTTCCATTAGATACGGCTACTAATGGACAAATTTAACTCTCCAATCAATACAGTCCTTCCACAGCAGCAACTGGCTGGCCAGCTGGCAGTTCAGACCTCAGATTATTGGTTTAGAAAACTATGGTTCCTTTTAGAGGGCATGAATGGTCCACTCTACGACTTCTCAGAGAAAAAAAGAAGAAGAACAAGAATCGGACGATAGAATCTATTGATGAACTCTACTCTACTGCAGAGGCAATGTTCCGATGTTCTATAAGTCCGAAAAACGTTATTTCCAAGGATACAAGGCCTGAACAGAAGCAGATATTTATGAGCATGAGAATAGAATGATTGATTCATCCTCAGTGGCTAAGGGTTTGAAAAAAGCACGTCCAAATGCAAATGTAAGGTCAACAAAGATGCTGGAACAGATGCCCTACCGGTCAGGCTTTTCAAAGCAGCCACCGGAAGATAAATTAATATGGCGGATGCACAAACTTTTTTCCAAAATTTGGTCAGATGAGTGTAGGTATGACAATGATGGGAACCAAATTATAGTCTGCCCTGACTCTGAACTACCTCAACTTTAGAGGAATAAGTCTCCTAAATGTCGCGTATAAGTCCTTTTGATCATAGCGTGTAAACGCTTAAAACATTTATTTAGTAACAAGGCCAGAAAAATAAAACACCGGCCAAATATTCACGTTCCGGTAAATCTTAGAAAATTGTTGGGAAAAAATGCAGAAGGAATATAACTCAAGAGTCTTACTTCAGTGAAGTTTATCATCAGAGTTCCAAATCTCCACTCTCCACACTTCACCTCTTAATCGACTTTAAAGTTGCCTACGATACCAAATGTAAGGAATGACGAATTATGCAGAAAGATGCCAGGCTTTGGCATTCCTCCCAAACTTGTTCGACTGAGCAGGAAGTTTATGCACAAAACCTCTTGATGTCGAAAAGGATTTAAGACAAGTTGAGGCGCTATCATGTCACATCTTTGGCATAATTTACACTTTCTTTTAAATAATTGTAAGTGATCTCTAAAAACCTTGAGAACTTAACTGAATCCTTGCAGTCTGTTTGAAGGTATACTATATAGCAAACTTTCAGCAAAGAGTAGCGGCCAGTACCATTTAATAAGAGTGTCTGCTGAAAATACCCATCAGTAGATCGGAAATTCTTTCAGAAAAACACAAAAAACTAAAAACTAAAACTGACTAACAACGAAACCCTGCGGTACACCAGCTGTCAATTCAAATCAGTTTGCTGCTATAGTTGATATTGAGAACTTCTAAAAATAAATAAATAAATAGGTGCCGCAACAGGCGGTAGACACCCAAGGCCTAGCTTCTCGCAACCATTCGTTTGTGTGAGGTTCTATTTTTGGGACGAATGGAAGGGACCTTATGTGCCGATTCCGAACGGCTGAATTGAGAAGCTTTTTCAGGACAGTTATACTCTCGGATGTTTGTCAGACGTTCGCGAGAGGTGGCGCGGTAGAAAAAAAACACTAAGATGTAATTTGTGTTTTTCCGGGGATCGAACCTGGGATCCCTCGCACAGCAGTCCAGAACACTAACCACTGCGCTACTGCGCCCACTTTTTATACATCAACAGAAATTTATTGGAAACTTCAAGCTTGATGAAAGCTTCTATATCAAGATCAAACAAAGGCGCCCAATCCAAGCCCGGTCAACAAAAGAAGAATTTTTCCTTTTTTTGGGGATACTGGATGATCGAATATTGAGAATCCAGAAGTAACTAAGTCAAAGTATAGCCGGCTAGTAATTTATGACAGTGGTAGATATTCAGACCAATATAATTGAACATTTGAACAATTATTTATAAATTACATTTATGATTATTGTTTACATGTTAATTTTCACATAATTATACTGATTCCATGCAAAATGACTAATTTATATAAAATTGGTCACTAATATAGAAATCTTATATGGGACTATAATTATTCAAAGAATAGCCTTTTTTTTTTCTTTGGAGAGGGAGACACTTATAGGTAGGAACTTTTAAGAAGTTGCATTCTATAATCACTTATTATATCGGGATCATAACCCTGCTGCTGAATCGCGAGCTAAGTTCGGATCTAAAAATTGTATTTCGAAATTGATTATAAAACATAAAAAATATTTCCATATATATTTAACAATAGGGTACTTCGGAAATTTAAACTTAATTATAAAGGCTGTTTTATTATCTTTTTTAGGAAAGAAGTTTTGGGTGGCTAGAAGTTATTTTCGCAGTTGTAATGTTGCACATGAATTAAAGCAAACAATTTGGCTGACCTTTAGTCCTTGGCAGCTTCGTGTAATCTTCGATCTCTATGTTAAAGTTGAAGTTTTTCGCAACCATTCGAGAGAAATGGAAGAACCTACTTACAATTTTATGCCGATTCTGAAAGCGAAAGGCTGAATTGAGAATAATACTTTTGAGATATTTGTCAAATGTTCGCGAGAGGTGGAGCAGTGCGAAAAAAAATCTTTTGTGGCTTGATGATGAATTTCCGCAGCCGTACTTTGGTCAGTAAAAAGTAGTGAGCCGAGTCTATATTGGACCCTCAGAACATTCGGACATTCAAGACCCTAGAGGCCTAGAGGTATCACGGAAACGTTATCAAGTTGGTTGACTCATGACGTATTGAGGCACGGCTATATTTTCCGAGTGTAGAACAAAAGATGCCCTGAATTCATCCGTCGTCCGTGCCCCTTTCCGGAGAGGCTCGTGTAAAATTTCACCCATTTCATTCGAAAAGTATAGCTAAGCATTTTTTTCTTGTGTTCAACACTCGGTTTTTTAAGTTCAGCAAGTCGAGTCCTGGTGTAGACCAATATACCCGGTGGCATATATGGAATATGGAAACCCTACTTCAATACGTCCTCTCAGTTGTGACGCACTTTTTTTGCATTAACCAGAAAATATCGCACAGAAATCAATACGTCCTATCGCCAAGACTTTACTTTAAAAAACTTGAAGAAGGACATAAAAGTCTCCCGAAATGTAGGCGGGATTGAAAACGGGTCGTGGCACTTCCCATTCAATAAATCTATATCTTAACATTTATTTAGACTTGAAATCTGGTCAATCTAATCTATTGGAATGGAAGTATTTCACAATACATATATGAATGGGATTGGACAAAGCAAACGCTTTTTTTCGACGCTCATTGGAGCTAGACTTGCAAAATTTTGAATAATGATGTGCATTGTTCGAATACGCAAGACACATATGAAAGCAAAACAATTCCTGCGAACAGGTAAAACCGAGGTAGTTGTATTGCAACATCAAATCGTCGAGACATACACCAAATATGACTCATTATACCACATGTATGAACATGACACATGTGTCGCAATTTGACTGTCATGGTAAAATAGCAAACCAAACTTAGCACAAAAGTGTTGCCAACTCGTACAGGAACCTAATATGGAACCGGGTTCTATATTACCGTTTGGTAAACGCAGTGGACGTGGTGGCCGTGGTTTGACTACTAGGCATAGAAGTGCTCATTAATTGGAAACGTCATCTGAATCCAACAAAGAAATATCTTCTGGTGATTCCTTTCTTTCCGAAAGCGGTAACGATAGCAGAGCTTAAATCATCCAATCATTTCTTTTATACCCAGCTACCTCAAAATTAGCCTTTCGCCATTCACCAACCAAAGTACAGCTATCAACTCAAGCTCTGCTAATTGTTCAGCCTTGCACTGTGTTTACCAAAAAATAAAAAATAAAGAAACGACACAAATCGATTCCCCAACACTATCAGATTTAATTATTACCACCACCACCTAAACACCGCAAGTCAGCCACAGTTAAAAGCCTATAAAACTGTTTCGTTCGCCCACACAAAACTCTAACACAAATCGTCAAACAACATGCACTGGCCATCAGTTGTAGTCCTAGTGCTGGCAGTAACTGTACTGAACCCAACAAGCGCCGCAATCAATAGCAGTTCTGTTATTGAAATCATTCGCAAACTCAACGATGTATATCGGTTCGAGACGTTTCCCATCTTTTCGAGTAGCTCCAACAAGCACCGAAAAAGCCTTCTCGCGGACTTATCGCGAGAACTGAGCATGGAGTATCTCTTGCCACAGATGCAATTCGTGGACTCGTCTCCCGATGAACTAAGATACCTGCTGAATAGAGAAATCCTGTCAATAGTGATTACCGATCAAATGACAACTGAAGTTCTGAAAATCGCTCAGACTCGACTGCGCGGCATGCATCGCTCCAAACTGCTCTTGGTCATTCGCGATCCGGTGGAGCTGAGGCAGTTGGATTTCTTTCGCAACTGGCTATGGGAAATGCAATTCGCTCATGCACTCGTCCTCTTCGAGGACGTTCAAACGAATCTGAATCAACTTTTCACCATAAATCCTTACCCTACTCTGGAGTGGGTAAATCGAACTAACACCGCAGATCCAAGCAAGCTGTTCATGGAAGATACCAAGGACCTGAAGCAGTACTCGATTGAAATACCATTCACCGAAGATCCGCCCAGGGTTTTCCGCTATAAGAAGGGCGAGAAGGATGGCAAATTTCGTGTTGTCGGGAGGCACGGAAACCTCATAAAATTATTTGCACAGTGGTTGAATATAAATCTCACCTGCCACTTCGAACCGGACATGGATCTGGACAAAATCTTGAGAATATTCCATAACAAGGACATGGAGATAAGTGTACACACGTATTCAATGTTCGACTTGGAGGAAATAGGCTCAAGTTATCCCCTGGAAACAGTTCGCTGGTGTATTATGGTCCCGCTGCGCAGTGAGGTACCCAAAAGTGAATATGTCATTATTGCCTTCGACAAAACCACCTGGTATGTCATTGGCTTCAGTGTTGTCTACATTGCATTCCTGATGCGATTTATTGATCCACCGACAGCGAATGCACAAAAGTTGTACTTTCTTCGAAGCCTGGCCATCCTGATGTACAGCTCGAACATGGCCGAACGGATGACAGCGCCCACAGTTCGTCAATTTATATTCTTCAGCCTCGTGTTTTTGCTGGGGTTCATATTGTCCTGCATTTATTCGACCTACGTTACGAGCTACTGTACGAATATGGTATTCCAACCGCCAATCGATACCGTTGCGGACCTTGTCAAGGAGAACCTTCGCGTTATGGTCATTGACTATGAACTGGAGGCGATTCGCACCCGTTCGCGAGCCAACTACGGAGAGACCTTCTTAAAAATTCTCTACCCAGTGTCGTATGTTGAGGTGAATAAGCTTAGGAATAATTTCGACGGTCGCTATGCATACAGTATTCGTCAGGACCGCTGGAATTTTCTCGACAAACAGCAGCGCGGGCTGGAAAAGCCATTCTTTCGTTTGTCAAAGATTTGCTTTGGACGACACTACACGATGTTTCCGCTGCACTATGACTCGCATTTGCAAGAGAAATTGGATTATTTCATTCTGCTGATCATGCAAGCTGGTCTGGATGTGTTTTGGGACGAGGAGGCATTCCGCATGGCCGTCACAAATAAGGTTTCCAAGGTGCTGGTCGAGCAGACTGTTGTGATTCAAAAATTGAGATTGGATTACTTTAAGCATGTCTATGCTATTTGGAGTATGGGCATTGCCATAAGTACGTTGTGCTTCGCCGTCGAGGTGCTGTGGACAAAGTTTCTAGCCGTAAAGCGGTTACTGGAGCGGGCACAACGTATAGATAAAGGTTTATAAGTTGATGATTGAATAAAATTAAATGCTTTTGTAGGCGGTGACAGTTTGCAAATATCGTTTCTTAATTCACGACATTTTTGTGCAGTGATTCTCTGGTCGCTTACGGACTTTCGTAAGTCAGTTCAGAAAATTGATTTTCATCCACTTAAAGCTGGCACAAGTGGTACTAGTGATATTTATACAATTTTGTCAAAATGACAAAGAAGGATCGGAGTCGATCGATTTTGACTTTAAATTCGCCCTGCCTTTAAGTAAATTGTCGAACAACCAATTTAGGGACAATTGTTAGAGGGGGTATTCTTCGCTTAAAAGAAACGGGAGAATTTTCATCCGCTTTTGCATTGCATTGGATCATTGGAAAGCTTGGGGGCCCGATGATTCGGAGGTCTCCTTAGTTTATTTTGTAAATGATATCTTGTGAAAGGCAAACCTGTTGCTTGCAGATAGGTTTTAGTACTTCCGTTTCTGTTCACAACTGATTCTTGGCACACTTAGGTAAGGAAAATATCAATCTCTACTCATCGCTAAATTAAAAAAAAAAAATAAATAGGCGGTGCAACAGGCGGTAGATACCCAAGGCCTAGCTTCCATTCGTTTTTGTGTGAGTTTCTATTTTTGGAACGAATATCTTTTATAATTTTTTTAAGTACTTAAAAGCAATTTAAGTGAGACACAACTAAAGAAAGACCCTACACAAATTCAAACTAATCATTAGGATTTCAACACATTCAAAACAAAAAGATGTCGATCAATTTGAGAACGCATCCATTGGTTGCTTCATTTTTTGTCACGGTAATTTCAGTCTTTGGCAACCTTTCACTTTGCAAATTCTAAATGTCACTGATCTCTTAAAAAAAGCTCTAGAGTTTGTTGATATATCTATATAAAAAAATCATATCTGAATCATTTGCTAGGAAAATTCTCAGTTTTCGGTTCACTTTCAGAGACGAAATAGAAAAGTCTTCGTGTATTAGAGAACTTGCTGTTTTATTAATATGTAATAAAGAATCATTTTATGTCGTGCAGCTTTCCTGAAGTATGTACTGCTTTAATGTTGTTTGTTACAATTCCTGTGACTACAGCTAGCACTGAACGATCATTTTCGCGACTAAAATTAATAAAAACCTATTTAAGAAACTCTATCGGACAAGGCAGGCTACGTAACTTGTCTATTGAAAATCTATGGCCCGTTCTTTAAACTTTGATGATGTTATAGATACTTTTGCGGAACAGAGAGCTCGGACAAAAGAATTTTATTAATAAATAGCTTATTAAAATTAAATTGATATTTGATTATAAATATGTATAAACCTTTTTTTAAATAAAATTTATTAGATATTTAACTAAAATGCACACAATATTATTAATAGTTTTGGGTAACTACTTAAGTGGTTTATTAAAATATTAAATTACAAGATGATGATTCTTACATCTTACTGGGAGGGCCCCATCCAAAGAATTTGCCACGGGCCTCAAATGGTATAGTTACGCCACTGGTTACGACCCTAAATTAAATTGGAATTAATTCAAAGGAAAGCTGTTTTTCCATTTTAAAAATGAATGTGCACATGTCCCTCTTAAGTCACCTTCTACAGCACTCATTTAAAAATTAAAAGGCTGTTGGCTTCAAGTTAAGATGTACCTATCCGATCCGTAGTATACCTGTTGAAAGGGTTGCTAATATTCTTTTATCTATCATTGTCAAAATTTAAAGTTTTTACTGCCGAAAAACGAGCCATTTAAACTTAAGATACCTACCTAAAATTGTTGTAGACACAATAGCACTTTCGAACACCGATCCAACTCCAATATCGCTTCATTAGCGACACAATTGCATGGTATACTAAATATCACTAAAAATTAAACAAATACTAAAGAAATCAGTCCAAAAATGCAGGCTTGTTTTTTTTTTTTTTTTTTTTAATTTGACAGGAATATGCTTCAAATGCAATTACGTCCGTATTTTGAATTTTCGTCACACTTTTATGTGACATAAGAATAAGTCACACTGACTAAGTGGACAACATTGCATGAGTACCCGAAACCGAATGAAAGTGCCATTCGCGGAGACTTGTCAATGTGTTGATCGTACCAATCTAGTGTACCAGATAAGGCTTCCGTATAGGAATTGATCTCGTTCAGTGTTCAGTTGGGAAGCTGGCCTGAAGACAGCACTTTTGGCTGTCCTGCTCAGTGTTGCCACTAAAATAAAAAGTGAATCACGTCAAATCTGACCGAATGACCGATTTTTTCTTTCTAAATCCGGTCAAAAAGTCCGATCAAAAATTAAAACAGATTTTTTGACTAGAGATCCTGTCAAAATAGAATATAGTAACATAATATTATTAAAAATAGAAATATGTATATTATTAGGCGTGTTTTTTTTGTACTACAATGGGTTTCACAACATAATGTCATCGAAATCCAATTCTATACTCGTATAAGATAGCCTGGAGAATTGTGGGGGCTATTATTGCATTAAATGATATCGCAAAGCCTATTGTTATTGTATCATAAATGACATTTCATATTAGAAATAATTATTCATTAAAAAAGAGAAAACAAAAATATACCTATACTAGCGGACCCGGCAAACGTTGTTTTGCCTGCTCGTACATTTTCATTGTCCAATTCAATTGTTCTGCGGCCGTTTTATTTAACCGATGTGTCCGGACTGATTCTGTACTCCGTGTGCTTTGACCGATATTTCCTCAGATATATTTTTTCCCATGACTGTCGAAGAATAGCGTTTGAAATGTATTTGCTTGTTATGAGAGGTGTCACGCCCTTTTGTTCAATCCCGTCAGGTTTTGTAAAATGCTTCAATCGGGCAATGTTCAGATATATGTGAATCTAAACCATCCTTGGACCCACTCAAACACACAAAAACAATTTCATCAAAACCGGTCCTGCCATTTAGGAGGAGTTCAATTACAACACACGTAGAGAAGAATTATATAATATATATCGGACCCGATGGCGGTTGTCCTGTCTGCATTATGCAGAGTGCTCATCAAACTTTTTTTTCAATGCATTACCTCGAAGGTGTAATTGAGTTGCTCTTCATATTTGAAATTTTATTTATGAGCTTCTTGCTTTTTAATTTTTTTTTTGTTTATTATTTGAAATTGTATTCATGATTTTTTTTTTTGTTGATTATTTGTTATTTGAAATTTTATTTATGAGATTTTCGCTTTCAATTTCAATTTCAATTTCAATTTATTAACATTTTTAGTTTAGGTTGTACAATAAGACTTGGTCTTTTATAGTACAAACAGTAAATGTATCTACGTTAATTCAAAAAAAATATTAATAAATAAACCTAAATTACAAATGTGATAAAGTATGACGATTTTATTTATTTATTTATTTTACTTTTTATTTTTTTGAGTGAAAAGCTAAATTACAAATGTTATCAGAAAAATAATATTTATCACAAAATTTCAAAATTTAAGGTAAAGTATAAGGATAGAGAAAGAAATTATTATTATCTTTAAATTCATTATTATTAATTATAATTATTATTATTATTATCCTAGCTGCATTGAAAAGTATTTGAAAATATTATATTTGAAATTCTTGGAATTGTGAATAAGTTTTATATGTGTAGGCAAAGAGTTCCAAAGCCTTGCAGAGTGGACGAAAAACATGCGAGAGGAATTCAAATATTTAAAAGAAGGAATATTGATGTTAAGTGTTCTCTGAGATCGTGAGAAAGTCAGTTTGTTGTAAAAATATCCTGGAGTTCTATTATGAAGAAGTTTATGAAAAAATATGAGATTACGAGCTTTTAGGAACTGGACTAGAGTACAACCTAAGATATTTCTAGATAAAAGAGAAATACGATCGTACCTCTTCAATCCATAGATGTATCTGACGGAATCATTAAAAGCAACTCGTAGTTTGTACTTAGATAAGGAGTCCAAGTCACTATACACTACCTCGGCATACGTGAGGATAGGTACAATCAGAGCAATTACCAGTTTGCGACGAGTTTCAGTGGGAGTAAAACTAGCAGACAGCCAAAGTTTTCTAAGACAACCATAAATGCGGCCTACAACAAAATTAACATGATCATAAGACGACAAGGTACGGTTCAATTTGAAACCTAAGCAAGTAACTGTATTAGCATAATTAATCTTTACGTTTGAAAGATATAAATTCGGCAGGAAGTTTGGATCTATTGGCTTATTAGCAATTGCAATGATTTGAGATTTTGTCGGGCTTAAAACAAACCATCTAAAAATCGCAAACAAGTCTTCATTATATTTACTTGCAAGATCAAGGACATTACAAAGAGGACGGGATAAGCACAATTGAACATCATCAGCATAGAGGTAAGTAGTCACGTGTTTACAGACAGTCGGCAAATCATTAATAAACATACAGAACAAAATTGGACCAAGGATAGAACCTTGAGGAACACCCTTAGTGATAGACTTTAACGAAGAGGACTTATCTCCAATTATTACTTTTTGTTGCCTGTTACTTAAAAAACTCTCAATAAACTGAATAGCACAAATTTGAATAGCTTTTTAATTTTTTTTTATTGTTGAGTGGTTATTATTTGAAATTTTGTGGACTCGGATCGCAGCGCCACCTACCGGGTCGAATTGTGAAAATAAACCATCCCAAGACCCATTCAAACACAAACACAAATTTTTATTAAAACCGGTCCAGCCGTTTAGGAGGAGTACGGTAATAAACACAGACGGAAGAATTATACATATATATAAAGATAATTTGCATGTTTAGAAAACGTTTTTATTCGTGAAGCTAAATTTTAGCTCCCATACAAAATAATCTCCAAAATGTTGCCGAGCTAAATTTAAGCGAACCCATTCATTTAGCCGAGCGGTACACTAAAATAAATCTAATTTTCATGTATCAATCAGTCAAAATTTAGAGCGCCCATTAATTGTTCGGCACATTTTCTCAAGCTAAATTTTGACAGATCTGTTGGTTTTTTTCTGTTGTGTTTTTTGTGTTGCTGAAAAGTAAATAAGCATGAGTTTCTTCAATGACTACCTCGATGAGGAATCCTTTGAAAGTGAAAAATTTAAGATAGCAGACAAGGAAAAAAAGAATCGCAACGAAAATAAAACATTTTTTCGCGCACTTAAATTAATTTTTGAAGGAAGTTACATATTTTCATGTCAAAATTTAGATAAGGATTTAGCTAATGTTTGGAGAAAAAAATAGGAGAGCAGCTAAAATTTAGTTTCGCTCAAGCTAAGAACTTAACTTGAGTCTTGAGTTTGTGAATGTTTTTTTTTATTATTTCGTTTGTTAAAAATTTACTGAAACTAATTTTATACTGACATTAAGTCAGTAAAAAACATGTTTTCAGATGATTTTAGATTTATGCTGTTCGTTGGAATTGTTTGTATCCGATTTATATATCCATAATCATGTGTTGTTCGTCTATTGCACATTAAGATAATGATTTGCGATCTGATTTTTGCATCTTTCTCTCTGTATGTTTGCATGTTTGATGTTGTAAATGTCCGACCATTCTCAATAAATTGGTTTTTGTTTAAAATTTTAAGCGAAGTTATGGTATAGTTATTTTTATGTCCAGTCTATGAAACAATATTTTTCCAGTCAAAAAGGTCGCTGGGCCGCATCTCAGAGCCACGCTTGTCGTTTGGTCGCATTCTGTATACTTAATGTTAGCCTCAACTTAGGAATCTAACCATTGTTAAGTTAATAATTAAGATATTAGTTTATTAGTGGTTTACTTAAATAAAGAATTAAAGTACCTCTTAACCAGAGTTTGGTGTAAAACCTCGGCCTCAGTAAAAAACACATCACAATCTGTTCCTACCGTGATAATTTAGAGTCAGGTGCAGCCTGCAGAAGACCGGTAGTTATGAGAGGTTCACTTTAGCATCCTAGATCTGCGAACCTTGTAATCTATCCCTGTCCTAGAAAGACGATAGAAGCATGCTTTGAGTGCTGATGGGTAGTTTTTAGCATATCAAGGGAGATGTATAATTTTGGTATTTCCTTAATCGGTAAGTCCTCCAACAGTTTGTTGGATGAAACGATTTCGTCTGCTTAGTCTATTATCGAAGTAGGAAGTATTAAGTTCTTTAAAAGTCTTATTAAGTCACCCTTAATAATAGCAACCAAGCCCAGAGCCATGTTCGGCAAGTTCGGCAAGCAAAATATACCTAGTTCAGATTTTGTGACAAAAGACTCTAGCCCCTTTAGCCTAGCCTGATGATTAATGTAGATATTTTTATTAGATTATCTCTAGTCTAGTAGTTCCATAGCTTTGAATACGACCATAACCTCTGCCTGGAACACACTGCATGTGACCGACTGTCTCACAGCCACTTCAGTAAACTTAGACAGTTTAGAGGGTTATATACATATTGGATTTCTTCCTAAAGATTATCAAGCCTGTTTCTAGAACGTCGGCACAATGACTACACTCATGAGACCATTTACTGAACCTATTAAGGAATAGTTTCATTACAGGAAAAATTATGAATTAATCGGCTACGACATAAGAGAGCCAGGACATATAAAGCAGTTAAGGGGTCCAAAACATCAGTACATACGAGCGGAGCACGACCAGAAAACGTCTAAGAGCTTGAAGAAAGCAATTATTGCCAGCAACTTGCCATACCATTTTTGAGGACTGTGTTATTGCAGGTACCCTGTCTACCGGGATTAAATGTCTCATCTAATTCGAGACCTAAGTCGTTGTTGACATCAAGTTCTTAACCTCAGCACAATAAGTCTAGATTTGAAGTTGAAGAAATTGTTAACCAATAGCCCTATCTTGATGGCTAACAGGGCCGTTTATTTATAACTGCGATTTATAGACTTTTCACTTGTTTACAATTTGCACTCTTTCCCATGTGTTTGTGTAACAAAAGAGCCATTAGATAGGGTCAACATGGACAGCATTTATTTCAAGTAACAATTTCATAACAACAGCCCGTTTCCCCTATCCAACTCGAAATGATTTTCCACCTCTGAACCGCATCACTTCAACCAACAGCCCCACCAATCCGAATGCCATTCCCACCGCAAACACTATCCAACACACCAGCAAATGTGAAAGTGTCAACGGCCTAAATCTGCCCGAATTTTCCGACCGAAATATCTGCAAATAATTTGTTGCCACTGCCAAATCAAAGACATCCGTCTCCCACTTCTTGAACAGCCCCGTCTGATATAATTGCAGGACAATTGCATCGAAATTCTTTTGAAACGGTGAATCCATTTGCATGTTAAATGTCAAAAAGTACGTTCCCAAGGTACCCTTTGACACATACATTCGCTGTTTGTCCAAATATTTCTGTTGTCCGAGAAAAAACTTTGTCCGGTCGTCGGCCATGACAAACGCATACGTCCGATTCAGGCTCTTGCGATATTCGTTTACCAAGTCCATTTCTGCGATACGAAAGATCATCTCGCCGTACCGTTCACGAAAGACGTCACTGTGTCTAATCAACCCAGCTTCAAACTCGGTTGTCAATATCTGGACGCCACTGTTGGCCAGCTCGTCAAAGGTGTCAATTTGTTTCCCCTGAACTGTGGTGGTGAGAAAAGCCGACAGAAAGGCTAAGTAGATGTTTGTCAAAATTAGAGCGTAGCAGAAGATCTGCATTTCGAAAAGCACCGCCCGTAGGGTGCATGGTACCGGCCGCGATGGCATATATAGGAATTGTGTTAAACTTCGCGAGAACACCGGACCGTATTCCTGCGATTGGTGACAGTAGCCCAGGGTAATGTAACCGACGAGAGATATATAGACGAAACTCACTGCAATGCATAGCCAAACTTTGATGTCGAACGGCAGCATCAGGTACATGTAGGAGGAGATCTCTTCGACAAACGGTACCACCACTTGCCATTGGACTTGAGCGATCGGGTAGCTGCAGGCGTACAATTCCGGATTGAAGTAGGAGTACGTGTGTAAAAGAATGTCAACTTTACCCTCGCCGAGCAGAGGTAGGGCACCGGAGATGTCGAAACTGCTCTGAGTCGTCACATTGACGAGCCTGTCGAAGGTTGCATTATGCCGTCGGACAAAGGAACGGAAGATTTCAGTGTTTATTCCGGTTATCTTGGAGATGGTATCGTTGTCGTTTTGCATGAAAACCCTCGCTCCGTCCTGTTGAATGGGCGAATAGAAGGTATACCCTTTAAGATCGTAGAGATGATCCGGAAACTACTCCTCAATCGGCGCCAAAGTCAGGTTTTGAAAGCGCACTCTTGGGAATGGCTCATAGCTCAGAACTTGATTGTGGTACGAAACGATCACGTTGACTAATTCCAGATGGAAGCAGGTTTCAAAGAACCTCATAAACGGCTCGAGATCCTCGGAGGACTGCTCTAAAACGAAAACCATTTTTGTCGAGTGTAGAGTTCGCAGAGTCCCATTGACAACGGCCAACATTTTCGCATTGTCAATGTTGTCCATAAAGACAAATGCAATCGCCCAAGAACCTATGAGTCGACTCAAAGGCTCAGTTCCAGCACAATCATCGGCGATTAAGACCACAGGAACTGTCGCGCCTTGGGACCGCACGAACATATCGAATCCAGTTAAGTTCTCGACGAAACTTTTCTGCGAGAACACCACTATGGAGCGAATGTCTTCTTGCAGCCGTAAGTGTTGGGATAATTCGATTAGCCGGCTAAAGTTACAAACACCAGTCGATAACAGCTGAAAAAGCAACAGCCTTCGGAGGACTGTATGCATTTTGTGGGTGTTAACGTTGAGTGTACGTGGTTCGCCCCCTTACTGCAACTTGTGAGTTGTGACTGTGACTTTTATCAGGATGGTGGGGCAACTTATAGTTTTTGCTCGAAAGCACTACTTTGGAATATGCACGTGGGGGTTATTATCCTTTTTGCTGATAATTTGTGCAAAGTTTGCACTGGCAATTGCCACCATAATGCGCCAGGGTCAATTTGAATTGTTTGCACTTCAACTGTGTGTGATGGAAGGCCGGTGATAGGCAAATTGTCGGCGGAATTTTAGAGTAGAACAATTGGCGGTGGTGATTTGTGCTGAGACAGGCAGCTGTCAATTTTACTGTTGAGTACGTTGGCCTTTGGAAAACACTGTCAGTGGTCGATGGAAGCAAGTTTCATAAAGCTGACTGATGGTTTATATTGAATTTCCTAAAATTGCTTTAGATTTGAGATGTGATATAGCTGTATTATTGTCAGTGGGCACTCCCCAATTAAGTCGGAATATAAGCCAATTTGTATACCTCTAGACTTGGTCAATATTTGTACCTACGTTGTGAATGAATAGATCTCTACTTTAACAGATTTAACTCTTCAGTCAGTACAGTCCCTCGACACCAGCGATAATATGGTAGATAAGCATACATATTTATGAACCTCTAATAGGAAGCAAAATCTAGCGGACTCTGCGTCTTTTAGGACTGCCTGAAAGCTGAAGCGAAAAAGAGTGGTTTAAAAACAACGTTGCCGACTTCATATCACCGGATGATTGGCCAGCTGGTAGTCCAAACCTCAAACCATAGGTTTACAAGCTATGGTTCCTTTTAGAGGGCATGACATGGTCCACTCCGCGACTTCTCAGAGGAGAAAAAAAAGAGCACAAGAAGCGGTCGATAGAATCAAAGCAGCCAGCGGGATATGACATAATAAGGACCATACACCACCTTATTTGCAAAATTTTAACAGCTATCGGCCATAAAGATGAATGGAACCCCAAGCCCAGTATTGTGTGTCCCATACGCAAGAATAGAGAGAACTTTAAGCCATAAGTCTTCTATATGCCTCGTATAACATCTTGTCGGTCATACTGTGTGAACGCCTAAAACCTTTAGTCAGCAACCAGGCCAGGGAAATCAAACACTTGCCAAATCTTCACACTCCGGCAATTCTTAGAAAATACATCGGATTTCCAAATCTATATACTTATACACTCAACCTCTTGATCGACTTTAAAGTTGACTACGATAGCGTATGTAAGGACGAATTATACAGAGCCATGCCAAGCTTTGGCATTCCTCCCAAACTTGTTCGACTGTGCAGAAAGTGTATGCAGAAATCGAGCTGCTTAACAGCTTGCAGTCTGTTTGAAAGTAGATATAGCAAACATTCAAAATTCAAAATTCCGGATACTGGATGATCGAATATTGAGAATCCAAAAGTAACTAAGTCAAAGTAGAGCCGGCTAGTAATTTATGACAGTGGTCTTCAATCCAATATATTTCACATTTGAACAATTATTTATAAATTACATGTTAATTTTCCATAATTTCCATAATTATCCTGATTCCATGCAAAATTACTAATTAAATAAAATCGGTCACTAATATTTAAAGACTAGCATTTTTTCTTTTTTTCGAAAGTCTGCTTCGCATATTTAAACTTAATTATAAAGGCTGTTTTATTATACAGGGTATCCCAGTTAAGAAGTATAATCCTTTAAGAGAAGATTCCTGAAGTTCTGCCGAACAAAAAATTTATTTGGAAGTGCGGGGGTCTATTTTCATCGTATTTCCCGTTAAAGTAGGTGACCTCTAATTTGGAGGTGTTACCACTTAAAACGCTATAACTTCTAAACTATTATAGGCACGAAAATTGTTTTGTACATTTTAAAAAGACAATTTAGTAGCGCATACAAGTTCTAAGCACTTCGGCTACATCTGGGCAGCTACAAAAAAGTTATGGTTCCTTGAACTCAAAATTTTGAAAATGTCTTGTTACAATTTTTTACTTAAAATGCCTTTTTCTCAAAATTTTGACTTGATAAATTTTCATTTTTTTACTTGAGAAATTTCCAAAAAAATATGTTAAGGAACTTTTTTACGTACGATCACCAGAAGTTGTAGTAAAAGCCGTTTTTTGTCAGAACAAAATTGTCAAAAAAGACTCGATATTTTTCAAAGCACCCCAGAAGAAAGAAATCCATGGGTTTTAAGTCAGGAGATCTGGGTGGACAAGGGTTGGGGCCAAATTGACTAGTCCACCGTTCATTAAAAATATGGTTGAGGAATGGAGTTACCCCGCTACTACTGTGACAAGGTGAAAGTGCTCCATCTTGTTGAAAGAACATCGCCCTTCTCTGAACAAGAGGAACATCTTCAAGGAGCTCCTGCAATCGTTCTTTAAGAAATGCCAGGTAGTAATGAGAATTAACTTATTAGTTCAAAGGTTTATTGCAGAATAAATAAAATACCAAGGTAGATAAATCATAAATTATATTAAAGCTCATGTTAATGTGATTACCAACACTCCTCCTCAAATTAACATCGCCTACTTCTTAAGTCCCATAGCATCTCTATTCTCAGAGAATTTTACTCTGTCTAAAGATTTGGTAAGTCCATCCGCAATTTGATGTTTATTGTCTATATATGAAACACAGATCTTTCCTTGTTTCAATGTATCTTGGATAAAATGGTGCCGGATATCAATATGCTTGGATTTTGGATGCAATGCAGAATCGCACGATGATAGAGCTACTGTCTGTTGCCGTTTTGAAGCCCAAGAAATTGCTCCTCCTTTCGACATGAATATGTAGCCTGTTGTAGACTTTCTTTCGTCTAAATCTGAGCCCCAATCTGAATCCGAGTAACCACTAATATCATCATTTCCACTTTTTCGATACTCAATTTTATAGCTTGATGTTTCCCGTAAATACCTGAATAAGTGTTTTACAGCATTCCAGTGCATAGGTCCAATTCACATTGAATCTGCTAAGCATGTTAACTGTGAAACTTATGTCTGGTCTGGTACACGTTGCCAAGTACATTAAACACCCAACTGCTTCCTGATATGGAATATCACGCATTTTGGATAAATTGTCTTGATTTAAGTCAGTCTTGCATAATTTTTCACTGTGGTTCATAGGAGTAGAAACGCCTTTGCTATTACTCATACCAAACTTCTCAAGAATTTGTTCAACATATTGTTCTTGATCCAATGTAATGCAATCTTTGGAACGATTTACTCTTATTCCCAAGAAGTAGGTAATAGGTCCAAGGTCTTTCATTTTAAATCCGTTGTGCAATTTAGATTTAATGTCATTTGTCCATTCTTTCATATTGCTAAACAATAATACGTAACCCACATACACAGCTACGATTAGAATCTTGTCTCCCTTTTGAGTAAAATATATGCAAGAATCATGCTTCATTTGCGTAAGTCCAAAACTCTTTAATGCTTCATGCAGTTCATGATTCCACACTCTGCTTGCCTGCTTTAAACCATACAAAGCTTTTTGTAAGCGGCAGTATTGCTTGAAATTATTTTTATCAATGAAGTGAGAAGGTTGTTCCATATATATTTCTTCATATAAGTTTCCTTGTAAGAATACTGTTACTGCATCCATTTGTTCGATATGCAAGTCCATTTTTACAGCTAATGCAAAGAGATATCGTAGCGAATCGTGACGAACTACAGGTGAAAATGTTTCGTCGTAATCTTCCCCCTTTCGCTGCGAGTATCCTTTGATAACTAATTTTGCTTGGTATCGACATATGGCTCCTGTGACATCCTTCTTGGTTTTGAAAACCCTTTTGCATTGTATAGCTTTACGACCTGGAGGTAGATCAGTTAATTGCCAAGTATCATTTGCAAGTAAAGCCTGGTATTCTTCCTCCATTGCTAACTTCCAGTGATCAGCATCATGTCGGTTAAAAGCTTCGTTAACGGTCTTTGAATCTTCATTACGAATTGACTGCATGTCAGAAAACTTAACGTGAT
The DNA here is from genome assembly GCA_955612985.1 of Cheilosia scutellata. NCBI lineage: Eukaryota > Metazoa > Arthropoda > Insecta > Diptera > Syrphidae > Cheilosia > Cheilosia scutellata. Next base: position 90,069,054 of record OY015311.1, read on the forward strand.
TACTAATTCCTAGGCGATCTGGTTTTGAACATGTTCTATTACTTCTTCCGATGAGTGGAATCTTCATCTAATGGAATCGTTTCTGAGGCAGCTTCTTCTTGAATTATATTATCGTCAAGTTCATTTTCAATTTGAACTTCGGCAAATGCATCTTCATAATCAGAAATATCTTCTTCTGGTTCCAAAGGAAGTTGTATGAATTTAAAGTCTTGAACTGCTTTAGGAACATAATCTTGGTCTTCGTTGATAAAGGATACATCACGACTTGTGGTTACCTTTAGTGGTTATCCTTTAGTGCATCGAAACCAACTAGCTGACACGGCATCAACAAGGTGCATTTGCAAGTGGCATTTTTTTCAAACATATTCTCTCTGTTTTTTTTTTTATATTCAGAAATGGAAAAAACGCGTGAAAAATTCCTAAAATTTCGGAAAGATTGCCAGAAAAGTCTGGTATTTCTTCCTAGGAAAAAAGACCAAACTTTCGTATAGAAAATATTCAGGCATTTTTTTTTTTTTTTTCAAAAAAAAAATCTGGCGTAATTTCCAGGAGTCTATAGTGAGACCAGAGCGGAGACCCACGACTTCGGCAGTTATAGTTACTTTCCTACAAGTTAAATTTAACTCTCTTCGAAAATATAAGGACATCTCGTGTACCTAATCTTTGCTGATTTCACTACTAAATATTTACTATACGGATAAGGAACTATGTATAAGTTATGTTGATTGAGAAACCGTGGTAATGAAACTACCTTTCTCCTTTGTGACTATATGACAAGTGATTCTTTATTATTTTCAATCTACAAAATAACTTAATACTATCTATATCTATGTACCTATTTTTTGCTGCTGTCATTCAAATTGGTGCGCCCGTGTTGGGTGTTGGGTTGCCGTCATTGCCGACTCGCCGTTTGCTTTGCTTACATTTTAATTCATGTTGGTTCAATGCCTCGCGCCCGTGCTGGGTGTTGGTTTGCCGACTTGCCGTTTGCTTTGCTTGCAGTTTCCACTTTTCCAGGTCATTGATTCTGTGTGTTAACTCCTCCCCCTGTTAAGTTCGGGACGTCCTCGTTCCGATCTCTTACTTGCATGATTATGGAATCAATTTGGTTTGATGTGACGGTATTTTGCCTTTTGCAGCTGAGGAGAATAAAGATTAGTGTGCAAACAATTACTGCCATTGGAAGAACAGTGGTCCACCAGAAAATTTTTTGAGTCGCTATTTCTTCCTTAAGTGTTTCGATATGGTTTGTGTTATCAATATGGATATGATGCAAGTATGGAAGTGATAATTTCTCTTCATGTTCGATGAAGAAAGGGCCTTAGGGGGATGTGGTACGATATAAGCGGCTTTTTTCTTTACCTGGTATACGGTGTCGTTCACCTTTATTGAATCCAAAAATGTCAGTAGGTACGTTCCCTGTACTTCCAACTGAACCTGGTCGGTAACTTTTGTTTTCGGTACATCGTTCAGGATTATTACTCCATCTTCAATCTGTTGCACGAGAGGCAAATGGTGTGAATTTTGAGAGGCGCAAAGGGCAGTATTATTATTAAGCAACTGCATGATGCATTCCGAGGTTGTAGGTTGGCAAATGTTGGCTTCTGGCGTATAGACACATTCCTTTAAAGGTTGTACGTAGTTTTTGCATTTTGCAGCTTGGTTTATATCTAGCTTAAGAATAGTTTTAGTATGGACTACCGGATAAATTTCGATAAAATCGCAAACATTTTCAATTACAGGAATTTGTAATACATAGTTAATGACATCTGAATTTTGGAGTATTTTAATTTTAGCAGCGGAAAGTAAGTTACTTATGCTAATCGGAAGATGCTGAGAATCAATTAAGTGACTTATTTCTATATTATCTAATATTAATGGGTTTATTATATTATTTCTGCCTAACACGATTGATAACGCTATATTATTCAAATGGCTAATTACAAGATTATTTCTTACAGATAGATATTCCAAAAGTAATAATTCTGATTCTGAAGATTTTGTAATGACGGTTTGTTGTGAAACTATGACGTTGTTCTGATCTGTTAGTTCGTTTATTCTATCCTGTATTTGCGAATTAATTTTTGTCTGTCTGTTACTATTTTCAATTAGCGTATTTTGTTTCGTAAGTAAAAGTTCGAAATCGTTGTGGTCAGGGGTTCCGGCTATGAATTTTAGTGCGCTCCCAATTCCATTGGAATTGGCTTATTTTGTTGAACACGCCTATACTGTGGATAATTGCGAATGTTCGGATTAGGATTTGCTTGAAGCTGGGATTCGCTTTTCTTTGTTAAGTTGCCTGCTGCAAACGTACGTGCGAATTCGTATCGCTTGTGGTTTGTTTCCAGTTCTTGTGCTGTTGCAAGAGCTGTCGGCAGATCTACTGGACGAGAAGAAAATAATATGTCGCACAGGGGTGTTCGTAGACCGGAAATGAAAATACGTAAAGCATTTTCCCTGGTACGCTCGTTAAGAGCAGCGATGAACTCATTGTTACCCCTATCTGTCATAATATTTTTATTTATTATTAGGGTTAAGTTTGCATCAACTGCATCGTAGTATTCACTAATGGACATGCTACCTTGGCGCAAAATACTGAGCTCGTTTTCAAGGACATGTAACGGCCTTTTGTCAGAATATACTTGATCTAGTCGAGCAATGATCGCGTTAAAATTTAGCACTGTGTTAAAAGCAGATAAAGTTGCGTTAGCAGATTCAGTTATTTTGATTCTTAGAATACCCATGGCAATGTAATAATTTTCGGATCCTTCGTTATAATAGCCCATTGCAAAATGCGCGGCTGTACGCCAGGAAGGATATGAGGCGGAGTCGCCTTCGAATTCGGGTAGCGATTTTATTAAATCGAGGCCACCAGTGCGATTTAAAACACCGGGTCGGATAGATACAGGCTCGTAAGTTTCAACACTAGGTGGTTGCAACTGACCTATCGCTGATGTCAGATCATTTATTTGTTCCGTGAATTGTCTTTGTGATAAGTCAACTGTAGCGCGAATAAGATCTTTAATCTGTTGTTCTGTAACACTCATTTTGGAATACCTTTACACTATTATTTATAATTGGCACTTTTTATTTCAGGTAATAAGCAACTGATCAACTAAATTTCACTTATTATGTTTTTCTTTTACTCACAAAAGTTTCATTCCTATTGCTAGTTCCCGCTGAATAATCCAATTTTGCTGAGTCTTCTTGTTCGTTTGTTGACCGTCCTTGTTGGGTTTTTCGACCTTTCCTTTTATGAGGATTTGTTCGTTTGTTGACCGTCCTTGTTGGGTTTTTCGACCTTTCCTTTTATGAGGATTTGTTCGTTTGTTGACCGTCCTTGTTGGGTTTTTTGACCTATCCTTTTATGAGGATTTGTTAGTTGGGCGCCAGTTATGTTGATTGAGAAACCGTGGTAATGAAACTACCTTTCTCCTTTGTGACTATATGACAAGTGATTCTTTATTATTTTCAATCTACAAAATAACTTAATACTATCTATATCTATGTACCTATTTTTTGCTGCTGTCATTCAAATTGGTGCGCCCGTGTTGGGTGTTGGGTTGCCGTCATTGCCGTTTCGCCGTTTGCTTTGCTTACATTTTAATTCATGTTGGTTCAATGCCTCGCGCCCGTGCTGGGTGTTGGTTTGCCGACTTGCCGTTTGCTTTGCTTGCAGTTTCCACTTTTCCAGGTCATTGATTCTGTGTGTTAACTTATATAAATTAAAATTAAATGATGTTCATTGGTCATCGCATCACTTTTTTTAAATGTTCGTATAAGGATTATACTGAAAAAAAAAAAATAGGAAAAGTTACCCGGATACGCAGAAAATACAAAAAAAAATATTCAAAATATTCTTAATATGTATATCCTGCCTCTGTTAGCATCCGTTGGGTTCTTCGGATTGATAAATATCCGCATTCTTATTTTGACTACTTCGGTGTAGTGGGCTGAACCTATTTTGGCCGCGTGGAATATTCGGACATCCAAGACCCTAGACTCTAGAGCCATTAGGCATTACCGAAACGTAATCAATTTGATTGACGCTTATATGATTTGGAATCCGCTCAGTTTTCCCTTATGTGCTTTAAGGTTTAAAGTGTGGGGATCGTTCTTCGCTTCTTTCAGGGAAAGCGAACATAGTGCTTCAACATCGCCCGACAAACATGACGATCGAAATTAGTACTGCACTTAAATTGTTGTAAGTTGTAGTCTTCTGAAATTTATCCCCCAGTACTTTTCTAGCTATGATGACTTTTCGCTCGGCAACTAAGTCGTTTCAATCCCATAATAAAACGTAGAGAAATCCTATATTATTTTGTGGGGCAAAATTATTATATCTACTCATCGTCGTATTGCGGCGCAGACTAAGCACTGAATTCATACGAGCCCTATGCCTCGGGAAGGCTCATGTTAAATCCCTGACCCAATCGTAATGCAATTTGGCAAAAAATAGCGTTTGGGAATTGAAGAATGACACGAACGACTCGCGAAATGTGGGCGGGATTGGACAAAGGGTTGTTGCAAAGGTTAATGTGGCAAAATTTGGAACATTGATGAGCATTGTCCTGATATGCAAGAAACATATTTCAGCAATACAATTCCTGGGCTTATAGGTATAGTTGTATGTATTAAGGTTCGTTCGGGTACTGCGAACCAGTGTTGTTATATCGTGGGATTTATCCCTTTTTGTGGGAATTTCGATGTCCGAAAAGCATTCCGTGGGATAAAGGGAAAAAGCACCACAATCGTGGGAATTTCAGGACTCTGACAAAAAAATTGTAAAACCAAATTTTTGTGAAATTTCACCAAAACTAATTCAAAAATTCACAACAATTATTAGCAGAAATAAAAAGAGCTCATGTAAATAGCCTCTTAACTAAAAAATTCTAGTACAAAAACAATCTGACGGCGCGGCGCAGCGACAGCGTATGCAACTAGAGCTCTAGCGCCAGCGACAAAGTGACATTGGAATGGAACCAGTTACTTTATCTTCATGAGCAGCAAAAATGTATTTTGTGCAACTTCTACTTCCACTTTTCCTTATTTTTTTATTAAATTAATTTAGACTTGATAGATTTGTTTTGGCAGTTCGCTATTTTCCTCCAATTTACCAGTTAATTTTGTGGGCGCATTGGCTCAGCGGTTAAGAGGTCCCAGGTTCGATCCCCGGAAAAGCACCACCTCTCGCGAACGTCTGAAAAACATACGAGAATATAATTGTACTGAAAAAGCTTCTCAATTCAGCCGTTCGGAGTCGGCATAAAATGGTAGGTTTAGGTTCCTTCCATTACCCCCAAAAATAACTCACACAAACTAGAGAAGCTAGACCTATAGGGTGCCTATACGGACTTGTTGCATGAACTATTTATTTATTTATTTATTTAGTTAATTTTGCGCTAGATTGAAACATTCCCCAGAAAAGGATATTTCACAATATGTGCTACAGCTCTAGCGCAAATGCTGAAATGTCAGTTTTTTTATATGGAGTTTGGCATACCGCTAGATGACTATAGCGGTCAATGCAACGCGGCAATTGTGATTTTCTTACAATATAATAAAAATGAGTTAACATTTTTTTTTTTCATTTTAATGCATCGTGGGAATTTCGTGGGAATTTGAGTTCGGTGAAAAGGGAAAAAAGGGAAAAATGACCACGTTTCGTGGGAAAAATTAAGAGAGAGACCTAACAACACTGCTGCGAACCACGTACTGAGTAAATTGAAAAAAAATGAGAGAGAAATCCATTTCCCCTCTTTTAATTTTTTCGTAAGCGTCGCGGGTGTAGGTTGCTCAAGTGGACCCTCCATAGCCCTCGATCTTCCGCCATCGACTCCAAATCATCAAGGGCAATCCACTCGACTTCAACGATGTCGGAGGAAGAAATTGTAATTAATGTTCTCCTAGATAATATTAGCCCTTCAAAATGGCAAGTTTAATAGGCATTGAGCCTATAAAAAATGCAATTCCAACTTATTTTGTAGATGCTGCCGTTAACTTTTACTTTACGATAATGTCAAAATGACCATGACTTTTCGTAAGAAAACCGGTCAGGTACTTCTCTTGAAATTGAGAGATTTCTCTCTCAATTTTTGAGATTTGACATTTTTCATTTTTCTATGCTGAAAGTACACGAACGAACCTATAATATCAATCACATACCAAATCGTCGAGACATGTGTCAAATATGACATACATTAGGTACATAATTATAGCACATAATAATGAACGTGACACATGATATTTTCTTTGTCCAATGGTTTGGTTATCTTGTGATGAGAACTGATTCTATAGACATTAAGGTGTAAGGGTCCATCTCGATCAATGGGATATCCAACTACTGCACTGAACCAAATCGCGTAGGTCATATTGACGAAAATATTTTGTCAATCTTTGAAGAATTTATTATTCGAATCGACAATTTTTCATCAAACTTTACGTTTTATTGAAAATTAAATATTCAAAATCCATAAAACATATCGTCATATTGACAAATTGAAGAAAATATTTTGTTAATTTTTGAAGAATCAGTTCTTCAAGTCAACAATTTTTTATAACATATTTTTAGATTTTTTATCGTTTTATCTTCAAATTGAAGAAATTCATCAATTTGAAGAAGTTTCATTTATATTGTTCAATATTGCGCTCGAAGTGATAACTTTTGTTCTTGAAAGTGTGACAAAGTGAAGTCGTGTCAAGGAAATTATAAATTAAAGTGAAGCAACTGAGCAAACTTCACCAACACACTATAAGAAAAACCTAAGTAAAATAAATACTTTTCATCACTTCCTTTTTAGAAGAAAATGTCTACCTATAATCGCAACTAAATGAGTTAAAAAAAAAACGTTCACTTTTTATTATAATTTTTTCCCCAAAACCAACATGCTTTTCTAGGCTATCTTTCTCCTATAGTTCGATAAACCGTGGGGTATGTGCGGAGGAGATGCATCAAGACAAATAATAATCAGCCAATGATCATCATAACTGGGCGGTAAGTAAGTCGTTGTATTTCTAAATGACATAACATTAAATCAATTTCAATTTGTTTAATTTTTCCAAATTTAGCTAGGACCTTTACCCAAACCTGCTTTCATTAAGTCAAGTCCAATTATGAGAAAAAAAAAATATTTGAGTTAAATCACTTATAAAAACGTAAGTTAAAATAAAACTTTCAATTGTATAAATATATACCTAATGCTAATAAAATAAAAAAAAATGTTTCTGACCTTAAACAATTTATTTTCTGTTTTTTATTTATCATCATTTTTGAGAAATATATGGGTCACAATGATGAATAAATAAGTTATTTTGAAAAAATAGATGCATAAAATTGAAGAATATTTATTTAATATGAATAAAGTGAATTGTTGAAATGAAGAATTGATTTTGATTGTGCGTCTGAGATTTTCATATTTTCAAACTCGCTTACATCTAGGGTCCATTCATGATAAAACTTATAGTACGTTTACACCGCACCTAAATTCATCTTTTCGACTAAATGCAGCATTTCAGGCCAAATGTTCAGCATTTCGCCATACATTTTCCAGCATTTCGAAATGTTGAATTTCAGCGAAATGTTGAATTTCATCGCTGCATTTGCAAGTATGTTAAATCGAACAAACCTCATTTTGATGACTTTTGGGCTCACTGACAAAAAAAAACCGCTGTAAAAAAATCCGAGGAGGAATTTTTTGTTGTATTTCATATTATTTATTTAAAATTGTATTTAATATGTCTGAATTATCACTTATATTCATGTTTAGATTAATATAATTATAAAATTAATTCTTTAGGTACAAACCACTTCTGATTTCGAAACATAAAAAACATCAGTGAGAATCAATTCTGGTACTAGCTGTCATTTGAAATGTTGAAGTTTCAATGGGAACGCAAAATTGGATTTCGAAATGTTGTCTGCTGAAATGTTGAATTTAGGTGCGGTGTAAATGTACTATTAGAATCGTATATTATGATTGGTCTATCTTCATGAACTTTATGTATGTCTGGGTTAAACCTGTCCAGTCATTGAGAAATTGCAACACAATTCTAAATCGTCCAAGCATTTCTTTTATATACCCATTACCCAGGTACCTCAAAATTAGCCTTTCGCCATTCACCAACCAAAGTACAACTATCAACTCAAGCTCTGCTAATTGTTCAGCCATGCACTGTGTTTACCAAAAAACACGACACAAATCGATTCCCCAACACTATCAGATTTAATTATTACCACCACCACCTAAAGACCGCAAGTCAGCCGCAGGGGAGAGCCTATAAAACTCCTTCGTTCGCCCACACAAAACTCTAACACAAATCGTCAAACAACATGCACTGGCCTTCAGTTGTAGTTCTAGTGCTGGCAGTAACTGTACTGAATCCATCAAGCGCCGCAATCAATAGCAGTTCTGTGATTGAAATCGTTCGCAAGCTCAACGATGTATATCGGTTTGAGACGTTTCCTATCTTTTCGAGTAGCTCCAACAAGCATCGAAAAAGGCTTCTCGCGGACTTATCGCGAGAACTGGGCAAGGAGTATCTCCTGCCACAGTTGCAGTTCGAGGACTCGTCTCCCGATGAACTAAGATACCTGCTGAATAGAGAAATCCTGTCAATAGTGATTACCGATCAAATGACAACCGAAGTTCTGAAAATCGCTCATACTCGACTGCGTGGCATGCATCAGTGCAAACTGCTCTTGGTCATTCGCGATCCAGTGGAGCTGAGGCAGTTGGATTTCTTTCGCATTTGGCTATGGGAAACGCAATTCGCTCATGCACTAGTCCTCTTCGAGGACGTTCAAACGAATCTGAATCAACTTTTCACCATAAATCCTTACCCTACTCTGGAGTGGGTGAATCGAACTAACGCCGCAGATCCGAGCAAGCTGTTCATGGAAGAAACCAAGGACCTAATAGTACATTTACACCGCACCTAAATTCAACATTTCAGCAGACAACATTTCGAAATCCAATTTTGCGTTCCCATTGAAACTTCAACATTTCAAATGACAGCTAGTACCAGAATTGATTCTCACTGATGTTTTTTATGTTTCGAAATCAGAAGTGGTTTGTACCTAAAGAATTAATTTTATAATTATATTAATCTAAACATGAATATAAGTGATAATTCAGACATATTAAATACAATCTTAAATAAATAATATTAAATAGAACAAAAAATTCCTCATCGGATTTTTTTTACAGCGGTTTTTTTTTGTCATTGAGCCCAAAAGTCATCAAAATGAGGTTTGTTCGATTTGACATACTTGCAAATGCAGCGATGAAATTCAACATTTCGCTGAAATTCAACATTTCGAAATGCTGGAAAATGTATGGCGAAATGCTGAACATTTGGCCTGAAATGCTGCATTTAGTCGAAATGATGAATTTAGGTGCGGTGTAAACGTACTATAAAGCAGTACTCGATTGAAATACCATTCACCGAAGATCCGCCAAGGGTTTTCCGCTATAAGAAGGGCGAGAAGAATGGCAAATTTCGTGTTGTCGGGAGGCACGGAAACCTCATAAAATTATTTGCTCAGTGGATGAATATAAATCTCACCTGCCACTTCGAACCGGACATGGATCTGGACAATATCCTGAGAATATTCCATACCAAGGGCATGGAGATAAGTGTGCACACGTATTCAATGTTCGATTTGGAGGAAATAGGCTCAAGTTATCCCCTGGAAATAGTTCGCTGGTGTATTATGGTCCCGTTGCGCAGTGAGGTACCCAAAAGTGAATATGTCATTATTACCTTCGACAAAGCCACCTGGTATGTCATTGGCTTCAGTGTTATCTACATTGCATTCATGATGCGATTTATTGATCCACCGACAGCAAATGGACAAAAGTTGTACTTCCTACGGAGCCTGGCCATCCTGATGTACAGCTCGAACATGGCCGAACGGATGACAGCGCCCACGTTTCGTCAATTTATATTCTTCAGCCTCGTGTTTTTGCTGGGGTTCATATTGTCCTGCATTTATTCGACCTACGTTACGAGCTACTGTACGAATATGGTACTCCAACCGCCAATCGATACCGTTGCGGGCCTGGTCAAGGAGAATCTTCGCGTTATGGTCATTGACTATGAACTGGAGGCGATTCGCACCCGGGCCAACTACGGAGAGACTTTACTAAAAATTCTCTACCCAGTCTCGTATGTTGAGGTGAATAAGCTTAGGAATAATTTCGACGGTCGGTATGCGTACAGTATTCGTCAGGACCGCTGGAATTTTCTCGACAAACAGCAGCGCGGGCTGGAGAAGCCATTATTTCGTTTGTCAAATATTTGCTTTGACCGACACTACACGATGTTTCCGCTGCACTTTGACTCGCATTTGCAAGCGAAATTGGACTATTTTATTCTACTGGTCATGCAAGCTGGTCTGGATGTGTTTTGGGACGAGGAGGCTTTCCGCATGGCCGTCACAACTAAGCTTTCCAAGGTGTTGGTCGAGCAGACTGTTGTGATTCAAAAATTGAGATTGGATTACTTTAAGCATGTCTATGCTATTTGGAGTATGGGCATTGCCATAAGTACGGTGTGCTTCGCCGTAGAGCTGCTGTGGACAAAGTTTCTCGCCGTAAAGCGGTTACTGGAGCGGGCACAACGTATAGATAGACGTTTATAAGTTGATGATTGAATAAAATTAAATGCTTTTGTGAGTGGTGACATTTTGCAAATATTGTTTCTTAATTCACAACATTTTTGTGCAGTGATTATCTGATCGCTACAGACTTCCGTAAATCATTTCAGGGAATTGGGTAGTTTGGTTCAGTACCTCGATGGTTTTCATCCATTTAAAACTTGTAGAAGTGGTGCTAATGATATTTATACAAAATTTGTCAAAATGTTTAGAGAAGGATCGGAATTTCTCGATTTTTACATTAAATTAGAACCTGTTCAAATAAATCATCAAACAACTATTTTATTTTATTTTTATCAGAGCGGCATTTTGCCCTTAAAAGAAATGAGAAGATTTGTATCCGCATTTGATCAGTCCAAAATCTGGAGTGCCCGATGATTTGGGGGTCTCCTTAGTTTGTTTTGCAAGTGATATCTTGTGAAAGGCTACCCTACAGCCTGCACATCAGCGGCCCGTGATGCTTGTAGATAGGTTTTAGTTCTTCCGTTTCTGTTCACAAATGTTTCTTGAACACAGAGTATCTATGTTGCGCCTCTAAATTGAATTTAAATTAATTCAAAGGATCTCCATTTTTCGGAGTCGGAAAGCTCTTTTTATACTCACACAGGAAGGTATATTCACTTTATGATTACATTTGTAACACCAAGAAGGAGTCACCGGAAATCACATAAAGTATACCTAATTCCGAATCAGGATCACATTCTAAATCGATTTAGCCATGTCCGTCTGTCTTTCTGTCTGTTGAAATCACGATACCGTGCAAACGAATCGACTTCGGCGAATGAAATTTTGTGAGAGGTATTCCTTTTACGGTCGTCAGGTTGGTATTGAAAATTGTCTATGTCACATGCAGCGTTGTTATATGGTCGTAAATATCGTAATTGTGACGATTTTGGAAAGCAAATACGACGCTCCGATTTTTGCTTGATTTGGCCTTATTTCTACGATTTGCTGATTTTTTGTTCCGATATTTACGATTTTTGAAGCAGTCAAATACGACGTATAAATATAATAAAATTACAAATTTCAAAACCTTGGCATAACTACTTCCTTCCGGATTTTGAAACTACGTACGAACAAATGTGCAATTCAAGAAGAGTTAGAATTTATTTTCGCATTATTTTTAAATACTTCATGTTGTAAGTTGTAGTCCTCTGGAAATATGTTTTCAGGAAGCTACTTACAAATTTAGCTTGTTTTATACTTTCCTCGCGATTGTCGGGATTTCAGGTGAAGTGCATTATTGTCTAATATGTCACATGGGTCATAATGTGTCGCATGTCGAGGAATAACTAAGTTCCTCAGAATACGTGTCGCACCGCACCCCACCACGCTTTTCAAGAGTCGGAAAATCAACGAGCAATTTTCAAAAATTAGGTCTGAACAAAATGTTAATATAAAAGAAGTGAGTTTGGATTTTCATTTCATTTTCAAAGGTTCCACGTGAACTCCTTAAAATTTAGCTAGTTTCGATTCCATTTTAAAAAGGACGGTCGGCATCGGTGAATTTTCCGACTGAAATCCTTAAAATTTAGTGAGTTTCGATTCGATTTGAAAAAGGACGGTCGGCATCGTTGAATTTGCCGCCTGAAATCCTTAAAGTTTAGCAATTTGCGATTCGATTTTAAAAAGAACTAATTTGAGGTTAAATTCGAAGGAATATGTTATTGCGCTAGTTTGTGGAACTCGGGTTATTGATGTGGATTGCGAACTTTGACAATTCGCGGCAAGGGTGTTTTCTTTCGCCGCAAAAAGTTTGGAAATTCCTTTATTTAAACTATTTATAAACTTTTTTTCTTAATACAGCTGATGGCGGAATTTCGGTCAAAATTGTATAAAGAGGCGTTGGACCTCAGATACAAAAAAAAATCTTCTGTGGGGTGAAATTCAATGACGTTAGATATAACTCGATAACCGCTGGCGCTGGGCCGATTTTCATGTCGGCAAGTTCCTGAAATAAGTCGGCATTTAAATGAAAGTCACCCCCCCCACGGCTCGAAACCTCGCTATGCCCCTGCCTATATCTTCTTTTTGGCGGTGGACTTGGGGTAGTGTTTATAGTCAAAGCCATTGCTTGTGATTGTGACCCGATCAGCATAAATTTGACGACTGCAATTATGCCACCGATCAGATGATTGACCATTTTACAAACAAAAAAACGGGTTTCTGCTTATAGGGAAATGGAAATGGAATTTGAGTGTTAGCGCTCCAGGAATTGGAATCCCTTTTTTAACTAATTATTTTTAATTAACTTATTGTTGTTTTCGATATTGTTTATACATAACTCATCATAAGCCTTGAAAATACCTTATAATTTTTTTTTTAGTTGTCTGTGTCTGTATGTTTTGGTATGCTATACAAGATGCTGTTTCCAAACTTAGACCAGCATGAAAATGCTGGTAAGCATTTAAAATGATTAATATTTAAGGCCCACAGTCCTGAAGCTTTTCAATTGCCTACCGTTAAACATGCTCGGAGGCGCACTCTCGAAAGAATACTTTTAGTTAAAATCTCCCTTCGCTTGTTTATTATAATCTTAAACCCCAACGTTATTATTAAATTGTTCTCAAAAATCCCAAACAAACATGTTAGCTGAACATAACCGCCTTGAACGGGGGAAGTAGGATTAACCCAGTTTTTAAATTGCTGGACATTTAAATTCAAAAATGCTGATGACTTTTTCGAGTTCGATATCAAAATAATCTCAATTTCGCAATTTTGGGACCTAGTTTGAACATTTAGGGCAAATGTAGTTACCACAGTACCACTACTGTTAAAATGTATAAGTATGTTTATCTATACTTTAAGAAGTCCACTCCACACCCAACTAATAGAAACTAAGTGTTTTTAGGTACTAAAAGCTATGGTTTAAGTGGTCCTCGATGAGGTGCACCTTAAACAAGGATAGATTCATTGCGTTGCCACTGAAAAGTATAGGTGATTACAATGTCTGCTCCTGGACAGAAGTCGTCGAAGGGTAGGTATAGCTATCAATCGCACAGTGTCCGCTTATGACATTTGTTAGAATGGCGCACATCTTTCTAAACACCCTTGTACGTCTCATACCCTATACTTATACAAATTTTTACAAAATACGATAATTACGATTTCCACAATCCCAAAAATACGATTCTAAGAAAAAGTTTATAACAACATTGGTCACATGGCAAACATTTTGCTAAATTGTTAACTAAAAAACATAAAAATGTGGAGTCCTAATTTTGCGCCACTTGAGTAGAACATGCACGTATTTATAGAGCCAAATTGTGGAGCTATTAAGCTTACCGGCCTACTCACCGGATTTGAATATAATCGAAAATGTTTGGCTATGGTTGACACGTCAAGTTTATGAACTAACAAGCCATCGAATTAGCTTGAAGCTCGATTTTGCTAAATTATTTGGCCAATTTGTGTGCATCCCTTCCAAACCGCGGAAAGGTGGCTCAAACACACAATTGAACAATTTTTTGTAAGTCTAAAATACTCCAATTACCTTAATTTAAGTAATGTTTGTGTTAAAAAGAAGCAGAATTCTCTAAAAAAAATTTCGTTTAAGTGTTATATTTAAGTGGCGCAAAATTAGGACTCCACATTTTTATGATTTTTAGTTAACAATTTTTTGTTAGTATTTAAAGCTTTAGTTTTAAATCTTCCTTCTGGTCAAATCACAACACTTAAATGAACTTTAATTAAAAAAAAAAATTAAAAAGTCTCTAGCATGCTTGGTTTGGCACCAGTAGGCGATAGAAAACCGACCTTAGGGGGTGTGCAGTGTGCTATAAGTGACGCGGAGGTATATATAGAGAGCTAAAAATTAAACAAATACCAAAGAAATCAGTCCAAAAATGCAGGCTTGTTTTTTTTTAATTTGACAGGAATATGCTGTAAATGCGATTATGTCCGTGTTTTGAATTTTTTTATTCAGAACTTTCACAATCTTCGAATTTCGTTCGAATATCCTGTACATGAACCAGTCATTGTTACTGAAAAAGTAGTAGAATAGATAATTGTACTAAATGTTATGGGTACTCTGTAGTAAATGTTGCAACCAAAATAAGAATTCAGTAAAATATATACCATCCACAGAGATGTGGATGCTATATGGTTTCTATGTTCCAGCTACAGTTCCCTTGGAAAAAAATGTACCTATTTTAGTCATCACGTCATTTACGCAAATCCGTTTCGGATCATGGAAATTGTCAAACGCATTCATTATAAACTGCTGTAAATATCACAAAAATGTGATTGTCACATGCGACAAGTCCTAACGGCTGAATTGAGAATCTTTCTCAGGATAGTTCATCTCGAATGTTTGTAGGGATATACCTCGATAGTTCTTGCAAGACATATGTCGTCTTCGATTGGTACCTAATCCAGAAGCGTCCGGAAGAACTCTCCGCGATTCTGAATTCAAATCCAGAAGCAAATTTCTCTTCTTTTCAGTATAGAAGAACTGTCAGTTGAGTGCCAATCGAACGCTTTCAGAAGCGTTCGGATTGCTTTCGGACGATTCTGGATTACCAATCGAAAACGACAATAGGATCGCCTTTTTTATATACGGGAACGGGGCATATGGAGCTGAATGTCCAGTCATCGGGCATATTTTCTTCCACCCATACTTGGTTGATGATTATACGTACGTGCATGCGCCCTACCAAAACATCGACACCGGATTTAAAGAGCTCAGTGCCTGCGGCTTTGTTGTTCTTAAGATTTTTTTATAGCTAAGCCAACTTTTTCTATACTGGGTGGTGGAACTGGTTCTCTACATGATGCCCATTAAGCAGATGCTGGAAATGCTGCTTAAACACACTATTCCCTACGCTTCGGTGAATAGGTTTCCTTTGCTGTCTCGAAGAGCCTGCGTTCCGGTTTTGAAGCCAAACAGCCAGTTGCTTGGCTTTTTTACAGAACCTCCGGATGTTGTTAAGATCGCGAGACACTTCGATCTTGTTGATCTGGGATACTGATACTGCGTACTCATTCTTCTTTCTACGAAGGATCTTCTTCTCCTTCCTTTTTCCTGGCTCGCTATTATTCCCTTGCTGCCTTCTTTTGCGCTACCGCATTTTCTTGTGTGCATCTTCTGACAGGCTCTTTCTCGGGGGTGGCTGGTACCCTACAGTAGTTTCGCCTACCTCCTTGATGATGATGATGATGCGATACTGGTACCATTGATTATTGGCGTAGTGGGTGAGTGAACAGCGGAGAGTTTCATAATTAGGCGCTCGCAGTATAGGCTCTGGCTACTCCAGAATCCAGATAGGCTCAAAATATTGACACCTGAAAGACCAGCTAAGGTTTAAAATGCTCCTAAAGCCGATAACAACCTGGTATAGGTTCTCATCAGTGCAATTTTAGGCGTCCACTATCGACCAAACGACAGGTCTTGCATAGGACCTACGACCTACCTCTCTCTCTGCCCCATAAAGGTTGGTAAGAACAGCACCTAACCTTTCCATGTCAGAAAACGTCTTAGACATCATAATTGAACTAGTTGTACGAAACCCACAAAGCCAACTTCGGAGGTAGGTAGAATTTATTATTTCTCATACTCTGCTTTTATTTGAATCATATTCATAAGCTGTCATATTTACCGCTTCTTGTTCGGTACAACACTTCATAGATTCTCGTCTTTTTTAAATTCTGTGTACAATTCCTAATTCCTTCCTCCCTCTCTTGAGAAAATCTAATATTACCGTGTAAATCTGGTGAATAAGCCTGGTACCGCTCGGGTCAAACTAAATTAAAAGAAGTAATTAAATTTCCACAAAGTTTATTTCTTGGAGGATTCTTATACTATATACAAATTATATACATTAACTAAGTAAAACTAAACAATACAAGGCAAACATTAAAAAAATTACATTAAATCAGAGCTGTAAAATTTCAAGTACCAGTACCAATACCAGTACCAGTACCGGGACTTGTACTTGTACTTCAGTCTCGAATACTGGTACTTGAAAAAGGCAAGTACCAGTATTTTTCAAGTACCTCGTCGCAAGTACCAAGTATCGCGTACTTAAGTACCAAAGTACTTGAGCAGTACTTCCAAGTACCAGTACCAGTACCTCAAGTACTTAACCAGTACTTTCAGGTATTTTCTAGTCTATTGAGAAATGTTTGCTTATTAACGTCAATTTATAAAGGAAAACTATATTATTTCATCAGAAAAAGGGTTTCTTCATCAGCAGACCGGAAACTGTAAGTAGCTAATCCAATTTCTGATCCAAAACACTTTTTCTTGTGATATACACTGCCGGTCACTAGGATGAGGACATACATTTTGCAATCGATTTTCACTCCCTATACCTGTTGAAAATGTTTTACCCGGGAACTTTTACTACCAGTGAACAGGTACATATTTTCCTAACAGTAAGTCATAAAATTAAAGGGTAAATAAAAGCGTATAAAAAGACGGTCACTAGGATGAGGACACTGCGAATATTTCGATGCAGGAGTGCACAACAGCGATTTTTTTCAAAGTTTTGTTAAGAACTGTTAAAAAGAACTGTTTTTATTTAGTTTAAAAAAATAATGGGTTTCGGAAACACTTTGACAGCGACAGAAAGAGGAAAAATAGATGCTTTCAAGGAGTTAGGACTCTCAGGCCGAGAAATTGCAAGGAGGCTAAATAGAAGTAAGACTGTTGTAAACAGTTATCTTGGGGATCCCCAACACTATGGGAAAAATCAAAAAGGACGTTCCGCAGAGCAACAACATTGCGAGAAAAGCGGTTAATTCTACGGCTTGCCAATTCGACACTACCAGCGACTAAAATAAGGGCCAAAAGCGGAGTATCAGCCAGGATAGCAACGGTCCGAAGGATAATACGAACAAGTGGTACTATACAGAGAAGAAAACTTAAAAAGTAATCGGTTTTAAGGTAAGAACACAATGAGCATCGAAGGAATTTTGCAGGAGAACATGTCGCTTGGAGCAGTGAATGGAAACGCGTTGTCTTTTCGGATGAAAAACAGTTTAAACTTTAAACATATTGGCTTTATATGGGAGGTAACAGAACTACTTGCCCGACATGCCCATTTTCAATACCAACCTGACGGTAAAAAGAAGTCCTCTCACAAAATTTCATTCACCTAAGTCGATTCGTTTGGACGCTATCGTGATTTCAACAGACAGACGGACATGGCTAAATCGATTCAGAATTTGATCCTGATTCAGAATATATATACTTTATGGGGTCTCCTGTGACTCCTTCTTGGAACTGATCAAGTACTTGAAAGTACTGGTTAAGTACTTGAGGTACTGGTACTGGTACTTGAAAGTACTGCTCAAGTACTTTGGTACTTAAGTACGCGCTACTTGGTACTTGCGACGAGGTACTTGAAAAATACTGGTACTTGCCTTTTTTAAGTACCAGTACCAGAGTACTGAAGTACAAATACCAGTACCTAGTACTTGTACTTGAGAGGACTGAAGTACTGGAATACTTAAGTATTTTGCAACTCTACTACCAATTTAGCAGCGAATTATTATGATCTTTTAATTAATCAAATAACATTTCTAAGACAAGGCGCGCACCGAAGTAGCGTGGCGGTCGTGTGGTGACCGTGGCAGCGGCAGGTGCCATAGGAGTGGTGTGGCGATGAAATCGCGGCGAAGTGGTATGAAAGTGATTTAACACGGCGTTGAGCAATAACGCCCTAAAAAAACTCGTACAATTTGTTGTTGCAAAATGTTTCGTCGTTTTGTGTGTTATTTCCTATCCAGGGCTCATTTTTTGACATGCAGTAAAGCCCAAAATAGTAACAGTGGAATATGTATGGGGGGGGGGGCACTATGCTGCCCTCCTGCAACCCACATGCTTGGGTTTTCTGTTGGATTTTGGAGTAGGTGGGATTTTAAACTGCAAAAAAACTGCAGCCTCTTCACCTGCCACTTGGACACCACGCCACTGCCACACCATTTCGCTGCGCGACTTGTCTTATAATACTCGCCGAAACCAAAAGACAAAATTCAAATTCAGAGGAAGAGATAGTTATATTATATCTATATGAAAACAGTCGATCACATTTAAGAACGAATACGCGAATGAGATGCGCGGTCAGAAAATCTGCGAGGGCAAGTATACTTCACTCGTATCATTCGCACCTTCACTGCTTTACATTGCACAGAGTGCACCCGAGGAGTGCAAAAAACAGACATTTGTTTTTTGATTTCGGTAGGTCTAGGTCTTTTTTTTCATGTAGGAAAAACTGTATAAATGCTGTATTCTCATCTTTTCGCTGTATATGCTTTTCTGACAAATTCGCGCTGTATCGACTGGCTGAAAAACTGTAGTATACAGCGAAAAACTGTACAGTTGGTCACTTTATGTATACTCTATGAATCAACTAAAAATATAAGCTTTTTAACTAGAAAATGTCTATTTTCTATAAAAATTACATTTTGCATGAATGGGACACCCTTTACAATTAAAAAAAAATGTCCAACGATTAAATTGGATCCATCGTACGCCTGACTAAATTTGATAAAGATATCCTTACACTAATATGTAAAATTTCCTTCAAAGTCCCACCAAGCCCTTACAATAACATTTGACCTAAGCCCCAAATAAACTCCAATTAAGTCCCTCTCAAGGGTATCCGATATATTATAGACTCCCATTAAGCAAAAATTCCTTTGCCTTGAAGCTTCTTCATCGACTCAATTTCTTATTCAATCCAGCCAAAAAGACGCATAGACAATAATCCTTTTGCATAGTGCACCAAAAGAGATGTGTTTGAAAGGACATCTTGAATATCTCAGCCTTGGTAGACTGGGCATGAGGATTGCTTTTCCACAAATATGCACACTCCTGTTGCATTTTGCAACACTCTTGTTATACCATCAAGAAAGAAAATTCCTCAAAAAGGATCTTTTGGCTATATGCAATCCACTTTTCTCGTCCCACTCAAGGCACACAGAACAAAGTACTCCTTGAAAACGTACTTGCATATCCACACAGAACGACTCGATTTAGCCATGTGACATAAGCTAATCCATAGTCGAGATGTCGTACCTGAGGCGCAAACCAGAAAAGGATAACCAAAAGACGATGGCTTCCTTGAGTGTGAAATGGAAATCTTCCTTCGCAAAAAGGAGAATGAAAATTGTCCTCTCTGACTGTTTTAGTTGTCACATAAGAATTCCATTATCATCATCATTTCACCATCATCATCATCATCAGTGGCATTGTTGTGATGTGAACAGTGTTTTGGGTATGGCCAGGACATTAAGTGAACGTCCTTGGGGGAGGTATGTGCTGCTCAACAAAATTGTTTAGTCTTATCTCCAATAAAAAAGTGAGAAAAAAAACTTTAAGACTCCTCCAGAATGCACAACTTATCTCAAAGGATTTCAATTGGTGAAAAGCAATTTTGCTTTTTCTCTCCCAGCAAAAGGATCTACAAATATAGTTGCTTCGATAAGAGATGATGTAATTGCTTCTAAAAGAATGTAATTCAAATACTTGTTATTAGGATACCTCTGCAAAAAAAAAAATGGAAAAAAAATCCTTTACCCTTTACCGAGATGGTTGTTATTATTGCGTTGGTAGCGCTATCGATATTGTTTCTGTTATCGAGACAACAGTCTATTCATGAGTAAAGAAATTGCCCTCAAGGAGCAGTGTTCCGCATTTGCGATAGCAATATCCATTTTTTTTATTTCAAATGCAACCGCAAATGGAGGGATGATTGTTATTCTGAGGATATTGAAAAGCGTATATGTATAAGTATGCAGTTCAATGAGTTCACTCACAAATAAAATTAGGTAAAAGGACGGAAATAATAATTTTTTTGTTGGGTTGGTGGGCCATGTTCCTTATTATGCCCCCATATCACAATCTATAATTTTTGTTAACCTCCGATTAAATGTCATGTACAAACGGTTCGAGTGGAAAGAATTTTTGTTTTTTTTTTTAAACATTTATTTTACCAATTGAAACCATCAAATAATAAATAATTGGATATTTTAATTGGCCATTTTGTATCCACTTTGACGAGAAATAGATAAACTTCCTGTGCGTTTTAGCGGTTTTGAAACAAAATCCAAATTGAATTGTTGGCTTGTTTCGAAAATGCCAATTTGCAATTTTTTTTTTGTTATTTTTGTTTGTTAATTTCGAAGTGGAAATGAAAAACCTGTCAATAAAAATAAACTACATAAAAAAAAAATATTTATTTTGCACATATGATACAATAATTGATTTATGTAAATTTTAGTTAGACATAAAATCTGCTTTGTATTTTTATTTGTTATGCTAATTCTGGAATGTTAGCTTTTAATCTAATATAAGTACTTGGGCGGTTGGGTTGTGTTGTAGATACTGTCTGCCGTCAATCTGACATTGACCAGTATTACAACTACATATCTGGCAAGTCACAATATTGTGCTTATTTTACCGCTTTTGCTTTTCAAAAAAAAAAAAAACGAAAGAAATTATGCGAAAGAAAAAATTTGCTTCATAACTCTTGTCGTTTTTCTTTCTTTTGGCACTTTATTTGTTAGGAATGGTTGAGTAAAAAGCTGAAAATTTGATTAAATTATTGAAATAATCAAATCAAAATTTAGATCGAGCTTATAAAGCAGGGTTATGATGCTCAAGGTTTTATATAGAATCTGCTTAATTTTTCGGAATAGCGCTGTACTATGCTTCTCAAGAAGCAACTGAGTAGTATAGCAGCAAGTAGGCAAGAAGTATTCCCCGTTTAATTTCTTCTGAGATGTTGTTATCAGAGTTTATAGTAGCAAAATACTTTACTATACCTCAAAGTTATTATAATTGTCGATTGTGACGTTTTGTCCAATTCTTCGATGTTGGGTGTCCCTTATTCTTTTTGATAGCATATACTTGGTTATGTCCTCGTTGATCGCTAAACCCATTTAAGCCGCTTCGATTTCTATAGGTCCTAGCAAACATACAAGTGACAGCTCGCTGTGTTCTAGCAATTAGATATGTCAATGTCATCGGCATGTGCCTTTGGCATATATGAGTTTCGCACACACATAATATTAAGAATTTCGAATAGCCCGTCGTCTTGTCTGTTTTTGGCATCAAACCTTTTGGTCGTCACTAACTTTGATATAGCAGCGAGCTTTCTCCATCATCAAAATTCTAAGTTGAGCATTGAGCTGACTCTAGGTATTAAATAAGGGCAAGAGTTCAGTGCTGCATTTAGCTGTCAATCGTAGCTGTCATTTGGGTGAACTCTTGATTTGTTAATAGTTAACAAAAATAAAAATGCACATGTAAATATAACCAGAAAAGTGTTTTCATTAAGTTGACCTACATTACGAAATATCACTGTTTATTCTCTCCTCGACAGACTTGAGGAGATTGGCACTCAAAGGATATATGGCGACAATAATGGCAATGCTTGCAATAATGGCAATAATGGAAAGAAGCAACTTCATAGACCTCAGATATCATAGGAAACGCACTCAAAGTGGTGGAGCGGAGATGTATGATCGTCCTGGAAGCCTGGAACTTGTCAGAAACGAGATTAGGGACATGAACAGAACATATGCGCCTATGGATTGGATACTCCACTTCCATATTGAGAATCGATTAAAAAAAAAAATAGGTGGCGCAAAAGGCAGGTAGACACCCAAGGCATAGCTTCGCGCAACCATTCGTTTGTGTGAGTTTATATATTTGGGACGAATGGAAGGTACCTAAAAAACAATCATACTCTCGGATGTTTTTCAGACGTTCGCGAGAGGGTGGCACAGTAGAAAAAAACTTTTTTTTTTGTAATGGGAATTCGCTGGAAGGAAAAATCATCGAAAGACATTGCAGAGCTATTACGCGAGGGATGCTTCTGCAATAGTGAGGGACTTTAACCCGATCTAAAAAAACTCCCGAGGGGACTGACTTTCGTCATCCCGAATTGGATTGCACCTAGTCGTTCGACTAATCGGCAATTTATTTTTGATTCATTTTAAAAATTTGAGAGGATAAATCCGTCGTTTGTCGGATTTCTATACTTTTTTGATTGAAAATATTGCCTACTTTCTTGATCTTAGCTAACTCCTATAGATCAAGGGGTTTTACCCGCCTTAATCTCCTGATTACATTGTCAGTATTTAAAAGTTCAGTTATTTCTAAGTTGACATAGTTAAGAAGTCTACTTCTGTGCCTTTGGGCAACTTTTTTAACTTCTTCCTCAACCATTTCAATATTTAGATCTCTATATAGATCAGCGTTGCGTATATACCAAGGTGCATTAACTATGTTCCTAAGTACTTTATTTTGGAAAACTTGAATTTTTTGCAAATTTGTTTTGCATGTGCATGCCCACAACTGGAGCCCATAGGTCCATACTGGTTTTAGAACTTGCTTGTATAGCAATAATTTATTGTAATTGGAGAGAGATGAATATCTCCCAATAAGCCAATACATTTTACTGTATCGCATGTTCAACTCATCTCTTTTTTTCTTTACATGTGCTTTCCAACGCAGTTTAGCATCTAGAGTCATGCCTGGATATTTGGCTGTATTTTAGTATTCCACTACATTGTTGTTTATGTATACTGGAATATTATGGTACCTTTTTAAACGTAAAATTAATATGGACTGACTAAGGTCATTTAATCTAATCTGCCATTTTTTTGTCCAATCTGAGATATTGTCTATTGCCCTTTGAAGCTTTTTTGTTGCTACTTCGACAGTTCCTCCCACAGCTAGGACAGCAAAAGTAGCTATAGTGGTTTCCCCACTTTCAGGCAAATCGCTAGTGAACAGAAGGTGTAAAACTGGACCTAGCACGCTGCCTTGTGGTACACCAGCTTTAATTTCTCTTAATGTTGAGTACTCTGTCTCTTGTTTAATTCTGAAGAATCGATCTGATATATATGATTCCAGAATTGTCGAATATTGCTTTGGCAGTTGCCTTTGCAGTTTGTGGATCAGACCTTTGTGCCAGACTTTATCGAAAGCTTGTGCTATATCAAGGAATATTGTAGAGCACACTTTTTTCTCTTCAAATGCTTTTTCGATTTTGTCTGTAATTCTATGCACCTGATCGATTGTAGAGTGCTTATTTCTAAATCCAAATTGGTGATTTGGGACTAGCGACTTTTCGTCAATTATTTTTTGCAGGCGTTTTACCAGCATTTTCTCGAATAACTTTGACAACATTGGTAGTATAGATATTGGGCGATATGAGGTTACCTCGTTAGGTGGTTTGCCTGGTTTTGGTATCATTATTACCTCCGCGACTTTCCACATGCTTGGAACATATCTCAACTTAAATGCAGCATTTATAATCTGCGCTAGTTTTTTCAGACATTTTCGTGGAAATTGTTTCAAAATTTCTCCTGTAATTAAATCATACCCTGGGGCCTTTTTTATATTTATGCCTTCTTTAATTTCTTTGGCAAGTTCTTTAGCTGTTACCGACCGAATAGGTCTATCTTCTTCGCACCTTAATTCGAGTCCTTGATAACCTTTATCTTCATAAGGTTTAAATACGTCTTCAAGATACTCTGCAAAAGTGTTTGCCTTTTCTTGGTTGCTTTTCGCCCAGTTACCTTCTCTAGTTTTTACTGGGGGAATATGAGCTATTGGCCTGTTAATCCTCTTTGTTGCCTTCCAGAGCGAGTAGTCAGTACTAGCATCATTTGTAAGGTTGGTGAGGTAAGTTTTTAAAGATTCATTATTGAATTCTCTAATAGATTTTCTAAGCTTGTTATTTAAGTTGTTTGTATCCTTACAGCAATGGATAGTTAGGCATTGATCAGACGCATGGAACAGACAAACATCACAACACCATTGGCACTGGAATGTGTACTGAAGCTAAAAAAGAGTTCATCTAAAAATGAAGTAACACTGATTTAGGTACGAGGACCCATAGGGATTGACAATAATAAACGGCAAAAAACCTGAGAAGGTGGTCAAACTCATTGAGCTAAGTAAGTTTGGTAAGAGGTAGATACTATAGGTATTCCGAACACTAATTGCAGACTCATGAAAAAGTTGGATGCGATGAAAAGAACAAACATTGGGTGGACAAGTGGTTCAACATGTCTAAGGACAAAACATATTTGACCAAAGCTATCTCTGAAACGTTCCAAGAGTTTGCTCTCTTTCGACAGACTATAATACATTATATCAGGTCTATAGTATGCATCATCACTGAACCAAGTCAGGAGCTGTGTGGAGGATGAGAAAGAAGCGATCATTCTCTACTTTCTCTACACTCATTAAAAGAAAACTCCATCTAGGAGCCTTCTATAATGCAACGATTTATAAAAATCTAATAAATGCAGACGGATTCTAACCAATGGAGACCTTGAACTAGTCAGAGGCTGTTTGCTGATACGACTCATAAAGATTTAAGTTCTACTTAAATGAGGTTATGTGAAACTTAAATCTAAATGTGTCGGGCCGGCTCTCTATCGATAGAAACTGCAACCTAACCTAACCCTTTCGAGCTCGTCCGAGTCGCAGAATTTCTAGAGGAAGCGCGCCATCTTTTCAGCGAAGGAGCTAATTGTTTGGAAGAAGTGAGTTCAATAAAATATACTTATATAGAATGGCCACATTTCTCTGGGCTGATTTTTGGATAGGTATTTCAGAGGTTGGTATCAAAAATCAAATTTAAGATAAGATGTCAAAACGTAAGGACATATTGTGAAGAGATACTACATCATTGAATGTGCCTCAAAAAGAAACGTCAATGTGGGTTATTGTTGTTGTCTCTAAAAGTTTTTTTTGCAGTAAGAACTTTGTCGTCCGATAAGGATTGACGAAAAGTCCAAGAGCTTAATTTTGTCTACCGGTATTCCAAAACATATACAAACTGTGAATTGAACATCGATTGCCCCCACATAACTCTCGCACAGATAGAGAAAGTTTCTTATTGCGAAACTTTTATCAAAACACCATAAATTCAAGGTGACAAATCGTTTACCAAACGATAACTGGCTTCTTTCAGCTCCCACTACATATACCTACGAGTGTGAGAGCAGTTTGTGTGCGAGTTTGGCAGATCTCACCCTCATATGCTATACTCTCAAGGATATAAGAACATTATGCGCCTGCCATTATACACTGTGTAGAAAATGGAAAATAATATTTATGGTCCTTCAAATGATTACACACATTGTGAGAGGAGCGACACCCACTCACCGTATCCACTTTGCCGGAGAGTACTCCTTTGGCTTGAAAAGGAAAATAATGTTTCATTGTGTCCTATAGAGGAGTGGCAGACGCAGCAGCAGGTGATCTCTGTTGCTTCTGGCGTGGCGCTGCTACCCCCCCTAGAGCGAAGCACGATAGATAATTTTTCTGATGCAGAGAAGTTTCTAACGGCGGCGGTGCGGTGGATGTATGGTTCTCATACGTATAGGTTATTCAATGCGAAGTGACCCGATAAAAATAATAAGGAGGCACCAGAGTAGAAAGTTATCGTTTGCTTTTCTCTGCCAGATAAAAAAAAAAGTCTGCCCAAGTGAAATTGGAAAAGTGGACATGGCGCGGCGGGGCAGACGAGACGTTTGATATATAATTTGTACTCGGAAGCAAATCGATTGGAAAGTAAAGTCTTATTTAAAGTTTTCCGATTCGAGCTGACACTGGAAAAAGTTGCTGCGCTGTATGCGAGTCCTTTTCGGTCATTAGGTTGGAATCGAATTTGTGACTGATGGGGTAGTTATACTGCACGAAAAGATAGAATACTCTAATACCCATCGCGCCTTAAAAGTCACACTTATATTGCTGACAGAAAGGATCCACAAGAAGGTTGCCATTAACAACATAAAACAGTTTCGGTAATTCAACTCGACAAATTCTCCATCCACTGCCTGACGCCCAACAGCAATTACTCATCCTTAATCCACGCGAACACTTATTAACCTAACCGTTGGATTAATATTCCACCAACGCTTTGCGGTGTCAGATTTTAGCTGTTTTTCTCCCACTTACATTGTCCTTATCGTGCACGCAAGCAGTGTGTGCACTCGTATTATCCACACCACTAAATGCAAGCAGTTGATGCGCGGAATTAAGAATTGTTTCTTGTTTATCTTTTCCGCTAAGACTCGCAAATCCATTCCCATCCACCCCCACAATTCGTGTTGCACCACGTTAATTGCATTCAGAGCACCTTCTGTTGCGTGCTCCAGTTTTCTAATTAATAAGGGTGTCGCTGTGTGCTCTGCTCTGGCTCAACGAAACCTTCAGGAGGATTCTGCACTTGATTTTGCTTTTTTGTGCGCCAAGAACTTAACGCTCGACATAAATAAAATAAAATTCTTTTGCACCGGGATGAGTTTGTTGCAGTTGCAGGTGTCGTTCTCGTTTTATTCTAAGATTCTATCTGTTTGTCAGTTGACGTGGCACATCAAGGAGAAAAACTGTAATGTAGTTTGGGAGGTATGTGGTGTACCCTATGTGTCTAATTCCACTCTAAGAGCTATCATCTTTCAGCAATAAGTAGGTAAACGTTGAACTTGAACTTAATATTGCCTACTTAAAGGAAAAATAAAGTGCACCACTGAATCGCATGAAACTTTCTCGTTCATTACCAAACTGTGCACCAGAACTGGCACCAGTCACGAAGCGTGACTTTTTGGGAAGCGGAAGCACTCAGCTTTAAACTTAAAATTAAAAGTCCTTTATTCAAGAAAATGTCGCTTTATTAAAATTATTTAAGGCCAAAATGGTAAATCAAAAAAATACTTTTAAGATTCATTAAAAAAAGTAATAATAAAAAAAAAAAAACAATATAATTAAGTCTTGTACATTAAATACAAAATTTTTTTTGAGCAAAATTATCTATGATCTTGGCTCGAGATCGTTTCGTATTAATTGCACATATAAAATAAATATGTATAGAATTCATTAAAATAAATAATAATATGAAATAATAATTTGTATAAATAATTTAAAATGTCTTGTACTTTAAATTAATTCTTCTTTCTTTTGAAGCAAAATTATCTATTATTTGGTCATAAAATTTCCCTTTCGCATGTATTTCTTTTAAAAATTGTTCTTCAATTGAAATAAGGGCTAAATTTGACAACCTTTCTTGTCCACATTTATTTCGTAAGTAATATTTTATTCTTTTAAGACACGAAAATGATCTCTCTACAAAGGCGGTTGTCACGGGGAAAGTCAACAATAGTTTACAAAGCTTAAAGTATTCAGAGAAACATTTATCCGAATCAGTACTGATTACAGTGGGGGGCACAAGTAAAGTTAATTCTGCTCATAATTTGAAACTTACTTCATGTACATTTTGGCACCAATGGAAAGGTCATTTAAATTCCGTTTGAA
Source organism: Cheilosia scutellata (assembly GCA_955612985.1). Classification (NCBI taxonomy): domain Eukaryota; kingdom Metazoa; phylum Arthropoda; class Insecta; order Diptera; family Syrphidae; genus Cheilosia; species Cheilosia scutellata. Next base: position 90,096,995 of record OY015311.1, read on the forward strand.
TGATACAAAACTTTCCTTAACCCATTAAGTACCCATTTAGAATTTAGAATTTTTGTCAATGTCTACTTTTTTGACTTTTATCCTCGTCCAAAAAAAAAATGTTTTGATGCAAAAAGTTTCTTCAAACAATTCTAATAGTGACTGCTAACAAAATTTGTTCGCTAATATTTTTTATGATTTTTTGAAAATTGATAAAAATGACTATTTTAGCCACTTTTTCCTCCTTTTCATACAAAATTTTTCTGAGATCATCCCATTCAAAAAATCATAAAAAATATTAGCGAAGAGATTTTTGAAAATTTTTTATATATGGACTTCGAAGCCGTCATCTTTAGTAGGGCAAATTACCATAGGGACTCTCTGGATGGATCCAAAATTTCATCTGGGCAGAGCAATACAAGGTGTAGTAGATTCTGGCTCATCGGATTCAATTGCTTCCTTTGGTGACACACCTCAAAACTTTCACAAAAGAAAAAATGCTTCGACTGTACCACAGAGTAAAATACACGACCAACCCGTCAATCCCAAGGAACCTATGTAGCTTCTTGGAGACACAGTCAGGACCACTTATGCAGTTTCGCATGATCAGCGTCCTCAAAGCTTAGTTATCTATTTAGAGCAAAGAATCTGAACAGCGTTGCTGAACCTACAACCCATCGAGCTATACACTAAGAACGTGGCGGTGGCATCCAAAGGCGCTGTCAAATTAAGAAAGAAAGAACACAATTTGGAAGCCCGAATCGTTCGGTCACTCCCGCATACTTCACATCTTTGATCAGAGCGGACATATGCCACCCACGGATTAAGAAACCAAGGTATAACTTTGACAAGAAATTTAAAGTCTATACCCTGAGTATAGAGTATACCCATCTTCAAAGACGGTGAATGGAACGGGAGCAGGAATCTTCTTAGAAGAACTTATTATCAGCCATTCATACCGACTGGCAAATCAGTGCAGCATTTTGCAGCCAAAGAACTACGCGGTTATAGGAAAGCGGCTCAAACTGTCTTAGCTAGAGCACTACTAGAAATGGAAATTTCCTTCTGTGTGGACAGCCAAGCAGCACTTAAAGCGATTAACTCCAATCTGGTAAACTCGAAATCCGTAAGTCAGTGCCTCTCGGCGTCGAGAGCAACAAACCATCACACAGTACTGCTGTAATGGGTTCCTGGACTCGTTGGTGTGGAAGAGAGCGAGGCAGCATCAGATAAACTAACCAAATGCGGCTCTGAAATGGACATACTATTAGCTGACAAACAAGCACTACCAGCTTTCAACGCAGCTATAAGAGCGTCATTGACAATGTCACATTAAATTTGGCTAAAGAACGATGGAACAACACTTCCGATTGTACATACCATAACTTGCAGCTTGTGGCCCGCAATTGACACTAAAAGGTCAAATATCTTAGTGCTCGTCGGGTTAATAACCGGTCCTGTCTCACTACCCAGCCATCCAAGAACGCCGCTACTCTTGTATGAGAGCATGATTCTTTGACGACTTGGAAGATCTAGCAACTATCGTTGCTCTACCAGATTTTAGAAGTATCATCAACAGATCGGAGTAGTTTTGTTAGTTTGTTAGTTGCATCTGCATGTACTATCTTGTAGTACAAAAGACTAATCACAATGGACCTCAATGGCAGCTCGGCCCCAAAGCATTCACTCAACATACCTACTTGCATACAGAGACTAACGACATATAAACACCCTACAAAGACAGACAAGGAATGCACTAAACCTTGCCAATCGCGAGGATATCATTTTTCCAAAACTCCCTTAGCTACAGGAATAGGACAAGTGATCTTTTGAACTTTCTGGAGACATATTTCCAGAGAATTACAACTTATTATAATGGCAGAACTAACACCTATCTGCAATTACCTCGGGGCGCTGGGTAAGCATTATTTAGCTTAGTTTTTCCAAAAGAAATATTCAACAAAAAAATATCTTTATATATAAAAATACCAACGTTTTTTAGACCGAAGATTGTGGGCCGTCAGCAGGGCTGCCAGAAATCATGATTTAGCATGATTTTCATGCTTTTTGGACTCAAAATATGTTTTAATGTTTTCGAGTCCAAAATCATGTTTTTTTTTTTAGTTCAACATGTCTAACCTACCCTACACGAGCACGACTATACTATTTTAAAAGAAATAAATATTTTAATAATTCTAAAGTAGAAGATTTCTTTTACAACCTATTTGTATTAGAAAAAGCAGACTCTAAGACTATCTATGATGTTCTTGTAAATAGTTTTCAAGAAAATGATATTGATTATAAGACTAATTTAATCGGTGTTGGTGCTGATGGTGCTACAAATCTTTTCAGAATATTTTAAACATAAAGCCAAGGAAGCTTCTTCGTCTGTGTCAAACACGTTGGCTTTCAAGGCTAGAGGTTGTGAATTCTGTTTTCACGCAATATGATGCTCAGCATTTTTTGTAGAAGAAATAGCAAAACCATTGAAATTGAAGCTACTAAGAAAATGTTTCTTAGATTTAATTTCAAAGAAACTATTCTTAAAGACAACGAGTGGAGAGCATTGAAACACATAGATTTGAATTTAAATCAAGATGCTGATGCTGATGAATTTTGGAAAGACGTAAGTAATATAAAGCAAGCAGATGACACTCCAGCCTTTCGAAAATTATCACAATTTGTTTTCGAAATATTTTCTTTGCCACATTCTTCAGCCAATACGGAACGCATCTTCTCGGAAGTTAATATAGTAAAAACCAAATTAAGGAACAGTCTTAGGACTGATTCACTAAAAGGGTTATTGCATACTAAACATATGGTTAAAAACAAAACATGCTTTGAATTTAAAGTTAATGACGAACTTTTAAAAATATATTAATATTAATGTATATTTTGAAAGTACTTGTTTTACTTGTCACGATTTCTAAATGTTCTCCTTTTTCTCATTATCCAAGTACGAAATGGAAATCATGCTTTTTGAACCTAAATCATGCTTCAAAACTATGTTTTTTAAATTATTTTAGTGGCAGCACTGGCCCGTCAGTATCGGTCTTAGGGGTACTGGGGCAATTAGGTCGCCTGAGTCCCGTGAATTAACCGCAAAATCTATGACCATCGACCAAAGTTCGTCTGTGAAAGTTGATGTTGCCTTTACATTGATCGCCACTGCCCATGGCAATGAGGTCTTGGCTCGCTCATGTATGTTGTTACTGCGCCCTGTCTTGGTTGACGATAGCAGCAAAACGATATATTCGCCCTGCTCGAGGATGCAGTTTGTTTCCGATTAACTAATTTACCCTTTGCTTATCTCCGTATATACATATTTTCTTAAATATGAACATAGATGTGTTTGCTTGTCTTTCTTATAGGCCTTAATGCTTCAACCGATCACTTCAACCGATCGCCTTGAGGCTAGTTTTTGACACGGAGGCGGACATAGACTAGATTTAGTCGCTATTGGACTTATATTTTCCATAAAAAAGCTTAAAACCTTGTATGTCGATTAAGATGTGGCTCAATGCTGGAGGATCACAAATTACATCTTAAGGGTTTTACGACAGCGCCACCCCACACAAACGTCTGGCAAACAACCCAGAGTATAATTGTCCTGGAAATACTTCTCAATTCAGTCTTTGGCATACAAATTGAAGGGCTCTTCCATTCGTCCCAAAAAATAAAAACCCACCCAAACGAACGGTTGTGAGAAGCTAGACCTGGAGTGCCTAGGTATACGAAACTGCTGCGACAACGATTTATTTATTTATTTATTTTGTTTTCTTATTTATTACATACGTCGATAAGGATACAATGAGTATATAAAACCGTTGAAGACGCTACCGCTAAAGTCCTTCCTATAGACCAGTGCGTTGCAAGCCGGATTTTAATTTAAGTCCCTTCTGAAACAATACTGCATTCCAAGTGACTTTCGATTTCCTCTTGATTGGATGCGTATGAACTTTAGATAGGAATTTATATTTGAACTTCCTCCAGCACCACAGTGCTATACCCTATACACCACATTAGAACAAAACCCACAAGGACTCTCTTATTTGTCAACGAATTGAGGGAATGTGCAACGGAATGTGCATGCAACAGTGGCATTCAGCCATTGGCTTTATGTAAGACACTTAAGCGTGTTTTTTGAGTATACTAAGGACCTAGAGTTACACACACAGATAGTGTGTGCAAGAAGGATGCAATGCGACTTAAGACGGTGATATAACTTTGCATTTAATTTATCGTTTTGTTTTTTGTAAAAATCTGTTCGAGATTTTCTATATTTTTTTTGTGTTGCCTTGCTTTGTTTCTTTGGACATCAATTCACTCTCTTCTGCATGTAGGTCACGTTAATGTGCGGGGTGTAAATAGGGGCACCGAGAGGAATAAACAACGACAAATACGAGCGAATATTTCAAACGATAATATGGTCCACAGGACGAAGAGAAGGCGCTCCGTAAAACAGTAAACAATCGAGTTGGGTATAGATGTAGACAAAAACAAAGTTAAGCTGAAAGCATTTTATTCGAATGTTGATGGGAGGAGGGGTTATTGTGGGTGGACGTTGGATAAATAGAAAAACAATGCCAATGCGAGGGAAGGAGCAATAAAGGATGATGCAGCACAAGAGTGACTTAGAAGTATTATTTGTTGTTGCGAGGAGTGGTTTCTCTTTATCTTCGGACATTTATTGTATTTCTATGGTTTTAGGTGAAAAATCGAGATAGGTTAGGGCAAACCCTCTTCGAAAGCTTGAAGTTGTTGATCTATATTTGTTGAGGTGATTCGGCTAAATGTATGTATATCCCCTCGAAGGTAGGATCTAATTTGTATCTGTTGCAAAGGTTTAATTGGGACCTATTAATGAACTATTTTAGTGATGATATTGGGGAGAACATGATTTGTATTCTGAAACAAAAAGAAATTAAACAGTGACACATGAGATCCTAAATTAAATGGGGTAACATCCAAGGAAGAAGGAAACTACAAAACGAAACAGCATTCAATGAGAAAGACTAACAATAAGCAGTTATAAGCTTATCAGCTAAGTATAGGCATATCCATCAACAAAGCACCAACAAAGCACTGACAAAAGTTGATACAATTCGGATTAGCTGACAGGTTAGGTTATAAAAGTGCCAAAATACTAGAATCCACGTTTACTGTAGTTCGGTATACGCCAGTTAAGCTCGTAATTGTCACTAAAAACCAATCAAAAATGCGCATTCAATGTTTAACAGACGAACAGGGTCTGGAAGAATGAACAAACTTCTCCAAAGTAAGCAAGGAAGAGCGCAACAGACCATAAGCATAAGGTCACAGTGCCCAAAAGCAACTCTATTAATATTTGAACATAACTGCCCCAGAAATAAAATCGAAGCTTGTGACATTATAGGCAATGAGAAAGAGACGAATTAGCAAGACCAGGTTCGACAGCTGTTTCAGAAAAATCTGCTCCCTCTGTGTATATCCCGCCTTGCACTTGAAGCAGGAAAAGAAGCCACAAGAGAGCTAGATGGGCCACCTGAAGCACTTGTAACACCACAAGAAGGCTATGGCCGTCCTTTAACGAAACCAGAACCGAGAGTATAATACGGAAGGATAGGAAATCCCTGTCCACTGTCGTAGGAATCATAACGGGGTATATAATACTCTGTGGTACCACATGAAGAAAATGGGCCTAACGGAAGAAGAACTTTGTAGAGGCTTCTGTGATGAGGGAGCTCTTGAGGACACAACCCACTTCCTATGTCACTGCCCAGGTCTCCAACACAGCAGGTATAAATTCCTAGGGAGTCACTTCTTCAACGACCTAGACGAGCTTTCCAGCACATCAATAGACAAGATAATGAAATTCGTCAAATCATCAGGATGGTTTTTATGCACTAAGTAATGCGAAAACAGGGTTATAATGGCTAAGGGACAACCTCTTTCCCCCACGTGCATCACAATGTGTCAGTATTAACCTGAGTGTGGCACGGAGTACTCCTCGCCAGCCCACAAACCTAACCTAACCTAACATTTGAACAAACTTACATTTTAACCAAATAAATTGTTCAAATAAAAGAGAACCCTAAACGCCATCTTATCCGTGAAATAAATTCTCACTTGTTACAACCATCAACAAATGTTTAAGTAATGTTCATCATTATTAAGGAATTACCGACTTGTTAAAGTGACAAATTATATACCAATCCAGTCTCCCATTATAATTCCTTTACATCCTTAAAGAAAACCCCCTAAAATGTATCCAAAATCCGTCGAGTGCCTTTGAAGGCCAACAAGTCAACCATAGTCTGCCATAAATTGCGCCATTATCTAGAGACCAAAGAATTGATAATCCATTGCGTAATAAATCAAGAACTGTTGGGGATATCGCCACGCCATTCCTGGAACAATATTACAAGGGAATAGTACGTGCGCACAAGTGTGGCTAAGGATATGTATGTGTGGCCTTATTGTTTCAGGTGGGATTATTAATGGTAGCAACGGAAAAACAAAACATAAATACATAATCAGAAGGATGCGATGTCGTCACGACATCCTTGAACCACCTGGAACCGTAAAAAAATGCCAACGGTGACATGATCCTTGTGTAACACATATATAACTTCATATTTCCACATGTATGTAATTATTTTATCTCTGAAGGATGTTACTTTCGTATGGAAGAGAACATAGATTGTGTGTGCATTTCCTTGAAAATTATTCATCTCATGCCTTGATTTTATACAACCGACAGCAAGTGATTGGCTTCATTTGTATATGCATACAGTACGTAAGGAGTCAGCTGATGCAACAGACGTCCTTATGAAAATATAAATTACAGAAAGTTAAGATTATTATTCATTTAATGCATAGGTTGCACGGTATGTGTGCTAAAGTGATTCACATGTGCTCATGTAGCCGTTATTAATAATGAATAGTCCTTGTTACTGTATAAATATTTTAAATAGCGTTCATTTAAATTAATTTTAAAATTATCAAGAAGCTGTTGCCATTATTTCTTGAAGAAAACACCCATCAAAAGTCAAAAATGTCTGGCCAGACCTATTAATTGACAGAAGGGTTAACTTGCGGGTGCGATAGTGAAGGGTGCACGTCGGTCGTACAAGCTCGTGACGATAGCAGGAACTGATCTATAGCTATGTAGTTCCTTCGCTGAACAAGTTGTCTTACACTGATTAGGAATCTAACAAATGGTTAGGTTAGATTTTATTGCCCAACTTACTCTGGCTTAAACTCTTGATTTTCTCCCTAGCCGGGGAGCGGCTGGCTGGTAGCTGGCTAGGAATTCACAAACAGGTGGCGCAGAAAGCAACAAGTGGCTTAGAAAGCAGTTAGTGTCATTGCGAAATTTCACTGCCCATTGCACAATGGAGAAGAATTTATAAAGTGCATGGACACACAGTCTTGGGCATGACTTTTATTACCATGAATGATTTGGAAAACAAACGAAATTTTATATGACACATGTGCAAAGTTCACAATTACTGTACCTGTCAAATTTAATTTCATTGGAATGACGCCTTGTTTTTGTGTGGAACCAAATCGTTCATGAGAATGAAAGTCATGCTCATGATCGTGTGTCCATGCGCAAAGGAAATCCTGGCGATATAAAAGTTCGGCTGGCTTCAGCTTGCTGGCAATTATCCAAATGAACTGCTGGCTCGCGTTGGCAAGGTTTCAAAAGAAAAAACACACACAATTTTATTTCGCTGAATGCTAATGATCACTGTCAATGTTTAGAACTATATCCATCTGTGATACTGTGGGGTTGGTGCTTGACGAATTCATGTGATTTCCGCTTGGAATGATGCTGCTGGCAGACGGAAAGCCGAACACTAACGTATTCTGAGAAGATCCCAGCATAGACTGCTTCAGGGTTTTTTGAGCTGTCGCGTCGTTAGTGAAGATTGAAAGTGGCCTGTCGTAAAATTCATAGTTGAAGGATATTTTAAAGTCGATTTGATTGTTTTCTAGAAAAGAGTCAGTTTTTTTTGTGTTTGTCTTCCCTTAGAGTATGGCTTAGTTGGTAGCATATTCCTTTACTGATGATGTCTAGAAGAAAGATGGCTAAATATGGTTTATAGGACGGCGCGCGGTTGCAGATTCTCTTGCTACTGTCGCTTCTGCTGCTGTAGTCATTGTTGCTCTGGTTTATCCTGCTGATTTGGTTGCTCTAGTCGTTGATCCTGGGTCACATATTGATGATGTGCTACTCGTATAAGTATCAGCGAGGGTATCAATGAGTGCATCAAATTTTGCATTAGGTCATTAGGGCTGCAAAGTGATGCTTACATAGGTATCTACAATGTGCGAAGATTTTGAAAATCTGCGAGCCGAGCTATATACTCGTCGCCCAATCAACAAAAAAGAAACGCAGTTAATCAACTCGAGCAACAAATTATATTATGTACCATAATCACAAAATTTGATTAACTACGTACCTTTCAGTACGAAAATATTGAATTTATAAACGAGCGAGTACCACGAATTTGTGCACCCCAACGCATTCGACAGGGTTGACATACGAGCATATACGAGCATAATGTGTCGAATTCCTGATTGATTTTAGTGCTCGTAGTATGTGCAAATGTGCATCTTCTGTCAAAGTTTTTAGGAAGCATTGATCATCACATCATACGGTCTCTTTCTCTTTAGTGACTGAAAGGTTACTGTGGGTTTGGTTGCCTCTTTGATAATGCCTCAATATGGTGGTACCACTGCACTGGTTGTTGCGGGGTAGAGTGATTGGAGAACTTTAGAGCTCATACTTTGGCCACTTAAAATTGCTTCGCAATTTCGAATTTAGCCGCAATAAGGATATGATCAGAGTCGATATTTTGCCATATGAAATCTGTGCATGTTGAGGATTTTGCATGCTTAATTCGCATTGGCGCCTAGAAGAGTACCAGGTTGCTGTATATGGACCTCTAGCCAGGGCTAATATTTATGGAGCTCAAGGAGCCTTTTGCTATTCTAATCAACCATGCCAGATCTCCTGGGTGCATTTCTCGGTATTCTGTACAAATTGTTGAAACTTAAAAAGGTTGGCTCAGAGTCAATCCGGTAATTGGTGGTAGACGGTCGCAAAGTCTATCAGATAGTCAACCTTTTTTGTTGTAGGGACCCTGGACAAATTTTTAAACCACCTTTCCCAAGGATGAGTACAAATATCTAATACTTTTCAGAGGAATGAGGACTTTCATTGCTAACCTTTTCAACTTTAAATATTCGCATCTCCCTAAGTTGACTCGAATTCCTTATCGTTATTCTGGCAGAAGTATATCCACATATTATATGGAAGGATTTCATATGAATCTCAATTAAAGTTTGAATCGTACACCTCCGACTGACTATCTTATCTTACCAACACCGACTATACCACTACTCACCATTTGCTGCCTATAAATTGCACTGTCCTACGAATCGCATAAGTCTTCAACTACCCAGCCACATACATAAATACTTGAACCCCTATGACTTTTGCAACTAGTCGATTCCAGTTTCATTTCGTTGGGTCAGTTTCAGCTGCCCTCCTCCGCTTATAATTAAAGTGCAGCCGCAAAGAAAGCAAAAAATTCCCTACCCAGATAAGTTTCGTCCTGAAATCCGGAAAACGCGCGTTTCCCGCTTCTTGAATATTTCATATGAATGCCAATGCACCCTCTATCTCTGCGTGCTTTACGACAAAAAACAGGACACCACCACCGCCCGACTATATAAACGCATATAAAACTTTTCACAGATTTAATTAAAAGTACTTTTTACAGTTGCAAAGCCAACTCCTATTTCCTTTTTTTTTCTGAAAACCTGCAACTTTTCGCAACTTGCACTTAAAATTCATTTAAACAATTTTTCAAATGAGATCTGGTAGGGAATTCCCAAGCCACCATACCACATAATCCTCTGCCATTAGTTCACAATTAGATTGTAATAATATCCGCTTACATTCCTCTTCGGAGAAGGGGAAAAAAAAACTAAATCACAGATAAATCTTGGGGTAAGGATAAAATTAAAATCCGTAAATCCTTGAAATTTCCCTATAAATTAATTTGGACAGAAGAAATGATGTGCTCACATGGAGCAGCTGACATTTGAAAGGAGTACACACCACTGCACCGACCTAAAAAAAAAACACAAGAAGAAAGGAATTGAAACAAATAATTAACGACTACCCTGTCTCTGCTGCTCCGCCAAAAGCATGTATAAATCTACAAGCAGTAGAAAAATGTTCGTCCTTGTTCTTTTAGTCGCGCAGCTTGAAACGTCTAAGTCATATGTTTCAATTAGAATATAATTTCGAATAGGAATGAGGGTGTTCCCGGTATTCATTTCCATAGACTGGCTGAAGGACGATGCGATGTTCTCAAAGGGAGAGAACAAAAAAATTGTGTTCATCGTGTCGTGGCACTTTAAAGGATTTCAGTTGAATAAAGTTTTAAGTGTCATTTATGTTCGGAACGTGACACGTGGTTGTCTTTCGCTTTTTGTGCTCCAACAATTTTTGGTAAGCCTGGTGTGGTCGGTCGGATTCGGGATTGAAAGTTTGTGAATGTATGAAACTCTTTGAAACGCTAGTAATCAGAAAAGTCTCAAATATGGAGATGCTAAGGATCCCTTAAACAAGTAGTACATGCCATCGTCTATGACAGTTAGAGTGCTGTTTGGATAGGCAGAAATGTTTTTAAAACTACCCCGGCCGGTATCAAAACTGCATGAGAATCACATCAGAAGGAGAGACATAAGTGTCCCAATTTAATTCAAATAGAAGAGCTAATATGTTAAAAAATAATAGTACCTACATAAGCACATACATAGTAATAAAAACGTGATTCAACAAATTTGAAAGATATTAATTAAAAAATGTAGGAAAGATCTTTTTGATAGCAATAGCTCATCCAGTAACCAATTGTGTTTTCACATACCTAATGGTATATTCGATGAGCAAAGGCATGAACCCATGCTATAAGCACTTGCGACGACACCGCTGTTATTTATGCATGCATGACCCAGACATTTTTAAGGCTATAAATTAGGGCCGTAAATAGCTTGCCAGTAATCATTCCATCAGACACAGTTATTTCTGATTTTCGGGAGCAACAGTCTTCAGTCTCTTCCCTTAAGGAATATATTTTGCACATATTTAAACCCCAAGACTTAAGAGGGTTTCTCTCTCATTTGTTTTCCCGCAACTGCGACAATAGGGGAGACCGGGGCTAGTTGACTCAAAATTTACATTTTTTTCTTTTTCTCTTGAACTAAGACTGATATCAAGACAGTTAAAATATCATTAAAAAAAATCATCATTTGGTCTTTCTAAACAAAGTTATTCAATTAAATAAAAACAACATGAGGGACATTTTTTCTTAATTTTACTAGAGCACCTCGATTATGTCAACTAACCCCGGTACGGGGTAAGTTGACTTACGTTATGGGGTAAGTTGACCCACGCCATGCGAAACAGAATTCTTACAAAAAATAAAACACAAAACCACTTCTTGTGGTGGAAACAAAAAGGCACTTAATAGCCATTAACTAAAATAAGGCAAAATAATTAAATTAAAGAGGTAGGTACATACTTCTAGTGCTTAGGAAAAATCTATGATTTTAAATTAAACAAAATAAATAAATTAAAAGTCACTTCCTGTGGTAAAACAAAAAACAAAAATATCACTTATATTCTTAGTCACTAATTAAGCAAAACAATAATTATAGAGGCACTTTCAGTGCATAGGAAAATGTCAAAAATGCACTTAAACGACTTAAAATTAAACAACTAGAGTCAACTAGCTAGAGTCAACTAGCCCCGAAAAAAATGAGTCAACTAACCCCTCCCGACCATCTGGCAAATAACAAGATTTTTCAGAAGCAAAAACAGAAAATAACAAAAAATAAAAGACATGCATGGACAACTAATACATATATACACTATATTTCAAAAAAAATCTGCGCCAGACGCTCAAAAACGGCCGAAAAGAGTAAAATAAGAGAAAAATAAAAAGTTACTTACGGTAGCAAAAAATCGTTTTTCCTAAATATTTCTTGAATGACATGTACTAGCGACGAGATACAAAAGGAGACTAAGCAGGTATCGGTATTGAATGTAAAAACAGGAATGGACATGCAATTCATCTCTTCTCTTTAAAATAAATGGCAGTGAGTCAACTTGCCCCTGAGGTCAACTAGCCCCGGTCTCCCCTAGGCATGTTTTTTTGAAACCTCGCCAGCCAGCCGTTCATTCGGACAGTTGCCAGCAAAATGAAGCCAGCCGAATGTCTTGGTAGAAATATATGATAAATTCTGTCATTTTTCTTTTGAATGTTGTGTGCATGAGGTAAGAACGCCATATATGATTTAAGCAAATTGTACGGAAATTCTAAGCCACTTGTTCCTTTCAGCGCTACCTGTTTGTTTCATAAAAACGCAACTAATGCGGGCTATAACTAGGGGATACCTAGTTTGGCCGCTTGGTATCCAATTGATCAATGCCCCGCGATTATTGCCGTGATTCTGGCGATATCTGGGCGGATTCTGTTTAGAGGTTCTTTGTTCTATTTTGATCGTAGGTAGGCCATTATCTTCCTTGATATGACGCAGTTTGTCAATCCCGTCTATTGGAGATTGGCTTTCTGCAGAAAATATGAGTGTATTTATCCCTTAACATGATTTCACATTTGAAAAAATCAAAATGTGAATAAAGTGGAGTGTCAACCTCAACATATTATTATAATAATAATTTATGGCCCCGATGGCTCATCAGCCCACCCACCACATCGGGGCGAAACGCATTTTCGGTGATTCAGAGTAGACACCGGCCGGCCCCCACATTACAGCTTATCATAGATCCGTTGGTGCATATGACCGTGGCCCTTCACTACTTCGTCCATCTTCCACTGAGCTCTTGTGGGGAAACCTACGTGGAAGCCTTTCGTGAAGATTAATTTGGGTGTGATGTAGTCGGTTGGAGACGTGACCATACCGTTTGGTAACGAATCCAGGATATAATTGCATGTAAATGTTGCTCGCGACTACGCAGTCCAGGGGGTTATTCCCAAATGCGCGGCGGATCGTATTGTGAGCGATCGATACCTCCATTTCGACCGTCTTCGCTTTTGGATTTGGTTATTCTCAAATGCGAACGAGGGCAAAAATGATTTTTTTAGTGCTTTCCAGTGCTTTCCAGTTTTTTCTAATTAGACTTTTAATTTTCCATTTATTTTCCCAAAACTTTGACAGCTTTTTCCCGTCACATGAATTTAGTTTATTTTTTATCCGCAAACAATCCGCCAGCATTCCCTATCCGTCACCTATAAAGCTATCGCTTTTGATTGGATCAAATCGCGAAGACTTTTGACTTCACATAACCCCAAAGAAAAAAGTCTAAAGGTGTGATATCACACGGAGGGAGTCTTTCCATGATGATTTGTCAGACAATACTGAATAAAAAAAACATGGCACCAGCTATGCCTGATCTGTCAAAAAAGTCTAAAGGTGCTAGTACACGGTATGTAGCGCGCCTTTGCCCTAGAAACCTGAAATTTTGCACAGAGTTTTCCTCTAAAACTATTTCGATATTCAACCCTTAAAGGGGCAAAATGGGGAGTCAAAGTTTGTATGGGAACATTTTTATTTTTCATCCGATCGGCTTCAAACTCAGTTTGCTTTGGGCCCGAGTTGTTGGAAATTATCCCAATGAGGCCTCACGAACCGTTCGCCGTATCAATTTGATAAAGAAGTAATACATTGATAAAGCAGTAAAATATATGTATTGTATAATCATAAATCTAAATCAATAAAAAAAATGGAAACCATTATTCTATTTTATAATAACAGAGTCTCGACGAACGCGTGTTAAATTGAATTGAAAAAGGGTTAAATTGAAATGTTATTTGTTTAACTAGAAATGTGAAAAGGTTAAATTGAAATGTTAAAGTGTTAAACCTATTTGTAAATATGTTAAACCTATTTGTGAATAGGTTAAACCTATCTGCAAAAGTGTTAAACTTATTTGTAAAAGGTTTAACTCAATGTGTCAATGCTATATATGTGGCTCTGACGTCACCAGATAGAGTAGACATAAGGCACACATTTCGTTTTTCGAATGTAGCGCGGTGGCTACATAAGGGCGCACATATCGGTTGGCTGTTGGTTATTCGTTTATGATGATGCTATCCGCAGTTTTATTGCCCTGTGTGCAGTCTTGCAGGTAACCACTCGACATTATGTAGCGTATTGGTACAAATCGTATGTGCAAGGGTAGTACACGGAATGTCGAAAAGCCACACAATGCGCATGTGTCACGAGTGCCTCATATCGTGCCTCATACGTATGAGTAGCCATTGGCTTCATACGCTGACGTCAAAATTACGTCAGAGCCACATATATATGTGGCGTGCTACATACCGTGTACTAGCACTTAATGAATCACCCTTTATAAGGAAGCAATTTTCGAATTATAGGTATGAGTTTTTTGTTTAGTTCCATTTGCCATTTTTGAACCAAGTTTTTAGAACTAGATTTTCGACCAAATTTCTGGTAAATTTTTGGGAATACTTTTTAGTCGATATTTGGATTGATTTTCAGAGAAATACTAATCAAGTTGTAATTTAATATATCGGTGCATTTTTATAGGTGAGTCTAACATTTTGAATAGAACCTGATGCGATTTTTAAAGTAATTTCTTAGGTTACTGTTACTGTTACTTTTACGGTGTTACCCCATATTTAGACTTAGATTTCGAAATCATTTGTTAGTCCATTTTAAATTTTGAAGCATTTTTGTGGCGATTTTGGTTGACACTTTGGAAATTTTCAAATAAGCGTTTTCGATGATATTAATAGCATTATTGAGCAAATTTTTAATTTAATTTTGCCGCCATTTCTTAAGATTGTTTGCCTATATTTGTAGCATTTAGTTTTAAATCCTGCCATCCTTTAACCAAATATTGCAGGAATTTTAAAATATTTTTGTGGCTATATTTATATTTGTTTTGATTTCTAGATCGATGTGACTACCTATTAAGAATTTTTGTAAAGATTTCGAAAGGGGTAATTTTCGGTTGGACTTTCGGTGACATTTTCAAGGGAATTTTCGTGTCAACTTTTCAGATGATGGCAATATTATTATATTGCGACTAATTTGAGGAAGATTTTTAGATAATGGGTTTAAAAAGTTTTTATGGTGATTTGGGGTGTGTTTCTAGATTTTTGAATTATTCTTTGTGGCTACTTCTGATCGCCATTTAGTTAATTACTAGCAATGCCCGCGACTCCGCCCGCCGGTTTCTTTTCTTTTAAATAAAACTACTATTATTTGAGTTATCATTGTACGTTTGTTTATATATTTTCTTCTTTTATAAGCTTCCAAAATATTTTATCGCAATGCCTTTTTGTAAGCTATACCTATACGTTATTTGTTTAGTGGGCGCAAGAATAAACAACTGCAGCTCACACGCGAACATGCAACATAAACTGTCCATGTGAAAAACATGGTTGTAGGAGTCCAACTCCAGCAATGCCCGAGTAGTTCCGAAGATAGGCCATATACCCCCGTTTCCCCTTCGCCCATCCTCTCCCTAAGTAACCTATACTGATCCGGAGGATGTAGCCAGTACAATGTTGAAAGAATTTTTAAAATCGGCCAAATAGTTCCAGAGTTAGTCCTTACCATCCATTAAAAGCATATCTTGAATTGACATACACAGATTTATGAGTATAATGGCAAGTTAAACGTAGTAAGGTCGACATAGAAAAGTTTGTTTGAAAAGTTTTTCAAGCCTTATAGGACGAATTTTGAAAAACGATGAATGAGGCATGTAATATTAATTTGTTATCTATCAACATACAAACTTTCAAGTTCATACGGCTAACGGTTCGTGAGTCCCCCCTTACTCCCCGCGACTCCTTTACTCCTGAGCAATTCTCACCCACCCTACGGACTAAGTTGGCCGCAAATCAGAAAAAAAATCATTAGAATCGGACGAATGGTTCTCGAGTTATGGAGAAACGAACAGACGGACGTTGCATTTTATAAGTAGTATATGGATATGGATATGGATATAGTATGGATATGGATATGGATATGGATATATGGATGGATTTATCGAGTTACAAGACAAATTTTTAGCTATATTTTATTTGGATAGATTTTTGGGACTTCATTTAACCGTCTTTTGAGACAAAATTTTGATCGATTGGATCGGACTTTCAAAGGATTTTTTTTTAGTTATTTTATAACACCTTCAAGTCCAGATTTTTGACGATTTTATAACGTGTTCTGTATAAATTTTGAACAATTTTGAGGCGAATAATAGCACACTATTTATTTTAGTAATTTTTTGAGTTTTTGTGGCTAATTTATGTTTTTACACAACACAATTATTGTTATACCTATTTTTATATATGTAGTTCATTTGGGTGAGTCAAGTGGAAAGGATGATTTGAATGTGTTGAGACTTTTTTTTAAATTACTTCTCTATAATATAATGTAGATACTTAAAACTTTACTATACTATGACTTTCAAAGGTCTTTGGGAGTATTTTTGTTTCCATTGAATTTCGATTAAATTTTAAACGTTTTTGGGTGACAGATTTGTGGACATTGACTTTTAATGATTTGATTAAGAACAATTCGAGCTATGAGCTGATTGTTGGCTGATTCCGAGATTTAAGCCCAACTAAAGTGGCCAGTAGTCGATTATTGTGATAACCTTGAGAAAAGTCATTTAGCTTCGTGGGGATTTTTTTTTTTCTAATTTTTTTCACAGCAACAGCCCTTGTCTAATATGACACCATATGGCGTTTCTAAATTGCATTAATACAAATCACCCCCGCCTGTTCTATGTATGCTGAACACTTTTTCTCTGTGTATTTACTCATTTGTGGACATTTAGGTAAATATTAGCAAACAAACACTTTCTGAATATCAAATTATATCGCAAATCAGCAAACAAACAAATATTGCTACCACCGTGTTGACACATATCAAATCAAATACTACCAACATTGGGGATATTAATTTGCTTAACCGTAACTTAATTAGTCCTCAACATGCTTTTGTGGACACACGTTCTCGTCGTGTTTCTAAACACACACCAACCACTGGCATATCGCTTTGATTTTGTTCTCAACTTGACGAAAATCTTAGTTGAAAGTAACAATTTTCAAACGCTCGTTTTGTTTCGCAATGAATTGGCATTGTTCAACGTCGAAGGGCCCCATCTGGACGAGGAGCTTCAAAGGTGTTTTGACATTCCGCTTATTACCGCTAATGGCGATATTTCCGATACCGTCCATCTGCGAAGCAATTTAAATGTAAACAGTCTAGCATTTGTGGTTATGAACGATCTAACCGATTTGATAAGAAATACAACCGAAGAGGCTCTAACAAACCTTCATCAAATGAAGATCATTTTCATTGTGGTGAATCCTTCATCGACGCTGATTCGCATGGTCGATTTGAGTGAGTTTTTTTGGTGGTGCTGGAATGCGAATATATTGAATGTCATTGTGACATTCACGGCGATGAATGACACTCGCAATGAGGTATTCACATACAATCCCTTCCCAGATAAGATAGATGTCAGAAATTTAACAAATTCGAGTGTGGATGGATATTTCTGGAATAAAGTCGCCAACGTTAAAGGATATAAGTTCGCAACGCCTGTTTTTATTGACGAACCATTGGTGATGAAGGTATGTTTTGACAGTTTATTTTTGTTATTAATTTTAAAATGGTGTAAATCGTAATGACAACGGTTAACAAAATTTGAATAAGTATACGTTTTATCAAGAAACCTTATGTGTGTTGGGTATAAATCGCATCACTTTTGGAATGAACTATATAACTATTCAATTCATGTTTGCAGCGAGTTCTCAAAAATCAGAAGTCACTAAAAAACGGCCTGTTTGAACCCCTTTCTGATATTATGTGTCATTTTCTTTGGAATTTTTGGGGTATGGCGGTATAATGACGGGCATTCAAATTGCAATTCATGGCAATATGTTGCCCCATTTATAGGTTTCCTGGGACAAGGTTTGAATGGATTTTCATTTTCCTTTCAACGATTTTTTAAAATTAGGCCCCAATGAAAAAAGGCAAAAAAAAAAAAAATATAAATAAAAAAGGCCCCAATAATTGGGGCAATATTTCATAACGAAAAATGGCCCCATTCCATTTATGTAAAATTGCCCCAAAGAAATGAAAAATTGCCCCAAAATAATGATTGGCAAACAACAACAACAAATATTATTATGAAATTTGAACGTATTTTCATGGGGCGTTTTTTCATTTTATTGGAGTGATTTTTCATTTAATAGAAATTGTTTGCAAAACATTTGAGGCACTAAAAACCATGTAGTCGTAAAAAAATTCCTCTTTAAAAATTATACTAACAAGATATCTAACAAATAGTACCCATGTAAAGATTTTTAACATTTTTTTTAAATTGTCAAATAAATTCTATTTTTGTTTTAAGTGAAAAAAAAAAAAAAAAAAAAAAAATTATAATTATATATACCTACCCATACCTACCTACACTAATTTGTTAAATTTAGTGAACTTCTATACGTTCTTGACCAAAAAATGATTTATAGAAAAAAGGCGGTCTATAAATCAGTTGTCAAGTACGAGTGCTGTCAAAAATCGTGTCAATCCAGGATAAACTTGCTTCTGGAAGGAAAATGTGGGTTAGAGAGGCTTCAAAGAGTTTCAAGCTCTGAATGAAATAAAAAAAGTTGCCTGGATTCGACAATATCCTGAGATCTGGTAATTCTGTGATACTGGGAGATACTTTTTTTATACCCGGTACCACACTGTGGTGAGGGTATATTCACTTTGTCATTCCATTTGTAACGCCCATAAGGAGGCGTTGTAGGTATGACAAACTATATATATTATTGATCAGCATCACTTTCTTAGTCGATCTAGCGATGTCCGTCTGTCTGTCCGTCTGTCTGTCTGTCCGCACGATTACGGCCGTAATTTAAGAGCTATCGACTTGAAATTTGGTACGTAAGCTTTTATCCACCAGACTGAGGCTAAGTTCGAAGATGAGCAAGATCGGATGAAAACTACTACTACCTCCCATACAAAAATATCAGATTTATATAGCTTTTTATGTTAAAAATTAAATTTAAATAGCTACAGTAAAGATAGCAAGTTTAAACTTTGCACATATTGTTTTAATAATATTTAAAAATTTTTGACAAAAAATGAGCTTGGTCGAATAAAAAGTACCCATACCTCCCATACAAATATATAATTTTTTAATACTAAAATATTTTTTTTATTTTATATTAATATAGTACCGGGTATTTGAGCTTCGGCATAGTCGAAGATAATTGTCTTACTGGTTTATATTTGTTTCTTGCTACATATTATTAACAGAAATCAGGAGGAGGTCCTAAGGAGTAAGGACCTTAGTTTTACCAAAATTAAAAGGGATCTTCAAAATCTCATAAATACGAAATTGGTTGCGTCGCCTATGATGACTGCAATTGAAATTATTGAAACTTTCCAATTGGAGTCCATTTAGAACAGTTTTGGAGTGTCGCGAGACGAAGCCAATTCACGTCCTTTTTTTACGGCATGCATAGAGGACGAAAATTATGCATTTTGCATATTTTCTGCACTTAAAACGATGGACCTTATCAAAGAAAATGTTCCTGAAGTTCAGCGCTGTATTTTAATGGATGCAACTTTTAAGATTGTCCCGAAGGGATGTTTTAAACAACTTCTTTAGTCGCACTTAAGCTGTTTAGTACTTTCAAGAGCCGAAAGCCATTACTGCTAGTTGCTTTATATATTTATGTTAGTAACAATTTGTAATTGTGTATTGAAGATTTAATAAATACCTAAATAGGTAAAAAATAACATTTTGTATATTTTGTATGCGTTTGCTAGGAGAGTCTTAAGTGAATCTTTTCTATAGTTATTTTTAAAGTGATTTGTGAAGCGTCCTCGTGACTACGTCCATGCGAAATTTAGGAAATTTTTTGTATTGACGCCAATGGGTAGATTTGTAAAGGGGTAATCGCGTCTGAAGCTATTTACGTTGTCTAGATCTAGAATGATTTTTGAAGTGTGTTTATCGTTTCTTGAGGGAGTTTTGAAGTATGTAATTCTCGCAATATACGATTCTTAGCCGAATTCCTGGGGCAATTTTTGGTGTATTTTTGTGGTTATTCTTGGGTGCTTTTTGTGCTCAATTTATCGATATTTTTTTTTTTTGGTAATTTGTTTGTAATTTTTAAACTATTTTTTTTGTATTACATATTTGTATTATTATTTGGGGATAGGATAGGCAATAATCTAGGCAAAATTTTTATGCGTTTTTTTGACGATTTTCAAGCCATTTTGGGAGAATTTTTTGGACTCGTCCATACTAGTTTTTTTTTTTTCATAGGTATTGTCGTCCGAAATTTTAGAGGATTTTTGATGCATTTACCCTTTTTTTACGATTTAATTTTCGAAATTGATTGTTTTCGAAATAATTTTAGAAGTAAGTTTCTCGAGAGGTTTTACCGCTTATTCAAAGCGTTTTTTGAAATTGATTTTTGTGTATTCCCAAGTTGTGGGATTGGTGGTCCAGTGCAAAAGTCAGAACGGGGAAGAAGTCCCAATAAAGTTATACATTAAATATTTGTAGTGAACTGATACAAATATTCAACTAATCGTTTTGTAATAAAAACCTTATGTCTACCAATAGGCTTACGGATACCAATCTCGGCTTGAAAATCCCTTGGTATCGTATTTCCGGTACTGTTTATTCGTTTTACTGCAGAGTTTATGGCAACAGTCATCCGTCTTTCACTCTTATAGAAGCGAAATCAACACTAATTTTATGAAAATAAATTTGATATGAATCGTATCCGCCGGTCACTTTTATGGCATCAGATATTCGTGACGTGTTGCCTTCCTAACAGCATTCAAAATGCTGCTTTTTGTTTTTTTTTTTTTGATTTTGATTCGCAAAACTCATCTTATCTGATGAGTGCTTAAATTCGACCTATAGATCTCCGCAAGAGTTTCATGAGGTCGCTGATGTCGTTACCCTTAACCAGCCGTTTCATCCGAATCTTGGTGGTTTTCCATCACTCGATATATTCCTCCTCCACGGGACACTCTCCAATTTAATTTTTCTTTCTAGCAACGACCCAACGACTTACTTAAAGCATTCCTCCCTTCCGCAGATCCACAATGAGGAAAAAAATCGCACCTACATCACAGGAACCGCCGGCCGGCTGTACAGGGAATTCCTCCGTCACATAAATGCCACCTTCTTCCTAATAAGTGTTTCCAACATTTCTCTACATTTACACCAAAAGGCTGTCGTCCAGCTGACACTGGACAAAGTAATTGATGTAAGCATCCATCCATTCACGTATCTCCTGCCATACAAAACGGACGGAAGCTATCCCATCGCACACACAAATGCCTGCATCATACTGCCGGTTGTGCCGGAAATCGATAGAAGCTTCTACGTAATCTATGCATTCAGCCCTGAAATGTGGAATATTATCCTTGGATTGCTCATGGTATTCCTCGCAATCGAGTTGATTGCGAATTACGCATTTGAGCGACGACTCCTTGTTGGCCTCTCAATACAATGGACCGTAGCGGGCATGATTAACCAGCCGAGGGAAATGTCATTTTCGCCACCAAGTACTGTTCGCCGATGGAGGACGAAGGCTCTTGTGAACTCGCTGGTAGTGTTTACGGGATTTTTTGTATCGAATTTGTATGTGGGAGCCTTGACGAGTATGTTCAGTACAACTGTGTATGGCAATCAACCGGAAACGGTTGAGGAAATTTTGCGCACTCGTCTGGAGATACTTCTGCTGGACTACGAAGAGAGGGCGTACTTTGATACGAAATTAATGCCAGATGCATTGCGAAAACGTGTTCGCATTACAGATCCAGATACATTGGCTAAATATCGTAATAAACTAAATACCAATTATGCGTATATTGTGAAGGAGGAGCGCTGGAAGATGATCGACTACCAACAGTCGAGGCTGTGGAAACCGATTTTTAAGATTGCTCCAGACTTTTGTATCCCCAATATGTTTTTGTCGTTTCCCATTCAATTCGATTCGCCATTTTACGAGGTTTTGAAGTCCTTCACGCTGAATGTCGAAAGTGCTGGATTGTATTTGCATTGGACCGATATGAGTTATCGCGATGCCCGAGTGTCCGGTGTGATTGAAATAATGAAAGAGACCCGCCAGCATCCGGTGCTGTTGAGTGTGGAACACTTTAAATTGGTTTTCATATTTATTGGGGTGTGCTATGTGATGTGTTTCGGGTGTTTGTTGATTGAAAAAATTGTTTACGCCCTATGGAGGCGAGGTAGAAAGTAAATAAAGAGGAGAAAATGGTGATATTACATTGCGTCCTTTTTAGTTTAATGGAGTTTCAGTGACCTTTAGGGCTGATTGGTAAGTAAAATAAGGCCTCCCATTTTATAACATCATCACTTGCGATATTGACGAATCTATAGCTTTCCCGCAAAATCAGATTTGAGTGGGAATAATTATAAATGCTTATCAATCACTCTCGGAGTTAATACCCGACGAGGAGTTTCAGCGATATTATCTTATGAAAGACTTATAAAGCACGTATGCAATATATGATCTCTCAATTTGAATATTATTTGCTAAATGCTAAAGTATCTCAAACTTTTTTAACCCTCATCGATATAGGTAAGTACGAAATAAAAATCCAAGGAGTGCCTAGGTACCTTTACAGCTGGCATCCACATATTTATACCAAGCCCGAAAGGTTTAATTGAGAAGTTTTCTTATTATAAGGCGAAGTACTTTTGAATTTTTTTCAGACACTCGCAAGAAGGAAACCGTAAGACGTAATTTGTGTTTTGTCCGGGAATCGAACCTAAAACCTCTCAGCTAGTAACTATTCAACCACTGCACTTATGACATAAGATCCATGGACGTTTAGATATCCCACAATAATCCCACATAAAAGCGAACTTGAAAAACAGTCAGACCAAAAAACAATATCAGCGTATGTGCTAAGAACTACAGGCCTAACCTTCAAGTTTCAAAGAGAATGGGAAAAAGTTCGAATAATTTTAAGTTAAGCGCTATTCTATTTAGAAATGTAAAGAATAGTCAATCAGCTTTAAAAGATATTATGTAAATCAAGAATTCTGTGGTTAGTTAATTTTAATTGTTAGGTATAAAAAATATATTGGGCAATGATTTGCGGATCCACTTTTCATTTGGTAAATATTTCATAAAATTTGGGTTAGAAATAACGCCGTAATCGGTACGACAAAAAAATTTAGAAAATGTAAATGTAGGTATTAATATAACGATACCCATCCAAAAGAATCAAAGTCAAGCTTTTGTGAGTGCTTAAGTGACATGTTACTGGCCCAGAACCATTCTGTTGCATCTCAAACTCAACAAGGAATACTTAAAAGCCGAGAAATCACAGTGCTTCTATGTTCTTAGAATAGCATTCAGGGTATTCAATAAAATCTGAGGGATCTTTAGAAGCTTTATAAGGGATGATGAAAATGCCTTACTAATTACCAGCTTAGATATTACTTACACTCGATAAGTGTTATTAGAGTAAGCTGAATGCCATCCTTGCACCGAAGATATTATCCGCTATAATGATAATGTTCCTCGGATAAGCTTTAGTTCTTAAAGGACTAAGTAAAGAGTGTATTTCAGAGGTTTATTTCGCCAAGGATAACTAATTTGACAGCTGATGATAGCTGATCTCATTTTAATCTGCCCTTTTACCATCAGTAGACTATAAGCTCCCCAGCACATCATGCGCTTGTGTGAGTTTAAGTTTCGCCTCGAATGAAAAGGATCTAAAAGTTTATACCTTATCCTTTTGTGATCACTAGTCTTTGACTGTCTACTAAGCTAGGCTAGGCTGGTCTAGGCTATAACGCCATCGGCTATGCTGATAACCTGGCGATCATCATTAGTGGTAAGCTTAGCGCTACCATTATTTAGCGTTGCCAGCTGTCCGGATTTTCCCATGTACTCTTTTTCGCTTATGCGGGGAACGTCCGGGATAGTTTTTCTAGATTGTCCGGGTTTTTAATTTTTTCATCATTAAGAGGAAATTCGCAAATTCGAAAATAACAGTGCTTGAAAGTGTCAAGTGAATTCTGAAAAATATTATTGTAATACCGACTTTATGGTAATCGACAAAAGAAAGTTTCGAAAACACTGAATGAACAAATATTCACCCTTATTCCGAGTGGCGTTTTACTTTCACGACGTTTGTCATTATTGGAGGCGTTTCATTTTGGAAGACTTATTCCCTAACTTCCACGACAGGGTACGACGTCGTCGGTAAGTAGTTCACATTCCACATACGATCCAAACGAGCTAATCAGTGCTGACAGATAAATTGTTGTTGGTTGTATCAGTGTTTTTTTTTTTTATTGAAAGAAATTCTCAGTTTAATTATTTTCGGATTCCATAATGTTTTTTTAGAATGTAAGGAAATCTTCGTTGGACGAAATAATAGTCTCGCTGCGACTGCGAGATTCTTGACTGAGGGTAGCTACCAGAATGGTGTAGGAAATCATTTTAATTAAGGTCGAGACGATCACAGCCTAAGCCTACATTTATAAAAAATGTTTTAAAGTGATGCTCACAAAAACTTTCTGCCAATCTTTTCCATTTCTTGATGGTGGTCTAGGCTGGGTCATCCTTTAAGACTCCTTTTAAAATCCCTTTGCCAATTAATTAAATTCCATTAAATTGTTTCTGGTTTGGTACTTAACCCTTGAAAAGAATCTAATTAAATTGAATAAAATAACAATTCAAGAAGTTCAATTTTCAGTCGATTTTCATTACTTGTCGTTCACTAATTTGTTAACGACAGAAATCGTCGTTTTTCTTGTCGTTTTGTGGCGTTCAACGCCTTACAGAATGGCAGTGAAGTTTCTCACATGACGTTAGTCGTACGCCATTAGGTTCCACATGCCGTTCAGTGCCAAATGGCGTTCAACGACTCAAAAACGCCACTCGTAATTCCAAATTCAAATTAGCGTTTCATAAATCGTCGTAAACGCCATTCGGAATAAGGGTGATTATCTCCACCACAATATACGATAGTACCTATTGAAGTTGATGTAATCACTTTAATAATATAAAATATTTTGTTGAATTGCTCGACAATGAATATTGACTACCAGACACTTTTATACCATTTAAACAGGATATTCTCTTCACCCGGCAGTGGAACGACTTTTTCTTATGTTAGAAACCATAAAATAATAATATTTGAAAAACGTCAAAAATCCATCGAAAATATAATTTTTTGTTTGTGGCAATCTTTTTGTTTGTAAAATACGAAATATATTTTGTCGCCAATAATTCGGGTCCCAAGCAAAATTTCCAAAATCCCAGAAATTGATTTTCTTCATCTCTTCCCCTTTCCAACCAATTGGAATTAGAAGTTGGAAAAATATGGAGTATCTAAAGGAAATATCTCTATTTTAAGATTTGAGTTTAGTCAACTGCTTTTTTCAACACTTTCATGTGCCAGCAAAACAGCCGAAAACAATTACTCAGCGCAAATGACATACATGGCCTTAAAACATGGATGTATCTACCGCAATAGTACGCGCATATTGGTCCTAGTTTTGTACTCTTTTTTAGATCCTATTTTGTCCGGGAAAGTCCGGGATTTTTATGCTCGATAACTACTTCTTCAAATTATTTCTGGCAACCCTACATTATTATATATATTTTAG
This sequence comes from Cheilosia scutellata, assembly GCA_955612985.1. Classification (NCBI taxonomy): domain Eukaryota; kingdom Metazoa; phylum Arthropoda; class Insecta; order Diptera; family Syrphidae; genus Cheilosia; species Cheilosia scutellata. The sequence continues at coordinate 90,122,733 of OY015311.1, forward strand.
AATGCTGTACTAAGAAATGACTATCCATAAATCCTATAGGTGCCTGCTACAGACAAAATATATGTACATAAAAGGACTACTTTGAGTTGCTCCTATCCCTATGAAGTCAAATATGTATCTCAAAATTATCCTAGATAAGAAGCTTAACTGGAACTCACACATCAAGTCTGCCACAGAACGTGCCGGTAGAGTAATGTGGGCCAGTAGGTGTCTGTACGGCAGAATTTATACATACATTTATATACATTGGTAGTTTGGTGGTCGAAAGTACTTAAACGGACAACGACAAATAAGCTCCAAAAGCTACAACGTATTGTCTGTCTCGGTATCACCGGCATTAGAGGCCAAAAATGTACAAATCTTCACTTGGAAGATGGCTGCTGGATGCGCTATTAAGCTGCAGTTATAAAATAATTTTAAATCAGATCACCCATCCGAAAATATTTAACTAAATTCCAAACATAGACACGTTCTGCTCCATCTCTGACACTGTAGGGAATACATTATTTGAGATATAGAAATACCTGACCGTGCAAAATTGGTCAATGGTGTTTCGACACTGGCTCTAAAAAGTATGCTGTTTGATACACCGACGACGGATCGAAAAAGGAGTCTGAAGGTTGAGTCTATACATACCTATGTGAATGTGTCCCACAGGCCACAATTTTAAAGGCGGAAATCCATGCCATGCCTTGATCTGCGCCGATTTAAACTTTAAAAAGAGAATTAAAGCCGACAAAACACAAATCTTCTTGGATAGTCAAGCAGCCTTACACGCTCTATCGTCCAATACAATGGGCACTAAAACATGTAGTAAAGTGCAACAAAGGTAAACTTAAATCGGTGCCTGCGTCCCTGGCCATCAAGATATTGCAGGTAATGATTCTGCGGACTAACTAGGTTAGGGCTTGATGAGAATCCAGCTTTTTTGGACCATTTTTGATTGCACTAATTAACGACTGGGAACAAAACTTCGTCTAAACCACTGGAAAAATATCCCTGGTTTAATGCAATCCAATCGATTATTTAAGCTGAGTGCCAGTGCGAAAGCGAGCAGTAACAACGAATCTCGCTAGTTGGGTTTGACCCTGACGCTGACAATTTCTGATGGGAATTTTTTTCGAATTTCAGTCTATGAATTATTGTTTCAGAGAATAACATTAACAACAATTAGAAGACACAAATGCCCCTAAAACAAAAGACCGTATAATTTTATGCAACCTCCTGCCTGTGGTCACTGTAGAATTTGGAATGAGTGCGAAAAGCCCTTGAGAAATAAGGGCTTTTTGCAAATGTTCATTTACGGGCTTTTGTATTACAGGTTTTTGAAATACGGGCTTCTGTGAATACGGGTTAACGTTTTACGGTCAAACATATCGTTCCGTGTTCTGGATGAAGAATCCTTTGAAGACAATCCTCTGTGACTGCCCGGTACTTCATTGCGGCTAAGAAAACGTATTTTTAACAAAGATATCCGTTTACCAGCAGATTTAAAAAAAAAGACCTTGCTACTAACACTAAGGAAGTACCTACTGGCCCTCACTATGGAGGTCAATCGTCGCTTACACTATTTCTACCCCTCTATCATGCAATATATCTTTGAAGGTTGTCATGCCATTCACGACAGGCATGACAGGAGCAATATAAACTTTCAAATGTCCTCCTAAGATGCTTCATCGACAGCATCGACTGGATACTACTATTTTACTACTCCTGACAAGTCGACAAGTCTAAATTTACATGTCCAACTATGCTTGTCCGACAAGTAGGTACAAATTAATTCTGTACCAGAACATAAACCGTTGCACTTGTTAAAAGAATTAAATTCCCTTGACTTGTCGGCATTCTTCGACGAGTTTTTGACAGGTGAAGATGGCAAAACAAAAAAATGCTATTTGAACTAAAATAAGAGAGGAAACGTTATCCTTTTTGGTGCTTTCAGTGATGTCCTAACAAAGGGAAATAAATGTGCAAAATTACACTGCCGGCAAAAAGCCTAAATGTTGTTCCGCAAAATATGAATTGGACGTATATAAGGGACGTATTTTAGTTGTGTTACAGGCCCCAGCACACCTGCCTGAAAAGCATCTACATTCCAGTACCTTACTAATTCCCACTGACAAACGGTGAAGTAGGTACTTATCATAAGTACCTAAAACTAAATCGACAATTAAAAGCCAATCAACTCAATCGGGCGTTACAATTCCAGAACTATACCTATTCAAAGTGTCATCTAATTTGCTATTCTCAATGCAGTGTAGCTTGAAAGTTTTAAGCCAACAGTGAGCGAAATTCAATAGCAATACCTACCTAATCCACGCTTTCACCTAGTGCTCCACAGAGAAACACACTGAGTGTCAATTTAACTAAACTCCCTTCGCATCCTATGGCCACTAATGACTGATGTCGATGTGACCCCAATTTTGATATGGGATGGGTTATGGAAAACTAATCACCTACTCATACACAACACACAGGCATCGACCATCATATCTAGTTTCGGTTTAATAAAGTCCTGTTACATTAGCAGCACGAACAAGGGACGCCGGATATAAGGCTTGCTCACATGCACGGACACGGCACCCGGCGCTAATACCATGTGTTTTGTGTGTTGTACAGTTTGATCGGTTTCAATTAAAATTCAATTATCGGGATAACATGCTTTAATGGTTTTCCGTTCCCCCAGGTATTTTTTGATAAAAGAAATAAAAACTCATTCGATATAGAATATACGTAGGTGTAGATGGACACGAAGGACGACACTCGCTACACACAGCATGACAATTAATCTGAAATTGCAGACATGTCCTAATCTCGAAACCACCAGATTCCTGACAGATACCAAGGACATTCTGGTTATTCGAATCCAAATTCCGGTCAACGAACAACACTTGATTATCTGCTGTGATGGCGGCGGCGGTGGCGGTGGCGTTGGCGGGAATACAGGAATTTTAGTTTTCGTCTATACTGATACTGGGATATATATTTGTATATGTACTCGACAAAGATAAATTGTGAATTTTCGGCACACGGACGGACGTATGGTTGATGGTTTTATCGCCCCACAAACGGGTTTTCTGATGCTTCTATTGTATGCGTCGTGTAGGTGCGTAGTTTTTGCATCGTCGACAAGCAGCGGCACCTTGTCGATTTTATCGTCGAAAATGTAGATATATATGTCTGTTGTTGGACACTAATCAAAATGCGTGCGGTCTGTCCGGATAATGCCAAAACACACAATTCTAACACAAAGGACTTTTGGCGAAAATCGTTTAGTTGTCACGGACAGTAGGGTTTGAAAGACAGTTGCATTCGAGTGGCACCGAAAGAAGTGGATTTACTGACGCTCTAAAAATAGCCCAAACTGTAAGAGAAAACGAAATTTTGAAACGTAATCAACTCATCATCAGCTTCGGTCCTAGATGTGACATTTTTTGGTGCATTCTCTTGTTGTATAACATCTTGGGAAAGTTATAGGAGTCCCTTCGGTATTATTTGCTCTGAGTTTGGTCCGAAATATTGACGCGTGATGGTTTTTCAAATCGAACGGTTTGACTTAGACTACAGTCTAGGTATTGGCCAGATGCCTCAGGGTCAGGGAAGGCATGGAATGACAGTATAGTTATGTGGCTGTGGGGCTTTCGATACTCTCCGAGTACATGTTTCAAACCTCCTCTATGAACTTTAAAAAATGTTGCGGCTATATATAAAAATCTCTTGTATTTGCAACGCAATAAGCTCTACCGGTTTTTGCTTTTGGGACCACATCCAATACCATACCTAATAGTGGATTCCACATTCGCACAGACCGGGACCTTCATTCTTTCTTCAGACGGTGCATTCTCCATTGTCATCTTCCACAAACGGACGAATTTGGCAGGGTTAGGGCGGCCTGTGTCTGCGTGACCAGTGCCCTGCGGACAACTCCAACCGAAGCATTGGAAACCATACTCAACATTCTGCCCTTGGACATACACGGTAAAGAGATGGCGGCAAAATCGGCATTGCGTCTGAGAGAATCACAGCAATTGAGAAGCAGTGACACAGGGCATGCCAATATTCTAAAAACTAATAATGTTACAACAGAATTTATAGACTACGTAACCACGGTCCTGGACTTCAATATTAAATACAAGACCAGTCAGTATTCCCGACCGACAGCAATGGGAAGAGAATACGGTTATAGATGAAAATACGCTAGAAGTATACACAAACCAGTCTTTTAGACTACCAAATGACTGTAGTGTCTTCCAAGCAGAAGTTATGGCTATTCGCGAAGCCGCTGAACTGCTGAAGGTGAGATCGATATCGAACTCAGACATCGTCATATACACCGACAGTCAAACAGCTATTAAAGCACTCGAATCACCAATATTAAGATCCAAATTGGTCAGGCACTGCCGCAAATCTTTAAATGAGATCTCGGATATGCGCACGTTAACGCTGTGCTGGGTCCCTGGTCATAGAGATATACCAGGTAACTGTAAAGCAGACGAACTAGCAAGGAACGACACGAAAATGGAACTCTCTACTGGTAAAGGAGAGCCCCATGTGCCAATTGAAACGGTAAGATACAACATCTCCACACTAGCACTGCAACAGGCTAATGAGAGATGACGCGATCTTGACACCTGCAACCACGCAAAACAGACCTGGCCACGAATAAATCAGCGCAGGACAAAAGTCCTGTTAAACGTCAGTAGAAAACATATCGGAACTCTTGTCGGAGTACTAACAGGCCACTGTGTACTAGGAAGACATGCCGTAAGGCTTGGAGTTACCGCTAATGACTTCTGTCGCAGTTGCATGGAGGAGGAAACTCCGTTCCACCTACTATGTAACTGCCCTGCACTATCCTCGATTAGAAAGCAAACTCTAGGAGAGTACTTCTTTGAGGAGCTTGCTGATATTGCCGAAACGGATATCAGTAAAATACGGAAATTTCTCCAAAATTCGAAATGGTTCCAAGAGTAGCGGAAATAACCGACTCTGCTTGTGGTATCACAATGGACCTTACTTGGTCTAAGTGAATTACTCCGTATTAACGGATAATTGCCACCTAACCTAACCTAACCTAGGGCGGCCTTAACATCGATTAAAATGTGGTGGGTAACGATTTGGACTTTCTAGGTTTTTTCCAAGATCTGCCGCAGTGTGAATGATCGATGGTGGACTTTCCTGGCCTGAAGCTACACTTATTGTGACCAATTGTTGAAGAAAGGCTTCAGGAAAGGCTATGACCTATACTTCTGTAGTTGGCGCAGTTCAGAGGGTCTCCTTTCTTAAGGATCGGGAAAACAATGCTGAGGTTTCATTCTCCGGGCATACTTTACTCCAACAATATTTTACAGATGAGTTGGTGCATGTTCCTAACCAAGTCATCGCCTGCCGCTTTGTTTGAATAGCCCGGCGGCGGTTAGGCCATCTGCTCCAGCGGCTTTGTTGGACTACAGCTCATTCAGTTCACTATTAAATTTCAATCTTCAAAGCATATTAACTTAAATTGTATGCTCCAGCATAGATGACCACTGTTAAATTTCCCTTAAACTAGCTTTTTTGTCGACTAGGATAGCGACATCATATCAACCACTTGATGACCATTCCGAACGTTCGAGCTCCTCTTATGTTGCTGAGTTTTATGTTTACTGTTTGTGAGGTATTACATATATTGAAATAACAGGACGAGTTGATTATCTAACATGTGTGGTCAAATTCGAGCAGGTATTTGCCATTCTTGCCTCTAAAGCTATGTTTTCTCTCTACATCATGCGTTCTAGAGTTGCACTGTTAGATCAGAGAATGGCATAAAAGCGACTTAGATATCGGCTTTATAAGCCCCGCTCTATACTAAGCACAAATGCGTATGGAAAGTCACACGGTAAAGAAGTTTAAATATGCTTGACTAAATTGTTCCACAGTATAACACTGAAACTGAATAGGTTTTTTGTAGCTTCATGAAAACTATGTATATAGTTGGCCCAACGCGCCTAGCTTCTGACAACCGTTCGGTGTGAGTTTTTATTGTTGGGACTATAGGCACTCATGTGGGCGCAGTAGCGCAGTGGTTAGTGTGCTGGACTACTGTGAGAGGGATCCCAGGTTCGATCCCCGGAAAAACACAAATTACATCTTAAGGTTTTTTCTACTGCGCCATCTCTCGCGAATGTCTGACAAACATCCGAGAGTATATGACTGTCCTGAAAAATCTTCTCAATTCAGCCGTTCGGACTCGGCATATAGTGTTCCAAAAATAGAAACTCACACAAACGAATGGTTGCGAGAAGCTAGACCTAGGGTGTCTACCCGGTGCCATGACATAAGGCCATGCGACATAAGGCCATATTTCGAAATATGGCCCCATGACGCTTTCGGAAAGTGACATAAGGCCATATTCGAAATATGGCCCCATGACGCTTTCGGAAAGTGACATAAGGCCATATTCGAATGTATGGCTTTATGTCATATGTTATTTTGCGACATAGGGCATTATTTCCATCATGCCCTGAGGGCCTTAGTTTGCTCAGTTCAAGTTAAATTTGTAACGATTTGAATATTAAGTCCACAATAAATAATCAGTTGAATAAAATGCAACCCCTCCGCTTGGGTTCACTGCTAGGTTACGGGATAGGTGCGCGGTTGGGTACATGCTAAAGTTTCTCTAAATCCAGGCGAAACATTGTTGAAAAAAAACTTTACATACACCCAACCTGAAAATGACTTGAAAGCTCTCCGAAAGCGTCATAGGGCCATATCTATACATATAATAAAACTGTAGGAATTTTCTTTGTCATTTAAAAACTCGAAAACTACTAGACAGATTTCGATGAAACTTTTTTTAAAATGTTCCTTAAGACTGTGAGACTGCTATAGGCTGTGTCGTTTATAGCCACGTCCTTAGGAAAGGTTTTTTTGCCTAAATGTATTTTTTGAAGGGAAAATATATACATACACATATGGACCAAATATAATTTTGTTTGTTTGCTAAAGGCGAGCCGCGCAAGGCGAGCACGGGTCAGCTAGTTTCGAAATATGGCCTTATGTCGCATGGCCTTATGTCACGGCACCGTCTACCCGCCTATTGCGCCACCTATTTATTTTTTATTTATTATAACCACTCATCCCATAAATTTGTAAAGTGACTGTTCAGTACGAATGGTGGATTTTGGGAGATTTGATTATTTAATTATCGATATACTGCGGAGGTACCTAATAACGTTTTTATTTCAGGTGTAAGGTGAGCTGAACAAAATTAAGTTAACGCTTCTAAACTAGTTTAGTATATAGTTCGCTGTCAGAGCGCAGCTAAATTAGTTCGGTTACAGACAACGCTATAGTTCGCAAGACCTGACAAAAGCTCTTGTCAATTTGTTCTCTCATTTCACGACATTATCGAACTTTAAGGTCCGACGTAAGGTTCACAATGGGGTTCAAATGTAAACACATTCGCCAACACTTAATCCCTTTTGACAATTATTCTATTTGTTGGTATTATTTGTGTGGTGGACATTGCTCCCACTATCGTTGGTAATGCCACTTTAAAATTATATTCGGCATACTCACCATGGTTTACAAACACATATTGAATGATTAATGCCGCTCAGACTCACTGTGGAAAAGCAGACGTCTTTTGCAGTACCCCTGATATAAGTCCCTTGCTTGCATTTCACCCGATACATTAACCAAATGAATTTCCCCATAGTAGTCTAGTATGTTTGATTAGTAAATACGAGAACCCAATCTTACTTCGACCTGCAAAGTAGGTACTCCTACGAATTTCAAGACTGAAGCATTATCTTTTTCACATAGGATAGTCAGGCGCAAAATTTTTATGAAAATATCTGAAATAGAATTGTTTATCTATGGAATTTTGTCACCCCTACAAAGATTCACCAGGTACGAGTATACCTTTTTTCCTGTCGGATAAAAGAACCTAAAACCTTATGAAAGTATTGAAGATCAAATAGGTATTCGTTCACTTATTTCTGAAGTGTTTACGATTGGCTACAATTCTTTGTCTACAAATAAATAGTATTTGTCAGAAAAAAAAATTGGAAACGTCGGCAAAAATCGAAAAAAAAAAAAAAACGTCTGAAATTTAATAGAAATTGTCAGAAAATAAATATAAATCATCAGAAAATCAGATATTGGAAACGTCTGAAACAATTTTTAAAACGTTTGAAAACAAATAGTAATCGTCTGAAAAAGGTGTTCCTTCTACCAACAATGGAGTAGATAGTAGAAGGAAAGAATAAGTCCATAAAACCAAAAAAAAAAAAAAAAAAACATAGATGAATTTTGAGAATCGGCGTTGCGGCCTTTAATTCTTTAAAATAAATGTTTTCAGACGATTTTTATATTTTTCAGACGATTCCTATTTGTTTTCAGACGAAAATGTTTTAACCGTTTACGATTTTGTCAGCCACACTATACCAACGAATGTACCTACATATTTAGATTGCAATTTAGACTGCAGTGCTCCTCAAGCTCTGGTCTGGTCGCACTTTGTTAGTGGTATGCAGAGTGTGTGGCTTGAACCATTTCTAAAGTGTTCAGGTCAGTTTCACCTACTGTGGTGTGGAACCATGATCCACGTCCTGGTCAGCGTGCGCTTGCAATTATTCAAAATCTACTGGTTCTTGTCTGCTCCTTGGATCATTGTTCAAAACTCAAAGCGATGCGATGGTATCGTGGCCATCTAATTGATTTGAAATGTACCGATGCAACGAGTTAATCTTAAAGGATGCAACAACGACGATGACGACAGCTGACAGTATATCCTCTCCACACCAGTTGCACGACGAAATGTTTGTTCCACATATTTAATGGACTCAAACATTGCACAGTCGAATAAAACACAAAAAACTTGGCATTCGTCCAAGAGTTTTGCAGGTTTTGCGCTTTCATGAGGCGCAACATCTGTGAAAATCAAAATGTACAGTAGTTGTACGTCATAAAAAAAAGGACGAAAACAAAATGCACTGTTGCTTCTTCGCTGTCACTGATGGGATGGATGGTGGTGGCGTTGGCACATTTATCGTTTCAGCTGATTACCTTCTTATTCGTTCTTGATTCCGCATTCTCCTTATGCTGTTTATTTGTTGTTTGCTCACTCCGTTCCCGTTGTCCTTGTGTTATGAATTCGGATAAATCCTGTCACATTAAATATTTAAAGATACAAATTTATTCCTACCGGGCCTATGCTATTTAGATGTTTGTTGTTGTTTCATTTTCCCTTATGTCATCTGGAAAATTGCTACTGAGACCACCGCTGATGCAGATAGTTTTCTTCTTTTCTGCTGAAATGGGAGGATGCAGGCGGGCATTCAGTGGTGATGGGTGTTGGTAGATAATGACGATGGTGGCTATGTGATGTGCGCCCCTCGCTGTAATAAAATTTACAAGACGATGTCGGGATCGGATTATGAGAAATGCAGTTGCTATACTACCCCGTCATGAGCTTATGCCGGATGGATGTCCTCCCGATGTCAGTGTCAGGTGGGAAATGCACACGATGCACGAGAATTTTTGAGCCCTCCATGTGCGGACTAATTTCGGAAATGGATTTTTTTTCCCCCGCCAGAAGCAATCGTTGGAAAGTGTTTCATAATAGAGTAGGACTGTATAGGAGGACCATATCTGGGATTGTTGGTTGCAAGGACGTTTAAAGGTATGGCTTGGACTTATAAGTAAATGTGGTTACGGGGGAAAACTTTTTGAATATAATCAAGTCGAGATATCGAAGTAGGTTGCACCGTAGGGTATAAAATACTCATAACAGTCGCTCGATAGTCGAACACCAGCGTAGCGTAGGCACATTCCTTATATTATATGGACAGATGCAGAATAGGAGAAGAATTCGAGACCTAATCATTTTGTAGTCTTCCAGTAACCATTATACCTTCAAGACCAATATAGTTAACTAGCGTTGAAATCATAAACGGTGACGGTGTCAGGTCAGCTTCAATTGGGGTCAGTTGTGAAATTCATTGCAGTAGCAACGGATTTCGAGTTGAAGGCGAGACTGCTTATTAAGGGAGCTTCTGAAAAGTCTTGATATAAGTCAGAGATCGATTTGCCGCACCTGATTTCTTAATTGTATCGATTTGTACACGAAACTAATTTATGTATGCAAATTTTGCCGGAATGGCGGTTATCTTGCCTCTGCAGGAGATATTTGCGGAGTAAAACGGGTCGGGAGGGTGGTGAGAAAAGAATTCAAAAAGAAGCCGTCATCAAGAAGAAGAAGAATACATTTAAGATGTGGATTCACTTGGGGCACTCTAAGCCGTACAAGTCGACGCGGCGGCGCGATTGACCATTAAATTGGCTGTTGAAACAGTCAAAAAAAGGAGTTCGCAATACGTTAGACCGTGATCAGAGGTCTTGAAGAAAGTTGTTTTGGCAGACCATCCACCGTCTTAGAAGATGGAAATAATAGTAATGGAGCATCATTAAAGAAGTGAAATCCAAAGACGGAGCACAATATTTCCGATTAGGACAACTTACACAGATGGAGCGACCACCGCTCTGAGTTCCTAATAAAGAACATGGTACTGGAATGACAGATCCACCGCTTTAAGCAGGACGGATGGTCCCAACCCAAGCTTAAGGAAGTCAGTTTTGCGACCAAATCGCTAAAAGTTGGGGAAAAAATATGTTGGAGCGAGCTAGAAGTGTTCAAAGTCTAGAGTTAAGAAGAGAGAGTTTGGTGACTGGTTCGTGTCATTAATGTGGCCCTAAGTGGCATGCGACGAATGGGCTGACTGGGGTGATTGTCCCCATTCTTAGAATGGCACTTCAGAAGGCTTACAGTATAGAATGGACCTTTTTTTTCTCAGAGCCAAACTGTACATGTACAAGCTACGAGTACGTTCAAGTAAACGGCGTTAAATCAATATCTTTCACCGTAGGCGTTGGACTTAGTCAGGGATGCATTTTGTCTCCTCTTCTTTTTATTAGATATACGTAACGTAGGTAGGTATATATGGGCTGGATGTTGTATCGCAGACTTATCGAAGCAACATTTTAGTTATAGAAGACCTATAAGTCTAAAACAGCTTACAGCTGCTTTTCGGTGATGAGTTTAAAGACTTCTACCCGTCTTTCTGAATTTTGAGTGTACTTATGCTGAGTTTTTGTCTTTATCAACTTAATAAAGACAAAAACTCAGCATACAAAAACTCAGTAAAGAGTGGGCTTTAATTAGGTATTTGGTCCAAATTTCACCAGGACCCTCACTCTCTGAGTATGATCGCTATATGTCCTGTGGATGTTCGTTATGTGAAGGTCTACAGGCTAAAGATTCAGATTGACTGTGAATGCGTTTCATTGAGTTGAACGTAGACTGCTTAGATATGTCTGGTTGAGTTTGGTTATGCTAATGCTATATAAGGTTTTCTTAGAGCCATTCTTACCTTTAAGTAAGATGAGTTTTGGTTGCAGACTTAGAATTTCTTTACCAGGTGTTCAATGTTAAGTTTCCAGTTAGATTCTGGGTCTCTCCATCAAGATACATTTGGCGATAGGGAGAATGGTTATACGTTTAAACGTTGAAGGGTGAAATCTGCTATTTTGGCTTTGGTACCGAAAACTTTCAGTTCGGTTTTGCTCGGGTAAACACCAAGAGCACACATTCCTTGTCTGGAACATTTTCCATCATTTCACTAATTTCGGAGGGACACCTTCCTGATACCAGTATCACCATAATCGTCCGCATATCCTACCTTAATACCCTCTCTGTGTGGACTTAGTAAGATTTTGTTCATTACTATGAGCCACAGCGTATGACATTTTGGCACTACCTCGTGAAGATCTGTTTCCGTCGAACTTCTTTGCATGCTTGCTGCGCTTTGTGCTGCATCCATTTATCACGCATGAGATGATGAATGTCTAGGAGCCTTTCGAGAGTCTTCAGTTCGAAGAAGGTAAGGGTGCTTAGTTTGAAATCATTTGTACTTTATTGACCGTTTCTACCCGCCTTTGGGATGAAAACCACTCTCTGTCGTCTCCATGAGTGGGGTTGGGGTATGTGGTTGTTGAATACATACAGCTCTTAAAAATCGGCGTTAGCCATGGAAGTGCTAGATCTTGTGATTTCTGTAACATAATGAACAGAATTCCGTCCAGGCTCTGTGATTTATAGGGATTTAAACTGTTTAGGGCAACTGAAATTAGATCCTCAATAAAAATGCAAGTTGTATTTCCCCAGGGGATAGATTGAGAGCGTTGGCTGTTGCTTTTCAAAAGTCTTTACTTTTGTGTCGACTTCTGTGCTCGAGGTGGTTGCTACAAAAAAAAATTAATTCAGTGAAGCAGCACAAAACCCAGAGTAACCAAAACCCATCTTTATGCAAAATGTTAGCTTTCGATGAACAATGGTCTACATAGCGAATTTTATTAAATTTCAATTCCAAATTTAAAAAATGTTTATTTTAGTAAGACCCTAAGTTCAAATTAGCGTTTGGTGTTCTTTTTACAAACTTAAAGCAATAACTCAGGTATTAGGTACGCATGGGAGATAAGGCTAATTTAATTAAAAGGAAAAAAAATCCCATCCAGGATACACCTGATGTTAATAATGGAAAATTACTTATCTATGGACAAAGCCAATAAATAAAGCTGCTCGTGAACTTGTGGTTCAACCGACATATTTCCAATTTATCCACAGTTGAGGCTGTTTCAAACTTTCAACTAAAGTTTCGGAGAGTTCATAAATCTGAAACTTTAATTAAACAGTAATCACAAAAAACACGCAGATAAACCACGCTAACGAGTGTAGCCGAGCAAATCTCGTGCCTTCGGATTAAATTTTAAGATAATCGTAAAGGTGTTTTATATTTTTCTACCCTATGTGTAAGGTTATGAAATGGTACTTGTTTTGTGTGTTTGAGATGTTAACATTCGACAAGACTTGGGAAAACACTGAAATTTGTGTGTGCTATTGTTCGCGCCACCTTTTCCGAGGTAATAAAATACGAGAAGGATAAGATAAAATTGAAGGGTACACACCATTTGTAGACTTATGGTCGAATGGTATACTCCTGTAGATGACTGTCAATCAAATACCTTGTGCATTGTCATTGAAATTGAGTCATGTTTTGGTAGTGCTAATGAATTGACCGTTATTCAATCCATTTTACCAAGTTCTATGTTCAGACAATTTAAACTTTTTTTTTTTGTTTGCATCAACCCTAAAGTGATTTTGTTTTATGAGGGTGACATGCCCCTTTATCTTAAACCCTTTGTTTAGTGCTACTATACCACCCAAAGAAGACCCACAGATGTTCAACGATTCATGTATAACCCCAGATCGGAGAAAGATTATCTGGAAATTTAGAAAAGACAAGTACTTAGAAACTGCTTTCATATATATAGGACCGTCTTTATCTTTTGTTGGGGCATACGCACATTATGGAGCTCAAAATATGTCTGCCACGTATGAATCCAAAAAAGCGCTGTTCCTTATAGCAATCTTCGTAATCACAATTGTTACTCCTCCTTATGCCCAGTCCAATCCGTGCAATCCAAGTTGGTTGAGGTTCCGCACTTGTGCGCGTTACCTAAGGCGAAGTCTTCCTCTACTGCGCTGTCCCTCTGGGTTGGAATCGAAGACTCTTCGGGTCGGAGCGTTGGTGTCCATTCGCTCTACATGCCTCAGCCATCTTAGGCGGCTGATGCGTACTTTTCTGACCAGGTCAATGTGGTTATACTGCTCGTAGAGTTCGCTGTTAAAGCTCCTTCTCCAAAGCCTGTCAATGCAAACGGGTCATATAATATCACTCGAAGAATTTTGCATTCGAAATAACCTGCGCCATAGAGTAGGATGAGGGTCTTATAACATAGAATTTTCTTAGTGTTTCTTGGCAAGGCCTTACTACTCAGTTGTATTCTTAGGACAAAGCAATTGTAGTTCTTAGTTTGATTTCTGCTGTGGTGTCACTATCAGCGTTTATAGTAGAGCCGAAGTAGGCAAAGTCCCTAACCCCCTTAAAGTTATAATCAATCAGTTGATCGATGAAATGTTTCAGGCACCAGACACAGTACAGCAGATAGGATCTTATGGGCAATATTGAGGAGACTGATCGCTCTTTAGTTGGCACAGTTTATAGGGCCTCCTTTCTTGTGGATCCAGCAGCACAATCGAACATTCTATGCATGCAGAGCTGAAGATCATTGTCTTAATTTCGTTTTTCAGGGGAAATCCGCCCTATTTCGAGGCTTTTAGTTGCTTCACAACTATTTGCTTTTTTCGGCGGTAGGGAAGTAAACCTCTACGTACAATCCTGGTAGGACTAGTTTCATACAAGAGGAGTAAAGTTAGTGGTACCAGAAATAAACTTCGTGATATGAGCGCTGCCGTTGGTACATATATCAAGGGTTCATAGCGTCATTAACTCTCTTTCAGTACCCTGGCGTAGTATCGGAGATCTCTATAGAACATGGATCCGAATATGTCGAAGTCAGCCAGGAACCAGAGGAAGTGCTTTAGTGAAGAAATACTATACTAAGCCCTCGTCCGCAGCCCTTAACGACTTTCCAAAAGGGTTGACTGGACAATTTCCAGTCGAAGAGAAAGAAATATGTAAGGCCGAAAATAAGCCTTAGGTATAATGATATGCGTCAGAAACAGCCAGTTTCGGTTAGTCAAACAAATTTTCAGAGCAGAACTGATATTGCGTCAGAACACCTCAAATGACATTTAGCCGAATATACGTTTCTTTAACTCTCACTCGTCTAGAATATAAAAAAAAAAACAACCACCACCAGTCCGACACCTATATCATGCGATTCTAGGAAAACAATTAATTTTTGCAGCGACTGCTTTCATGGCGCGGTTTCGAATTTAGCGGCTGGCTGCAGCCTTCACGAGATTACAGCGATGCGGTGCTGCTATTACTTTGAGTCAGCAAAACCCGTGCTTCCACCATAAAAACTGCGAACTGGGACAAAAAAAAAGAAAACTTCTTTCCAAACTCTAATTTACTATACCTACTGTAACTGTAGCTGTAACCCTCTAAGGACTAGCTGTGTCCACTCTGACAAAAATGTTCATGTTTGTCCAACTAACTTGCTGCACCGATGTTAATTTTTCATTTTATTTGCTTACTAAGTTGCACCTTATTCCATGGGGAGAGAGCTCATAGACGTGCTTTATAACTTTGCAAGGACATCACAAAAAAAAAAAAAATAAAAAAAATAAAAAAGATTTAGGCGACAGAAAAAAATCCCTCCTCGTGGAAAGTTTGAAACAAAAGCGACCAACAAATAATATTTCAGCAGACTAGGAGTACACACACATCTCCCTCTCGAGTCTTTAGCATTTCCGAATTCACATTGAGACAATTGTGCACAATTTGCAGGATGCAGATGCACACCGTGTTATTGTAGTTTATTTTTTTGGATGGCGTTAGGATGCGGAGTGGCAAGGATTCTCCATGTCTCCATTAACCTAAAGCGCTCTCATTTTTTTTCCATTGTCTCTATGAGTGGGTTTATCTTTTATTTTTTGATAAATTCCAGCTACAGGTGTGAAGCACACAGGAAGAGTCCTTTTTATGCTACACACAGACTTGTTTTTTGTTCGCTGCGTCATTTTTATTGTTTATATCAGAATTTATGCGCTCGAGGGTTGCTCCAGAAGTGGACTTGTTTAGTGTGTAGATGAACTCACAGTTGCCACTTGTAATACCCTGGAGCGATATATAGACGTTGGGGTGGGAGTGCACAAGTTAAAGAAGTTAAATTCTATTGGAAATTCAATTTCGTCACACGCTCACACCAGTCGGTGGACATTATCAATTATTATATTGTTCAAAATTGAATTGTTTGCGACAGTTGTGCATGACGACTTGCAATGCTCGACAAACCTCATATCAAGTTATTGAGCTCTCTGTGGCTTTAGATATCCTTGATCCTTGCCCAACGGCCGGCATATAGAGCATAGATATAAGGCAAACAAAATCTCTTCTCTGAATGCGGCGTATCGACCGCAGTCCAAATAAATGTGAGCTGGGAATCGCTGATGCGTAAAGGGCTATATGTATTGGAATCTGTTGCAGGACGAATGCGGAATGACAATGGAGTTGGTAAGCCACTTTGAATGCATTCATATAAAAATTATCATTAAATTCTATGATCTGAAGGATATCTATATTTTTTTTCGTTCTCATCTCATGCAATTCAATGGAGTATCATGGGAGAAAGTTGATATCAAGTAATTTAGGTTAATCCCCTGAAGGACTGAAGGGATGGTGCTGCAAAAGTTTGCAAAAAGAAGCTTTAGTTTTAAAGACTCGGTGCGATAATCAGAACTATCACCTACAAACGGTTTTTTTTTGACACGTGAAAATTTTTTTACTCGAAGACACTGCGAAAACAGCAACCCAGCGGAAATCCTGGCAACAGAGAAAGATATAAGTGCTATAAGATACATTGAAGACAGTCAAATTGTCGTGGCGCCCTGATCACCACTTAGAGACAAAATGGTCAAACCCTGTTGGGCTCGATATAGAAGATAACAAAGAATGCGGCCGCTTTAGAAAGCATGAGTTCGGAAGGTCGGAGGCCGCCGATTGTAAAATTGTATAGCATAGTCGAGATCGAGAGCTAAATAGAGAAAGAGGCCATCGCATCCCAACTCATCTCATCTATCTGTTCTGTACTAAGTGTTAATGTTTACAAACGTTTATAATTTACCCTATTTGTGTTTTTTCTGTAACTCAAATTGATACTCTGTTCGCTTCTTGTTTTATATTAGTCTTTGTATGAGAGTTGTTTAATTGCTCTATTTTGTTTGATTTGGTCGCTTATCGACGAGCGCATAATAATTCGTATGTTAATTCAAATGTTCTTCTGTTATGTCGCTCTCCTAAAATTCTCAAATATTGTTATTTTCTTTGTTTTACTTTGTGCATTCATTCGTTCTGGTTAATGATCGATCTTGTCTTAGAATCTCTTTCTCTTGTAATTGAACCAGTAACCAAGTAAGAAAACATCTCCTCTATGTACGATATCGGTAATAAATTGTTAAAGCTTAAATTGCATCTCGTTCAACTTATTTTCTAATATTTGATTAAGCTTCTTAACAATTCAATCGAACTATTAATTCGTCTAAAAACACTATCTATAGGAAGAACTGTGCTACCTCTCACATTATGGTCGAAATTAGACGAAAAAAAAAAACAAGGAGCTTTTTATGGCGCCTCTTTACTGGCGTAATCACGGACACTGTGCCATTATAGCCATGCTTCATAAATGAAGTATATAGAGTCCAATGATCTATGCCGAAGGTGCGAACATGAGGAGGTGGTGAAGTCACTCCAACATGCTTTTCCACTGCTTTGTAAGAACGACAAGTCTCCTGTGCACCAGCGGCTATAGATTTGATGTTAGTTAGGATTTTTAGGTTATGTGATAGTTTTTGGGGCCGAACATTATATATTCTTACTTACTGACATAGATGCCGCTACATTCCGGGCTGGACCTGTGCCTCAACCAATACGACTCTCCAGTTTGCCCGATCATTGGCTACTCGCCTCCACTTGCGCACTCCAAGTTGGTTGGGGTCCCCTTCCACTTTTGCACCCCACCTAAGGCGAAGTATTCCTCCACTGCCTTATCCCTCCGCGTTGGAATCGAAGAATATTCGGCCCGGAGTATTGGTGTCCATTCGCTCTACATTCGTTTATAGTGGAGCAACGGAGCAAATATTGCTTCATATTTTCATATTTAATCCTCTTCAAGGGAATCGGAAAACGGTCACGAAACAGCGCAAAAACTCTCTCGGATTGTGATTGAACATCGCCAAATACTCATTTGAAGTTGTCAAGCGATTGCGTTTGCTGTCAATTGTGAGCAAACGCGGTGCCAAACCTGGGGGATAGCTTTTTCGTATTAAAATATTTTTGCAAAACTGAGATCACTGATTTGGTGCGTTCTGTTGAAATATGAAAGCAAAAATGTTTGATTTCAAGTGGCAACGCCATCTGTTTTAATTTTCAGGGACTTATGAACCCGCCAAGCTGTCCTTATTATTATTATTATTATTGTTACATTTGACTGGGATTCGAAAAGATAAAACACTATTCTGTTTACTAAACTTTAATAATTCAATTTTATTACAAGACAATATTACTCAAAATCAACTTTTCCGCTTCTTACAATCTTTCCACTTATTTTATATCACTACCGATACTATTCGAACTTTACTTTAGACGTTTTAAAAATAAACTGTCCCATCGTCGGATTTCGCAACCCTTTTTATACTCCCCACTAGAGCTTCTCGAATATTCTATACTCCAACCGGAACAATCGAGAATGTACTAGTTTCGTTTTAGACCATTCACCATTCGTTGGGTTTCGAAGATTCGAAGTTTCGAAGTTCCGTTGAATAAGTTCGTCTACTTTCCATTAGATGGCGTTGTGGTCAATAAGTAGTACTTTTCAATCCACACTACATTATTATTATAAGCTTTTATTTATACTGTGTATGAATCGGGCAGGCGCTGATTGTCATCAACCTAACGGTGCGTGCCCAGCTGTTGTAACTTGTCATACAAATCAACTGTGCTTATTTTACCTCCCAGTGGTAACCACCGAGTACTGGTCTGCCCATCCGGGCGTGACTTGCTAAACTTAAGCGCGAGTGTTGAACACGAAGAAAATAGCAACACTATAATGCTCTGTCGGAATGACTGACTGAACGAGTCTCAGAGGTCTTACATGAGCCCCTCAGAAAGAGGACATACAGCGGATGAATCCACATGATTGAATCAACGGTGTTGTCAACAGTCGAGATGGCAGATATACCTTGCGTGAGCTATTCTGACATATTTGGAGCAAAGGTCTGTAAGGATTTTCAGCACTAGTCAGGGTGCTGAAATAGAGATAGTGGCGGATGAACCCTTTATGGGCCAACGGCAGCACTCATATCCCCGAAGTGGGTTACTGACAACGGAGTATCCGACCCGCTGTCCTAGGGTCATTTTAGGGCCTGGTCCTCCCCCAACTAACATTTCAGCTTCGATAAGCTACTTTTAGTTTCCAAAAGAATCCTATAAATCTTCGGTAAGGCCCGAAAGGCGAACACTTATCGAAAGTATTTTATCTATAAAGCCTCTGAAAAGCCTTCTATTAGGACTCTATTAGCTCAATAATCGAAGCTTTATCGAAACTACGAATTTGTAAAAAAAAATGTTTCATTTCCATTCATTTTATTTATTTCTTCATTTATTTGGAAGATAGTATAATGTTGTATTATTCTCCCTGATTGGGGTTCTAGTAGGCCTGGAATGAAACATGAAAACAGGTAACAAATCTATATAGTATGAAAGAAAAAACCCAAACTCCCTGCGGGATTCGAACCCAGACTTCTAAGTATCAGAAATACCTTACTCATCATCTGCGCTATCTGTAATATGCATGCTGCACAGTTAAAACTTAACCAGTCTTTTCTCTATACCAAAACAAGCTTCGTTAAGAGTTCCATTAGCATTATTTACCTTCGAAAAAGCTTTTTTAACCAAACTGAAGAAATGTTCACCTACAAACAATGTTTTATTCTTCCTCCCTATCTATAAAGCTTCGCTAGTAAAATAATGCAAGCCACAAACAAGTCTTCCATAAAGTTTCGGTTAATGACTCTTTTAAGTTTTATACAAGTTTACCTATAGAAGCTTGTATAATAATATTTAATCAAAGCTTTATAGAAACTGTAACTTCCTCTTCTTTCGATAACTACAATAAACGAAGCTATGAATTTAATTGCTCTTTAAATCTTCATCTTATTTTTCTAAAAGGCCTCAATGAAGTTGTAATAAGTCAAGACTTCGGTAAAGAGTTTGCTTCTGCTAGAAGCTTTACAGAAGCTCAAAAGAAGCCTTGACCTGTCGAATCTGAAACATTTGTGCCTTAAGGAAGTTGAAATGTTAGTTGGACCAGCTTGGGGGTTGTGCGTGGGGCTAACTACACAACCACGGAAAAATTATTACGAAGCAACCAAAAGCCTCGGATACGGATGGATTTCCTGTTGACGACCCTGCAAAACGAAAAAAGGACAATGACTTTCGGATCTCCACGTGGAATGTTCGAACTCTGAACAGACCGCGTGCAGACGAACAATTAGCGGAGGCCCTAGACTGCTACAATGCAGATATCACCGCCTTCCAGGAAGTGCGTTGGGATGGACCCGGCAAAAGAAGGATGAACAACTGTGAGATCTACTACGGTGATTGCTACAGAAGCAGCGTCTATATGGATACGGATTCGTTGTAAACGGCAGACTTAGGGAAGAAGTCTTGAGCTTTCGACACGTTAGTGAACGTCTTACAACTATCCACATCAAGGCTAAATTCGCCAACATCAGCCTGATATGCGCTCACGCCCCCACAGAAGATAAAGACGATGCTACCAAAGAATGTTTCTATGAGCTCATCTACAAATGTCCTGAGTATGACGTTAAAATCGTCTTAGGTGATTTTAACACCAAAATAGGAAAGGAGGACATCTTTGGTAGCACAATCGGAAAGAACAGGGACCAGATCACGTAAAATGGAAACAATCGAACGATATCGTTTCGTCTATAGCAGTCTCTGTCTATTGCCGCAGATATGATAGAGATTGCCTTAGTGGAAACGATATCGTTCAATCGTTTCCATTTTACGTGATCTGGCCCCAGCCTACACGACACCACGTCTGGAAACGGATTTAGGCTAATTGACTTTGCTGCGGGACGTATAGCTAGCACACGGTTTCCTCACCTCAATATTCACAAAGGAACATGGCGGTCACCAGATCAACAAACCGTCAATCAAATTGACCATGTTGCGATCGACGCAAAGCACTCCTCCAGTATTCTAGATGTCTGAAATTTCCGAGCAGCCAACATAGACTACCTTCTTGTAGCCAAGGTAGCCAACAACGAGAAAATACTGTAAGGAGATTCAACGTTGAACGGCTACAAACGCAACAAACCGCCAGAACTTTTGCCGATCGCGTCTCCCTCAACCTCTCGTCCTGATCGTCAGCTATTTGCTTCCGTTTTTGGGAATCGGTTGAAGACTCCAATTAACTTATAAATACTTACCACTACTACTTTCGGACAAAACTTGAAGAGATTATTTAAATACAAAAAAAAATCTGAAATACATATACTAAAATTATGTTAGACAAAATGATTTTTAAGAATCACATGAAATTATAGCCCAAAAGTCCGCGTCCGTCCGCCCTACTTATGGTCCAAAAAATTAAGTTTAATTATCTCAAATACCACCGACTAATTAGCTACGGTCAGCTGAACTAGTGATGGACGAGCGCTGTGTGTATACTTAAAAAACAATCGTACAAATTGTGAGCACCCCTACTAAACACAACCATCAGTAGCCACACCCACATACGCGAATAGTTCTACTTAGTGGTGATGTTTATTTATGTTTTCATGCAGAATGGGGTGGATGTTGGCTGCGTCTACGCCTGACCCCACTTTTGACAAGGACGTATGTTTTCATTCAAGGGAGGGTGGTTTTAAATAAATGCGCGGTCGACTAATAGATTCGTTGCATTTTGTCGAAAACGCTAATGGCAGTGTGATTCATTTTGGTTTGGCGCCAACAAACGCGAAAATTGCTTTTTAATTGAACTTTTGACAAATGCTTGACGCAGAGCTTACAGTTACAAGTACTTTTAGAGGTTAGTTCCATTGAATTCTGATACAAGGAAACTTAAAATTCTTTAAAAATTATATGAAATATGTACCTACTCGAAGTATGTATTACCAAATTAAGTTTGATAACCCTTAGTTCAACTTTGTGCCTTGCAACCGAAAACAAATCCCTGCAATACAATTTAATTCAATCTGTCGCGTTAGGAGCCGTTTATGTTCCCTCAATTGTCCAGTTCCTCTGAAATCACTCCATTGTCCTTTTCATTTTGGGGCCCCACCATGCATTTTGCAAATGTTTTTCTTCTCCTCCACTACGCCCAAGAAGGGACACAATTTTCCATCCTCAGTTGACACAAATTGATTCGAAAACACGGTGCTGCCACTGCCACTGCCCATCCAATATGCAAAGAGATGCTGTTCTCCTTGCAATTTGACATTGATACCTGAACAAAAAGGAACGTATACTATACATAGTCTAAGGCAACAGGATGTTTGCAATAGTGCATCGGGAAATGCTGTATACAATTGCAAAGATTTTTGCAACTTCTAATTTGTCTCCGAGTATACTCTGTCGAGCGAAGGATGTGGTTGAATCTAAAATATATTCAATGGACATATCAATTTTAGTTGTACCTATACATATTGTGTTTCGAAATGTTATATCCTTTGGTCAATTCTCGAAGCACACAAACAACGTGCAATGAATTTCCAAAATATTTCGTTCTGGTATTTTGTTGCAAACGGATTGGTAGAGCGCACACATTTAGACGTTCATGTGCATACGTGCAATGATTGCGACACAAAACGATGTAACCATGCAACGAAGATAATAGTTCCTCGAAGCCGGACACTCTTAAAGGACAAAATTTAAAAAAAAAAAAAAAAAAAAAACACACTCAACAACCAAAAATCCTTCTATATGACGATGTATGTTGGATGCAACAGTAAACGGATTACTTGGATGTGGCATTCATTTTTATTTTTGTTGTGGACCATGACAAAACGGCAGGTAAAATGCAAATGAAACAGCCAACTGGCGTGATACCGGTGAAGGAATATACTCCGACTATTGTACATCAAAAGTTACGAAGAACGAATACCTACCATCACTGGCCATGTTGCATCCGGCTTGTGAGAGAGAGGATGCAGTCCATTTTGCTTTAATTCTGCCTTCTCTGTTTGGTGGCGGGGTTTTAGAAAATTTCACTAGGAATTTCAGGCTACGGAGGTAGGTATTTCCAGCCAACTTGAATGGTATTTCGTTTGTTGGTTATTCAGGAAGTTAGTCGGAACTCAAACTGGAATAGTGGGGCTAGCAAGAGAGGGTGCTGCCAGTCAATAGCTATCTGGCTTTTGTTATATACAAAATACAATTTTTTTTTAACTGCTCCATCTGTCGGAACTTTTGATAAACACCTGAAAGTGCAACTGCGAAAGTTGCTCAGTTTAGAAATTAGGATGCGGCATAAAGTAGGATCCCTTTCATTCGTCTCCGAAATGAAAACTTAAACAGACGAATTGTTGTGAGAAGATGCGCTTATAGGGTCATATTTGGTTGCGCCAACTATCGTGATGTGAATCTATATAACATTTTGACTTAAAGCAGATTGCAGAGACTCTAAACTCCATAGGATATTACAAGCTAATACACTGACCATGGTCATCATTGTAGCTAGTACTCGTTTGACAAATTTTGGTCACTTGATAAAGACTATATGTTATGAACCCTATATAAAGCAACAACCGGAGGGATGGTGTATTTAGGGGGGAAAATGCTTTTCATAAAAGCCAATAAATTTGTGATTCTAAAACGCTGTCGTCTATAGCTCTTAGAACAAAAGTACATATCGTCGGCTTTCTTTCAAAACCTCGTAAGTCCCAATTTTATGAAAAATGACATTTTAATGTAATCCTGATGAAAAAAAATCACTGAATTTAAATATCAATACCTCGTAACTCCATCATGATTCCTTTTGCCTCTATCAACCAGTTTTAAAACCTTCTAAGTCTACCGACCCTCAAATTTCCATTTAAAAACTCGTATGTCCGTCTTACGAGGTTTTGATATTTGTTTATAGCTCGCTTTATATTCAATACCTCGTATGTCTGTCTTTAAAGCGAAAAGTAACAGGAACTTTTTTGACAGTAAAGTCAAAACAAAGTCGCATTGATAACGGTTTAAAATAATTTTGTGTAGCTGTGTAAAAAAAAGTGTTCTTTTGCCAAAACAGTGTTTCTAAAAAGAAATTTCAATTATGTCTAAGCGAAAGGTTTCTTTTAATGCTGAAAAAACAGTAGAGGTTGGAAAATGCTTCATTCCGCTTTAGGTACTGATTGTTCACGTAAGTATTCACGATTTAAGATGAGAGTTATGTAAAAATAGAAGCATTAAATAACTTTAAATGTTAGAAAACAGGAGCAATGTTAAAAATGAAAAAGTTCCTGAGGAAAATGGCCGTAAATACGATTTGAATCAATTCCCATTGGAAACAGTTGAAGGTATGTTTGAAAAACTGAAAACCCCACTTCAACTTTGGTAGCTGTTTCTATTTTATTTTTGCAGTGAACGAGGTCGAATTGCAAGATCAACTAAACTTGATTCTATCTAATAATTTTGCACAGGACGTTTCTCCGAATGTAACAGATGAAGTTATCATTTCGGTCCCAGTAACTGAATCAGAACTTGTTTTAAGTGGTGACGCAAATGATGAAGCAAGAATCCTAGAACCTGTTGAACTTCTTGAGGATGAAGTAACTAATTCTTCTTTGATACCCTCTCCGGTGCCACATTCAAGTTCTAATGGTGATACGAATGACAACTCTTCTAAAAATTGGTTGCAAAAAAAAAAATCAACTTTATAGGCAAAAAGGATTACCTTATAAGGGTCTTATAAAAAGTGAGAGCTCCGATGGGGAAAAGAAATGGAATTATGGAGCTCAAAAGTCTCAACGTGAGTTAAGGCCAAGATGCAACTGCCGAAATAGTCAAATCAATTCAAAAATCAAATGCGGTGAGTTTTCAAGTCATGATAGGGAATCTATTTTCAAGAATTTTTGGGACTTATCGTGGCCAGAAAAGAAGGTAACAGTTAAGTTATTGACACAATTAAGCGCTCCAAAAGATAAAAAGAACCAAAAGAACGTTACGTCCAGAAGGAAAAATACTATTTTTTTCCACCTCAAAAAGCCTGCGGGTGGAGAAGCAATTAGGGTATGTAAAACAATGTTCCTTCACACTCTTACTCTTGGTATCAATGAATGGAGTGCAATCAATTGGGCAAAAACATGTTCTAAGTTGGAAGAAAATGACCCTAATGCTAGTTCCGAAAATACTTTGAACATTTCCAGCAAAAACAGAAATATAAACTTAACCGCACGCGCAGGAGTAAAGGACTTTCTCAATTCGTTACCAAAAGTAGAGTCCCATTACTGCAGGCAGTCATCTTCAAAAGTTTACTTGGAGGCCCTCTGGATCTCAAAATGTAACGTTTTTCGTGAATACCAAAAGTATTCCACAGAAAAAAATATCCAGCAAGTGAAGTTTAAGGTATTCGATGATGTTATGAATGAGATGAATATTAGCTTGTTCAAACCCAAAAAAGACCAATGTGATCTATGCATTGCACGTAAGGAGGGCAATGTATTAGAAGAAGATTACATACGTCACCAAAAGATGAAAGAAGCTGCACGACGTGAAAAGGAGAGTGATAAGATGTATGCGAAACACGTCTACACCATGGATCTTCAAGCTGTTCTACTGGCTCCATCTCTGAAGGCCTCTGCCTTATATTATAAAACAAAGTTGGCTGTTCACAACTTTACAATATATGATCTAAAGACAAGAAAAGGATTTTGCTACTTATGGGATGAGTCGCAAGGGGCGTTAACGGCAAATGAATTCACGTCAGTTATTTGCAGCTTTATAACTAAAGAAGTTCCGTTTGAAGAAGGTGATGAAATAATAATATTTAGCGATGGCTGTGGTTACCAAAACCGAAATATGACTCTTTCCAATGCGTTAGTGAACCTAGCGTATACTCGTAAAATTACAATCACTCAAAAATATCATATAATATATGATCCACAAGTAACCGATTTGAGAGCCTTGCAATATCAAACTAGCTTATATATTAGGTAAGTACAAACTTAGTCACGAAGACGACTGGAAAGATCTTCCCCAGAGAAGAAGTAAGCAGTTTGCGGGAGTATTAAATAATTCTATACCAAAACTATACAATGAAATGCTAAAAATTAAAAAAGAAAAATGGTTGCATTTGCAACAACTTAAGGTTGTTTTACACAAAGACTACCACGAATATTATGATTCTTTATTATTCAACTGATCTAAGCTTCAATTTGAATCAATGAAACACCAACAGCTAACTTATTTGTTATTTCAAATTGTTCCTGGTGAACAAAAATAACCTCGTATGTCCCATGAAAAGTTTGAAATAAATTTTTTAAGAACTCGTAAGTCTTTAAATTTGATTTCATGCAAATACCACAAAAGTTAATAACAAAATGTTTTTCAGAATATATTATAAATAATAAATGAAATATTATTAAACAACAAAACTTAATCAGTTTCCTTTTTTTAATTTTTAAATCGGTTTTTTGCGCCTCCTCAAAAATTCGCCATTTTCGACTTACGAGTTTTTGAAAGAAAGCCGACGATATAGCATTTCAAATCTGCAGACTTCAAATCGATCTTAAGGAGATAATAAATGACCACATTTGTGCTACATATTCCCGACTTTTACAGATGGGGAACACCTTCGGCGTCTTTTTTGGAAGCAGAGCAAACAAAATCAAATCGCACCAAGGTCCGTAAACATGACTATACCCGAGAGAAGTGTCATATTGTCTTTAGAATTTAAGGAGGATGAGGCGGCCCTCTGGACCTAGAAAAAAAAAATTGCATTTTTAGCAGACTCTTCCCCTATACAACTTCGTTGAGATGCAAATATGGAGGGCATATAGACGGAGACATTTTAAATTAACTGTCGCAAATAATTGAATGTACTTTGAACACTATAAAAACAGCATTTTATAGCCCTTTTGTATATTTAGGGGGCGTTTGACAATGTATGAGCTACTGGGCACTTAATCAGCAGAGACTTGAATCATTAAAGAATATGTGCAAGTTGAGGATAGCTCACATTATGAAGGAATGGTACTGTCCATCTTTAGCATCAACTGTGGCCCATATGCCGATGACCATGGCAACCCTCAGTGACATCATATTGAGGGGACTTCAAGATAAATTTTACATTCCATTTTTATTTTTATAAGTCATAATCATCAGGTACGGTACTAATACCAGGCAATGAAGTGTCTGGCAGTCATTGCATTCCCTAAGCGCTTGTAGTCGAACACTGTGTGCTCCGCGCCTTTTTCTTATCAGCTGCATAATCGGCCTCGGGGGGAGCTATATCAAAGCCAAGTTTGCTAGGCGATTTTTCGATTTTCATTTTATCCAGACAGGTACTTTGTAAGATTGTAGTTGTAGTTTCCGAGTGCTCTCAGTGCCTCTCCGTTATCTAGATGGTATGGTGATCAGTTTGTGAGTCGTTACCCCTTCTATAGCTTTTACAATGATGGCCGCTATACAAGGTCGCTCTATATAATAAACCTACTATTTCACCGTAGGCTAGACATTTTATGGATGCAGGCGAGAACTTTCCAAGTCCAAGTGGTAGCGTCCCGTCGTATAGAAGAATTGAGCTGCAGCTTATCATTCTGGATAACAGTAGATATCATCGTGTCGTACATCTAGAACCACCGATATTTGGTTTCCAACCCGGAAATTTGCAGATTCCACTGCCTTTTACTGGTTAAGTGGTTCTTGGTGCTCTTTTTGCTGACAATGACCGCAAACACGATTTTGTGAGCCTCTACCTGGCGTGTGTAATTGTAAAGCTTCTTTATCATCGTTGGTATAAGAACTTCGGGTCGGCCTCCAGCATGCTTGGTACAGATTCTCCGGCGTAATTGTCAGAATGTGTTCCATCCAAACTGCCCTTGTAATGGCTCGCTCAGAAACTAGTCAGGCAGGATATTTGGAACCTACTGTCCATCAGCTTTTCCATCACCAGCATTCCGAAAAAAATGTCTAGATTTTCTTCGGCACAGAGTCTTCTAAATGATCGTTTCTTGCTCTCATTCGACCATCTGTTAATCAGTCCATACTGTCCCACTTCCTGATTGCTTCTGCAGTTTTATGTGCCTTGGCCGTCGATGTGTCTATACGATTTTTGTCCCAGAGCGCTTTAATTGAACGTCTCTCGTTCAGCCTCGCGGTAAGTATAATGTGGGCTTCAGTAGCAAGATGACTCGCAACTTGCTTGACCGTAGTTTGTCGATGTTGATCCTTGTTGTTGTCAAGCTGTATTAGATAGATGCGATAATGTAATGGGTATAGGGCAATCACATTGCTAGTACAAAACCATCATCATCATCAGACTTTTGGCTCTCGGAAATCACGCTAGATGAAATAACGCCAGATTTTTTTTTTATAAAAAACGCCAGAAAATGTTCTATACAAAAGTCTGGCCTTTTTTCCTAGGAAAAAGTGGGTGCGAAGTTTTTTGTAGGTAATGTGAAGTTCGATAAATTTTAAATAAATAACATTTTCTACCCTTTTTTCCAAAATTAGTTTGGAAATTAGGCCAGAATACGAGTTGCCTATGTTTATTGTCTGGCTTAATTTCCATTTTACTTTCTGGTGCTTTTTCCACATCTGTCTGGCCTAATTTCCTAATTTCTGGCATTTTTTACAAACAAATCTGGCGTAATTTCCGGGAACCCAGACTTTTAGCATGAGTCTCCCAGATATCGGTACATATACCACTCAAGCTAAGCAAGGCGTTTTCAAATAAAGTGTTAGTTGTTATGTCTGTCCTTAGGCTTCAGAATCTAAGAAGAGATTGGAGCACCTTTTATGGCATTGAAATTCCACATAGATACAATTATTGGAAGTTACGTTCAGACTGCCGGTAAGATGTATCCTGTATGGTTTCTATCATTGCCAGGTACTAAACTTGCTCTCTCCGGACATCACACGATTATTTAAATTTTTCTTGTCATACTCTGGAGTTTCGCAGTCAATTTTGTACCACTAAACTGGCATCCATGAAATGAGGCTTATTTGTACCGTTTTTCACATCGCCAACCTTAAAGCGCATAACCGTGTAGGCGTGTACCAACTTTCGATAATTCTTTCGGTATAGTGCAGTCGACCTGTCGAGGGATTTTACTTCAAAAACTCCCACGCAAGAGTTGATACAGTTTCTAATGGAAGAGTTCGTTAGTTCCAAGAACATCATTGCCTTATTCGCAAATAATAGTTTTAAGTCATTATTCGACATCTAAAGGTTTCAATCCAATTTAAGCCTCTATTTCAGCTAGATTTTATCGGCTTTAGGTTCGAAGTAGGGTCAACGTGAAACGGGGTATGAAAATTGCCACACAACGCTATGAACCATATGTCCCCATATCGCCCTGAACGCTATGCGATCTAAGTAGGGTTTAAGTTGGTATTGGTTTTTAATCTAGCTGCCTTAGGAACAGATATGCCTCTATTACAGTATTCTCTTAAATATTCGATATCCAAATATCCAAAGTCTCTATCATACCTGCATTTTGAAATGGGGTTTAAGTTTGGTTTAGCTAGGGCTTAAGCTAGGATTAGCTTCTAATCAAAAGGCTTTTGTTTAGAAATGTCCAGAAACCGCATTAAATCCTTTGTTTGTTGCTATTTTAGCATTAATTTAAGTGACCGCATTCTCTGAAATTTATTTTAAGTAGAGATTAAGTCAGGTTTAATTTGGCTTTAATGTGATATTGACATATGGTTCATTTGCTCAGTCAAGTTAACGAAAGTATGCATTCGGCGGACCTCAACTTGAGCTTAAGTTTATACCATTCAATGGTCGCACAAAAATATTATCTCCATTCCCACTTCTTGCGCTAACCACTGTACTATTCTCTACTTTTATCAGCCCAAAAGTCCGGAAGTTAATACACTGAATCCATGTTTCACCACAAGCGATTTACTTCCGTTCGTCCGAAAACAAGGGGAGATGGAAAATTTTTGATCACAGATTATTCTGCTTCTGCGGTATTATCTCTCTCGTTGAATAGGTAATTGCTTGAATAATGGACAAGAGATGAAGAGAAAATTCACTTTTAAAGGACACCTGACCTGCACCCCAAACCAACAACTCAAACTGCTATCAATTTCGAAATTTATTTCACAACTGACATTGCAGCTTTATTCTTGAAACTTGAACTGAAAGGTTTTCATTAACCGTCGGCTAGCACCCCTCATGTGCATGAGGGTGCGGGGGTTTTCTTTTAATTAAAATTTTTCCAAAGTGGTCGTCACGATGTACGTGTGAGGATATGTAGATATTAGACGACCGCACAAAAGGCATGTTTCCATTTGAATCCTTTTGCGCACTAATAAATACATCAGTAGGGTTTGCGAAAATTCCTTGAATACATACGTTCTCTGGAAGATAAATTGAATTTCAGTTCGCATACAATACACACACACACACACACACACCTGATATTCTCCTTATTTGGTTTCGAGGATATTTTAAGTGAAGAAGAAGGTTACATAAACGCTAGTGGTTTTTCAATTTGCAAGGTGATGTCAATTTACCTCTGAAGTTGTGGACTTAGTTGAGCAAAGTCAAAGAGGAAGTGCCAAGGAATGTTTATGCAGTGCAATGTGAAAAATGAAATGGAAAAAGGAAGTAAGTGGTGTTTAAGTTTGGATTAAGTTGTTTCAACTTTTATTCAATTGTTTGGAAAACCTTAAGTTAAGTTTGTTTTTAGGTCAAGTCTAAGTTATTTTTTTTATCGGGTTATTGCTGATTTGCTTTAAGTGGCGCTTATTTACTTAGGTGGCGATACAGCTCTTGGTGAATTGGGACCTCCACTAACAAGATTAAGTGGAGATTAGATTATGTATAAACTTTGGGCTATTCTTTAATTGAACTTAGAGCTAATTTAAAACGTGTCTACTTCTATCAGACAATCATTTTATTGGCTTATAGTTGTCTTTAGATCGAATGTAAATGAAATTATGAAATTGGTAACTGTACTAGACTTGCTAAATAACGCCACAAAAAAGCGTCAATAAACAAAGCAAATAATCCATACAAAAATGCTCGAAAAAACACAAAAAAAAAGCGCTAAAGAACGTCATAGATTATAAAACGCCATAAAAATCACACGATAAAATGTCCCGGAAAAACCCACAAAAACCTAAAAAAAACGCATCAATAAACGCACAAAAATCGTATCAAAAAAGTAAAAAAAAAACCTACAAAAAACGCTCCAAAAATGCATCAATAAACGCCATAAAAATCACACCATAAAATGCTCCGGAAAAACCCACAAAACCGCATAAAAAATGTGTCAAAAACGTTCTCAAAAAAACGAAGGTCAATAAACGGCACAAAAAACGCCCCAAGAATACGTAGGCACCTATCTTAAAAAAGCTACACAAAAATGTGTCAAAAACTCTTCAAAAACTGGCAAAAAACGCGCCAAAAACCCCTCAAAAAATGATCAATAAACGCCACAAAAACGTCATTAAAGGCTACAATAATCCCGACAAAAAACGCATAAAAGAATACCTAAGACTGGCGTTAAAACTGGCGTCAAAATACGGCCCATAACACGCCACGAAAAACGCGTTAATTAAAGCCAGAAAAAACAGCCCAAAATACGCATCAAAAACGCTTAAAAAAAAATCCAGAAAATCCTAAAATTGCGCGTCAATAAAAGCCTCACAAAAGGCGATAAATAAAACAACCGTCAATAAACGCGGCAAAAAACGCAATAAATGCCACAAAAAAATAAGCGCCTCAATAAACGCCACAAAAACGCATCAAAAAAACCTCCGCAGTTCAATCATGACTCATGCAGTCATGTTCAATCCTTGGCGAACACAATTGGTTGATTCGGCGGAGCAGACCATGTCCAATTTGCGTGCGAGGCTGGTGGCAGAAGAAGATTTTAATTGTGTATGGGAGCACCCCATGAAAAGTTCTTAAGTCTTTTTTTTTAACTGTGGTTATGGCAAACAAAACGTGCCTATTTACTTCCCTTTTATAATAACTCAATGGGAACCGGGGACCTAGTGTTAGAGTCAAATTAACCAATTGCAGGCATTTTTGCAATCACAAAACACAACCGCATTTTCCGTTCAATTTAACATCTAAATATAGCCCACACACAGGCAGACGTTTGGTATAACTCAGCAAAATGACATAACACAACTTACCCGAATGTCCAGCATGCAAATGTCATTTCGCTTCATTAAATTCCCATCAACATTAATCGAGATTTTGTCCAATAAATTCAATTTATCCGTTTACCCGATGCCATTTGGTATTTGTATGCGTTTACCCCCTACCCTCCTATTCGATATATCAGACTAAATCATCATTAAGGTGGAAACAAGCAATCTCTGGTTTGACGTGGTGTCACACATCACGCTCATCATATCGAAAATTATCCATATGGATTTGTTTAACTACATTTTAATTATCAATTCGCCTTAGCCATCCACCCACATCCTACCTGCTGGCTCGATGAGTCAAAACTAATGCGAATGGATTAAAGGACTATAAATGGAGGTACACGTGACATGATTTCCTCTACAACACATTCAATTGCGTGGGGTTAACCACGTCTGTTTTCCAAACTTTTCAAATTAATTTCCTTGCTTCGATAGGTTATGTTGAAGTGGTCATTTGTTTTGTCATGTGTGTCACATGAAGTTGAGGTGAGCGGGGTGTCGCTATACACGCGTGGATTGAGTGATTCGAATTTAACTTAAACATTGAAATCAATTTAAATCAGACTGCGAACATATGGCGTAGTCATGTTTAACCAACCGCTTAATCGCTGATTAAACCGAACTTAAAGTCAAATTCAACCAATCTCTCAAAAAATTTGAAAAATATCGAAGGATTAAGCGAAATTTTTGAAAGCAGTTTAAGCCCAATAGTTTGAACAATTTTCATTGAGCTTAACCCATCGATAAAAAGTCATTTAATCCTTGATTAAACCCAACTTAAATACGATCTAAAGCCAATTGAAACCTTTTTTTCTCTCAATCGATTAGGAATTTAATAGGTAGATCTGCATAGATGTTCTAATACAGTCTAATTTAAATGGGAATGCAAGTCGGCTCCGCAATTAATGGAAGTGACACACAATTAAATGAAAAGGATCCGTCAGGAATATTCGAGGAAGAAACCAAATTCACTCGTGGGTTGCCAACAGGCAGAGTGAAGAAATTATTCAGATTGTTCGCGAAATCTAGATCTTCACCAGACTCAAAATTTGATTTCCCAATTGCACCCAGTCTTTTTAGATTATTCCACAAAATTTTAATGGAGTTTCTTGAAGTGTCTAATTGGTTAAAATAGTATGTTTTTTTTGCATCCCTTATAGCTTTAACCACTCTGTTTCTACAAGCTGCATAATGCTCCCAATCACCGAGAGCCCTTGTATTTTTGTATATCCTATATAAAAAATTTCTTTCACAAATTAAATTGCTAATAGTCGTCGTAAACCAAGGACTGGTGTTTGAAGAAATTCTTCTCTTAATCGGAACATACTTGTCATATAAGTAATTCAATAAGTTTGTTAAGAAATCAACCTTGAAGTCGGTTGAAATAGAATTTCTGAAATTGTACCAGTCGATTTGGGAGACTTCCAAAGAGAGCTGCTCCATATTGATGTTTTTAAAATCTCTGTAAAAAATTATATTGCTCTGATCAGAATTTTCAATCTCAACATCGTAGATTAAATATGTTAAGTCATGATCAGCAACACCATGGGTTTGATTGAAAAACAAAACTTTATTTTTATTTGAAACGACAAATAAGTCAATGGCCGTTGCACTTGTGCGTGTAAATCTCGTAGGAGAGTAGCTCACTATATCTAGTCCGTGCGAGTCAAAAATATTATGTAAGTGGTTGCATGAAGATGTACCCAAGCTAACGTCGACGTTTAAATCACCACATAGGATAATATTTTCATAACGTGCGCTATGCCTTGACAGGAATGATTCGAAATCGTCAAATGGAAAGTGACCTGGATGCCTATAAATGCAATTAACTAAGACTTTTTCGTGGGGTAAGGTGATTTCAATTAGCAAACATTGGATATCAGTGTGTTTGAGAAAATCTAGAGTGACAGCACGAATTCCTTCACGTACATAAATCAAGACACCCGAACAACAAACATCACTATCGCACCGAAACATACGATAACCCTTAATCTTCAACTCCCAATCTTCGACTCTCTTCTTTGGGTTATTCCATAGCCATGTTTCAGACAAACAAACTACATCCGTTGTTATTGATTGAAACATTAATCTTAATTGGTCGATTTTAGA
This sequence comes from Cheilosia scutellata, assembly GCA_955612985.1. Taxonomy (NCBI): domain Eukaryota; kingdom Metazoa; phylum Arthropoda; class Insecta; order Diptera; family Syrphidae; genus Cheilosia; species Cheilosia scutellata. The sequence goes on from OY015311.1 coordinate 90,156,818, forward strand.
TAAGACGCTTCGAACATTAACATGACAAACCTTTAATCCAGGTGAGCGCGATGCGAAAATATTCAACATTGCATTACTCAAATCAACTACGTTTGTACCAGCTGGAAAAGAACTGATATTACCGCTCATTGAATACAGAATAAATCAAGTCAATTACAAGCTCAAAAAAAGTCATCACCAGACAGACGAGGAAAAGCATTTTCACTAAATTTAAAGAAATTTTAATAATTACAAAAATATTAAAGGAATTTAAGAACATTTTAGTTTGTTATATTATGATCGGTTTTTCTTTTGTTGATTGTTGTTCTTCTGATTTGTTGACATTAATTTGCAGCACTTGCAACAGCAGCAGCAGAAACAGCAACGGGCATCCGACTTAAGTCATCCAGGCAGTTTATTTTAATATACTTGTCTGTAGGATTTACTTTAACCACTACGACACCGTTAAATGATTGAACTGAATGAATTTTTTTCTCCTCCTTCAACTTCATAGCAGCTTTACGGATAAAAAGTGCACCACTAGAGAGGCATTCAAATGCTCCGATAGCACGATTGGAAGTAAATCCAATTTTTTCAAGAGTGACTGGAGCAGCAGCGAAAAAGCATTTGAGAAATTTGATTCGCTCACTTTGAGAATGCAATTTAACTATAATAGGAGATGCAGAGAGTTTGTCCACTGGTAGGCCACTGGTCAATCCCTTGTGATTTATTTTTTTTTAGACGAAAAACATCGAAAGAAGGCACCGAGTATTTAGTTAATGTACAAATTTTAAGAAAAATGTCTTTCAGATTTTCACTCGAGTTTTCAGGTATTCCAGTTAGAAAGAGGTCACCTTTACGCACTTCATTTTCAAGTTTGTTTAATTTGTCGTTTATGTTAATCGAGTCATTGCGATATTTTTTAGTTGAGACTTTCTCGTTAACCTCACTTTTTAGGGCAATTAATTCACTATTAAATTTATTTGTGAAGCCATCAACTTTTTTATTTAAAGCTGCAAGATTGTTATTGAAAAGGGTTTTGAATTCACGCACTTCTTGTTTTAGTCCAATCATTTGGCTGTCCATTGATAATTGCAATTTAGCAATCATTTTTGCTAGGTCATCGTTTGAGGTTTGCATGTTAATTTACGTTTTTTTATTAATATAAAAGATACTCGAGACCAAAAACGCTTTACGATTAAACGGAAATTAAATTAAATTAAAAAAAAAATATATATATATATATATAAATTTGCTGCAGCAAGGAACGCACGTGCTCTACTCAGAGTTTGACATTTCAATGACATTTCAACCATATTCAATTCATTGCGATGTACTTATTCTCTAAGTCTAACCCAGTAAAATTGTTCACTATAGGACTTAAGTGTAAGACGATCTTAATAATTTCTATATTGCAGAAAACAGTCCTACGACAAATGTGGGCGTGAAAGGGGCCGACGTCGAAGCATGACGTCGTAGGAAAGGAGACAAAGAAGAATAATAGTTTTTTTATTAAATCTCTAAACGGGAACTAACAAGCGAGCACCCTTCACTCCAAAAACTGTATTGTAGCCAACGACACATTTCACTCACCCAAATTACAGCCGTTGTGCTCCAAGATTGATCTACTGAATCAAATCATAATTGCAACTCTAACCCAGCAAAGCTTGCAAAATTGCAAACGGACAGTTTTTCAAAGTAATTTAGAGACCCTTATGTCACCAAAATCCTATACTGGTCTCTTGTGCAACCTGTTTTGGAACTAGTTTAGATTAGATTATTAGTCGGGAGAGCCTTAGTTGGGCTCTGACACTGCGGTTTCTTTTAAAGGAGCATTGTGCCTTCACTGGTGAGGCATCTCTTCACTCCAGACCCAGGTATGTCAGCAAGATTTTCTGAAGTAGATATTCTTTCTGAGGCGAAAGAAAACCGGACTTTTCATGAGGAATCACTATAATTATTTCTGTCAGGATTCTCAAGTTATTTTTGGCCAGATTAATGAGGGAGAGAGCCGAATTTTTTGTGTGAAGAATTATCTGGTGCAGTTCTGCCTTGGTGATTTAAGCCAGGCTTCAACTCTGGATTTATTTCCTGAAATATTTTTTGCTGACACCACAGAAGGGTTCAGCTCCTATAGTGGTATTGTTACCCTGACTTTAGCCAGTGAGTAAGCTGTTTCGCTGCCAGCAAAATCCAGAAGAATGACTAGGGTTTTCTTAGCAAATTCGTAGATGACATGACCATGTTTCCAGGACAAGCTTCGATTTTATGACAGACGAGTCAAGAGCTGCTTGGCTGTCTAAGAAGATAAATATAGTTTTTCCATATGCATTAGATTTATTCTATCGGAATGGTTAATGGCAAGGACTTTAGTCTGGAGTATGGATAAGTTTTTGCCAAGGCTGACTAAATAGTTCTCTTGAGACGACTCTCCATAAATGTCACTTCCGATGTTAGAAACATCTGTGTGTCAGACGAGGTCAAGTCGTAATGGTTCGGTTTTGTATTTTCACCAGTCCGCTTTCCAGTGGGCTTTCAGGATACACAGCGTCGCGTCAAGCAAAGACAGATGAACATTGATAGGAATGAGGCTGAATGCTGTTCGCAGTGATCAGGCTTGCCTCCATTTGATTATGTATTTAAATTGTTGTTAGACCTAGAATGACATTCAGTGCTGTAGTCGGGATGCAGAGTAGACACTAAGCAGCCCACTATACCTTGAACCCGATCTGAGCTTCTTGACTGTGGTGACTTCGTTATTCCTTGTCCACTAGTCCGCGGCAGCATATTGTTACTGCAGACTCGATGGCATATATCCAGAAGGATCTGAGACTTGAGCAGGTCTATGACAATTGAAGGAAGAGTGGCGAGAGGACCCCACAATGAGGACACACTCTATAGTTTTGTTTTGGAATACTATGTAGTCCTTTTTGGTACCTGACCTGGTATCCGATCTGAAATCTCAAAAATTGAAAACACTCATTACGTGATTTACCTTGGCACCCCGAAATAAGTCTTCCCCCCTACGTTGATTGATTAAAGTTAGTAAATCTTCAGACCTTGGTGGAACGAAGGGAGATATCCAGTTTTTTAGCATTCTGACTTTTAACCATAGTAAAGTCAACTCCACATATGTTCTCAATTCTGTTAATTTCGATTCCAGACCGATGACAACAAAGGAATCCAGTTTTTGAATACCAAAGGACTTCTCGATCTAACTATGGAAGTAAATGGCCTCATCAATAATCTTCCGAGGGATTTCAATAAGACCAACCATGTGTCTAATTTCAATCCCACAAAATTCTTTACACAAACATTTTCAGTGTACATTTTAAAATAAATCTTAATTAAGTTAGCTTTTTGAAATCTGTACATTAAATGAGACTATATTGTTTAGTAGTTAAATACATAAATAAATAGCAGAACATTATTGCGACAAACACATTTCGGGACATGATTTAAAAATCAACTGAAGCTGGTGCAAAAAAATTGATGAAAATCCACGTAATTTCAATCAAGCCCTTAAAATAGATGAGTAATACTACTATGGTTATAAAACCTACAATTTAATAGCTTAATTGGCTTAGGCTGGATTATTGATCGAAACCTATTATGGCGGTTCCATAATTTCACGTAACCTTAAGCCACTTAATATTCCAAACACTGACTACGTCACACTGACAGCTATTTGCATTACATTTTATTACAACAGTAAAATCATCTTTATTTTAGCATCGAAATATTCAAAATCTAATCAACTACTTGAGTGCCAAAACTTTCGTCTAAGGAAATTGAAATTCCTCCTCACCCCGCATAGAGTGTCAAGTTGTTCTATAAATTTAATTAAATCTTCTCAAATAGCTTCATCATGACATGATGTGTGTATGCCTGCATTTGCACACACATTTGGGAGTTTTCCACTTGTGAATCTCCTTGCGGAATGAATTTATAAATTTGTCTATGATTTTCCCAAAGGACATTGGCATCCTTTTGCCATGATGACGTTTGTACTGAATATTCAAAGAGAAAGGACAGTCTGTCTGCAACCAGAAATAATTCATAAAGCATTCTTCTGAAATGATACTATTATTGCAATCGACACATATGTCTGACTCCTTCTGAAAAAAAGAAGAAGAAAATGTTTTCAGCTCTTATTTCCTAATCTCTAATTAAACTTTTAATTAAGTGTAAAATTTTAACACATGCTTACAATTAATGAAACATACTGAGAGAACAATTTTGTTTTTTTCTTTATTGCAGCAGCTGAAACTTGCTCTTCAAGCAACCAGGTGAGTGGGTATGGAATTATGCAAAACTTGAGCAAGGAGCTCGGGTAAGGATAGTCGACATGCACTGGCACTCATCTATGGATAATTACCACTTATTATGCGAACGAAAGTGTTGGCCCGTAAATTGTTTTCGTCCTTTTTTATATATTGTGATTTAAAAGTTGAACGGTTGCGGGAAAAGTTCAACTTTAAGGAAGACTTTTGGGTTGAAGATGCTATAGAAAATGTTGAAAGGTATGGATTTGAATAGTGATCAAAAATTCAAACGAATGTTTTTGGTGGGGCGTCGCACCCCCCACGCTTTTCAAGAGTCGGCAAATCAACGAATCAACGGCAAATTTCAAAAAATTAGATCTTAAGTTTGGATTTCCATTAGGTATAGGTTTTTAAACTTTTAAATGTATACAAAAGTCGGCACATGAACTCCTTAAAATCGGTGAATCGGTAAATTTGCTGACTGAAATCCTTAAAATTTTGCGAGTTTAGATTCGATTTTAAAAAGTACGGTCGGCATCGGGGAATTTGCCGACTGAAATCCTTAAAATTTAGCGAGTTTCGATTCGATTTTAAAAAGACGATTGGCATTTCTAATTTGAGGTTAAATTCGAAGGAATGTGTTATTTGCTAGTTCGCGGCTTATTGATGTGGATTGCGAACTTTAACAATTCGCGGCAAACGTGTGTGGACCAAGAGGAGGATAATTAATTATCCCATGAAAATGTATTAAGAAAATAAGTTTATAAACAGTTTAAATAACGAAATTTCGAATTCCAAACTTTTTGCCGCGACCGAATTCACTCTTGGCTTGGCGCGAATTGTCAAAATTTATTCGCAATCCACATCATTGAATTAGCGTTCCACAAACTAGCGAACAAAACATTCGTTCGAACTTAACCTCAAACTAGACATTGTGGGTAGAAACTGATGGCTGGAATTCGCGAACTGCCGCGACCTATAAAAGTGTTCATGTGAACGGGCTGTCAAAACTTGCGAATAGTCGTTCGATCGTAGGTAGTTGGTCGCTCTTATGTGAATGGTGCTTTAGGTACTAGCCCAGGGGTGTTCCTGTTAAGATTGGTCAAAATTGGACAAAGGGGAGTGTCGCCTCCCATACAAAAAACATCTTCTATGGAGTGAAACTCGTTGACGTTAGATATAACTCGATAACCGCTGGGCCGATTTTCATGATTTCTATATAGTTGGCAAGTTCCTGAAATAAGTCGGCATTTCAATGAAAGTCACCCCCCACGGCTCCAACCCTCGCTACGCCCCTGGAAGCTAGGCTTATGGTGCCTACACCATAGTCATGGGTGTTGAAGAATCCGAAAGCGTTATAACTCTTTTTGACAGGTCCACTGAGTGTCTTAGTAATTTTTGATTTGGTATAAGTATAAAACTTCTTGCATTTACCCAACTCGTATGCGAAGAAAGGCTAGGGGCCTAAAAGTGTTGCCAACCTTCGAGGAATTTAAAGATAATATTTCAGATTCTTGACCTTGAAGCTGTCGAAGTGTCGATGTCGACTAGCAAAACAAAAAATCATAGATACACCTTTACACCGCTTAAGGCAGCAAGTGACAAAGAACAGAAACTGAAACAGAACATAAAGATATTCCGTTCTTTATAGTAAATTCTGGTTTTGTTTATACGTTGCTGCTCAGCTACATAAAACTGGAAAACATGGCTACCGTCTATTCTGTCAAACACTATCATGAAATTATGTTCACTAAAAACATTATTTTCGCAAGAAATTGCAGCAACAGAAGCAATCAATAAAGACTGTTAACGTTCTGTCGTCGAACAGCCATTTTTCTTCTGTCGCTAAATTCTGTTCCCAATTCTGTTTCTTTTCTTTGTCACTTGCTGCCTTAATCCTGTTTCTTTAAACTGAGAAGCTCTGACTTTGTTACTATAGAGGACTTTTGTTAACGCATTTAGTGATAGAACCATTCAAAATCGTCTTTTGAATCTTTCTTGAAATGACAATCTTATCACGGTATTTAATTCTTTAATTCTGTAGTAAAAACATACAATACTAGGTGTAAAAATTCTCACATGGTGTGACTAAGCAAACCTGACTCGAATTTGGTTCCGTTTATAAGCGCCCTTATGACCGAGCTTATGATCTGTATGATAGTGATAATAGTCATGTATAACCCTATCCCTCTGTCCTCCATAACGAGAACCAACAGATCTTGGGCTTTAAAAAACCTCTTAATATGATTAGATTTAGATACATTATATATAAACAATTTCCTAAGATTTTATCCTCTCACCGAAGACTTGGGACAGCTCTAGAGTTGATGGTCCTAATATATTTTTTTTTTTTATTTTGCAGCCCGAACATTATATTTTTTCGATGACAATATTTTTTCATATACTCCTTCTAATATCGGCTTTAGTGGAAACCTTGAGGACAAACTTTTTCCACTCACTAAGGGGAAACATTTAGAAAACTATTAAGTTTCAAAAGTATACGTAAGTGAGTGAGAATCGCCGAAATTGTCGAAGAAGTGTTCTTCCATCTCGTCGTTCATGCAGCTTCTAACGAAATCGTTGGCATGTACATAGTAGTGTAGTGCATGATTTTGTAAAAAAAAATTACTTTTATGAAAATGGGGTGCTGGCTTATTTTGAAAAAAAAAAAAAAACATTTTTTTGCTATAATTTGGGGGTTTCTTTTTTTTTAATTATCAGGAACTCCAGAACTATCCTTCGCTAGGGGCAGGGACCTTGACGTGTGCGCAATCGTATAAGCGCCGGTGCGAAGGCTTAATGTTGCAATGACTCAATGGGCTATGCTGTCGGAGGCGGTAGTCGTCTAAAGGGTTACCCATGGCAGACAGGCTGTTGAGGAGCAACTAACTAAGAACTGCCTATGGGGAGTAAACCGCATTATCAAATCTCGAATCCAAGGTGGAACAGCATATATGCTGAGGGATGCGTGGCTAAGAGAGTGCTTAGTCGCTAATATGCGGACTCCGAATACCAGGCGATCTTCGGTTTTAAACCAGCCTTCCTGTGCCGTACCGGGCTCCGGCATGGATGATGTTTCTTTCTCGGATACTCGTGGGATCAATATTTCGAACCAAATAAATAAAAACTTACAGACTGATGCCTCTGTAATCGCATCAACCTCTGGCCTTGCTGTTGGGCAACCAGAAGAGCAAACAGATCGTGCAGCCACTGGGCTCTCGATGGTCAACAACCCTTATGCTATAGAGCACACGACCACAACTTCTCGGTGTCATGTGGACTCCATCCAAACATTAACAATTTTTAAAGATTTTTTGTATTTTCAGACATTGGGAAATCAACAACAACATCAAAAATCAAAGCTATGGAAAAGATTGAGAACTCGAAGTAATTTAAATATTCACAAAAAATGATCCACATCCTATGTTCCTGATAAATACGGGTATATGTAAGAACCTTGAATATTTACGTCTCTGTAATTATTCAATCAGCTTATTTACGGGTTTAGTTTGTCCATTTGCATTGGCGCTATTCTACGATACCCGGAGGCCCAGAGCTTAGCTTCAATGGGGGCCGAGGCCTGTGGTAATGTCTCTATTACATACATACATACATACTATCAGGAACTCCAGAATTATGTTAATTCTATACACAAAAATAAGAAAAATCCACTCTAAAAAAATATATACCTTTTTAAACTTTGGGGTGCTAAGTTCACGCACCCAAAAAGGCCCAGCCTGAGAGCATGCCTGTCAATAATGTAGTGTCCCGCAATGACACCTACTAATGTAGCTACTTATAATGGATCTTTTTAGTGATACAATATTGTTGGAGCGCTTAAGATCCAGCATGGGTCAGATCTGTTTCTTGATGGAGCATGTGGTGTAGTTTGACTACCTGTTTATCGCATGTTGTGTTGTTTGATTAAACGTTTATACATATGTAGCGAGAGGCGTATAGAGATTCTCCATTTTCAGTAGACTTTACATATAGCTGTGCCATGCCTCATCATTGAGTAGGTAATGGCAAGTTAAATTTGGTAAAGTTACAAAAAACATCTAGGTCAAAAACGAATGTCATACCTTAAACCTTCTCAAAGTATTTAGAAAGTTTTTCGAAAAGATTCATCGAAATCTGTCTAGTAGTTTTCACGATAACCGGTAACAAACATAAAGCTTCCTAAAGATTTTTATATTAGCGACGCCCATTAGCCAAGACATCTCGGCAAACATTTGAGCTAATGGGTAGGGCACCTACATGTTTCTATATTTGCTATAGCAGCGAAGTCATATAAGAAAGGAGATAGGAAAAAAATGGACTGAATTGGGTCTCAGTAAAATCCTAGTTACAACTACAAGACAGTTTGCTGGAGAGCTTCGGGACACTTTAATTTCTCGAAAACCCAATGCAGACCCAATCACTGACATAAAATTTAAGACACCTTTAAGAGTTGTTGCAGTTTCATCGGTGTTGGAGCACAAAACAGAACCAACATCTTATATTAACATTTATATAACATTGAATCTTTCAATTTATTTTCATTTTAATTTGTAATTAAATAAATTAATTAGTATCGTAGTTGAAATTAAGTAAATCTATTACATTCATTCAATTCAAATAACAATTCAAACTTAGCGGCAAAAAGCCAATGTTCACCATATTTTTCGTTTGAAATTATGTACTAAAAACTATGTAAATAACCATCATTGTACTAAATTACGGCCTACAAAGAATTCGATTCTGAAATAAAAATCACTTTGGTTGTAACACTCACATTGATCGGAGCTTTTCTCTTTTTCGAACTCGTCGTCGTTTTTCGCTCGAATTGCTCAATAAGCGCAAATTACTTTTATCTTTTGATAGTCGATAAGCAGGGACAAATTTCGATAGTTTCGCCGAGATTTTCAAATAATAATTGAACTATTGCTCCTAAAACAAATCCGCGGGAATTTTCCTACTAGGTATCGACCAACACGTAAATTTTCCCAAGGAACGGACGAAAAATCCTTCGACCGTACAATCGGTCAAAATGTATCAGTATCTGTTCAAGCCTTAATTAACTCAGATATCCATAGAAGGTACTTTAGGGTTTTTTTATACCCTCCACCAAGAAGGTATACTCACTTTGTCATTTCATTTGTAACGCCCGCCCCGAAGGAGTCACCGGAGACCCCTTAAAGTATATAATATATTCTGAATCTGTCTGTCTGTCTGTTGAAAACACGATAGCGTCCAATCAAATCGACCTAGGCGAATCAAATTTTGTGAGAGTAAGTAGGTATTCGGTCGTTTGGGCATGGGAATTCGGCGTTAGAAATAGACAGTCAATGTGTGAGAGAGATAGAATGGGGTGTGGCTGTGAGTAGGTAGTAGTTGTGTCAGTGAGTGAAAGGTGCATGTCTTTTTTTGGGTCTGGTAGGTAGGTAGAGAGTAGAGGTGTGGACGGATGCTTAGGTAGAGAGTGTAATGCTGGAGAGGGGTGATTGGATGATGGTTGGTTAGTTAGGATAGAAATGTTAGAGGGGGTGAATAGTTGATGTGCTGTGGATTGGCAGTAGTTAGGATTGGAGGAGGACCAGTCTAGGTTGTAGGTTGCAGTGACGTCACCGCTAGTACTGTATTGCCTCCTAGATGACATTTTTTTGAGTGATGTTCTTGCTAGATGATTGGGCTACCAGTAGGTCCTCGTATATGTGATGATGAACAATATGCCAATATTTCTCTTGCAGAATCGAAAATCATGGTTCTGTATAAATTCGCTGTGCTTGATTTTAAACCCTTTTCGGCATGTTCCAATTCGTAAATAATTCGTTAACAAGTTTGGGTATAATATCGAATTGAAACATTTTTTAGGAACCACCCACATAATCTATCATAAAATATAATATTTCCCTCTTGTCGATCTTTGAGTCGAGACTACACCAACACATTTTTTGTTTAATGATTTTAATGGGTCGTAAATATTCAAATTACTAAAAGGAACCTTAGGTACCTACCCTAGTTTGGTGAGTCAAAAAAAAAACCCAAACGAAATGAGTACACTTGTTACCTACTGTTTGTTACTCCAAAACTGAATATACATATTTACCAGAGAAAAGTATTTCTTTTTATAGTAATAATGTGCGCCGCCATCTTCATAGTCCATCACCCAAATTAGAAATTCCCTTACAGCTCCTCATTAATTTGTTTATTCTTAAAACTAAATTTGTATATACAGAACTCATTTGTACAATTTCACATGATTGACACAAATACAAAAAAAAAATCACTTCAACTTTTGTCCACTAACTCTTGACAGTCAACAACTCTGGTTCAGGATTCGTCAACATTCCTTGATTCGACTGTCTACGCTCTGTTAACCGTGTAACTGATCCAGTTGCCTCGAAATGTTTCACCCAAGTTTTGATGATGCTCGCCGATGGAATGGCATGTGAACCAAAATGCCTTTTGAATAATTTCTGTGCTACCACCACCGAATCGCTGTTCTTGTAGTACGTTTTAATTATAAACGCCCGATGTACACCGGTCCAATGATCCATTGTAACTGCTTGCAGGGACTCACATACCTCGGCAGATATAGAATGATTGACAATCATACTCATACATCCGGTTGTGCATAATGATTCAGTATCCTAAAAATGTATTTACACACTCATAGGGATTTATGTTGTTAAAAATTATTTTCGTTTTCTTTGAACAAATTATGACAATTTAATCGGAGATTTAAAAGGGCAAAAAGGTGATGAAATAACACCCTGATGGATGTGGCTACTAATCTGTCACCTTGTACGACATAGCAGCTCATTAGTCGAAGCGTTATATATTTTTAATTCATAAAATTAGCGCAGGAATAAATTTAAATTGAGAATTTAAGTTGCCAAGAAATTTGATTATTCTTTTATCTGATGTAGTAGAAAATAAATAATTTAAGTGGGAACGTCTCTTTGAAGGCTGCGAGGAGGAGCGAATATATTTTTTGATTATTAAAATAAGACAAACGTGCAAAGATATGGGTGTGGCCAAGTTTGATCGAGTGCAACTATCTGCTGTCAAAGTGGAAATTGCTGTGAGTTCTATTCATCACATGATGTTGTCTAAAAGTGAAAGGTATAAGCATATGAAAACATGTGACCCAGTGGCCAGAGGTGTTTTCAGAACGATTTTCGAGTAATGTGAGTGATGTGAGTAGGTAAGATGTAGTACCACACCACACGTAATAAGGACAATAGAGGCTACAAAATGGATGTTTACAACGATGGGAATGATGTCAGTTAGGAGAAATGAATCAATACGGCTCTGCAACTGCAATCGAGAATGATGTTGGCCTTTTATGCGGGCACTGTTACTAACTATAAGCAATAAGACTATTTTGATGAGCCATTTTTATGAGGTGAACATAGCCCTTCAACGTTCAATTTTAAACAAATTTTTGGAGTAAATGCGCAATTTTTTCAAATAGCTTGCACTTGTGTTCTAGCAAGTATTACTTTGATTTTTCGTCGACCGAAAATGTGATTGTTTCTCCTCAGCCCCTTTTCTTAGAGACCCTGAGGATGCGCTAGGGTTGTGTTTGGCGATCTTTAGTTTCTGTGTCGTGGCAGGTAATTGATAGCCAACCATCCCTTGGTGTGAATGCAACAAATTTAAGGCGACAGTTGTTGTCGCCTTTGTCCACCTCGGCAAGAGGGCATCGCTTCACTTGCCGAATTTGTTCGGGATGCATTTCATGCATAATAGCGACCTTGCATTGGGTTAAGGCGCCCTTATAGGACAGCCCTGATGTTGTCGGTCCTGCTGTTGTGTGGCTGGCTGAAGATTAGTCCGGATTCCTGTTCCTACTTTTTTCCTCCCTAGGTCCTTTATTGGAGCCTCAGCGAGGTTTATTCGTATGAGAGGTGACTTTCCCTACTTGCCTCTCTTTTTGTCTTGCCCTTATCTGTGGGTTTTTGTAGCCCTGGATGAGGTCTGTGTTTTTGTGGATATTGATCCCTCGAAGAATTATCGAATGATCGACATCTTTTGGTGGTGCATGGTTTATCACTATCTGTAGCTTGACTCTGTGCTCTTTCAAGCATGATTTTTTCCCGCATGGTTCTTTTAGTATCCTCCGGTGTCATGCCGTCCCTGATCCGGGCTACAATCTGTCTTCTTTGGGTCCGGTAAAGTAGAAGCATTTCTAATTTTTTTTTAATTTCTTATAGTTTGTTTTGCCTTTCCAATTCCACATCGCTTGGTAAGTTGTTAACCTGAATGACGCTCCATCATTGTGGGTGTGCTAGGTGGAGGCTTATTGGAGATGAGACAATGTCATCAGTCTCCAACTCTGTATGTGATACAGGCGATATCGGAGTAGAGGTTCTTCCTCTGACTCCGTAATTGTGTTTGTTTGATTTTTGTTTATTTTATTTAGATACTTGGTCCATAAGAATCCCACGAGTAAAGCGAGAAATATTGGTCCGCACCCGCAGAGCACATATACGGGTGTAATGCTACTTAGTAAGAACATCGCTTCCCATTACGTCACTTTCTGCTACTCAGCATTCATGATTAGGCAGCTTTTGTCAACCGAAACTCTTCTTCCTTACAAAGTCCAATTAAATGGATAAATGACCATCTGCTTGATTATCGCTTCTCAGTTTGAGCCTTAAAGCTGTTTGAATTGGACGTCGAATTTGGCCTATAAATTAGTTTTTCTGACAAGGCGCATTTTCATTTCAGCGGCTATGTTAACAAAACAAAATTGCTGCATCTGTAGATCGCAAAATCGCACTTGATTGTCGAGAAGCTACAGAACCGAATTTTTGTAGGCTGAAGTTAATATTAAAGACATGGACTCTGAACGATTTTCAGTCTCAGGAGGATGCCGCATAGCCTATCTAACAACCGATTATTTGCGGACTAAGTATGTTATCAGCCGGTTTTGTCGATGTCAATTGGTCGCTTAGATCGGAGCTCCGATTTGACCGCGATAGACTTTCTGGTGTGAATGGACTGTGAATAGACACGAACTATATGATCTGAGACTTTTCACTGACACTTAAAACTTCACTTCCTTGCTCCCTTCGGAAAAAATGAACACCAGTGAGTTTGGGTTGAGTTTGGTTGCGTTTATAGTTATTTCCTTGAATAACTTACCATTTTTCAAATGTTGGTAGCTGTCAGCGAAAGCATCATCAGAGAGATAAGCTGAGAGAATATAGGATGTCAACAACAACCGCCAATGAAAAGGAGGATAATAGAGGAAGAAGCGTTTCGAAACCAGATACCCAAAATTCGTCCCTCAATTAAGGGAAATCGAAAAGTCTCGGCGGGCGAAAAAGAGGTTTTTGGGAAACCGGATGAACTACCAGTTAGCTTCATAATAGAGGCTCTTATAGGAATAGTGAATATCCAGAATCTCCTGAAACTAAGGCGGTAACACATGTATTTGATTTTAAAGGTCCTATATGACCTACTTCCCATCGATAGATCTCTTCTTAAAACATAGCAAAACCAATTTTCTTACTCTCCGAAAATAACTTAAGAGATTACCCGTTTACGTAAAACAATTATTGAAAACCTTCATCCCTAATCTGCTTACTGTATCTGCACCAGTCCACCATATAGTCCTTTCTCGTGTCATACATAAATAGAAACTTAAATTACCTCGTAATGGAAAAGTTTTCATCCACGATCCCGTCACGATGTTCTTAATTATTTCTCCAATCGGGCCAAAGACAAACTTCCTCGCAAAACTATAGTTATCTGTATCTATATGCAGGATAAACAACGGAAACTGATGGCCTTTGCTCATGGCTGGAAAATTTTCCCGATTTTATCACTTCGAACTTCAAAGCATTGTTATCGAATAAATTCCATCTGACGGAAATGCAGATGGTTCCGAATCGAGAGAAAAGCACAACATTTGGACCGTGCTCCGAAAGGATTATTTATACATGTCCCATCGTGATAAACAAAAAAAAAATATATTAATGAGTTTAAACAACTTTTGTTGTCGTCCTTGTTGATGGGGTAGGTAGGTACTAATAGTTCAAAAGTTGACGCAATAATAATTTTTGGACACAAAAATGGTGCGTGGTAGGACATAATGCTTCTGCTTATCCTTCAATTAATTTATTTAGGCAAACCAAACCACCAAAACGGACGACAGACGGATGTGGTTTTGTTTTCCATCGAGAATTATCCCATTTATCGCAACGAAACGAATACCGCTGCGATAATAATTGAATTAGAAGCTAAAAAGACGATAAATTAGCGCAAGTTGGAGGAGAGAAGTTTCCTTTCAAGGATCAAAGTTAAATTGAACTTGAGAAGGATGGAGTGTTGGGTTCTGCTCTGTGTCGGTTGATTCTAGTTTGATAAATTCATTACGCAAATTCAATTGAAGTTGTATATATTTTTTGTTCAATTTGTTGGTTAGGGACATTTTGGTACCAGGTGCATTTTTCGGACCCAATCCACTTACCTACTGCTCTAAAAAAAATACCACAACATTTATAACACGTTAAAAACAGACTCATTAAATTCCCCAAAAAAGTGTGTCATCAGGCTGACGAAAAATGCCGGAAGTAATGCAAAACATTGTGTACAAAGTATCTAATGGTTTTTGGCTACTTTATGTTTCACGAGTTTTTTAAATGCATGCTTCAAAAAAAAAAAAAAAAAACATTTCATGACGAGAACACCAAATTGTGTATTTGCTTTTGAGTGAATAAGTGTGCTGTGGACACTTATTTTGTTGGTATGGTAATTTAGTCCACCGATTTAGAGAGGGGATCGGATGAAGTGTACATTGGGTAGGCATTTATTGGCATCAACCTGGTGATTCACATTTTTGCAACTATCACAGATTGCCCCATAAATAACTCTGGAGGGGAGGAGAAGACGGTCGTCAAAAAAAATGTTAAATTCCTATACTTGGTAGGCAACAGAGATTCGGCCAAAGAGTCATTGAAGGTGTCACTTCTGGCAGCAAAAATTTGAGAAACCAACTTGAAGTGTAAAACTGGAGCAAAAGCCCACCTCCGAGATGGGTAAATACGTTAGAGGAAGATGAAAAGTTAGATTGAATCTACTGGTTGCCAATACCAGTATATTTCATTATCGGAACCGATACATCTTTCGAATACTACGGAAACATTGGAGGCCTACAAAGCGATGACATGCCATCCGAGAAGTGACATGGAACGGACATGTAAGTAAACGCCTAATGACAGTCCGCAATAGTATGGTACTAGGTGTGTAAAAATATACAATCGATCTGGAAAAACTCATGATGTTCAATTCGACACACCATCTAATGCTCTTAACATGCTAGTAAATGAATTGGGCGGTAAATCACTCAAAACTGAACTTGTCCTTTTCTTTAGGAAATAATATAAAATTACATTATATTTGACCCTACATCTACATATAATTGGTATAAGCTTGACATTCTTCAATCAAGCTAAATTCTTAACCCTTATTTTAGACAGAAAGGAGTCTAACATTCAAGAAAGAGTTAAAAAGTGGCTACGGCACATTTTTCTCGCAGGAAATTAATGGGGCCTAGCCCTATATAACCTCAGACTGCTTATCGCTCTGCTGGGTTCCAGGACATGAAGGCATTCCAGGCAAGAGAAAGCAGACGTATTAGCCAGACACGGTTAGACAGCTGTTTCAGAACAAGCTGATTCCTCTGTGAACATCCCGCCTTGCACACTCAAGCTTGAAGCAGGGAGAAAAGCCACGACAGAGGCGAACGCCACCTTAAATACTTGTAAATTGTAATACCACAAGAATGCTATGGCCATCCTTCAACGAAACCAAACCGAGAACATAATACGGAAGGATAGGAAATCCCTGTCCACCCTCGTAGGTATCATAATGGGGCACAATACTTTGCGGTATCATATGAAGAAAATGGGCTTAACGGAAGAAGAACTTTGTAGACGCTGCGGTGATGAGGGAGTTCTTGAGGATAAAACCCACTTCCTATGTCACTACCCAGATCTTCAATAGACCAGGTATAAATTCCTAGGGAGTCACTTCTTCAACGACCTAGAGCTTTCCAGCACATCAATAGACAAGACAATGAACTTCGTCAAATCAACAGGATGATAAGTAATTTTAATACAGGGTTATAATGGGTAATGGACAACATCTTTCCCCTACGGGCATTACAATGGGTCAGTATTGACCTGAGTGTGGCACGGAGAACTCCCCGCCAGCCCTACCTAACCTAACCCACAGTGGAGAAAAGCGATAACCTGGTAAAGTCCAAAGGACAGTATGCTTCTGTATCAGCCAAGCTCTTCGCACTACCTTCACTTGATATCCTGTTTAATCAGACACCCATTGACATTTTTAGCAATCAAACGTCAGCATCTGCAGACGTTCGTCTCAGAGCAATGTCACAGTTGACAGTGGACCAGAAAAACAACTGGCCACTATATACAAATGTAATATTACACTAAAATTATTTTTAACTAAAAGACGGCATCATATGAAATTCACTTTGTAAATTGTTTCAATAAAATAAATAAAATAAATAAAAATAACTGGCCACGAAGCATCGACTATACCATCTACTAGATCTTTCCGGCAGGAGGGAGCATTCCTGGATAATGAAGCGTTCCAATTATGTATAGATCGATCGAAAGCTGCGGATGGCATGGTGTTTTCAACGATGGACTAAATCTCAGATTCCAGATTACTGTGGCGTATTTCAGTCGATAATGAAGGCGATTAAAGAAGTCTTATCTTAGCTAAAAGAAAACGTGATATCCACTTAAGATATCCGTATCTTCTCGAATAGCCAATGACCAAGAGCCTGAAAACATCGGTCTCTTCTAACTCTACGATAATAGCCCAAGACTTTCATACGTCTCTCAGGGAGATGGGGGAGGAGCTCAATATTCACCTCTGCTGGGTGCCGGCGAATAGAGATAGAGATTGCAGGAAACTGTAATGTTGATGAACTTGCCAAACTCGGAACTAACACTACATCTATCATACCAAACAAGGGTACCTTAGGTAGTCCGATCGCTACATGTAAACTCATAATAAAACTGAATGCTATTAAAAAAACAAACCTTAGGTGGACAAGAGCACGACATGCCTAGCGACAAAACAGACTTGACCAAAGCTAGATCTCAAACGCTTTAAGAATTTGATCAGACGGCGTATCAGCGCCACAATAGGTGCGTCTTTACGGGACACTGCCGCATAGGCAAGCATGCAATAAGGCTTGGCGTATTCTCAAACGATTTTTGTCGAAGTTGTTTGGACCAGGAGGATGAGGAGGAGAACCTTCTCCACTTTCTCTGTACTTGTATGGCTTTCTCCCCAAAAACGGAAAATCTATTTGGGAGCCATCTATTACAATATCTAACAAACTTAGACATTCGAAGTCTCCTACACTTCAAACTCAACGAGTAGGACGAAAACTTCTTTCTACATTCATGTGGTATCACATGGTCTAAGTTTGTCGGCCTTTTTCCTACAGCCACATCAATCTAACCTTGCCCAACCTAGCCCCCTATGGCAGCTAACTAATGGGACGAGCTGTCATGTCTAGTTTCGACACCAAGTCCCTGCAAAACTCGTCAGGTTGTCTATAGGCTGACGATGGAAAAGTTCGCTACTGCATCAAGGTCGGTAACGACCGTAACGAAACTTTTGATGAGAAAAGATGATTAAGACAAGGCAAGGCCGTCGAAGAGGTCGCCTCTTTAAAGTCTGTTTCAAAAGTCTTCTTAAACTCTCAATCTCAATACGCCGGTGATACTGACATAATTGTTAGAACGCAGTGAGCTGTCAATATTGCAATTGCTAGTATAGAAATGGAAGGATTTAAAAAGGGTTTTGCGGTTAACAAGGGCAAACTCAAGAGAAATGACACCCAAAAACAACGAAGAATTAGGCAGAGCGTCCCAACCGACGGACAGTCTATCTCGGAGTTCTGGATCTGGTATATAAATTCTTACTTACTTTCTTAAGGTGTCGCTACAGTCCGGGGTGGACCTGGGCCTCAACCAAGTGGCTGGCGTCTCCAGCCAGCACGATCTTTGGCCAGCTGTCTCCAATTTCAGACACTAAGTTGGTTATTGGTGGTAAATTCTCAGCAGAAATTAAAAGGAAGAACGACCCTTGCCAATCTCTGTTTCTTCTGGCTGAAAATGCAATTGACTATTAGAGCCATATTCCGAACAACTAATGGGATTGTGTCGCAGTCTTAGAAAAGCTAACTGGCAAAAATATAAGACTACATGACTAGAAGTCAAACTATTACCCTCTCTATACTCACAATCAGGCTGTAAATGTCTCTATTTGTATCTCTGAAAGCCTATTTAAAGAAATTTCGTCAAATAAACGCAATTCTGGCAGAAGAGGAGCCATTTCAAGACCATTGACTCATTCAATCTTCAGTCGCTAGAGCATAGAACATCTTGTACATTTTCAACCGAATTGTGACTCATCACTAAATTTTATTGGCAGTCGATTCTTTGAGAATCACAAGAAATGAATTTGTGTTTTCGAATTGCTAATGTTATTCTAAATTTACTTTTTCGCACAAAGTCGCGCACATTGAACTGCACTTCCCTAAAAAAGTTTTCAAACAGTGTTAGTAGAAGGTTTCGGATATTTAATCACTCGGATCTATGCCATTAGCAAGCATACCCAAGTATCTAACATAGTTGCTCCCACATGGAATACCAATACCGTTGCTACTGAGGAAACTATTTTAATATACTATTGCTAGTTTTGATTGATTAACCACTCCAGAGCCGACAAATGGATAACATCTTAATCTGAATCTGAATAGTATTTTTTTCGCCTGAAATTATGATGGAATGTGTTTGAGTGGTTGCAAAACATTCAACAGAATAAACCTCAGTCAATGTGATGACGATGACGGGCAGTGCTCTGCATATTCTGACAGCAAATGGGCGAAAAAAAAAACAATCGAATCGAGCAAACTTACTTCTGACAAACTATCTCGCTTGTCTGTTGGTGGCATCACCATCAGTATACTACATCTTCCCCATCGCCCAAGATGATGAACGATGTCGGACGCGCCGATGATAGACGCACTCAATTCTCTATATAGAAAGTCAAATGAGAATTCGCTCTCCTTTCCGCTACATTTGATGGAAATTCCTTAGAAAATCGTCCGTTCACTATTCGTCAAAGAAAAACAAAAAAGACGACACAAAACCCGCCAAAAAATCGCACATAGAAAATAGAAAATTCGATGAAATATGCCAAAAGGAGCTGAGCAAACGGTTCAAATCGTTCCCCGAAAAGAATGGCTGTTTAATGGTTGAATTTATTTATTTTTTTTTTGTCGGTTGGAAGATGTTCTGTTATCGACATGTGTTTACAGAAAAAAATAATATTCGTCGAGTAAATTTACAATGAGATGTGCTCTGATGGGTTAGAGAATTTGGCGTGAATTCATCAAGGAAGACAGCAATGGATGTGATGGATGCAATGGATAGGTGATTGTTTTTCTTTTTTCATATGACATATGGCTTTTTGTGTTTTGGTCTGGGTGATTTGTAGAATGTCATCGTCTTGGTGGTATACTTTGCAAGGGGGACACGTATCATTAAGTAGATTTACCACTGACAGATTTAGTATGCTATTATTTGTCGAAATAAATACCCTTCAACAAGTACTAAAGTCTCAGATGGAAACTGAGTGACGAAAGTCATTGAAATTTGGCGATCGGTGATGGTGATAGATCTGGTAGAAAGCGGCCAGTAACTTGTATTTAATTCATCAATGTAATGCCGGTCGGACACTAAATCGTTTTCGAATTAATTTTTATTTCATTCAGAAGATTATAAAGAATTTAGGTATAGTAAAAATGTAAATATTTATATGAAACTAGCGAACTCTCCGCACACTTCGTAGTGCAAAATAGAGAAATAAAAAAATCAATTTCAAATTCATTTAAATCAGTGATAAACAGTTTTTATTGTAATGCTCTGTGGTACACATTTTTGGTTTCTCCCGGAATCGTATTACAAATTTTACAAACTTTGGCTCCCATGACTGTCGAAGAATAGCGTCACGCGCCTTTATCCAATTTTGACCAATCTTCACAGCGCTCTATCGATTCTATGGCTTTTGAGATGAACCAAAACACATACAAAGACCCTATATACTTATAAACCATGGTATTGACCTCACCTTTTAGGGGAAATTTCGACAATCAAAATCGGTTCACGCATTACAGAGAACATCAATTACAAACACAATGCAACTTGTTTTTATATATATAGGGCTTTACCAATAAACATTTTTAACCTTCAACTTAAATATTTTGACGGTCACAATAGATAATTTTATATGGAAATTTTCGCCATTGTAACTTCATAAAAGTTAGCCTGGACACTAAGAATGATTAGATATTAGTACCGCGGATAGAGTATGCCATTGAAAATATATTTGAATCTGGAGTACGATTCTGTAGAAACGAAACCCGCTCTGGCTTTTCAAAAAAACGAAAGAAATTATTCATGCCTTTGGTTTTTTTTCCTCTTCGCAAAAGTTTAAGAAGCAAAGTAGTTAAAATTGCATACCTTAAGTGTTGGTTTCACACTTTGAGATAGGTACTGTTTTGGACAGCAATACCTAAAAGTAGGTAGTACAGATTTTACGCCTTTTGATTTTCTGCATGTGTGTTAAATTGTAATTAAATAATTTTCTTGTACGTATTAAAAAAGCAACATCGAGTTTCTCCAATTTCGTTGGTTACAATCAGACTTTTTTTGATTAAATTTTTCTGTCTTTCCACACAAAGTAGCCATGAACGGCATCGACGTATTGAAGACCCAATGCACGTATGGTTAGGTATAAAATCTGCAATTGAAATGAAAATTCGATTCGTTTTCGAAGGTACTGACTTCAGTACGTTGATGTTAAGATTGTTATATTTTCAAGGCGTTTCTCAACATTGTGAACTTTTCGTTTGCGTGCGTTGCTACTGCCAATGCTCATGTTTCTTTGGTCACTTCTGCTGTTATGGCGGTCGTACGCTATGTGTGTTTTCAATGCATGAATTTTGAATTCAACTCTAAGGTATGCGGTGCGGAGCTTTCCTCAGACCAATAAGTACATTTTAAATGGTTTGAGATTGTTGTTGATTATAATTACATTGCTTTTCCATCGCCTTGTTGAGCAACAATCTAACACAAAATTTGCGGTCAACTTTATCTTTCCAACGCGTTGCATCGTTTTTTCAATGCCCTCCGGCTCAATTTTGTAAGCGCTGAAGAGATGAAATCATTCACAGATACTTTTAGACGAAGCTATACGAGTTATGACCGACTCAATGCCTTTCGATTGATTACAAGCTAAAGCGCACTTAAACCGAGTTCTGTCCTTTTGCCCCCTACGGTACCAACGATTCAGGTATTCCATACTCTGAAAGATACTGTGACCTATATTGCACATTTGGGATGTATCGGAACAAACCAAATCAATTAACACAAATTTTGGTAAGAATATCACAGATTGACAACGTTCTACGTGTGACACTGCACGATTTCCTACAGTGTCATGCATGCATGCCGTCATTGACACGTTTTTTCCCTATTGTTGTTATTGTTCGTGCGAATGACCGCTCTCTCAATTTTACTACAGCACGGAGCAGAGCGTGTTCGTTGATTCGTCTGTCAGCTACTAGCTCTGAACGTAGACAACTCACTTAGAAAACTGATTAATAAGATGTTCAGTAGCCGGATTATCATCAACTCTAGTGGGACATCTGCAAGAAGGTCTGTCAGTAGGGGAATCCTATAAACCGGTTTAACACTTCACAAATCCTTCTTCGAATTGACTGATATCTACAAACAATTGCGCTAAATAATCGAGTGATCAGCTCCAAGCTAGTTTGATATGGGTTCCTTTAGATCTGGTATGTGTTTAGTATTTTTTTTTTTGTATTAATTTTAGCCACAAACATTCCCTAATAATGTTAATAGGTCAATGGGTTCCTCCAAATTAATCTTGATCTCATCTGAGAAGACGGCGCAATCCAACTCTGTAGTCCAGCACATACAAATTAAGGCAAAAACTGAGTGCTTACAGATTGAATCTTAATTTTTAATCTTTATTTATATGATTCTTCTGTACTTGTTTGTAACCGAACTCCTCCTAAACGGCTGGACCTATTTTAATGAAATTTTGTGTGTGTGTTTGAATGGGTTTAAGGATGGTTTAGATTCACAATAATAAACACTCAACAATAAAAAAATATTAAAAAGCAAGAATAAGCTCATGAATAAAATTTCAAATAATATACACTCAACAAAAAAAAAAAAAAATAATGAATAAAATATTTCAAATAATAAATTTTTGCCTTTTTTCCGATTTTGTTAACCTATTTCCTCGCCCTCGGAAGGCATACGATCTTCCCTTGGGTCCTTATACTTGTTCAGTATTTATGTACAATTCTGATGACATCCTAAAAGATTAAATGTCAGTCTAGACTCTAGAGAGTTTGAGCTTTGAGGTAACACACATTTTTGCAATCTGATATTTATACATTTTTTATGCTTCTCAGGAGTTGTATACAAACGATTTTTATCTGTCTACGTTTTAGCATACTAAATCAGCGGTGCAGAGGTTTGTTGCAGGTTGAGCTCTACTTTGACAGATATTAAAAGGGCATCTGTTGAATTTTTCAGAAAGTTTCCCTGCAAGAGTTCAGTAATCAATTGTTGAGCACGCAGTGCTGCCATAAACAATGCTAGGTTTCCTCTATGTCCACTACCTACCCTCACTTGGACCACCATTCAAAAACCTATCCTCAGGCGAAATTCTTCCAAACTGCATTCGTCTCCATTTTAATGCGAGTGTAAATTAAGACATCCCTACACACTTCCCCCATCATAACTCTTTCGATAGCAATTATTGCAAACGGGAAAAAAATGTCCAACACTTTGCTGCCAATTTTGGACGCCCTCCCCTATCTTGGTGTCTTTGCCAAATGCAATTTAAAAATTCTCCCTCTGGCTACTTAGACGCACACTCAGTCCCTATATACACCTCCCAAGTCAACGTGTCCATAAATTCATTCGCTGTCTATCAAATACATATCTCTAGCTGCAGGTGTTTGACAAATTCGACCAATAAAATGTCAACTCAACCCTCTTCGCAGCCTCTCTATCTCTCTATAGTAAATCATTCGCCTAAAAAAAAAATATATTTTACCGAAAAATGCTAGCCTGCGATAAAAAGATTTATTATAGTCCCGAAATATAAACTACACAAGAGAAGGCGTGGTAAATGCTTCGTCAAGCTGAATGATGCGTGTATACATATTTTGCATATTTTTAGAATCCCTGTGGCATACAGAGAAAAAAAAAAGTTCTCTCTCAGTTAACCCTGGGTACATCTTAAGTGCATTATCGCGAGTCCTTCGATGCAATAGTCATTGGAAAGGGTGGTTTTTTTTTGTTCTCTGCATAAGAATATAATTTATTATCATATTGAGACTGCACTTACGATAAAACTTACCCCATTAACGAAGATAAAAGTTAATGTACCACACCAGTACAAGCGCAGGCGGGGGTGGGTGGATATACTGGATATGCCTTGGTTTTTAAAAGAAAATTTATTATGTTGATGAAAAAACTGGTTGCACAAGCCACAAGATAAGGGTGCTGCTGAGGATATACTCATATACATATATGAGTGTCGGATAGTGTTGAAGTTTCGTTTAATTTCCAGGATTACAGCTGCCTGCAACAGTGTGTGGAGATGGAATGTGTATTGTGGAATTTTTGGTCCATCGCTAAAGATTAATGCTTAAAACTTTGTAATGAATGAATAGCTCGTTTCTATAACGAAGTCATGATGGTAAAAAATGTTATTATGGGGTTTTTTGAGCAATCTCCTGTTCGACTCTAAAGCTGATGATGATGGGAGAGTTGTGTAATATGTCGTGCTCTGGTTACCACTTATCGTTCTTGGCTTTATTTTGTGGCAACTACAAGTATGATCCGTATTTAGATAGGATGTGGGCTGGTGATGAGTACTGTGGGCTGGCCACACTCGGTCAATATAGTCACCCATTATTATATTTCGTATATAGATAAGTATTATGCAAGCGTTATGCAATGAGGAAGGAGAAGCACGTTTTTTGTATCCGAAAGTCGTAGAAGATGAGTAACGAAATTATTTCGAAAATGTTGTCGCCGATGATTATAACTTAAGGGCTAACCAAAATGAGGTCCTTTTCCCTATGTTGTGTCGGAACATTAAAATTAAATATACACAATCCAAGGGGGGGCAGTGCAATTATCGGTACTACAACCAAGTCACCCAACCCACAATTCATCTATGAGACAACTGAACTTGTGGACAACTCGTCCATGGGCATTTCATTCAACTTTAATTATTGCATACAGATAGTAATCTAATCATAAACGACTCAGTTGCACTTTTCTGACCAGTCAATGTCGCTTTAAGTTAGTATATAGTTCTGTTAAATATCCTCTTCTAAAAGACCTCAACACAAACGGGACTGAAACATCGAAAATCACTCGAAGATTTTTGTTTTGAAAGACCAAGCAAAGCTAAGCTAATGTTCAGAGCATTATGCGAGCGGAACCAAGTCAGATTGTGTTGGGTACCCGTGTGTTGGGTACACTGCAATATTGAGGGTAACGAAAGGGCCAAAGTTCTTGCCAAAAACGGAGCAGAGCTTCCACAACTCGAAACCATTGAAGACATAAGACCACCAATAGCTGTGGCCAAGAGAATTATTCTCGAGAAAATTAAAAATAGGGCAGATCAATGATGGTCAGATATAGTAGGTCACAGGGTCTCAAAGGCTCTGTGGCCTTAAAGCTCAGCAGATCTAAGCTAAGATCGGCAATAGGGATTCTCTCTGGGCACTGTCTTCTATGGAAGGGGAAGCACGCCATGAGACTAGGTTTAACAGAAACGGACACATGCAGATATTGCGAAGACTCACATGCCACAGAGGATATTACTCATCTCCTCTGTGAATGTCAAGCCATTGCTCGGTACAGGAGGAAACATTTTGGAAGGTACTTCTTCGGCAATTTGGAGGAGGTTGGCCTCACCAACAATATTGAAACAATTTTTAGATTTTGTAGGGAAAATTAATTGCTTGGGCGAATTGGTTTATGTTTTTGACCATTAAGGTTCCCCCAGGCATGGCGATGGACCCAATATGGTGCATGGTCCACTGAAGTGACTCACACCCAATTCAACCTAACCTATCCTACCTAAGCAAAGCTAACACACATGCTAAATACATGCTTCTAGCCATAGAACAGAACGGGGAGGATGGGTCTTCTAAGTGTATCTTGATAAGGCCTTGTTACTTAATTGCTTTTGAAGCCCAAAGAAACTGCCATTGACAAGAGTGTAACTCATGAGTAATGATTTCAGGTGTATCTAATTTTTAGAGTTTAGCGGAACCGAGGTAGCTCAATGGTGGCATTCTGAATGATTCACCGATTTCGTCTGTCACTTTTTGTTGATACCAGATATTTTGTGTTGACCATATTTCATGTCTAAATCCTTCACCGACATCAGAGGCTCCTGGCTATTTCGCCACCGACCTTGATGCTATATCACTATTCTATAAAGACAACAATAAATAGGCAGCTCGTTTCTATAGAAGTTGTTAAAGGTAGCTTTAAAATCGTTGGAAAGATAATGACTATGAGTTCCAAATCCAACTTGAACTTCTTGGCTTCTATTCCAGGATATGCCTGATTGTAAAAATGCCATAAATTGTGGACTTCTCTGGCTTATAGAACCGGGCCAATTATTGTTGGCACAATTATGCTATGTGATGCTAAACAATGTTAACTTTGTAATTGCTGTTGAGTGGTTTTCCTTTTTTTGGACCGGGCAACAGATACTGCTATTCCATTCATTAAGTGCAATTTCGTCTGGCCAAGTCTTAAAGATCAGTTGGTATCAGCAGGCCCAAAAGCCTTACATAGGGGGAAGCAACTCAAAGAGCCGCTGCAGAGAAGGCCGATTGCCGCTCATTCGTAAGTTCTTTAGCAAATGAGGAGAGAATAACATCGTCTTTCCCCAATGAAAAAGATAGAGCATTAGAAACGCATTGGACTTGCTACTCCCTGGAGCGAACGTTGGAAAGTTGTATCAAAAGTTAAGAAGAACGTCAATGCAACAAGACTCGAACAGACACCTGTTCCTGAGCAAAGGAAACCTTGTACTGGATAGTCACATAGTTGGTATTGTGAATATCGAAAAACCTTTTCTGCAGACTATGTCAATAGGTGAAGACGGTTCAAATTTCGCTGTCAGGAAGGGCGAACCATTCAAACTGGACAATGAAAACCAATTTTTCTGTCCACCCAACAAAATCGAAGTGAGGATAGCTGTTTAGAAATATGATCCACATGTTACCAAATATTACAAGCTCACGCTATTTTTATTTGTATTATTGCTTTTCTTCTCTTTCTCTTGTCATTCGTATCATATATTCATATAAGCTAAATCAAATGGTATAAAAATTGTATGTATATATACACATTCTGATGTACTATTAACATGTATAACAATTTTGTCATGGCTTGTTCGCCTGCTTGGCTTGCGGTCTCACGGCATTCGTGATTCAGCTGGCGACGAGTAAAGACCAAGCATTACACATAACATAACCATACAAATATTATGAACTATTGTACCACACATTACACTGTAAATTAAAACATAAAAAACACAAAATACATTTTTTTCATTAACACCAAAAACACACTCCCAATTACACACATTAAATTGGTCCTTCTTTGAGCCGGATTATCACCTCAATCAAAGCCGTTTTGCATGCCGTTTGATGGATAATCTGCACACATAATTTGGGAGATTTTTTTTGATCGAATGATATCGCCGGTACCGTAAGTACGGATCAATTATATATATAGTTGCATGTGAAATACATATATACAAACTGCATTATATCGCGCGTCGTATGACATATAACCGTTCCAACGGTAGTGCTTGCATGTTATAGACAATAAATTATTGGAATCTAATATAGAACAGTTTTTCACATCGGGAAGAGTGATTTGATACGATTCTTTGTTTCGCTATTTCCTCAATTTCCTTAATTAAAAAAAATGAATGTCATTGTGGCAAGACGGGGTCGCGCTAAGGGTTGCCTTACACGTGCGCTAGAGTTTGCAGAGGCTATTAATGCCGACACGATTCTTGCTTCATTAGAAATCCGGTTAGCGAAATTAGATGAAACGTGGTCCGAGTTTACGTCTTTAGAAGACAAATACTATGAATTTGCCGGCGAGGAAAATTATGAGAATTCCGAGGCTCAATTTGCCGAATACGAGGAAAAGTATTTCCGAGCTCACTCGATAATTTCGAAGGCAATTCGCGATAGACAATCGACAAAGATAGCGGTTGCTGAGGAACCGGCAAGTAGTTCTTCATCAGTGGCACATTCTGAGACCACCAACCGTAACCAATCTGTCCATCTTCCGAAAATTTCCATTCCAACATTCTCGGGAGATTACAAAGATTGGCCGGCGTTTCGAGATCTGTTCACGGGAACAGTGGATTCAAATGCTACACTCACGTGTACGCAGAAATTCCATTATCTAAAATCTTTTCTTCGCGGGGACGCGGCCAATTTAGTAAAACATATAAGCTGTTCGGAAACTAACTATATTGAGGCCTGGGATAAATTAGAAAAGCGCTACGATCAACGCCATTTAATCGTGCAATCATTTATCCAATCGTTTTTATCGCTCCCCGTTTGTACAACTTTAAATCTTCAACTTCTTCGAAAGATTTCGGATGGCGCGGATGAAGCGATTAGAGGACTTAATGCCTTAGGATCTACAGATAGAGACCCCTGGCTCATTTATGTATTAATTCAAAAACTAGATCATGAGACTCGTCAATCGTGGGCAGAGGAAGTAGGTTCGAGGGATGACTGTACCATTATCGAATTTATTGAATTTTTACAAACACGTTGTAGCTGTTTAGAATCATGCTACTCGTATTCCCGACCAAGCCAAACCCGTGCAAAAACCCCAAACGCAGTTCGGTCCCATCTAGTAGAGTCTCGCCAAGGTTGCGCAAAATGCAAAGGCGATCACAAACTACCACAATGTAAGGAGTTTATAGACCTCACTGTGGACGACCGTCGTGATTTTGTTAAAAAAAGCTCACTCTGTTTTAACTGCCTTCGGCATGGCCATGCCTCCAGTAAGTGTCGGTCACACTTTCATTGCCGAGTATGTAATTCTCGGCACCACTCGCTGGTGCATCCTATGCAAAATCAATTATCTCAACAAGTAACTGAAAATACTTCAAATCCGTCTTCGAGTGCTAGTTCTTCATCTCTGCTGCAAACTACTGAACATGTTATAGCTAATCATTCGCTTGAATCCAATCGTCGTTCATCATCCATTCTTCCTACTGCTGTTGCTCGGATTCAGGACAATCAAGGAAACTTTCATGACATTCGTGTATTACTCGATTCGGGATCCCAAGTCTCATTTATAACCGAGAGATTTGTTCAGCGACTGGGAATCTCTCGCAAGCGTTCTCGAATTCCGATTGTCGGAATCGCTTCATCATCTGCAGGTGTTACTAACGGATTAGTAAGCATAAATCTGTTTTCTCGCTATAACTCGGAGTCTATCAACATCGACTGCCTTGTATTGCCCAACCTAACATCTCTGTTGCCACCATTCCCTATAAAGCATTTCCCAATTAATTTTCTTACACTGGAACTTGCTGATCCAAGTTACAACATCCCTGGACGAATCGATATGTTGATAGGTGCTGACAGATTCTTTAGCATTATCAAAGGAGCATCAACCTCCGATGCGAATACCAATTTGTTTTCAATTCCCACTATATTCGGGTGGGTAATTGCTGGAGGAAACTCGCAATTATCAATTAAAAACGCGGAATTAAACACCTTTTGTACTTATTTGGACTACAGCCAACAATTTGACCTTGAACGATTTTGGAAACTTGAGGAAGTTTCAAGCGAGTTGCCATTATCTCTCGAAGAGCAATTAGCAGAAGAAACATTCGCTAAGACTCATACCCGACGTTCAGATGGTAGATATGAAGTCGAACTACCATTTAAACCATCGAAAAAACTTGATTTTGGAGACTCATTCAATACAGCGTTGCATCGTTTTAATTCATTAGAACGAAGATTCAAAGTCAACAATGACCTGAAGGCCCAGTACTCTGCATTCATCGACGAATATCTTTCTCTCGGTCATATGGAAGAAATTCCAAGAGATGGCATCTTCGATCATCGACCTGTATACTACCTGCCGCACCACGCAGTGTTTAAGAATGATAGCAGTACAACAAAAATAAGAGTTGTTTTCGATGCATCTGCTAAATCAAATCAATCCTCCTCCTTAAATGAATCTCTTCTTGTTGGACCCACCATTCAACGGGACATCTTTTCTATTTGCCTTCGTTATCGCCGTCATTTATATGTAATGTCAGGGGATATCGAGAAAATGTATAGACAGGTCTGGATTGCACGCAAACACATCGATTTTCAACGAA
This sequence comes from Cheilosia scutellata, assembly GCA_955612985.1. Taxonomy (NCBI): domain Eukaryota; kingdom Metazoa; phylum Arthropoda; class Insecta; order Diptera; family Syrphidae; genus Cheilosia; species Cheilosia scutellata. The sequence continues at coordinate 90,186,625 of OY015311.1, forward strand.
TAGTTTGGCGCCAGAACCCAGAAGACACTTTAAAGCACTATCGATTATTGACAGTAACTTATGGTACATCAGCAGCGCCATTTTTAGCAATACGCGTTCTTAAGCAACTAGCTCTGGATTCAGCTAAAACCCACCCTCTTGCTTCAACAACCTTGCTGAACGATTTTTACGTGGACGATGTCGTAACGGGGGCTAACAGTATAGAAGAATTAATTAACATTCAGAGACAATTAGTAGAAGTATTAGGGTCTGCAGGACTTAACTTACGAAAATGGACCACCAACTGTTGGCCTCTCCTAATATTATTACCAGAAGATCAGCGAGAACTTTCTCCGGTAGACTTCGAAGAATCTCATGCGGTTAAGATTTTAGGTCTACAGTGGTGTCCGTCTAAAGATTGTTTCTCCTACAAGGTTAACTTGAGTGGCACAAATAGCTTTACAAAACGTAGAATTTTATCGGACGCATCACGCATATTTGACCCTCTGGGATTTCTTTCCCCAGTCATCATAGCGGTCAAGATTATGTTTCAGGAGCTGTGGAGAAGGAAACTGAAGTGGGATGAGGAAATCCCTGAGGAATTAGCGCATCAATGGGCTGTTATTCGAGAAGAGCTGAACACTGTGGAGTCTGTCTCAGTTCCGAGGCTAATGGTAACAAACAAATGCAACTGGGAGCTTCACGGGTTCTGTGATGCATCGTTGGATGCATATGCTGCAGTAGTATACTGTCGTAGCATTAATCCTGATGGAAGCATTTCAGTAAGGCTAGTTGCAGCGAAAACGAAGGTCGCACCAATTAAGGTTTTGTCTCTTCCACGACTTGAGTTATGCGCGGCCGTCTTACTAGCACGTTTAATAAACAGGATAAAGGTTTCTTTGCAGGAAGCAAATGTTAGGATATTCGCATGGACGGACTCTGCAATAGTGCTGCATTGGTTTTCGGCTCCTCCCAAGAAATGGTCGGTGTTCATAGCAAACCGAACATCGGAAATCCTGACAGTTATTCCGTTCAAATGCTGGAACCACGTTCGTTCTGCTTCGAACCCCGCTGATGTCGCTACGCGTGGCATGTCGCCATCTAAATTATGTTCAACGGACCTGTGGTGGAAGGGACCGCAATGGCTTAGCGAGGATCGGAGTCAATGGCCTTTATCATCATACAATAAGGAGGACATTCAGCATGACCATTTGGAAGAAAGAAAAGTATTCTCGACTCAGGTACTTTTATCTAATGTGTGTTCGTCTAGTCCTAGTGTATTAGAGACAATTATACAAAATTCGTCCAGTTGGCTAAAATCGGTTCGCGTACTAGCATATATACAACGGTTTATATCAAATTCTCGTTCGTCTTCAGATTCTCGCAATTATCAGCCTTTATCATCTGAAGAAATAGAAACCTCAAAGACTAAATTAATTAAATGTGCCCAAGCTACATCATTTTTCAATGAAGTCAACCTGCTTACAAGAGGATCGTGTTTACCCTCAAAAAATAGACTCTTATCTCTAAACCCTTTCATTGACTCAATGGGCGTGCTCCGGGTCGGCGGTCGTTTAGAACATTCGGATTTATCGTATTCGGAGAAGCATCCTATAATGTTGTGCAAATCGCATCCAATTTCTAAGCTTCTCGCCCAGCACATACATAAGCAACATTTGCACCCCGGGGTGTCGCTTTCATTCGCGCTAATTAGACAACAATACTACATACTCGGATGCAGGAATCTACTGCGTAAGGTTGTACATGACTGTATTATATGTTTTCGGCAACGGTCTGCAGCGACAAAACAACTCATGGCCAATCTACCCGCCGAACGGATTAAATACTCGCGACCATTCAGCAAAGTTGGTTGTGACTATGCAGGACCCTTTACATTGCGCTTGAATCGCGGAAGAAATCCAAGATTTGTCAAATCTTACATTGCCTTGTTCGTGTGTTTTGTGACCAAGGCTATTCACGTCGAACTCGTCGGAGACTTATCATCTGTTGCCTTTCTACACGCACTCGATCGTTTCGTCGCACGTCGCGGTAAACCACGCGAAATATGGAGCGATAACGGAACCAATTTTCACGGTGCTAAACGTCTTCTCAACGAAATGCACGACCTCTTATGCAATCAACAACACCATTCCATAATAATCGACCATCTTTCCAAAGATAACATCAGTTGGAGATTTATACCACCCTCCGCACCTCACTTTGGAGGCTTGTGGGAGGCTGGTGTAAAATCAGTAAAGCTACACTTGAAGCGGATCATAGGCGAGACAAAACTCACCTATGAAGAGTTGTACACTCTATTGGTTAAAATAGAGGCCTTACTTAACTCTCGGCCGATGTGGCAAACCTCAGACCCAGATCAAATAGCTCTTAGTCCCTCGCATTTTTTAATAGGAGAACCGTATACAGCAGTTCCCCAACCTTCTGTTCCCAATACCTTTATTTCGATAAGCACTAACTGGTCTCTCTTACAGGCAATGTTACAAGGCTTTTGGATTCGTTGGCATAATGAATATTTAACGTCATTGCAGCAACGACCCAAGTGGAAGACAGCGCATCCTAACATCAAAATCGATGACGTCGTACTGCTGAAGGAGCCAAGTTTGCCTCCATCGAAATGGGTCATAGGACGGGTTACAAAGGTACATCTCGGAAGCGACCATAAGTGCAGAGTTGTTACCGTACGCACACAATTTGGAGAATTTGTTCGACCAGCGATTAAAGTGGCTCCTTTGCCTAATGCTGAAAGACCTTAGTTGCCACAGTCTTTCAGGGGGGGCTGTATGTTTAGAAATATGATCCACATGTTACCAAATATTACAAGCTCACGCTATTTTTATTTGTATTATTGCTTTTCTTCTCTTTCTCTTGTCATTCGTATCATATATTCATATAAGCTAAATCAAATGGTATAAAAATTGTATGTATATATACACATTCTGATGTACTATTAACATGTATAACAATTTTGTCATGGCTTGTTCGCCTGCTTGGCTTGCGGTCTCACGGCATTCGTGATTCAGCTGGCGACGAGTAAAGACCAAGCATTACACATAACATAACCATACAAATATTATGAACTATTGTACCACACATTACACTGTAAATTAAAACATAAAAAACACAAAATACATTTTTTTCATTAACACCAAAAACACACTCCCAATTACACACAATAGCTAAAGTCCAACAAAGGCTACTGTGACCAGATTGCCTATTAGCCGAACTACATATTTAAGCGACAGACGACATACACCAACTCATCTCCAATATTTGGTCGGAAGAAAGTATGCCTGATGAATCTATTTTCAGCATCGTTTGTCAGGTCCACAAGAAAAGAGACCCTCTAAACTGAGCCAACTATTTGCAAACAAGACCCTATCTGTCGTGCTCTGTTAACGCCTGAAACCAGTTGTCAACGAATTACTTGGCACCTACCAGTGCGGTTTTAGGTCAGCTAAGTCCACAACGGACTAAAAATTCACACTACGGATGGTCCCAAAGAAACCCCAAAATGTCCGGATCGACACCTATCATCGATTTTAAGGTCGCAAGTGACATCATCTATAGAAATGAATTATTTGGAGCTTTGTCTAGTTTTGACATCCCTATACCAAACTCCTCATTATTATGCAGCATGACGATGGTGTTCTCCATCGCTGTTCGAAAACTTATCTAATTTCGCACGGAGAACTTTTATGTCGAAAAAGGACTTAAACAACGTGACGCGCTGTCATGTAACTTCTTCGACATCATAGTTGGACAAACTGTGGGAAACTCACAGGCAAACACAAAAGTTCGTCCAATAACTTGCAAACATTTAACGAAGAACTGTTGCCAGTCGCTAGTTCTTTGAGCCAAGAAGGAAATTGAGTAGTATAGACCTATCCAGAACAACTACGACCTGTATAAGACCTTGATCATCCCAGTCCTGCTTTATGGAACTGCAGATTCTAATACTCAATTATCTAAAATAGATGAAGATATCATTGGTTGAATCGAGAAAAATATTATTCGCAAAATTGTCGGTCGCATTTACTTTTTCGAAGAGAATATTCAACGACGAGCTGAGCTAAACAGCGACATCTACATAGTCATGAAATTGGCCATCAATTGGCTAAAAGATGTACAGTGAATGGAAACTAGCATTCACTCTCCAACAACGCAGTAGAGTATAACCTCACCTCAACGAACTTGAAGTGTCGAGCTAGAGTCAGTTAAATAAAGACAAAGCTAACTTTAGATTAGTATTTATGAAAGCAGTCTAGGTCCAGGACTGTAGCGCCACCTATACGTAAGTAAAGTATAGTTGGCGCAATAGGCGTGTAGGCAGTAGACATCCTAGGCCAAACTTCCCAAACTTCGTTTGTGTGAGTTTTCTATTTTTGGGAAGAATGGAAGGGACCTACCATATTATGCCGGATTTTTGTCAGACGTTCGCGAGAGGTGGCGCAGTTTGTGTTTTCCGGGGTTTCCCGCACAGTAGAACAGCACACTAACCACTGAGCCACTGCGCGAGAGAATCAAACTTGAACTTGCGGATTGAAAATCTTATTAGCAAGGACTAACAATCCGTTCGATCTGTGATTTACAAAATTAGTGCGAAAATGCTTTCAACACTCAGCTGGACTTTACCATATAGTATAGACATTTTCTAAATCCAAATGTAAATCGTGTGAATTTCGAACTGTCAATCCGAATCATGCTTGATCCCGGCGAAACTGGTACGCAAAAAAAATACCAATTGAATCAAATCCCGAGCATCCAATTGAATTGTTAATTCTTTTCTATTTTTATTCACGACCTAATGAACTCTTCCGATCCAAATCGTACGAGTATCAGCCTCACGTGGACACTCTCGAGCCGGTGGACAGTTTTTTGTGTTGGATACTTTTTTTTGTTTTTGTATAAAATACCCCTTGAAGGCAATTCGAAATTCATTCAACCGTCTGATTACCTTTTATGTGTCCATGTCCACAGTAATGGAATCTGAATTTGCATACCACTTGAAATCAGTGCAGTCGCACACAGTGCTTGTGATATCTGTCTCACTTCTGAGGTCCTTCTAATTTTTGCTGCATCTTCTGATGGGGAAAATCGTCCCCGATGCTGCCGGTCCCCCTGGTGAATGACATTCCCATTTTCCAGTTGAGGAATTCCAAAGAGAATAGAATTTTTCTATTTCCTTCTTCTTCTTGGTCCTGTTTTTCAATTTGAAATCGATGCCTGCAATGTGAGAGATAGAGCTCTAGATGGTATAATATCGCGCGAAATCTGGCCTCCCCTGAATTGCATGGCAAACAAGCAGCCATTTTTTTTTTTTTGCGTTGGCAAAAAGTCACCTCTTGGCTCTTTGTCGTAAAAACAGTGGACAAATCGACTTTCACGATGCAAATTAATCGAGCAAAAATGAAAAACAATTGCAATTCGCTTGTGCCTTAGTGAGTGCTCGTTTTTTTTTCAGGTCCTTGGCTATATTGTGAAGCATGGTTATCCACTGATAGTTATTTACGATATCCATCAGGATAATTAATTGGGAGCTAGCATCATTCCATCGTCCCGAGGAAATTTGTTCCTGGCTAAAAGTTTCGCCTCGGGTTTGCCTTGTCCTTTGTGTCATGTGTGTGTGTATGTGAACTGAGTGACCCCAAATAGTGGCTCAATTCTGGTTAAGCAACAAACTATGCAGTGCAACCAAATGAAGTATCTTTCTCCAGTGCACATTTGGCTTACATCGAACGTTGTGGCCACAGTAAACCAAACATCATCATTCACAATCGCAGCGTATGCTGTGTCTGTAGTGTGAGTTTGAGGACAGTGTGTCTAGAAAAGTGAGGGCAACTAACACCGACATGAAGGACTTGCAGTTGCATGTAAGCACAGCCTACATGTAAGTACTTTGGAATCTTCTAGCTTCAAAACTTCTCGGAAACAAATTCAAAAAAATGATTTCAAAGGCATCAGAGTTAGATTATGCTCTCTATACCTCTGTTTAGAATGAGAATTGGTATGAGAATTGAGCCATTTTGTTCCATGTATCCAGTAATAAAAGCCTTTATCGGACTACCCTGCCAGAGGTAAGAGAAGCACAAATACGTACCGGAACTCCCGATGGGAACGCAAAGCCCGTTATAGGCATTATGGCACTTAAATTAGACGGAAGGATTTTGAGATTGGAGGTATTTCAGGGGATTTTTACATGCGACGCCAACAACATTAGAAGAGCTACTACAGAGAGAGTTTGAGAGGAGTCCTTTCTCATAATGCCGTCCATGCACGCTGCGCTACCAGTTTGGGATCAACCGACAGATTGCACTTACCTACTCGTAGTGCGAGCTGTGAGATGCTAATACGTATGTCATCGACAACATGGTCTTTTTAAATCGGACTCGGTATCTTCTATCAATGGTTTTGAGTACGGAAAGCAAAAGGAAGTGTACTTAAATGTGAAATTTGCGCCTTTTCAGAAAACCCGCATTGTTCACAAATAGCTCGCAACGGATTAGTCCACTGTCTACTTTCCATGTGACGAACAATTTTCCATCAATCGAAGGATCCTTTATCACAGCGTATACTACATTTTTATAGCATTTCCTCTCAGTCACACTGTGCTCCAGAGACAATTGTGCGGTTCATTTCGGCCACCCCTATGACACACAGCCCACCCGCATCGCTATAAACATCCATCGGGGCGATTTTAGGTGTTCAATTAAAACGAAGCACATCAATTACATCCATGGACATCCCATTGCTTTTGGATATAAGTACGCTGACCATCCGTCCTTTATTTAAAAGGACAGTCCTTTCTTTTTAACCTCTGTCCTGTATTTTTTTATTTTCAATAAAGGACGGATTTTGTCCTTTATTTTTGAAACCGTCCTTTAAAAACTGACAAAAAAATTGTATGCATACCATTTATTTCTCAGAAAAAACAGGCTTATTTTTAAATTGCCTACGACTTTTCGATATCATATAAATTTGTCCTGACTTATCAACGCCCAACCCATACGGTAAGAACTAGGAAGCAAATATTTTGAAACAAAATTCCTTGTATGGCCAAAGTAAGCACTAGAAGCGATTTGGAGAAATTCGAACTCCAAAAGGGGAAAAGTTTGTATCGGAAAATTAATATTTTTCATGCGATTGACTGTTTATGTGAAATCTGTTTAACCCTCACATGGACAGTATCTACCCGGGTACACATTTGAATTTTCAACTCTAAATATCTTCGGTTTTTTATTAAATTTTAATGCAATTTCGAATCAGTGACTAAATTATTGTTTTATTGAAGATAATTATGAAAAAAATTGTGTGAGAAGGTACTTTCTTACTATTTTTTAAGTTTTGTCTTTTTTTCTGTCTTACATGGACAGTATCTACCCAGGTAGATATTCGTTGAATTTGCATGCAAAATGTCGATACAAAAATATAATGTTTGCAGCAAGTAGAGCTTAAAAGTAAACTAAAGTATATTGTATGAGACATACAAAATTTCCGTAGCAAATAAAATAATAAAATACGATTTATTGCGAAATTGCTTTGAAGCGCCTCACCGATATCGTTGCTCGATAAAAGGGAGCGCTCAAAGCTGTGCCGCTGCCTCAGATTCCTCCAGGCATAGCTTACAAGTATCATCCTCTCTAAGTCACATCTTCCTTAAATTATACCGGAAATTACCATGACCTGTAGTTAAACCCACCACCCATTTCAATGTTCCTCGACTCATGCTTAGAACCCTTCCTTGAGTGGAGTAGGTCGGCCATTTTATTGCCATTTTAGCTTGTCTATACATTGTTTCACTGTTTCATGGTTGACCACCTTCTCAAATGCTTTGCCGTGATCTACTTGTGAATCAGGTGTTCTACCATTCCTCTACCAATTGAAGAGAATGGTTCTGGTCCCAGCAACTTTCCTGTTTTGCAAGGGAGTCCGCCTTTTCGTTGCCGTCGATCCCTATTTGTCCTCGTACCCAAGGCAGTATTACCTGATTTTTAGATGAACCCTTATTGAGCTTGAATACACATTCCAGTGCCAATAATGTTGTGATGGTTGTCTGATCCATGCATCTAGTCACCGCATGATTGTCCAGTGCTATAAGGATATTTCTTCCTTCCACCTGACTCTCAAGCAAGTAGTCCAACGCATGCAACAAAGCAATCATCTCAGCCAGGTATACTGAAGTGTGTTTCCCGAGGCTAATGTGACGGGCTTGTTCCAGATCTTCTGAAAATATACCGGTCCCTGCTGCGCCATCCCCGATGGATCCATCTGTGAAACTCACGGTTTCACCATTCCTCTTTTCTGGAAGTAATCAATTCTCAATACGAGTTTTGTGCTAAAAATGACAGGCTTTCCGTATTGCTTATTGACAGTTCCTGGTTGGTTAGTTGCTAATATATACGGCTATATAAGTGAATGACAATCCAATATTTTTTTTATAGAACTATATGTACTATGTATTAGTAATGTTCATGTTTTTTGATATCTTATTATTATTAATTTTTTTTTATGAAATACCTACAGTTTGTAAGTAGAAAAATTATTGTCCTTTTTTTTCCTTTGACAAATATGGTCACCGTAGATATAAGTATAGCTGGACCTCCAAGCGTATATTATGTGCGCCTCCCCTGTAGCATAGCAACCAGAGACGGAGAGAGAGAGCGAGCGAGCTTACAAATATGCTTACAATCGTTTTAGTGCACGCATTCAAAGAAGAAGGATTCCATTTAAACAGAAACGTAAACTGCATCTGAATATTAATTAAGATACGCAAGCAGGAATCGTTCCCTATATATCTATGAAGTTGGTATGTGTGAGGGGAGGGGGTAGGTATAGTCATTCTTGTGCAGCATCACCTCAATTTAAGCACAGCAGGTGGTTCCATTTAGAGCAATATCCATTCCGATGGTGCATTGCATTGGTAGTCCCATTCCCACCCGAAGGATATTACCGGCAGATGTTTGCATTGCATCCTACTATACCCGATGGCCCCCATTCCAAATAGTTACCATAGCACTTCAGGATAATAGGGTTTGGTGTTGCAATTTTTATGGCAATTCGCACATTTGCCGATATTTAAACTGTTTTTGCATAGTAGCAGCAGCAGCAGCAGCACCAGTAGTAGTTGCAAAGGATCAACAGGGAGCACCCAGAGGTGAGCCCATGAATAAATCAGAGTCTAGTGTAGGCGTTGCATTGCTGTTGTGAATAATTAAAGCCACATGGTGCATTATGATGATTAATTGGGATAAAAATGCGACTGCAATACCAGGTGTTGTATTTTAAAATTTAAAATTATTTTGGCCAAGGTCCAGACGTTCTATGCTAGAAAATTGAAATATGTAATCTAATGAAGGTTGTGGCAAAAATTAAATAACAGAATACAAGGCGTTGTGGGATGTATTGTATATCTGAGAGACCAGGTGCCTATGGGCGGTACCTTCAATATTTATAGTTTTTGATTGCGGCAGTATCATGAGAAGCCGCCGCCGGTGGGGACATTTTCTGATACCAACTTTTAAGTGTATACTTAATGTGTAGTTCTGGCCGGCCGGCGTTTTGAATGGTAGTTAGTTAGGGTTGGAGGAGGGAAAATCTAGAAGACCCATAATTAACTGCCTTCAATTGCTCCGAATTGGTCCTGCACAAGACGTCGAAGGCACAAACCAGTAAGAATAGACCGTCGACTCCTCCCACATAACGGACTTTGCCTACAAGCTGCCGGCGGGCCCAGGATTTTTCATGTATTGGTTCTGTACAAAATCAAAGGAGCGCCATTAACGCACGCATACTTGAAAAATCCTAGGCCCATGGCATAGCATGGAAAATCATTGCCGCCATTAATTTTGACATTTACACGTATTCACAGACAGGGTAATTTCTTCCGGGGGGAATCGGGTAGGTGCACGGGAAGTCGGCGGTCTATTCTTACTGGTTTGTGGTCGAAGGTGTGGTTATTCTCCACTCGTAGTCTGTTAAATGAATTTAAAAGACCTTTGGGCTGGAGTGTTTTTGATTCGGTAGTACTCGATAGGGATACATATAAATGGTCCTTATTTAGAGGTTTGGTTTTTAGATTGGCAAAACTTTTTATAGTAACGAACAATTTGAAAGCCGCCGGAGGATTTCTGATCAGTATGATTTGTCGCATTTTAGAAAAAATAGACCACTGCCAGAATAGCGCTTGCATATTGTGTAAATTTATTTCGGAAAGCATGTTTTTGTTCACCAAACTTACCTTGTGCTATACTGTGGACTGTGGAGCGGGGTATTGGGATCGATTCGCCATTATGCCATTTTACCTCGGCCAACTTTCATTTTATGGAAGATTTTGCAGGAAAGATCTTGGCTTATGAGCTTACAGGATCCAGGTTACGAGTTATATCACTATGTGCGGTGAATGGGCCGTAAACAATATAGCACTTGATCCTTGAACCCTCTCTTGATACGCCGGCACTTAGGCCAACTTAGACAGAGACACTGTTTAGTTGCTTTATCATTGCCTATACTTTTTGTTGATTTAATTGTTGCTTTTAGGTATGATTCTGTGCCTCGAATCTCGATCGTCCCTTCTTAAAAAGATCCAATTTGTGCTACCATTTGTATAGACCTACTGCGAGTTGTTAAAGACTGATATCACTTGTTGTCATTTTTGTTGCTGCCGTTGTTTAGGTGACGTGGTATTTCTATAGTCCTTCTCTTGTATAGGAAAGTCAATTGGTTCCTCTAAGACAAAAGATGCACAGAGATCGATACTGAAATTCGTGTTGCAAGCAGTCTTCTTCTCATCTTTGTCAGTGCAGCGGTTACCTTTGCTTTAACAGCTTGTATTAAACTTTTTTTTTCAGCGTCTATGAGACCACGGTCAACAATTAGCGTTATAGTCTTCACAAATCGTGATTGTAATAAATACAACTTCTGTCTTCGCCTTCGCTAGTTCTATAGGCCCATGCCAATCTAAAACAGCCAATTTTATACGGACCATTTCCCTAGGAATGGCGATTTGGTTCCAAGTGCCGTATTAGAATTCACTCTCTCATACCCCTTTTTAACCTATAACTTTATGCCTATTCTAACCTGATCCATTCATTGCAATCGTGGTCTAGCTTCAGAAATTTAACTACTACCACCACTATAGGTATGTTGTAGCCAAAGCCAATTATTAGCCGTTTTTTATTATCAGCGTGATCTGATCCGGATCAGATCATGAAAATAAAACAAACTGGATCATTGATTGAGTTGTGGCAACAAACATATAAAATCCAATACCAATTATGACAAATTTCGTATTGCCACCAGCCATCTTGCAGCCACACGGTACAATGTGACGTCACAATGCGATGATTTCTCCATTGCACTTGCTCATATTTGAGTTTGACATTTCGCTTGTTGTGTCGGGGTGTTACCATATGAATACAAATCTGCATACATTTAGCATTCAATATTTTTTTGGGGGAAACTATGTTCAAATGTTATGTTCAAATATGCATCATAATTAACCGTATTGTACTGCTAATATTTCCATTTATATTTCTGTGCTATATAGCGAAACAAAACATCTCGAAAGTAGGAATAGTAACTTATTCGAATTAGAAAAAATGCTAATTGATTTTTTGTGTTGTTAATTGTGTTTCATATTTTGGTCTGGCAACATTACTGTGTGGCTATAATTTACAGGGACACCAACATTGAGTGAATGAAATAAACAACGCCACGAAACAACAACGAGAAATAGTTGAATTAATTTTCATATCATATTTCGTGATCTCGATGAAAAGCAGGATCACATGTTGTTGTTGTAAGTGCATGTAAATCGATGATCTATATGGATCATAGCTGATAATAAAAAACGGCTATTTAAGATGACATAGGGCAACTTAGACTCTCAGTGTGCCATCGTGGGTGACGTGAAATAGCGCCCTACGAAATAGGAAGTAAGGCCACATTATCCGTAAGGTCGTATAACAATGGCTGCTGCGAAATAAGATCCGGAGGGTCATAAAATGGTTTTATTTACATTCTTGGATGTGGTCTTATTTCTATAAGACCCGCTGGGCATTATTTCCATTTTTTCATGCTAATAAGTCCACATTTGAAATGTGACTTTATTTCATAGGGCGGTATTTCTTGTCACCTCATCGTGCATTAGGTGTCACAATAGCGGACCTAACGAGTAACAATGAAAAACGCCAACAGCTATCCTTTTCTGTCTCTGACAGTGTCCAATGTGGTGCGCTTTTATGGAATCTAAGCCCGCAATTGCCTTAGAACAAGAAACCAGACATTCACCAAAATTACTGGATATGTTCTGCTATTAAAGGTGAAAACATGGGACATTGTCAACCCAACATCACGCCAGGATATATACGTAAGAAAAATGAAACATCGGGTAAGAAGTAAAGACCCCATATCTGTCAGTCTGAAAGCCTTCAGTATGATGTTATTTCGATCGTGTAATTCTTTAATCTCCTTCAACTACAAGACTGCGAATACCAAAAGCCTTATTTTTCTAAGTAAGTCTTTCTTCTGCTAACTTCTTCTCTTCCCTTCTTCTGGCTCGATATTATTGGCAGCCATTTTTTGCGCTGCAGTGTCTTAAATTTTTAAATTACCTCGCAAAAAGACATCAGCGTAGAAATCAAGGCAATCAAGATGCCTAAAAAGGCATCTAAAAAGTAAAGCTCTCTCTCACAGAACCAAGGAAATATTGTACAAGACCTTAATCATCCCCGTCCTGCTGTATGGTGCAGAAGCATAGACCTTATCGAAAGCTGATGAAAACCTTTTGGCACGCCTTGAGAGAAAGATTCTTCGAGTAATTTTCGGTCCAGTTTGTATTGACGGAGTGTGCGGAGGAGGAGATTCACCGACGATCTTTACGGGCTATATAGCGATGTTGACCTGGTCAAATACAGACTAAGATGGCTAGGTCAAGCGGAGTGTGTGGACTACAACGCACAAGCCAGTCTTTGAATGGTTAAATAGGCTACAGGTGGAGCGAACAATTGGAGAGCGACCTCAGCCAACTGGAGGCAGCTAGCTAGGGACGGAGGTGGCTGGGAGGCTCTTATTGGTTGAGGCCGTGGTCCACCACGGACTGTGAACCGCCATCTAAATTAAAGTAAAAGTGTCTTAAATGTCCACCTTCTGACCTTCGATATCCTCATACAACATATCATACAGGCTCCTTCATTAGTTTGGCTGGTAGTAGTAGCTTAGGATGGTTTCAGCCATACGACTATAATATAACCATATAACGGTACTGGAACTATTTTTTAGCTAGGTAAATGCACAATGGAGAGCATACAGCCTCTGCCTATTCAAAGTGTTCTAAGGCGTTCAATCGGACCATTGTTGAATTTCTTCTTCTAGGTATTTCGCAAATTCGTCAAGCTCTGAATTTTATCGCAACGAACAAATAATCAAAATTTGGTCCTCGGAATATACGTTCACACATGAGGATGTTGGTCGATTTGGTCAACGATTTGACTACAGTTTTCAGGTATGCAGAATATTTTTGTAATAAACATAGCCGGATCAGCTTGATTTGTGCATCGTCATTTCGCAAAAACAGAGTTTGGTATAGGTATCTTGAAACTGTTCGGAGTTGATGTGGATCCCGACTGCCGCCTCCGTGAACGAATATTATGTAATACAATTTGTTATTGTTGTATATCTGGGACTGGGACGAGCTGCGAAATTTCTTCGCTTCGTTGCCATGGGCTGATATGTGTTTTGAGGTGTTAGTACACGGTATGTAGCGCGCCACATATATATGTGGCTCTGACGTCACCAGATAGAGTACACATAAGGCACATATTTCGTTTTTTGTTATTTTGTGTATTTAAGTTATCGCTGCTCGTACAAAACGCAAACTGAAATGCTGAGATTACATTGAAAAATACATACGAACCATGCAGGTAACAACTCGACATTATGTAGCGTATTGGCACAAATCGTATGTGCAAGGGTAGTACACGGAATGTCGAAAAACCACACAATGCGTATGTGTCACGAGTGCCTCATATCGTGCCTCATACGTATGAGTACCTTATGTAGCCATTGGCTCCATACGCTGACGTCAAAATTACGTCAGAGCCACATATATATGTAGCGTGCTACATACCGTGTACTAGCACCTTTAGAGATACCGATGTCAATAAATATGTGCGCAGAAGCCGTAACCGAAATGATTTTACTCGGTATGGAACTTTATATGTATTCCACATTGCATCAAAAAATTAGCTTCAAATAAACCATGGTTTAACAATGAATGCAAGCGAGTTACCGCAGCGAAAAACAAGGCTTTCCGTGAATGGCGGTCAAACCCTTCGGAGCAAAAAAGATCTGAATTTATAATTCTTCGAAATAGATGCAACCAAATTATTGAATCGGCGAAGACAACTTACAGCGAAAGAGTCACTAACAAAGTGATTGGATGTCCTAGCGGCTCACGCGCATTCTGGTCCATGGCAAAGGCAATCAGTAATAACTTTAGTTGTTCTTCTTTTCCACCTCTAGTAAAAGAAGACGGCACGCTAGCAACAACACCTAAAGAAAAGGCAGATCGTTTCGCTAGCAGGTTTTTGGAGAATTCCACCCTAGATTCTGCACAACTAGAGCCACCAAATATCCCGAGGGTGCAATCATCGATGGCAGAAGTGAAATTTCGGCCTCGAATAATTCAACGCATCCTTAAAGATCCCGGCTATAGTACTCAAGAGCTGGTGCACCAGAACTTGCACCTGTACTTTGTAAGCTGTTTAGCATGTCGTACTCACAGAAGACGTTTCCTTCTTGCTGGAAGACCGCTCGGATTCCACCTTTTCCAAAGAAAGGGAGGAAATGTCTGCCACAAAACTATCGTCCAATAGCGTTACTTTCAATGCTCTCAAAAGTAATGGAAAAGGCAATAAATGTCGAAATAATCAAATATCTAGAAGGCCACCGGTTAATAAGCGACAGGCAATACGGATTTCGGAGCCGTCGTTCCACTGGAGACCTGTTAAGCTACGTAACGCACTTATGGACGCAAGCAATTGAACAACACGTCGAATCAAGAGCAATCTGCAAGTTAGCGTCTTATGGATTACCACAACAACTCTGCGGATGGATGCAAAATTTCCTTCTGGGAAGATCGATCCAAGTTGTTGTAGATGGTGTATCATCTAATTCGTTTGCTATAAATGCAGGAGTGCCCCAAGGATCTATTCTATCTCCAACTCCATTTCTTCTCCACATCAACGATTTGCTTGGATCGACAAATAATAATATCTACAGCTTTGCTGATGACAGTACTCTTATATCCTCCATCTCGAATAGTGGTCCTGTGAATGCGGCTACATCACACAGTCAGAGATGTGAAAAAATTAGTTCTCTAAATGATGATCTGGACAAAATCTTGAAGTAGGGAAAAGACAATTTGGTTGTATTTAATGCAACCAAGACACAACTCACAACATTTTCTAGGAAAAATGCATCAACAGTTCCTCAGATTCAAATGGATGATCATCCAATCCATCCCAAGGACTCAATGCACCTTCTAGGAGTCACAGTCAATTCAGGAATCACATAGCAGGACCACATTTCCAATATCGCAAGATCGGCGTCCGCTAAGTTGAGCTACCTATTTAGAGCAAAGAGGTACTTTAGCCCCAAACAACTTCTCTTTCTCTACAAAGCTCAGGTTAGACCAGGCCTGGAATATTGTTCCCATATATGGAGCTCGGCCCCAAAACATTCACTTAACCTACTTGACAGCATACAGAGACGAGCAGTTCGACTTATTATAGACCCTACACTCACATCGAATCTTCAACCGTTGGTGACCAGAAGACAAGTCGCTGACCTATGCTTGTTCTATAGGTACTTCCATGATAGATGTTCCGAGGAACTCAAAGATATTATCCCTCGAAATACAACTTTTGGGCGCCCCACAAGACAGGCTGCTAATGCTCATGACCATACAGTACACTTGACAACCGCGAGGGCATCAACTTTCCAAAACTCCTTCTCTTACAGGACAAGCAAACTTTGGAACTCGCTTCCTGGGAATGTATTTCCAGAAGTATACAATTTGCAGCAATTTAAGTGCAGAACTAACATTCATCTGCAAGCATCTCGGGGCGCTGATGAAGCGTTATAGGTTCGCCTTTCCCGAGAGAAGTATTTACAAAAAAAAAAAAAAAAATTTAAAATATCCACATAATTCCAGGACTCACTCACGGATTACTCATATGAATTTAACCCAGACGCCAGATCGCAAAATGATAATGATGATCGTCTTGGACAATATAGTTTTGGATAATTGACGACCGTAATACGATATTTTCTATAGATGATTTCAGTTTATTTTTATTATACTGACTGAACTGCATTCTGGGTATCGACTCTCGAACTTGTAACTTAAGTACTTTTTTTTAGTTCTGAAGACCAAGCACTTTCTACGATAGTTGATTGAAATGTTACATGAGTATAGAGTATATGACCAGACCATATGACCTTTGACTTTGTACGTCATCCTGAGGCTAAGAAAATCTGCTGTAATTTTAATTAGTTTCATCGAAATCATTGATCAACAAACCTTGTTGAAAATTTTACTTTGGCTCATCAATCGCGAAAGTTTTCCCCTTTCCTTCTTTGTGGTGTTTTACCTTTTCGTTATTAGCTTTGAATCCCTCTTCCTTTTTTTTATTTTACCCTAATATTTAGCCAATCCGTCAAGAGATCTCCAAAATTTAAAAACAATTTTCTACCTCCAAGCCGTGAATAGCTAATACTCCAACTAGCTACTTGTATAATTTGTTTGTGTGTATAAGTATAGTGGATGCATGTATACCTTCTAAAAGTAGCTAGGTATACCCTCACGTTTTCAATTTCATTTGCAACCGAAATCAACTCATGCCCCACAAAAGGCACCAAAAAGAGAAAAACCTACTGCCACTCAATTCCTACCAAAAACAAAATCTAATTCCGCCAACAATTCGCCCCCATACTACCGTTGCGTTCCTTTCATACACCTTCGTTGTTTATACTGGATACTTTGAATACTAGCAGATTCACTTCTGAATTCTGATTCACAAAATTATTCATGTTGACCCAATTTCAGTCGCACAAGTTGATCCCCAGCATTTTGCAATTTCCAGCTTAGGCCCCGAACTATACTCTAACTTCATTTGACATTCAAAACTGTTACTGTTACTGCGAACTACAACTACAACTACAACTACACACAATATACACTTGTACAGCTAGTAGAAAGTGCCATAGTAAAAGTACTTGAAACTCTTGGTGACCTTGTCCATGGAAAACGACAAGTTTCGGGACACGAATTACGAATCTAATTCAGGACAGGATAATGTACAAGTTAATCGTAAAAACACATGGACGACGACGACGTGTGTATATCGACAAGTTCATCTGTCTGTATATTGGCATCTGATGGGCGTGAGTATCGAAATCGATGTGTGGAATTTTTGGAATTTTGCATCTGAAATCCAAGTGTGGGGGGTGAGATATTTTATTTGAAGGGATTTCCTTACTCTTACGGGTTTATCCTTCGATTTTAATGGCATCTGAAGGAAGAAGGCAGCCATCATAATATTCAATTCAATATTTCAATTGAAATGCGCGAAGGGAGCAGGGAATTGTGGCTAATGTGCACTTTTGATGGCGCATGGAGCGGATGTAAGTGGGATAAGGTTTACCGCTTTTGATTTATCGCTCGATTGAGTCCCTAATATTTTTTCCAAGTAGTGGTTTCGAAAGGAGATAATGCTACTAATCGTACCTACCCTAGAAATATCCTTATATTTGGTTTATTTTTTATTTCTTTGGGTTTACACTGTACCTACAGTGTGGGGTGGGGTAAATTAAGACTGATGAAATGGCAGACTTCGATACACAATTTAGTACTCGTGTGTACGATTTTCAACCATCGACCTGCTGAATTCGAAAGTTTTCGCAAAGCGCAGTTATACCTACTTTCGTATGCTTGTAAGGCGAGTTCCCGAAAGGTGGTATTATACAGACTCAAAAAAAAATCAATAGGGGAGTAGGGGATGGTGTAAACGATTTTTGAAAAATTCCTTCCACTATATAATTGGTGCTTTTACTGTCAAAATGTATCCAACACAATTTAATTTTGAACCATTGGCCTTCAATTTGAATTAATTGTTTGGAGACATTTCAGAAACAATGTAGTAATTTTAGGCTTTTAAAAAAAAGGTAATATCGTTTATATGTGCCCCACTCATGGGGTAAGTGTAAACAAATTTATGATTCATATGGGGTAGATATAAACACCATCTTTTATTAATTTTTGTTTATTAAATAATAATTAACGAATTACAAAATTATTCAAATCGGTGTTGAAGACGTATCTAGAAGCAGAACGAGATGCCCCGGGTTGTATTGCTCGACTGGGAAGAATGTTATATCGCTTCGCGATACGATGGAAATATCCTCCATTTGTGGATAAAATAATGAAGTTTGTGGTCTTAGATGCAGACTTTCAAATGTTATGTCGAATTCTAATCGGCTATGTAGTTGAATTGTTTTTCCAACGTAATAAATTGGCCGCCCCTTGTGGTCAGCATTGACCAAGACTAATTAATTTTCGTCGTTTACACCTGCCCCAGTCGGTCTTTAGGAGCAAAACATTGTCTCGTAAAAAAATTGGTTAATCAAACGAAAACTTACCATAATAATACAAAACTTCTATATTGCAGCTACAAAAATAACAACACTTTAAAATAGTTAAACAATTTTCTTGAAATTCAGAACTTAAATTTTTTTCCAAATTTTACTTTGACCTTCTCATTTGAATAAAATGTCAGACTGATTTCGTAGCTTCACGGTTATAACATATTGTGTTCGTGTTCATATTTCGTAAGTGTTACCAAATACTATTTATTGCTACATAGTATTGGATAGAAGCAGCATGCTTTGTTTACACTTGCCCCGCGTTTACACCATCCCCTACTCCCCCTACTAACCAATACTGCTATAGGAATCGGAAACAGTTTGTACCACCATAGTGGGCCAACTGTGATATTCTCGAATAGTTAGGAGCAACAAAATTCTTGATGAAGGTAGATCTTTAAGCTTATCTTTATATAAACCTGTTTGGCAGGGATTTTTTGTTTGTCGATAGAAGTTGGAAACCTCGCGTAAGTCATCCAACTACCATTAGTAGACCTGGATTTTTACCGGCTAAGAACACGTCTCTTCAGTGCCGGATTTATATTTTTTATGAGTGTAGGCCACTTTATTTCCACCGCCCCATGCAGGTACCTTTGTAAAATAATAATTTTCCATTTGTAGTAAGGAAGGCACTAAAGTTAAATAAACGAATAAATTAGTCATTAATAAAGAGCGTAAAAAAGAAACAAGAATTGCAATTTTTACGGGACTTCTTAATAGTTTATGGTGTTCATTATCATTATCTTCTATATGTAGAGAAGAACTGAAGCATTCATTTTTTCTTGAGACATTGAAGACCTTTGATAATTTTTCACGCGTTTTAAACAAGAAAAACGCCTGTGTCCTGTCCCCAGAACAATTTGTAGCCGGAGTAGAAAGTGCGATGCGGAGAGCTATATCCAAGTTAGGATAAACATTAGACAGAGATTGATTCCTCAAAAACGTTGAGAGACTGAGAAGTGAGTTTAATCACGGCTTCACTGCACACTCCGCAGTTTTATTAGAGGAAATGTGACTGTAAAAATGCACACATTCTTGAACCAAATTGTCCTCCAAATCATTGGTATAATCTGTCACGAGAGACTGGGCTTTTTCTGTAACTCTTTGTGTTGAAAGCTCAGACATTTTTGTTAAAAATGACAATTTTTCTTTAGAGTTTAAGGAAGCATTATGCCTTCTCAGTATTTCAGCCTTCAGTCTATCAAGGATGACCAAAAAGGTGTTCACTGTGAAATAATCTCTGGAGACGGAGGGTATTTCAGGTTCTTCATTCGATGTTTCGTCCATCATGTTCTCTTCCGAACAGAGCGATTATTTGTAGCCATTACTTGGCGGGAGGCAGTAGAGCCTTAGCTTAGTCTATTATAAAGTTCTTAAATATGTATATTGTGAGCACAAAACAATAGTTGGTTCAATTCCACGGACTTTACGATGCATCGCTAAAGGCATTTCAGTTGTCATTTGGTGACAAAATCAAAGTTAGCAGCCAAGCCACTCATCTGTCATAAAATCGAAGCTTGTCCTGGAAATATACATGGCCATCTACGAACTTGCAAAGCGAAACCTACTCATTCTTCACTGGATTCCAGCCCACAGGGGCTTTGCTGGCAACGAAACAGCTGACTCATTGGCTAAAGCCGGCGCGACGATGCAACTTACCGGAGCTGAACCCTTCTGTGGTGCCAGTAAAAACTATTCCAAGAACCAAATCAAGAACTTGACTCAAATTGAATCCAATGAAATCTGGTTTAAAATATCTGGGCAGAACTGCACCAACAATTCTTCCCAAAATTCTTTTCCAGAAAGTCCTATTTTCTCAATAATCTATGGACAAAAACAACTTGAGAATTCTGAATGGAGTGGCCATTGCTTCATGAAAAAACATCTTTACCACCTTGGCATCTGATCGGACTCTCTGTCACTCTATATTGAGAGTGACGAAAAATCGTTTCAAATACTCATGTAATGTCCGTCTCTCTTTCGTCTCACAAAGCATATCCTTGGCGAGGAAATCGTTCCTTCAGCAAATCTTGTTGACACATGTAGGTACTCTGAGAAGATTCTTGTCTTCCTGACTGTGTTCGCAGTAAAAAGATGGCTATATGATCTCATCATATAGGCACAATAGGCCCCCTTTAAAAAGGCTTCAGTGTCAGAGCCCCGTGAATGCTCTTCCGACTTAAAATCTAATAATGCGAAGAGCCCACTCTAACTTCAACGATCTGTTCCAGTGTTTTTCACAGATTCGGATTTCTTTCATTTTTTTCTTTTACATTGTCAGCTGTCTATTTGGCCATTTTAGACTCGGTCGGTTCTTAGAATTATTATTTCTTCAGCGATTCAATAGATCGTTCGAAACGGTTCGAAATGTACAGGCGACTCTTAATGCCCTAGGGCGGTGGATGTGTTTAATTCCCCTCACAGTCACAGACGACTTAACGTATTGCTGGTACTTGACACTATGGGTGGTATGCATAAAAGACAGTAAATGCTTTTACTGAGGATTTTCTAAGTAAATAATATTTTTGGCATGCATAAAATGAAGTAAACACTAAGATTAGGTGCATATTTACTTCAAGTAAAAGCATTTACTTCTCTTCGCATGCATTTTTGTAGTAAATACTTTTTTGGAATGCAGAAAAACTAGTATGTGCTTGTTTTTTTTGCAGTAAATACTGGAAATTTTTCAAGTTGCTACCGACCAACTTGAAAATTTCATAGCATCTACTAAAAAAAATAAGTATTTACTATGATATCCGGCGAATTCTAAGTACCTTTTTACTTGAATAAATTCAGTATTTACTTAAAGTATTTGCAATCAAGTAAAAACTTTTTTTTCAGCAAATGAAACGAAGTAAATACTGAAAATCGGAGCTTCTACTTCAAATTCTACTACTACTTCCACTTCTACTTTTCAGTATTTACTTAAACCTTTTACTTGAAGTAAATACTTTTTTTTATGCATACCACCCTATGTCTACTGCTTACATGCTTATTGAATCGACAGCCCCTGCAAGAGATAGTCCTTTATTCTGTTTTGGGCCTCCGGTGTTACTCACCAGCCTTGTGAGTGCACTAACAGTTCTTGACGGTTTTTTGAAAGTATTTTTGAGGAAGGCATTTGAAGCTTGGATGAATGTCAATAATCACTTCAAGGAACTTAATAAACGGTTGAGAAACGACTTCATGACCCACTTTCATAACATTATATGTAGTTTCCCCAACTTTAAGCGCTGATGCTCCCGTTTTATGATCCGCGAGTTGCAAACCGGCCCTAGCTACTCAGCTTCACAGTTGCTACTCTCTCGTTGCTATGCAGTTCGACAATCAGTTTTTTTCACTATCAACGAGACCGACGTCATCTGCAAGGCAATTGAGGCTTCTCTTGGAATCATGCAGGCGTATATTATAATGATGCAGTATTTGCCAGTGCCTCCATTCAAATGCCTGGCGTTGGCTTGGGCCGTCTCGTAGTTACCGTATTGATTGCGTCCTCACTTACGAAAGAAAGCCTTATTGGTGCTTCGAGAGGACTCCGCCATTTTAACTGCTGGCTAGGGCCCATTAAAAGTTATACGTCGCTTTCCTTTTGGCAGTACTACAAACCTGGCGCTTCCGCAACGCATAAAAAATGGCTTGCTGGAGACACACTTCAAACATTTCAGCACATAAGTCGGGTCGCGTTTTGACTGCGATATTTAGAACTTTATTTGGGATAACATCCAGTCTTAGCGTTACAATGGCTATACGGGCTATCTCTAGTGGGGGCATTTCTGAGTTCCGATGGCACGTTGTCAGTGTTTTCATTGAACCTTTGCGCTTAATCCCGACAATGTGCTTTGCTGAGCTGTTGTGAAAGACGAACGTAACCTAGCGATGTCAAATCTGTTTAGACTTTGGGGGTTTGATGGATAACAGAATCTTGTGGCTTTTAATAATTGTGCAAGATTCATATTTTCTGTTCGCAGGTTTGACCATATTTCAGAGTACAGTAGAGGAATTTTAAATGGATCTCTGGGAGCCAATTTAAAGCTTAGAAGTCTTATGTTTTTCCGAGATTTAATGGAAAAGAAGACACCAAAGTATTTGTATGATTTCATTAATTTTTGTCGCTCTGAGCGTTCGATGGCTGTGATACAACCTCATGCTACAACTAGTTGTTCAAAGCAGCAATTTTTTGTGTATGCCGCAAACCTTTGGAACTCCTTGCCCCTCGAAATAAGACGCCTGAAGAATAGAGAAAGATTTAGAAAAGATGTTCTCATTTTCTTTGATGGATAGGTTTAGAGAGTATTTGTTGCTTTTTGTTTGTTTCTTTTATTATGACTTTTATTGATCGTAATTGCACTAGGAAATGTTTAATTTTTTAAATTTTAAACTTTCTATTTTTATTTTTAAATGTATAAATTGTATGCTCATTTTTAATTTTTAGAATTTAAAACTCTTAAACTTCATGCTAATTTTAAAAATCTTTCAAAATATGTTAATACAATTATTTTCTAACTTAGGTATCTAAACTTATTATAATTCACAAAAAACATAATGTTAATTTATTTCCTGCATTTATATTGGATTGTACCCATACAGCCTGTTAATGTAGAGATGCGAAAATCAAATAAATACTAAATACTAAATACTTCGACTCCAAGTACTACTACAAAAGCTTCGGGCATTCAAGATAGTGAAGGTAAATCTGATATGGCATCTATGGCAATGAGATCAACGTACGCGTACGTTTCCGGACCGCAAACACGTCCTTGCAAAGGACATCTGGTTAAATTTCTATATCAAACAAATAGTACTCGTAGTACTATCATAGTCGAAGAGACGCACTTGAAATGAATTCTAATTCTTCAATATCTATTTCTATAACAGTTCTTTATCACGTCAGCCGTATGAATATTAATTTCTACGCTAAAAGTCATACATATTCGTTTAATTGAATTAATGTTCTGTTTTGTACAAATGCTGTTTCCCAATTTTTGTTTAGATACATATGGAAATTCATTGCGAAGAGTTAATGTTAATTTATGCATCCCCATTCCTCGTGCAGTATATCCCCGTGGACATTGTCATTTTATGTGAACTTGGAACGACATGAAACTAGTCTATACATATTATAATTGATGGCCAGTTAAGCGCTTAATTGAGCGTACATATATGAGTGTTAAAATTTGAACATTAATGTTCATATACATCACGGCCTTGTTTCAGGATTATGTACATGAATAGTGGTGCCAGTCTATAAAGCAAAGAGCGCTTGGATAATAGCGAGCCATCGCTGGTAGCCAACTACGCTAGTCATACCTATATACGATACGCGACCTAAATTTTAGGACGACACCTTTTCTCTATCAAAATCACCATCATTTAATGCATTTATGACGTCTGCTGTCGCATACCTGAGTAGAGATGGAACTTTAGCTTAAGTATTGATTTTTCTTTGCCACTAGAGAAAGTGAATGATCAACTATAATATGCCTCTCCAATTAGCTCGGTTTTTGGCCAACTGCGTTTCCAGTTGCACAACTTGAGTTGGTTGAGGTTCCCTTCCACTTCACCTGTCCTAAAGTGAGGTCTCCCTCTTCGTCTTCGCCGTTTAACAATCTGCCGAAGTGGTCTTTCCTCAACACCAACTGTGACCTACTGCAAGGTTTCTTTGTTCATCTCTACAGATCTCCGTTCGGGTCTTGTTACCTTGAAACGTTCTTTTTAACTTTTTGTAAAACTTCCAAGAACTGGAATAGCACCTCTCTATTTCCTCGATAGCGACGTTCTCATGTTCTTTCTTTTTCCTCCTCGCCGCCGATATGTATGCGAGTTAGAGTTGCTTTGCTGTATGGGTTCTCCGGTAGTATTCCTGAAACCATGGGTTTCGTGAGGTTTTGAGTGAAAGCTATCACATCAGTTGCGACGTCTCTGATGGCTTTTTGGCATTGATACCACTATAGTCTTCCCGCTTAATGCGGACTGCATAAGGATTCTAATAGGTTAGGGTATACGCTATCGGCGTATAGATATATCTGTAGAGTAAGTGATTCGTATATTGGCTATAACAAGGTAGTGGTTCAAGTCTTCGTTTTCAGATCAGAACATTCGAGAACCTAATGTTTTTTTTATCATTTCAGTCCATTTCAAGATGTGGTTTTGTGTCGTAGCCAGGGGGGGGGGGGGGGTTGAGGGCCTGAAGCCTTTATTCAAAAACACGCACCAGAAAGCCGAAAAACTCGACTTCTATGCCTTTATAAAACAAGATTCATTGAAAGGCATGACAGTATTATTTCCTTTGTAGAGCTCTTCAAGTGCATCTCAATAAGTCTTGCAGAAATAACGAGCCGAACGTGGGCGATATCTTCGAAAGCATCAGCACTTTTGGCAGTGGTCCAAAAAAGTGATCTCCTAGTAAGCATCATTGTATGCGAAAAACTATATTCAGTTTAATGCTGCCCTTATCCGTTTTAACATAGAACAAATCCTCAGATTTCGTTTCTTTTAAATACTTCTCCCGGGAAAGGCGAACCTATAATGCTTCATCAGCGCCGCGAGATGCTTGCAGATTGTGAGGAGAGCCTGGACTGAATGCCTAAGCATAGTGATGGTGAGTCCTTAGGTTCAGCAGCTGGTTGGCACGCTAGCTATCGCTCGACTAAGCTCGCCGTATTGGGCGGGGAACTTGCTGCACACATCTCTCGCACAAAACAAATTTTATTATCAAATCGTGCCAAATATACAAAAAAAAATAATTACTGAGGTTTAATAAAGACGCACAAGAAAGTAATAATTATTGTATGCCCCCATAGTTCAATGCTTAGGTTTTGAATGCGCTAGATGGCCTCGCACACTATGTAGATAAACACGTAAAATCATAACATTTTACCTAAGCTCAACAAAACTACATCCTATCTTCGTAATGGCGCTGATGTTGTGACCACCACTTCGGGATACCCTCCACATATGACAGCTTCAATAGCGTCACACCATGTCATCAACTTCCCGTATCAACAATTAATTGTTGATGACCCCTTGCTCTAATCCGCATATCACCCTGTCTTATGTCATACCGATCTCACCTTTTAATTTCGTTCACCTAACACATCTTCCTAGATCCGATAAACCAAAATAAAATTCAGTAATTAATTGACTTCATCTCGATACACTCAGTATCATTTAATTGTGTTCATTCACAAAAATTCAAAACTACCTATGAATTATCTTCATTTGTTTCGCAAATAGTATTCCCTTTCACTTACTCACTAACAATTATTATCAAAATTTCTAAATCTCCTTGATGTTGATGTGCACATTAACTTCCTAGGCTCACAATAATAAATAGATTTTATATTTTTATGGATTAAATAGGGAGATACTAAAGATTCTTCTTGTTTTAATTTAATTCAATTTTAATTCTTAATTTTAGGTAGGTTAGATATTTCGTGTTATGTAAGTTGGTATAGATTTTAGGAATTCAAATATTCCGTAGTTTTAATATTATGTTGTTAATTTCTTTTACTTTAGTTTAGTTCTAGGTTTAGGTTGTAATGTACTTTAAGGTTTCTTTGTGTTTTAATTTCACTTATTTCTTTTATAGATAATATGTAGATAGGTACTTCTTCCTTATTAAACTTTTGTTATCACTTCTTACTGATTTTGTCGTGGTTGTCAATATTATCCCACACAATAGAGGCAAATGGGTAAAATTAAATCTACTTTGATACATACATACATACTGTGTCGTGGTCTGGTCAAGCAGGTAGACTGGATGATCTGCGAGCGGGTGCAATTATTGTTGTTGCAAAATTTTGATAGTGGCTGGCGGGATGGGGGTTTGTCTCTCTGTGAAGAGCCAGGCTGCGATAAGCCGTGACGTGGATTGTTGTTGTCGCAGCACCAACTGAATATGGTGATGCGATGGCTGTGGACGATGTTTATTTTAGGCTGCTGCTCCCGGGGCTGCGCAGGGAATGAATTTCATGTAGATAGAGAGAAATTGGCGTGGGTTTTGCGTGCTGCTCACTGATATGATTACCTCGAGTACTTGCTGGGTTGATCGACACGTTTTCAGCGGGGCAATGCGGGTGGCTAATGATTTGTGATCATGTAACGGAAGTTGTCCCTACCTTACAAGTTGCGATGTTATTGCACTCCCACCGATCTCTAGGAGCACAGGATTTCCTACAGAAATCGATGGGTTGTAAGGTAGGTTGTCCTGACAGAGAAGTGTGAGCAGGCATGCTTGCATACGCGCGACACTAGCTCGACGTAGGCGTGGGTTCTTACACTTACTGCCGGACGACCGCACATTTATTTCATGCCTATACAAAAAGATTTAAATTGGAACCACGAAACTAAAATGTTAGAATTACTACCGAACCGTTTCTAAAATCTGATGAAAAATGAAAACCGCGATAAAAAGAGATAAACATCTGCAAAACCTTGGGAAACCTAAGATGGAAATGGCTTCCCTAGCGTGACCCTCCCACAATCAATCACCCTTACAGGGATGACGATCATCCTTGGCTAATGCTCCGCTAAATCTTGCATTAGCCCCTTATTCAAAGACGAGCAATTCCGTCTCTTTACATAAAAAAATTTAGCTTTCGGCCAAAACGTGGCGCGTAAAGTACTACTCGCGTTGGTGCCCAGTAAGAAAAAGAGCGTTTCGTATTTCACGAAATCGCAGGTAGCTACTCATCGAAAAGAGCAGGCAAAAAGGCGTCCCTTCCGCTCATGTAGTTGACGAAAGGACACAGCTGATTGATGGTGGAATTCAGTGTGGTTCTGATGTTAGCTAAATTATTTTTCTAACAGGGTGCCAAAAAAAAAATTTCGTGTGCAGTAAAATTTAATTTAAAATTTAAATTAAATTGCTTTAAGGTTGTCCCCCACAAAACTTTTCAGTTTCATAGACGCAAGGACATGAAAATGGAATGAAAAGGACTGTTTTTTTTTTTTTTTGTTTTATCGACCCACCCCTGAGAGTGGTAAGGTAAGGTTGAAATGTTTTGAAAAGCTGACGTCACAATTTTTGCGTATACTATAGGTATTTGAATAGCTGAGTTTCTTTCAGACTTGTGAAGATGTGACTTTATTATTTTCGGATGTCCTTAGCATGAAAGATGCCTATCAAATTCCCTCTAGCATCCGCAAGTTCATACAAATTGTTGCCAACTATTCGTGTGATCTTGGCTTGGTTGAATTTCGGGCAAAACTTGGCATTTCTTTGCTTCGTCGCATCGCTGAGAACGAAGTTGCGTTTGAATACGGTTTGGCCTACTGCAAACTTACAGGTTTTACTTCGCGTATTATATGAGCGCTCGTAATTTTTGTGTGCCTGTGCAAGAGATTCTTTTAATCGGCTGTGTATAAGGTTCATTTTGAGAGCTTTTGGTAGAATATCAAACTCTGCGTTATTTACACCATTAAGTTTCTTTAACAGATTGTAGTCCTGCCCGTGCTCAATTTTCGACTGACCGAATAACGCTTCGTGCGGTGACATCCCGATCGCAGAGTGGATAGTGGTACGAAGTGCACTAGAGATCGATTGCACATGCCTGTCCCAGTTGGTTTGACTTTGCCCTTTTATATATGAGCGAATCGCTGCTAATACGGAGCGATTAACACGCTCGCTGGCATTCGCTTGTGGCGAATATACCGCGGTTCTGACATGCCTAACCCCGTACGCATTAAGAAACTTGCCAAAGTCCTTACCGGTGAATTGTTTCCCATTGTCGGAAAGTAGTGACTCTGGTACTCCAAATAGCGAGAAGACTTGGTCTTCTAGAAATGTTATGGCTGATTCACTCGTTGCTTTTCGTATTGGCTTGATAAGAACAAACTTTGTCAACTGATCGAGACAAACGATCATAAACGCATTTCCGCTCTTTGATCTGGGATATGGACCAAGATAGTCGATAAAAATATGTTGGAAGGGCCTATCTACTACAAACGCCTGTCCCATCGGCGGTCTTAGGGTTGAGTTAGGTGCTTTTGATGATTTGCAGACACTACAGTCTGAAATGAACGCTTTCACTTGCGCCGCCATATTAGGCCAGTAAAAGCGCTCACGCAGACGATAGAGAGTTTTGGTAACCCCACCATGCGATGCTTTTGGTGGATCATGAGCCAGATGGATCAAACGGCTAGTGAGTGAGGAGGGAATCCATAGTTTCCAGATGTTGTCATCTGCTATGGCGTCCCCTGTACTGCATTTGACCCTCTTGTAAACAAAACTGTCTGAAACTTGAAGGTCAGGCAGTTGGTTTTTGTTCTTTTCCACCGTTTCTATCAACCTTGCATACTCTTCCGACTTAAAGCTCGGATCTGCAAGATCGACGTGTAGAACATCAAAAGAGTTCACACCACTTGCTGTATCGGATACAATTTCATCGACACAATGAACTCGTGAAAGAGCATCTGGTACTACATTTTGTGTTCCCTTTCGATGTTCAATCACAAAAGAGAAACGTTGGAGCTTTAGACTCCATCGAGCTAAACGACCGCTGAGATCCCTCTGACTCATGAGCCATTTCAAGCTCGCATGATCGGTTACAATCTTGAATTCCTGCATTTCAACGTATGACCTAAACTTTTCAACACCCAAGACTGCCGCGAGACACTCTAACTCTGTTACGCTATAATTGCGTTGGGCAGAATTGAGTTTGTGCGAGTAGTAGTAGATCGGCCTCTCCAACCCATCTTCATCCTGTTGGCATAAAACACATCCAATGCCGGATGTAGATGCGTCACATAATATAGTGAACGGTCTACTAAAATCAGGGTTGACTAATATTGGGGCTGATGTTAACGCGATTTTTAGCTCTTCAAATGCAGCAATTGCTTCTGGACCGAATACAAAAGATTTGCCTTTCTTTAACGTGTCTGTGATGGGAGTGGCAAGTGATGAGTAGTCCTTAACGAACCTCCTATACCAACCAGATAATCCCAAGAAACGTCGGACTTGTCTGGGAGTCTTTGGTATAGGGAAATCGTTAATTGCCGAAACCTTGTCTGGATCGGTTTTGAGACAACCTTCCCCCACAATGTATCCTAGATACTTTAGCTGTTTAAAACAAAACTTTGATTTGCCGAGATTGATAGTAAGCCCAGCAGTTTGCAAGCGTGCAGCTATAATTTTAAGCAGGTCTAAATGCTCCTCAAATGTCTTCGAAATAATCAATAAATCATCCAAATATACAAAGATGTTTTGTTTCAATTTATGCGGTACCACTTTGTCCATAAGTCTGCACATGCGCTGAGCAGCATTGCAGAGGCCAAAGGGCATCACCTTAAATTGATACAGGGGCCTGCCGGGGACAGTAAACGCTGTCTTTTCCCGTGATGTTTTCTCCAGAGGTATTTGCCAAAAGGCGTCCTTCAGATCCACACTAGATATGTAGTGTGTTTCTGAAAGACGACTTAATAGCCCCTCTATATGAGGAAGTGGATAGGCGTCCTTCTTCGTGACTTGGTTCACTTTTCGCGAGTCGAGGCATAGGCGGTTTTTTCCCGGTTTCCGCACCAAGACCACTGGTGAATTCCAAGCACTACTACTCTCCTCTATGACGCCCATTTCGAGCATCCTATCCAGCTCCTCATACATCAGGTTTTGTACCGCTGGAGAAACTGGGTAGTGTCGTTGTTTAATGGCCTCAGCATTCCCTGTGTCAATGTTGTGTTCTTCGAGACTTGTCCGTCCTAGGCCAGATTGAGCATAGGACGGAAACAAGTTGATCACTTTATCAAGTTCTTTGGATTGATTTATCGATAGTTCGTGAACATTTGAGTCGCATGAATTTTCCAGCGATCCGGACGAGATTTCTGATATGATTTGAGGCGCTACCTCGAACAACTTCCAAAAATTTACCCCCAGATACAACTGCTGTTCTAAAGATGGTACTAAAAAGAATGATAGCTCCTTTGTTATTCCTATAAACGTGACGTTCGTCAATACCTCGCCAACAATTCTTTGTGGATGACCACTTGCAGTTTTAACGTTTGATAAAAACGGTTTGAATTTTATGCCTGAGCCATTTAATAATTCCAAACATCCTGAGCCTAGACAACTGATGCTGGCACCACTATCTAAAAGGCCAAGCATTTGTCGTCCGAAGATTGAGACGCTGGCATAGGGTCTAGGATCAACAGCGCTACAAAGGCTAGTGGCACTTATAGCTCTATAAACATTTCGCTTGTTTTTAAAACGCTCTCGAAGCTTTAAGATTCGTTTAGAAGGTTTAGGATTGAAAATGCGAGTACGAACTTCATAATAATTTCTTAATCGCTCATGAAGCGATTTTGGTTTTTCAATTTTGGGACAAACAGGAGACATAGTCATTTGAAATTCATTTCTTTTTAAAATGGATACTTTGGCAGTATCGGATTGTAAATCTGGTAATTTTTGTAAGTCTGGTAAAAGTTGTATGTCAGGGTTATTGTGAAATTCAGGTAAGTTTGTAATAGTTTCATTTTCTAAAACATCTATAGTAGGATCTAGTTGATCTCCGGGTTGTCTACTTGAGGGCAACTCTCCCCGGTCGTCGGATCGCCCCGTTTCCGGTTTCCCGAACATCGGTTACATTGCGGAGTTGTGGTGTTTTCCAAGCCGCACCTGTAACAGAATAGATTTCGTTGTGGGCTGTTGCACTCTACAAACGAATGACCATTCTGCTTACAGTTCCAACAGTTGTACGAACCCGGATCACGTTTTGTACGCGAAACATTGAGAGCATCCACCTCAAGCACTTCATCGCTAATAGGTGCAACATTCAGCTCATGAACTTGCCTTCGAAAATTTTGTTGCGTAAACTGTTTTAGACGTAAACCATCGCTTTGGTTTACGTATTTTTCGATGGTTCTGCAGACGTAAATCATTTCAGGTAGGCTGTGAGTGCTGAAAGTTATCAGTAATTCGCCGATTCGACGTTTCACATTTTGCTTCAACAAATCTATAAGCTGCCTAGCAGACTTTGGAATGTGAAGACGAGAGTTAATTTGCTGAATAGCATTATAGAAATCGTCGAAGCTCTCATTCGCCCCCTGTCGTCTGTCAAACATACGACGAGAAATTTCAGAGTCAGTTTCTAGGGTTCGGAACTGTTCAAACAAAGCTATTTGAAATGTATCCCAATTCGCTCTGGGATTAGCTTTAAGGTACATCCAGTACCAACTCTCCACTGGACCTGACACAAACAGATGAAAGTGGCGATAGATATCTTCCCATGTAGAATTGAAACATTCCTTTAACCTGTTTAGACGAAAAATAAAGTCGTCGACAGTCATATGCTGATTGTCGAACTTCAGGCCCCATTTTTGAAATTCTAATGTCCTGGTACTAGAACATGATGGACGTTCACTCGGAACCTCGGAATTGAAATTGAGTGCATTCATTTGATTGACAATGTTTTGAATATTGTCGCTGAACTGATTAGGACTTTGTCGAACACTACTGGGTTGATTACTTTGTGCGCCTTGAGCTGCAGGATTCACTGCGGCAGTGCTCTGCTGTGGTTGTCGTCGGTTGACATCGTAATCATCCTCAGTATTTCCTGCAGGAGTAGTCGCACCAAGTACTTGCCGTATAGTATCTGCAACTTCCTGTCGAATAATCTGTCTTTCTCTTTCAAACTCCTCGAGTCTATTTCGCAAGTCCGCTGACCTACCGAGACCAATTGACGCATTAACAACTTCTTGTATATACTGCATCAAGCTTTCGTTTCGAAAATGTGAAGGATTTTGATCAGAAGTTTGTTGATTACTAACATTCGCATGTGGATTTGGTCCATGCGCATTAACTACATTGTTGGGTGGTCTATTTGAGCAATGAGGTTGTACTTCCGGAACTGGAGTATTAATTTGAGGACTAGATTCATTTTGCTGATGGAATGAGACTCCACTGGCATTACCATCAGATCTGTCATGATCTAATTGAATGTTCAAATGTTGAGATTGGCTCTCAGACAAATTTTGTGGTCTTACTTCAGGAGATTGACGAAATGAAATTCCATTCGTATTTCTATTTGGCCTACCACTTTGTGGATTGCGATTACCTCGCAGAAAGTGAGGGTTAGTCCTTTTTGGTGGCATTATAATAAAAGATTAATTTGATTTTCAAATGTAAGACAATGATAAAGTGTATAAGATAATAAAATAAAATATAAAAGATAAAAAAAATTTCAAAAATTATTTAATTTGTTTTCAATATTTGGATTCGTGCCTGGGTATGTGTAATGTGGTTTTGTAGCTTCATCGGTGATAAGGTTTTTTTTTTCAGATGCAATCTTATTTAAGCGGATGTTTTAATTATATACTTCAAAATATCTAACGAAATAGCGAACTACAGAATCTCAGCGCTACATCTACGTTAGATGGTCGTTTGAGAATCCGTCTCCCAAATATAATTTTCTTTTTCCGCATCTATATAAAAAGATGGATATGCGTAAAGATACGATCGAGGATAGCAAAAGCCAAGACGTTTTTTCTATGAAAATATGCCTTAAGGTGACTATCTACTCAATCGAACCTATAAGATGTTACCATATGTAAATTGAAATATAAATATACAAGTTTGTTAAGAAAACGGTTCATCTAATCATGCAAGATTTGTTAAAAGAGCTTTAATAATTTTGATCTCTAATATGGGTAGTTAGTCAAAACAGAGTTCAGGCGCAACTGACGGAGCGGTGATTTCCAAAGAATCGAAAACTCCCGGTCGTCTGAAAAACTGCAATGACATTCACTAAATTCCGCTTTACATTTGCTAAGTAAACCACGACGCAACTATGTAAAAAACAAGTAAAGAAAACCAAGTCTCGGTCGTCGAGTGATTTAATTAGCAAAAGACTGTTAAGAATAGTACAAAAAGTTATGCTTCATCAAAGAAAAAGTTTGCTAGAACTGGTATCTTTTGGTCATGCACTTTAAGGTACTAAAAAGGATGTAATCAAAATGTATTAAACTACAATATAGTAAGATGGTGATAACTATCTGTTGTTTCGAATTTGCGTTTTTGGACTTAACTTTTGTAACAAAATTACAAGTTAAATATACCCAAATATGGATAGTAAAAATACAAAAAAAATTTGCTAGCGTTTCGGGCCCCACGTTGGGCGCCACCTGTGTAACGGAAGTTGTCCCTACCTTACAAGTTGCGATGTTATTGCACTCCCACCGATCTCTAGGAGCACAGGATTTCCTACAGAAATCGATGGGTTGTAAGGTAGGTTGTCCTGACAGAGAAGTGTGAGCAGGCATGCTTGCATACGCGCGACACTAGCTCGACGGAGGCGTGGGTTCTTACACTTACTGCCGGACGACCGCACATTTATTTCATGCCTATACAAAAAGATTTAAATTGGAACCACGAAACTAAAATGTTAGAATTACTACCGAACCGTTTCTAAAATCTGATGAAAAATGAAAACCGCGATAAAAAGAGATAAACATCTGCAAAACCTTGGGAAACCTAAGATGGAAATGGCTTCCCTAGCGTGACCCTCCCACAATCAATCACCCTTACAGGGATGACGATCATCCTTGGCTAATGCTCCGCTAAATCTTGCATTAGCCCCTTATTCAAAGACGAGCAATTCCGTCTCTTTACATAAAAAAATTTAGCTTTCGGCCAAAACGTGGCGCGTAAAGTACTACTCGCGTTGGTGCCCAGTAAGAAAAAGAGCGTTTCGTATTTCACGAAATCGCAGGTAGCTACTCATCGAAAAGAGCAGGCAAAAAGGCGTCCCTTCCGCTCATGTAGTTGACGAAAGGACACAGCTGATTGATGGTGGAATTCAGTGTGGTTCTGATGTTAGCTAAATTATTTTTCTAACAGGGTGCCAAAAAAAAAATTTCGTGTGCAGTAAAATTTAATTTAAAATTTAAATTAAATTGCTTTAAGGTTGTCCCCCACAATCATAAACAGGTAATGAGATCAACAGTTTTAATTGCCATAAGCCGTGTATTGCCGCTGCTCGTGTAGTAGATCTAGTATCTGTAATATGCACATGATCAGTCAAGATCAATCACACGTGTATAAATTCGGATGCCAAAATTACCTGCAGTGTATAATTCTTTTGCTTAAGAATCACTTAAGTTAGGCTTAAATACCAACGAAATGAATATCACGAGTGTCTATTGATAATTAATAAAATATTAATTATTAAATGCGTATAATTATGAGTGAGGAAGTCTTTTAGCTTTACCTTAAGGACGTCACACTCGTTCGAAGTTTGGATAAGAAAAAGGCGGAAGTTAACGATGAAGTGGCTTATATGGGAGAGTGTGCGAGTGCAATGCCAAATCATTTTGGCGACCTCTTGGCAGTGTACACGACATTACTTCAAATATTTGACGAAGCCGTGTTCAATGACTTTACACTCTAAGGTGGAATTACAATGCGGTATTTTGGCTCAGTCGAAACCACCTGCACGTTACAAGATGTATGTTAGTTCTGCACTTAAATTGCTGCAAATTGTAGTCTTCTGGAAATATATCGCCAGGAAGCGAGTTCCAAAGTTTGCTTGTCCTGTAACAGAAGGAGTTTTGGAAAGTTTGTGAGGTTGATATTAAAAATGGGTATAATATCGGTCAAGTATCTCTAGTAGATACCTCCTTTACAAAACCTATATTAGACCCATGTGTACGTACTAATAACTCACAAGCATTTTGAATGACTTGTATGCAGTGGAGGGTACCAAAGCATCGATAATATTTGTACTTGGAGTATATCCTATCGTACTGTCTACTTTGTATCACTCTAGGGCCCCCGCTAATTACTTTCCTACATTCGGCCTGTAACTGGCATGTGCCAGGTCTAAATATTCAACGTGCTGATACGAATGTCGTCCCTCTTTAACATATTGCAGAGCTGACTCTAGACCGAATATCCCTTGATTTTAGTTACACTTTTTCTGTGCCACGAATAGTCTGAAAAATCCTCTTTTACCTAAACTCCAAATATGTATAACAGAGTAGCTCACATAACGTAGGTACATAACAGATCTTGACTATTGACACCGTTGATTTAATTCAGTGACTTTATGTTCGTTTTGATAGGTTTATGTTAGAGTCTCATTCATCCGGTCAATTTCAACAGAGCTTTATAGAATTGCTAATTTTTTTTTCGTATTAAAGGCTTAAAAGTTTAGCAAATCGAATCCGAATGGACAAGACAACGACTACTACCACTGTGCACCGCCAAGTTGATGCAAATCAACAAATACCCAATATGTACTCAGTTGGCCGATATATAGGTTTAAATTAAAATCCTTTCAACAATCCAATATTGCAGAACAAGAAAAAAACCTGAATGGTGTGTTATTTACCGCTTCGTTGAAACATACATCACTCCAACCATCGTCTTCCTGCAAACTGCAAGATTATACCTTTAACAAAGCGTTGTTTACAAGTGTTGTTTATCACCTTTGCAGGATATAACCAAACAAACGAAATCCCTCTCAGTCCAAAAACACCCCCAATTTTTCGTCCTCCTTATTCAATCCATTATTCACGATAATGGATTGCCGATTTTCTTCTCAGCTTTCTTATCCTCCGGGCTTCGGCTGAGCGAAACAATAAAAAAAAAAATATTCGCCATAACGTTTAAAAATTTATGAAAATTGCTTCCTTGCTCTTTTCTCTTGCATTCGAAATTGAAATGGAAAAGCATGGCGGGCAAGTGAAATTAAAATAAATTATTTACCGCTCCCATTTGGGGTTATAACTAAAGATGCTCATTTGAGTCCCATTCATAAAGAATTGCAATGAAATCCTTAAGAACTTTACCATTACAGATGCATCTGTATAGGCAAAATGTCCGTCTATACCACTTAGCTGTAACAAAACCCAGGTAATTAATATTTTGCCAAGGATATTCAAATTAAACTTCATGCGTATAGCTGTAACTAGGATATATGCGGTCGATTCTATTCAATTAACATACCATACCATCAATAGGCAATCCTCGAACAATAACACAACACAAATGCTCGACATATCCGAATATGGGCTTGGAAAATTTATGATTATCCTTTGTCCACAAGAACGGTTCTAAGATACGCACCAGTTGTGTGCGGGTGCGTTAACTATTCGGATATCTGCATTCACTAAGCCCCTGACAGTCTTGGTAAATTATTTATGAACAAATCGATTGCCTATAGCCGATGTTAGTAGCTCTGTGCACAAAGGATGTGGCCTAATAAAATAAGCCCGCAATTGTAAGATTGTTACACCAAGCACACAAGTCCACAGCCACCCCATGTGTGGGAATTCCAATTAGGAATTTCATTCATTTGAGTACCATGTGCCATATGTCACACCCACACTGCCAACCGTCTAAGAAGAAGGGATATACAATATACTATATTTTCATATGAATTCGCCACTAAGTACACTAATTTGAGGACTCCTTTGAATAAATATTTTGAAACTGCGTTTTCATTTTCAGTCGGTGACTTGCATAATATTTTGTGCATTTTAATAAGTGTGCTTGGAAATTTAATTAAAAAGACTCGCACCCTCGGGAATGTTGGCTAAAAGTCGGTTTCAATGTGCACAGACGACGGACCGCAGGCGCGTCAGATATAGAGATGAGATTATGGGAAAAGTTTACTATTTACCGGAGAAGGATCCATTGCAAGTAGTTTTTCGTAATCACTCTTTTAAAATAAATTTGCAAGAGATTTTGGAGCAACCGAGTTCTGACTTGCTTTGATTTTGTGTACCAACGTTAGAGGCGAAATTCTCAAATTGGTTTTCGGTGATGTACCGTAAGTTGGCATCAGAATTGCGGCCATGTGCAGTAGAGCGGGACTGAACACTAAAGGTTCAACCAAAAGGTTCGTTGAAATTCTCAAAAGGAGCAAACCAATCAAACTAGAGGCACTTAAGAAAACAGACAGTGAAACGAAAGCTGGGACCTTCAGTCTTCTGCTGAAAACTCGTTTTTTTGGGTAAACAGATAACAATTTGGTCGCAGCATAGCCCGCCCTTGAAGGTTGAGCAAGATCTAAGTCGCAAAACTCGACATACTGCATCACAGACTATTACAAATTCTGTGCTGGCTATTGCTTTTGGTGGCTATAAGCCGACTGGTAAGGATAGAGTGTGCACAGCTTAACTGCAAAAGGGTGTAAGCTGCCAAGTCTGAAGCAAATATTATTGGCATATATTCCTTGGAAGACTATACTCACTCACTAAGACTTTCAGACCTAGGGGTCTGTCCTTCTTCTTGCTGAAAACTTGGAATATATGGACAAGATCCATGAGGTCTGCTACTGCTACTGATGCACCATGCATAGCAACGTGGAAAATCCCCTGAATCTGCGCTTCAAAATCAAGTTGCTGGAATTTAATGCTCGCTGAAAGAACATGCCATAGACCTTTTCATTGACAAAGGGGGTGCTTTCGACAATGCGACTTTTGACTGCATATTTGACTCAGCTATGGATAACAAGGCAGATGAGACATTGGTTTTGTGAATCAGAGTAATGCTGATGAAAAAATGTTGGCTATAGATGCGCACTGTGGGCGTCATGTTATGGCCAGGAGCTAACCAGAGGCTACCCTCAAGGCGGCTGCCATTCTGTCTTCGCTTGATAGTTGAGTCTATATACTCTGAGTCATATATGTACCTTTGATGTTGCTGTACTTTTTGACTGATCATGCCTACATACTGGTCCGTGGCACCGCGCAGATACCCTTAGACATGGTCGAAGAATGGTTCACTAGGAATGGGCTTTCGTCCAGTCTTTGAAAACCCAAAGGTTACTCTCTTCACAAAACGAAGGATTGTACCCGGTCTGACAGCCAAACGGACATAAAACCCATGAAGTCCGTGGTGGTAAAGTCGAGGGTAGTAAACCATTGCAAGAAATGCTTAAGCGAAATATTAAAAACCAATGAGGTGACCATTATGCTGGGTGGCAGTGCATATATATATGGATATTTCGGGTAATGAACAGGTGAATGAGCTTGCAAGAAACGGGACGAAAATACCCTTCATCCTTGGTTTCAGAATCTGTAAGAACTCCGCTAAGCACGTTTGGAAAAAATTGACATTGAATCCTGGAATAAAAGAAACCTACGATGGACCAATTTCAATACCTTGAGGCTCGCAAAATAATTATGGCCAGAGGTGAGCAAAAAGAGATCTAAATTCATGATCGGACCGAGCCGGAAAGATATTCGCATTCTCACGGGGATCATTACTGCGGACACTATTCGAACGGTGTAGATACGGAACGGTTGGACATACTGCATAATGATTTTTGCAGAAACTGTAGGGACGTTAAAGAAATAAAATCTGTTTGCCACCCACTTTGCGAATTCTCAGCCTCTAAGAACAGCATACAGAGGATTTTTAACAGCTACTTCTTCGATGAAATAGAGGATCCGGAGAAGAGAATGTGGAGAAGAATGTGGATCTTAAGGAACCCCTGAGATTAATATACACTGGTCAGCATAAGTATTTTGACAAAACTAAAGTTAATTCTACTCATAATTTGAACTTACTTCATGTAAATTTTGGCATCAATGGAAAGGTCATTTAAATTCCGTTTGAATGATACACAACTTTCCTTAACCCGCATTATATTATAATTCTTGCGGCTGGACCGATTTTGATGAAATTTTGAAATTTTGTGTGTGTGTTTGAGTCCAAGGATGATTTAGATTCACATTTAGTGAAAATTGGACAAAAGGGTGTGGCAGCTCCCATACGAAAAAAAAAAAACGAACAAATTCTTATATCTATAGAAAACTACCGAACTGATTGAACTAAAATTTTAAGAAAATATTTGTTATTGGCCCAAAGGTGTTTCTGTGAAAGTTTGATCAAAATTGGACAAAGGGGCGTGGTACCTCCCGTATAAAAAAAAACAATATACCTATACATTTTAAATGCTATTTCTCGACACCAATGGGAGCTAACGTTGTAAATTGTAGACATTGATGTGCATTGTGTAGGCGCAGTAGCGCAGTGGTTAGTCTGCTGGACTACTGTGCGAGGGATCCCAGGTTCGATACCCGGAAAAACACAAATTACATCTTAAGGTTTTTTCTACTGCGCCACCTCTCGCGAACGTCTGACAAACATCCGAGATTATGACTGTATGAAAAAGCTTCTCAATTCAGCCGTTCCTCGGCATAAAATTGTAGGTCCCTTCCATTCGTTCCAAAAATAGAAACTCACACAAAACGAATGCTTGCGAGAAGCAAGGCCTTGGATGTCTACCGCCTGTTGCGACGCCTATTTATTTATTTTTTTTATGTGCATTGTCCAAACAAATAACCGCCCGAAGTGCATGGGAGAGATTGGAAAACGGGCCATATATAGACAATACAATTCGTGGGCACACGAAGTACAGAATCAGAATCCAGATCCAGACACATCGGTTAACAGAACAATTGACGGACAAAATGACGGAAAATGTACGAGCATGTAAAAGAACGTTTGCCGGGTCCGCTATAAATCTTGAATCAGGTGGCTGATCTTCTTCAAGCTTGTCATCACTGAAGTACATTCTTATGGCTTTCTCCGAAAGTGAAAATAAATTCCAGTGAAGTGGGTGATATCCATTGTTCCTATTGCTTCTGAGGGCTTCAGTGGACAAACAAAAAACGGGCCAACCATAAAAGGGATTACCTTTGGAGAGGGCTGTAGACTTTTCCAATTTTTCCAAGCAATAATGATTTCTGTAATCTTTTCAAAGTTTTTGAATAAAGAAGAATGCTTGGAGACAGCTACCCATGGACCAATATTGGTGGAGAGGTTGAGGTCCATCATGTCCGCTTTCGACAAGTTTTTGTATAGACTCCAAGCAATAATGATTTCCGTAATCTTTTCAAAGTTTTTGAATAAAGATATGCTTGGAGACAGCTACCCATGGACCAATATTGGTGGAGAGGTTGAGGCCCATCATGTCCGCTCTCGACAAGTGTTTGTATAGACTCCTACCTTGGCACCGCTGTCATCGACTTCTATAGGTCAGACTACTTACCTGCTTAGA
This sequence comes from Cheilosia scutellata, assembly GCA_955612985.1. Lineage (NCBI taxonomy): Eukaryota > Metazoa > Arthropoda > Insecta > Diptera > Syrphidae > Cheilosia > Cheilosia scutellata. Next base: position 90,227,325 of record OY015311.1, read on the forward strand.
GCGTGTTCGTGGATTTTTCCTGTTTGCAAATCAAGCCGTTGATCTTTAGTACTTACTATTTCAAGACAGCAGAGACAGTATTGACAGAACCCCTTTAAAAGTAAGCCATATCTCCATTTTTAAAAATATATATACGTAGACCCAATTAGTTTCACCTCTGAATGTCAAGGTTTTGTCAAAGCTGTCACTTGCAAACGCAAGGCGAAAACTGCTTTTTCACAACAGAAAAAAAAAAAAAACACCAAATTTGTGGTCAAGTTTAAGACTTAGGTAGGTACTCTATGTGCATTTCCATAGCTTCAAATAATGTAAAACATCCCGCAATATTCGCAATCGCAATCCATTGTTGACATAATTATAAACTCAACGTTTCTTCAGCAGGTGGCGTTTAGCCCTCCAACTTGTCACACAAATCATGACACTTTGCCAGTCGCTACAAAGAAATTATTTATCTTCCTCATTGCGCTCAGTCTAATATTTCACTCGAGAATTTCGAAGGGATACAGACGGGCCCTGCCCACATTCCCCGTACCATTCGCTGTGCAATACGAAACGCATCACAAAGTATAATTAATTTATCGCTGGTGATGCGTTGTAGCCGTTTGGTAAATGGTAGCTGTTCCTTTGCTCCCTCTCTGGGATAGAGTTTGTGCGTGCGAAAACTTTGATGCTCGGCGCCCCCTGCCGAATGTCATCATTTCAAAGCAACAAAACGAGCAAATTGGATTAGTTTTTTTTCTTAAAATTGTATCTCAAAGATATTAGCATAAGCCAATGAGTAGAGTGAAGACTAAGATGCTTTTTAAGAGATAGTTTATGCCTAGAAATTAGACACAAACTGTAAATTAATTAAAAACTATAAACCCATTTGGATGCATTCCTCTTGGACCGTTTTGTATCTGCTGATGCTGCTGTTGTTCGTTCGTATATAGCAACGCGAACGCGATAGATTGAGATGCAAACGTATGTTGATGAATTGCGAATATGTACATATGTATGTACTTGTACATGTACATAGTGTTGGGGCAAGTATTTTAGTAATTATTGTGCAGCGCCACTATTTTTGGCACAAACGCGACAAAATACAAAAGCGGATAGAACACACAACTGAATGCACATTTTCAAATTCCTAGACTGCGTCTTAGACCAAAACAAAAAGGAGGAGGACAACTAATTGCGAATTTATTTTAAGCCAAAGGGAAATGTTTTCTTTTGTTCTGGTTGCTCATTTAGAATGCACTTTGCTTCGAATGTTTTATATTCGTTTGTCTTGTTATTTGATCTTTTTCGACAGAGAGGAGTTCCAACTTGTTCAGGACTTTATTGGGATATGGACTTTGCATAATGTTTTGAGTGGGCTCTATGTCAAAGATGATGTTGTTTGTTTGTATGTTTAATGAAAAACAAGGTCTTTGGATGGACGTAATCAACCCTTAAATGCAAAGTTCATAAGGTCACCTAAAATGTAAATCAGCCACATTGGATACATATTTACGAGAGGGAACTTTAGGACATCATTCATGGCCATTTGTTGTCCACTGCTTAGTGGCCTCGTGCTTAACTATATAGAAATATACAAACTATAACTTAAGGGCTTTCTCACTGCCTTATCTCTCTGACAAGCGTCCGATAAACACATGTTGTTCTTTTATAGCCGATTCTGATTTAAACGTCGTATATCGGCATTGCTCTCGATGCTCATGGGTCTTTTGTAGCAGCTCTTTGGTATCGTCGTGTTTTTCTTTTAAGAGGGCATGAGCGCTTAAGACTGATATTCGACAATTAAGACCTAATACGAATCGTTAATTATTGATGTGCCAATAGCTGAAGACTTTTGCCAGAATCTGCCGCGTATATGACAAGTCCAGTCCATATCCAAATAAGCGCTGGCCCAACTTTTCATCTGTTATTTTTGTCCTGCCCACTCCTACACACATGACAACGGACAAAAAAAAATGCATCTACGTTGTAATGATGTGTTCTTATTTCTCTTAAGTCATGCCATCAGTGAACCTCATTATTGTACTTCCACTTAGCACTCATAAGATATGAACACAAATCCTTAAGCGGGGCATGTCAGGTAAAAACCATATACTCAACAACTGCTCGACATTGCTCAACATCATCTTATACGTGAAGATACAGAAATTACAGATTCTTATCGTCCATAATGAAGCACACTTAAAATATTAGTAGCACGCTCTAGGACTAGGACGCGTGGAATTGTCATACCGCCCCATCATCCCAACTACACTTTACTAGTAGAATCCCATCAGAAATACATTTACTGCAGTTCAACCCCGCGCTGTCACATCACCCTGAGTTATATTATGATAAAGCCTGGGAAAATGAATAATAAACGAGCCAGCAAAGCAATCATAACTGTACAGTAAACGCGTTGATGAGAATTACATCATCAGGCACAGAGAGGGTGCCAAGGACCAACAAATATATATCCCCCGTTTTAGTATATTTTCACCATTTCCAAAACGGAAACTTGTATCTTCGTTTTTTTTTTTTTTCTGCTCTTCCTTCAATGACTAGATAAGGTTTCGGCGAATTGCGAAAGGCATATCTTTCATGCATCCTTGTTGCGAGGGAATTATTTGTACGGCACTATGCTGGGCCCGAATAACGACGAGATGAAAGTAATAAATATGCCCATTCCTTGGTATTGTGTACGGTGTTTTGGCTGCTTTTCGGCTTTATCTGGTTTTATGATATATCCTGGCAGAGAGGAAGGACCAAGACCGAGGCGTGTATTTTAAAGTACGCAATCATGTTTTCCTTGTTAGCAATTTTATTTTAATACTCTCCTGACTGACAGGAGTGATTAGAAGACTAGGGAAGTACATATTTCGAATGAGAGGGAGGAATTTTTTTTATTTTTTCCGTTTTCGTCAAAAGCAGATCGTGTGAAAAGGACATATGGTTTTTTCTGTCATCGATTTGATGAAATCAGGCGACCAACGTGACGGTGAGAAATGTTTATCATGCTATATGTATATACGAGGGAGCGGTGCCGTGAAATAACGCCAAGTGTAATAAGGCCAACTTTTAGAAATTGGCCTTATTTCGCTATGCAAAAGTGTAATAAAGCCAATTTTAAACAGTTGGCTTTATTTCACTTCGACAAAGTGAAATAACGCCAAGTTGGTGTTATTGCGCTTTCAAAATATGAATTTGGTTTAATTTCACTTTAGGTGAGTGAAATAAGGCCAACTGCGCGAATTTAAAGCTATTATTTTCTCAAATTCAAAAATGCCTTTAACATTCATATTAAATATTAATCAGCAGAAGTTATGTTAAACTTTTTTTTTTTAATTTGAGAAAATAATAGTTTTAAATTTCTATACAACTTTGCATTGCATTTAAATTTATACAGTTGTTTTATTTCTGGAATGTACAAAAGCACGCTTCCTTTCCTAAAACCCTCTACTCAAACGGGAATCTAATGTCGTTTTCGGTTGGTCGTCCAGAACCGTCAGGAAGAACTCTCCGAGATTCTGAATTCAAATCCAGAATCAAATTTCTCTTCTTTTCAGTAGAAGAACTGTCAGTTGAGTGCCAATCGAACGCTTTCAGAAGCGTTCGGATTGCTTCCGGACGATTCTGGACGACCAACCGAAAACGACATAGCTATCTAAGTCATTTTCACTTTCCATTATAATAAGCACACGATGTTTTCGGCGCAGGGACATAACTCCACGGGACATAAGTGGGATATAAGTCCATAGAGAATTTGTATAGAATTATGTCCCATCTAACATGTTCTCGCAAATTTGCACTTTTATTTTCTTTTGTTCTCAGAAGCAAAATCGTATTTTACTTGAATATGAGAAAATGGAAATTTGGCTCTACGTCACTTTCCACTGCATATCGGACTTTCCCTACACATATTTACATGACTAGTTAGAAAATACTTTCCATATAGCATTTTAAAAAGTTTGAAATTGATGCATGATGTAGCCAGGAAACGATTGGGAAGGGGAGGATAGATTTTTAATGAACCCAAATGCGTAGCCAAAAAAAATTTTTGAGCAAGGGAGGATCGATTTGGGGTGTGAAAATTAAAAATTCGCGCGAATTTTTAATTTTCACACCCCAAATCGATCCTCCCTTGCTCAAAAATTTTTTTTGGCTACGCCTTTATATTCTTCTTACGCAAAAGTTTATCCCTCATATGGTGGTGTGTGCCAGGAATTACCACACCTATGTACAATTACTTGCTTACCTTGCAGGAAAGCCACAGTAATAACGGTTTCTTTCTGATGTCTTGGGTGATATGCATCATCTTGAATGAATTAAAAAATTAAAAAAGGACCCCAAAATTTAAATATTCCCAATTCTGGGGGCTTATTTCCAAATGCGCGGCGGATCGCTTTTCATGGCGGATTGGTATTTTTGTATTTCCAAAAAGCGATTCGATCCATTCAAAAGCGAAAGCTATTTAGGTGACGGATTGCAGGCGGAATTATTGTGGATACAAAATAAACTAAATTCTTGTGACGAATGGATCGAATCGCATTTGGAAATACAAAAATACCAATCCGCCATTAAAAGCGATCCGCCGCGCATTTGGGAATAAGCCCCCAGCAATAAAAAAATTAACTTGATGTTTTTAATAGTTCATTCAGTTTTGTGTACATGACATTTCTTATAAAAATTCGTGCAAATTTTATTTTTTTAAAATAAAGTAGATTTAAGTATCTAATTTTAAAATATTTACTTCAGTTCATTAGAAAATTCGTGCGAAATTTTTAACACGAAATTACAATCATTAGGGCCATAATAATAGACTTATTAACTCTCGTCGAGTTATGTCCCTTCGCCGATGTTTCCTTCTTGCAAAACTTTCACTTATGTACTAATCAAATGACCGCAGTTCTTACTTAAAAACTATTAACATGTCGACTTAAAGAACGGTAAATTCTTTTGTGATCTTAGAAGCATTGTCTTGTACAAATTTAATGGTTTTGTTTGAAGTTGGTCTTATTGCGCTTTAGCAAAGTGAAATAAGACCAACTTGGTCTTATTACTCAAATTTTGTTGGCGTTATTGCACTTGGACAAAGTGAAATAAGACCAACTGTTCAAAGTTGGCCTTATTACACTTTTGCATAGTGAAATAAGGCCAATTTCTAAAAGTTGGCCTTATTGCACTTGGCGTTATTTCATGGCACCCGAGGGAGCATTAATACACGTTCAGGAAGTATAATGAGCGGGAGCATTTAGGCATTTTTTCTTTCGCCTCCTCATCCCCCAACTTGTTTTGGTACGTCAAATGGTGGAGGCAGTAAGTAATCAGCTAAAGCGTGAAAGGCAATATTTTAGGTACTATTTAAAAATAATAGGTACCTTGGCGGCACAAATGATCATTGAAAGTTGATGTCAGGGATATGTAGGTATCTTTTTTTTGAGCTAACGCTTATAGATGAAGAGGTTTTACCCCTTAATCTGCTGATTACATTGTCATTAATAGTTAGATATGTTATTTCTAAGTTAACGTGGTTAAGAAGTCTATACTTCTGTGCTTTTGAGCAATTTTTTAAACTTCGTCTTCAACCATTTCAATATTTAGAACTCTTATGTTGATCAGCGTGCGTGATCAGCGTGCTTTTGGAAGACTTGGATTTTTGTAAAAAAATTTTGTCCATTCTGAGATACTGATTATTGCCATTTAAAGCTTTTTTTGTTCCTATTTCAACAGTTGGTCCCACAGCAAAGCAAGTGCAGTAGTATATCATCTGCTAAAGTTTCTATAGTGATTTCTCCACATTAATAGCACAGGACCTAGCACACTGCCTTGTGGTACACCAGCTTTAACTTGTCTTAATGTTGAGTAATCTGTCTCCAAATCCCCATGTTGAGTAATCTGTTAATTCTGAAGAATCCATCTGATGTATATGACTCCAGAATTGTCGAATTCTTCTTCAGCAATTGCTCTTGTAATTTGTGAATCGTAGTTCTTTGTACCAGACCTTATCGAGCTTGTGCTGTAGGTATCAAGAAATAGTGTACAGCACAAAAGAGCATCTCTCCAAAATGCAATTGCAGAGTGCTTATTTCTGAATCGAAATTGGTGAATTAGGACTAACGGTTTTTCATAATCTATTCTTTGCAGACGTTTTACGAGCATTTTCTAGAATAACTTGGACAACACTGGTAATATTGATATTATCTATTTCCTGCCTGTGGTATTCAAAAAGGTTATCAGTTCCTTAATGCTACTCTTCGAGACCTCCTCAAGCGCTTCTTTTTCGGTTGCGTCATTACGGCTGTGTGTATTGTGTGCGATGCCAAACTTTTAGTCTGGCGATATCTTTTCGTGTTTTGCTTCGAAAATGGGTTTTTTCCAAGCTGTAGTTTGGTCACATATTTCTATATATATACATATATATGATTCGTTCGACAGCCTCCTGCATCTGAGGTTGGCCTTCGATAGGAATTCGACGAATATTTATGCTTTGTCTGCTCCGAGAGAAATGTGAAACGATTCCCCAAGTGAACCTAAATATTCACTGCTTCTCCAAGTTAATCTTCTGTTTGAATAGCTGGGTGATAGTTGGATACTTTCTTCCAACTTCTGTCTGAAGTAGTTCCAATCAGCAAGGGATATTGCTGGGAATTGTCTTGGCTATGGCTATGTTTTGACACAACCGCAGTTGTAGAAATTTAATATTTGGATATTGGTATTGTAAAACCTTGCAAAACTACTTTGTGCCATTATAATGGGTTTCCAAAAAACAAAGTCTTTCGTTTGGTTTAAAAAAAAACTTTGTACATATCTATACCCAAGTAACCTTCTTAAATTTTACTTAAAAGGAGACAACGAGACTTTTGTTTCAGTTTCTCTGACGCCAACGTTAGCCCTCAAGACTTGAATCGCTCAACTCACAGAACAAGTCAAACAGTTAACCGTCAGTGTCGCAGTGTCAGTAATTATAGTAATGGCGGTGGCATACATTCAAGGTCAAGTTTGAGACATTACTACTTTATGCGTGGAAGATTTCAAACGTTCTGTGAACTGTCAATACTATTGTTGCGGTTCTACAACGAGTGCGATCACAAAGCAAGGAACTGACGTTCTCAGTATTTATTTAACAAAATATCAGGAAAGCTATAATACTTACTTACTTATCGGGCTCCCGACCCGTGAAGAGTCTCTGCCTGAGACACTGCAGCCTTCCATCCTCTACGATCCCGGGCACGCTGCTTCCAGTTGTCCAGACCAAGCGCTCTGGCATCCGCGATGGCTTGGTCTTTGAAACGGAGGTTCGGTCTTCCTTGTCTTCTCGAACCTGGGGGCTGGGATTCGAAGATCCTCTTAGCTGGAGCATTATTGTTCATTCGCTCGATGTGGCCGAGCCAATGTAGTCGACGTGTTTTGGCTTTTTGGACTACATCGACATCTTGGTACAGCTCATAGAGTTCGCGGTTATATCTTCTTCTCCATTCGCCCTCCTCGCACACAGGACCAAAAATCCGCCGAAGTATTTTTCTTTCGAAGGAGCCCAGTATCAGCTCTCCCTTCTTGCTTATCGTCCAGCACTCGGCGCAATAAAGCAGAACTGGCAGGATGAGGGTTTTGTAGAGCACACATTTCGTCCTTCGAGTTAGGAGTTTTGAACCCAGTTGTTTTGCCAAACCGAAGTAGCAACGGTTTCCTAGGGTAATTCTTCGCCGGATCTCCACTAAGGTGTCATTCGTGGAGTTCATGTTTACTCCGAGGTAGGTGAACTCCTTAACTACCTCGAAGTTGTTGCTATCAATAGTGACGTTTTGTCCTAGGCGGTGGACAGATGCTTGTTTGTTTGTTGATAGCATGTATTTAGTCTTGTCCTCATTTACTTCAAGGCCAACGGATTTCGCCTGTTCTTCAATCGCCGTAAACGCTTCTATCACGGCACGCTGGGAGCGACCGATGATGTCAATATCGTCCGCATAGCCCAGCAGCTGGACGGATCTGTTGAAGATAGTGCCTTCCGTGTTGACACCTGACCTGCGCACTATCATGCTCCAGTACGAGATTGAAGAAATCGCATGCTAGCGCGTCTCCTTGCCGAAATCCAGTGCAAGTTTGAAATAGATCGGAGGAGCTGCTTCCAAACTGCACATTGCAGCGCGTGTTTTCCAGCGTCACCCAACACAGCTGAATCAGTTTTGCCGGGATTCCGAATTCGGCCATCGCCACATAGAGCTCCTGATGATGTATGCTATCATACGCGGCTTTGAAGTCGATGAATAGGTGGTGAGTTTCGACTTGAAATTCGTTGGTCTTTTCCAGGATTTGCCTCAGTGTGAAAATTTGGTCTATAGTCGATCTGCCGGGCCGGAAGCCACACTGGTACGTGCCGATTAGTGTGTTGCAGAACGGTTTAAGACGTTCACACAGTACGTTGGATAGGATCTATAGGATAGGAAAACTATAATAGGACAGTCATTGGAAGCGGCAAGTGACGGTAGCCTTCGCTGTTGCCACTTATTTATAACAGATCCCATTTCAAAAATTAGTTTCTTGGTCTTACAATCGTAGATAGCGCACTGATTTCATGCGACACTATGTATCTACTGATGTTGGGTAACGAAACAAACGACAGACAAATAGAAGTGGCTTCCAGTGGTAGGTATTTTAGCTCTCATCCTTTTTTTTTAATTAACATAAAATATCAAAATATCGCACTTACAGTTCCCTACTTTCAAAATTTAAAGACATCAAAATCCATCGCTAATTCTACAACACTTTACATAGTTACAAGAGGACCACTAGTATTTTTCCGAGCTAGATGCAAGACGCCTGTCAGAAATAATACTCCAAATGGCATAGTTGCAAATTACCTAAGCTTGATTAGGACATCTGCAGCCATTCAAAAACAGGCTTGTCCACTGTTTCAGAAGATAATGGAGAAAGGCGACCTTGCAGAGAACATTACTGAAGAAGTTAGTTCATGCTCTTCTTTTATGGCTCCAAGTTTGTTCCATTCGCCAGACCTCTTCTTTTTAACGCTCCATTAAATGCCACTTTTACCCAATTTAAAATAGGATGTAAGATGCCACTTGTAGTCTAGCTCTATAGACTTAGACACTACTCAAAATGACAAAGGTTAGGTCATACAGCATACCTATTTAAATGAACCTAAATCTAACATCAACAAACAAAGTGTCGAAATGGCTGACACTTTAAATACTCCATGTGCAATTATTCAGCAAGAAAATAACAAACAAAATAAAATGGAGCTAAAAATCCATTAAAAATAACAAGAATTTCCGAAATGATAGAGGCAATCCCCTCTTAATATTTTAATCACGGCGCCGGCCGTCACCATCACCACCCCCTCAACGACAAGCAAGCAGCAATCAAAATTAAGCTGATGATAAACATAAAGTGTACCCAATTAATTAACACACATTATAATCAAATCATTATCAAAACAAGACGCGCGCGGGAAACGTGTGATATAATTTATTCCATCAAAATGGCCAATAAAATCATTTATGTATGTAGGTATGCTGACAAAAGTCTTTAGAATATACAATTTGGGTAAACACCCACTAACAAGTCGCGATACTGCAGTCGTCATATAGCTCACCGCTGCCACTGCGACTGGTTCTCAAATAAATAAGCTTCGTCTGAACGAGGTAATTTATGATCTCCGGGCGGAATCTGGTGGAGGATCATCGCCTCACAGAGTTGGAAAAATTTTGAAAATTTCTTTCCAAAAAATATTCGCCGTCAGATGAAAATTTATAAGCATAGCCAGAGCAGACTTCTGCGTGCATAGGTAACATCTGGAGCGATCCGTCACCTAGTGAATGGGGGTTCGAAATAGATCACACTAATACTCTAGAACAAGATGCTAATGAGTGGGAGCTGTGATAATTATGGCAGCGACCGTATAGGTGGTCTTAGTGGCTGCCGCATGTGATATATGGTCTTTGGAAGCGATGAGACAAGTGGTGATGGGGGGATTTTGTTTTAGAATTTTTACTTCTGATTTATGTGGGAATGTACGCTGATGGTAGTTATGGAGTCAGTTTGGATTGGAATAGAAGGAAATAAAAGAAGATTAGTTCGTGCAACAGGCACGTGTAGGACCCAGGGGCTAGTTTGTCACAACAAGTTGTTTGTGCCGAATGGAATGGACTTGACTTGACTTCTGATATCCTTAAACAAGTTCAATGTTTAAGGATATCAGAAACTTGTAAATTCAATGAAGATCATTTTATGAAAATGCCACTTTTGAATTCACCAGCCCAAATGACATTCAAATGGGTCATGCTTTAAAGAGTTTGGCATGTCAGGTTAGGTTTACGGGTTGGTAAAGCTGAGTAGCCTCTTCTTCACCCCACTCAGGTCCTTGTGGACCCATTGTGATACCATTCGATGGGGTTAGCCGCGTTGTATTGGCTTTGTTTTATTCGTTCCGTGGTTACTCGACTTTGTCCAGCCATCTCGTTGTCCTCAGAAACCTGTAAAGATTATATATTGAGACATTAGAGAGTTCTTGGATTTCCTGGAAGTGGTAACAAAATCTTTACCTTAATCTTGCAAAGACGCCTAAATAAATGGATTGACGATAATAAGCTATTAAAGGAGTACCAGGCAGGTTTTAGACCAGGCTATTCAACGATTGACCACATCTTTGTCCTAAAAAGTATTGCGGACTCATTTCTCAATAAAGGGAAGAAGTTGTACACGTTCTTTGTGGATTTTAAGGCAGCATTTGATACAGTGGATAGACAAGTTCTTATCTATAAGCTCTATGGTATCGGAATGTCGTGGAAGTTTGGAAGGGTCATACAAAACCTTTATGAGGACACAGTGGCGTCAGTTTGGAATGGTGAAGAGATGTCTAGTTGGTTTAGAACGGAATCAGGAGTCAGACAATGTTGTACAATGAGCCCAAGTCTGTTTGCTTTATTTATTGAAGACCTGGTAGACTTTCTACCTAGCGGCATTGAATACGCAGGTCTAAGAATAAAGGCATTGCTTTTCGCTGATGACATTGTGCTTTTCGCATCAACACCGGAATCATTGCAGCTCATGATTAACCGGCTGTGTCAATATTGTAGCCTTTGGAACTTGATAGTAAATCTAGAAAAATCCAAAATTATGATTTTCAAGAACGGAGGAGGCAGAAACTGTGCAAACGAAAAATGGTACTACAACAACGAATGGATTGAAGTTGTTAAGGAATTCAAATACCTAGGAGTTCACTTCACAAAGAACTTAAGTATGGAGACGCATCTGAAGGAGAAGCTGACTAAGGCGAAAGGTGCTATCAGCGCAGCGTGGAACAGATGTTTTTACAATAAGAGTATTGCGCATAGCAGCAAGTTCAGAATATTTGAAGCCGTATCGAGATCCATTTTACTGTATGCAGCACAAGTATGGGGAGCAAAACAATATGAAACCGTGGAGAAGCTGCTGCGTTACTTTATTAAGCGAATTTTTCGACTGCCACCCAACGTGCCTAACTATATGATTATGTTGGAAACAGGCTTATCGCCTCTCTTCATTAGAACGCTTAAAATGCAAATAGACTACGTTCTGAAAATTATGAAGATGGAAAATCACCGCCTCCCGAAGATAGCGGCGCTTCAAGTCATTCGCTCAAAAACAAGTTGGTTTGCTGACTGGATAAACCTTGCTAGCGACTGTGAGATGGATCTCAATCTGGATCATTTAATCAACTACGATGATTGGAAAAGACAGCTTTACCAGCTTGTTTCTGCAGTTGACTTAAAATGCAGAGAGAGATTTTTGGACAACGCCACAGGATCACTCCATAGAAACCTGTACTCTCGATTGAATCATAACCTGGAAGAGAAAAACTATTTTCGAGATGAAAATGGCGTCGACGAAATATCGATGATAGTCAAGTTACGTGGAGAACTCCTGCAGTTAAACTTTATGCCACATAGAGAGGATTTACCCACCCTGTGCACATTGTGTAACTCTGTCGAAAGAGAAGATACTTTTCACTTTATGGGAAAATGTCCTATTTTAAAAGAGTTTAGGAGGAACACATTTGGAAGCGATTTTTTGACGGAAAACCAAGTTATATCACTGCTCAACGATATGGAAGTTAAAATACTATTCCAATACTGTAAATTGGCGCTAGGCTATAGAGAGCGGATTATTAGTGAAAGTTTTTAAAAAAGGGGGAAAAAAATAAGTAATTATTGAATCTATTTTGATAAAAGATCCTAGTTCATTGTATTATAATTTTGTTTTGTCAACTAGGCAGACGGCATAAAAGCCATGCTTTTAATTTTTTTGTAAACTCTGTAAGCACTATTCTAACAATTGAAATCAAATAAAAAATCTTATCTATCTGGTAACTTCCAAGTGTTCTCTTCCTCAAGTGACAGAGACTTGGGCAGTGACAGAGAAAGTAAGGGCGGGTGTCCTCGTGGGCTTCGTCATCACCGCAGCCTGTACAAATGTCGTCATTCTTGAGATTTAGTTTCATTGTGTGGCTTCTTAGAAGGGCCAACCAACTTGGACAACGATATTCTATCATATCGCAAAAGTTCGTCGGTCCTGCTTTTGTTGTACTCTGGCCACATCTTCCGTAATACGTCACAGGTGGTTAGTGTTTTCCACCTGATATTGGCTTTCATTTAGATCTTGTAGTCCACTCGCTCTCTGAAGCCTTGAGCTCTTGGATTTATCTCATTGGTAAAGATTGTCTTGATAGCCGCCTGGCTGTCAATAAATATTGTAATATCATTCCGCGGTACATATTGCCATTATTAAGACCATGCTTGCCACTTCCACGACCGCCAGTACCTCAGCATGGAAAACACTACAGTAATCAGGGAGCCTGATTGAACTATGTGTGTTGAGTTTCTCTGAGTATAATCTGGCTCCAGTTCCACATTCCATCTTTGATCCGTCAGTGTAGATGGCTATTGATTTCGTTTCCGTGGGTTCGTTCCTGTCCCATTCTTCCCTGCTCGGAAACAGGTAAGAGAATGGTTTATCAAAGTCTAGGTAGGGTGACATGTAGTCAGATTTTATGTCCCTCCCGACGTATTCCTTGAGAATCCGCACATGCCCAAAGAGGCTGGCGATCCAGAGAGTTTGGCATAAAAGCAGCGACATGTCGACAGGAAATCTGGTTTAAACTGGGCCATGCAAACCTCCCGATTATACAGTGTCAAAAAATGCCAGACCAAAAAGCCTTAAGAAATTCTTCCTTCGAGCACTTGAAATAGTTCTTGACAGAACTTTTATACTTACTTCCTCTGCTTTTATACTTACTTCCTCTGGAGGCTTAAGTCTTTCAGTGTCTTAGTTTTCATACCTACTGTCTGTTGTGGCCCCTAGATATCATATGGTATGGCTAAAAGCACAAACTGCCTATTCATAGGTTGGTTGTGATAAAAGAATATGCCTGATAAATGGAGCCTCATCGGCATTATTTGTCCGATCCACAAGAAAGGAGACCCTCTAAACTGCGCCAACCTTAGAGGCATCAGTCTCCTTAACATCGCTTACAAGATCCTGTCTGCCGTACTGTGTGAACGCCTGAAACCATTTGTCAATGAACTGATTGGACCCTATCAGTGCGGTTTTAGGGCCGGTAAGTCCGCAATCAAGAGACGTGGAGACCATTAAGACTTACTAACTACTTATCGATCTTAAGGCCGCATATGACAGCATTTGTAGAGACAAGCTATACAGAGCCATGTCAAGTTTTGGTATCTCTATCAAACTCGTCATATTGTGCAGAATGACGATGGAGAAGGCTCGCTGCTCCATAAAGGTCGGAAACAATCTCACCGAAACCTTTGATGTCAAAAAAGGATTTAGACAAGATGATGCGCTGTCATGTGACTTTTTCAAGCCAACACCAGGGGGGCACAATTTTCCAAAAGTCTGTGCAACTACTTGCATTCGCTGACGACATCGACATCATTGGCAGAACACAGCGAGCTGTCACTGGTGAGTATCAGTACAGAGGCGGCAAAAATTTAGAGGTTTAGAGGTGAATGAGAGCAAAACAAAATACATACGCTGTCAACAAGAAGGGACACACAACATCGACGAATTAGACAGAACGTCACGATAGCTACAACTTTGAGGTGGTTAGGGACTTTGTCTACCTCGGCGCCGCTACTAACTCTGAAAATGACATCAGAAATCAAGGGAAGAATTACACTTGCCAACCGCTGTTACTTCGGTCTAAGAATGCAATTGTTGATTAGTAAGGCCGTGTTTCTCGAGAAACACCAAGGAGAACTATATATAAGACCCTCATCATCCCAGTCCTGCTTTATGGCGCAGAATCATGGACGTTATCAAAGCCGGATGAAGATCTCATGGGTCGCTTCGAACGCAAAATTCTCCGAGTGATTTTCGTTCCCGTTTGCATTGACGGGCTTTGGAGGAGGAGATTTAACAGCGAACTCTACGAGCTGTACAGCGACATCGACCTGGTCAGAGAAGTAAGGATCAGTCGTCTAATATGGCTGGGTCATGGACACCAACGCTCCAGCCCGAAAAGTCTTCGATACCAACGCAGTCCCATTTGTGGCTAATTCTAACAATTAAAGTGTCAAAATAAAGAAGCATTTCTCGACCAGTAATGGTTTAAACTGCATAAAAGCTGCGTGTCTTCAATATGTGGCAATGCAAGTCATGACTACTTTGTGTGTATGAAAAAAAAAAACCAAAGAAGGATGAAGCAAATTTTCGTCTTCGCTTAATTTCTTTCGTTTTTTTATAAGCGAAAGCGGTCTTCGTTTCGTTAAAAAAAAAACTCACTCAATCTCGCTTTTATAAAAGCCCCTCGTGGTTCCAATCCCAGTTGTTCTTTTTTAACTCTTTGCTGAGGACTGTTTTCTTATTCAGCTAATGCAGATGACAATATCGCGATGGTTTTCTATCATGGTCGAACGGCTGTCGTTCGTCTTACCATTCTACCCGCCCAATGGCAAGGCTTCATGAATGACTAATAACCATTTTTGTTATGCAACCAATTTTCCGTATGTACCGTTGTCAGGCTACGCCATTTTCTTGAACAAATTGACTTACTGTAAAATTCTCTTGGTTACACAAGAATAAACGGCAAACTCCCCCTTGCGACCTAATTTTGCGGAAGAATATTCAACTCTAGACACGTGCCCCAATAAAATTTCAAACCGTACGTCCTTGGATGCTCCACAAAAGACAAAGCGCAGTCATCGAATGTGCTGAATGCCACCAGCAGTCCTTACACTATACCCGCGTAAAATTACGGCGAACATTGTACAGCTCAGTGCACTCACTGTTGTCGGTTCGGTCGTCGTCGTCTTTCATTGACATGAACATGGCGAACAATACTAAGTTTGTTTTCAACCACTAAAACGTATTTCGAACCGAAAGTAATCTTCAAGGATTCTTTTCCCTCTCATGCAGCAACAATTCAGAGAAAAAAAAAATAAACACTTCTCCGATGTTGGGATATCCCGATATCCAAGTGAGCATTGTCTTCGCGCGGTCTTATCGTCAATGTGGGAGAACATTGTTATACTACACACAAAGTCAAGGATACAAACTTGTTAACATGACATCCTGCCTGGCGAAATGGTCCACATTCCATTGAATTGAAAATCCTTATCATTGTCTCGCATGCACTTTTATTAAGCGACGCTAGTGGTCTCAGTTCCCGCCCTCCTCACGGTGTAGCTTGAGAAAGGAATAAATCCCACAAGTGCTTAGAACCATAGAACTGAGAATGGGTGTGTGTACCGGGTGTGTGGGGTGGTAGTCTTGGATGGGATTTAATATAATGGCTTGGGGGACTTAAGAATGCTGAAATCGGTTTTCGCGGAAGATGATTGGCAATAAAGCGATAAGAACGAAACATAACCTTGATGGTTTGTTGCACTTTAGAAGGATTCGATTAGGGAGCTCTGTTTTGATACCATTATCCAACAAACCGTATATACGGTATTAGTATGAGAGAGCGAGATGGAGCGAGGAGTTCATACAACATACAAGTGAGCTTCATTTCAATATGGTTGCCTTAAGTGGCTGTGAAGTGATGGCCGTTGATGCGGTTGACGATGGAAGTGGGCGAAATTCACTCCACTCCTCGTATCTTTTCAATTTGAACGAAAGTGTTGTTGGAATACGGTGAGAGCTTTGGCATTGGATAAAGTCTCTAATGCCGCATCTGACATATATTTTTCCATATATTACGTGGATGCAACTGGAGCTGTGTCACGAAATGCACTAATGGTTGCATGTAAGACATAGGTAATATCTAAGTTTGCTATATCAAGCGCAATACGCTGCAGACGTATCCTTTCAGTCTTAGAGAAGGGACATCGACAATTCTTATATTAGCACTCTGCTAATATTCAAGTAGGGTGCCTACAATGGAGTGGGAAAAGCCCAAGAAAGGTGAAAGGTTCCTTTTTCGGGCTATAAATTTATCTAAGAAGCCCTCTCATGTATAGATCCAACGAGTTAGACCTTATTAATTCCGCTTTTATTGTATGGACCTTATACAAGTCGGAGAACAACATCTTGGGCCGCTTGGACAGCAAGATTGTTTGCGTAATATTCGTAAGATTCAACGACTAACTTTACGGGCTATACAGCCAGCAACCTTAAAACGCAACAGATGAGAAAGCTAGATCATGTGGAGCGTATATGGACAATAACGCGCACAGTCTGACGAGTCTTTCAGTGTATAAAAGGACAAAATTCATACCGACCGACTGCCATATCAGTGCAGCGTTTTTCATGCAGAGATCTACGCGGTTAAGAAAGCAGCTCAAACTGTCTTAGCGACGGAACTACCAGCAATGGAAATGACCTTCTGCGTGTAAACTCCAAATCCGTAACTCAGTGCCTCTCGGCATTGAGATCATTAAACCATCAGACATAGTACTGCTGTGCTGGGTTCCTGGATATGTTGGTTTAGCAGGGAACGAGGCAGCAGATAAAGTAGCCAGATGCGGCTCTGAAATGGACGTACTATTAGCTGACAGACATGTATTGCCAGCTTTCAACGCAACCAAGGCCGTCATTATTAATGCCACATTATAAACTTCTAGAGAACGATGGAACAACACTTCCGGTTGTACTATGTATATAACTCGCAGCTTGTGGCCAGCAATTGACACTATAAGGTCAAAGATAATAACATATTTTGATAGATACAAAATCCGAGTGCTCGTCGGGGTAATAACCGGATACTGCATCATTGGAAACATCACCAAAAGACTAGGTATCTTTACAAATGACTTCTGCAGAAGTTGCAGAGATGAAGAGGAAATAGAAACTGTGTAACATCTCTTGTGTCACTGGCCAGCCCTCGAAGAACGGCGCTACTCTTGTACGGGAGCACGGTTCTTCGACGACTTGGAAGATCTAAAAACGAGATTCATCAACAGATCCGAGTGGTTTTGTTAGCTGCATGTCCAATGTCCTATCATGTATGGCAATTTGGGTAATCAAAATGGGACTCCATGGCTTCTGGCTGAATTCACAATGGCTGTGAGGTATGATTCACAGTCACTTGTTGATTGAAAAATCATTAGTCTCGGTGAAAATCGAGTAAACAGTGCGTCTAGATCAGATGTGGTGGTCGTCTACTGATGAGCCCACCCACCACTTAGGGGCGAAATGCATTACTGGAGTCGAGGCCACGTAAAATTTAAAAATTGTGATGAAAATTGGATATATGTATTGCAAGCTGCCCCCAAACCTAACCTAGATAGCGCACACAATTGGAAAGTGAGTAACTGGAGGCAGCTAGTTAGCAGCTACCTATAGTAAGTAAGTAAGCATACGTCAACTATAGCTGAACTTTAAGGGGGCGTGATCTATTCTACATATATCACGGATGAAAAAATGGAGTCTGTAATGACCTGTGATCGGCAGCAACTAGATGTGCTCAGCTCCACATCTCAGAAACGACTGACTGTGACGTGACCAGGGTTGTCAGATGTGGCGATTTATCGCCAAACGGGCGATTTGAAATTTTATTTGGCGACACGAAAATCGGTTTGGCGACACACCCCAAAAAAGGCGATATTTTTAGATTTTGGCGGTATAAATTTTTTTAACCAAGATCCTCATATTTGTTCTTTTTTTATAATTTTCACTCAAAACTTACATCTGCGATGACTGTGACGAAATATTAAAATTTGTAACGAATGAAGACAACTTTAAAACTTGGAAAGATATTGATTTAGGGTCGGATTTTGAAAGAATCGCGATAGAAAACTGTGATAGCACAGAGCATGTGAATGAAGTTAAGAAGCAAGTTAACGATTTAATTCTTGTTTTACTAAGAGCAATTCGAAAAAGATTATCTGACTGCAACACACCTTTTGTTTCTTTGGGATATTTTTCACCAGGTGTCTGTTTAAGCCAACTGCGACCCTGTTTTAAAAATCTGGTTGTAAGCTTGATTCCACCCAAAATCTTACAACTTACGGAGGCTCAGTGGGAAAAATTAATTTCTGTCAATTGGTCAAATGAATTTTATCTAGAAAGAGTACCCGAAGAAGCCGTTTTGAAGTTTTGGAACAAGGTGTACAAAATGACAAATGCCTTAGGACGGCTAGAGTTCCAGGAGCATTAAGCATTTGCATTAAGTTTTTTTACGTAAAAATTACGAGTTCATTTGATTTTTATGGTTTTTGGATTTGGAGACTGTAAAATTTTGGAATTTGGCGATTTTTTGGCGTTTTGTATTTTACGTTTGGCGATTCCGGTTTTTAAAAGCTGACAACCCTTACACTGGACGTGACTGCAGAAATGCGGATCAAGCTCTTTTATAGAGAGATAACAGATGTTACTCTTTGGCACGTAATTGACTTGTTCATGTTCTAAGCATAGGTCACTTCATCCCTCCCAAGGAGCATTTAGCGACTTCATGTGTCATGTGTCATGCGCGACGTCGTAAAGTCGGTTTTGTTACCAGAAAAGATTCCGAACAAGTAACATTTTAGACACATGCTTGGTAACATTTTCCAATTAGGAATATTCTTATTTAGGAATTTTATATCGGCGCAGATACGATATTGTGACAATATCTGAACATGGAACATTTTGTCCGCAGTGTATAAAATATGTGGAGATGTGTGTTCATGTACTTACCCAATTCCTATATAGCAGCAGTGTACGAGTTTTTGTTAAGTTTCTGTTACACACAACGACGAAACTATGCCCAAGAATTCTTATGTCATATAAATCCGGGGAACATACATAATTCACACATCAGTGATATTTTGTTATGGGTTGAACTAATTTATACATACAAATATGTCCTATAAAGCTAAGTTGGATTATAAAATGATTCATAGACCATTTAAAACAAATACATAAGTACAACCTTTTATTGAAAAGTGAAAAAAGATCTGGATGAACACTTCTGATTGAACACTTCTTGACGTTTTGTTTTTTTTTTGCACGTAAATAAGAACAATTGCCTAAATAGGAACTTCCCTTCAACACAAATTTAACGCGTTTGACAATTGCAAAGTTTAGCACGCATAATAGCCACAATTTCCAAAAAGAAACATTAAGCATGCAAATAAGAACATATTCCTAAATAGAAACTTCTTGTCAACGCAAATTAAACGCGATTCCCCATTGCGAACTTTTTAGCACGCATAATAGCCACAATTCTCAATAAGAAACATTAACTACACAAATAAGACCAAATTCCTAATTGGGAATTTTTTACTGTAACCACTATTCCCAAATAGGAATTTGTTAGGTATCCATTTTGTATTAGTAAAAAAATTGCAAATGGAAAATACAAAATTTTAAATTTACAATTTTGGTGGATATGGTGTAATTAAATAGAGTAAAATGCTACGATTATGACTAATAGACATCGTGGATTTATTTTATTCTGATTTTATAATCCTCCTTGTCAGCATTAAAAATAGCATAAATAATTATAAGAGACATTTTTGATTAAATATAGAATATTTTGTAAGGATCAAGGTTTTTTTCGAAATACATTAGTAACATTTCAAGACAAAATGATGTTGCCCATACAATTTCAGTAGTTATTTTCTCTGTTTAATAATGAAATGTTTGATGCAGTCAGAATATTATTTTGGTACATAATATAGGTACCTACCTACACAATATTAATGACTTATCATAACATCACAAATTATGTGGTATACACATACACAATAAAAGATTTAAATGTTAATAAGGCATTTTTCCCAATTTGTGTTGACACTTTGCGCTGAAATTGTGTGCTCAAAGATGGTATATAGGATTTGCGTCAAAAACATTTCCTACTTTGTGTTGCGCCACTTCCAAAACAAAAAAGGATTTGTTACATCGTTGTTTCGAAACATAAGTTCCTAAATGGGATCACGAATTGACACCAGGGGCCTGTTTCTCCGCTACTACATCAACTACATCAACTACATCATACAACATCGATTCTACACTACATCAGATACATTTTTCTGTTTCACACATCACACTGGTGATGTTGTATGATGTAGCTAATTGATGTAGTTGATGTAGTTGATGTAGTTGATTTGACATTTTATACATAAAGGATTATAAAGGATTTATATACTATGGAGGATTTTGATTTTGATATTTTTGACGACGATTTTGAGTTATATGTATACGTGTGCACTGGTGATGTTGTATCATGTAGCTAATTGATGTAGTTGATGTAGTTGATGTAGTTGATTTGACATTTTATACATAAAGGATTATAAAGGATTTATATACTATGGAGGATTTTGATTTTGATATTTTTGACGACGATTTTGAGTTATATGTATACGTGTGCACTGGTGATGTTGTATCATGTAGCTAATTGATGTAGTTGATGTAGTTGATGTAGTTGATTTGACATTTTATACATAAAGGATTATAAAGGATTTATATACTATGGAGGATTTTGATTTTGATATTTTTGACGACGATTTTGAGTTATATGTATACGTGTGCAAAGAAGACCTAAATATTCCTTGAAAAAATTAATTTTAATAATATGGACGATATGGGCGCAGTAGCGCAGTGGTTAGTGTGCTGGACTACTATGCGAGGGATTCCAGGTTCGATCCCCGGAAAAACACAAATTACATCTTAAGGTTTTTTCTACTGCGCCACCTCTCGCGAACGTCTGACAAACATCCGAGAGTATGACTGTCCTGAAAAAGCTTCTCAATTAAGCCGTTCGGACTCGGCATAAAATTGTAGGTCCCTTCCATTCGTTCCAAAAATAGAAACTCACACAAAACGAATGGTTGCGGGAAGCTAGGCCTTGGGTGTCTACCGCCTGTTGCGCCGCCTATTTATTTTTATAATATGGACGTTCCTTCCATATTTTATTGAGAGGTTAACATGACAAACATTTGTATTGAATTTTTGGTTGAACGCTTACATTATTATGTAGGTGCATTTATTTCACACCCACTAAATTGCAACCATTATAATAATAAATAGTTGGCGCAACCGGCAACAGGCGTGTAAACACCCTGGCTATGGCCTAGCTTCTCACAATCATTCGTTGTAATCCAACACACTAACCACTGCGCTACTGCGCCCAGACATTATACATTGTCTAAAAAATATAAAAATAAACATATAATATCAATAATTTCCTTTGTTAAAACAAAATAAATAACTAACTTTAGTATATTTTTGCTTATATCCACTCATAATCTTAATTACAACACGTTTGTACCTTTGCTACATCAAAATATTTTGCTGTATGAATGTAGCAAAACTTTATCGTTTGTTGTACTACAACAATGTAATGTAGTATAAAAAGCTGTGAAACAGAATCATACATTCTTCCAATACTTCCAGTCGATTCTCCGTGCCTACACTGATGTAGTACAACAGATACTACAACGACTCTGTGAAACAGAATTGATGTAGTACAACTGTCAATTTGCTACATTGTAGCTGATGTAGTAGCGGAGAAACAGGCCCCAGAACGTCGCCAGGCCTAAATTGTGCATTCGAATGCTACTTGGAAGCTTCCATTTTTTCTTAACTCCCGAAGGAACATTTAATGCAATTACTGAGCAATCTAAATGCGTTAGATATGCTTTCCTTTACAGCAGTATTGCGATTAACTAAATCCTTTGCAAATGCAAAATGTTTCCTCAGAATTTTCTAGACGTTTTTAGTAGATGATTTTTTAGTTTCTAATCGATCGAATAGAATCGGGATAAACCTATTATGGTGCCTGTTTAACCTGACTCTCACGTCGTTCCTGTTTTCTTTAATTTCTAAGACAACATTGTTTATAATCTAATGATTGAGATTCAATGTCTGAAACGTAGGATAAAGAATAATCACAGATATATAATACCTGATTTGTTTATTTTGTAGCACATTTGGTATTAGGGTAATCAGGGCCGTAGCTAGGGGGGGGATCACAGGGGTTTCGGTTGGTCATTTTTTTAAACTATCCGCAAAACGAACACACTACTTGTTGCAAGAAACTATGTGTGAAACTCGATGGGTTGAAAATCATGACGGATTATTAAGGTTCAAAGAAATTTTTAAAGTGGATACCTTCGATGTGTTGAGTATTGATAAGGATTCTGAGACCTTGTTTTTTTAAATCAGTGATTTTTTGATAAGCTTGTACTGCTTAAGTATTTTGTTTTCGTACACACTACCATTGTGTAAAATTTTGCAATCCGCTTCTTGTGACCTAGTGTCAGCTCTGGACCCCGTAAAGCTAGTTTTAAAAACGTTTCGAAAAATTCGAGAAAATGTTAGTTTAGAATTTAATGATATTTTTGAGACTGCACAAGGCCTTTTAAGTATTGTGGATGAAACTGAAACCTTGAAAATTTCACGAACAGTATCGAAACAGCAGCATAAGGCAATGTAAAGGCGTCTGATCCTGACAACTTTTATAGGATAGTTGTTATGATTCCACTTTTGGACGACTTCATAACTCAGCTCCAAACGCGGTTCGAGGACCATAAGACCGTTCTATCATCGTTATATATTTTGATCCCGTCAATACTTGGCAAAAGCAAAACAAAATTTAACGAAGAAAATTTTAAATTTTATAAAAGATTTTTGGATTGGGATACTTGAAGGCTGAGTTTCTACTGTGGAAGACAAAATGTCATGAACAACCCGAGGCACTGCGTTCACAGAACGCAATAACAGCTTTAGGTGTCTGCAGTAAAGATTTTTTTCCCAACATACATCGACTTTTAAAAATGTTGGCAACCTTACCAGTATCGACATGTACACCAGAAAGAAAGTTTTCGACAATGAAACGCTTGTTTAAGAAACTCTAGCGGTGAAGATCGACTTACTGGTTTAGCCTTAATGTCAATTCATCGGGAGATAGAAATAAATACTGACGAAGTAATTGATGTATTTGCAGCAAAGAAGGCCAGGGTACTCATTCCGTAAAATTTAAGACGACAGTCGTTCAAGCGATAGTAGTGCACGAGATCGTATTTTATTTGCTTAACATAACTCTACCACCATCGTATCGTCCATCGTTTATTTTACACAAAGTTTGAGAACTTTCGGTACCTTTCAGAAGCTCACAAACAAATAAGCACTAGACGACATCGTAATTGTCATAAATGACATTTGACAAATTACAGTGGCCTACTTCGTGCTTACGGAATATTTAAATTACAGTCACCCACAAAAGCTTGCTCATTTATTTTGTACATAATTGATGATTTATATTATTTATATTGTCGGATGAACTATTATGTAATTTAAATCGTAAAAAAAAATCTGAATTCAATTGCTCGCTTTAAAATTTCCTGTAAAAAGCTTAAAATTGTCAGCAAAATAACCAAATCAATGCAAGACGCTACCTAATTTGCTACATATTCCTACTTTTGTTATAATTACTAGTTAATAGGCCTTACCAATAACGATGTTTAGACTTCAACTCAAATATTTTGACGGTCACAATGGATAATTTTATATGGAAATTTTCGCCATTGTCACTTCGTAAAAGTTAGTTAAATGATTATTAGTACCGCGGAATAAAAAAATTAAATTTTAAATTTAAGATTATTTTATTTTCCTCAATCGCTTCCAAGTTACTTTTTAAAGATCATATCCCCCCCCCCCCCGAAATATTTGTCTGGCTACGGCCTTGGGTGTAATATCCAGATACGTGCATAGACTATTGCATAAACTGTATCACCGTATGTATCTGTATCATTCGTCATCCTTCATTAACCAGAGAATAATATGTATCAATACAATCTCTATAAATATCACACACTTCCTCCTCCATTTTGTTTTTAAGAAAGAAAATGCATCATATACACATACTACTTGATCTTTAAGAATTCACGGTTGTACGAGCCTGCCTGCCAATGAAGCAATGAACTTTTGAATTCAGGTCAATCGATCCGTTTTTAACTTTTAAACTTTGTTGAACTTCCTTTCGTTTTCATAACTCTGGCGTATTAAGACGCTCACGCAAAAGCGTATACTCTTTGAATACAGGGTTAATAAAGTTAGCAAAGGCGATATATGTTATACGTTTTTAAAATAGGAAAAGAGCTAATTAGCGTTGGAAGCCTTTTGACCCGCTTACATACCCACACATACTAACCTACATCTTATTATTGTTTATGATTCTTAGGTACTCAATGTAACAGGCCACTCGTTCATAGTTGCTCTAAATACCAAAATCTCTTGCATTAGTTATAAATTTATAATTAATAAATTTAAGTATTATTGAAGTATTATAGAAGCTGGTTGCATTTTTAGTTGATTAAACACAATACTTTTTTCCTTCTTAAAACGAATACATGTTCGACATGAATTGTGATTATTGTTCCCTTTCGGGATTTCGGGATTTGAAAATATATAGCTAGTAGCGATTGCTAGCTTTTAATCGAATTCGATACTCAGGTTTTTAAGGACTTGAACATACTATTTGATTCCTTTTAACCCTCACATGGACAGTATCTACACCGGGTAGATATTTGAATTTTCAACTCTAAATATCTCTTCGGGTTTTTATTAGATTTTAATGCAGTTTGTTTTGTTTTGTTTTGTTTTGTTTTGTCTTATTTTATTTTATTTTATTTTAACATGTCTTGTTCTGTTTCACTATAGGTACTCACTGATTTTATCCTCGTCAACAATGTAATGTTCGGTGATCGGCAGCTAGCAACAAGATGTGCTCAACTCCACATCTTAGACAGAATCGACAGACTGGGACTGCAGAAATGCGGATTAAGCTCTTTTATAGAGAGACAAAAGATGTCTCTTTGGCACGTAATTGACTTGTGTGACCTGACCATGATCATGTTTCATGTTCTAAACTTCTAAACATAGGTCACTCTGACTAGTGACTACCAACTACAGAGTCTGAATATTGTTTGCTATGATAGATGACACTGTGAGTGACGCATGGCTAAAACTCAATCTGGCAAGTCCAACTAAGCGAACCTCGGATATTGCTAACCTTTGTCAAATTAGACCCGGGTCTGAAGGCGCCGGCCGGTTTTAACTCAAAATGGCTTCAAGCTTCCCATCAATAGGTCGCAGAAACCATTTGGGTAGTCAAAAGGCGGATGCGGCATGCAATGGGAGAATAAGGTGGGCTCATGGTTATGGAAGGCAAATGAAAAATCTCTATTGATCTCAGGAGCTCCCAAATATAAAATAGATACAGTTGGTACCTCCTCAACAAAGTAAGGGCTTTGTGGAGCTGTGGACCTTGCTTGCGGGTGAATGAGAACTCTTTATATCAGAAGTAGCAACTTCATTGTCTGCTCATTCGGAATTAGGGATATTTACAAGTCTCAGGCTGGTAGGCTGGTAGGCTGAGTATTAAAGTGGATATAATTAGCAGGAAACTTAATCTGGAAAATCCAACTTTGGCTCTAGTATAGCTGTATGCCCCGAATCTGGAGTCGGAGTTCAAAATCTTCTTAGAAAAGAAAAGCGCCAAAGTATTGTACAAAAATGAATAGAGCTCCCACTAAATGATAGAATTGCAGGCCAAAGGCCCACCTAAGATGGACAGACATAGAGGGGTACAGGTACAGGGGTTCGAATATCAAAAGCCTTGTGCTCTGAGTTAGAGGTGAATTAATCAAACTCAGCAGATCAGAGTTAAAAATATCGAGAGGGATATTCTCTGGTCCTTCTCATAAAGCACTCTTTGAAATTAGGTTTAACGAACACGGACCGGATACCTGCAGGTATTATGATGACTGACTAAGTGATTACATGTCGACATTAGATACTCATCAATGTGTACAAAACCACACTAAACAATTTAAATAATAAGCTCAAACAATCTATAACTATAAGAGAATTTAATAATGAGTCTTTGAAAACATATTTTACCAGTCTTACAAATGATGCTAGTACCGACTACTCGCTCTGGAAGGCAACAAATAAAATGAAGAGGCCAATAGCTCACATTCCGCCTGTTAAAACCAAAGAAGGTAACTGGGCAAGAAGAAGCCAAGAGAAACAAACACTTTTGCAGAATATATACAGTGATGGAAAAAATAATAGAAACAAGTATTTACATAATGCTGAACCATCATTAACTGCATACAATTTTGTCTTTCTCCGAAATCAATTCTATACTCAAATGCTAGGTAAAAGTACTTTGAAATGCTGCAGCAATTCGCTCTTATCAGCTTTTAGTTTTCGTCTAACAGTAAAAAGTCCGAGCAAAAATGTTATTTTGCCTGGAAAAAATAATAGAAACAAACGATTACCACAGTCGGCATCAGTTATTTTGCAGTAAAGCTCGGTATTGTTTTAATTGAAATAGTTGTAAATTAGTTTATCATGAAATTTAGTGTTTTTTAGAAGAAAATCTTAAAACTATGAAATTAACATTTTGTCAAAATGGGTCTAGGAGTCCTTTGCACCAGTTCTGAGCGTGAGGTGATAAAAAAGACGGCAAAACAATGGATGAAATAGCTAAGGTCGTAAAGTGTTCTAAAAAAAAGGTCTAAAAAGTATTCTTAGCTATCCATTCAAGTCCCAAAGTAGAAACCAGATGCAGAAAACGAAAAAAGACTCCATGATTTGACAAACTGTTAATACGACTATACAAGAAGAAACCATTTAAAAAAAAAAAATTATTTAAACGCACCCGTTACAAGTCGTACAATAAGAAATAGATTAAAGGAAGCAGGTCTTCCTGGGAGAAGTCCTAGAAAAGTTCCATACTTGAGCAATAAAAATACTAAAGAGAGACTAAGTTTCGCCAACAAACACCTCCACCGTGCTAATTGGAATAACGTATTATGATCGGATGAAACCAAGGTCAATTATGGTCAATTTGTTTGGTTCCGATGGGAAAATGTACGTCAGACGACCAAAGAATTGCGAATTCGATGCCAAATATACAAAGAAGACAGTTAAACATGGCAGAGGAAATTTAATGATTTGGGGGTGTTTTTCAGTATCTGGGGTTGGTCCACTTTTCATGATAAAGGATAAAATGTGTGCCGTAGACTACGTGGAAATCTTAAACAATGTTATCCTGCCATTTGCTGAAGAGGACATGCCAATTAAATGGGAGTTTATGCAGGATAATGACCCCAAGCACTCCTCAAAGTTGGCCAAAGAATGGTTTCATAAAAAACAAAATCAACGTTATGGAGTGGCCATCACAATCTCCTGATCTTAACCCGATAGAACATCTATGGGACACCCTTATGCGCAGGATCGGAGGCTGCAGAGCCAAAATAAGGAAAAACTGTGGTCAATTATTCAAAATGCATGGCACTCTATAACTCCCAAGACTTGTGCCAAGTTGGTTCATTCCATGGGACGAAGATGTGGAGCAGTTATAAAAAATAAGGGCGCAACGACCAAGTATTAAAAGGATATGAAACACCTTTACTGTAAATTAATTCCTAACAGAAAAAAAAAACAGAAAAACTAATTTGTTTCTATTATTTTTTCCAGGCCAAAATTAAGGAAAACCAGAATCGACATTTATTCACTATTTCTCTTCTTTTTTTATTAAACATTTTAATGTTACATTTCTTCATTACATTGTATTAAAACTATTACTATGGGTTTAATTTATCTTTTTTCCCGAAAACATTTTATTTTTGCGATAAGCGACGAAGAACCAGCTTGTTTCTATTATTTTTTCCACCACTATATCTTGAAGACGTCTTCAAACCTTATGAAGATAAAGAATGTCAAGGGATCGAAGTAAGGTGTGAAGACGATAGACCTATTCAGCCAGTAACAGCAAAAGAACTTGCCAAAGAAATTAAAGAAGGCATAAATATAAAAAAGGCCCCAGGGTTGCTGGTAAAACGCCTGCAAAAAATAATTGACGAAAAGTCGCTAGTCCCAAATCACCAATTTGTATTTAGAAATAAGCACTCTAACAATTGATCAGGTGCATAGAATCACAGATAAAATCGAAAAAGCATTTGAAGAGAAAAAAGTGTGCTCTACAATATTTCTTGATATAGCACAAGCTTTCGATAAAGTCTGGCACAAAGGTCTGATCCACAAACTGCAAAGGCAACTGCCAAGCAATATTCGACGATTCTGGAGTCATATATATCAGATCGATTCTTCAGAATTAAACAAGAGACAGAGTACTCAACTTTAAGAGAAATTAAAGCTGGTGTACCACAAGGCAGCGTGCTAGGTCCAGTTTTATACATTCTGTTCACTAGCGATTTGCCTGAAAATGGGGAAACCACTATAGCTACTTTTGCAGATGACACAGCTGTCCTATAGCTGTGGGAGAAACTGTCGAAGTAGCAACAAAAAAGCTTCAAAGGGCAATAGACAATATCTCAGATTGGACAAAAAAATGGCAGATTAGATTAAATGACCTTAAGTCAGTCCATATTAATTTTACGTTTAAAAACGTACCATATATTATTCCAGTATACATGTAGGATCACCCTGTGATCGCCTTAGTCAAGCACCTACGCAGAAGAACTTTACCACTACCAACTTTCACCACGATTTAATTTACTATAGACTCTCAGTCGTCAGTTGCTGAGTGTCCGCCAACCCGATTGCATACTAAGCTCACTTTCATTTTAAATCATTTACTATATCTACCTTCAAATAAAACCTTATTGTATTTCGTTAATTGATGTGTCTTATTTTCTGCACAATCCTACAAATTCTGGGGGCTCAACCGGGATTCGTGTCAGATTCACATAAAACATAATTGCAAAGTGACAGAGTTAACACAACCAAAAAAAAAAAAAAATTAAAATTATTGCCACAGAACAATATACGTGCCTACACAAAGTGCTAAAAAAAAAGAGAGAAAAAAAAAACCCCAATCACCATAATACTGAAGAAAAAAAAACCCAATTATTAACATCCAGCAGGGAGATACAAGGAAAAGGAGGTAATTGTTCGGAGATCGAATTAACAGCATCGTCAACGGAATTAAGCAAAGAGGAGAACACGGAATCACTCAATTTGGTTTGAACTCGTTTGATGGTTGTAAGTAAAATACCATCGGAGACCGTGAGTACATATTACATCAAACTTATTTTCGTATTTTCTACCATTCGATCTTTATGCATGCTTAGAAAAGTCGTATTTGTTGCAAAGAAAAGTCTATAAACATTTAACAGATTCATGACGAGATAGGAATGACATT
The DNA here is from genome assembly GCA_955612985.1 of Cheilosia scutellata. Classification (NCBI taxonomy): domain Eukaryota; kingdom Metazoa; phylum Arthropoda; class Insecta; order Diptera; family Syrphidae; genus Cheilosia; species Cheilosia scutellata. Next base: position 90,256,918 of record OY015311.1, read on the forward strand.
TTGACTACAGCCGCAGCAAAGCAGAGAATTACTTCACTTACGTCGCTGATATTTTTTTTGATTTTATTCAATAAAAAACAAAAAAACAGAAAAAGAAGATTGAATAGGCGTATTTGATATCAATTGAGATTATAAAAAAAAAAAAAAAAAACAAAAACTGACAGTTATGATGGGTAAACGAAATAAAAATAGCACTAGTGTAGGAGGCAATTTGGGCGATTTTTCGGAACTTTTTAGAGACTTTGAAAAACGAGAAGACGAGTTGTTGAGAAGAGAAAGTGAGCTTAGGGAGAAAGAAAAGGAACAAATGCAATTGGAGATGTCATTGCTAAAGACTAGTATGGAAGAAGAAATGTTAAAGCTTAGGAAAGTGGGAGAAAACATAACGTTCCAAGACGTATCCGTTGTGGTTCCCGAATTCAGTGGTAGCGACGAATATGAGGTTAATAGTTTTGTCCAAGACATAGAAACAGCAGCTACCAGTATGCGATGGACAGAATTACAGAAGTTGATCTTTAGCAAACGGCTTTTAACAGGTTCAGCGAAACTTGCTGTTCGTACAAAACCGGACATTCAGCAATGGAATGAGCTGAAACAATTTTTAATTGAGGAGTTCTCCGATCATGTAAATTCGGCGGACATTCATAAACGTTTGATTCAGAGGCGACAGAGAAAAGATGAATCTTTGCAGGAATATTTATTTGCAATGAGGGAAATAGGTTCTAAAGCAAGGATAGAAGAATGCGCTATTATTCAGTATGTTATTGATGGCGTAAATGACATCCCACATAACAAGGTCATTTTATTTGGAGCTTCAACTTATAAAGAGTTTAAAGAGAAAATAGTTAGTTACAACAAGTATAAAGACAGTTTGGTTACTACTAGAAACAAAGACAATAGGAATTCCACCCCCGTAGAAAGAATTGGACGTTGCTATAATTGCGGTCAGAGAGGACACAAGAGCCAACAATGTAGAGAACGACAGCCGAAGTGTTTTAGATGTAATGAGTTTGGCCATAAGTCAAATAACTGCCCGAGAAACAACCAGTCTAATGTAGTAAATGCTAATAGTTCAGAGGATCTGAAATTAGTCGAAATAAATGGAGCCAAAATGCAAGCATTAATAGACACTGGTAGCAATTTAACGCTGATACGCTGCGACGAATATGTTCGAATCGGGGCACCAGAGGCCATTTCGTCGGAAAAATCCGTTCAAGGAGTGTCAACCAGTCCAGTAAAAACCATCGCTTATTTTAATACTGACATCACAATTGACGGTTCCATTTTTAACACCAATGTTTATGTTCTATCAGAATCGTGTATGAAATTGCCAATGATCATAGGGAAAGACATATTGCGCGGAACCGATATCAAACTCACTGAGGAAGGAATATTTGTTTCAAAGATTAACGAAATTCTTATCTGTAATTGCAATTCGTCCCAGGTTTCCGAAAATAATTCAGATTTAAAAATAGGTTCTAACGATTTTAGGAACCAGATTATGACCCTAGTAAAACAATACAACCCAAGAGAAGAAAAAACAACTAATATTGAATTAAAGTTGATTCTTAAGTCAGACATACCACTTTCGCAGCCACCGAGGCGACTAGCGCCGCTAGAAAGGAATATTGTGGACAAACAAATCGCTACATGGCTAGAAGAGGGCATCATTCGTCCCAGTACTTCCGAATATTCCAGCCCTGTCGTTTTGGCGAATAAAAAAGACGGTTCAAAGCGATTATGCATCGACTATCGACGAATCAATAAGGAAGTGATTCGTGATCACTATCCCCTCCCCCTAATTGAAGACCAAATCGATTCCTTGCACGATGCGGAGGTTTTCTGTACCATTGACTTAGAAAATGGATTTTTCCATGTTCCAGTCGCCGAGGATAGCATAAAGTTCACAGCGTTTGTGACACCATCTGGACAGTACGAATTTCTGAGAACTCCATTTGGTCTTTGTACATCACCTACGGTTTTCCAAAAATTCATCAACCAGGTATTCAAACCCCTCATTGAAATAAAGACATTGCTTTTGTATATGGATGATGTCGTTATTTTGGGAAAAAGCGATGAGGATTGTATCGAAAAACTAAAAAGTACACTTCGTTTGGCTGAAATGTATGGCCTGAAAATAAAATGGAAGAAATGCCAATTCTTATGTCGGACTATAGAGTACTTGGGATATGAAATTTCGAAAGGTGCAATCAAACCTTCACAGGCTAAGACCATGGCAATCAAAAACTTCCCAGAACCGAAAACAATCAAGTCATTGCAAAGCTTTCTAGGCCTGAGCGGTTATTTTAGAAAGTTTGTTGATGGGTACTCAATAATAGCCAGGCCATTAACTCAATTACTACGAAAAGATCAACCTTTTGAATTTGAAGTTCCTCAAAAGTTGGCTTTTGAAGAACTGAAAAAAGTCCTATCGACTAAGCCAGTGTTGAAACTATACCGACAAGAAGCAGAGACTGAATTGCACACGGATGCATCCAAATGGGGTTTTGGAGCTATTTTAATGCAAAAATCGCACGACCAAAAGTTCCACCCAGTCTATTTTTTCAGCAAGAAATCTTCACCCGCTGAGGAACGCTACTGCAGCTACGAACTTGAAGTTTTAGCAATAATCAATGCTCTTAAAAAACTACGTGTCTACCTTCTCGGTATAAAATTTAAAATCATTACGGATTGTGCCGCCTTCAAGGCGACTATGGAAAAGAAAGAAATTTTGCCGCGAATTGCTGGTTGGGCACTTACCCTTCAAGATTACGACTATACTTTGGAGCACCGCCCAGGAATTCGCATGAAACATGCCGATTCGCTGAGCCGTAACCCAATAATCATGACTCTCTCTAGCGTATTTCTGGACCGCATAAAAGTTTCACAAGAAGGGGATCCACACCTTAAGGTAATAAAAAAAGTTGTAGAGGACAGTGGCTATGAAAACTACCTGCTTGAACATGGAGTTCTATATAAGGAAACTTCGGAAGGAAACAAGCTGTTATGTGTACCCAAGAAAATGCAACCTGAAATAATAAAATCCGTACATGACGACGGACACTTCGGAGTTAAAAAGATGGAAGAAATTCTTAACCGAGAATACTGTATACCAAATCTTAGGGGCAAAATTGAAGCCTGTAGAGCAAATTGCATTCCCTGCATTTTGGGCGAAAGGAAAGCCGGAAAACAGGAAGGTTATCTCCACTCTATTTCGAAAAATGAACTACCGTTAGATACATACCATATTGACCATCTAGGTCCTTTAAGCGCGACTAATAAGAGGTATTGCTACATATTTTGCGTGATCGATGCGTTTTCTAAATTTACGTGGATTTATCCATGTAGATCAACTTCAGCTGCTGAAGTTATCCAAAAGTTGGACTTGCAGAAAACGACATTTGGTAATCCGAGCAGAATGATATCAGATCGCGGATCTGCATTTACTTCCAATATTTTTAAAGAATATTGCGAACGTGAAGGGATTCAGCACCTACTCATAACTACGGGCGTACCTCGCGCAAATGGTCAGGTAGAACGAATAAATCGAGTGATCGTTTCCGTCCTGACAAAGATGTCGATTGATGATCCAACGAAATGGTACCAACATACCGCAAGACTTCAAATGTGCCTTAACTCCACATTTCAACGCAGTATTCGACGAACACCCTTCGAAATACTTACCGGGATACAAATGAAGACAAGACCTGAAAATTCACTAGGCGAACAAATTAACGAAGAACTACGAACAATTATTAATGACGAGCGGGATGAAATTCGCGAAAGTGCTCGTCAAAACATTCTACGAGTTCAAGCTGAAAACGCGAAAACCTTTAACAGAAGACGAAAATCAGCTAACAAATACGACTTAAATGATATTGTAGCAATTAAAAGAACCCAGTTTGGCACTAATTTAAAACTTTATCCCAAATTCTTAGGTCCTTACAAGGTGATGAAGATCTCTCCGAATGATCGTTATGAAGTCCGAAAACTTGGAAACCAGGAAGGGCCTAGAACCACCACCACCAGCGCCGATTACATGAAGCCTTGGAAATCATGCCCAGACCAATACTCCAGCGATGATGAGGAAGACGACGAAGCCGACATCACCCAGGGTCAATAAATTCTTTACTACTTAGATGCTACAACGTTAACCAGCCAAGACGAACAATCCACCTGCCAAGACGAACACACCACCAGCCAAGACGAAAAATCCACCTGCCAAGACGAACACACCACCAGCCAAGACGAACAATCCACATTCCAAGACGAAAAATCCACCTGCCAAGATGAACGAACCACCAGCTAAGACGAACAACCAACAAACCAATAAGAATTACATAAGCATAGCTCTGATGATTTAACTACGACGAATTAGATAACGATTGATGTTGTGATAAGACGTACATATCTGAAAAGACGAAGATGATGAAGATGAAGAAGATGTTTATGAAGTTTCCCGAGGCCAGAGAAACAAGCAGGATGGCCGAATTTGTAGGATCACCCTGTGATCGCCTTAGTCAAGCACCTACGCAGAAGAACTTTACCACTACCAACTTTCACCACGATTTAATTTACTATAGACTCTCAGTCGTCAGTTGCTGAGTGTCCGCCAACCCGATTGCATACTAAGCTCACTTTCATTTTAAATCATTTACTATATCTACCTTCAAATAAAACCTTATTGTATTTCGTTAATTGATGTGTCTTATTTTCTGCACAATCCTACATACATAAACAACAATGTAGTGGAATACTCAAATACAGCCAAATATCTAGGCATGACTCTAGATGCTAAACTGCGTTGGAAAGCACATGTAAAGAAAAAAAGAGATGAGTTGAACATGCGATACAGTAAAATGTATTGGCTTATATCTTATACATATATGAATATCTCCCATCTCTGTCCAATTACAATAAATTATTGCTATACAAGCAAGTTTTAAAACCAGTATGGACCTATGGGCCCCAGTTGTGGGCATGCACATGCCAAACAAATTTGCACAAAATTCAAGTTTTCCAAAATAAAGTACTAAGGACCATAGTCAATGCACCTTGGTACATACGCAACGCTGATCTACATAGAGATCTAAACATTGAAATGGTTGAGGAAGAAGTTGAAAAAGTTGCCCAAAGGCACAGAAGTAGACTTCTCAACCATGTTAATTTAGAAATAACAGAACTTTTAAACACTGACAATGTAATCAGGAGATTAAGGCGGGTAAAACCTCTTGATCTATAAGAGTTAGCTAAGACCAAGAAAGTAGGTAATATTTTCAATCAAAAAAGTATAGAGATCCGACAAACGGCGGATTTATCTTCTAAAATTTTTTTTTTAAAGAATCAAATATAAATTGCTGATTAGTTTAACGACTATGTGCGATTATTGGAAGGATGGTATCACCATGCTTCCCTCGGGTGTTTTTAGTGGGTGAGTCAAGTCCCACACTATCGCAAAGCACGCATGCGATGTCTTTTAACGATTTTACATCCAGCTACTGCTACACGCAAAAAAAAAAAAAAAAAGATACTCATCGACTCTTTGAATGTCAAAACATTTTTCAAAGCAGTATAAAGTACCTACTTTGAAAGACACTTCGTCTGTAAATTAGACTCCGTTTTGGTTCCTGGATTAAGGATATATTAAGGTTCTGTAAGTCAATTAAGTGTATGATGGGCGAATTCATTTAGGTTTCTGACCGTAAGGCTTAAAAGATATCCTGATGGGTCGGCTATGATGCCTGGTGATCTATGTATATTGAACTCATAACGTTCATAGCTAATTTTGAAACCAATCAGAATATTGGCAACAGAATCGGAAAGGAATGTTTTAAATGAGTCCAGTGTCTCTTAAGATACTCTAACTACCTACCCGTATAGATTACAGCCTTCTACTGTAAGGCACGAGAAACCGGACCTATCGTCGTCGTCGGTCAGTAACATCAACTGCGTTCCGCAATTTCTTGAAGGAGACTGCATAAAAAATCGATGGCTTTTGCTGCTTATCCCTTTATTCTTCCCACACTCCACTAATTCGAGTCCTATCTCTTATCAATTATTTTTCCGATTTATGACCACGAACGCCAATAAGATATACATATACATATGACCTTCAAATTTCACATTCTTCATACTTTGTTATTATAAGAAAAAAATTCTGAACCTCAATTTCTCTCTGCGAAAACAATACGAAAGATGGGATTTTTTTTTATTCCTCCTCCGCGTCTTATGTATTTTTTACGAATTAACAGCGCGACGATTTGCATTTAAGTATCCTTAAGCAGAAAACCCAAACAAAGAAAAGACGAAAAAAAATTAAACAAAATTGAAAGAATAAATGGCGCAACCTTTTGATTTCTTTTTATCGTCGCTCGTTTGGCAATAAAAGAAAATTTTAAATTTCAATTCAAACTTTATAGCTGTGCGGGGAGATGCAAAGGCGTAGTTAGGCACACCTCTGCCAATAGTAAAATTCATAATTGAACATGACTTACTTACTGGATTTAAGTCACAAGTGTCGTGCATCCTCAGAAATTTTTAATTTACTTTCATGCAAGTAGCAATAAATTTAAATTATGTATCTATCTCGGAAGGATGGTGTGCCTGTGCACTTGCAGTCAAGGGAAGGGAGAGAGATGGTGGAAGGAAGTTCCCAAAATATGTCTGCTCACATATAAAACATTCAGCGTTGGCTGCAACAGGATATTCGCCCGGTGTGTGAGAGTGCACAAGTATAGATGTGAAAACTTGAAAAACTTTGCCGAATGTGCAAATTTAACACTGACCTGGTACAGAGTTTGTCCAAATTTATAGCCGAGGGATATTTTATGCGAAAGGAGTGAAAGGCGTGGATAGTTTTCGGTATGGTTTTATTATTTTTCAAGTAGTTTGTGCTATCATCGGATATACATATATAGGTACGTTTTTCGTTTACATCTATCCACCAGTGCAAGTTTTATGAAACTACATAATAACCAAAAACATGGACCAAATATAAGACATACAGCTGCGAGAGAAGATGACTTGTTTTCCAAGCTGGCTGTCGAGGCTCATTTTTGGGTGAACGGTCAATAAGCGGAATATCCGGATTTTCTCTGAAGTTATTGCCGATAAAGGTACAGCCCCAGATTACACTTTCAGAATCAAGAACATGAGCTTCCTAGATTGCTAAAGACTTTTATACAAGAGACAAGGGCAGCTTCTACATGATAAGTATAAGGGTTTTAAAAACTTCTAAGAGGCTATAATAGCTTACAATGTGGCCTCTGAAGAACTTCTTACAGATCTGTATATCGGTATACCTAACAACACTTTTAATAAGGCTATGAGAGCTTCCAATTTTGGTTCACTATATCTCTCTCAAGAGGATCTAACAGCTCTGTATATGAGTACTAAAAATACTGTGAGAGGCTATGACAGCTTCCAATGTAGGCTCATCTCTATACGCACCGCAAATTTCTTCCGAGGTTCTAACAGCTCTAGTACCTATATGGGTACTGCAAATCTTTAGAGAGGCTATGACAGGTTTCGATGTGGACTGGCAGCTCTGTGTAGTATACGGCTGCAGCAGATCTTTTAAGAGGTTTTAATAGCCCTGTATGGGAACGATAGCTAACTATGGGTGTAGTCAAATATTATCCACAAGACGACATATCTAACCTTCAATGTCAAGCCTTCATTAATGAAGTCAACAGGAACTGGGGAATTTAACTATTTAACAACAAGAAGAACTATCTAATTGCAGGCAGGGCACGTCTAGCGGGCATAGCCATGGATGGGAAAATCGGTTTCTGAAAAAAAAGGGGAATGGAAACACAAGATCGAAGAATAACTCGTACAGAGGTGCGACTATTGGAACAACGTTGGAAAGTTTTACCAATCGGTAAAAATAACTTTTAAATGCAACCAGATTTTAAAAGAGACCTCGTGACAAGTCTTACAAGTAGCTATAGTTGAATTTGTAATACTATCAGCAACGTTGTAACTTGTTGTGTTACATAAATATGTAACACTTTTATTAGGGCCTATAAGTACTTGTATTACACATAGTTAAAAACATAGTGTTAAAGGCGACTGGTAGAGGCCAACAAATTAAAACATGGAGTAGAGTCACAGTTAGTGTTGTACTATATGGGACAAAAAATTTAACCTGTATGACGAAAGCTAAGACTTCGACAAACCATACCAAAATTAAATAAGAAAAGCAGTACTTATCGAAATCTGAATCCAAAAAAGCTGCTGGAGCGGATGCATAATCTGCCGAACTATTGAAGGCAGTGTGCATTTATTTTCACGATTTGCTCGAAGGATTAATGTAATTAAAAGTAATCTTTGTCCTATCCTCAATAAAGGATACTCTATTGAGCCAACATCAGAAAACGAAGTCCCTAGGCCTAGCCTATCATTAATTGAGGATTTTTTTTTAGTTTTTCTCTATTTTTTTTAAGGAAAATTACACTTTTATGACGAATCCTAAAACAGGATCACAAGACTTGCTAGACCCATGATGAGATGTCTAGATCAAGTCTATAATCTCTCTCATCTATATCCCCGTACGGGGATTGCCTTTGATGATTTAGAGTCGATGGCGGAGAATCGAGATTTATGGAGGGTCCACTTCAGCAACCTAAACCCGCGACCCACTTAATGAATAAGCGGACCATTGCAAATTAATTAATGAATGAATCTTTAAAAGTGGGGCATTGGAAAAAATAAATTAAGTTGTACTCGGTATTTTTCTGATGGTTAAACCTGAATTCTCCCGCTCAGCAGTCCAACCCACTAACATTACATACTAACAGTGTACGAACTGATTGGCTCCTACCAGTGTAGTTTTAGGTCCGGTCTACAACCGACCAAATATTCACAATACGGATAGATCGTGGATCCCTTCACTTCATTGGTTTAAATGTCACATCCAACAGCTCTTAAGTTTGGCTTTGGCATCTCTGCCGAACTTTTCATACGTCGGAGAACAGTCATTGCGCTGCGGCAGTCGTAATCAGTCTCATTGAGTCCTTTGAAGTTAAAAATGGACTTATATAAGGTGATGCGCTGTCATGTAACTTCTTCATCATCATATTTGAGAAAATTGTGCAAAAATTCACAAGCCATCATCAGTGACCTATTTCACCAACTTACACATTTTTATTTACAACTATTTTTAACAATTTTTGTAGAAAAAGGTTCAAATTCGGTTTTACCAAAAAATATATAGGCCGAAAGCAATTTTACAGATCACAAGATCGTAAATACAAATTTTTAAAATTGATGAAATAGGCTACAGTAGTATACTTAGGTATAATTTTTTCACAAGTTTTTTGAATATACGAGTATGACACTGACATAATTGTCAGAACCCATTAAGCTGCCGGACGGAAATGGCTTGAGTTGTAAATAAGTACAAACCATCTGCCGTGTGTCCCCAACATCGACGAATCGGGTAAAACTTCATTTCCTGAACTTCAAGTTCAGGATTCTTAGAGACTTTGTCTGCTATGATGAAGCTTACACTTGGCAATCGCTGGTTTTCCTTGTAAAGAAAGACTATAAGGAAAGAAAACACAAGACACTCATTATCCCTGTCCTGATATAGGGCTCAGAAGCGTGGACGTAAAAGAAGGCGAATTAAAATATCCTTGACCGTTTTGATTGCAAAATTATTCGAGTCCATTGATTGGCCTATAGGAGGAGAAGATTTAACAGTTGACTCTATACAAGCTCGACAGCAATGTGGACATTTTCAGAAAAGTGCAACTTGTGTCCTACATGCCTTTATGCTCCTGTTGTGGATGATACTTATACCTGCAACAGTTTGATCACAACAAAGGCCTTTATAGGTAACTTAATATACTGTCCACTGACTCACCAATTGGACAAAATCTATTCACTACGAAAAAGAGATGCTCCGTAAAGTTTAAAGGACAATTCTAAGCAAACCATTTTCCATTGATTTCCATTAAACAAGATTTCAATTACTAAAGGATTTAAGAACAAAAATCCAACGCATCACCAGAGCTTATATGAAGAGAAGTCAATGAATACATCGAACGCATTACTATAATAAAAAGCCCGAGTCCTTCTACAGTAAACAATGGAGTTGCTCACCATATTTTCCTTTATTTCCTCCCAACACTCAAAATAATATGCCCCAACGTTTTGTCTTAAACCGTATGCCGATTGCGTTTGTATTTATTTTCCTCATTTGTTTATTTTATGCGTTAGTCGGTGTGACGCCTTACAAAACGGATTCAACATTCCACGCTAATTAAAATGGCAGACAGCGATAGACGACAGGATTGTGTTTTCATATCAAGAAGCCAACTGGAAATACCGGAAACTTGTTAGCACACAATGAACATGCATGCGCCTCTATATAAGGTTGGTATACAGAAAGATCCTTCGTCTTCTTCAGAGGGTTTATGGGGGAAGCATATATCCTTTGCATTTTCGCCTATTTCAATGTTTGCTTTCGGTTTCTCAATTTTTTTTTTTTTTTTTTTGTTCTATTCATGGCAGCCTTGAACAACATCACCGACGTTGCATGAAATCTAAATGCATTTATTCTATTCACTGCCGGACGGGCTCTGTTTGTGTCCTGTTCTCTATATGGAGTGGTTTTTTTTTTTTTTTGGTATGCATCCGCACGGCTAACACCCAGTTCTATATTGTCGTCGGCGCAACATCGTGATCAATAGTTTGGTTTTGTGTTTACGAAATGGTGAAAGGATATATTGGTGGTTGGTAGAGTAAAAAAAAATGGATTCGTGACATTCATTAAGATGCAGGGAAGTTTAGAAAAATGGTAAACATGTTTGCACATCCTTTCTATACTCTATAAGGAACGGAGGAGGTCCAATGGTACCAGTAAGAGCTGTCGTTGAAATGTGGGACATTTTTGACAAGTCGGATTAAAATTGCGTGTGGGGTTGCAGCTCTATGGCCCAATTAAGTTATTCGTGAACGAGCAAATTTGTTTTTGTTGATTACCCTTCCATCTAGGACTGCCCTAAAGGTCCTGTTAGTTTGGGCCATATATGTGGAGATATTGTTAGAGGGAGAGTCGTTCTCCAAACTTGAGTAGGACATTTTCGGCCATCCGCGGTTTAGACCTTTACCAGCTCGATAGTGCCGGAGAAGATATTATCGTTCGTTGAAAAAAAAAAATACTTGTGTCTGTTAAATGGCAGACTATTAAAGGTATCAATATTTTCCAACTTTGAAACCATTTGACAAAGACGACAACAAGACCATTCAATAAATCCAAAAATCGCATAAGAGCTTTACCTTTTTATTAAAGCGCACGGATCCCAAGACGTTCTATGGAATCCGTACCATCAGCCAAGCGTCCTCTAGGTAGACCCAGGATAAGATGTTTAGATCAAGTCCAAAATCTCTCCTCTACCTGTATGGGGATTGCCCTTGATGATTTAGAGTCGATGGCGGAGAATCGAGAGCTACGGAGGGTCCACTTGAGCAACCTACACCCGCGACACACTTAAATGGAAATGGAGGGCCATAGAAAATGAATGAATGCATGAATGAAACAGATAGATTACTAACTATTAACTTTCCAGTCTACCTACCCTCTAAATATATGTCCACGAAAACTTCCTCTGAAATTGTAAAAAAAACTACTTGCGGAATTTAGTTAATTTTCCAACACTCACATGTCTATATTTCAAAACCAATACATAGATAAATTCCATATTATTTTACCAATTAATCAATCATTGTGCTTATACTAGATATACAGTAAATTCCTTTTCTGTTTTTGTGGTTTAAAATATAAATAGGTCAACTATAGTGTTCTATCGGTATAGTCCTGCTCCATACCCACTGTGGGTGGTGTCAAGTTTGTGGTGTGACAAGTTGATCCTCATTTTGCATGGATGTCTTTTTGGAAATCTTCTGTTTACTTTGGTTGCGGTTCCCTCTTTTGGGGGTTTAACTTGTGATGTTTGGTATTTAGTTTCGGTAGACGTTTTGTTTATACGAAAATGGAAACAATGAGAGAAATTTAACATTTTAGTTGTTGCCACAAGAAGCTGTCATTCTTCGCATAGACAGGGCTTATTTTAACAATATTGCCATCAGTGGGAGTGTAAGCTCCTAAATGTATGAATAGATCGCCACTGCCAAAGAACATGACTAGGGTGACTTATTTTTAAACTTAATAGACCAAAAATCTATTTAGAATTGATGGACCATGGACATATTCCCAGAGTCATGAAGAGGCAGATGATCCTTAAATTATTAATTACATATTATTATTATTATCGAGTAAAGGTGCATAATTCTTGCGTAAAGGTACCGGATTCGAGGGAAATGATTAGATTAAATTAGATTAGATTTTTATTAATTTCATAAATATTTCAACATTAATTATAAAAAAATTATTTGACATGGCATTGCCGTCTGCCGGGTTGACAAAACATAAATAATATATAAAAAATAAAAAATATTGAATGCTAGTTTTCATTTATAATATTTTCCCTGTAGAGCAGTTTTGCAGTACTTAGTAAGTATCGGAACATTTATCTCATTTAGGACATCTATGACTTGATTCTCAGATAAGAGATCGCTTCCAAGAATAAACATCCTCGTTTCTCGCTGTATTGGGCATCTGCCAACAAAATGGAATATGTCCTCCCTTTCTTCCAGATTGCAAATACTACAGATTACCGGTAAATCATCTCTGTGAGGTATGTAGTTTAGTCTCAGGAGCTCTCCACGTAGCTTTAACAATGTTGCTATTTCATCAGTGGCGTGTTCATCACGAAAGTAGTTTTTTTCCTGCAGGTTATGGCACAATTGACTATAAATTGATCTGTGGAGTGACCCCGTTGCCTTATTCACGAATTCCTCTCTTATCTTTTCGTCCACCTGAGAAATAAACTGGTACAACTGTGGCTTCCAACTGGTTGATGAATCCTCGAGGCATAGTTCTATACCAAAACCACTAGCCAATTCCAACCAATCTTTGTGCCATCCAATTTTCTTTTGAAAAGTATACTCCATTGCTTTTTTTGGTAATCGGTAATCAGGCATGTTGCGCACATGGATAATGTAATCCACTTGTCGTTTAAGGGTTTCCAACATTAGGATATAATTCGGCGTTTTCGATGGTAGGTGAAAAGTTCTCTTTAGATAATATCTGAGTAGCTTTTCCACTGTATCATACCTCTTGCCACCCCAAATTTGTGCTGCGTATAGGAGGATAGATTCCGACACAGATTCGAAAACTTTGTACTTGCTACTATGCGCGACAAATCTGTTGCTGAGGCATTTTCTCCATGCCACTTTTATAGCAGTTTTTGACTTGGTCAATTTTTCATTGAGGTGTCTCTCCATATTAAGGCTTTTCGTAAAATAGACCCCTAGGTATTTGTACTCTTTAACCACTTGGATAAGCTCACCGTTAAATTTCCATCTTTCATTTGCACAATTTCTTCCACCTCCTTTTTTAAAAATCATTATTTGGGACTTACTTAAATAAACTACGAGACTCCACATTTGACAGTAGTTTGCTAACCGATTAATAGAAAGCTGTAGGGATTCCGGTGAATGCGCCAACAACACAATGTCATCTGCGAACAAAAGTGCTTTGATTAGTACTCCTGTGTATCTACTCTATGCCTCCTGGCAGATAATCAACTATGTCCTCAATGAATAGTGTGAAAAGGCTCGGGCTCAGAGCACATCCTTGTCTTACTCCTGAGCAGTATTGAAACCATTCTGACAGTTTTTCACCGTTCCATACAGCTGCTTTCGTATCAATATATAGGTTTCGAAGAACTCGTCCGAACTTGCGAGTCATACCCTACCCATGCCATACAACTTGTAAAATAGTGCGTTTCGATCCTTGCTGTCTATCCATGAAGTCAGTCGACATTGCAAAATTGAAGTAAAAACTATGTACGATGCATTGAGGAACGAAATTCCCCGGTAGTTCGCTGGGTCAGCCGTAGAACCTTTTTTATGGATGGAGAAGATAAGGGCTTCCTTAAATCGCTGTGGTATTATTCCACTTTGCATAATGTTGTTAAACAGCAGCGTAAGTCTACTCTTGTGCCGTATTTGTAAAATTCAGCTGGAATCCTGTCGGATCCTGCAGCTTTGCCATCCTTTAAGCTACTTAATGCTTCCTTAACTTCCTGCAAAACAATCCGTCTAGCTCCCTACTCATCACCTATTTCCCACCATTTATTCTTTTGGCCAACTTCCAAAAATCTACAGACCTTTTGCAGTGCGCTAAACTTCGAGCCTGGTGTTTCGTAGTAGCTTTTTCTCTTTTCTTTACATAGTGACTTAAATTCCCTGTTGGCTTGTAAATAGGGATCCTTCATTACACCATCGTTAAAACTGCGGAAAAGCTCCAGCCATCCGAATGATCTTTTTCTCGACCTCTCGCATTCTAGATCAAACCATGGGTCCTTGAACTCTTTCCTTCTGTTTATCGGTTGTTTGATGATTTGTGTATTTCCTTGATACAGTTTTCGATGCCATTGAAATTCGCCTCCTGCTGGGCTCCTAACTGCTCGTCTAGTAGCCTTCTATACCTTGATGCACTGGCAATATTCCAGACCAATTTCGGTAGGAGATTCATTTCCATTGTGCTCCGATTCTCTTTCATCTTAAGGTTTAAAGTGACAACAATTGGAAAATGGTCCGAGTAAGGGACTTGTTTCACTTCAAAATCAGTAATGTACGAGTCCCACTCTCCTCCAATCAAACAGTAATCATTAACTGACGTTCCTGGTCCTCCTACAAATGTGTATTCACCATCTCTGTCACTCACACTTGTACCATTTAGCACTCGTAGTCCAAACGAATCGCAAAATTCCAACATCTTCTTCCCATTTCCGTTACAAACGTTATCATTTGTTTGTCGGCTTATCCCAGCCACCAAATTTCCCTCCCCGATTTTATTTCCCACGTAGCTATTTCATGCAGTTCTTCAAAATCTCTTTGCCATCAATGACTGCAATTTAAATAGGATGGTATTATGATGAATTCTTTTACTATCGAACTTCAAGCATAAATGTACTGAGTTTTCCTCAGTTCTAAACATGCAGTCAATGTCACCAATATCCTTTTTATACCCAAGTAAACCTCCTCCACTAGCTCTTCCTCTTCCATGTAGTCTAATTGCCGGGATCCACTTAAATTTGTAGTTAGAAAACCTATTTTCAAATTTTCCAAAATTCTTGTCTTCCACATGAGTTTCATAAAGGAATATAAATTCAAATTCATTGATGAAATTATAAAATTCGTTAAATACGTATTTATTACTTAAACCAGCTACATTATATGATAATATTCTAATTTTCGCATTTATTAAACTTGCATCCTTAATTCTACAACTAGCTTCATTATTTTCGACATGAGTATTACGAGTATCTTTAGTACGGCAGACGGCATCGTAGGACCTATTTCTAGAGTTTGGGGAGTGCTGCGGTTCAACCTTGTGTTTCCCCCATTAGAGTTCGCGCCTGCGCCTTCACCTGTCATCGTTAAAGGAATGCTGCCAGTGACTATCTTCTGTATCTATTATTGCCAATCCGCTTTTGCCTTCACACATCAGGTTGTTGTTGTTATCGTAGTAGAAACCGTTCTTCGCAGCGATCTCAGTTTTTAACTTTAGCAATCGTTTCCTCTTTTCTCGATAAGCTGCAGTGTAATCTCTGTGTAGTGAGACACCGGTATAGCGCATTTTTGGTGCAGAATCGAGAATGCGCCCTACGTCTTCTCTATTACGCAGTCTTACAATTATGTTTGCAATATTATTGCTACTACGCAATGCCCGAGTATCAGTCACCATGGATGAATCTGTAGAGTTTAGTAGCTGCATGCACAATGCTTTCGCTCTTTCCACCGAATTAACACCTGTTTTTTCCTGCATATGGACCACAACATTTTTTTCATTCGCTTTTCTTTCAAGAATTTCCACTTGTCGCTCCAGAGTGTTGCATCGCTTTTCCATTTGCATATTCCGCATTTGCAGTTCTGTATTGCTCTTTTGTAGGGCTTGGATTTCCGTTGAGAAGCCTTCCAAGTCATCTCTCGTCGCCAAATTTTGAAGTCTGCTATCAAGTAAACTTGCCATTGAACTTTAAATAATAGCCTTTAAATCGTTGACCGACATATTTCCAACAGCAGAGTCACAATTACTAGCTGATGCTCCTTGCTCGAGGGAAATGATTCTTAGTTAGAGTTGACTTCAATCACACTATATTCCCGCAGTACTTACCTATACCTACCTACTCGTTCCAGAGTTTCGTGCTCTTCCGATCCGAGTCAAGGTGATTAAAGCTCTTTTCGTCACCTTAGGCGAGGTCTTCACCTACTACGTTGAACTTCAGAGTTGGAAAGAAAACGCCTTAGATTAGGTTAGAAGAGGCTTCTCTTGTGAAGCCCATTGGGGATTTTTTCCCACACAGAAGGAAGGGAGGGTATTCTCGTTGGACTAAACTCCTCGTCCTCGTTGCTGCACCCTTTGCACAAGTTGTCGTGATGTTTTTTTTTTTTTTTTTTTTGTTGCGCCAATGGATGTGGTAATCTTCTAAAAATGCGGTAGCTCATGCCCGGATAATCGATGCCAGGAGTGCGCCTAACGTACCTACTAGTCCACACCCTATTTCCTTCCACCACTATCCCCGCTCGACTGCCGTTAGGTATTACTTCGCGGTGCTGGTTACCAATTCATGCTAAATCCTCTGGGTCCGCCATTTTGGCTCTTCTAAGTCTTTCAAGTCTCCTTAATCCTTCGCGTACAGGAGCATACCCCCAGCCAGCCATCTTCTGCCCTTAATATAGGTATGGCTTATTAGACTTTGGGAGTTTGGTACAATGGAACATTGCGTGCTCCGTACCTTCTTCTTCGTCTGGGCATTCGGGACAGAAAGGCGAGCTATCGTGACCAAATATGTGAAGGTATTTCCGATAGCCGCCGTGCCCCGATAAGAACTGCGTAAGGTGGTAGTTGCAGTCCCCGATTGTTCTTGTTGCCCTCACCTAGATGGTGGAGATCAGTTTGTGGGTCCATCTGCCTTTTGCCGTGTTATCCCACCTGGCCTGCCATACTGTCATCGATGTTTCCCTCTCTTCTATTATGATCTTTCTATTAGGCACCTCTTACCCGTTGGTTGTTTGCTTAAGGTAGATCCTTAGCATATCGCTAGCAAAATGTCGATGGGGATTATTCCCGATATAACGCAGGCTGTTTTATCCGAGTTTGTTCGAAATCCCCTTATTGTTCGTATTGCGCAGAGCCTGCATGCCGACGATCACCTTAACTGCTTGAGGCAGCGTTAGTTGCAGGACTGCGTCACACATTATATTCCACAGGAGAGGTCCAAGAACAGAGCCTTGTGGTACTCCCGCGGTAACGTTGTAGTACTTAACTCCATTGTCAGTCTAAAACCTTAACTTTCTATCGGTAAAGTAATTTGCAAATATGTTCCGCAGGTAGGTACACCGGCGCTTCCATTCTGGCCAGCGACCTCCTAATGCATGACCTTTTCGCAGAGTTAAAGGCATTTTAAACGTTCAGCATCACAACCGCGCCGCGAAGTGTTTCTTTGTACCCCCTCTCCATCTTTTTCCTAGTATTGCTTCAGCTTTATGGCATCGACGCACGGTAGAACGCAAATTTTGCAAATCCATACTGGTAGTCTGACAAAGTTCCTTTATCTTCGGCCACCTCGAGCAGTCTGCCGTATATGACACGTTCTAAGATTCTTCCCGCTGTATCCAGCAAACATATTGGCCGATACCAAGATGGTTCTTCTGATGGCTTCTTTCCTTTTTGGTAACAAAACCATATGCTGAAGTTTCCATGGTTTAGGAAAAACCCCCTCATCAAGTCACTTTTGCATCGTTACAATAAAAAGGTCTGGTTTTTTCGAACAGCTGCTTTGAGTACCATATTAGGGATGCCAACGGGTCCGGGTGCTTTGTTGTCGCCTACATTCCTGCATGCATCGTTCAGTTCCTTCGTGGTGATTGCTGTATTTTCTCATTGCTGGACTGTACGAATTATGCGTAAGCGTACTCTGGCAGCTACTAAGTAGTCGTAGGAGTCGATATTGACACTCCTGAATGTGCGAAAGTTTAAAATACTGGATGCATTGTCGTCCATCGATTGCAATGTGATCGATCTGGCTTATCGTGTTCTGATCAGGGGACTGCAGCGTTTGTTTACGGATGTCGAAATGTAGAAAACGCGTGCTTTCTACCACGATGTTTTGCCCCGTTGCGAAGATGCAATGCAATTTCGTTTTAGTCGTGTTAGTCACTCCATGTCCATGTTCGACAATTTTTCTACCATTTAAATTATCTTTAACTAGCCCTATCAGTCATCACTCAACGTACTCCATCTGCTCAAAGGAGTGCCGCCAGCCAATCGTCCGCCTATACTCCCATTGGATGGAAATCACAGATTAACACTATGCAAATCTTAAGCTTCATCTTCCCAGCTCTCATAGCATTAGATACGTATTAAATTTTTTTTCCCTAGCCCGCTTCATCAGCTACCCTGCAGTTCCGACTGACGAGACGACGATCTTCTCTTCTGTAGAACTCAGGAACCGCTCTTGTCCTTTTGTGCAGCCAATAACTACAGTATGAATTGTCCAAATGGTTGCAATGTGACATTTAGTTACTATTGAGTATTGGCATTCAGCAAATAAATTATAATTAAAACTTAACTTACAAACGCTAAAGGTTCCCATACCTACCTACAGCTTCCAACATGTCTCGTTTGCAGTTTGTGTCTCTTTTCGAATGGTAAACAAGTGTTTTTGGCAGACAGACTGGCTCCAGTTTAAGTCTGCAGATTCACATCCCTTTTAGAGGCGCTATTCTCTTTGGTTCACGTTTTCCCATAAAGCCCCATTCCTTCCTACATGGATTGAGGTTATCTTCTTAATTTATAGTGTAGCACGCATGTCCACAGTCCACCCACACTACCCCAACACACTTGCAAAATAAAGGAATAACAAAACAACGGCGCACGACAAAAGCTTTAAAAAGCTCCACTTTCATGTGTGGAATGAAACCAACCGGCAAATGAAACTCCACGAAGCTTTGTAACAATTTCCTTAACAATTTTTTTTCTTAACGAAACAGTTGTTCATAATGGCACGCAATTGAAGTGGAACACAACAAACTTTGTGTACCAAACCACTACACGCGCACACCATCCTCGTAATTTCAATGATGCTGGAGAGATGACAGGTGAGTGCGATATGTATTGGTTGAGTGATTGGTGTTCCCCAGCCCCAACCCAAATGCATGCAGCTGCGAAAGTAAAATCTGTGTGCGCATGACACAAGAAAGAAGAAGAAAGGAGAATGCACAAAAAAAGATAAATTAAATGTACTGAAGAGATTCTCCTAAAAGTATCTAGGTATTTCTCTTCTGTCTTGTCCTCATGTAGATGTAATGTTTGTTAAGCAATTCGATAAGAGAACAGTAGGTAAGTATTTTACACTGAAAAATATTTTCTGTTTAATATGGGAAGCAATATGTTTCAAAAGAATCTCATACTAGTTACTTCAGCTCAATTATTATCTTATTTTTTGAGATAAGTATTGAGGTTAGGATATTAATCTTTCAGTTAAGAAGATCTGAACTAATTTTAAAAGCGTTTTTTAAGATATGTAGAATTTCAATAAGATTTTAGCTTTAAGCTTTTAAGTTCTTTAGATATAAGGATCCTTTGAACCGGCAAATCTTAACCCATCGCACAGTAGTTCAACACACTAACCACTGACAATAAGCCACTGTGAAAAGCTTACGAAGTTGAAAGTTTTCGATTTTAAAAATTGTGATCTGCCTATACCTAAATGTATGAAGATTATATCCTTTGTAGATACTCCGCGGTACTAATAATCATTTTTAGTGTCCAGGCTAACTTTTACGAAGTCACAATGCCGAAATTTTCCATATAAAATGATCCATTGTGACCGTCAAAATATTTAAGTTGAAGATTAAAAATGATTATTGGTAAGGCCCACTGAAAGTAACTGAGAGCAGTTAGTAAATCAGTTATCTAAAAATACTGTGGGAACCGCTTGAAATGTATGCCTTATTTACATTACACATTACACAAAACATAAAACATTATAATAACATACAAAACATACAAAACCGGAGCTAGTCGCAACCATGGTATCTTTCTTGGTAACAGGAAAGGTAATGGGGAGGGCAGCTCTTTGGTACCCATAACACCAGTAGTACCATATGTCTTGAGGAAAGAGAGGAGGCCGATCAGAACGCCGCTATCCTGTTCCTGACGTTACATCAGTTGTAGCATGCGGACTGATCGAGTGATTTCGAGCGCCGAAGCTTTTTAATAAATTGCCGCAATCAATAAGGAACATAAGAGTTTCCACCTTATTCCTAAAAAACTTAAAAAGTTGGCTTTTCAGTTTGGATAGTTCTGCAGTCAAATTATTGCTAAATTAAGCTTAGTTCAATACTCAACTACATTATTATATTGTATCTTATTTTATATTTCTTTGTTTTGTTTTTTTTTTTTTTTCACATTATAGAAATGTTAGTGTTATCCCCACACACATTTATAACTTTTCATTAATTTCTACTTAAAGGATCATTCGCCTCTAGCCACGTAAGTGCTACAGAATGATACCGATTTATTCTTTATCTTTCAAAAATGATAACTTAACTTTAAAGTATTTTTATTGAATTTTAGAAATTTTGTAAATTATATTAGTTAACACTTTTGGTTTATATATAATGAATAAAAATCTAAAAAAGTGTTTTTCCCTTCAAAATTTTAAATCCAAATTTTCACCTTCCCATTATGATATCCCATCCTTTATTGCTTTCTTCTTTAGTATCAAATTTTATCCTAGGCATGTAAGGTACTGTAGTCCGGAGGCCGGTGAAAGACCCCACATATAGTGCGCTGTGGACTATAAGTGTCACAAAAAACAGCTGTTCGTTGAAAATAACTTCCTTCAAAAATGCATAGACGCAAAAAAATGTTATATTTCCGTTGTACTTTCTTTTTTCCTTTTCTGGTATTCCTTGATCTCAAATTTATCACTTTCAAAGTATTTCTCATCTAGGTAGGTATTCATTGAATCCTTATTAATTTTCCCAACACGAAAACACAACAGGAAAAAAACCGACATGATCTGTTAAAATTTAGCGTGAAAAATGTGCCGAACAATTAATGGGCGAGCTAAATTGTGACAGATACATGCAGTACCTACAGTCTGAAATAAATTTTCGCTTTGGGAGTTCTATTTCTTATTTCCCAATTTCATTGCCGAGCGTCAGTTTCATTAAGTTTGAACGTTTGAACAATGAAGAAAATTTAAATATTATGAAAAGTAGCCGGTGGGAATTTGAATAATGAGAAAACTCAAATTTTGAAAATTCTAAAATTTATTCAAATACGCACCGCCTACTTTTATTTAATATAACAAAATTATATGAAAAGTAAGGAGCGTTACAGAATCAGTAAGGGTAAATATATTATATGAAATAGTTTTTAGTTAGAAAATAGGGTTACCCTCACTACCCTATCATATTGAGCGATTTTGAACTTTAAACTCAGATTGAATAATTTTTTTTTTTTAAAGATTGTCTGCGTAAATAGAACTGCCGGCTAGGGGGACAATCATTCTTTACAATTTTTTAATTAAATTTGCAAAAATGTTATTGTTTTTAAAAGAGTTATTAAAAGTACTGTTGTGGCCACTGTTAGACCTTATTTGTGAGACATTGAGAACACATAGTTACTGACCTATGCTTGTTCTATAGGTACTTCTATGGTAGATGTTCCGAGGAACTCAAATACAATATCCCTCGAAATGCAGCTTTTGGGTGCCTCACAAGACAGGCAGCTATGACATCAACTTTCCAAAACTCCTTCTGTTACAGGACATGCAAACTTTGGAAGCCGCTTCCTGGGGATATATTTCTAGAAGACTAAAATTTACAGCAATTTAAGTGCAGAACTAACATACATCTGCAAGCATCCGTGCGCTGTTGAATCGTTTTAGGTTCGCCTTTCCCGGGAGAAGTATTTAAAAAAAATGGTTTAATTTTTAATGACCTCCAATTATCTATATATATAAAAATGGTGGCAAAAATGTATAGATAGTAATTCATCAATTGAGAACGGCTGGACCGATTTGGCTCAAATTTTTTTTCATTTGTTCGTAATCGCCAGAAGGTTCTACTGAAAGAAAATTTTGGGAAAACCCTCTAGAAAAGTCGGGAAATTGAAAAAAATCAAAAATTGAGAACTGCTGGGAACGGTTGTTCGTAATCGGAAGGAGAAGGTTTTTACGAAAGAAAATTTTGGGAAAAGCCTCGGAAATGTCGGAAAATTGGAAAAGGCGAAAATTGTTTTTGAATGGAATTTTGTGTGCAATTGTTCCGGAATGGTTTTTCAGATGGAAAAATAGAAAATTCTTAGTGGAAAACTCGGAGAATACCGGAAAAACCCTAAAAATTTATTTATTTGGAAGCTTGGAAAATTTCGGATAATTGTGAAATTCATTGTGATAAAAGACGTTTTGTGTGCATTTTGGGTGGAGAAGTTGGCGACATAAATAATAGATGGCGGCAGGTGTCCTTTTCGCATTGTAATTTTTTATTGAGCAAATGTGCTATTTTTCTTGCTGCAATTGATTCGAGTTTTGCGTATTATGACACTGATTCCGGATAGTCGTATATCGCGCATCACATCCGCAAACGGTACAAGAATTACGATCAATTGAAATTCAATGCGATAATGGGGAGACTACGATAACTACGGCCGGCGCCAAAAATTGATAACGGTATTTTGTAGAGGGTTTAAATACAAGCACTTTTTATTATGTGAGGGAGGGGTCTATCTTACTCCGTTTAGGCGGGAGGGGTAAATTAAAGAAAATGATACTTTAAATGAAAAAAAAAACATTAAAAAGCAATGGCAACACCTATATAAAAATATACTATATCATTTTAGAAAGCCCGGAATCTGCTCTTTCATATTATTTTGAAATCAAGTTATTCCTTTAAATAGTTTTTGAAAAAAAAAAACAATTTCAAACTTGAAATTTAAAGACAAAAATTGGGGTAAGTAAAATAATTTTGGCGATGAAAACTAATGACAGATTTATATAGAGGAGTTAAATACAAGCATTTTTTTACTATGGGAAGGGGGGTCTATCTCGCTCCGGTTAGGCGGGAGGGGTAATTAAAAAAAAAAAATTATAAATAAAATTAAAATAAAATATTAAAAAACAATGGCAACACTTACAACAACGAACTAAAGTATTTTTCAAAACCAGGAATCCGTTCTAAATTGTCCAAAATGCAAATCAGCAAAATTTTGCCTACCATTGTGAAATTTCAGGCCAGAGACTGTATCTGAAAAATGTTGTTGACATTGGGTAAACTAATATAATTTAAGGAAAGTTTGCATATACTCAGCCTTGCACCCATCCCAAAATCCAACAGTGACCCCAAGCAGGGTGTTGCAGGCAGCATGCCCCCCCCCATACGTATTTCAAGGCGCAAGGGTAGCAATTTGTACTCTAAGCGGAGCGACATATAAAAGTAATTTTAAATGTTCTCAAAAATTAGAGGACATAAAACAATCTGGTTTTCAGTGTTCGATTAAGAATTCATTTAGGCAATAAAAACTACAAACAAATTATTCTATTAACAAATTCTCAATATTGAAAAAGTCAGCATACAAGATTTTTTTTTTAAATTTTTTCCTTAAATTTCAAGTTTGAAAGTATTTTTTCAAAATATATTAACAGCTATAACTTGATTTAAAAATAATATCAAAGAACATATTCCTGGCTTCCAAAAATCCTAAAGTCCTTTATTGTAAGTGTTGCCATTGTTTCTCAATTTTGTTTTTTTCATTTTAAGTATTATTTTTTTTAAATTGCCCCTCCAGCCTAAATGAAGCAAGATAGACCCCCTCTCCCATAGTAAAAAAATGTTGGCGCCGTAGTTATCGTACTCGTGCCGCGACAATTATAAATTCGATAATTTTTTAAGAAAATAAGTTTGCGCGTAAAAAGTGAGGTTATCCAATTGGGTTGCGTTCATTCAAACTCGGTTGATGTGCCAGGAACTCCACCGCTGAAGGTGGAATCGATCATAATCATGTTGCGGAATCTGAATCATCCGAAACTGTGCAACGGTACGCGGTGTCCATCAAGAAACTGATGAACAATGTGATTCAAGCGACGATCATCAAGAGCAAATTCAAAGGTCGAATTCCAATTATTCCAACTGATCTTCCATTCCAATTCAAGCGGATTCAGTTCCCCTTTCGATTGGTTTTTGCGATGACAATCAATAAATCCCACCACGTATGTAAATCAACTGTCAGATTTTGTATGGAGAATAGTTTACGCAGACCTCATAATTTTCCGCGACGATTTGGGCTCGGAAATCAACCGCGGAAAGTTACGCAAATCACAAATGTCAAACTTTGACAGACAGTGAGTCGTATGAATTGTTTGTTTGATTCCAGATTTACAGTCGATTTACGCGATTTACGCAATGACATTTCCGAGGGGTGTTCACTTAAAGCACCGCAGAAAGTTATACATTTACGAGCTGCATAAATTTATCAGATTAAGTGAATACCCTTAATTTCTATTCCACCCTGTGCCATTTATTCCATTTTTTAGATCTACTCCCAACCCATAATTTAAAAAGTGGCAGCGCTGTTAAAAATTCCCCCACTCCCACCCACCACATTCGCATCTTATATCTACGCAAAATTATATCTAAAGCAACGCACTCTACCTCTATCCTCTACGTCTACCCAAGACTCCAAGAGTCCAAGAGTATCTTTTCGTCTTCTATCAGCTCTAAAATATCCATTTTCCGATCCTACACATTTTACCAAGGCTGAAATGGAAGTCTACCATCATCTCTCTCAGTTTTCAGAAGAAGAAAAAGAAAACCCAAACAAATTTCTCTCGATTTACATGATTACATACACAAACACACTCGCATAGCACATTTACGGGATCTACTGAATAGGTAAATAATTGCATGTTGCATTCTCATATGCATTGCCATTCGACTTCCCTTCATGAAAGAGAAAATCTGCTCCATTCCAACCAGAGTTCACATTCACAGTTAGAAAAAAGATAAAAACAAAATCCAACCAGACGACAATGTTGTCCCGCCAAACACAACTCATACCAAGAAAATGCACTCACTCTTCCACACACTAGCTCAGCCCCAACCAAACTTAACCTGAGTTTGCGTATAGGGCGACAACACCAGCAAAATTATGTGTGCGAAAGAACGGTAAATTGACCATGTTTATCGTTTTGTTTCCTTTCGGTTTCGCGTTCACCACGACGACGAGTCCACGAAACACGAAAACAGAAAAAGCAACAAAACAAAAGCTCTCCCAAAGAGTAGGTAGTTAGGTACACAATTCTCTTTTGAGCATGACAAGTAGAAGTACTGTTTGTTTGCTCGAAAAGGGGGTGTACGAACGGTATTTGTGTGTGCGTGCCGTAAAGATAATTAAAAAATTCACTATTCTGCTCACTCTGCCGTCAAAGATACAAGATACAATTCAAGAAAAATATATTAAAGCGCAATCCCACAAAAACAAAAAAAGCACAAGAAATAGGAAAACTCTGAAATTATTCTCTTTGGCAATGCCAGATGGAAAGTACTCAGTAATTTCAGTACAAATTGTACTTTGAAGCGGTTCGGAGGTCTGCTCGCGATACAAGTTACGAATAACGCAGATAAAAGATACAAAAAAAAAAAGTTATTGTCTGTCACGCACCCGTCGGTTGGAAAAGTGCTTCGGTCTTACGGTTACGGTTTTATTGTTTTTTTTTTTTGTCTGCTGACAGTGGATTGAGGTTGTTAAGAAAGAGTTTTCCTTAGTTACAAAGTTTTCCTTTCGTCCTGTGAAAGTAGAATCTAAATTCAATTTATCCAACAATAAGAAACACTCCTTTTTCTCTTCACATTCGAAAAGCGCCATAGCCATTTGGCAAAGAGCGGTGCTCTTCGTAAAACAGTTTTTCCTACTCCTTGTCCTTCGTTGGTTTTCCCCGAATAACAAGAAAAAAAAAAAAAAAAAACATTTCACATCCCAGTGAGCTTTGAAAATCCAACAATTTTCCGAACACGATTCTCGCCGCATTCTCCTCATATTCGTTCATAGCTTGTGCGGTACTGCCAGCAAAATACTTCATCATTTCTCATTCATTCATTCGTTTCGCCAGTACTGTTTTCGACACAGAAAGAGAGGAGCAATAATTACACAAAAAAAAAGGAAGAACATTTTTCCACAAAACACAATTCGGAGGATATTTGGAAAATCCTTGCAACAAATACCAAACCGCAAAGATTTTCGCAATAAAAGGAAAAACTTTAAATCTCACCATCCTTCCATCGAATTGGAATCTATTCCTCGGTCGTTTGTAAGTTTTTCCCTTCGAATTTTCCCAATTGGATGACGATGACGAGAAGAAAATTTATACGCCATTTGTAGTGAAAATACGGCAAAAATTAAATTTTATCCTTTCGGGTGGTTACGTGAAAAATTTACCAGCAAAGAGAGAAAAAAAAAGAAAACTTGCGAAAACAACAAATTTGCGGCTAAAAACGTGCGAAAATTCCAGTTGTTTTCATTTGCGTTGTTGTGAAATTTCATTTAATTTTTTCTGTTCATTGCGATAAATTTCAAATTTTTTTTTTATTATTCTTATTATAGGCATGTCCTTGTGAATGTGTGTTTAGAAAGAAATCATCCTTCTCCTTGCATATCAGCTGATTATTTGATTGTTTTCGGTATTTAGTCGGGTTTTATCGCGCGTGAACTTAGAAACAAGAAAATTTGGCAACAGTGCATAAAAGAAATATATTAATAAAAAAAGAAAGAAAAATTTTGTGTTCCAAGTGTGTTTACTATAACGAAGAGAGAAAAAAAAAATCCTATCTCTAGTGTTGTTTCCTTGATATAAAGGATTTCGGTGTGATTTTCGGTTTAGCACAATTCGACGTTATTAACCGGAAACAGCTTCAAAACGGCGACCATAATGGCATACAACGGTGCTACCAACGGTAGCGGTGTTGGCGTCGGAGTGGGTGTTAGCAGTGCCGGTGGCGGCGGCGGTGGAGGTGGCGATGGTCCACAAAATAAGAAGATACGTACGGGTGGCCAACAACCTGGCGATCAACTTGATTCACATCAGCTCAATAGGGTGAGTTTTTTATTTTTTGGAACTCATTAACTGTTTTCTAATTTTCATCGATATCCTGTTGAAAGTAATCCTTCAATCTGAAGTCATCCATCCCTTGGAAACTTGGAATTACTATAAAAGTGGTATTCCGACTCGAGTATGTCGTCGTCGCTTAAGGGTAGGAAAATCGATTTTTACCAAAAAAATAATTGTCTGTAGTAGCAAACAGAAGTAGCAGCTCAGCACCGTATCAACAGCAGCCGGAATCGAATGTGTAACAAACAGAAACAACCCCACCATCACCAACAACAACATTAAGGGTTGGTGCTCGCTTTAAGAGTAAAATTAAGGGTAAAAGTATGTGGGCGCTCGTTCGCTCGAGTGGTGGCTTTTTTTTTTTTGTCTTTGGGGTGATTATCATATTTACTCCTAAACGGAGATAGTGTTGCGTTGGTGGTGTACTCGATAATAGTAGCAAGTTGAAAAATTCAATAGAAAACAAGCTTTAATCCGTTTCCATAGAAATGGTAAAATTTTTTAATAGTTTGGTACATCTACCTTCTATATTTATGTATTCTATTTGAAGAACAATTCTCCGGTGAATGTAGGTTTGGGATTCAATTGGGGATTAAAGTTAACAACCTTGTTGGGTTGGATTCTGTTTAAACTACCTTAGGGCGATAACGTAGTCGAAGACGGTAGACCTAGAGATACATATCAAATTCGATTCGGTACGAATTTCAGTCTCACAAATCACAAGCTGGTGACAGATGAGCCAGACAAAGCAGCAGACAACTGTTTACACTTAGGTCGTTGCCTGATTTGTTACTGCTTTATCTATACATAAATGTCTCGGATTTTTTTTTAATTGAACGCTAACGTATTTGATAAATATGTTTGTGGCATTCGCATTAATGATAAAAAATTATTTCTTGAATAATTATGGGCACAGAGCGGGCTGCGTGCTGAGGCTTGAATTTTTAAGGCAGGTGCGCTCGATAATATCTTATAAAGGCTAAAATCATATTATTATGTTCAGTTCTGGGGTTTATTGAATGGTTAACCACTATGGAAGTGATTAATCCAACTTTAGCCAAATTCGATTGCATTCAAATTATTGCCCATTACAATCTTCTTTGGCCAATCGATTTAAGTCAATTTTGTACCAGAATGGAGTCATGACGTGACGCGGTATACTCTCGCGTCGCGCTGTCAAAATAAAAAGCATCAAAAACCACCACCCACTAGAAAATAATGTAGATTTGTATTGGCTCGTCTTTTCTCGCTTAATACCACATATTTTTGTTGCCTCTTACCTGTTGTAGCATAATGGAGTCCGTAGCGTTTTATCGCATTGCGCTGTCAAAATAAAAAAAAAAACCTCACGCGTGTCACGTCGACCCATCGTTGTCCCATTCGGTTAAGTTAACCAATTTGTATCATTTATGTTAAAATGTTTTTTGTCGTTATTCAGTTTTGAACGACTCCATTCGATTCGGCCTTAACTATGACACAAGTCTGTCTTCATTAGCCTATTCAATCTTAATAGTTGCTACCTATACCTACTACCTAGTATAAGTTTTAGAGGGCTTACCAACCTTCTGTCTGATTTACCTATTCAGTTAAAACTTATTTTACAAAAGTTCAAAAACGTATTTTTTTCGAAAATATAAAATTTGGAAGGGTGGGCCAAAATTTTCCCTGCATAAGGTGAAATTACTAAAAAAATCAACCGACTATTCGAAAAATTAATTTATGAATTTAGTACATTATTCAATTTCTAAGACTGGAACAGGTAAACATCATTTCACTTGTTTCATTTAACAGATTCGCAAAAACTAAACACAACATTTTTAAGTAAACTTTTCGTACAATTTTTAATATTTAAATAAATTTTACTAACTAGAACAAGATTAAATACCTACAATTTTGTGAAATTTTAAATAATTAAGAAAACAAACAATTTTTGACAGCTAATTCTAAGCTGTCACATTTTGCTTGGATTTAATATTTAATTTAATATTTTTTTGTTTTATAGAAAGGGTGTCAAGAAGATGGGTAAGACCTATTTAAGTCTTTTGGACTTAAGTTTATTGCTGTTAGAACTAAAAATACTGTCAATGTCAATACTGTAATTTTTGTAATAGAATAATAAATTTCTGAATAAGTGAGCAACCGTTTTTGTAGTCGAAAGTTTTTTCACGAAATTACAACCAACTGTAGATTTGTTAGATTTGTATAAACAATAAGAATTCTACATGAAAATTATTAGAAATTTTCTTACAAAATTGTATCAAATTCATATTTTCAATCGTCACAAAACTACACATGTAAGAAATGAAAATATTTTAACGTACCTTTTTGAAAACGTAGAAATATTTTAACGTGCCTTTGAAGTGCTGTAATTTTAAGTTCAATTTAACCCTTTTCAAATAGAGGACTAGAAAATAGAAAACAAAAAATTGTTCTGGGAGACTCGGTATATTATATCCCCTGATGGCATGGTTGATGACTCTTAGAGAGACAACTCAACTCATAAATGGTAAACGTAAAATTCTTCCAAGTGTTACCATTCAAGTAAGATTGCAAGCAATGTTTACTTGTGAAGTTCTTAAGTGCGACACTGCCTTGGGCAATATTGCAAGGATTGGAAGCAAAAAATTAGGACCGTTTTCACAAGCTCTAAGCTCTTACAAAAAATACATTTTTTTTTCTTCAATCTTTATCTCAAGGTCTTATTCCAATATGTCGCATAATTTAATTTACTCAAAAATCGTCTGCAAAAGTTTACCACAGCCAGATTGATAGCCGATTGTTTTGCATTAAAATGTTTTATGTAGATATATGAATAATGAATACTCCTTGTTTTCTTTTTACGCACCACCAAGGAATAAAGCCTTGTCATGTCCTCCATTCCATGTCTTTATTTTTCACAGTATCTCAGAAATCTTCCATGTAAACGCCTTCATTATAATGCTTGTAATTTGATGTAGAGTAACATACCTTATTTGACCAGTCTATAAGACTAAAAATATAGACCACATACCTACCCAATATTGCAGTGCGAATGTCGTTTGCTTAATATCTTACCCATGCTGATATATTTAAAAGTGGCAAACAGCGGGATAGACCCTAAGAGATCAATGGAGCCCGGTTTAGCGAAAACTAGACCAGAAAATGGTGCGGCGGACTTAAAAACAAAAGTATCATTGCCATCATGACAACGAAGGGCATAACAGTACACTGCCATAAGTAGGACCAATTAGAAATGCTGAGTTTTCCTCAAGGTATGCTCAGGGGCAGGGATGATAATGCTGAACTCAAAAAAAGTAGCAAATTGTCCGAAAAAACGAAGTAGATTTACAAAAAACGAAGCAGAAATTTGGCGAAATACTCAAAATGATTTGTTAGGTCTTCAATGGGATAGTGGGATTTATAGATGGATGTGCAGTGTGACAGAAGCACATAAATGATATTCTTTAGTGCATCATGACACATTTCATTCCTGATATTTATATTTCGTTGATTTTTTCGTCGTTTTTGATGTATTTAGACTCAAATTGATCAATATTGTCTATTTTAAATGATATTTTGAACCATAAATAAACGAAGTAGAAATTAGTTGCTACGTAGCAGATGAACAATAATTAAAAAATGAAGTAGATCTACTACATATGAAGTAAATTATCATCTCTGCTCAGGGGGCTTATTCCCAAATGCGCGGCGGATCGCTTTTCATGGCGGATTTGTATTTTTGTATTTCCAAAAGCGATTTGATCGAATCAAAAGCGATAGCTGTATAGGTGACAGATTGTTTGCGGATAAAAAATAAACTAAATTCCTGTGGCGGGAAAAAGCTGTCAAAGTGTTGGAAAAATACATGGAAAATTGCAACTCAGAATGGAAAAACTGGAAAGCACTGGTAATATCATTTTCGCCCTCGTTCGCATTTGAGAAAAACCAAAAGCGAAGACGGTCGAAATGGAGGTATCGCTTTCAATACGATCCGCCGCGCATTTGGGAATAACCCCCCAGATTAGGTCAATTTTGAGGCGAATTAACGGCTATCTGATGAAGGACCGAACTTTGTGTCAGAGCTAGGTGGTCGGTATTCAATACCGTGTTTGTTTTAACTCTAATATCTGATAATGTGATTTAAGTAGCTACTTCTCCACACACAGAGCTCGCTTCGCAGTAGCGCATTCTGTCTTTCCAATTTTCCATGACCTTGTTGGTGATTTCGGGCTGTAGCTCGCGGATTGCTTGGATGATATTGGGTTTAAGTGCTTGAATCGTTTCCTGATTGTTGGCATAACATCGGTCCTTCACGATTCCACACAAAAAATGACCAAAGGGGTCAAATCGCAGCTCCGAGGCGGCCAATTTACATCGACAAGACGGCTGATAACACGATTTGGGAATTTGGTGCGCAATGGCGTGCCGACCTGCATGAACCAGAGGTCGTCCAAATCCATGTCTTCATTAGCAGTAAACAAAAAGTCGGTTAACATGGCTTTGTAACGGCCACCGTTGACCGAAACCTTGTTCCCAGCCTCATTTTCGAAAATGGTCCAATGATGCCACCACTCCACACTCTCGGCTACAGCATCCACATTCTCGTCTGTGCGCACCGTATGACGACGGGGACCATGAGTGTTGTCCACTAGCATACCAGTCTCATGAACCTTTTGCACAATCTTGCGTACAGCAGGCGCGGTGGCCAAAACTTCTTTTCAAAAAAACGCACTATTTGGGCTATACACAGCACTCACTTTGGAAATAAGTTTTCGTCTAATTTCGTTCCGCCGAGGTATGGTACTGAGATTTCTGTCAAGATTTCGATCGGGAAACAGCTGTCAGTCTCAAAATAACCTATGATTTAAAAAGAAACCACTAAATGGCCCACCCTGTATATTAGGGTGGGTCATCGATGTATGAAAAATTTTTTTTTATTTTTTTTTGGATTGGAATAGTGATAAAAGTTTGATCCATATCCAAGGGATTCTAAAAAGCAAAACAAATATTTTTTAAGAAGCTTCCTTCTACCCTTTGTGTTTTCCCCAATATTTCGATATTTTTCAACAAAGGCCATTATTTTGAAAACTTTCTTACTAGGCGTAAGCGACTCTACAGTTCGAAGTGAACCAAGGCTTTAACTTCTCTAGTTAGCACAGTCTTCTCACTATTTTCAGTTGCGTACTCGAAGTTGGTTGAGGTCCCCTTCAACTTGTGAGAGCCACCTAAGGCGAGGTCTTCCTACATGTCCCAGCCATCTTAAAGAATCTAAAGAATAATCTTACTGACCGAGGATAGCTTCACCGGCTTTAGTCTGAGTACAATCTTCAGCATCATAAAGCAGGACTGGGATAATAAAGGTCTTATATATGAGTAGAATCTCCTTAGTTTCTCGGAATTACGCACTTGCTTCTCAGCTCAAACAGAGGTTGGCAAGTGTTATCCATCGTTTAACTTCTTTTGAGACGTTGCTATCAGGGCTTATAGAACAGCCGAGCTACTCGTATCTACCTTACCTATACAAAGTATTTCACTACCTCAAAGTTATAGCTGTCAATTGTAAGGTTTTGTCCGATCCGTTGATAACAGCATATACTTGGTTTTGCTCTCGTTGACCGCTAGACCCATTTTAGCCACCTCCGTTTCTGTACTAGATAACGTACTAGTGACAGCTCACTGTGTTCTACCAATTATGTCAATATCATCGGCGTATGTTCGTAATCCGACAGACTTTTGAAAGATCGTGTCTTGGATCTTTGCCTGTGAGATGTGAGTCTCGGACAATTCTTTCAAGTATATGATGTTGAAGAAGTCGCTTGACAGAGCGTCAACTTGTCTAAATCCATCTTGATCTTAAACGATCGAGTTTTGCAGGGATACCAAAACTATACATGACAGGCTCTGTATAGGTCGACTCTATACAGAATGTTAAGTGTGAACATTTGATCGACGGTAGACTTTGGCCTAAAACCTGATAGGGACGAATCAGATCGCCACGCCGCCGGCCGTCTATATTGAATGGTACGTTCTACCTAAAAGCGGGATTCTGGTCTTCGTCGACATTATAGTCTGCGAAAATAGTTTTCCACATTCTCAGCACCGACTGTGATTCCATTACAAGGTTTCGCTGGGGTATCTCTACAGGATTATGTATACGGGATTTTTTGCCATAAGACATTCTTTTTATCTTTTGGTAAGACTTCCGTACATTGTTGATCCCGTATCTTTTGCTCGTATATAGAGCTGGGGAGCAGCTCTAGTCCTCTTTCACACCGCCGCTTTAAACGCGTCTTGTTTTGATGCGTTTGCTACTGTTGTGTTGTCATCTTTGTCACTGAATGACCTATGAATATTGAGATATGGAGTAGGTAATGGATGTCTATCGCCAGACTTGCCAACTGTACTAACAACATATATCACCTTGCCTATACTACCGTTCAAACTTCCTAGGATATATTATATTAACCTCGATTTTCTTGCTCTAATTTTGTTTTCGAGGAGCTCTTATAGACACTTTCTTTGGTAGCGTGGTCCTTTTTTTCAGTGGCGATACGAGTGCATATGGGGCTGATGTTCGCGAGTTTAGCCTTGATGTGGATAATCATAAGTCTTTCACTAACGTGACGATATCTCTATATTTTTTGCCTAGGTCTGCCGCGTATGACAATCCCACATCCAAATACACATTCGTATGCTATTTGTTCGGCTGCACGTTCCCAGTTTACTGTACGAATTCATGTCCAGATACGAAGATTATTGTCCTTATTTCGATTTGCAGGTTCGTTAACAGTAAATAAATACTATGAATGCTTATATTTTAAACGCAAGGAACGTTTTAATTTATTTGGCAAACAATTCCCGGATTCTAATAAAATCAACCTACATATTTGTGTCAGATTTCACAAAATATCCTCATATTCAAATGAAATGCGCGGGTAGACCGACAAGAAAAAAAAATGTTTAAAAATATGTACACGCATTTTAAACATACTATTAAAATAATTAGTATGTTTTTTAGTAGTGATAATGGGTTTAATGAATACGATGTTATAAGAGTACAATTAATTATGTAATAAATACCAGTTACGAATTCAATGAAAAATTCAGAATTAATAGTGAATCTCTTGAATATTTGTTGCAACGAATAGGACCGTACCTTGAAACTCCTACAAGACGAAATTGTACTTTGTTCCTCTAACGTCTAACCAAAGACTACTTACAGCACTTCACTGGTTAGGAAACGGATGTCAATACCACGGATTAGCAGACATGCACTGCGTTTCAAAAGCAACTGTTTGCCGAGTAATCAAGGAAGTAGGTAAACTCATTAACGAAAAGGTTTTCCCATACCTATGTTGTAAAATGGCCCAATGCCATGGACGGTGTTGTAAGGAGAATTAACTCATTAAATCAAATGCCTGCTGTTATTGGCTATATTGACGGTAGGCACTCTTATAAACATTGATGCACCCAAAAATCATAAAGACCGTTTCATCGATCGTCACGGAAATCATTCCACACTCAGCATACTTGAGAAAATAATGGGGCTGATACTTATACTTATTTGTCAGCATTGTCGTCCACTAATAATTCCTATTTAAATCATAAGGGAATTATTAGAACCCGACAATATTTTTATGAAATACAATTTTATTAGCCCATACATTATTAGAGCTAATAACTTGAAAATTATTAGTATTAGACTAATAGTTTTATGAAATAGGCCCCAGCTGAATCTTACCTTTCCTATAGGTCTTGCTGAAGATGCTGAGGTGAAAATAAATGAGGATCAGGCCTCAATAGTACATTTTGTCCATCCAAAAACCTGCTAAAACAAAATGTTTAGCATTAAATTAGGTATAAAGGCATTAACCAGATTTTACAGATTCCCTTCGATTCTGGCAAAAAATCGTCAGAAGTACATAATTTACATTTCCTTTCAAATCTCTTTTTCCTCAAAAAAAAAAAAAATTAACGTGTTCACATTTAGGGTGCTTTAAGATAATGATCCTATTTTCCTAGGCTATATTTTTGAAATAGAATTACTAAAAATTAATGCTTTCTTTAAACACTTATTTGGACATTCATGTTTTGTTTTGATTAGCATTTGATGTCTTTATTGCATTTCAAGTATCCATAGACATAATTGAAAAGACGTCATAATATTTGACACAAAATCGTCCAGTTCCAGTTGAGTTTCTAGGAGGCGGGCGAGCGACTGTAGGTTAGACGGGATGCATGGTCAACAACTTATTGAATAATCTCTCACCCTGGGTTAACCTACCGAAGGGAGTGATGCTAGGGATTCAATAGCACGACTTGAAATCCGAGTAAGGAAATGCGTTTAACGTGACAGAAACCTTCGAAACATGGACCGATCCGTTGCGCCAACCATTTAAGTTATTTTTTTTGAAACCACAGGCCTCTAACAGCAAATAGCTCTGAAGAATCCCCAACAAATTCAGAATAGGTATACAGTGCCAGCGCATTGAGGCTTCAAAACCGCCTTTTATTATCCGCGACCATTTTATAGAAATTCCATAATCAAAAAATAGAAATTTTATAAAATTAAAGTTAATATTCTGATGTGTGCGTGCGGTGGTTAGGGTGTTGTACTATTAAGTGAGTAGTTGAATTGCAAAATTGTGACAAGCTTTCAAAGTCTAAGTATAGGATCCACAACAGCAAGTTTATCCACGCAAATCTCATTTGTCATTTTTAGCACCAAATTAAAATACTA
Organism: Cheilosia scutellata; assembly: GCA_955612985.1. Lineage (NCBI taxonomy): Eukaryota > Metazoa > Arthropoda > Insecta > Diptera > Syrphidae > Cheilosia > Cheilosia scutellata. Next base: position 90,292,891 of record OY015311.1, read on the forward strand.
AAGTATTAAAATATAAAGGCACAGTTACACTAACGCAGTCTTCTGCTATATAGCAACTCTTAAATAAATACTCTACTTATCTATTAGAAGAGTCGTTTCGTAGTCGCATAGTCCTAGCGTATAGGTAATGCGCCTCTTCATGCATAATTTTCTCTCTCTTTTGCGAAAAGTGTTTCACATAATTGCAATTTTCGACGCTTTCCTTTCCCATCCGTCACAACGACGACGATGACATCGTCAAAGAAGACAAAGACACAAGGGAAAACTTATTTGTTGCATCAAATTTTCACACCCTTTTACGAATCCTCCATTTTACATCTTTACGCTTTTAGCCCAAAGAATCGTCTCTCTCAGTGTGTCCTTTCTGCGCTTGAAGTCACTTCGTCGTCCCTCATCAACATCATCATCATCATCGTCGCCATTATCATCATCTCTAGGATTTAAACGTCGTCGCTCATACTCGTACGTCTTTGCAGTGTTCTCCACCCGCTGCACACAATACATGCACTTTTTTCCACATTTTTTGAAGAGCAATCGTTTAACTGTGTTGAGTGGATAAAAATGCATCTTACCACCAGAATGCCCGATCTCCTTCTAATTTCGAAAGGGTTTTTGCTTTTCTCTTGGCTTTCTTGTTTGGCTCTCTTCCGTGTATGATGATGGGCTGTAGGAAAATATAAGGGAAAATTCCAGCTTTCCACTTCACATGTACATTTTTAGACGCAAGTGCCATTGTAGTGCTTACCTGTTCGGTTAATGGTGGTTCGTTTATGCTGTTGCAACTAGTCTTAGTCGACTGCCAACTACCCGTTTTAAAACAATGCACATGCTACATATTTACAACAGGCTCACAGGGAGAGTTTGTTGCATGGCAGGGATGTTGAAGGGCTTTATGTGACGTGAGACTGGTTGCATTTTGACATCCTTTTTAGTCGGGTATTATAGGACACATGCTTACTCCTTAAAAATCCAAATTAACTAAATGAATCACAATCCAAAAAGGCATTCCTTGAAGGTTTACGCAATAATATGGTTCCTGATGCTGCTGCTGTTGCTGGGGGTGGGGTTTTTTTTTCGATAGGAGAATTAAAACATCCCAAAGGGTGGTAGTTTGACTAGGAGGATAAACTGGATTGAAAGGTTTTTTATTTCAAATTTGCATGCAATCGAGTTAGGGCGGAAATCATCCCCAAATTGTAGATATTTGAGGGATGGGTAAGAAAACATAAAAAATGTGTGTTGCCATAACTTTGTGAAGAAAAGGTGAAGTTTGGTACATATTTTTGGAGCCCCCTGATAGCTGCTAAAATTATCCAATACATGTCCAAAACGCACCTTCATAAATCTATTTTTATTCAAATTAATCTAAACGCACACTCATGTGCGCAAACAAACTAATCGCATTTCTTTTAATTTTGAAAGTGAAACGGCTCTAGAAGGTATCACATTTTGTAATATCGGCAACTAGGACCCTAAAGTAATAAGTAGCAAACTTGTGGTTACTGTGATAAACTACGAAGTCCTCAGTGAACCCTGTACCTCAGAAAACCAATAAATCCTATGTCTCGAATTTTATTCGGAAGTAATATCTTTAAATATGCTCCTGATTCTGTTAAAAATAAATAGTATAGTTGCCGCAAAAGGTCCCCATATGAATCTAGGCCTAGCTCCTTACAATTCTTCGTTTTATTTAATATTTTTTTTTATTTTAGGGACGAGTGGAACATCGTGGAAACAGTTCGTATAGTTCTAGACTTCAGATATAGTGGCTAGTCTACTGCTGAGTCCATTCACCATACCAGGGCGAAAAGCAACTCCTTGGAGTAAAGGTTTTAAAGCTCAAACATTTTTTTAGCTTATAAATCTACCGATGTCTTTTATGATTGCAACTGCGCACACGTGAGATATTGCGTAAATATATTTTTAAGGACCAAATATCTTGTTTAATTATGGACTGAGTCGCTGCTGCATCACAACTTCTTAAAACAAATTTCAAAAATCCGCAAAAAATACAAACGCACACTCAATGTGCGCTAAAAAAAATAAATGCTTATCACGTATTTATCGCAACTGTGTCCGTATTTCAAATAAGCTACGATTTCACCATTTCCCGATTAATTTTCAGTTTGTCTTGAGTAATTGACAAAACGCACACTATGTGTGCGATACGCTTCAATCCTTGTTTGAACGCCTTTGGACTAAGAATTACTAATTGTTATGAAATAATAAGTCATTAGGTAAGATGAATATTTCGATTTTATTCCCACTTCGTAACGCACACAAATGTGTGAATCGATAAAAAGTCCTCCCATATCATCTTCTGGATTACCTTATAACTATAACTACCCTGCGTCTGAACTTAAGGAAAAATGGTAATGAAATGAGCTTGGTTTTACTTAAAACCCTCCCACATTCTATTATTCTACCACGCCGCAATTTCATTGTAGTATTTTGCTTTTATCAGTATACCTGACCCCATGCATCCGTGGATGGCTTTCATCCCTTCATTTCAGTTCGTATATATGGACTGGTTTTCTGGTTCTATAAAATATTGATCAGCGTCATTTCTCATTCATTTCATTCTTCGGACTACATTAGGGGTTGTAAAGTTTCCAAGATTGGGGGTTGAACTTGCTTGCAATTGCTTACTTCCCACTCTCTCCCGGACAGTGTTGTTCATTCCCGTTCGTATATGATTGATTTTTGTCTTATTTTTGTTGCATTTTCTTTTATTATCTTCGTCACAAACAATCACCAAAGATAAAAATTCATAAATCAAGTCAAACAAAAGACGAAAAATGGACACAACACTTTGCTCCACAGATGTGAAGTTTATTATAAATCATTTTTAGCGTGTCATTAACTTTTGGGAATTTTCATCAGAAACTTCTTCGTCCAAATGGATGGGGTATTTTTTTTTGTTCATGCTTTGATGCGTATTTATAGAGAAATGTATGTGCGTATGGCAATTGCTGGAGTTATTGTGGAATGGAGTGATTTTTGAAATGTACCTAATTGACTGTGGAAGAGTTATGAAAAGCAATCATTAGAGGCGTAATGTAACAGCTCAAATTGAAGAGTAACCAATTTACAATGGCAATGATGGAATTGACAGGGTAGATGAGGATAATCTTAGATTTATATATCATAAGCTAGATTTAGTTGTAATGGAAAAGATCTAACAAAGATGGCGGAAGGATTGATGGAATGTTAATTTGAAAGGAAAATATCTACCTACTTACAGTGACGGCAAAAACATTCCGGATTTTTTCTATAATATTTTCCTCATATTAGGTATATTGTAAAGGTATTATATTTTTTTTAACTATAAAGGTTTCTAATGGAATTCTTCAAATTATTAATTGTATTAAGTTAAAGGATTTCTCCTTGATGTTAAGAAAAATATTACATATATCAAGAAAAAATCCGGAATGTTTTTGCCGTCACTGTACATACCTCATACCAAAGAAATTTTGATCTGATTTGGTCTACCATCTATTTGAACCAGTTTTGAGCATTTTGAGGTGTTTTTTGAGAGAACAACAACTTTGTTAGAAAATATATCGGTTGGAATAATAGCTATTTCGAACTACATCACTCATTCATTATCAGACTCCTTTAAGTGATTTGTTTGAACAAATTTCTATTGAAATTCTAACAATCAATAGACCTGCACATCTAACGAGCTTAATGTAACCCGGTGATCGGGTTCTAAACTTGCAACCGAACCTTCGGCAGAAGGTGGAGACTACACCTCCGAATCAGTTTTGTAAGACCAATGGGCACGTATGAGAAAATAGTCTTGTGGCGTGCTACAGTCATAACAACTAATCTGAAGCCAATGATGAAAATACAGATGCTAGCATGTCTAGGTATCTACAACAAGCCAGATAAGAAAAACGACGATAGCAGGTCTGGAGGTAATCCTTAACATTGCTCCCACTGGCCTTGTACATGCAAGAGTCTGACTCGAAGAGTGTCTAAAGAATTAGCCAATCAAACGCCTTGAATCTCGAAAGGCATACACAGAGAGACGCATCCCCGACGATAGCAGCGTCTTCCAAGCAGAGGTCCTGGCTGTAACAACAGCAGACCTTGAGTCTGTGGTAAAGGCAATGCCACCTTGAGGTATTATCTTCTTTATCGACAGCCAGCAGCGATAGAAGTCATAACTGCACCAGAAATAAAATCCACAGCCCAAGGTATCGCTCTGCTGGGTTTCGGGACATGAAGGCATTTCAGGCAATGAGGAACCTTACGAATTAGCAAGACAAGGTTCGACAGTTGTTTCAGAACAAGCTGATTCCTCTGTGAACATCCCGCCTTGCACACTCAAGCTTGAAGCAGGGAGAAAAGCCACGACAGAGGCGAACGCCACCTTAAATACTTGTAAATTGTAATACCACAAGAATGCCATGGCCGTCCTTCAACGAAACCAAAACCGAGAATATAATACGGAAGGATAGGAAATCCCTGTCCACACTCATATAGGTATCATAACGGGGGACAATACTCTGCGGTGCCATATGAAGAAAATGGACTTAACGGAAGAAGAACTTTGTAGAGGCTGCGGTGATGAGGGAGCTCTTGAGGATACAACCCACTTCCTATGTTACTGCCCAGGTCTCCAACACACCAGGTATAAAATCCTAGGGAGTCACTTCTTCAACGACCTAGACGAGCTTTCCAGCACATCAATAGACAAGATAATGAACTTCGTCAAATCAACAGGATCGTTTGTATGTAGCAGTAAGTAATTTGAATACAGGGTTATAATGGGTAAGGGACAAACTCTTTCCCCTACGGGCATTGCAATGGGACAGTATAGACAGTGTGGCACGTAGAACACCTCGCCAGCCCACAAACCTGACCGAACCTAATTAGAGAAGAATCGAAAACCAAGGAACCAACCAAATGCAAAAATCTATAATCTATCTACAGACAGGGCAAAGCTGATTATAGGAACGAGCTCGATCAGACTCCCTGTTTTACTTTCAAGCGGAGGTCCTGGCAATGACAAAGCCAGCCAGTATGGTATCCAGATGATAACAACTTCATTATTGACTGTTAGACGGCGATTAAAGAAATGTTTGCTACAGAAATGAAGTCCAAGATAGTCCGACGCTCTCTAGCGGGAGGGGCGGTCCCCTTGACGTTGCGTCGAATTTGACTATGGTGCCCAGGGTTAAGTTGCAATGACTTCCTAAGTATGTACTAGAAAGATATGCTGCAAGCCTTTGAGTCACCGCTAATGAATTTTGTTGCAGTTGCGTATGGATGAAGAGGAATAGGTAACACCTTTCCACTTACTACGTTTAACTGGCCCGGCGCTATCCTCGATTAGAAAGGCAACTTTAGGAGAAACGGTTGTCAGCTAAATGTAAAAATCACTCGAGAATTAAAAATGGTTCCAAGAGTGGTGGAAATAACCGGCTATGCTATGAATGAATTTGGTTGCAGTTGCGTATGGATGAAGAGGAATAGGTAACACCTTTCCACTTACTACGTTTAACTGGCCCGGCGCTATCCTCGATTAGAAAGACAACTTCAGGAGAAACGGATGTCAGCTAAATGTAAAAATCACTCGAGAATTAAAAATGGTTCCAAGAGTGGTGGAAATAACCGGCTATGCTCGTGGACCTAACTCGGTCTAAGTGAATTACTCAGTATGTAGCAGATAATTGCCACTTAATCTTAACTAGTCCGACGCTGTCGCAAAAGTTAATCTACCCCTATTCCCGTTGGCGTTTGTCGTAAACGACTGGTATTTCACTTCATTTTTTAGTCGGTGTCTGTAACTTTTTTGAGACAAATGAATTGAAATGATTGTGAGCACATATAAAAGGAAATGAAATTCTTAACAAAAGTTTAAAAAAAATCTGAACATCGTTTTATAAAGACGCAAAACATGAGTCATATACGACAAATGCACAAAAATTCAGATGGCTGACTCGCTGAACTCGCCAAATGGAAAAAATTCAAGCACTTCAAAAGATCAAGCCTCGGACTAATGACCCCAATCCAACTAAAATTAAGTGGGAATCCCTTACAACCTTGGAGGAAAGGAAACTCTGGCCACGCTTCGACAAAGCTACAACCTATAAACTAAAAAAAAAAAAACACACAGGAAGTCGCTGTTAAGGGTTAGGTGCTCTCAGTAGCCATAATCTTCTAAGGAAACGCAACGAAACTTAAACTCAATGATAACGTCATAATATTCAAAGGATGTAGTGACAAATAGGTACTATACACCGCATTACATGTGTCATTGTCCCAACCTAAATCGTTTGAGGAACATCTAAACCAAGAACTATCTATGTCGCACTTTACTTTACAATCTTTCTGAGGACATGACGATGCTCGGACCTTTAAACCCTATTGACCAACGAACAGTGGTGAACTATAAAACTATAGGAAAGGTCTACGAGGTCCTAATAAGGTGTAGCCTTCCTCTCCTCATTACCCAACCCACCTAGTGCCAAATCTAATACACATAGCTTTTCAAAAATCCTTCAATTCAGCCTGTAAAAATATTTAAAAAATCTGCTAAAAATCAAAAGAAAATCACCCCGGAAACAGAATCCAAAAACGATGTCTTTCCGCGCACGACTAAATTGTCGTCTCTGACTAATGAGCCCCCGTGTTTGTTATGAAATAATGCCACTGTCGAAAACACTGTCAAGTTGAAGAGTAAGTTGAAAAGATTTGCATATCAAGTACATGAATTCGTGTTGAAAAGTTAAAATGAAAAATAATGGAATTTTCAAAAACACAGATACGCTTACTTACCTGCCGCAAACTGTTACGTGACACAATCAGTCTGTGAACATTTTTAAAATATGTACAGTACATATTCCACATTTCAATGAATGAATGGCTATTTTTGAAAAAAAAAAAAAAAAAAAAAAAAAAAAAAAAAAAAAATTTTAAAAACGATAAAAAACAGAAAATTCTCTTTGCAAAAATACACGTACTCATCATTTAATGCGTGATAAATTTGTGATTGCTTGAAAAATACAACCAAACGAAAAAAAGAAAAAAAAATCGTCGAAATCCATATTTTTAGAACGGAAACAATTAAATGGTGGAACCACATGATTCAGGTCTCTTCCACCATTCTTTATGTTGGCCACTTCGTCTCATCGTCACGCCTAACAATGAAATGAAATTCTTCCGAACATTTTTTTTTTTAACATTTTCTTTTCTATATAAAACACACCTCCCTCTTTGTGAGGTATTTTTTTTTATTTTCTTCGTTTGGTTATGTTTTTAATGCCTCTTTTGATTCTATTTGATGAAATAGTAATTAAGCATGAGTTTACTTAATTTTTGTCTTGTCCTTAAGTCAGCGGTTGTTGTTCTTTATATTTTCCGTTCTTATGGAACCGTTTGTTATGTACGTCTCTTGCATGTTTAATTTTATTTTGGATACTAGATACATTGCGGTAATGTATAAGGTCGTCGCTTAGTAGAACGAATGGTAGCCTAAATAGTTCAAGACTCATTGGAGAATATTTAGAAATTCCTTTCGAATAAAATAGGACTTTTCAAGTGCTTGTTCGCGATAATCCTCTTGACACTGAAGTGGGCATGTCTTCATATTTTTGATGCCTTCAAAGATGAACATGGAATGAAAACATATACAGAAACGATACTGTTAGTCTGAAGTGGGCGATGTAGTTCGCTAGCGGTTTTCCAATTTATATATTAAAAGTTGTTTATAGAGCCCAATGAATGACTAAGCCGTGATTAACATATGGATCATGGAGCCCTAGGCCTATATAGAGAAATCACTGTGAATACCTGAAGAAGCAATTAAGTGGCTGATCATTTGCTCTAATCGAATGTTAGGGGTGATGATCACTTTGAGAAGGATAGGAGTAAGTCTAGGCATGAAAGATACACGGAAATCTATTTCCTCTCTTCTTCTATGGAAGTCGGGGCTGATGGGCAACCCTAGTTAGGTCTCTCAAAGGTGCAAGGCCCGCTAATGACATCATCGACCTTGGCGACGTTAAGTCTACAGTTTTTTTTAATTTACGAGGGGAGTTCAAAATATTCTCGGTATCGACATGAACAAAAACGCGAATCAAATTATAAATATTATCATTTTTCAATATTATCTCCTCTTACATTAATGCATTTATTACATCTTGAGATTAACTTTTCTATACCCTCAAAAAAATAGTTTTCATCATTCTCTTCAAAATGTTCATTTATTGCGGCCTTGAGCTCCTCATCATCGGTAAATCGCTTCACACGAAGATTTTTTTTTAAATCTGGGAACAAAAAATAATCACTAGGGCAAGGTCCGGACTATAGGGTGCGTGTTCAATCTCTTCGAAACCACAATCTCGCAATGCAGCCTTAGAAACATGAGCCGTATGCTCCGGAGCGTTGTCGTGAAGAAGCAAGACTCCAGCAGCTAGTTTACCCTCGTCTTTTTTTCTTTATTTCTTCCCGTAAATGATGCAAAGTTGATGCGTAGGATGTGGCGTTTATGGTTTCACCTTTTTTTTGTACTCTATTAGCAAAATTCCCTTTGAGTTCTAAAACACTGTAGCCATCATCTTCCCAGCAGACTGAGGGACCTTGAACTTCTTTGGGGGACCTGTGCCATTTTTGTGGCACTACATAGACTCCTGTTTGCTTTCAGGGTCATAATGATGAACCCACGTTTCGCCCCCAGTAACAGTTCTATTAAAAATTCTTACCGGATCTTCCCTACACAGCCCCAAAAATTCCTTACAATACCAGCTTGGTGCTCAATTTTCGTTATCTTGGCCACGCCAGCCATTGCGATTAGGTTCAACACAAGACAAAAAGCAAACTAATAATAACAGCCAAATTAAATTTTACAGTAAAACACTTGAATAATGGAATTACTAAAATCCAAAAATTATTTAGTTCTATTCTTGGAGTATGCCCCCCATACCGAGAATATATTGAACTCCCCTCGTATTTGTATCCTTACTTGATGGTCATTGTATTCTTTGGTGCCAAGTCGATCCCCTGCCTCAAAGATGTATCATAACCAGGGTTGTCAGATGTGGCGATTTATCGCCAAACGGGCGATTTGAAATTTCATTTGGCGACACGAAAATCGGTTTGGCGACTCACCCCAAAAAAGGCGATATTTTTAGATTTTGGCGAATTAAATTTTTTTAACCAAAATCCTCATATTTTTTCTTTTTGATAATTTTCACTCAAACCTAACGAATGAAGACAACTTTAAAGCTTGGAAAGTTATTGATGGTCGGATTTTGAATGAATCGCGATAGAAAACAGTGGTAGCACAGTCCATTTGAATGAAGTTAAGAAGCAAGTTAACGATTTAATTCTTGTTTTACTAAGAGAAATGTGAACAAGATTGTCTGACTGCAACACACCTTTTGTTTCTTTGGGATATTTTTCACCTGTCGTTTGTTTAAGCCAACTGCGACCTGTTTTAGAAGTCTACTTGTAAGCTTGATCCCACCCAAAAGCTTCCAACTTACTGAGGCTCAGTGGAAAAAATTAATTTCTATCAATTGGTCAATTGAATTTTATCTAGAAAGTGTACCCGATGAGGATGTTTTAAAGTTTTGGAACAAGGTGTACAAAATAACAAATGGGGAATTAATTTTGGGGAGTTGCACGAATTCATTACATTTTTATGGTTTTTAAATTTGAACAGTGGAACATTTTGAAATTTGGTGATTTTTTGGCGTTTTATATTTTACGTTTGGCGATTCCGGTTTTTAAAACCTGACAACCCTGATCATAACCCGTGGTCGAGGTTTGCGGTCTTCTCCGACAGACTAAATCTTAGTCTCTCCTTCCGTCTTTCCGATCCCAATCACTGTAGCGTTTTCCAATTGGAAATAATCGCGATAAAAGACGTAAGAAAATACGATCTGCTATAAATAACCGTCTTTTCCGGGACAGCCAAACACCAATAAGGTCCTTGAATTCTTTATAATTCTATTGTATAGGCGTAGAATATTGTATAGGTGTAAACTGTCATCTTATAACTTAAAGAGATGTCGGAGAAGGTTCAAAATTCATCTTTGCTGGGCGAGGGGACATCCCAGTTAATTGTTTAAGCCTGATGAATTCGCCAAGCATGGAAATACACAACATATTTTACTAGATAAAGGAACATTAGGTATTCCAATTGTTACTTGTAAACTTATGATAAAGCTGGATGCAATTGAAAGAATAAAACTTACCCCACAAAACTAGTACAACATGTCTAGCGTCAAGGCAGATCTTGCCAAGTTGAATCTGAAGCGTTCTAAGAGTTTAATCTTCCTCGGCAGACACATAATAGCTGTCATCGCTGGGCACTGTTTTATAGGCAAGCATGCAACAAGGCTGGGCGTATTTTCAAAAGATTTTTAGATGTTGTTTAGAGAAGGAAGCCATTCACCACTTTCTCTGTTTACTTGCCCGACTCTATCTCAAAAACGAAAACTACATTTGGGAACATTCTACTACAACGATCCAATCGATCTAATAAAAACAGACTTTCGAAGTCTTTTACGCTTCAGTAGAAGCTTAAACCGGTTCCACGAAAGAATTTCACCTAAATTCATGTCGTAATCTTGCAATGGTTGGACCCCTTTTACCCAAAAACTATACAAGTTATTGAACTCGGAACTGTGCTGGTTAAAGTCTATACAATTCTTATCTTATTTGACACTTTATCTTGTAGATTGCTATCCAATGATTTTTTGAAAAATAAACTTGTATAATCACTTATGAGTTTTGTGAAAACGAATTAATTTATTTTTTTCTTCTTTTCTTTTCAGGTAAGCAACCTTTCTTTAACCGGAATTATTTATGCGGTAAATAAAATATTAAGATATCTTATAAAATATATAAAATATCTATCGATATTGGCAATTAGGTGGGACTTTTTTGGTCTTACTCGATCGGGTTTACCCCATCTAAACAATCGAAGTACAATCTCATAATATAAGGGTAGGGTACGTTTTTACGTTTCCAAATGCCCGTATTACAAAAGTCCGTATTTCTTTTATTAATTCTTCCCCTCCAGTCTAATTCACCGCAGAAATATTTTACCCCTCCCCTTTTTTAATGAGCTTTTTGTAATATGGCCTTTTTTTATTTACGGGCTTCTGTGAATACGAGTTAAGTTTTACGGTCAAACGTATCGTTCCGCATATACAAGGTGGCCCAAAAGAAGTCATCCGATGTTTTTTGGCTCTCATTTTTTTTTTTCTGAATCAAAAACTTCGATTCTGTTTTTTGATTATGTTTATGTTTAAATATAAAAATGGAAATTACTATTCACTGAGTGACTTTGGTCTAGAAAGTTAAAATTTTGCACATAGCTTCTCTTTATGATTGATACAAATATATTTCGAAATTCAACCTTAAAGGGGGTCAAAGTTTGTATGGGAGAATTTGTATTTTTCATCCGATTACAATCAAACTCGGTTTGTGTAGGTACTCTATATAAGACAAGGAAATCGTTTTGTTCGATTTTGGAAATTTTGATTGGGGCCCGAGTTATGACTCATTTTACCTCACAAACCCTTCGTCGTTGAGTATGTTTATCTCTTCATCAAACGGAATTCTGTATGAATGTGGCATACTTCTAGAAAGTGGTACACATTTTCACGATCTTTCCGGGTGCATTATGTAGCACAGTATACGAAGCTCCGGGCGGTATAGTTAAGGGGTAAGAGTTCCCCCCTTAGACTAAATATGATGTGTACCAAATCCTGAGGTCTTCACGAGCGAAGACGCAGTCATGAGCTAGTTATCATGAGGACTTTGCTTATGCACTGACAAAGTTACAAGACTTGGTCGGTTAATATTTAGGCAGTTTTTTTTGATAATATAGTACAGAGGGAATAGATTGTTCATTTCCGATCCAAATTTTCAGATTTGTGAAATGTTTTTAAACTACCTACCTTTAACAATTTGGCGCTATAAAATATGGTGCCATAAGCTACTCAGCTGTCAACGATTTGACAAGTTGATAATTTGAACTTTTTTTCGTTTTACAAGTTAAATTAAACAAACAAAATTATTTTTCGTTAGAGCTAGAAGGCATACTCAAACCTACGTTGCACTTAAGTCTGCACTGTGAAACCGGGCATAATCATATTATTTTAATACGATTTTTGTGACATACTGTTTACCAACTGCTGAATCCTTGACTCAGTGGTATTCAAAATCAATTAAAAAAACTAGAAAAATCGCAGTGTCTTCATAAAAACCTCGTTACAGAGTAGTCTTCGCTATAGAGGAGTTCATTACCTCTGCTCCTGTCCGGCACTAGCTAGGACTAGACACCGAGCTCTGGGTAAACCCTTCTTCACATCCCTCGAGGAAGTTTCGAAGAATAACATCAAAGAACTTATAACCTTTTTGAACTCCACAGGTTGGATCTAAAATCTCCACTTCGACAAACTTTAACAACCAGGTCAAATGAGTTGTGGTAACAAAACGGCACTTAGTGCTACTTGGGTTTTCTAATAAACCGCCACACCTACCTACCATAGAGGAGTTCGTTATAGAGAAGTCCGTCTGTAGATGTTTAGATATTTATTTTTTATTATAAAAAGCGTCCAGAATCCCAGGGACCTGTAACATAATACTACAAGCACTTGTAATACAAGTGTACCTATTACATTTCTGTAACACGAAACTACTAGTCGACAATGGTAGGTAGGTACTTCTACAATCTACAAGTGTAATGGGCCAATCCTATACAAGTCTATAAATCGATATCCTTTTAAGAATTTCCTTTTTCTAACCTTCAACCTCCCATACGGCTATACCTCATGGTGGGTAGTAATCTAATGCGTCACGATTCCGTTCATTACAGAAGGAAATTCCTTCACGCAAATATCGCATAACTATTAAATATCTGCGGAAAGTTTTTTTTATTATTGGCCACAATAACCATATTGCTAACTATATCCCTACCACGCCTTGCCAATTAAAGCGAGTCAACATCATTTACCAGAAGGTTCTCTGAATAATTTAGTTATGTAATCATTAACCCATAGGTTAGGTTAGGTTAGGTTGTACATATATAGGGTGCGAGTTCATCACAATAAACTAGGCACCATCATATTGGACCCATCGTCATTCCTGGGAAACTTTCACAGTCAATACCTAAACCAATTCGCCCATCAAGCACTCAATTTCCCTATAAAAAAAAAATAAAAATAGGGCAACAGGCGGTAGTCACTCTAGGCCTAGCTTCTCATAAACATTCGTTTTGTGTGAGTTTCTATTTTTGGGACGAATGGTACCTGAAAATAGTCAACCAACCACCTCCAAATTGTCGAAGAAGTAACCTTCCAAGGTGTATCCTTCTATTCCGACCGATAGCTTGACATTCACAGAGAAGATGAGTATTATCCTCTGTGGCATGTAGTGTATAGGCCCTGGCAATACCTATACGAGTCCGTATCTGTTAAACCTAATCTTCTAATGTGCTTCCTGAGAAGGCAGTGCCAAGAGAGTATACCTTACCTATCGCCATTCGTAACTTTGATCTGCTGAGTTTTAATAAATCTACAGATTTTTTCCAATCCAACTTAGGCCACAGAGCCTTTGAGACCCTATGGCCTTCTATATGCGACCATTTTATGTCTGCCCTGTTATCATTAACCTATATTATAGCCATATTTCAATGTTGGCTGCATGAGCATGATTCCATGATACTAACAGTTGCCTGCAGTAACTCTTAAAGAAGAAATCGAACTCAAGCCAAGCTTCTAGAAAAACATCCTCAATGAGGCAGATTTTTATATGGTCCATTGTACGTTTACCATACAAGGTATGGGGAAGTCGACTTTAAATCCGCCACCCTCCTTCCCATTACTGAAACAATTTTCCGCGACATTCTAATTCCCCCTCGGAACTTTCCTATCCACATGCCAATCTTCATCACAGTATATCCGTCACAAAAAATGCAACATTCACTCTCGGCCCATTAGAAAGTAGTAAGTCAAACCAGAGTCCCTATTCCCTCCCAAGTACCCGCTAAAAGCGTTATGCTTATACACAGCTATATAACAAACAAAATTTGCAAAGACTACTCGTACTCGTACATGGAAATCGAAAGCAAAAAAAAACCCAAAACATCTGCTCATTTGTTTTCAGCAGGGAAAACCTATAAACTTTTCAATCAACGCCTTCTGCCGCCCAAAAGAGAATACGGGCATAAAAATAAAAACCGCGCGCACTTTCTTCATTTATTTTGACGTTTTATTGTTATTCCCGTTTCTGTTGTGTATGTGCTTTCCGAACACATTTATACAGATATATAGTTGAACAAATTGTTCCTCATTATACACGTGTTTGTATGGTTCGTCATGTACTTACCTTTTGCAATTCCATCTAATTATCTGTTACGTTTGTGTTTTTAAATAGAGGTATTAATCGGATTTATAGTCAAAACAGCTGTTTCTTAATAAATCCGTCAGAATGCGAAAAATAAATTGCATTCGAAATGAGCAGTGAGAGAATGAAACGAAAGTTGGTCGGTTACGGTTACGGATACGGAGTAGTTTTTTAAGACAAAAAAAAAAAAGTGGAAACTTTTGCAACTGTAATGAACTGGGAGATCCTTTGGGATTTAACTGGGTTAAAGAGGTGTTTGCAATGGGTGTTAAAGTGGCATCTCTATTTGACGGGTTATATCATAGTTACGAAAGAAAACCGTTGTAGATACTGAAAATACTTGTGGATAGGATTCTTTTCTAACCCGTTAACAAGTTCTACTACCATACAGAGCATAGGTTTGGAACTAAGTACGTATGTCATAGGACATTCAAAAGCACAATACAGATATTCCTATTACGGTTGCGGTTTTTGGACAATTTCTTCTTCTATTCTTTTTAAATAGTGCCATTGATTTTAACTCAGTGCAAATTTTTCGCATGCGATTTCTTCGTGGGTCTCAAAACCTGATATAAAACTATAATAGAAGATGTACCCCTTCATCCGTCCTCTTCTTTATCGGAGGGAGGTCTGTAATTTTTACTAAAAAGTGCCATTGAAAATTTAACTTTGTGCAAGTTTTCGCATGCGATTATTTTGTATGTCACAAACCAGTTAAGTTTGTCAGAAATGGAAGATGTATTCTTAAACCTTCTCATAAAGAATTCGTTGAAGGGCCATTTCATATTTATTATCTTATGACACTCACGTTTATCCCATGACATTCTCTTATATCTCATGGGAGATATTAAAGAAAATAACATGCCTAATCAACCCATACTATTGTGTTTAGCATCGAACTACATATTTTTATCCTTTGCAATTGAGAAGAAAATTGTCGAAGAAAGATCTAAATCAAATTTCAGTTGTAATTCTTCCAAATTCGTCGGTGGCTATTTTCGTGTGTTATCGTCAATACCAATTTACAACCTATTGAAACTAAACCCCTTTCTATCTTCCTTTGAATTGCAATCAATTCGAAGAACAGTGAGAAGCATTCACGTTCTATATTCCCAGATTGCTGGGCTATTCTCAAATAAGAAAGGCAATATCCCATGCGATATAGGCATACATATGTGCGGACATAACACCAAAACCAGAAGCTAGATCATATAACTTCTAAGACAATCGTTGTCGAAGCGATTTATCTCTTAAAACAATAATGCAGAGCTAAAGACAAAGGTGTTAAGGCTGTTTTTTTTTTTAAACAATTGAGGGCATAAGACCACCAATAGCCATGGCCAAGAAAATCATTCACGAGAAAACTAGAAATAGGGCAGACCTAAGATGGTCTTCTATAGAAGGCCACAGGGTCCCAAAAGCATTGTGGCCTAAGTTAGATCGGAAAAATCTGTAGAACTAATAAAACTTAGCAAATCAAAGCTCCGAATGGCAATAGGGATATTCTCCGGGCACTGTCTTCTAAGGAAGCACGGTAGGAGATTAGGTTTAACAGATACGGACACGGGCAGGTATTGCGAAGACCTACGTGTCGCAGAGTATATTACTAATCTTTTCTGTGAATGTCAAGCGATTATTCGGTACAGTAGGAAACACCTTGAAAGGTGGTACCTCTTCGACAATTTGGAGGAAGGTGGCCTTACAAACAAAATTGAAACAATTTTTATGATCTGATTGTGATCCATTGTGATAAACTTGCACCCTATACTACCTCACCTAACCGAAGGCTGATTTTGGTTTATTTGTCACAAATATCATGAAATCTATGAATTGTCGATAGTAGATCGTTGAGGACCAAGATGTTCAATCAATGGTTTTCATAAGTGATCTACCATCAGCCTATTGTAAAACTATTTGATAACTCAAGACGCCAGCAGTGTTTTTTAAAATAAGATCATTTTCGAAATGAAGGCTGTTATTCCCGCAATATCTCAAGGAAAGTCTCTTTATTTTATGAGTTTGAAATATCTCTTGATATACTGTCAGATACATAAGAAATTCTGAAATAATTTCCGAAATAGTTGCATGAACAGAGAATATTAAGGTGATACAAAGTAAGCAAAAACAAATTTTTATAGGACACTATTCAAATTTAAAAAAATCTTATGATACATTTTTGTCGTTCGTGCAATACTGCAATAGGCCAGGCCCTACATCAGAATAAAGACCCGAGCCAATAATTGGACGATGTCCACTAAAATTCTAGACATGTATTATCATCGAATTTTACTTAAAGACAGAAAAAAAAAAATCGCATGCGAAAAATAAGTCCCATATGAGCTTTTTTTTTTGTAGATATAGATATATATTTCAGATATGAAACAAAAGTAAGCAGTAGTAGATTTACTCATTTCTTCTTATAAACAATTTGTTGAAAGGCCAAATACCTTTTCAAAATTTCATAATCCCATGACATATCTCATCGGAGATATTAAAGAAATTAACATGGCTAAGAATGCCATACTAAATGCGTAAACGATAATATCAAATTTATAACTCTTGGGATTATTCCTTATGGAATATGGGCAGCGCGACACTTTTCATACTAAGATTTGAATGGGGCGTTATTTCTCAAATGCTACAGGGAAAAGCTATACGCGGTGATATTTAGCGTCTGTGCGTCAGACAATACTACGGTAGTTGAAGCTATAGGTATGTTGAAATTAGACGCCAATCAGCAACACCCATACACACACTTAGGCGGCTCTCAGATTGAGGCAACAAGCAATAAGCAACTAAAGTTGCTATAGCAACTGCCAATAAGCAATCAGCAACATTTTTCTTTTCGTTCGAACGATATTTAGTAGCTTTGATGTGAGACCTCTAATTTAATTCAAAGTAAAATAATTGTGAGCGATAATTTTGCGTGTTTCCTATTGCCAGTTGCTTATTGATTGTTGCCTCAATGTGAGAGCCGACTTATAGATTATTACAAGGTCGCTTGTGAATATAGGAAAGAGTGTTCCCCAAAAAAAGCTTCTTGTATATGCGACAGTGTCCAGCGATTCCAATTATTGTCGTGAGAGTGAAAGATCAAACTTGTAGAGCTATACAAAACACTTGTTCATTTAATTTAATTTATGCTCTTTCTTTATATAGTTATTCCGCGTTTGGAAAATCTCAGATGTCACTATCTGTTAGATGGGTAGTGTAGTTCCATGTCTGGCGAGTTCATTAGCCCGTGGTGTCCCTATGTGCCGGGAGCCAGTTAAGGTGAATTTTCCACCATCTCCTTAAGAAATTAACAAGAAGATAGGGCTGATATAATGCTATAAGACAACATAGATGCTTGTTTGAATACCTATTCAAAGATGCTTCATATAATTCTCTAATGAGTAGGACTATATCGTGATATAAATATTTTGAAATTTGTAAGTCCATGGCCATACACGCCTTCCCATGAACTCAGTGTCCAGAGAGACAGGTCAATTTTGAGTGAGTAGAAAGGAGAAAAGTAGATTGCACAGAAAGCGCACCGAACATCTCTACTTTCAGAAATAATTCTCTCATGTGCATGAAGGTTCTTTTCCGCACTATTTCGCTTCCGATACAAATCTTCATTCGATTTGTACGTTGATAGACAGAGGGCGTCAAAAACGTTCGTCCGCTTTTGCTTTACCATAGAATTTATTTGTGTTTTCGATTTCACTATTCCTTTACCTGCTGAATTTTATTTCATTGCAATGACGCGTTCTTATTGTACGTAGCCAAGTTGTTCATTGGAATGAAAGTCATGGGAACGGGAAGGCGAGTATGGCCATGGTCTAAAAACATAACATTCAACTTTTTGACACTTTCAATGATTTAAATCTAAAATCGATTTAAATAATTTCCCATACTCAAAGTTAACATTGCATTCTGACATATCTCATTGGAGATATTGAATCGCCAGGGTTTGCGCCAAAATGTATATCTCATGAGATTTTTCCTCATGAAATATGAGGCAGTAATGCTACTCCAGTTGTTAAAATATATGTACCTAATAATTAATCACACAATATATATGTTATGAAAATCTCATGAGAAGTATCATATATAACACCATTAATCAAAGTCCATAATAATCCCATGCGATTTTAAAAGTATCTCATACTCCATATTCTCGCGGTAGCTATAGTTATAAGACAGTAAAGATATTTATTGCAAAATCGAACGTGCAAATATTTTCTTAGATTTCTCAAATGACGCGTTAAAATGCCATTTACATTTTAGTAATATGTCTCTCATGGGATATATTGCAAGAGTAAATAAATTTGCACTCCATTTATCTTGATAACAACATTGATTTCAACTTTGATATTAAAACCGATATCTCATGCAATTCCTCGATTATCTCATGGGACATATGACATTTATTACACTGCAATGAATTTGTCGCTAATAGTTTGTGGAATGATTCATGTTGATTGATGAATATCGTATTGTCATTAACGTAATCTCTAAATCCTATTGACAAAAGTGTCAAAATCCATGTCTATCTCTCATGCGATATATTCTAATATGTAATGTGACATGCGGCACTTCATAGATACAACACCAATAATACCATCATAATT
The DNA here is from genome assembly GCA_955612985.1 of Cheilosia scutellata. Classification (NCBI taxonomy): domain Eukaryota; kingdom Metazoa; phylum Arthropoda; class Insecta; order Diptera; family Syrphidae; genus Cheilosia; species Cheilosia scutellata. The sequence goes on from OY015311.1 coordinate 90,311,880, forward strand.
CAAATCGTCCATTGAACTGTGCTGCCTGACAAGGCAAGGTACCCCATTTTAGAAAGTCTCGCATATCAATCAGTTAATCAATAACATTCATATTGTTAGTGTTACTCCCCCATCGTGCGACCACATCTAATCCGCCCGCTCGCTGTCGCTATTCGCCTTTCATTTCGACTCTAAACAAAATCAAAGTTTTACGTATCTATTATGTGTGCACAGATCTCTGTGTACTGGGCACAGTACCATATGTATCTAGCTCGTATCTATAGCAACGAGAAACGTCAGTTCATTGTTCATACAATAACTATCGTGGGTCACGTTCATGTTATTTATGATAGGATAGCGATAGGAATACACAAACACCGGCACGGAAGAGTAGCGCGCGAGCGACTATCAAAATCGGATGCCGACTTCTCTATCATCAGCAGGATTGTTGCTTTCCATTCGAAGGAACACGTTTTGTTCCAAAACTCCAATCATCCAAACGAGGATGGCGTAGGAAAAAAGCGGAAAACTTTCCGCAAAACATATTATGCAAACGCCGACATCATTATCAAGAAAAATACTAACATCCCCGAAAAAAAGGAAAAGCCGCCATTCACTCTCAAGAAGAGGAGGAGGAGAACTCATGGAACTTATGCAACTCTATTAAAATGTTTCCCCCAAACCAAAGGGAAAAAGAAAGGCGAAATCACGAAGAACCACTGAGGCGCTAAAGGCCTTGAGGGAGAGGGATAGTGGTAAACAAGGAATGGTGTGTGTGTTTTTTTTTTTTTTTGTATTGATTTTTCTATATGGACGCACGATGAATGAAAGGTGATGAACGTGTGTAGTCTCCTAAATCGCTCTTTGGGCTGTGTCTTCGACAGTGGTGGCGCAATGGTGGTTCCTCAAAACAAACAAATCCGACCTAGATTCCTTTTGGCATTGTGTTTATTGGTTTGGGTTGTTTATTTAGAATTGCACATTCGGTCAGGAAATATCGACCACTGTGTGGGCTTTCGTTTCTTTGTTTTTTTCCTCAGATACACAACAGTGGAACCAGATTTCTTTTATCTTTCGAATGCGAAGAGCGTAGCAAAGCAATTAAAGATGAAAATTTGCTCTAATGCTGCCTGGAGGTACCTATACGTATATGTATATCCTATTCAGTTGAATGGTAGAATTTTTTCTTTTTTCTTTTGGAATTTTGGTCAAGAGATTGCAACAGATTGTGCATAGTGCGGTTTCGGCTATTGTCTTGTGCGGAATTGAATGTGTCCATTCATTGCTACTTTCATTGGCATATCGTCTTGCCATTTGGGTTTGACCTCGTTTTGGTCGAGGTTTTTTTTTTTTTGTCTAATCCTTGTTCTACTCAATGTTCACTTTCGAATTGCCCCAGGGTATGTATAAGGAGTGATTTGAGGAAGCAAATAGTTTCAGAGAAAATGCAACTTTCCTGTTGGATAGTGGTTGATGCGGATTTGTTTTTAAATGCATCTTTTGCGATTCATTTGGAGATACAAGCTATATGTGCGTATCATAATAGTAGACTTGTCTTGTTTACATAGACAGATAATTACTTATTAAAGATTAAAGCTCTGCACATGCCAACAACTAGATAAAAGTTGGTAAAGAAATGCCTAGGTTGCAGTTCACTGAGATATTCCGGGTAACTCGAGAGCGGACGAACTACTAGGCAACTACCTTATTCACGATAATGAAATCGTTTAAATACGTCCTCCATAAGGAGGCTTTAAAAGCTGCAACCAACAGATGGAACAGCCAGACCCATTTTGGTATAGCTTCCTTAAAAATACTACCAGTGCAGTGAAACCCCGATGTGTTCTGCGAAAAATAAGCATTCCAATCCAAAAAATAGTCATTCACTCGGTTTTCAAATAAATAGAGCGTTGGGAACCCATACCAGGTCTAGTCTTCCGGCCACACTCATGTGGTTTCACAATGGACCTATAATTTTGGTCTAAGATAGCCAACTAACCTTACCTAAATTACTGCCATATTAAGACAGTTCTCATCGAAATAAGGATCTGCTTCTGAAAATGGTCTTGCATTTGTGGGTTGGAAAAGATCCAAAATACTCGGGAAAGGAGAACCTAAAACGCTTCAACAACGCCCCGAAATGCTTGCATATAGATTGTAGTTCTGCTCCAAATTTGTTGTATAATATGTAGTCCTCTACAAATATAAGTATGTCACCTGGAAAAGAGCTTGAAAGTTTGATTGTCCTGACGAAGCCTACGAAAGCCTGTAGAGAGACGAAAAGAGACCCGAAAATGGTAGTTTCCTTTGAATATCTCTTGAAATCTATTTATAAGGAGTCGAAAAAAATCTTTGGAGCCACACTTTAAAACTAATCAAGTGCTTTTATTTGAGAGATTCAGGAGCCATACATTTTTAGGCCTGCCCTCTTTCGTATTTGTGTTGGAGCATTGATTACGGTATTGCCATTTTACCGGGGTTCGAAGGATCTTTTCTCTGATTTACCTATTTCTAATAATCATAGTAACGTAAACTTTCATCAAGCAAATTGCATCCATCTGTGCTACCCCCCTCAGACAATCATTGCTGCCATTGATTGCATTGACATAATATGGACATCGCATGCTTCTTTTTCCATTCTTTTTTCTAAGAGACAGTAACAAAGCGGAAATAGCAAAATGGAGAAAATTATTATATGTAGTTTCAACACCTGGGGAAATCCACTCAATTTGTATTTACATCACCACGCTTCCAGTTGTCTCATTCCATCTCATTAACCATCTGCGTATTTCGTCCTTGTTGATGTTGACTATATTTCATGCACAACGAAAGATTCCATGTTCAGGTTCATCCACCATCACAAAGCAGAACCAAGATCAAGAACAACACTTTTTTTTGTATTGAATAAGTATATTTGAGAATAGGCAGTTCACTTTATGTTAGGAAAAAAAGTAAATTTTGGCTAAAAATAGTTCCAAAGGACGTGACTATGAACGACATAGCCTAAAACCATCTCCCAGTCTTAAGAAACATTTAAAAAAAAGTGTAACTGAAATCTGTCCAGTAGTTTTCTCGCTTTGAGGTAACAGAGAAATGGTATAGAAATGTTACCTCAAAGCGCGAAAACTACTGGCCAGATTTCAATGACAATTTTTTTTAAATGTTTCTTAAGATTTGGAGATGGTCTTAGGCTATTACAGTTGTATATACCTATACGTATACATACATACAAAAATAAAAAACTACGAAACGAAAATCGATAGTGGTCACTGTGAAACTCTGGCTCTTCTCAATTAGATCTGCTTTATGTAATTCCAAAGTTGACGATGGCGATCCTAATTGTCCTTACTGATGTCAGTAAAGAATGGATAGCTGACATTAGAGGACGATCCGAATTCCCAAATTTTCTGAATCTATTGTGCGAAATAAATCGAAATCGTTCTCGAAATTTTTTCTACAAGCTGAGTACGATTGCAACATATTGTGAAGTCTTCAGCTTGTTTAACTATATCTGTTAGAATATCACAGACAATTCGTGTTGTGGGCATTGAAATCTGTATCCAATCAACCCTATCGAATACACGAGAAAATAATCTTACTTATATAGACTTGATACAACCTTGAACTACAATCTGTAACCATACAATCTTGAGATCGTTAGGTTCCATATCTTTGCTTGTTATCTACTATACAGTTGAGAGATTTCACAGAGTCCACGTATTAATACGTTTCTGCAAATTAGTTTAAAAAAATGTGCGACGGCAGTCTAGTTTATAAGATACGACAATGGATACACCCACATCCTACTTCCTTCCTCAGTGTCTGTCCAATAATTTACCTCGAATATAATAATGCCAGCTCATAACATAATTACTGTGCCAGAGCAGTGACGTCCAGTAACTTCAAAATAGAAGCACAGAAGCTCACATTTCAATATTCCTTACTAAAAAATTGACCTACACGCCCCCGTTTTAAAATAATTATGTATTACCATCATGGACCTGATATACCCTATATTTTGATAGCATTTTCCCAACCCAAGGCGAAATGACTGTAAAACTAAAAATCACCCATAACAGTGACGTACCTTCTTATTTCGTTTTTCGCTTGTCATCCAAAATAGATTCAATCGATTTTTTTCTTTGTTGGTATACAGAAAAAAAAAAAACAAATCTACAATTGCTTTTGCCGAAGAACAGACACCCCCATGATTAATTTTCAGGCATTTCAGATACCTACGAAAAAAAAATCGAAAAAACAAAATAATACGAGAAATGCTCTTCAGCCAGATAAGCGAATGTGTTATTTTTAGTTTTAACCTTATTTCGCTACCATGCAGCATTGCAATTGCAATTGCTTATCTGAATGCGATACAGATACGGATACAGTGCACAATTACTCAGCCACCTGGGTATGCAGTATACCAACTTACTTACATGCTCGTATGTATGTGCGCAGTGCATTGCATAACCTTACAAATTGTGTGACTAAATATTTATCTAACCAGGTAAAAGATTCAAAAGTAACTGTATCGAAGGTGGAATCGATCCATTTTGATGTACATATTCGGTTAAAAGGGAAAGGGATTTATACCGCAGAGAGCGGTCTATGAGTTTGAATATCTGTCGAGAATTCATGAAGTGGATATTATGGTTGTCCGTTCGTTCTGACCATTAAACATCGATTCCTGGTTTACATTTCCATGAGGAATATATAGTATATCGGTCTCTTTACTTACTCATTATTAAGAGTTCCATGAAGCTGTAAATGGAACCAGTTTTTCTGTATTCACGTTGATGTCTCATATATCCAGTTCTATAGAAACCTAGTTACGACTATAAACGTTCTTGTAAGTTGTTGTGTTGGTAATAAAAGCGAAATTGTTTTCCAAGAATAAAAAGAGGGGAACAGACATAAAGAATTTAGGGAATTACACGGGAAGTCTTGGTCGTCCAATTCGGTTTTACCAATCACATGCGTGACTTTGAATTTGACAAAAAGATGGTTGTAGAAAGTAAATTCTAAAATTAGATATACATCGTTAAGGGCGTTACTTTGGTAGATACTTATGTAATATACTTTGGAATTATCATCGGTATTTGTTACCAATTGCAATCGCGAATGAAGGTAATCCATCTGCTCGATTGATTCACCACAACTATAGGGTTATGTTTGTTTGTCTACAAACCGGAGACACACTTCGACAATAGGTTGGTCCTTTGTAATACCACAAACTACTACCCAAGTGTGCTACTGCTACTGCTTAAGTCGGCTCTCACATTGAGGCAACAATCAATAAGCAACTGGCAATAGGAAACACGCAAAATTATCGCTCAAAATTATTTTACATTGAATTAATTTAGAGGTCTCACATCAAAGCTACTAAATATCGTTCGAACGAAAAATGTTGCTGATTGCTTATTGGCAGTTGCTTATTGCTTGTTGCCTCAATCTGAGAGCCGCCTAAATAATATTTTGTTAGTCGTCCTTTTTATATGGAAACTAGCTGTGCCCGCAACTTCGTCCGCGTCGTGAAATATAAGTTGCTTAGTTTATTTACCTGTAATAATCAATAATAATAAGAAACCTATCATAATATCAGGCAAGTTTCAGCCATCTGAGCACCTCCTCAGAGAAACATTCCTGCCATTAATTGCATTGTCATAATATGAACATTGCATGCTTTTCTTTCCAGTCTTTTAACGAAGGGGAAACACCAAAATGGAAACAATTATAGTTTCAATACCTGGGGAAACCCACTCAATTTGTATTGACACTACTGCACTTCCAGTTGTCTCATTTCACTCATACGTTTTTTTTTTGTATTAAGTAAGTACACATATTTGAAAATAGGCAGGAAAAAAAAATACATTTTGGTTAAAAACTGTTCCAAAAGACGTGGCTATGAACGACATAGCTTAAAACCATCTCACTGTCATAAGAAACATTTAAAAAAAGTTTCATTGAAATCTGTCCAGTAGTTTTCGTGCTTTGAGGTAACAGACAAAATTCCTACAGTTTTATAAATATACTAGCGGGCCCGGCAAACGTTTTCTTGCCTGCTCGTACATATTTGAAATTTTATTCATGATTTTATTCTTGCTTTTTAATTTTTTTTTTTATTGTTGAGTGTTTATTATTTGAAATTTTGTGGAATCGGATCGCAGCGCCACCTACCTGGTACAATTGGGAATCTAAACCATCCTTAGACCCATTTAAACACACACACAAAATTTCATTAAAATCGGTCCAGCCGTTTAGGAGGAGTTCGGTTACAAACACGTACAGAATACCAAATAAAAATATGTATTAAGATGTAATTTGTGCTTTGCGGGGATCGAACCTGAGACCCAGAGAGAACAATTCGCCGAAATAGTCAAGAACAACCTATCCGAAGTGAAGTATTCTTCATTGAGATGAGGCAGGACAGTTGCAGATAGAGTGAAGAATGGTATCGTACTTTACAAGGTTTAACCTACTGGCATTTTGACCTATGAGACAGTGTCCAGTCAAAAGTGATCAGAATATTCGACCTTCATGGACTAAAATTTGGCCAAATTTGTTGTTTGGAGAAGATGAAACGATTTACGGTCGTGAAACGTTTGGCCGGATTATGTAATCAGGCTTTTAGTCTATAAGCTGTATTGCCAAATGACTATTACTCAAAGGTGTATACTTCGATGTACACATCCTAGACGCTTGGTTTTAGGTGGCAGAAAATATGTTTGTTCTTCAGACGAACTCCACGATGTCGCTGATGTTTCATGTTTCTGAAATAGCTGCTGAGTAGATATCTACTTGTCTCCCTTTAGTGTGAAACGTTGTGATTGTGACAATGTAACCGAGGGCAATATAGTCTTGTTGCAGATATTTCTGCTAATCTTTTGGCTTCTAGATGTACTTGTTTTCTGTTGAGGCTCGCTTTAATGGCTGCATTGGTGTAGATGGTTACCCCCTGTGATCCGCAAGTATCTTTTGTACTTTAGAAACATTTCTATTGCGTACTTTTTGTATTCAATCGGCCACAAGACCACTACACTGTAGACAAGTAGGCTTCAGAACGCCATTGTATATCCAGTGAACCTGTTTGCGTTTTGAGAGCTATAATACGCTATTTTGGTCTTCAGACTGAGATACCTCATGTTTTCGCGAATTTGCAATCTTCTACCTCGCATTTTAGGGACATTCAAGTCTTGTTAAATTTCTGTGAAAAACGCCATCTCTGTTTTGTTTTGCTCAGTCCATTTACCTCCGTCCAGGTTGTTATCTTGGGGACAGTGCAGTTGCTACCATAGGTGTTCAGTTGTTTAACCGCATCTTATCATCAATTTTCTTATAAGTACAAAAAGCTATGGTGGCTCTCTTCACACGCTATGCTGGATTTTTAGTTCAATTTCGAAATAATTTGAGAAAAATACCAAAAAGTTTTCAAGTCAAGAATAAATTTAAGAAATGAATAAAGTTAGTGGAGTAAGCTGCTTAAATGTTTCAATAATAATTTGAGAAATATAAGACCCAAACATGAAGCCTTGTGATGAAAACCGAGAAGGAAGTGGTATTGAAGAGGACTAATTTTTTTATTAGGCTTGACTCCTTATGCACTTTTATTGGCTCAGCTTAGTCAGTGGAGCGATGCCCCACGGCCTATAGATACCAACAAGCCCCTAAAAGCTTGTAAATAGACCCCACGGGCTCTGCGGTATCTGCTCTTTTTGTGGAGGTTCTTTTACTGTTCGCATATTACGGCGATATGGATAAATGTTAGCCTCAACGGCTTATTTCAGCAGCTACTTCAGAAAGGTTTCAGTTAAGTTGCAGCTTTTTAATATTTTTCTTTTGACTTTTGGGAGCTTCCTGATGCCCCATATTTGATGTTGCTACTTCCCATTTTTATCCCAAGGGACGCATATTGGATCATTTTTGCCACATGGCAATCGTATCCATTGTATCCACATGGATAGGTAGATTCCCTAGATTCCCGAATGGATGTCGTCTAAAACGCGTTCTTCCCATATTCGGCATACCTACCGTCCATTTGCTAATATTCTTCAGAACCCTTTTTGCGTCTCCGCATAGGTATAACGTACGAGGTCTGCACTCCATCTATCTCCTCCAGCAAGACTTGGTCTATATCTACCTTCAAAAGTCCTTACTCTCAATAAGCAGCTCATCACACTTTTGGTATTTTCCGATATAGCTTGCCCATCTACATTTTGGGGCTTTGAAGTGCTTGCATCAGTCTACAGAATTTCTCCTGAACGGTTTCGGTTCTGCGCTACCAACTCTTGTGTTTTATTTTGTTCTGTATTTTATTTAAATTTCATCAGAACTGATTCCCACGGGTATGCTGCAAAGGACGTTCGCGACGACATCAGAGACCCCATATTATAATAGGTATGGCAATTCTACGTTACAACCACATTCAACAAGGTATATCGAGAGGGGATTGGATTTTTAGTCACCTCCTACGACATCTTCATCTCCCTTTTGCTGGAATATCTGGTGCATTAGGTATATTTTCTTGTTGCTCAATTCTTTGAGATTGCAGTTGATCCTCTATTCGAAATAAGAAGGAACCCGTCCAAACAACTCACCACAGACTCTTTTTTTTTACCTACTTTATTGTGTTATAGGTGGAGGTCATACTGTCGGTTTTTGCATCTTCACAACATTTTCCTAAAGTCTTACGGTTACATATTATATTGTACGTCCTCTCTTTTCATGTGGTATAGGTACTAATGGGCTTCTCTTCATTTTTGGATCACTCTTCATAAAACTACCGCTCTTCTAACTTTCGTTCAACTAGACTCCTTGATACACCTTCAGGTGTTTACTGAACTGATGGCAATGTGTGGCGGATATGTATACCAAAAATGTTCCCACAATGTTCCCAAATTCCACTATAGTACCTATATCTACGGACCTACTAAAAACCAGATGGCTTCCAATGTTGGCGCGTTACGAGATCGATTTGTCTTTCTGTCGACGAGCATATTCTTCGATTCCTAAAAGAACCGAAATACCGAACGAAATTCACACGGCAATTGTATCTATAGATTTGTACAGATCACTGTGGAAACATAAGAAAAGCTATTGAACTCGTTTCAAAACCGTTCCGTCTAGCCCCGATTGAAGCCATTGAGGCCAATCAAAGCATAAATGCCCGCCGCAATGCACGCAACAAGTCACAACTCACGCAATTGCATTAAACAATTTCCCAATCCGCTGTGTGTTCATTTATTTGCAAAAGATTTTTATATTACAACCGAGAAGAAACCTCCAAGTAAATTAACAATACTTATTTATATTTATACAACTTGCAAGAGTAATGCCAGGCCATGCCAGAAATGCGTTTCATGATTTGTTGCACTTCCATCACTTGGTCATGGTTAAAAATTACCTAATTGGACCAGACCAACAAGACAGACAAAATATTATGTACGTACAAAGCCAATTTAAATTGAACAATTGATTCCGTCTGCGAAGATGAGGCGTAGCAACACAATACCGTTATAATTAAGGCAGCAGTAAATAAACCAGAAACCTAACGTTACATACCGCGCACGTTTGGTTCGCGGTACAATACACATAATTCCATATAGCAACGCAACATAGCAGTAGCACAAAAACCAAAACAGTGTTTATTTAAATTTTTTTAAAGATTTTTTATTTTTTTTTTTATTTAATGTTTTAGTGCTCAACCTGTTTGCATGCTAAACAACATCAACATCAACAGTCAGAAGCACAATAAATGCTTCGCGGTTAAATTCACATTCAACGAGTGTTTAATGTGTGCGAGGGGTCGGTGAGGGGGGCGGGCTACTCACAGATACCCCGAGTCCCAACCCGACCGCCGCGCCGACCCCCACGACATGTTGTGGTATATTTCTCCTTGGAATTGGAATACGCGCGCGAAATACTCGTATACTCACCCAACAGGTTACTATATGGTATGATTTTACTTTTCAACAATGCACCAGGCTATAACACACACACAACACACATGGACACAAGCGTAAAGGCGTAAAATGCAAAATGTGCATCTAATGGATACTTTTTTGATTTTAATTGAAGTTTTTTGTCTTGAAGTTGCAGGGAGGCCAGGTCCAGTTGAAGGTGATTGGATTTTGATTTTTCTTTCTGATTGAATTCAGTTGAATTTATTTACGGAGGCTTGTAACTCATCGCCGTTTAAGGTGCGGTACATTTATAGATGTAAAGATACTACTTTTCTTTTTGTATATAGAGACGAGATCCGATAGCCATAAATGGTGGGGTGCAGTAGCAGTTGCATTCGGCTTGTTGTTTTGTTAATAAATTCAATTAACCCTGAACTAATAATTTGTTAAATCAAACAGATGGCAAGAGATATTTGTGACCTGAACTCCATTTGAGGTAAGCTTTAATGGCGAACCTTTATAGGAAATCTGTGGGATTTGTGAATGACAGGCGTGTGTAGTCTAGGGCAACTAATATGTAATACAAGTTGTCTTCACCCTATAAGAAGATGATATATTTTTTGCAAATGGCGGCAAATGTCAATTCAACTTTGACATTTCTGAAGTAAACAGTACGGATGTCAACAAGACATGAATTGCTATTTACTCAAAATAATTGTATCGAATTTCGTCTGTGGTGTTGACGCAGCGTTAATTTCGGCGCCGATTTGCCAGTCATCCGACACCTACTATGGGCAAATACTACGACATTTAGCCGCTGGCCTAGAACAATACGAGATGCTGTTAGGTCTGGGAGAATATCGCAGCTGTGGCTGAAGATGTCGCAGAGGACCCCGGAGTATCGACCAGGCTACCAATTGCCACACAATTGGGCATCAATCGGTGGTCTTTACAGAGAATTTTGGTCAAAGACTGTAAGTCGTTCCCTTGCAGAGTGAAGACAGTACATCAGCGGTTAGCTGTTGAGTCACAACCGAAATTCTGAGGGCTGCAATTCCGAATCGCCTAATCTCTAGTTTTTGCCGTTTTGCAAGACCGGTAAGATTGCCTGATTTAAAACCCTTCCAGTCTTATTTTTGTGAGTTTTTTTGAAGTCACGAATCTATTTCAAAAAGCCTCAGACTCTTGAGGCTTTCAAAGAGAATATCCGTCAAGAATGCGAGAACCTATCGCCAAAAGTTGTGGCAAGAGTGATGGAAAATGCCATAGACCGGCCCAAATGGTCTTCAATTCTGACGGCGACGGCGGTCACTTAGCCGATATCATTTTTTCGACTTAATGGAAAAAAATTTAAGATATCAAACAAACATAATCCAAAAAGCTTAACCGAAGTTTTTCATTCATAAAAAAATGATAGCCTAAGAACATTGGGTGACAAATTTTTGCCCAACCGTGTACCTACTCGGCATTGCTTTTCAGACGGATTAGTTAAAGAACTTTAGCATCATGAGCATTTGCGAACTTAGCTTTTACCTGGTAGGGTCTTCAGTTTGCTCCGAATGCAAATGTTCGTTTTGGAAAGATTTTTAAAACTGCGACTGACGTTAAAGGTCTATACCTACTTCAGATCCCGACATTTATTTTACATCTGCATCTATGTAGATTTTCTAACTTAGCCGCGAAGCATTGGACAGCTACAGACTTTATAAACACTCTGACGAGTTTCCAGAAATTCTTCCAGCATAGGTTCGGTTTAATAATTTGAAGAAGTCCTTTCGTTAGTTACAAGTCAATCACTCGACGACAAGTTATATAATTTGACACAGAACTCGGTGCTGATTGGTTCTGTTTGATGGTGGTCCCTAAATTGTTTGCCTACCTTCTAAGGGAAACCCTAGCCTGTTGGTATTGTACCATCTATTTTGACATAAAGACTTTGCTTATAGTCAGTGATAGGTTAGGTTAGGTTTGTGGGCTGGCGAGAATTTCTCCGTGCCACACTCAGGTCAATACTGACCCTTTGTGATGCCCGTAGGGGGAAAGAGGTTTGTCCCTTACCCATTATAACCATGTATTCAAATTACTTATACTGTACTGCTACATACAAACCATCTTGTTGATTTAACGAAGTTGATTATCTACCTGGTGTGTTGGAGACCTGGGCAGTGACATAGGAAGTGGGTCGTATCCTCAAGAGCTATCTCATCACCGCAGCCTCTGTAAAGTTCTTCTTCTGTTAAGTCAGTGATAGAACCAGAGGTAAAACAGTATCCATATTGCAATACTGTCGAAATAAGTTAAAATGTCTTGAAGTGGCCAAAAGAAAGCCGTGATACCAACTTATCAGGCAGGTTAGTCATTCTTTCGATAACATGATTCAATGATATAGCATTCTCCAAAATGAATTCTCACAAAACAATCAGATTATGTGGTAATTCATATTCTAGACCCATTCTCTTACTTCTCAAGCTTTTGAACCAAGACGTCAGCTAAAAAGATTCTCCAGTTAGCCCGGTTCTTAACCAACTGCATCCAGTTGGCACTTCAGGTTGATTCAGGACCTTTTTAACGTGTGCGTTTCAACTTAGATGCGAGGTGTTCCTATACTGCTCTGACCCTTTGGGCTAGAATCGAAGACTGCGGACCGGACCGGTGATATCCATTCGCTTTCTACAAGTTGTAGCCATCTCAAATTACCATTGTGCTGTTTTTTGACTGGATCGGTGTCGCTTTACAGCTCGTATAGTTTGTCGTTTGATCGTCTCAGGAAAAACCCAAACGTCAACGCAAACGGGAGAATTTGTCTCTAAAAATGGCCAAGTTGAAGATACTGCTTCGTCAATGCTTCGGATCTGTACAGCAGAAATTATTAAGGTCTTAAGAACGTCTCCAAAGTTTTTCGGGAGTTAGCCTTACTAAAAAGTTGGCTTCTCAGCCCAAAGAAACGGTGATTGGTTAGTCTATAGCAGACGACAGCAGTGTCTTCCAAGCAAAGGTCCTGATAGTGACAATAGCAACCCGTGATTCTGCGGTAGGGACAAATCTACCGGAGGGTGTTAAATCATTAACTACACCAAAAATAAAATCGACGCATTTGAAGAGCTCAAGATTCTTATAGAACAGAGCCCTGCTGGGTCCCTGGGCATAAAGACATTCCAGGCAATGAGAAAGCGAACGAATGAATAAATCAGGACAAGAGTCGGCAGCCGTTTTAAAAGAAGCTGATTCCTCTATGAATATCCCGTCTACTACAAGAGACGCAAGTGGTTGATGGACCGCCATGGGAATTTGTACTACTACAAAGAAAGCTTTGGCCGTCCTTTAATGAAGCCAGGAGCGATAGGCGCATTCGGAATGACACCTTCCCCCAACATTCATCACATGGGTCAATATTGGCCTGGGGTATTCCTCATCAGACCGAAAACCTAACCTTTCCTAAAGGTTTCCTACCCAGACGGAATAAATTCAACTCTATCGATGCTGTCATAGGCGGCTTTCAAAACGATGATAGGGGTTATCTACGAAGAGCTTAAGGGGCTTATAGAATGTGACAGGTTTAGGATCTTGTATGCGATGTTAAGGAGACTGGTGGTCTTTCAACCATACATTCATCTGACAAAATCATAGAAAAGAATTGGTAGGTGCGTGCTCTCTGCCGGGTCACCAGCTCTAAATCTTAGCCTGATTGGCCATTCGCTTGGGTATTGTTATCCTCACTTCGTTTTGATAAATTGGTCAGAAGTTTTGCCTGTCATCGTTTAAATTGAATTCTTCCCTCTGCCTAATAGTGGGATGCTGGTTATAGAGTCTGTAAAAATAGTTTTTCTTCATTCTTCATCAACTCTAATCTAACCTAACTAAGGTTTCCTTTGTCACTTGCACATGTCTTTAGGTACACTCGGAAAAAAACGAACTAAAATCAAGAATATCAGTTTCATTTCAAGCTCGTTCGTTGACGAAAGTATGGTAATCTCAGAAAATCTTATTCCAAATACAAAAATCTTATTTTAGAGCTTGTTTTTTTTCAAGACCAAAAAATCTTGTTTTTTTTAGATTTTTAGTAAGCCTAAAAATCGTACTTGATTGATTGATTAAAAAATGATTTAAGAATATTCGTTCTTATTTTAAGAATACAAAGGCTACGTTTTGGACCATTTGTCAACATAAATTAAGCTCGAAAATTCTCAAAACCAGATCAAAAAATCTTCTTTTGAGATTTTTAGTAAGCTTAAAAATCTTACTTAAATCCTGTTTCGGGATTATTTTAAGAATGTGGTTCTTAAATTATGCCTGAAACAAATTTATTTTATCTAAACCAATTGCTATTTCTTTTTCTTCCCGATAAGCCGATCTGTTCCTCTCGTCACTTTTGCTCGTAGAGATCGCGAACAGCTTTAGTTCCGTCTTATACACCTCGGTATTATTCATCAAACCAGGGTTTTCGAGATGATGGTCATAAGTCGCGACATTATTGATGACTTTTTGACATCAGTGTTGCCGCTGGTGTCGCAACTTCTGCATTAGCTGTTGCTGGTGCTCCGGTAGGACTGATCGTCGTTAATGCCGTCTCAAAAGGCTGCTTCGGAGATAAAAAAGTAAACAGAAATGAATTCGTTTTTCTTACACTTTCATTTATTAATTCCTCTTAGCTTTTGAACTGTTACAGTGTCTATAAGTGTTAAAAGTCCTTGTCCTTCGTAATTTTAAACTGACTCAAACAACTTTGTTTGCTAATGACGCTAATAATTACAGCCCTAGCATAGCCCCACCATCTGCCTACAAATAAATCGATGGCATGTCATTATCCCTTCCCGCAATTCTTCCATTCCATTCATAATAACAAAGGACACTATCGGAAGTACTATTCCCGAACTTCAATCACTAATTATATAGTCCTAATTGCGCAGAGGCTATAAAGCGTAAATAATCTTGATGAGGCCTTCCGTTTTCCTTATACATACCTTCCTTCCAAATTTTTCTCAGTCCTTCAAACATAATATTGTCAAAAAGAAATCGATTCCCAAATCATTAGTTTGCCTCTCCATTTCAATTCACAATCAGTTTTTTTTTCCTTTTCATACTTGTCACAAAAAAATAAATAAAAATAAATAACGAAAAGAATGAAAGGAATAACTAACAGTATATCGAGAGCAAAAATCCCCAAAAAACCTAACGGTGTACCCAATAACAACAACAATTTCTTTCTCCTCGATTGCATTGCTTTTGCTTGCATCGAACATTGGCAGTGAATTTCACTGACCTACTAACAGAACCAGGCGCGAGCGATACGTTTTTTTTATTGCAAAGCAGTGGAAAAAAAGGTTTTCCTGTTTCTTTTGGTTTTTGTTTTGTATCTTTTTTTTACCTCTTCATCCTCATTCCTGTTTCGCCTTGTTTACCTTGTTTTCTGTTTTTTTTTTTTTTTTTTTTTTTTTTTCGTTTTGTATTTGTGTTTATTTCTTTAAGCCGCTTTGTGTGTGTGTTTTGTAGTTACGTCGTTTTGGTTTTACCAATTTCTTATTGCTACCCAACTTGGACTTTATCAATTTATTATTATTGTTTCTCTGTCTCGACCTTTCACCAAAAATAAACAGGATAACCTCTGGAGTGATGCACACACACATGCACACAGTTTTCAAATCCAATTTCATAAGCACTTAAACATTAACCAATCGAACAAATTGCATGTGTTCCAAGCAAGTGCACATTTTGAGGTTATTTCCACTATTGTTGTTTTGGGGTTGTTCGTCCGTATCAGCACAGCATGGCGTGTGTTTGTTGAAAGAAATGAAGACCTAAATTCAATCGGAGTTTTGTGGTTTTACTGTACATGCACGCGGCACAGATATACAACTTCAGAACTTGAGAGTTCGCCGTTCGCGTAGCTATCTATCAACCTGCTTTGGCGAATGTTACACGCAACAATTGATCTAGATATGTGCCTCATTGTCGTGCCTCACCGCGCCATTACCACAACGTAAACCTACCTACAGCACAACTAACTGGAAAATGTTGGTGTCAGTGTTACACCTGATTTTCTCAGGTTCGATTGCGTTAGGTTATACTATAGTGTGGGCCGCAAGATTGGGTACACCAATTTGGAATAGGAAAATTGGATCGCTACACAGGTCGCAGATTTGTTTGAAACGAGCTTGGCCTGTTGCTTTGGCAACGATTTAAGCGCTTACCGGATGGACTGCTGCCAATTTCAAGCCAACGCAGGCAGGCACTTTAATGAAATTCCATATCTAATCGGAAGCCTAAGCTAGGAGCCACAAGTCGTTTGCTGATACGACTCATAGAGATTTAAGTTCCACATTCCTTACAAAAAGTAGTAGAACTTAAATCGTTATGAGTGGTATCAGCAAACGGCCCTAAGTGACATTGGACTTTAAAAACGTATAGGGCCCAATGCAACTGGAAAAAAACTGATCAGCAATGCGAATTGGCAACTAGTTTGCTTTGAGTTATACCCTGTGTAAACAAATGGGACGACGCACACGACGCTACTGGATGAAAACTCGTTTGCGATTCACAAAAAAGCAGTTGGTAACCAGTCGTCTGTTGATTTGCGTGTTGATTTGCATGTCGGGTTGCCTATTAATTTCAGTTTCTAGTTTGTCGGGTGGGAGAGGTTAAAAAACATGACAACACTGAACGAACTAGAGATTTTAATTGGTGATGAGTTTCCTCGTTGTGTGAAGTCAAGTCACTGGTGAGTCCGCAACTGGTCTGTAACGGGTGTTGCCAACCGGTTTAGTTTTTTTTTCAGTTGCTCCGTGTGCATTGGGCCTAACTCGGAAAATTGGACTTTCGTCAAAAGTTCACAAGTCGCACCATATTACTGGCTAAGGATAGTACCTATAGCAACCTACTTCACTAACAGAAAGCTGAGGTAATGGAACTGACGAAGGTTTAAAACACTAAAACGTTTGCTGGTGTTCCACAAGGATTGTTACTCGGGCCTTCGTCTTATGGAATATTATGAATGATGGAGCTCTGAAACAAATGACTAATTGACTTCGCTGGCGGGCGAGGCGACATCGCCAAATACTCTCACGATATAAGAGTCAGTCACGAACGAAGCAATGGTTTAAATGAAAGACTGGCTACAATCCTCTCGCCTAGAATTGCTGACCACAAAACGGAGGATGTCCTAAGAACCAATCGAAAAATAGTTGAATACGTGAATATTCGGGTTGACCATCAAGTAGTTTGATGGACCGTTACTTGACAATCGACTGCATTTAAAATGCAAGTGGAGTGTTTGAGGCATTACAACAGCAGGCATCACTTATTCAGATACTTTCGAAAATTGGTGGACCTGGATATGCTAATAGGGTCCTACTATATAATGTAGTCCTCCTACGACAAATGAAACAAGGAGAAAGCTTTCGTATATATAGACTCAGTGCAAAGATGCATGATTTTCGAACTATACGTTTACAACAGGAGAGCCTCTCGCCAACAAGATGCAATTGAAATTTAAAGAATAAAATAATAAGAAAGGGCAGATTTCATAGCTACGCACGAGTCAGGTGGCAGATGGACCTACAAGTTTATCCTGAAAATTGAAAAAGCGAGTACCTTACGAAGTTCCTAAATTTTGACGGCTATCGTAAATACCTACATACTTCGATTCGGACATGTCAAAAACACGAGGAAGATACGGAGCACACAGTATTCAATTGCAGACGCAGGTTGCAGGATCTGCTACGAGTACGAGTAGTAGAAATATTAATATCTTGTGAGTAATAGAAAAGCTTATTCCACGGATGCTTATGCATCCACGGAGATGTTGTTCTACGAAACGGTGCCTAAAGACCCTGGCCCGAGAGATGTTTATTAACTTTAGGTGCAACAGTCTCCCTAGGTTAGGTTAGGTGGCAATTATCATACGCAGTAATTCACTTAGACCAAGTAAGGTCCATTGTGATACCACAAGCAGAGTCGGTTATTTCCGCTACTCTTGGAACCATTTTAAATTTTGGAGAAATTTCCGTATTTTGCTGATATCCTAAGAAGAGTTTGCTTTCTAATCGAGGATAGCTCCGGGCAGTTACATAGTAGGTGGAACGGAGTTTCCTCCTACTCATCATCCATGCAACTGCGACTCCAAGCCTTGCGGATTGGCTTCCTTACACAGTGGCCTGTTAGTACACCGACAAGAGTTCCGATACTGACGTTTAACACGACCTTTGTCCTGCGTCGGTTTATTCGTGGCCAGGTCTGTTTTGCGTGGTTGCAGGTGTCAAGATCCCGCCATCTCTCATTAGCCTGTTCCAGTGCTAGTGTGGAGATTTTGTATCTTACCGTTTCAACAGTTTCCCTAACTTTTATGGACATCAAAAACGGGTTGACTCTACTTGTATGGTAAATCGGAGTCTCTTTGTTTGGAGTAGTTTTTTCCCATCTTTGGATACTAAGTGCTCCGCGGACCACACTTTGGGAAATTCAGCTTTATAGTGAGGAGGAGATTGTTTAACGAAGAGCTTTACGGGCTATAGCTTGACGATTAAAATACAAAGGCTCATCTGTAGCTAAAGCGAAGCGTATGGAAAATAAAGCACCAAATAGACGAGTCGTTAAAATCTATCGCTGAAAGAAAACGCAGGAAAACAAGAGCCCCACCTTATGTGACGCATGACGCACACTTTTGGAGAGCGACCTCAACAAACTTGGAGTGTTTAACCACAGATACTATAGTTCCATATATATCGCACGCAGAAAAAAAAAAAATACTATTATCTGTCGTTTAACGGAAGGCAGTTTTCTAGTGAGCAATGGGGGGGGGGCTTAAGGAGGCTTATTGTCTGAGGTAGTGACCTTCTCTAGTTTGTAATCACCATCTAAAGTAAAAGTATAAAGCTACTAGCATACTCGGCGTAATATTCTGGTACTGCACGAGTCTTTTTGGTAGAGCTGTATGACTAAAACATGTTTAACTCGTACTTTTACTCCTATAATTTTGGGAACATTCCGCCCAAAGATGGTATACGTAAGATGGTATTTTGGACGAGTGTAGCTACGCGACTTCATGCGAGAGTTTCTCAGCACTATGCGACTCGACATTCGCTAGTTCTGGTTGGTGGTCGGTTTCGTCAAAGCGATAGCCCGCTGTCAAATGAAAGCATATTTAGTCTGCCAGTAATTTCTTTAAAATTTCAAAAGATGGTAAAAGAAATGGAATGAAGATGATCCGCTTATTTGCCCCGGACTTTAAAAAGTATTTTTGTTTTCAGAAAACTGTCAAAATTCATTTATAAACAAATGGGTTCTGTTTTTCAACTGTCATCTCAAAGATAAGACGGTTTCTTGACATTTTAAAAATGTTCCCCAACATGTTAGTCATACTGTTGGCTTTAGTTTTTTTTTTTTTTTATTAATTTAATTGCATACAATGCTCGGTTGCACTGCAATCAAATAAGATACCTGCAAACTAAAAGCGTACAACTCATCATTATGATAGAAATTCAATACATTCTGTCTGTCGGTAAATTTTCACTTGAAAACCTATCAAATTCACCCCCAATCACATGAGTATGTATTTAAAAAAAAAAATTATCCACAATTTACTATAGGTATTGTTTATGGTTTTATTCAGAGAATTGTATAGAAAATCATGTGCGACAGCAAAATGTGCCCATTCTGCAATAAATGTGCCAATTCTGCGGATTGTTAATTAAAATCACACAGATAAATAAAATGCAATTTGTATCTCCAATTGGAGACAACCTATATGTATGCATTTTGCATAAATAAATGGACAAGTGTGTTTCTGTGTTTCAATGATTGATTTATTTTTTACCCACTGAGTGGGTAAATAAAGTGACAGTCGTTATCTGACACAGAAAGGTAATTCGATCCGAATAAGTCTGAAAATACTTACTTAATTATATTCCATGTAATAGCTCTTCAAACAGATGTATCTCATCGCGTTTCTGTTGTTTGCATAAGATAGGAAATATTTAGACAGTAACCACTCGTACAAATGAAGAGAAAAGAAAACGACTTTTGTTTTTTTTTGTTGGGAAAGAAGAAGAAAATTCTGTTTTGCCGCTTACTCTTTGGCGGTGGTTGAGGTTGAGGTTGAGACTGACTGTGACAAATAGACAATACTCAGTTGATGATAATGATGATGTCAAGTGACGTCCTGTCAGGTTGAAATTGACATTCTTTCTTAAAATAATGTTGTTGTACACAGTATGATTTGGCATTGAACAAAACGAACGCGTCGGGGAAAATATTCTGTGGAATTCTCATTCGAAAGAAAATTTTTTATATAAGTTTTCCACGATTTTCACGTGACTATTGTCACTATGCGAGGTAGTAATACTGATAAATAAAGATAAAATGTTTATGTCAAATTTAGAATTATGAATATGATATCGATGATTGAATTCGGTAAGTTTTTTCACTTACCGGATTTTTGGTCCTGTGTGCGAGGAGGGCGAATGGATGAGAAGATACAACCGCGAACTCTATGAGCTGTACCAAGATGTGAATGTAGTCCAAAAAGCTAAAACACTTCGACTACATTGGCTCGGCCACATCGAGCGAATGGACAATAATACTCCAGCTAAGAGGATCTTCGAATCCCAGCCCCCAGGTTCGAGAAGGCAAGGAAGGGAGAACCTCCGTTTCAAAGACCAAGCCATCGCGGATGCCAGAGCGCTTGGTCTGGACAACTGGAAGCAGCGTGCCCGGGATCGTAGAGGATGGAAGGCTGCAGTGTCTCAGGCAGAGACTCTTCACGGGTCGGGAGCCCGATAAGTAAGTAAGTAAGTTTTTCACGGAGAGGGTGGCTGAAAATAACAAAAACATATTGCGGTAAAAATCCCCCTCAGGAGGACAGTGACGGTCGGTGCCAACATTTTTGTCCGCCAACATTTTAATTAGTTGATTTTCTTTCCCACTCAGATATTGTGAAGATTATACAAGGTGGCATGGCGTAAAAGTCATCACCCTATCGGAAGATGCTATAATTTTTGCAAATGGCGGCATACAAGTCAAAGAGACACGAATGTACATATTTCCATAGATCAGAGTCAAATTATATACGCATATTAATACTCCAGACAACCATAGCTGCATGGACGAGGAGGAGGAAGAGACTACTCTTCACCTCCTTTGCAGGTGCCCAGCCCTCTCAGCTCGTAAAAGACTATAGCTCGGAGAATACTTCTTCGACAATATCGGCGAACTCGCTTCATTCTCAGCTCTAACCTAATATCCTAATACCCCGGACGGTATATAGGTAAAATTTTGAAAGTGTCCGAAATATAGAGGTGTCCGGGCTAGCGAGTGTCCGGATTGGCGAGGCTATATTCTGTAGTCCTAAAGAACGCGGAATAATTGTTTCGATTTTTTTTGCGGAATTATACGTCGGTGGTTTCGCAGATTTCCCCTTTGTCCGTCCGACACCAACTGGACCAACACTACGACCGCTATGTTTAGCCACTCGCCTAGAAAAATATGGGACGAGCCACGCAATTGGGCATCAATTGTCTTGAACTAGGATTGGAGAATATTTGGTTCCAACAGGATGGACCAACGACGCATACTGCATGAGCCACAACTGAAATTCTGAGGGCTGCATTTCGGGATCCCGCCTAATCTTTCGTTGTGGCGATTTGCACTGGCCGTCAAGATCGCCTGATATCCGACCCAGACCTCTTTTTGTTCAGTTTTTTGAAGTCACGAATCTATGTCAAGCCCCAGACTCTTGAAGCCCTCAAAGAGAATATATCCTTCAGGAATGCGAGGAGGCAAGAGTGATGGAAAATGCCAAACATCGGATCCGCAATTCTGACGGCGCGGCCGCTACTTAGCGGATATCATTTTCTCGACATAATGAAAACAAATGTAATACCTACACCAAAAAGCAAAACCAAAGTTTTCCATTTAAAAAAAAAAACAAGTAAAAGTGTTATCATCGGCCTGGCCGATGCTTTGATACCCTCCACTGCATACAAGTCATGCAACATTTTGGGCTTGTGAGGTAGTACGTAAAACTCAATCGATTCGGCGGTTTTCGAGACATAAGATTTTGAATGTTTTTTTTGTAAGGGTGGTGCCACGCCCCTTTGTCCAATTTTAACCAATCTTCACAGCAACACTACTGGGCCGATACCTAGGATTGTCTGTAAGTTTCAACTCAATCGATTCGGCGGTTTTCGAGATATAAGATTTTGAATGTTTTTTTGTATGGACGGTGCCACGCCCCTTTGTACCGACCCTTTTCAATACCAACCTGACGACCATAAAAAGAAGCACCCTCACAAAATTTCATTGTCCTAGGTCGATTTGTTTGGACGCTATCGTGTTTTCAAGAGAGAGAGACACATGGGCCAAAGATTGTTTTTGTATGGGAGGTACCAGAACTACTTGACCGACATAGACCATTTCCAATACCAACCTGAGAACGGTAAAAAGAAGTCCTCTCACATAATTTCATTCGCCTAGGTCGATTCGTTTGGACGCTATCGTGTTTTCAACAGACAGACAGACAGACGGACAGACAGACGGACAGACAGACGGACAGACAGACGGACAGGCAGACGGACATGGCAAATCGATTCAGAATGTGATCCTGATTCAGAATATATATACTTTATAGGGTCTCCGGTGGCTCCTTCTTGGCGTTACAAATGTAATGACAAAGTGAATATACCTTCCTGTGGAGGGTATAAAAAATGACAACCAAAGAACTTCGAGGGACATTGAGAGCTACCGCATTTACCCTCTCCTTGCCTTTGAATCACTCTTGACGTAGATATAAGAGAGTAACTTTGTCGTGGGGATCAAGCTGTTCAATAGTGCTCAGAGAGTTCCAGACAAATCTTGAGCTCAATTTGTATTAATGAAGAGCTTTAAAACCAGCTTGACTGTTTGGTAGTACGTCCTTATTTGACATTCTGAAACTTCGTTTTAAGCATTCTCTGGCACAGAGTTCCATTTCATAGACTTAAGTTTGTAAGGTCATAGACTTAAGTTTGTAAAGTCCTTGTAAAGTCAAAGCCCCAACACTAGTTGGCATTTTTGAACCGTTCATGTCCCACACTGAGTGAGATTTACCTATACCTATAGGCTGGGCCACCCGTCTCCGACACAGACTGACATTTTGTACCTTCGATCTCGATGGAAGTTTGATTTTGAGGGTATGAAGTCAGTCACTTGAATCGGCGAGGTTTGAAACTACTCTCCGTATAATTATTTAATTCGTCTTTGGAAATCGTTTCTTATTTTTGATGTTTTTTAATACATACGTACCTACATTATTATAAAAACTTTTACAAAATTGATTTGCATATAAATTTAACGATTTATTTTCTTCTTATCCTTTCAGGTAAGTTACCGATGATAATAATTGTAGACCTAGAGATGTTACAAATGCTATACAAAATTAGAAAATCTCTGCCCCGATGAGTGTAATTTTGGAGAAAACGAATGTAAGTTCTAAAAATTTAATTTGTTGTTTAGGTACCTACCTATTTTTTGGAAAACCCCAATAAGCAAGGGTAGATGTTAAAATTGAGTAAAACAAGTTTTGTGTCAGATTTAAAGTAATTTTTTTTTTATTTGAAACGGATTTTTAATGACGTGGTGAAATAGGTCTTTCGAGTCTCACATGGAACTACTCCCACAAAATTTATTACATATTTAGTTCATATGAACAGGCTACGATTTTCAGGAACTAAGATGCAACTCTCCGTTCGTTCCAAAAATAAAAACTCACACAAACGAATGGTAAAAAAAAAAGTAAAATGTAAGCAGCTAGTCCTACTATTTATTTATTTTTTTATTTTAAGATCCAACTCTAGAATGAACTAAGTCCCAATATGAGAATTGAGGGTTGCTAAGTTTTGCATGGATTTAAAGAAGTTTTGCATAATATTCAACCTCGCACCTACTCCAAATCTAAAAATGACCCCAAGTAGGGGGGTTTGCGGAGCAGTACTGCCCCCTAACACATTTCACTGTTCATGCATGGTAAACTTACTTCTTTGGGAATTATGAACTACATCCGAAATGGACCATCTCCCAAATGTATGAACTTCTAATGCAATTTTAAATAGTCACTGAATGTTCATAAACGTCAGACAAATTAGAAATGGCCGCGAAAGAAGTTGTGATCGGTATTATTTTTGAATTAATATTATTGTATAAAAAAGATAACAAACAATTTATTAAAAAATTGCCAATAAAATTTGCATTTTTCGCACTTTAAATTTTTGTTCTTTACCTCTCGCGTTTTCCGCAGTCAACAAAATATGGATGCACAATCTTCCAGACGTTGATGACATTTATGACGTTTATGAACATATATTCTGCAATCAATCTGCGTTTGTTCGATAAAAAATCTGACTTTATGAACACGTCTAACGCAGGTCTTAGGTAGGCAGACGTTTATGAAAACACCCTTAGTTCGTAGGGCCATGGAATTGAAATTTGGATGACTTTGGCGCATATATCAGGCTGTTTTGATTGTGAGTCCACCGGTTGTTTGTGGCTTATTGGTATAGATCGGCGACTTAAGGAAAACCCACAAAAAAAAGCCATAACAAAGTCAAATTGCACGATCTCATTGGCCAGTTCACGTTGCCTCTGCGTAAGTTAACCATGCTTTCAAATCGCTTGTGGCACGTAGCGCCGGCCGTCCTGTTAGAACCACATATCGTTCACATCCATATACATTATAATCCAATTCGGTCCGAATAAAATTGGTTATCTTGTTTGCGAAAGGACGATATGCGGTGCGAAATCGAATGCCTTGCGGGTTTGCAGGAGAACCATCACTGACAGCGGCGATGTTTTGACCAGATCTTGTGTTTAGTTAACGTACGGGTGTTGACGGATTGTTCATTGAATTGTTTGATTCGCATTTGACCAACAAACGTTGAGTAGTACACTGTAGGTCAAAGGGCGCATCGTTGCCTCAAGAGAACACTCATTTTCACAATAAAGTTGCTCGACGCTGTAACTTGCCATGGCGATTTTGTCTTTAGTGTCTGAAAAATAAAAATAAAAATTAACAGCTAAAATATTATGGCCGCCATGAACTGTCAAAGTCGACCTGTCGTCATTGGAAAACCCTTTATGTGTAGGTACCTGTCCGCTTTGAATTTTCTTCTTCAATCTTCAGTTATCTTTAAAAACAAGGAAAGTGTCGCTCTTCTTTGGTATTTATACCTACTGCGTATCTACGTCCCTATAAGATCTCAGTTCTGCTGTTTTGCGAACCAAATAAATGTTGTGGTGATCCTTATTCCACCTCCGAGCTCACCGACTTTAGCTAATAAAACCAGTTCCTAATTGAGATTTCTCGCTGTCACTCCGACTCGGTCTCATTCCAAACCGCTAATCCTTTTCATCACAATCGTCTCCCGGTGGCAATAAAATTTGGTTTTTGAAAATCACAAAAATGTTCTATAGGAGCGCTTGTTATATGCATAGACACAATAAAATTGTTTCGCCAATCCCCCTGTGAATAGGAACATGGTCCGCTCAACCCACCAATCACAACACATCACAACTACCAAATATAACAAAAATAATCACAACGCGAACGCGCCCTGTCGCCGTAGACGACGACGACGACGACTGCGACAGATAATTTATTTGCATAACGTCTCGCTCTTCCGTAAATAAATTACTAATGACACATCATGTAAACTAACGTTCCATCTATTGTCAACTAAAATATCATCTCCCATCATCGTCAATCTGCGCGCACATACATTAGTCGCGAACGTATTTCGACGCTGGGCCATCGCAAATTGTATCTCACATCACAAATGAAAAAAAATCTTCTTCTCTACTCACTTCACTTAGTCATCGATGTCAATGCTTCCGTCTCTATCTACCCGAGGAGGAGAAAGTGAATATTCATAACCTCCAAAATATATCTGTCATAAGTCATCAAAGTTCTTTCTACGTCACATCGTGACTGACATCTTTGGCGAAACCATCAATCACCTCCATATACAAAACTGAAATAATCATCATTTTTCCAACTATTACGAGTCGAGTACTCAACTCATATTCGTTTCGTATCTGCAGTATAGTTTCTAAATTAGAATTAGTCTTTCGAGTTTTCGACGTGTCGCAATGTGTCTCAGTCTCCGTTCCGTCGAAGAAAATCTGCACGACCGACGAACAGAGCAACTAATGGCCCAGCACAGCACATGGTTGTAGTCGTCTGTCCTGCCCATCGAATGAATATTTATAGCCCACCACCAGACCTGTGTATCTACATATCTTTCGATTGAAATTCCAAAAGTTCTTCAGTCGCATATGTTTTGTTTTCTGCAGATGCAGTTTTTTTTTTTGTTTTATTTTCTAAATAATGTGCATACTGTAGAAAATCGAATTAAATTTAAGAGCAGCTAAATTTACATCAATTGATGTATCTTTATCGGGCTACATCCTTCGGGTGCGTACAGCGTAGCTAACGCATTTTCTTGGCAAAGAAATGTATTGTCTCGTCGTTGGCTCCCAATAATTGGCATGGTGTTGGCATTTTTTACACACTACTGTGGTGTAGATACATTTTTTTTTCTTTATTTCTTCTTTACGATGTTGTTCTGTATACTTTTTCGATAATTTACAGTGCTTAAAGTATTTTTTTTGATTTTTATATCTCGTGTATGTATTTGAGATTAGAGGCGTTTTTGGTTTTTTAATAGCATTTCTGTGGGGTAGGGTTGGGACAATTAACGAAATGTTGTAGTAGGTATAATTTTTGTATCTATTTGTCTGGGTGTTTCTGTGTGTTTGTAGTTTAATGATTATAAATTCATCAAAACAAATCATGAAAATTGGGGCTTTCAAGTGACGTTTAATGAGTCCTCAATTGTGCGTATACAGTGATTTGTGGCGGCTTGTCGGGCGACACTATGTGTGTAGATAAACATAAACAAATTATGTGGATATATAGAATTTCAGTTTCATAATGGGTATTTGTGAAAATTTGATTTATTACTTCGGGTGGGGGTTATAGGAATTGGACGATTTGTTTGTAAATGCGGGTTTAGAGTTTCAAAACATGATGAATGAATTAGTAGATTGTAGATTGTCTGTTTGAAGTGGTCCTCGATGGGGTACACTTGCTGATGAATAGCTCTACGAGATGTGGGCCACATTGTCTGTTTCAGGAACAATTATTTTTTTGTATGAAGCTGGGCATACATCCTGAAGAAGGTATAATGTCCTAGTTTAGTGTAATAGTAACGAGAGCAAGGCAAATGCGAAAGAAGTGTACAATTGTCTTCACTTTTTCGTCCTCTCTGCAGCTTCTACAGACACTCTTATAGCGAATACTCAACCATTGGGCATACAGTGTATTTATACCGGAGGAGTCCCAGTGACACCGCAATGACCAGGAACTCAATCCCCTCAGTTTCATACTGTGGACAATGAAAGAACACGTAGTCGGCATTTTCAAAAACCGTTTCGTAGTTTCGCAATGTGGACAGTTTGGGATGGTTTCATGTCCGCCTTTAAATACCTATAAAGGATGGGCCAAATACATGTTTCTTTTTAAAAAATGAAATAAAATGAACAAACTTATTTTTTTTCCCTCTATTATGGCTTTATTAGTAAGAGCAAAGATTCCCATTAATTATGGAACACAACGTCGTTCACAGTAGCCACATTCTCGCCTGTGACGACCACGGGGACCATGAGTGTTGTCCACTAGCATATACCAGTCTCATGAACTTTTTGCACAAACTTGTGTACAGCAACCGCGGTGGGAGCTTCATTTCGGCCAAAACTTATTTTCAAAAAACGGACTGTTTGGGCTAGATAGCACTCACTTTGGAAATAAGTTTTCAATATTTCCCGACGTTGTTTAAGCGTAAAGCGACTCATTACGTTTCGCGGAGGTATGATACTGACTTTCTGTCAAGATTTCGATTTCGAGCGGGAAACAGCTGTCAGTTTCAAAATAACCTATGATTTAAAAAGAAACCACTAGATGGCCCATCCTCTATATATTCTCCGTAACAGGTATAGCCCCCCAAAAACTAGGTCAAACACATATTTCTGTTGCCATGCGTTCGTTTAATCCATGCATCTTCCCTTCAATGATACGTTCCACTGTGGTTGCCTTTCGTATCGTATCTCCTCGGCCATTTTGGAAGCGGTCGTTTCTAAGCATTTTCATTTCTTCGATAGGCATAGCATTGAAAATACGATGAGTGTAACATCGTTTGAAACAGTTTTAAATGTACTCTTAGTGCGCTGAGGCGGTAGACGGATTTCATTCCGCGTAGATATACTTAAGACTTAATCTTTGTGGCACTTGACCATATTTCTACTGCTTACATGAGTGTTGAACCGACAGCTCCTGCAAGAAGTAGTCTCTAATTCTGCTCCGGGCCTCTGATGTTACTCATCAACCTTGAAAGTGAAATTTTTGACGGCTTTTTGAATGAAAGGTAAAAGCTTGGACTTCACGGTACTTAATAAACGGTTGAGAAACCACTTGATGACTTCCGACGCTAAACATTATCGTTTTCGAACTTTCCTACTGCCTCCGTTTTATGATCTGCAGGTTTCAAACCGGCATTAGCTAACCAACTACGTACAGTTGCAACTGTGTCGTTGCGGTCCAGCTTGACCTCTTCTATCGTTTATGCTACAATCACCACGGCGATTTCGTCTGCAAGCCGCTTCTCTTGGAATCGGTAGGCGCAGAATTTCTTCATATACATAAGGTTCCACAGCAAGGGACCTATGACCGATCCTTGTGGAACACCGCCATTAACTTCGTATTCTTTTATTCCCTATCAGTATCATAGAGAGCAGGACTCTATTCGCAAAATAACTTAACATTTTACGCATATATTCTGGTATTTCAATCCGGTAAAGGCAGCTTATAATACGCCCCCAATTCGCCGAATTAAAGGCGTTTTTTACTTCCAGGGTTATAATGGCGCAGTATTTTTTCGTGCCTCCTTTCCAACGCCTACCTTTTATAGTGGGTTCTCCTTATTACCGCATTGATTGCGTCTAAAGTATATCCTGATTTACGAAAAGCGGATTCGTGTTCCGAGAGGGCTCTGGCCGTTTCAATTGCTATCTGGAGCCTATTGTAAATGATCCGCTTAAGAATCGTATCTAGTAAACAAATAGGCCGATAAGAGGATGGTTTGTTTGGACTACCCTTTCCGTTGGGTTGTAGGGCAAGTCTTTGACGCTTCCGGGGCTCAGGAAAAACGCCCTCCTGGAGACACGCATTAAACATTTTGGAGAATAAGTCGGGCCGTGTTTTGAATGCGATTTTTAGGGCTCTTTTTGGAGATTTACCCCTGCAATCATTATTAAGTTCTTAGCATACATACATACATTTTCAATGTTCTAAGTTCTTAGCAAAGATTCTTACAACAAAGAGGCTTACTAGACGCGATTGCAATGGGTGGTCATCGGCGTATCGAGTTCGGGAGCGCTGGTAAATTCTTCGCGTTCGGTGACACACTGATCTGAGTTCCTTTCCTGTTCCCAACGTACCTAGTCATTGATGCATTTACACGCGTTGATTATACTATAGCCGTGATACTTGGATTACGAGTTCCCCTGCATTTCTAGCTTCAGTTGTAGCTTCACTGACGACGAAGCTTAGAAGTTCTTCATCCAGCGTCTTAATATTCCCTTTATAGTCGTTTGGTTTGTACGATTTCTTCTTGCAGTACTAGCGATTAATAAAATAGCGTTATCGTGTCTATGCGTCTAGTGGTCGCTCACGCGCCAGTCAGTATTTCGTAGCAGGCTGCAGCTTGTAAAGGTGATCTGAATGGTAGATCACGATCTTGCTGTACTAAAAGTGTTTGTACCTCCGCTGTTAGCTTACACAATATTAAACATGAGAAAGCTTCTAGTAGAGCAGTCCCTCTAGAACTGCCGCAATCTGAAGCCCATGCGTTGAAATCACCTGAATCTATCTAAATCCATCTCAAAATTGTCGATAGTGGCGCTAGGTGGAATATAGCAGCTATGCCTTTTATTTTAGCCCATATAATAATTGCTCGGGCATCTCCAAATATTTCTGAATTGAGGCGTCTCCGCAAACCCAAATTGCAGACGTTCCCTTCGTATCCAATAACCAAGTTATTTCCAGATAGATTCCTATATTGCTCGCAGAGAATGGCTACATCCATCTTCCGTTCTCGAACAGTTTGTTGTAGGAGGTCTTTGACCGCTTTGACAGTGAATTAAGCATTTTCGTTGCACAACCAATTTGGTCTGGCTTTGCAGCCGGGCCACCTTGAAGTCTTCCTTCAATGCGTTGTCCCTCTGGGTTGGAGTCGAAGATTCTTCGTGTCGGAATGTTAATGTCCATTGGATCTAAATGTCCTCAGACGACTGATTCACACTTTTGTGACAGCGTCGATGTCGACGTCTGTGGGAAGGGAATGTATCTATAATATTTGAGGGCGGACCCGCGAGGCAACAGCTAATATTAGATAAGGCAAGATTTAATCACATTCTAGGCCAGATTTTCTGTTTTTGAAAGTTGTTGCTGTAGGTAATTACAGGGGCACTGCCCGAATTAAGTGTTGCTTCTATTGTGGCTTCACGAGATTGTACAGTGCAAGAACAAAAAGGTGTATGAGTTGAAATTGGCTTCGCTAGTATTATGGAAGTTCAAACTACTCTTTACCTAACATTCTTTTGAACGCAAGAACGTATACAGTTTGCTTTACGGTAAGCTTGTATACATTTGAACGCAAGGAAGTATATAGCAAAAGCTATATACAGAGGGTGCTGCCTCGGATCTTGGTAAGGAGTCCAAATAGGAAGTGACTTTCGGGTTGCGGAAGCGTTGACCAGTACCTTTTAAAACACAACTGGTGCCACGGGTGGTTTGGGAGCCCCTGCATCTTAGGATGCAGCCCATTCCGTTGAGGAAGGATCATCGTGGTGGCTGTGGTTTATTCTCAAATGCGAGACCAGAATGTGTTCGTTAGAGCACAGAGGTGGAGATAGTACCTCGCCCCCACCAAGGGGACCTGGCTATCCTACCAATAGCCAGGTAATTGTACCAGGGTTAGTTAGGCTTGCCTAACTGCTCTGGGGCGTAGGTCTACGTGTTTCTCAGGACTCAATATGGGTGTGCCCATAGTGGTATAAATGCGTATTGCAAGGTGTTCACTTTAAATCATACTTATATTTGTAGGTAATTACAATAATTAGTGGCTTCGGAAAGTACATTATATCGTGTCACTCTTTACTGTGCACAGTTTTTGAAATTTTAGAAAAAAAAGACTAACAAAAACTCTTCACCTATACACAAATTTCCACGAAATCGGTTACAATTTGTGTCACACCACAATTAACACTGTATACGTTTATCTAAGTTTCTTTGTTCCTTTTCGTTGCATGTGCGGTGGCAATGGCTCACGTGCATCTAAGCGCCCATGAAAAGAATCATATGACCACCGCAAGTACTGCATTAAGACGGTTTTATATTTCAGACTCGTGCAGGTGGATACTTTATACACTCGGTGATATTCAAACCGTTTGAATGTCGCCTTAGATGTCAGAGCAAATAATATGCGTCTGGTATGTAATTTTATGAAGATGGAAGATATTTATAAATGTTGGTTGGATAATTTGTTTCGACTTAATTAGCACGTTAAATTAATAAGGTGATAACTGATAAGTTTTTTTAAGATTGAGAGGAATATTTGACAGTTATTGTCAAACTTTTCGACTTGTGTATATTCATGCTGGTTTAAGGGCACTTTATACTCAATGAATCTAAAAGACAGTTGCATTAAGATTAAGGCCTAGTTCCAGTTTTTTTTTTTTTTTTTTTTTTTATGAAATGAAGGAATCTCTGAATTGAGAAGCTTTCTGAAGTTACGTGACTGTCATCGGTTGACAAAAATGAAAATGATATCATAAAATGTGTTAGGGCTGTTATGTCAAGTGATATCCGGGGTACGACTTCGATTTCTAAAACTTATTCTGCCCTATACTATAGCATAGCCCTCTTGACCCACATTATCAATCTTCCCACTCCCACTACTACGTCAACTTTCCCCAAAAATCCTCGAAAATAACTCGAATTGCAAAAAAAAAAAAACCCTGATATTTGCTGATTAGTATTTTCCCGTGCTTGTCCAAAGGTGTTTGAGAAACTCATAGCAACACAGGGTATTATCTCTATAGCCTTCTTTATGCTGGGCAAGGCTTTAGGTCCAACCGCAGTTGTTCTACTGCGGTGGTGAATATTTTGGAGGATATAGGAAAAGAGTTCGATACCGGTTGTGTTACGCTTCGTCGCCAGCTGGATGTCTCCAAGTCTAACCATAAATTTCTTTGATTGTAACAGTGCGGTTAGACTTTTTTTAGGATCAATCCTTGGGACCATTATTTTCTGTTTGTTTATTATTTTATAACTATCCTAATTCGTCGCGTTTATTTTTTATTTCTACTATCAAATTATAGAACTCTCGCTTAAAAATCGTTTAATTAAATTAAACTTAACTTTAATACTTATACCTTGTTTACTTTAAATTAACTTCTTATTTTCATAACTTGATGTACTATAAAATATATTTATATTACTTTAAGAATACAATAATAAATTAAATTAAAATGGATTCAATAAATTATGTTTTTTGGGGGTTGAACCGGAGACCCTTCGCCCAGCAAAGTCCATCATACTAACCAATGAGTCGCTGCGTCCACTATAAATCTATAGATATACTATTAATATATATCATGCGAATACTCTTCCATGGCCTGTCGGTTTCCAATTTCTAAAAAGTTCCTACTGCTCACTCAAGTCTTGGCTTTTATTTTTCGTTTTACTTGACAGCTGACATTTTTGTCGTCTTCGTTGTTTAACAGTCTGTAGATGCGTTTTCATATACCTATGTGCTCAATGCCGACTGTGGTTTTTTTTACTACAAAGTTTCCTTGTTCATCTCTACAGGTTTCTGTTTGGGTCTTGTTGCATTATATTGACGCTCCTTATACCTTTTGGTTATTCTTTCGAACATTGCTTCTGGAATAGCACCTCTCTCTATCCGAGCGCTTCTCTCTACTTCTGGCTGCTCTTTCTTTTTTCTTCTTGAGAAGTTTATGATTTTCTTCCCCCCTCTTTTGCTTGTACAATCAGAAAACTGTAGAGCTACAGGCCTACAAAATACGCCAGGTCTTTTTTATGCGGGTACATTAACTGCTAATTCGCGGCTTTCATAACCATAAGACACTTTAAGCAAAGCTACGAGAACCTATATGATGGTTTCAGTATTTCAGTACATCCATAGTTATCGTATATCCATTATATAGATCTATTAGAAATTCTTCTAAGATCTGCAGTACCCGTAAACAGAGCTATGAGCGGTCTCAGAATATTAAAAGGGTTGTTATACTAACATACAGTATACAGAGGTTTAAGAACTTCTTTAGAGATCGATATAGGCCACATTGAAGGCTGTTATACTTGGCTTTCATAATCCTTCACAGATCTATAGAGCTTATAAGCCGCTCTTGTACTTTTCTGCGCGTACATTAACTCAGTGGCGCTTTGTAGCCGAGTTGCTTAGCTGCTTCTGACTTGCCGGCACTGTTCATCAAACCAATGATTTCTTGGGGTTGGCCTGATGAAATCTAGCAACTCAGTTGCAGGCCTCTGATGGCATCTTGTCATCGATTCCATTGGTCCATAGGATTTTTCGATGAAGGGATGCGCGACCGGCAAATTTTCTGACAGTTTTTTTTTGGAGTTGCAGTGCTGACCTTACTCTTTTTGCCACCGTTTTCTATTCGTTGTCCTGTCATTTCACTTCCTGGATGGCAGTTATATCTGTTTTTTTTTTTGTAGTAGTAGTCAAGTTCATCCGCTAATTGTTCGACTACATGAGGTCTTTTCCAGGAATCGAACATTCCACCTGCAGGTCCGAATGTCTTTGTCATTTTTTCTGTTTACAAGAACCTCGTGGTTATATTAAATTTTTTTCAGAGGCTCTTGGTAGCTTTGTAGCCAAAGGTTTTTTCGTCGTATCGGATAGTTAACCATTCGCCACTTCTAGGAAATATAAATTCTTAAATTTAGCAGGGTTAACCTAAGAATACCAATAAAGAAAATCTGCCTGGTCACTGTCTTTCTTCTTAGAAAGCATGTCAAACGACTAGGACTTCCAGGCACAGACCAGTGTAGATTCTAAAATGATATAGGTGTCGTGGAAGCCAGATATCACACACATACTGTGCGAATGTCATGGCATAGCATGCAGCGGTACAAAGTTTTTGGAAACTACTTTTCTGTCAACATAGAAGAGATAGGCTTTGTCGACCAAGTGAAGATACAGTGGATTCCGCTTTATTGGGACACCGGATAATCGGGACAGCCGTTTAACTGGGACAAATGGTAAAGAACGGAAACGAATGCATATTTTAGATTGGATTTGTTTCGCTTATTGTGGACGTTGTTTTGTCAACGTGGCTTGCTATTAGTTTCGTTTCAGTAGAACAGTAGGTTGCCGAGAGAAGTACATCGACAAGTAAATGTGAAATAATCGACATTATAAGTCAAATAATTTTTTATTGTATTTTTTTCATACTTCATCATGACTTCGTATTATTGGGACAGCCGCTTAATTGGGACAAAACAGTCTAGCCCGAAGTGTCCCAAATAAGCGGAATCCACTGTATTTAAATTCTTTATATAAATAAAATGCTTTAGGAAGTGCGTAGGGTTTTCAATCTCCCATGGATCGCAATGGGCCCACTAAGGTAACTAGTGTCTTGTGACGGTTTTCCTCACAACCCTGCATCTAATCTAATCTAACCTAGGAAATAGTTCAGAGGCAAAATGTTCTATATATTGAAACCTAAACTATGGTTGATTCCGTTGCAATATATTCGAACGTCTTTGTGATATTTTTTGTAGCTGCAGATACTATATTCTATTACTTGCAACCAAATTTGTTCTCAAACAAATAGCTCTGTTGCTAATAGCTATCACAAGAATGAGGTGTCTACGCATATCAGCGTTCTTTGTGGCACCTTTGTGTGGAATTTCTAGGTAGTAGATACTTTCGAAATTTGTTCTCTATTCTTAACTTTAAAACCTCAAAACAGTCTCGATGTGACACTGTTTTGGTTGAAACCACTTGCAACGTTTAATGCCAACCAATCAGTTCTTAATTGAATTTTCCCATAAAAAGCCCGCCACCATACTATCAACTAATCAATCTTTTGATGTCAACATGCATAGTCCTAGTTTACTTCTCTATTTGCATATATGAAATACCCTACCCAGACATACTCCATCGAAATACCACAGAATAGACTCTCGGCCATACATAATTAATCACAGCAAATGTATCGTTATCTCGAAAAGGCAAATCTAGCGGCACCGTTTCGTCATTATCTAATTTCTCAATTAAAGTTGCTAATGCAAAAATTACATAACTGAGATAGATTTTCATCTCTTTCATATAGGCAGCAGGCAGCAGCATTGGCATCGGTATCAGCATCAGCATCAGCATCGGTATCGGCATCGGCATTGCTCTCCTTCCGAATTCAACACAATGGCATTTGTTTTCTCTTCTCCTCAAATTCACGATCTAATTCCGTCATAAAATCGCACGAATGGCGAACGCGAAAGCGAACCATTATATCTTGGTATCTTCATCTTTAAACCTCATTTATTCAGAGAGAATGGAAAAGAAGAATAGTAGGTACTGTTTTCTTTTTATTTCTGCTGTTCTTTGGGCTTTAATCTGTTTCTCCTCTCCCTTGGACCGTGTCGGTGGCGTCCAAATCCATGGGTTTTCCGTTCAGTTTTCTTCTCTATTGCTATAGAACATGAAATACTCAAGAATCCTCTCGCGCGTTCACTGCCAAAAAACAATTTACATTCTATTGTTATCGACGGTGGTGCAGCTCCCTGCGTCGTCGCCGTCATCCACGTTTTACATATTTTTCCCTTCGGCATCGGCCAACGTGCGTCGCGTCGTCATCATCATCATCATCATCCCAAAGTCTGTCGTTGAACTCGCGCCCCAGTGTGTGTCAGTCAGTCTCTCTCTCACAGATACACGTATTCTTGGCAATTGAATTTTCCACAATTAAATTTGGCCATTTGGCATTAGTCGAGTTCGAGTCATTTTGTGTCTATCACATTTCTGCCCGCTGGGAGATGCTCATGCTTACCGAGAGCCGTGCAGACGGATAACAAATAATAGGAGGAAAACGGATTACTTTTGGCTTGATCTCTGAAGAAATTTATATCTGCGCTGCTCAGGGGATTAGTTTTATTTCGCGTTCTAATGCGAAGGGATTGATGCAATGGCCTGACTATAGGAAATATGGATGAAAACATATGGCGCGCACACACACACACGCTGGCTGTCTGTCTGCGTGTGCTTCTGAATGCGTCTACTATGCTTCAGATTTATTTGTTTGTTGGATATGTAGCTTGTTTGTTTATTTTGCCTTTGGAACGCGCCGCAAATAATTAGCGATTTAATTTGTCTTCTTCTTCTTAATTTTTTTTTGTAGAATATTCGTGGAAATGTAGCTTGTTATTGTGTGCGCGAGTTGGGTGATATTAATGAACGAATTAGTTGGAAAATGTGGTTTGTAGGCCTTTGAAATGATGATATTGAGATAAAAAAAAAATTACTCATTAAACAAGCTCATTTGAGACAATCTCGCTTTGGGCTCAGATTAATGTTGTAAATCTTCTTAGTCACGTTTTGTGTTTGCCTGGAAAAAAACGAAGCGACCGACGATACGCAATTTGAATGAATCAGTAGCGAACAAGTCGCAAATATAATCCGTGACACTAAGTGCGCATATATCAGACTGTGGAAGTTGACAGAGGGGGGAAGCTGTTGAGATAACTGGCGGGGTGTATCGTGCAAGGCCATATCATGGTGGTAGCTGTAGCTACATGTAGCCAGGAAGAAAATAACGAATCTATAAACCTGTGTCGATGGAGTAAAGGGAAAAATAAAGCTCTGAAGAACCAGGAAAACGTTGGCAAATACTCGAAGTCTTGTCTTCAACTTTTGCGAAGTCGCCAGGAGAATGACGACGATCCATAACATTGTCAAATTTCATCATTTGAGTCTTATTACCGCCCCTACAGAACAGAAAGACGATGCTACCAAGGAAAGGTTCTACGCGGTCCTTACGAACAATGCGCTAAAAATAAAGATACTACATATTGGGTGCTCAATGGCTCAGTGGTTAGAGGCTAAAACACACCGCCGCGATTGCGATAGATCTATCGCAACACGTGTATTCAAGTCTGTTCATGCACACCGAGTATGATATATAGCTACGCTGACCATCCGTCCTTTATTTAAAAGGACAGTCCTTTCTTTTTAACCTCTGTCCTGTATTTTTTTATTTTCAATAAAGGACGGATTTTGTCCTTTATTTTTGAAACCGTCCTTTAAAAACTGACAAAAAAATTGTATGCATACCATTTATTTCTCAGAAAAAACAGGCTTATTTTTAAATTGCCTACGACTTTTCGATATCATATAAATTTGTCCTGACTTATCAACGCCCAACCCATACGGTAAGAACTAGGAAGCAAATATTTTGAAACAAAATTCCTTGTATGGCCAAAGTAAGCACTAGAAGCGATTTGGAGAAATTCGAACTCCAAAAGGGGAAAAGTTTGTATCGGAAAATTAATATTTTTCATGCGATTGACTGTTTATGTGAAATCTGTTTAACCCTCACATGGACAGTATCTACCCGGGTACACATTTGAATTTTCAACTCTAAATATCTTCGGTTTTTTATTAAATTTTAATGCAATTTCGAATCAGTGACTAAATTATTGTTTTATTGAAGATAATTATGAAAAAAATTGTGTGAGAAGGTACTTTCTTACTATTTTTTAAGTTTTGTCTTTTTTTCTGTCTTACATGGACAGTATCTACCCAGGTAGATATTCGTTGAATTTGCATGCAAAATGTCGATACAAAAATATAATGTTTGCAGCAAGTAGAGCTTAAAAGTAAACTAAAGTATATTGTATGAGACATACAAAATTTCCGTAGCAAATAAAATAATAAAATACGATTTATTGCGAAATTGCTTTGAAGCGCCTCACCGATATCGTTGCTCGATAAAAGGGAGCGCTCAAAGCTGTGCCGCTGCCTCAGATTCCTCCAGGCATAGCTTACAAGTATCATCCTCTCTAAGTCACATCTTCCTTAAATTATACCGGAAATTACCATGACCTGTAGTTAAACCCACCACCCATTTCAATGTTCCTCGACTCATGCTTAGAACCCTTCCTTGAGTGGAGTAGGTCGGCCATTTTATTGCCATTTTAGCTTGTCTATACATTGTTTCACTGTTTCATGGTTGACCACCTTCTCAAATGCTTTGCCGTGATCTACTTGTGAATCAGGTGTTCTACCATTCCTCTACCAATTGAAGAGAATGGTTCTGGTCCCAGCAACTTTCCTGTTTTGCAAGGGAGTCCGCCTTTTCGTTGCCGTCGATCCCTATTTGTCCTCGTACCCAAGGCAGTATTACCTGATTTTTAGATGAACCCTTATTGAGCTTGAATACACATTCCAGTGCCAATAATGTTGTGATGGTTGTCTGATCCATGCATCTAGTCACCGCATGATTGTCCAGTGCTATAAGGATATTTCTTCCTTCCACCTGACTCTCAAGCAAGTAGTCCAACGCATGCAACAAAGCAATCATCTCAGCCAGGTATACTGAAGTGTGTTTCCCGAGGCTAATGTGACGGGCTTGTTCCAGATCTTCTGAAAATATACCGGTCCCTGCTGCGCCATCCCCGATGGATCCATCTGTGAAACTCACGGTTTCACCATTCCTCTTTTCTGGAAGTAATCAATTCTCAATACGAGTTTTGTGCTAAAAATGACAGGCTTTCCGTATTGCTTATTGACAGTTCCTGGTTGGTTAGTTGCTAATATATACGGCTATATAAGTGAATGACAATCCAATATTTTTTTTATAGAACTATATGTACTATGTATTAGTAATGTTCATGTTTTTTGATATCTTATTATTATTAATTTTTTTTTATGAAATACCTACAGTTTGTAAGTAGAAAAATTATTGTCCTTTTTTTTCCTTTGACAAATATGGTCACCGTATATATAGCGGCGATTGTCGTGAAAGTTTGCGATCGATCCCGTCTCTTGCTGCATGTAGCATTTTATCGTTCTATCGCGCAATGGTGAATGTGGAAAAGGTAAAAAAAATCATCCAATTTTATATGATTTGGCACAAGTACGATAACTTAGGCGCTGAAAATGGGAGGGTGGTCTATCTCGCTTCGTTTGGGCGGGAGTGGTATTTAAAAAATAAACTTAAAATTAAGAAAAAAAAAATAAAAATTAATGGCAAAGCTTACAATAAAGGCTTTCTAATTTTTGAAACCCAGGAATTTGATCTTGTAGCGCTGATAGGCTTACATTTTCATGTTCAGTAGTCACCACAAACTAAGAAAGTTACAGGCTTGAGAAAAAAAAGTTAAGGTCTTACTCTATTTGTTCAATATTGAGGAATTAGATGCCATAGTTTGTTTGTAGTTTTTACTGCCGAAATCCCTTATATATACCATAAAATATATATGGGACATTCTGCTCCCCTGCAACCCACTGCATGGAGTCACTGTCGAATTATGGGTTGGGTGCAAGGTTGAGTAAATGCAAACTTTCTTTAAATTATTTTATTTTACTCAAGGTCAACAACATTTTTCAGCAACAGTCTCTGGCCTAAAATGTCACATATCACATTATAGACAACATTTTGCTGATTTGCATTATTGACAATTTAGAACAGATTCCTGGCTTTAAAAATGCTATAGTCCTTTATTGTAATTGTTGCCATTGTTTTTTAATATTTTAATTACATTTTAAGTATTATTTTTTTTTTTAAATTAAAAGGAGCGAAATACATATATTCACCCCCTATAGTAAAAAATGATTGTAGTTAACCGGTCTACATAAAACCGTGATCAATTTTCGGTGGCAACATTTTCGTAATCTCGCCTATGATTAAAATAATGAAACCGCTTTCATAAGTTTTAAAATTTTGAAAAAAAAAAAGAAAAAAAAAACTCGTTAAATTAATAACCTTCATCGTGGGCTGTTGGTCTTCGAAAAATAAGCGTTTTGTCTTCTATCCTTTCATTACTTATATGGACTGGATGTTACAGCACAGTATTGGCGAAATAGATTCGAATTGGGAGATCTGAGCAAAAGTCATTTGCTCTTCGCTGAAGACTTGGTAATATCTGGGTCCTCAAAGACTAAACTTCAACGCGAACTCGATGGGTTTGTAGCCGTTTGTGTTGAAGCTGAAGTGATGGTCGTCTCCAGAACGTCTGTTCAATATACTCTCATATAAGAAGCAATACATACTGAGATTTCCTGTAGGATTGGCAAGTCTGGTCCAATTTTGAAATAGCTTCCTCTTTGAATTATTAGGAGGATTGAACTTGGTGTCAAAGCTAAATTGTCAGTCTTTAACTCGGTGTTTGTTCCAACTCTTGCCTATATGGTCATGAGGTTCGGGTAATGACCGAAAGAAAAAGATCGCGGATACAAGCTGCCGAAATGAGATTCCTCCGTTGTATTGCTGGTGTGACTCGTAAAGATCGTATAAGTAACACCAGAATACGTGAGGAGCTCAATGTCGAGCATAGCTACTTCTTCGGACGTGGCGGTCCATGCTTCGTTGGTTCGGTCATGTCTACTCGAATGGGTATGGGGATTGACTTTGATTGCGGAGAATCCAGAGTTATGGAGAGTCCACTTGAGCAACCTACGACCCTCTTAATGGATTGATTTCATGCACCCACAATGTTCTTTTGGACCTACCATAATTAAAAGTAAGCTGAATTAAGTAGAGGCGTAGTATAAAACTTTCTTATTATCTTCTTCGTCCGCTGAAGGAAGCAGCAATAGCATTATCGTCTTCATCAGAGCTGCTGTAGACATAAATAAAATCAAAACTAACAACAAACTGAGAAAAAGACTTCCATCGCTAAATATCGCTATCGCGTTGGTGTGTTTACTTGTTTATCGCCATCGCTATCGCTATCGCAATCGCAATCGCGGCGGTGTGTTTTAGCCTATGCGCTGGATTACTGTGCGATGGGTCCCAGGTTCGATCTCGGGAAAAACACATTACATCTTAAGGTTTTTTCCACTGCCAAACCTCTCGCGAACGTCTGACAAACATCCGAAAGTATAACTGTCCTGAATAAGCTTCTCAATTCAGCCGTTCGGACTCGGCATAAAATTATAGGTCCGTAGGTCCGGTTGTAGGTTCGTCCCAAAAATAAAAACTCACACAAAACGAATGGTTGTGAGAAGCTAGGCCTAGGGTGTCGTCTACACCTACACCCCTGTTGCGCCTGCTATTAATTTTTTTATTTTACTATAGGTATATGAGGTGATTTTAGCCCCAAAATTGGGAAAGAGGATATCTATGGTAGCAGAGCCTGCATATGACCCAAGCTCATCGATTTCGACATACAGAACGAGATTTCCTCAGTGCCATGAAATAAAGTCTTATGCAAAAAGGTCCAAAACGTAATTTAGGACTTTTTTGGACTTTATTGCACTTCTGAAATTGCAATAAAGTCCAAAATTAAGTTTTGGACCTATTATTTTCTTCGGAACTCTTTCCAAGTAAGACATTTGTCCAGACCGTCCCTAAAAAAAGGCGAATCTTCTCCCACCAATTATTATTATCCACCGATGGCGCACTTATGTATTCTTTTCTTTCTAAGGTCATGGAAACGCTGAAAAATCGTCAGGCTATGTAATATCTTGAATTACGGAAACTCTTTAGTGATCGGCAGTAGGTACGGTTTTAATGGCACCAGATACACTGGTGATTGGATGGCATACCTATCGCATCGAGAAGGGGAACCCAACTCTCCATCACTCCGGTAAAACGAAGATAGTTGCGCTTGATGTTTCAAAGGAATTTGACAAGAGTTTGACATCAAGCTCTTATGTCGATAATGCATGCTTAAGGGATCGATGAGTCTCTTATTCAACTGTCTTCAATTCAAGTTGTTTTGGATAGTTTAAAGTCCGAAACTCACTATATACAGGCTGGTGTTCCCCAAGGCTCTGTTCTGTCTCCAACCCTCTTTCTCATTTTCATAAATGATCTCTGGTCTGTAACTTCTAATCCAATTTATTCCTTCGCTGATGACAGCACTCTTAGCTTCTTATATTCTTTCGAGGACTCACGTTTCTGCTCTTCGGACGTATAACTGGAATTTCAACGTATGTTATAAGCTAGCTCATTAAATTCCAACCTTGACAGTATCCTAAAATGGGGTCTAGCCAATAGAGTGGAATTTAATGCTTCTAAAACACAATGCTGTCTGCTGTCTCTAAAGCGAAATGAAAACCTTCAGCCATTATCCATGAATCGCAAGGGGGCTTACAAATCTCCATCGAAACCTTTAGGCGAACAACAACAGCTCCGCCAAGGAAATTCAACGACTGCAAACAGAAGTGAACGCTTCATCCTTGAGATGCCGATAGGGGTTCCATCGAACTTGCTATAGATTACTGAAATCGAAAGACTTCATTCTCGGTATGTGCGTTAATGACAACCTCAGTTGGAATGACCATATACTGTACCCTAAGGCGGTTCTCAGATTGAGGCAACAAGCAATAAGCAACTATAGTTGCTATAGCAACTGCCAATAAGCAATCAGCAACATTTTTCGTTCGAGCGATATTGAGTTGCTTTGATGTGAGACCCCTAATTTAATTGAATGTAAAATAACTGTGAGCGATAATATTGCGTGTTTCCTATTGCCAGTTGCTTATTGATTGTTGCCTGAATTTGAGAGCCGACTAAGTCGACAAGAATGCAGCGAAATGTCTAGGTTTGCTCAAACCCTTAGTTGACCAACAGCTTCGCCAAGGAAGTGACCGCTTCTAGCGTCTAGGGATGCCGATCGGGTTTCCATCGAGCTTGATAGAAATTCTAAGATTGCCAACACGAATCCGGAAGACCTGTATTAATAAACTATACATATTAGAAACGCTGCATCAGAAGTGTTGGAC
Organism: Cheilosia scutellata; assembly: GCA_955612985.1. NCBI lineage: Eukaryota > Metazoa > Arthropoda > Insecta > Diptera > Syrphidae > Cheilosia > Cheilosia scutellata. The sequence continues at coordinate 90,354,835 of OY015311.1, forward strand.
TTCTCACAACCATCTCCGAGAAACCTAATGGTTTGACTCCAAATGAGCTCAGGCAAACAAATTAAAAACGGAGACGTACAGTTCTACTAGATCGGTCTATGTTAAGTGAAAGAAGGTTGAAGAAGAAGGAACCTCATCTGCATAAATTGGAGATGATACCTCATCAGATAAGAGTTGCGAACCTTCTATATAGAAGAGCCGCTTTGTAGCCTGCTGAGATAGTAATGTGAACACCAGAGTGGACACGCAGTAAACCTCTCAGTGCTGCTACTGTAAGCTCCTCATCGCTGAAGTGCATTCTCGGCTTTCTCCGAAAGGCGAAGAAATTCCAGTAAAATGGGTAATACTGGATTTGCTTCCTGGTAGTACAATGGACCAGTTGCGTCTGAGTGCTCCAGTGAAGTGTTTCCTAACACGGCAAAAAAAAAAAAAAACAAACATCTCAGTTAAAATTTGGAGAGACTGTACATCAACCAGCTTTCCTAAATGGTAATGTCAGTCAAGACCTCTATAAGCAGTATCTCAAGTTGGATGACGACCAAGAGTTTCAATGCGCACTCCAAGTTGATTGAAGTCCCCTTCCACTTGTGTGCCCCTCCTAAGGCGAATTCTTCCTCTACTGCGTTGTCCCTCCGGGTTACAATCGAAGACTCTTCGTGTCTTAGAGATGTCTACATGTCTACATGTCTTAGAGATCTTAGTCGACTGATACGTACTTTTCTGACCAAGTCGATGTTGCTGTAAGGCTCGTAGGGTTCGTGGTTAATATACTCCTCTAAAGCCCGACAAAGCAAATCGGACCGAAAAACACTAGAAGAACTTTGCGTTCGAAACGACTAAGGAGATCTTCATTCGACTTTGTTAACGTCCACGCTACTGCGCCATAGAGCAGGACTAGGATGATGAGGGTCTTATATAGAGTCCCCTCAGTGTCCCCTCAGTGTACTAGTCAGCTAGCTTTCTTAGACCTAAGAAACTAAGTGGTTGACCAGTATAACTCTTCGTCTCACTTTTACTGTAGCCACCGCCAAGCTAAATATAAATAAAGCATCTATTGCTGATGGGCAAGAAGCTAGCAACGAAATTGTCTTAACACACTGAAGATGACCTAGTAGGGTGAATGAAGGAAAATATGGGCGCCAATTGTTCTCAGAACATTCGATTCGCCAAAACCCTTGCGAATGGACAAAATGCGAACATCTAGAGGAAGATTATCCGAATTGGCAAAAGATATGAAAATTGACGGAGGTTGTTCTGGTATTAAAAGTAAAATTATATCTGAGGAAAATTTGCATCTAACGAATAAAAATAATGAGATTTTTGATTTATATACATAGTACCACAAGTAAGTTCCTCAAGTGCGCTTACTGTATTCCTACATATTGACCTGTGTCATTCATACTCATTGTTCCCGCCATTTGATCGCAAAACCAGGTAACCTACTTATTACATCACATGAATACTCTCAATCAAGAGGCCATCGTTTGCCCCTTGTCAAAAGATGCTTTTCCGTTATATGTATTTCTAACTCACCTTTCATTTTACTTCGCAATCACAACGCTTGACATTTCCCTCCAAATTCTTTTCTTAATTACTCTCGGTTTTCTTTTCCACCTTCCGTCAAAAATGAATGACACAAAACAATTCGTAACATATTTCCTGCTTCGCATACAAAAAAAAAATTTATAAATATGATTTAGCAGCTCACATTAAAAATAAACTTAAAAAAAAAAAAAAAAACATTATATAGATGTGCTCTTGTTTTGTGCGCCTAATTACTTTCTTAATAGTTTTCTTATACCACACACGTGCTGCTTATTCAAAAAAATAAAATGTACCTACATATTTATAAAAAAAGAGAAAAACTATGTATCTCTAAAAAAAAAATACACCTGAAAATTGTATGATGTATCTAGAGCACGCCGACTGAGTTGAGTAGTGCCATAATGCAGTTAAAACAGAAAAAAAAAAAAATAAACACAATTCTAAGTTCTTCACAAAGTGGCACTGCGGTTATGTGATTGGATTTTCTCTTTGAGGGTTAGAAAATGAAAGGAGTCATCCCTTTCGTTGATAAAATATTTTTAATTAGCTAAAATCAAAGCTGTGTTTAAATGTTTGGATGATATACAGGCAAAATTGCTGGTTTTGCTCTATTTTTGTTTCTCGTATCTGTGGATGGAAATGACACTCGAAAAGGTTAAGCAATACTATACAGATACTTAGCACATTAGGAAGAAGTATCTTTCCAAGAAATCGTATTTTTACCACAGTGCGTTCTAGCGCCACGATATTTTCTTTGATGACACATTTTCTAAGAAGCTTATATCGAAAGCTGTCATTTCCGCAGAATTAAAATCGATAAACCTGTTGAACCTATAACAATAGCAAACATGGGGTTATAACGATATAGAGCGTTATTTTCGTCAGGCACTCGATAAAAAATGCCATAAAAATGTATGTACCTCCAGCGAGATACGAAGTTTGTTGATTTGTATCTTTTTCGTAAAAGGGTCTTACAAAGTTGGTTTTTTTTTTTTTCTGAAAATAGGATGTCAATATTTTTATACCCTCCACAGGAAGGTATATTCATTTTGTCATTACATTTGTAACGCCAAGAACGAGTCACCGGAGACCCTATAAAGTATATATATTCTGAATGAGGATCACATTCTGAATCGATTTAGCCATGTCCGTCTGTCTGTCCGTCTGTCTATCTGTCTGTTGAAAACACGATAGCGTCCAAACGAATTGACCTAGGTGAATGAAATTTTGTGGGAGGACTTATTTTTACCGTCGTCAGGTTGGTATTGAAAATGGGCTATGTCGGTCAAGTAGTTCTGGTACCCCCCATACAAAATCACTATTAGACCCATGTGTCTCTCTGTCCGTTGAAATCACGATAGCGTCCAAACGAATCGACTTAGGTGAATGAAATTTTGTGAGAAGACTTCTTTTTACCGTCGTCAGGTTGGTATTGAAAATTGTCTATGTCGATAAAGTAGTTCTGGTACCTCCCATACAAAATCACTATTAGACCCATGCGTGTACAGTACATACTAGCTCGCATGGCGAACATTTTGCTTGATTTTTATACAGTGGAGGGTATTAAAGCATCGGCCAGGCCGATGATAACACTTTTACTTGTTATCTTTAACTTTCACATCCTTTCCATATATTTTTAAGGATGGTCTCTTAAATTACTCAATTAAGGCAAACTGAAGATACCCAATTGGTTTCAGATGTCCTATGCGAGTCATTGTAAGAATGGATTGGCTAAACCAAGATATAAATTGCAACTGCGTCCGCTTAAAAATTACTTCAGTCACAGATTAGGCGTACCTGGTAAAACCTTTCCGTCACTTTCTCCCTCCATTCCAGTCCATTCTCCCGAACAAATCGGATAGGAATCTTCAGAAGTAAGGATCGGGCCCAGACTTGTATCATCGCCTGAAGAGATGAAGCTCCTTTTTAGTAGTTGCCCCTACTGAAGTGGATAGATTTTCACTTTCGTGAGTACCACCTGCAGTAATATATTCCATCGAGTTAAGTGTCGTCACTCTTGAGATTACTCGGCCAGTTTTCCTTTATTTGTCTATGAGATACAGAGTAGAGCTCTTTTCTAGTCGCAGTTTCTTCGTTAGAGCTACAAAGATCTATGTATATACTAGCGGACCCTGCAAACGTTGTTTTGCCTGCTCGTACATTTTCATTGTCCGTCAATTGTTCTGCGGCTATTTTATTTAACCGATGTGTCCGGACTGATTAGGTATCTGTACTCCGTGTGCTTCGACCGATATTTCTACAGACGTGTGCCCAGGCCCACGAATTGTATTGTCTAGACATATTTTTTCCTATGACTGTCGAAGAATAGCTTTTTCTAGATATACGATTTTTTTGGTTTTTTTTCGTATGGGAAGTGCCACGCCCTTTTGTCCAATTTCACCTATTGTGAATCTAAACCATCCTTAAACCCTCTCAAACACACACACAATATTTCATTAAAATCGGTCCAACCGTTTAGGAGGAGTTCGGTTACAAACACGTAGAGAAGAATTATATATGTACTAGCTGTACCCGCCCAGCTTTGCCCGTGCACAGGAATTGTATTGCTTAGGTCTTAGATAATAATGTTCTTTTGTAAAATGCGAAAAATGAGAATAAATCTATTTTCTGGAATTTTCTTTCTGCCTAAACCTGAAATATACAGCAATACGAAAAAAAAAAAGAATCATGAAAATCATATAAGATGTTTTTTGTATGGGAGGCGTCACCCCCGTTTGTCCAATTTTGGCGTGGCGATATGCGATAATGGATGTAATGTATTGGATACATAATGTGCACCCTCTGCATCGCCCTCCCTCTCCATGATCTTGCTACTTGTTTATAATACTGCATTTCCTTTCCTTTCCTTTGTTTCCCTCTTCCTATGGAATCCAAACAACTACCTACCCCAACCCTACACTTATCGAATGAAATTCTGAAATGAAACCTGTTTTGTATTAGGTATACGTCTCTCGATCATAATATACATATCTACATATGTACTTACATATATAACTGATCATATAGCACTCACTGCGAAAACAAATCAACCCTTTTCGAATGTATAGTATACCGTATATGTATTGTTTTTGTTTGACGATCGCAAAAGTATAAACGTCCATTTGTAGCAAGGTATATGTGTATGTATATATTTTCACTTCAGAATATACATTTTGGCTAAAAACTGTTCCTAAAGACGTGGCTATAAACGACATAGCCTATAGCAGTCTTACAGTCTTAAGGAACATTTAAAAAAAAGTTTCATGGAAATATGTCCAGTAGTTTTTGAGTTTTTAGCTGACAAAGAAAAGTCCTACAGTTTTATTATATTTATAGAATAGATTAGTATATAGTGGACCCGACAGAGGCTATTCTGCCTGCATTATGTAGAGTGTTCATCAAACTTTTTTTCATTTGCATTAGCTCTAAGGCGCTAGTTGAGTTTTTTTTTTTGTTGAATATTTATTATTTGAAATTTTATTAATAAGATTTTTGCTTTTTCATTTTTTTTTTGTTGAGTGGTTATTATTTGAAATCGGATCGCAGCGCCACCTACCGGGTCCAATTGTGAATCTAAACCATCCTTAGACCCTCTCAAACACACACACAATATTTCATTAAAATCGGTCCAACCGTTTAGGAGGAGTTCGGTTACAAACACGTACAGAAGAATTATAATATAACACCCATCCATCCCCACATCAAGGTCAGCTGGATATAAAAAAAAAAAAAAACACCAAGTGCAGCGACTTTTGCAACAGACTGTAGGGCTACTTATCTAAGTTAAAATAAATAACAATATCTCGTCTCATCGCATTGTCTTCTCTCACCTATATATTCTTTTATTTACTCAATTATCAATGTCAATTTGACTGTGTACTTATGAGTATGCGTGCGGTGAATAATTTTTTTTTAACTCATTTGTCTCATTCATAGTACCAAAGCGTTGTTCGTTTAATGTTGTAATTGTAAGTATGTTTGATTAGCGTCAAGTGATAAGAAAATTGCAATGAGAATTTGTCACGGTAATTACTACAAAATTGACGGTAAAATATTATACTCGTAGATAATAATTTGTCACCTCTTATGTACGTAAGGGTTTGACGTACACACATTGCCGACATTCGCTAGAACTTGAATAATGTAAATCTTGCTGCGTGGGAAATTCGAAAAGCGAATGGAGGTTGAAGTCGAATATTGTAATAGTGCGTCAGCAGAAAATGTGAAATACATTCCACACGCAAGATACTTAGATATGTTTTATTTTAGATTTTGTCTTACTCCATTTCTCGTGTAGATACTGTTTTATTACTAAAGAGGTTATGTTGATAATAGCTCTGTATAGATGGTCAGAAAAATGTATTCACATTTTAGACCGTTTTTAGAAAACCAAAAAAACGTGCACGAGAGATGCCTAAGATCCATAACGTTTAGAAAAACCCGAAAGCACCCGAAGGCTAAAGAATCAGACTTTCAAGAACGGGTTGAAATCGGATAACGCATTCGTTCTGTCCTAAGAACTAAAGGTAGTCCCACAATTTAAATTTTGCGCCATTTAATAGTCAGTGATGCCAATGGAAAAAAGATAACAATGTGACAGCTGACAGTTCGGGGTTAGTAAAAATGGAGCGCTACACGAAAACACATTTTCATTGTTGAGCAATATTTTAAAAATAATGAAGGTTTGTTCGAACAAAATCACCTTCTGTGATGAAGCTCATTTCCATATTGATTGCTTTTCCGATTTCATACGAGTCGGATGATTTTTACTTCCAGGTATTCTTCCCAACAGCTTTTCGGAATTTCGTTCCGACAAATATGTAACGCACAACGGCGTTTTGCATGTCAATGCGATTAAGTGCGTTTTTACGGATATTTTTGACAGCTTCATACGAATTTTCTTCCTATATGCTCCGACAGGAATAGGTTGAGGAATTTGTTTACGATTTGCAGTGAAGTGTTGATAAATGAACAAGTAAAAGTGTTATCATCGGCCTGGCCGATGCTTTGATAGACTCCACTGTATGTACTGTACAGGTACACGCATGTGTCTAATTATGGTTTTGTATGGGGGGTACCCGAACTACTTGACCGACATAGCCCATTTTCAATACCAACCTGACGACGGTAAAAATAAGTCCTCTCATAAAATTTCATTTGGCTAAGTCAATTCGTTTGGACGCTATCGTGATTTCAACACATAGACAGACAATGGCTAAATCGATTCAGAATGTGATCCTGATTCAGAATATATATACTTTATGGGGTCTCCTGTGACTATTTCTTGGCGTTACAAATGTAATCACAAAGTGAATGCTGTGGATGCTATAAAAACAAGTACCAAATAGGAAAACCCCGATGTAGCACGAAACAACATCATGTCAAATCAATGCGTCGTCGTCGCATTTTAATTATTCTTTCCGAAGACGGATACCTCAAATGTAAATTGAGCCTCCAACCTAGTATGCTTTGCGGACAATTCTCCATTCGGATACCTCGCTAGGGTCGAATGTCTTTCCAAAGGGAAAAAATCCTTCTCTTCGTGTAATATGGTACTAGGGGTTTAGAATATACCCGAGGTAGACATGCCTGTCGTAAGAGGCGACTAAAATCCACGTCTTGACTTCGACGTAAAACCTGTAAAAATTAAGGACATTCTAATAGCCTCCTAAGCTAAACTTCAATTATAGTCTTTAAACATTCTCAAACGTTTTCCCAATAATTCCTTATACTAGCGAACCCGATCCTGCTTTGCGTTAAACGTTTTTTTTTTAAATGCACATTCTGCCTGACATTCATTCATATATTATGCGCAAGAACATCATGTTTTTTTAAATGAAAATTTTTGTATTTTTAAAACAAAAGCAGCCTATAACCTGCACATATTTATTTGACACATTTAAAAAAAAAGAAATTTGTAAACCGGTCCAATAGTTCATACAATTTTTACGGACATACAATTTCATTATTGCCTTGCTCTTGTTTTTGGTAAAAAATGTTTCTACTCTTTCTTATTGTAAATTCTTCACCGGTAATTTTGTTTGTATCATGTAGCTGAAAGTGAATGCTTGAAAGTTGAACCCTTTAGTTCATTAACCTGCAGTATTATTAAGAATAATAGGTACTAACCCACAAACAGGACGCGAAATGAACAACTAGACTAGAAAGTTTTTGAAGCTTTAGTAGTAGCGTTTACTCCAAATGTCAGTAAATGACGACCAGGTCTGGTCTTACTGTCTCCTCGAAGTTTGTCGAGTGTATATGATTTTTCAGTCGAAATTCTTCAAGTCCAATTAGTTCGCTTAGTTCACATTATTAAATTAGCTTTTCCATCATATATACCTAACTTTTGAAACGATAAGCTCCCAAAAGTATTCAATAGGTACTAATGAGTTTTAAAGCAACACACAGTTTACAGTACACTTTACAAATAGCGTATAAAATTACCCACTGGGGTGGTGATTCAACGGTAACTGTGTTGGACAGCGCGGGATTTCCGATTAAAAAATAAATAGTTAGAATCTCGGTGTCTAATTCACGAGTGATGAAAGGAGCAATGCTGAGTTTTCCTGTACGATTGGTCAGGCTGGATCAATTTTATACAGATTGGTCATTCTGTTATTAGGAGAACTGAACTTGGTGTCAAAGCTAAGCTGTTAGTCTTTAATTCGGTGAAGGTTCCATGCTTCGGTGGTATGGTCGTGTTAAACGCATGTCTTCGACAAGGATCCCACGACGTACTATGGAATCCGTACCATCAGGCAGGCGTCCTCTAGGTAGACCCATAATGAGATGGTTAGATCAAGTTTATAATCTCTCCTATACCTGTATGGTCAATTGTGGAGAATCGATAGCTATATGGAGGGAAATGCACTACAACCATTCGATTTTATTGTTTGGGACGAATGGAAGCACAATAACATCTGCTTATCCGTGGTTCTATCTTCGTAGCACTGCATCCATCTTGTGTTCTGGTAAGACTACTCAGTTCTAATCACTGTTCATCAAGCTCATCTAGATATTTAGCCGTTACCTATCCCTGGGCACTTGCAGTCTCAAGATACCAGCCTCGTATGCATGACAATTAAAAAGACTGGTCCGAGAACGGAGCCCTGTGGTACGTAACCTTTTGGTTGCTATGTCAGCTCTAAGCTGCTGCATTCTCTGGTGGAGCTAACTATCGATTGTTCTCATAATGTATGCAGAGGTGTCCCAGTATGTTCTCCAACTTCATATCTTGATCACGTTCTTTTTGACATCTAACATTTTATAACGCAATGTTTTTCTCTTCCGCGTATCTATCTGGAGCCCTGTATCGATTGTTTGTCCGCATTACTATTGGCATTGATAAGTTGATCTAGCCTTACAGAATTTGCATTATTTATTCTAGAGATCGTTTCTGATTCAGTAAACGGAAGCTGTCTACTAAAAAATTATTAAGGAGATATATTGGACGATGTTGATGGTCCACCGGGACCTTTTCCCGCTTGGTAATACATATTGAGTCTATTGTTATACCAAGTTAAGAGTAAGACACCTTTTTTGAGGCATAGCTGGATTTTTTTGGACCAGATTGCAGGGTCACAACTTATAAGCGGCGTCAGGTAGTTTTTAGGCACACCATCTGAAACTAGGGCATATTTCGTCGCCTATCCTTTTTTTTTGACGTACAGTACCTACCTCGTCTACTGTAACCTCCGGTATCGATAATATTTAAAATAAATAAATAAATAAATAGGTGGCGCAACAGGCGGCAGACACCCTAGGCCTAGCTTCTCGCAACCATTCGTTTTGTGTGAGTTTCTATTTTTGGAACAAATGGAAGGGACCTACAATTTTATGCCGATTCCGAACGGCTGAATTGAGCTTTTTTTCAGGACAGTTATTCTCTCGGATGTTTGTCAGACGTTCGCGAGAGGTGGCGCAGTAGAAAAAACACTAAGATGTAATTTGTGTTTTTCCGGGGATCGAACCTGGGATCCCTCGCACAGCAGTCCAGCACACTAACCACTGCGCCCACATCGATAATATTTGGTAGTCTTCTTTTTTCTCTGTAAAATGTTTCACCTGTTGCTTCTACTTTTGGCACGTAGGGTGAAGGGGTGTTATCATGCTAATACTAGAGATAGCAGCAATCTGGAGTCTGAACCGACTGGGATAAAAATCGTCGACAATACACAAACTGATGTCGTGGATCTATTGAGAGATAGATATTTTATTTCGTACATACAATTTACACTGGTAGTTGGTAACCGCACATTTAACAATACAATAATTTGATAATGGTAATTATCTTTCTATTGGAATATGGTCTTATTTATATAACAATTTAGATATCAAAAAAACTCCAGTTTTGAGGAAAATACGAGAAAAACCTCAATTCAAACAAAAAAAAAAAAAAAAGATAAAGGTAACAAAAAAATAATTATGGTTGACTAGATTGAGCTATAAATAAATAAATAAATAAAGAAATAAATAAATAAATAAATGAATAAATAAATAAATAAATAAATAAATAAATAGATAAATAAATAAATAACAAATAACAAGTAACAAATAATTAGTAATATGTAATTAATAAATAAATAATACAAAAAATTAAACACTGAAAATAAAGATCAAACAGTGTACATTGTACACTAATAAATAGGAATCATATATAACAAAAATAAATATTAAACAGTAAAACAAAAAAAATATATATATACATATATAGGACCAAGTAAAAATAAATATTAAGTATTTAATTGGTTAACGAGTGGATTGTCGACAAAACTACATCTTGTTAGGAATGTGCCTTTTAGCTTCCGAATCCTATAAGAAATCAAATCAACATTCACCTTTTTATTGAGCTCTAGAGTTGAATGCATCCATGGTAAATTGAGCATCATTTTTTGTATTTTATTTTGCGTAACTTGCAACTTTTTAATATGACATGCAGCAGAGTCACCCCATACTTGCAACCGTACAATAGGATTGCCTGAATGATCATTTTGTAAATGATAATTTTATTTTCTATTGAAAGTAAGGAATTTCGGTTGATAAGGGGGTACAACATCTTAGTTGCGATTCCAGTTTTTTTAATTGTATCTATTGTATCAACGGCTTTTCATACCGTCATTGAAAAATTTTAAATATTTGTCATGCGATTTTCTAAAAGTGCACGTGAAGAATTGTTCGTGCAATGACAGCGATGTATCTTTTATCGTTTTGCATACAAAAATCTGACTGTTATAAAGCTTTTCCTGTAGATGGATGTTAAGACACCCATACACGAAGAAGTAGGTATGTTGGCCTGAACCTTCTCGATAAAATAAAAAAAAATATCCATTTCAATGCCAAGCAGAGTGATAAGTGCTACATGACGCTAATATTTTTCGATATCACCTCCTGCCATATAAACAAACCTATCAGTGGAATTATGGCTGCCAAAAGCTCATACTTCAGGATATCTCATACATATCGAATATCGAATACAAACCCCAACCATTATACACCTTGCTTCAATAAATCGATTCCCATGAATGTATGTTGCGTGTGTGGCTGGTTTGCGACTTCTAAAGGAAGTTAAACGAACGTGATCCGCAAGCCATTGCTACCGGGCCGCGAATACTACTACTACCGCTCACGGCCATATACAGAAGTAAAAAGGGGGGCATCTAAAAAAAAAACCATTATCAACAAATTTATATAAGAAAATTCAGTGGAAACTTCAGTAAAACCCTAAACAGTCAATCAAGCTCCACCGCCCACCTTCTTCCGTAAAGAAAAATAAATTGCGAAGAGAAAAAAAAACCTTTTTTTTTTCCTTATTTCCATTTCCTTTTGGGTTTCCTGTTTCTGCCTTTTCCGATCCCATTTTTTCTTCTTTCGATTCCGGTTGCCTGACTTGCTTACGGAATCGCACAAGACACTAGATGTAAACGCGAGACAGAGAAAAGGAATGTAAACCTGTTGAGAAATTGCAAAACGAATGTAAATATGATTTTGTTTCGCAACTTATCTATCTCATCTCCCGCTACGTCATAACGTAAACAGTATCGAAATGGGGATTTTCATCATATTCCTCCGCATCGTTTGAAAATAAAATTATTATTAAAAAAAAAAAAAATTCGTAAATACGTTTGTTGTCTATGTGAGGAAGGAGATGGGGGTAAACACAGAGGCAAGGAATTTCTAATTTTGTTCATTCCTTTTTTGGGGGTGGGGTAGCTTCAAGGGCGCAGATGGATTTTCCTAATTGAATTCCACACGAAACTTCAAAAACAGAAGAAACGTATTCCTTATCCGCAGTTGAACAATAAATCAGCAAACATATATACAAACAAATACGAATGCAAGGAGCGAACACACGAATCACACCTTCTCAAAGTTATGAATGGAAGTGCAAAAGAGAACTTTGGGCAATAGCATCAGCGAAATGTGTTTTAGCGAGACAGGTGGAGTGAGCTCGGTAAATCATCGTTCAGATGGATGTCGAAACGTAAGATACTATTAATTAGTGTATCTACCGACATTGAGCAGCCCGGCAAAGTTTCTGATACATAGTTGACTGGCGGTAGATTCCAGTAGCCGGCCGAACGCACAAGGTCAGTTCGTGAGTGAAAGGTAATTAATTACTTTGTTAGCACGTCAGCGGATCCAATTGGAATGTACATTGTACATGCGTTGAATGGGCTTGCGAGTTACTGTGCAGTGACAAGAGTTCTAAGTACCCGACATACTTTGGTTCCGCTGGGATTAAAATGCGCGGTGGATCTGGGCCGCCATCGATAGAATACCTACAGTTTCTATGGCACATTGGTCTTCTGTTCAGAGAGTCTATCGCGCCAAGCATTAGAATTCTACGCTCCATCGAGCTCTTCAACTGTCGAAATAATCACATTTTTTCGTGTAAAGATCTTGTTGCTTTTGGAATATAAATAAATGGCGCAACAGGTCCGTATAGGCACCCTAAATCTTTATCTGAAAACCATTCGTATGTGTGAGTTTTTATTTTTGGAACAAATAAAATGACCTATAATTTTATGCCGAGTCCGAACGACTGAGTTGAGAATATTTCCCAGGACAGTTGTGGATGTTTGTCAGAGAAATGACCCAGTGGAAAAATGTATAATTTTGTGTCTTTTCCTGGATTGGACCCTGAGACCCCTCGCTTAGTGGTTCAGCACAAAACCACTGAGCCATAATGCGCCCAAAAAAATACCCATAGGTACCATCGGATATTTTGTCAGACTTTTAGACTGTTGTATATCAGGAATAATATTTGAGTTTGTGTTTTAAACTTGATTGTGGGCATACCTATGGGCAGTTGGGACATCGGCAATAACCCATCGAATGTTGACTTTCAAGTGGTCCAACGTCAGTGGCTTATCGGCGTAGACTACCGACTTCACATATCACATATCCCTACAGACATATTTGTCACACGATCGTGGAGGCCAGTTTACAGCTCCATTACGCGAAGTTATGTGCTTAGGCGGCGCTACAGTCTGAAGTGGACCTAGGCCTTAAACAACACGCCTCTCCAGTTTCCATTCGCTCTAAATGTCTTAGCCATATTAGTCGACTGATAAGTATTTTTCTGACTAGGTCGATGTCGCTGTACCTACAGCTCGTACGTAGATTTCGTCCTCAAAAGCCCGTAAACGCAAACGGGACAGAAAATCACTTGAAGAACTTTGCGTTCAAAACAACCAAGAAGATCTTCATCCGCCTTTGCCAACGTACATACTTCTGCGCCATAGAGCAGTACTAAGATGATGACGGTTCTATAGAGTCTCCTTAGTGTTTTTTGACAAGGCCTTAGTAGATTGTTACTCATCTTAGTCTAAATAAACAGCGGTTTGCAAGTTTAACTTTTTGATTTCTGCTTTGGTGTCATTGTCAGAGTTTATGGCGGAGCCGGCTGCTGAGGTAGACAGAGTTATAGCTGTCTTTCATGACGTTCTGCCCGATTCGTCGATGTTGGGTGTCCTTTCTTGTTGACAGGATGTAGTTTGCCATTTTTTCCGCTTCTGTTATATCTACTTACAAACGAACCAGTGACAACTCCTACATTACACTCCAGAGCTTACCTCGAGAGACTCAGTACGTTGCGTAGCGTATGGCTTCTTTAGGTATATATAAAATCTATAAAACTGGTCGCTTGTATTTCTCCCAGATGAAACCCGTACTGCGTGCTCATCCCCCAACCATGACTCGACCACAGCTCTGCCGCGCGTTTCCAACACTTTGGCAAATACTTTGCCGAGAGACCTAAAGCGACATATCTACACCTAAAATTGGAGCAATCCCTGCGATTTTGAGAAGGGTTGTGTTGTATTCACTGCGACCTTTTTTGTGTAATGTATTACACCTGGGAGATATATATATTCCCTTATAAGCACTCTAGGTAGGTAGGGTAGCTAAGTAGAGGTGGCGGCTCAGCCTGAACCCTAGTAGCACTTTGATGTGCCTTCTTGTTACCACATCTCGTTTGACCTGGTTTGTGGTGAGTGTTGAGGATGTGATACAGTCGGTACCTATATCAAACCTGTGGAGTTATAAGAGTTCTTCTCGCATTAAATTTCTTTTCTGAATCACTTTGGAGGGTCTTGTATACTCTTGCTACATCTTGGCCAAATAAGTTGTCTCTCTAATCCAGTGTCCCAAAATTCAGCGCAGAATTCTTCCACCTCGCGAAGTCGCAACCATCAAGAATCTAAGGGTGAGAACTGGCTCCAGTGACGGTTTTTCCTCATCTGAAAGCTAGTACTTGTCCAAATATTTCAGTCTCTTGTGGGTGAATGCCCCACAAGGTCTCAGCACTGGACTTATCGCAGAATCTGCAGAGACCTTCTTCGGATAAACCTAGTTTCATGAACTGCATGTCTGGTATCTTTTTCGGTTGTGTTGCCCTAGAAGTTTCTTCGCTTGACTCATGCGTTGTTGCGATAGTTTTGGGCTATAGCTCACGGATTGCTTGTCTGATATTGGCATTACCTAAGTGCTTGAATCGTTTCCGGAATAATGCGAGATCTTTGTGCAGAATTTTCCTCAGGCTAGTGCGTGAAATGTTGAGCTGTTGAGATCGATGGCGAGTTGATGTTCGTGATTTGAGTCTCACACTCTAGGCTACAGCAGCCACATTCTCGTCTGTGCGCACCGTACGACGACGGGGACAATGAGTATTGTCCACAAGCATACCAGTCTTACGAACTTTTTGCACAAACTTGCGTACAGCAGACGCGGTGGATGCTTCATTTCGGCCAAAACTTCTTTTCAAAAAACGCACTGTTTGGGCTACACAGTACTCACTTTGGAAATAAGTTTTCAATATTTCCCAACGTTGTTCAAGCGTAAAGCGACTCATTTTCGTTCCGCGGAGGTATGATACTCACTTTCTGTCAAGATTTCGAGCGGGAAACAGCTGTCAGTGTCAAAATAACCTATGATTTAAAAAGAAACCACTAGATGGCCCACCCTTTATATCACAGTTGGCTTTGTCTATGGTATAGACAACTACCATCACCCCAGTCTGCCAATCGCCAGGTTTTTCGTCGCATTCCCAGGACATTATTGCGCTCACCTTCTTTAGGGCTGGTGGATAAACCTGGGCATTGGCTGACGCAGCGCACACCCGAGCGAGCTTTGTTTTTGGAGCCATCCCTGAGGGAAGTTTGTGAGCGTCTGGTGGTCAGATTGTTACACTCGTCTGCCGGTGGGGTTTAACTCGATATGTCACGAGCCGGCAATGGTCTCGCAAACCATTAGAGAGATAAAGTGGCTTCTCGTCGAATGTTTATCAAAATAAATAGGACATACCGCGCGGTGTGTCGTGTGTGTCATGTTGCGACGTCTTGTTGAAGCCAAAGTTCTTCCATATCAACGCTATTCAACTGAGGAACGAAAAAGCCTTCAATTGACTGTAATATTCTTGCCGCCATCGTCCTTTACTGTTGACTTAGCCGTTCAACCAAATATGAGGTCAAAATAAAGTTTTGCGTTAAAAATGAAGATCAATCGCAATAATGATGCACATAATGCTTACGAGGCTTCAATTCTTGCAGAAGCTGGATCCTGTAAGCTCGTAGATAAGCCACGAACCACGAAACAGGATTATCAACATAAATTTGCAAAATGTGCAAGCCTCATTCTGGCGTTATATTCACAATGAAAAGGCAAAACATACTGAGCACAAATCGTACATCAAATCGGCTATCAAATTGACTGCCACTAGAAACAGTGTTACCGTTTTAAAAACCAAATCTCTTTTAAAACACCCTCGCACTCGTATATCTCGGTTTGTTACATGGTTTATGTCAAGTCTTCAGTAAGACTGTAGGTAGTTGTTTCAATAATTTAATTTTAAACTAAAATCTGCTTTTGTACAAATGTCAGAAAATTATTGTATAGATAAATTTTTTATGTCAAAAGAAGTGTGCCACCCTTTCAAATGACAGCTGAACTTGTAACCTGCCCTAGTCTCGATGGCGCTTCAAATGCAAACAAACCTGTGAAAGTCTTCGCTCTACATACCACATTTGATCGTCGAAACCTCCCTTGCACATGTACAAACTACTGGCAACCTTTCTCTGTCCATGGTTGCACTACATTGTCTAATCCAACTGTCATGTTGCCGAATACAGATCGGTTTCTCATTAAATAGCGCCCCAAAAATGTCCATTATCTGTGCCAAATCCCAATAATAAAATACCGTAGCACTATAGAATTTTTCAATTGTTGTTCAACTGTCCACCCTAATCCTAGCACCAATGTTGCCAACAACAGAAACATCATTCTATCATAGCCATATAGCCTTGTCCGTAAAATATATTCAATCAAAATTCTTCAAAAAGTTTACCCATTTGAAACACATCCCTCGGTGCAACGCCGCGCGTCCGGCTGTCGAAATAATTGGACTCCTCGGTGACAGCTTAATACCGCACTCGCGCACATACTCGTAGTGCACCGCGCTTGCAGCACTCGGCGCATTTTTAGCGCCTGCGAAAAACTCGAAAAGTGACAAATGATGCGACAAAGTGTCATGCGATGGCGGCGCGCGGCACCGTTTGCAACTTATTTATCACTTGCCTAGCGCAAGTGCTAATTTACTGAATGGAACTTAAAATTGCCCGATAATTAATAAATTAAGCCAGCTAATGAAGTGTAAGGCACCCCCCACTGGCCGACCAAACAGAAAACAAAATTAATTGCAAAAAACCCAAAGCGAACTCGACAGAGAGTTCTAAATACCGCCGAGGTGTGCAACCGAAACGGTTTAGAATTTCTTGGCTGAGAATAATTATTCTTAAAATTGGATTCCCATCTGAAATTAAATTTGAATCCATTGTGTGCCTCGATCTTTCGATACGAATTGTTCCGACATGCATTGCAATTAAAATTACTTTTGTTCTGGTCAAATTGTGCGGCGGCGGTGGCGGCGGGTACCTACATGTCCTATGTGCACATTTTTGGCCGTCATATGATGTATGTGATCTGTGGTGGCCATTGTGCAATGCCTCCTTCATGTATATACTATACACTAGTGGGACCTATGGTTTGTTTTCAAATTGGTCTTGTGACACTGATGATGGACATGTTGCGGCGGTAATTAGCATGAGAACATAATTACAAAACTGTCATTGGAAGGTGTGAAGGTGAACGAGAGAAAAATCGATGTCAAGACTGTAAGGATGACAGTGTGTGAGGTGTGTAATGATTGAGTGGTAATCTGTAGCAAATTGTGTTTGGTTTGTTCAATCAGGGGATATTGTATATTGATCACAGTTTGGGATAGTTGGGCCTATGGCATATTGTTTCCGGTTGGAAATGTGTCAATTGGTTTGTACGGCTTGCGGGCAAGTTAACTAAGTAGTTAATGGCCGGTCCAGAGTCAGGGACTTCGATGTGGATGTATAGTTGCAGTCTCTAGTCCACAGTGAATTGGGACACATGTTGTCAGTCAAACTGAGGTGTGTATATTTGGTTGCCAAATGGTTGTTGTCGTGGTATTCACGTGTTACTCACAAAATCAATTGGATCTCTATAAGACTGACATCTGTCAGGCCTTTGTGATTGATGAAACGAGAGAAGGCATTTAGAGGATGTATGTAAGAAGGAGATTTTTATGTCGCATGCATACGCCGACTATTTAAAAGCGATATTTTTATTGTCGAATCATGGCATGGTCCTTGAGATACTATAGACTTATCTTAGGAGCTTGTGAAAATTTAAAGAATTTTTTTTTTTCGTTAAAAATGCCCCGTCACGTTTCAAAAAATAGCCAATCTTCGTATTCGCATTTCAGGCGGGTATAGGCTGATAAACCACATAGCGCCGCAGAAATGCATAGGGGCACGGCTCACACCTTTCTTTAAAATAGTTACACACAAAGTTCTAACAACAATCAGACAATGCGGTTTCCTTTTTGACAACAGCAATTTATTCGTATACCTCGGAGTTTTTTGTACACCGCCTGTAGTCGTAAAGTACTGACAAAAACACATTTTTGTCGATGAATCTGTCGGGAATTTTGACAATGTCCAGTCTTTAGTCAACATCTTTTTATTTTAAACTACGTGGATGCGATCGCTCAAGAGCTTAGTGAACTAAGTTAAAAATCTAAATTCGTTGAGTCTTATTTAGCTTTTAGCTCATACTCGCATCTCAGGAATTAATGGACCTTTTTTTGACTAGGCTTTGAAGAGATTTTTTTAATCAAGGTGTGACATGATAGCTAGGTATGCTTTTCATTAGCAGGCTCATTGGTTTTCTGACTATCTAGGAGATAAGATATCAGTTGCATTGCTATACTGTCCTTCAAAAGATTGACTACAGATGGCTAAGCAGAGGCATAGGTTCGAACCTCTAGTCATTTATAAAAAGGACACTACACTACGACCAGGAAATGAAAGTCAGTTTCAAAGTCGCAAATTCGAGCCTCAGTTATACGGCCACAGTCTGATAATATGGAATTGATCTAATCCACTTTCATTGACGGGTTTAATTTTGCTATAGCTACTGCTTAACTCCCACGTCTTCCTCTATATTGCCCTCTGGGTTAGCTTCGAAGACTCTACGGGCTGGAGCATTTGTATCCATCCGCTCTACATGTCCTAGTCATCTTAAACGACTGACACGCAGTATTTTGTCCATATCGATGTCGTTGTACAGCTCGTAAAGTTCGTCGTTGAATCTCCTTCTCCAGAGCTCGTCAACGCGACCGAGGATATTTTCATCCGCTTTAGATAGAATCCAAGCTTCAGCACCATAAAGCAGGACTGGGATGATTAAGGTCTTATACAGAATCTCCATAGTTGTTCGGGATAGGGCTCTAGTACTCAGTTGCCCTCTTAGCCCAAAGAAACAGCAGTTGGCAAGAGTTATTCTTCATTGAATTTCTTATTAAATTACTAATTCAAAATACGGACTAAGGTGTCCACAACCTCGGTTTCAGAAAATGAATCATCAACGACTGCAATTACCAGACATCGGTAAAACTTCTGTAGAGGTTTTCATAAGTTCTCTATAGACCAAATGCCTCCACCATCAGTTGCTGAAGGGTACTTGTAACATTCACAAAAATATAGATTAAAGATAGAGCGTCTGACAGGCTTGACTTTTCTGTACGAGATCAAACCCCGGCATGGCGAAGAGTGCCGTGAAAGGTTTTGACTCAAGCCGCAAAACTAGTCAACGATGAAGCGATACTGGGAAAGAATTTAGCTACTTGCTCCATTGTTTAAAAAGAAAGTTCGAGTGACTTGTACGACCCACCAATAATATCCATCCGGTAAGACAGCAATTGCAGCTACATACCTACCAGGCAGATGAATTTTCTTAAATCTAGACCCTTAAATGTTTTACGAAATTGATATATGTAATTGCCCTCTAGAACAAATCAGAACTAAGACATTTCTATTATTGGCTCCAAGTGTTGATGCTTTGTTATGGCTTACACGCGCTGCGCACTACTTCTCTTTAGTACAAAGACAAGTTTTTAGCCCTGGATCCGAATTGCAGCTTCCGTAAAAAAGCTACACGTTTAAGGAATTCAATCGATGGTCCTTCAAAACTATCAAATCCGTATTCTGTTCAGTCTGCACAAATATAATAAAAACTGTCAATAATTGAATAAAGGTCGTTAAAATATTGAGAATGGTTTCCCTTACGAAGGCGATCATCGTCAGCATTTGTCAAAAGAGTCTACCAATCTGGTCCAATAAAAATTCTATTGACCATTGGAGAGCTCGAAAACCCGATAATTTGCGTATTTATCTCGGACACCAACCTTTTAACACTTAGTCGAAGCCTCGAGCAACGTTGCCATGAAATAAAGTCTTATGCAAAAAGCTCCAAAACGTAATTTTGGGCTTATTTTCATTAAAAAAAACTCGTTCTGGACTTTATTCCAATTTCAAAAGTGCAATAAAGTCCAAAAATGTCCAAAATTACGTTTTGGACCTTAGACCAACGGCCTCAAGAGGACGCTAGTTTCCAATTCTTAATTGTTTCTTCTGTTTGTGAGATATGGTCGAACTACATATCTGAGTTTTAGAGACAACGACTGTACTTTTCTTAGTCTACCATAGTCTCTAAAAAAATTCTATAAAAAACTGGCGAGCACAGTATTTAGTTCAGACACCAACCAGCAGGATTTACCTGTCAATTCGATCCTCAAATCACTACCGAATTATGTCTTGAGATTTGAGTCTTGATAGTTTTAGGAAGGTCTTTGTCTATTTAGTTCACATAATCCATTCCTTACTTACGTCTGTAATACAAAGCTAAACAGGAAAGGAAACTTTAAAAAATTCCACCCACAGGGTGGTAAAGTAACCAAAAAGCAAAACTACCTACCTCGTACCACATACAACGATCTCGAAGGTAGTAAAGCTTCCAAATAATAAAAAGAATGAACCCTGTATCTCAACTGTATGTACAATTAAAATGTCTTCTCTCAACAAGCTCTCACAGAAATTAGATTCTAATTTTGAGATTCAAACAAAAATTCATTCGACCATAAGACGTCGCAACCAAATCTCTGAGGAAACTCATTTAAAAGTTAATGATGGTAAATTGGTTCCATTACACTCATACACTAAAGTCAAGACTACTACTCCAAAGGTACTCCACACTGTCAGTCGTATAGGGTTAAAACTTTAGCTATTGAGTTAAATTTTTCGGCACGTTGACTTAATGCTACGCCAAGTTGATTTCTTTGCGTATACAAAACGGTGAGCAAGAGTAAAAATTATTATCCAACAAAAGGCCCACCAGTTCTTTAGGACGTGCTGGTTAAACTGTAAAGGTGTAGAGGTAGAAGCAGTCTTTTTCCGCTGATTTGTGGTAAGGTTAAAACAATTTTAAAAGGTGTCACCATAAATTGTTGTGCCTAAGTGCGTAATAAAACCGAAAAAGATACGAACCAAAGCAGTAGCAGAGCAACCGAATGGCTTGGTGTGGAAAAGAGTTTCAGGGCGGCCCAGTAGTAATTAGCAATTATTTCACATTAAACAGAGAGAGAACTTATTTCTCGGCATCTTTAGCTGTGGGTGCTGCTGCTGGTTTTCGTGTCGCCCCACTTCCGGAACTCTTTGGCTTGGTGTTTTCTGTGACATTCATTTGGGTGAAGATATTTGTAAGTTATAGGGGTTATTTGAATTATAGTTCGGGGTAAGTGGGTCAGTTTGTGGGCGTTGTGAGTTTTGTTATACGGTTTTGTGAAATTGAGACGGCCAATTCATTCTTGTCCTTTGGAGCGAAGACAATATTTTAGGGTGAATGGTAGTGGGTTAGATGATGAATGCGATTTTTTCCTCAGATAATGGCTCCGGCATTTTAAAAATATGTATTAGGCGATGACTTATATTTTTAAAGTGATACAGATTTTAGAACGCCAGACAAAAGTAATTCGATTGTTAGAGAGTCTATGTTCATCTATGTCTTTTGAAATGGACGATTCCTCTACCGAGGCTTTAAAGTAGGCAACGGTTTCCAAGTTAAATTTTCAACTGCGGCAAATTCCATATTTTCAACAAAGGTGCTTATAAGATTTAACAATTTTTATTTTTAAGTTAATAAATATCTTCAAGAAATATGATACAACAAATCCAAATATTTCGCTCCTTTGTGCCTAAATACTTATTCGTATAGGCATGCCACAGGGTTCAGTACTAGTTCCCAATCTATTTCTTATTTTTTCCCAACTCAATAATTATGAATCTTGATCAAGGGCTGCAAAACAAGGTTTTCCAATCTTCATACTCCAATAACTGTGCTATAGCAATGTAAACCATGCTGCCCCAAGACATCCTTTGACGGCTAATGTACATCAACGCCTCGGCTTACAGAGCCTTTGATTCTAACCCAGACGGTTAGTGCAGTAGAGAAAGACTTTAACTAAGCTCGTGCCCACAAGTAGGAAAGGACCTTTTTTTCCCTTCTTTTTCGTCTCAAAATGATTATAGGTTCAGCTTTATTTTCGTTACCTTATTTGTTTGTAATATCTGCAGGTCTTTGCTATAAATAAATAACTTCCAACTTAAAGAAAGATAAAAATTCAATTTGATCAGTGGTTCATAATCTTTTTAAGCGTGTTACCTCTATAACCTAGTATATAATAGGTCCGTATAGGGAAACTGATTTTACCAGATTTTTAGACGGTTTCTAGTCTTTGTTTTTAGTGTTACTAAAATTGAGAATATCTACATCCTACCTTTCGCAAAAATGTACCGCTGTCATCAATTTGAAACTTCACCTCGAAAGTGAAGTATTTTTCTGACATGTTTTCTTTTTTAAAAAAAGCTCGTCATTAGTAGAAAACGGCCTTAATATCCAAGAGTTGGATTAACGATTATCAATGTTGAGTCACAGAATTTTCAAACGGGATTTTTATAGGTTCATCATCTAGTGGCTCACACAGTTCTATAAATATCGACACATTGCCAACATAAAATCTCAGTCAGTAAAATTCTAATGGCTACAATTTTTTCATCTACAAATAAATAGTATTTGTCAGAAAAAAAAAATTGGAAACGTCGGCAAAAATCGAAAAAACCTCTGAATTTTAATAGAAATCGTCTGAAAATAAATAGAAATCATCAGAAAATCAGATATTGGAAACGTCTAAAACAATTTTTAAATCGTCAGAACTAAGACATTTCTAATAGTGGCTCCAAGTTTTGATGCTTGTGTTGTGGCTTACACGCGCACTACTTCTCTTTAGTACAAAGAAAAGTTGTTAGCCCTTGAGCCGAAGTGCAGCTTCCGTAAAAAAGCTATACGTTTACGGAATTCAATCGATGGACTTCCAAAATTATCAAATCCGTATTCTGTTCAGTCTCCACAAATATGATAAAAACTGTCAATAATTGAAAAAAGGTCGTTAAAATATTGAGTATGGTTTCCCTTACTCCACCGATCTGATCCTACAAAAATTCTATTAAACATTGGAGAGCTCTAAAACCCGATAATTTGCGTATTTATCTCGGACATCAACCTTTTAACACTTAAACGTTAGTCGAAGCCTCGAGCAACGTTGCCATGAAATAAAGTCTTATGCAAAAAGGTCCAAAACGTAATTTTGGACTTAATTTCATTTAAAAAAAAACTCGTTTTGGACTCTATTCCAATTTTAAAAGTGCAATAAAGTCCAAAAATGTTCAAAATTACGTTTTGGACTGAAATAAATAGAAATCATCAGAAAATCAGATATTGGAAACGTCTAAAACAATTTTTAAAACGTCTGAAAACAAATAGTAATCGTCTGAAAAAGGTGTTCTTTCTACCAACAATGGAGTAGAAGGAAAGAATAAGTCCATAAAACAAAAAAAAAACATAGATGAATTTTGAGAATTGGCGTTGCGGTATTTAATTCTTTTCAGATGATTACTATTTGTTTTCAGACGAAAATGTTTTAACCAAATTCTAATTTACACACAAAACTTGCAACTCTAACCTGCGCTGCCAAGATATTCGTCAAATTTTTGCGTGATAACTATTATTACTTACTTACTTAGGCGGCTCTACAGTTCGGGGTGAACCAAGGCCTCAGCTAATAAGACACTCCAGTTAGCCCGGTACTTAGCTAACTGCCTCTACTGTTTTCCCTCCGGGTTAGACTCGAAGAGTCTACGGGCCGGAGCATTTGTTCCCATCCGCTCTACATGTCCTAGCCATCTGAAAGGACTTACTCGCAGTTTTTTACCAGGTCGATGTCGCTATACAGCTCGTATAGTTCGTCCTTGAATCTACTTCCCCAAAGCCCTTCAACGCAAACGGGAATAAACATTTTACGAAGAATCTTTCTCTCGAAGCGACCGAGGATATATTCATCCGCTTTAGATAGAGTCTAAGCTTTAGCGCCAAAAAAGCAAGACTGGAATGATCAAGGTATTATACAAAATCTCCTTAGTCGTTCGGGATAGGGCTCTACTACCCAATTGCCTTCTTAGCCCAAAGAAACAGAGGTAGATAAAGTCCCTCACTACCTCAAAGTTATAGCTGTCAATCGTGATGTTTTGTCCGATTCTAGGATGATGGGTGTCCTTTCTTTTGGACCGGGCAAACGGTTAAACTATAACTCTCCCTAAAAATGTTTTATCTTTAATTTGACTAAAATTCAAGTTTTTTGCTCTGGTTTGCAAAAAAACAATAGGTAATATTTCTTTATGGGCTCAGAAACCCTGTTTAAAACGTTCTCGGATGGGGGAAAGATAGGGGGTGAACTTTAAATGAGATTGAGAGGGAGCCACACTCCAACGTGATTGTCAGTACAATTCTTCTTGCAGCAAGAGTCGAGAGTATAATTAGTACCGGCAAGAAGTCTTATATATGAGGTTCTGCTTCCTGCATCGTCAGCGGTGAAACCCTCCCAATCGTCACGCAAACCAGCCTCCGAACTTCTTTTTGCATCACTTCAGGGTGCTGTTTAGCCTCTATGTCGCCCAATCTTCTCTGGTCTTGTCAGATTTATGTCCCGTTCCCTCTCTTTTTATCTTTATCACTTTCTCGATTTAGAAGCATAATCGATTCCAATCACTCACGTGTGCATTAAAAATGTCGCTTTACTCCTGGACTTTATCGATTACACCTATCTAGTTAGCTCCGTCTTTGACTAACTGACTTCGTACTTCAAATTGTTTGAAGTCCCATTTTACTTGTGGGAGCCACCTAAGACGATGACTTTCTCTACTGCAGAAGATAGAATGGATGGTTTGCATAAGAAGTTTTTGACGAGTTACCTTTGGGCCTCTTAAATTGCCATTAGTGTGCCTAACGCTGTATTGATCTTTGCAGCTTTTTTGACACTAACTTTATCTGCTGCGAACTTCACTCGCAAGTACTTAACTGCGTCTTTAGTGGTTATTGTCTGCTAGCGTACCTGCACCTCAAAGACAGTTGGGATCTGCCTCCTTATAAACATGAATTGGTCGTTTCTGTTGCTGGGCTAAGTACCTTATGTCCTAATACATGGTATTGCATCCAGGATTGGATTAGTCGCATTTGCGCTGTCATCAAGAACCATTTCAAAAGTGCGGTTCTCGAACAGAGCCCTGAGTGGCACCAGGCATAATTCTCATTGGTTAACCAGTTGTCTCTGATGAGGTAACTTCTCGTAACCCATAAGAGTGTTCTCTATAGCGTTCAGCACAACCCTGACCTGGCGGAGTTGACTTTTAGAGGTCAGGTACGAAAGATCTTAAAATAATCATGTATTGGCGCAAAAAAAAACTCTTTATAAGCGAATAGAAGAAACAGTGTCTCCAACTTCGGAACACAGAAGGGCCAATCCATACCAGCGTTACCGAAGTGGCACGATCGTGCTTTTTGGACACACAAATTTGTTTGTGGCACGGTGGCACGCAAACATTGAAAATGACACGTTTTCTTCATTTTTCTTACCTTAAGGACCATTCACATGAGAGCGACCAACTACCTACGAACGAATGAATATTCGCAAGTTTTGACAGTCCGTTCACATGAACACTTTTCTAGGTCGCGGCAGTTCGTGAATTTCAGTCATCTGTTTCTACTAGCAATTTCTCATTTGAGGTTAAGTTCGAACGAATTTTTTATTCGCTAGTTTGTGGAACGCGAATTAATTGATGTGGATTGCGAAAAAACTTTGACAATTCGCCCCAAGGGTGTTTTCATACTCGGCATAAAGCATGGATTTCGAATTTTCGTTATTTAAACTGTTTAAAAACTTGTTTTCCTAATACATTTTGATGGGATAATTAAATGAGGTGTGAAATGTGAAAAAAACATTTTTTTCTTTGGACACGCTAAGGGCACGCTGGAAAAAGTGACACGCTTTTTTTATTTTCGGCGGCAACGCTGATCCATACCGTCTATATTGTTTTTCTCCAATTTTTTTGTGAGATATATTGTAATTGCCCCTCAACCACAACACAACATTTGATGTTAATTTAAATAAAACAACCATTATCTGTATTTTATTTCCGTTAGACTAACAGTGTTTATATATTTTCTTTCATCTTTACAGGCACAACAACAGCAACAGAGTCAACAGCAACAGAACGTTTTGAACAAGTCAAACGATGACCTACGAAGAAAGAGGCCCGAAACCACAAGGCCCAATCATATACTGCTGTTCACCATAATAAATCCATTTTATCCAATTACAGTGGTGAGTCTTCTATATACGTCCATATATTTACATTTAAGTTTGGTAAACTGTGTGAATGTGTTACCAGGCCTGCAGGATGCGTAGAGGGATATATACATATTTTTTATTTTTTTTTTTAAATGGCAAACAAATCGACTGCTCCTATTTCAGCTTTCTCTGGGGGAGGTTGCGTGCTAGGGTAGTTTTTAATTAAAATGCCTCGAGACAGCTTTGGTTTTGTGTCATCTGTGTGTTTCCTTGTTTGTCTAGCAATCGTCACACACATATGTATGAGTCCCACTCCATCTAACTTATCCCGATAGCTTTAGGTAAGAAGAGTGTGTTTCATTATATAAACCAACCCTCCTCGTTCTTCGGATAAGAGTGCGCGCCACAAATTCCAGTGGTGTGGGCGGATGGATAAAGTAAGTCGAGACTCTAGACAGATGAAATGGAAGGAAAATGCAGCAGCCACCAGCACCACCATCATGATGACGACTTCAACTACGACGACGACGACGAGACAGGTGCAACTTTGGTCGTTTGTTAGGGGCTGGAAGGAATACGAAACCATTCGAAGGGTTGTTTTGTTGGTTGGATTTAGGCTATACGAGTACCCGTTCATATTATTTCGTATTATTGCAATCTGCAGAGCAATATAATCTAAAGTTTGCCACAGGAAAATATATAAAAGAGGAAGCAAATTACGGGTTTTCAAGTTGAGAATGAGAAAACCCTTGAAAGTGGTAAACTTGTTTGAGGGTTGATTTTGGTATACCTACCAACGATACCCGCACCCCAAAATTTAGCATTAGAAAAGTACGCAAATTAAAATTCTTGAAATTGAACAAATTTACATCTCAAACAGAGTGGAGCAATAAATGGATTCCGCTTCGGGAGTGTTGCAGTAAATACGAGTACAGTACACGCACTGGTCTTTTATCTAAAGTCGAGGTATGCGAATTGCAATGTTTGCTTTGTCCGTGATAGTGCAAAGTTGAATGTCAGTTGTGCTTGCCTACGAATGGCATGCGAATTGCAAAAGGGCTTGAGTACCCCAATAGCTGCTATATGGCAGAGAGGGTGTGGCTCAAATCTCTCGGACAGTAGTCAGTAGAATTAGATGAAAGGATTGTGGATTTTTGCGTTTCTTTTGTATTCCTATAAAGATTGCAGCGAAAGATACAAGTTGTCAGTGTTTTTAGTGCGTTTGTCGGTTCGAAACTACGTCTATTCCCAGTTCGTTCATTTGAGATGAAAATTAGCTTTAATTTTCATTTATTACTGATGATGCATATTGTGACGGTCTTTCATTTATAATTGAAGCAATGGAAATTTAAGAAAATCTCTTCGTCAATAAAAAGAATATATTAGTAAGGAGCGAGTTCTTTGATTTGATAAAATACTTCGCTGTTAGTTAAGCCCACCTTTAAGGAACCAGTTAAGAAATTGACGAGAAAGTGTTGTTCATTAATCTAGTCCGTGACTACATGACCTCCCGAAGATGTTGGGCTATTAATTTTCTAGTTTCGTCCTGTTTTAGATAAAACTTCAAAATTTACATACTAAAATTAGAGAAATTTGCCAAAACCTTCGATGTTTTGTTTTTGGAAGAACAACTTTTTTTAACACTCACTTTGGTTGGAATTGTAGCTATTTCGAACTAATTCATTAGGTATCAGATTCCTTTAAGTTATCTGCTTGAGGGGTGATGATGGCGAAAATTTACAAAATTGAGGGAAATTTTTATTAGGGACGATAAATCAATTCTTGCCATTTACTTTTTGAATATACATAATTTCGTCCAATTTTGGCATACTTACCTACCTACTTTTTCCAACATTTCGACTGGCATATCCACAAAAAAAATAGTCCAGCGGCGTCAAATCACACGATCTAGGCGGCTAATTCACCGGTCCAAAAACGTCAGATGAATTGCTCACCAAATTCGCCTCGCAATATGTTCATGGAATCGTGTGCTGTGAGGCATTTCGCGCCCGTCCTGTTAAAACCACATGTCGACCAAAGCCAGCTCTTCCATTTTGGCAAACAAAAAGAAGCCTGAAATCATCGAACGATAGCGAGCACCATTGACCGTAACGTTGTTGCCATCATCATCTTTGAAGAAGATGCCATCGGCCCATAAACCACACCAAACGGTAAATTTTTTTGGATGCATTAACAGTTTTTGTAATGCTTCTGGTTGCTCAGAATATCATATACCGCAATTTTGATTATAACGTCAGTAGAAAGATTACGACGACCATAAAATGGACGAAGTGCTCTAAACACATTTTTTACTGAGCGCGATTTTTGGTAATAAAATTCAATAATTTGCAAACGTTTTTCGGACGTAAGTCTATCCACGGTGAAATGGCAATGCTAACTGGGCATTTTTTACTTTGACATGTGTCACGAATCACGCGTGAGCTGTCAAAAAAAATCAGGCTGAAAAACCAAACTCCAAAAAAAATCACCCTCTGTTATTGCCATTT
Source organism: Cheilosia scutellata (assembly GCA_955612985.1). NCBI lineage: Eukaryota > Metazoa > Arthropoda > Insecta > Diptera > Syrphidae > Cheilosia > Cheilosia scutellata. Next base: position 90,383,491 of record OY015311.1, read on the forward strand.
CTTCTTGTTTGCTAACCAGCTCTTTTTGTAGTGCACTGTCAATCGGTTCCAAGACTCGGGACTGCTCCGCCGCTGACAACGAACTTGTTGAACCTGGATCAACATTTGTCGGTTTTCCCGCCGTCAATTGTGGAAGTACTTTCAGGGTACGTCCTCTAGATATACGCTGCACTTCAAAATTTCATCCCCGTGACTTCGCCTAAAGTTGTCCGTTTACATCGACGTAGTAGTGTAGTCGTACATCCCTCCGCACTATTTTGCCGAAATCCCATTTCTTATCCTTGTTGGTATTTTCCCCTATATTTGATTTAACTAAGTCCAGCACTATTCGAATGTCCCGTTGAAAGAATAATACACAGGGTACTACCCCGTGGGGACATTTGGAGTTTTCTTTCCTGTATCGCATAAGATAGTCTGAAAGCTTGTGTTTTAAACTGCCAAAGTCCTTCATCATTTTACGAAGTCTCGTTTCCATGTTCTGAACAAACCGTTCTGAACAAACCGTTCTGCTTGTCAATTCATCGATGGATGGTGTGGGTTGGTAAACTTGTGGTGGCTCCTTAAACTCCCCGATGTAAATAAAACTGGATCCATTGTCGCTCACTAATGTCTAACGTAACCCATAACGAGCGAAAATCTCGCGTAAAACCTCAAATGTGTTCTTTGTCGTCACAGAATTTATCGGTATAATCCCCGGCCATTTGAATGACCATCGATAACTATAAGAAAATATTTATTAAGAAACGGACCTGCCACGGCGCAGATCATGGATGTTGTATTTTCTTCGCAGATTGTTTCGCAACACTCCTTCGGGCATAGAATTCGCGGGTCATTCCTTCAATGTCCGCGTTAAAGTTTGGCCACCAAACGTAGCTTCTCACCAACGCCTTCATTTTTACAAGTACACAGCATTCAATTCGGCTGTCACCACTAGTAAATGCCTCAGGAAAGCTTGCAAGCCCATCATTTTTCATAGGTTTCCATAAGGGATCTATACATTGATCCCTAGATCGAGGCGCGCATTAAATTGCTGTGGCAGTGTCATAGCTGATGGAATCGCTATAGCCTATCTAAACAAATGTAGACGCGTGTCTCAAAGCTGAGTGGGGCGACGTGGCATTTTTCAGGTGGCGTTGGCGATGCCAGTCTGGTGCCACTTATCAAGTGGATTTTGGCATTTTACAACTTCGTATTATTGTTTACCCTGTAATTAAAACCATGCGAGACGACGAAGAATTAACATAGGAAGACATTTTAAGAACTGACACATCGGTGGGACCATGCGTTGTTTACCACTTGAGTGCGCGTTAAATCCCTTCCATACCACTTCATAGCCACACCAGTTCTATGCCACCTGTCACTTCACTTGGTCACCACGCCATAGCCGCGCCTCTTACTCACCACTTTAGTGCGCGCCTTGCTTAAGAATAGTTTCATTTGACAAACGAAGTGAGAAGCTAGGCCTAGATATAAGGACTGGTTACGCCAACAATTTTTTTAAGGAGTTTCCAACGTCTCCACCAACTTCATCGTCTCCAGAGACGGCTGCATGTTTCTCACACTATATCGAATTGATCAACTGACTGGAGTGGGTGTCCAAAAGAGCACAAAAAATCCCTCTTCGAATAAACGCTACACTGAGTTCAAGTCCCAGAACCACAATTACTTATACTCACTCTTCTGTTTGTTCTCTCTTATCCTGATTTTTCAATGCAGTTCGCAACTCTAAATCATATGTAGGTATTCTCCACCTGTGCACCAACAATATAGCTGCTGATAAGTTTCCAAAAGAATCCAAAACACAACCTTATTCAAATTTCCCAACAACCTAAGAATGATATCTTTCTCACGGTAGGTAGATCCTAAACCCGTCATGTGTAAACCCCACCCAAATAAAAAAAAGGAATCTTCTTATCCTCCCAAGCAAAATGTATAAATTTCAACCGAATGCCTATGAAGAACGCTCATAAACTCTTCTTTAGAACACTTTTATTTTCGGCATATGCCTAGCGAAGCTTCTTTTAAATAAATATCTCCGCCACATATATAAAACAAAAACGGATTCTTAAACACATCCTGGCCCGGGCTGCTGTGCACTCAAAACTTTCATGAATTTTGCATGAACTTTAAGCAAAAAACTTCAAACTACACTTGAGAGCGGCGGCGGAAAGTTCACTGTACGGCATATGCCAGGACGATTTTTGCATAAGAGGCCCGCCTCTGCCTTCTTGAGTACATAAAACGCGCTTAAAACTAAAGTAGAACCTCCTGACGCCGTCGTCGCCGCCCATAAAAAAAGTTAACATCTTCTTCTAGCCAAAGCGACGACCGACTCACTAGGTATATGTGCGGTTCTACGTTCACTTCCCGGTTCTCTCTGTCTCGAAAAAAAAAAAACAAAGGTAAAATATTCGCATAACACTTCGCGTCTCGAGTGCGCAACACAGCACTTATTTTACCGTTGCAATGCAAATCGTCACCATGCATCCTCGTAGTTCGATTGAAATCTTAACACACACACACATCTACCGCTTCCAAGGAGCAATGTGTGCCTTAGTGACACAGGAGTAGACCATAAACGCGCTTCCCGACAAAATATTTTACAGTCGTGTAGTAACTTTAAATTGAAAATGTGCAAAAGTTTGCACAAATTTATGGCGATGACATTAATCAAATTGTGAAAAGTAATATGCGGATCCAAGGGGGTTATTTCAGCGCTACCGCATATATACCTGGGGTTGGCATGATGATAAACACCCATACACATTCACTTGCCTGATGAAGTGAGCTCCAACGAAACGAGTAATTGATTTTGACAATGCAAGGCACAGCACAGGTACAGTCTCTAATCGATTAAATTGTCCAGAAGTTCATGTGGAACGGCTTGCGGTTTGTCATGTAATTAAATAGCATTATTGGACTAGGTTGTCATTGTTTTGCTCCTGGGGGATTTAGATTATGTGCAGAGAAGGACATGCATTTTTGGTGGACAGTAAGTTATAGGAATCTATAATTGCGAACAGTTCTGTTACAGGATTGTCTGTCCTTTTGGAATGGGAGTATAAAATTATGCATTGACAATATTTTCTGCCTAGAATAAAACTTGGTAGTCGTGCAGCTCCTGCAAAGCTATCAGTCTATAAGTGAAAATGTCGACTTCCAGGATTTTGTTGGATATGACCTTATATGCGATATTAACCAGGATACAACTGGATAGCAATTAGTTTCTTTTTTTCAAATGGGGCATTGCACCCAGTACTGGTAGTACTGGGTTGATGATTAGGCCCATATGCGCTCTAATAAAACATCGCCAGAGCTATATTAAGCCTTTTATAGCTCTCTAGAAACTTAGGATCTTCATAGACTCCATCTGGGTCATATTTTTGGACAACTTAGCAGCTCCTAGAAATCTTGCTTATACACATGTCCTATATCCTGCGATTTTGAAAGGCTTCCTTCGCTGTTTCAGAGATCATGGGTATGGCGGTCTTAAAACCAGCAGCCAGATGCTTTTGTATAAAACCTCCCTCCATATATACCTATTGCTTCAATCGCGTCACTTCTTGGAGACTCTTCTTCTTTTTAGGCAGTATCAACATTTCCTTTTTCCTGTCTCGATTCTCTACCTTCACTGCCACCTTTTTACAGAAGACGCTTGTGTCATTAAACCTTTTTACTTCGAGTTGGCTGGGAACCTACTTTGGTTCATGCATTGGAAACCTATTTGATGATGTTGCGATAGTGGGATCAGTGGTGGTTGGCGATTGTCGCCCTCTTTGTAGCTACTTCGTGGGGTTTGAGCATTCAATGTCGAATTTCTTTTTTTGAACTACTCACTTATCGATTCTTATGGCCTCCATGCAGCTTTACTTGAAGGCGGACGGACGAGAGCTTCAGTTGGCCCAAAAGCGTCTAGTAATAATAATCAGAGACAATGTTTAGTGGACAGCCATTATAGGATCTATTATACCTTGGATAAGTTTATTCCCTCTTCCAAAGCTTCGTACCATTCGAATTCTTTTAAGAATTGTGTTTAAGGGTATTTACCCTGTCTTAGCCATTGCGAGAATATCCACACTAGACATTAGGTTAGGTTATGTTAGACGGACAGTTTGCGATACGTATAACGGAATAAGCAATTTTCACCCAGAAGCCATTGAGGCCCATTTTGATTATCCTTTTATAGTACATGATAGGACATGCAACTAACAAAACCATTCGGATCTGCGTTGATGAATCTTCTTAAATTTGATAGAGGTATCGTTGCTAGATCTTCCAAGCCGTCGAAGAACGGTGCTCCTATACCTACAAGAGTAGTGGCTTTCTTGGAGGGCTAGAGAGTTCACAGGAGATGTTCCATAGATTCTATTTCCTCCTCATCTCTGTAACTACTGCAGAAGTCATTTGTAAAGACACCTATAGTCTTTGGGCCATGTTTCCAATGATGCAGTGTCCGGTTATTGCACCGATAGCACTCGGATTTAATTTCTATCAAAAGATGTTAGAATCTTTGACCTTTTAGTGTCAATTGCGGGCCACCACCTGCGAGTTATAGTATCTACAACCGGAAGTGTTATTCCATCGTTCTTTAGCCAAGTTTAATGTGACATAGTCAATGACGCCCTTAACCGCGTAGATCTCTGCCTGGAAAACGCTGCACTAATCTGCCAGTCGGTATGAATGGCTGATACCTAGTTCTTCTGAGAAGACTCCTGCTCCCTTTCTATTCTCCGTCTTTGAACCATATATGAAGATAGGTATACCTCTGCCAGTCGGTATGATTGGCTGATACCTAGTTCTTCTGAGAAGAGTCCTGCTCCCTTTCTATTCTCCGTCTTTGAACCACCTGTGAAGGTGGGTATACCTTTTATGACAGTACTCAGGGAAAGTCAGTCCTGCCTGTCCGGTGTACAGACTGTAAATTTCTTACCAAATTCATACCTCTTTTTCTTGTAGCCTGCGAGTGGGATTAGTCCGCTTTGATCAAAGATCTGAAGTAGGCGTGAGTGACCGAACGATTCGGGCTTCCAAATATTGTTCTCTCTTAGTCTGAGAGCACCTTTGGGTGCCACGTTTTTACTGTATAGCTCGCTGTAGGCTCAGCCGGTCCGGTACTGTGTTATTGCGCCTTTTGTACTCAAGTTTGTAACATTGGAATGCTAATTGATAACTTGGTTAGGTTAGGTTAGATTGAAGAAGTTGTCAGAAAGAACCGACACATTTATACCAATGTAATTATTTTTGTGATACCGCACAAGAATGTAGAAAAATAAAAGTTACCCTCGCGTACATCCTGTACTCTAAGCAAATGTATCTTTCTCCGGTTTTTCCAGCGCCGCCGGTATTATTTCACGCATATTTCTTACAAAAAAAAAATATTTGATGTTCAGAAATTTAGTAATTCTAATTATACCTGCCACAAGAATCAATCTTATCACAGAAAGTTCGATACTCGTATAATCAGCAATTTGGTCTTGCGATTTGGTGCCGTTGCGGACTTGTGGGGTACCCTCAAAATTCAACTATTATTCAGTCAACGAATCAGGTATCTAAACAAAGTTTTAGTCGAACTACATATTTTGGAAATAGATCATCAAACCATTGAAAATGTACTGAACCATTGGGTAGATGTCAAGCTTTTTATTGTATTGTGATTAGAAATGAATCAGCATGCAAAATTTCAAAAACCCAAGTGATAATTCTATTTTTTGGGCGCAAATTAAAATCACCCCTACGCACAACTGCAACCGAGAAAGTAAATTTGTTCGCACTTGGCCAAATAAGATCTATTTTCAATTTATTATAAATGAATGTTGCGTAGTAAGTTCAAAATAAAAAGGTTTTTTCAACATTTATAGGACGAATTTTTAAAAACGATGAATGAGGCATGTACTAATTTTGACTTATCTATCAACATTCAAAGTTTCAAGTTTATACGCCTAACGGTTTGTGAGACCCCCTTACTCCACGCGACCCCTTTACTCCTTAAGAATTCTCACTCACCCCTCGGGCTAATTCTATAAATCAAAAAAAAAATAAAAAAATTATGAAAATCGGTCGAATGGTTCTCGAGTTATGAAGAAACGAACAGACAGACGTTGCTTTTTATAATAGTAGTATGGATAGGGCTTTAGACTTTTCCGGTTTAAGAGACAACTTATGCTTTGTTGAATAATTTGAAGATTTACATAAATTTGGTCTTTCTACAGTCTAAGGGGAACTGCAAAAATATTGTTAAAAGTCGCCTGCAAAAATATAGACACTGCGGTGTTTGGCTAATCGGCGAAATTCGATTCAATGACAGCCCGAGCATGAAGCCTTGTGGCACCCCTTATGGATGACGACCAATTAAATAGTACTTTCAAAGTTCAACTGCGAGAGGAGAAATCCGAATTAGTCATCCCTATTCCCGTTGGCGTTTGTCGTATACGACTCATGATTCGTGTCGTTGTAAAACGATGTTCTGATTTGATTTTAAACTTTTGTTTACCAATTCTATTTTCATTTCTATGCGTTCACCATCATTCTAATTCATTTGTCTCAAAAAAGTTAAAAACACCGACTAAAAATCGAAGTGAAATACGAGTCGTTTACGACAAACGCCAATGAGAATAGGGGTGAGTCTCTGATTTTTATTTTTACATTGAATCAAATGATCAACCGTGTCGAAAGCTTTCCAGAAGTACAGTAATGCCAATAAAGTTTCACAGTTTTCTTGGTCCCTCCGGATTGGAATTGAAGGACCGTTGCATTCATTCAATTCTTTAAGGTCTGCTCAAACCAACGCGAAAATGCGAAAGTGGGAGCGGTTTGAGTAGACCTTTATGCAAGTAAACAAGTTGCACGGCCAGTCTAAAATCGCTGTCTATTACAAGGACGTCTCGGATAGTATTTTGACCATTTCGTTTTATCTATTTATTTTTCGAGGTATCTATAGATAATTGAGAACAATTTGAATTGATTATAGTCTGACTACCTTTGATCTACTCTTCTTCCTTGTGTCATTTATCGCCGCAGCGACATATGAGCGATTGAACTGAAATGTCAGAATTCCTTGCCATATACATAATTAAATAATTTGTTTTTCTCTGGGACTAAATAAAACACTACCTCTCCCCATACGGCAATTAAAAGCAAAACTTTTCTCTTTTTTGATTTACATATTTGCAACAGAGGGGGGGGGGATACAATAATGTACTTGACATTGTCATAATTAACTGTGGTAAACAAAAAATTAACTAGGTACCCCCCTTATGCATGTCATGTCATTTATTATTTGTCCCTTCATTTGTTGGTCGCCTCTGTTCCTCTTTTTACCCCCAGAGTCCCATCGACTTTGAAAATGACAGAACACAAAAAAAAATTGAAACAACTATGGGTATATGTTTTCATTTCGTGTTTAAGCGATAAATTTATTGTCAGCTATTTCTGAGTAATTCCCTCGATATTGCTGCTTTGCCACCAGTGTAATCAATCCGAAGGGCAGAACGAAGGCCAAATCAACCAACAACCCACCCGCCGGCCGTGTCGCCCAACTGACATGTACAAAACAAAACGAAATAGAAACAAAATTGTTTATTTAATCTGTGAGCCACAAGAACAGCAACAACAATCGAATTTGAATTTATTTCCCTGCGATGATCGTAAATTCAATTTACAAGTGTATATTCGAATTCGAATCGCACAACAATAAACATTCGTTCTCCAGAAATGCGATGCAGATCAAATTAATAATACAGTTATGTAATTTGAATAAAATCATTCACCGTAAATTGGGGACCTTTGCAAATCCACAATTCGTTTGGCTGATGCTATCCGAAGAATATCAATGATGTCATAGATACGATGTATCTCGATACCATCAGAGGAGAAGAAAAAGTGTTGAGAAGATGTCATTGACAAACTGATTGAGGAAGATTGAAAATTTCAGTTTTGTTTACTTACATTTTCTGGGTATATCGGCAAGATATTCTGGTTTGCATTTCATTTTGGGGTTGCATTTGCTAGGGGTCAATAATTGATTGTGGGGAAAATGGGAACGAAGAATTTGGTTTCTACGGTTTGCATTTTATCTTGTTTGAGGTAAAAGTTGAGATGACTTTAACATTATGTAGATTGGTTTGTCTAATTTTATCTGTTGACAAGGGCCATTGGAAAGATACTTGGAAACCATGGTTCGCATGATTGGATTTATGAGGGGTTATCAAGTTTGGATGGAAGCAGCTAATTTGTTTTTTTTTTTTTATAAATTTCCCTGCCCAATTGGTTGACATTGTGACCTATAAAGAACTTTTTTATCATAGAGGGATATGGTTAGTCTCTAAGAGACGGTTGTCCACCTATTGGCATATATCCTTAATAGCGGAGTTCCTTAGCTCTGCTGGCAATCGCATCGTGGAACACATATTCCTATAGGTATTGAGACATTGGTGTTGGGTCCAAAGACAGCAGCAACGACTACAGATTTAATTTTCGATCCGTCGGTGTACCAAACCATACTTTTTGGGTCCCAGTGTCGGAACACCTTAGGCCCATTTTTGACGGCCCAGTATTTATTGGTTAAATGTTGTGTGTACATAGTACCAAGGGGACAGCTTTTTGACCGAGTTTATACACAATCCATTAGGTTTAAGTCTGTCAGACAGCTATTTTTACAATCAAGTTCCCATTCGCAAATAATTTTGTGTAAGTTGAGTTGTACTTGATTTTTTGATATTTTTGTGACCTTTTTCCCGATACCGAAAGACCAAGAGCTCGTTTTTTTTTTGTTTGAAACGCTGCAAAATCTCCCCGAGCTTGCAAGTATAAGTGTTATGTAGTTCTGTACTTGAGTTGTCGTAAGTTATAGTCATTTGACGACAACCCTTCCAAGACAAAGCTAATATTGTTCACATAAAGATCTAGAATTAGAAACAAGGAGCTAAAATGTGCAAAAGAAGCACACTTCTTGGTTTGGTGGTCAGCGTTATGCAATTTTGGAGCAGCCCATATGAATGTTCTGCCTAAGTATTACATACTTACATACTTACTTAAGGTGGCGCTACAGTCCGGGGTGGACCTGGGCCTCAACCAACAAGCGTCTCCAGCCAGCACGATCTTTGGCCAGCTGTCTCCAGTTTCCCACGCTAAGTTGGTTAAGGTCCCCTTCCACTGGCGTGCGCCACCTGAGTCGCGGTCTTCCTTTACTGCGCCGTCCCTCGGGTGTGGATTCGAAGATCTTCCGGGCCGGAGCATTCACGTCCATTCGCTCTACATGACCCAGCCAGCGCAGTCGTTGGACCTTCACTCTTCTGGCTAGGTTGATGTCGCTGTACAGCCCGTACAGTTCGTCGTTGTATGTCCTCCTCCATTCACCGTCTATGCAGACGGGACCGAAAATTACTCGAAGAATTTTCCTCTCGAAACAGCCAAGAGTAGCCTCATCCACTTTTGATAGAGTCCATGCCTCTGTACCATAAAGTAGGACTGGGATGATTAGGGCCTTATAAAGGGTCACTTTAGTTGTTCGAGAGAGGGCTTTGCTACTCAATTGCTTTCTTAGCCCAAAGAAACAGCGATTGGCAAGAGTTATTCTTCGTTTAATCTCAGCGCTGGTGTCATTGTCTGAGTTCATAGCGGAGCCTAGGTAGACAAAGTCCTTTACCACCTCAAAGTTATATCTGTCTATAATAGTGACGTCTGCCTATAGTATAGAATTACAAAATGGACTGGGTAAATATTTTGATTCAAGGCCTAAATTAAAAACTTTATTCGATCGGAATGGAAGAATTATTAACGGCTCCGCAATTAAAATATACACAGATTGATCGAAATTGACGGAATGTACAGAACCCGGGGTTTACTCTAGCTCACTTGAATTTCAAATTGGCGTACAACTTGACATTTAAAAGCTATAGACTGCCAAACAGCCATAAAATCTCTGAACCCTGTGCTGGGGACCTAATCAAGATATTCTGGGTAGCTAGGTAGGTCGGATGAACTATTGGCGAACCAATGGAGCAACCTAAATACTTTTCCTCAAAAAACACTTCCATAAAAAATTTAAATAGCCCCCTATAGCAGCCTATTGCTTCCAAATGATCAAAGTAGTATTCTTCAAAGAATTTTCTGCGTTTTCGCGAAAGTCCCTCATATTCGTACAGTATACCTATGCTTTACATCCTCCTCGGCTTGTAGGTCACCGCAGAATCTCTATATATCCGAGTCTGCCAGTCCGAGTCTGTTTGCACATTTCCAGTGTCCAGATAAAATGCCAACTAGTGTGTGTTCTGATTTGCTTTCCTGCCCTAGATACCTACTGCTCGCCATGATTTGACCATTTTCTGTCGGCAAACTTGCCTTGTAGGATAATATTATTTTTACTAATTCCCTTTGATGTCACTATTTTCTTGTGTTTCAGAGTTATAGATATTGTGCTGGGCCACATATGCCTTCCAATGAAGTCATGTCGGGCGAGACTGATAGATTTTTAGGTTAGTTGAGAAAAGAAGGGTAGATTACACCGAAAATCCCTTCTCTTTTCTATACTCACTTAAAATCGACCTGGCTCGCCCGACACGACTTTCATGGCATACATATATGGGCCAGCACATTATCAAGTCTGAATTCTGGATCTGTGGAGGATATTCCCGAAATTGTTCCATCCGAACTTGTTTTAAGAACATTGATTGATTACATCTGATTGCGTCTCCTCTTCATCAATTCCATTCCGGCTGTAATACATTTTTTTTTTTTTTTTTTTTTTTTCATTTTATTTTATTTTCTTCATAACTTACAGCTAAAATACAATATTTATATCTGCAGAATATGTATAACGAAAATAATAGTAATCAATCCGTAACTTAAAAGTTAGTGTGGATTGACACATCTATTTAATTAGTATTACAAAATAATGTTGATGTTCCCCCACATCGGTTTACAATATTATAGTTCTTGGATTTGAAAAGTTGGGTTCATAAAAGAAAAACAAATTCAAGGAAAACAAGAAAGAGAAATCGAAAATGATAATAATACAATCGATAGCTAACAAAGTTAAATTAATAATTTATTAATAAACTACATTCAATTAAGATATTACTTGTGCTGATGTTTTTTATAGCAGATCACTTCAAAGTAACGATTCAAGGACTTCATAATTTAAGGTGAATAACCAATCTTTAACCTTTTTTAAAAACGAATTTGAATGTATGAATGTTCGAACAGAGAGTGGTAACTTATTGAACATTGAAGGGGCCATAACAGTGTAAAAATGCGAAAAATGTGTTTTGTAAACAATTGGAACATTGACAAGATGCAATGTATTTATACGAAGACTATATAACTGTGTACTTCTACTAGGAATATTACCGCTTTGCTTATAAAATTCTTTTAGTACTTTAAAAACGTAAAGGTGCCTCATTGGTAAAATATGCAGGTCTCTAAATAAGGGCCAGCTCTGATTAAAACGATTTTTGTTACAAATGATCCTTATTAAATGTTTTTGAGCTATTAACAATGGTCTGAAAGAGCTAATATAAGAACCACCCCAACTTGATATACCATACTGCAACTTAGAGTGAGCAAGACCGTAATAAATTGTCTTTAAAACTTTTCTGGAACAATGTTGTTTGATGAGATACATTTTGCGCGTTACTAGCAACATGTGCGATTTAATGCTTTGAATATGATCTTTCCAATTCAAGTTATGGTCAATTAATACTCCAAGGTATTTATAGTGTTGAACTGATTCAATTTTAAAACAATTTTTTGAACACGGAGAACTACGATTAAAATTACATTTTCCACAACTATGAACAGGGAAACAGAATTTTTTACAATCATGAGCATGAAAGCATAGATTAAAATCGTTCAAAACGTTATTTGATATTTTGAAGGACATGAGTTTTGTTTTCTCGCTAATTATCAGTTTATGTTCCGTAAACCATAGTCTTAAGGTTTCTAGATCTTCCGAGATCTTTGCAATACATTCGTATCCCGTATCAAACTGGTATGTAAAGGCTATATCATCTGCAAATGCAGTTGATGCTCCATTTAAACTCAGTTCAAAAAGTGAGTTAATATAAACTAAAAACAGCACAGGACCAAGAACTGAACCCTGTGGTACACCATTTTTTAAAACACGAGAGTCACTAAAACTGCCATTTACGTTAACTTTTTGTTTTCTATCTCTGAGATAAGATGCAAACCACTTGTGGATTACTCCTCTAAAACCAGCATTGAATAATTTTTTTAGGAGCAAGTCATGGTCAACCATGTCAAACGCTTTTGTCATGTCAACAAAAAGAGCCATGGTAGATTTGCTACAGTTAATACCTTCATACAACTGGCTACAAACTCTTAGGATAGCATCCTCGGTTGACATTCCTCTTCTGAAACCAAACTGATTACTACTAAAAAACTGAATTCTGTCTAAAAACGACAATATGCGTGATTTGATAAGTTTTTCAAAAATTTTCGAAAACGATGGTAGTAGGGAAATGGGTCTGTAGTTGGACATATTTTTCTTATTACCTTTTTTAAAAAGTGGTATAACTTCAGCGACTTTTAGCTGTTGTGGGAAACAACTATTTTGAACACTTAGATTGAACAAGTAACATAAAACGTCCGCCACATAGAAGCACATTTTTTTCAACAATACACTCGATACACCATCACTAGTACAAGACTTTTTGTTTTTTAACGATAATATTGCATTGCAGACTTCACTTGAGGAAAACGGTTCGAAAGCAAAACTGTTTGATTGTGTGTTTTGTGTGGTTCTTAAAGAACAATTGCAGTCTGTTGAAATCTCTACAGATGGTTTTAGTTTTTCTGAAATTTCGGTAAAGTATTCATTGAGCTTATTTGAGATTTTGACTGAATCAGTGTAACTATTACCATCTATCTCCAAACTGTTAATACCTAATGGTTGTCTACTTTTTCCCAAAATGCTATCAACAACCTTCCATTCATCCCTTATATTACCTCTAGCTCGTTCAAAAGAGTCAGAGTAAAATTTGTTACGCGTGTCTTCAATATTTTTGTGCACGGATTTACACAGATTATCATAGTGTTTTTTGAGTTTTACGTTTTGTGGATGACTTCTGCATTTTTTCGCTAGATTGTTTTTTATTTTTATCTGCTGCAAAAGATTATAATTCATCCATGGCTTTAAAAATGTTTTTTTGCTCGAGTTATGAGGGGACAAAGTAGTACAATTTTTGATGTGATTGTTTAAAATTGCAAGAAAGAGATCGAATGCAATTGATGGGTCGGGTTCATTATAGACTAGTTCCCAGAATTCATATTTTAGACAATCATTTAGAAGAATATAGTCTGTGCAATATTTCTTTTTTAACGGTGTGTTGTCACTACTTACTGCATTGGTACCACAACACACATTAAGTGCAATCATACAATGATCTGTTAATTTAAGATCATATACAACACCATTAAACATATTCTTATTGTTTTTTTGAGTACGCATAAATATATGATCAATGCAAGTTTTAGTCGAGTCAGTTATACGGGTAGGTTCATTAATAAAACTCTTTAGACCATTTGACGCCATAAGAAACAGATAATTCTCAGTATCTCTATCAGATTCATTTAAAATATCAATATTTATATCTCCAATTACTATTAAGTTCTTTTCTTTACAAGCACTCAGAGCATCGCTTAATTCACCAATGAAAATACCTTTACTAACTGCTTGCAATCTATAAACACTCAGCATCGCATAACTCTCATTCATGAAATCAAAAGACAATTTCATAACATCAGCACTAAGAAAATTAAGCTTCATACAATCGAGTACATAACCATTTTTCACATAAACTGATACACCTCCAGCTGAGTATGATTCATTACAATTACCAAAAGGTGTATAGCCGGGTATGTTATACAAATCTAATTCTTTCTCATAAAGCCATATCTCACTCAGAACAATAACAACAGGCAAATTCACTAATGACTCAAGATGTGCTATCAGTGCTGAAAAATTTTTTCTAGTGCTACGAATGTTTTGATGTAAGCAAACAATGTCAGCACGATTAAGAGAATTGACTGGGTATTCACATATTGTATTAGGGACTAAACACGAAACAGAATTAAGAGAATTATTCATAACTTATTAAAATCTGCAGCACAAGTAATTCTTACTAAGTTCTCCCCCTCCTTCTTCCGCATATAAACTGTTCCATTTTTAGTCCATACATATTGGTACCCTTTTTCTCCCTTCAGCGATAAAGCAGCATTAAACAGTTGACGTGTTTGGTACGTTAAGCAGTCATTTAAGTACATCTTCTCCGGTCTCCCATGAGCGTTACTGTTGACGTTGAGTATTGTTGTTGCAAGTTGCGTTTTATTTTCTCTTTTCGCTTTCATCATTTTCTCCTTGCACTGGCGAGAAACAAATTTGACAAACAGAATATTTTTCTTTGTTTGTTTACTGCTAGCATTTGGTGTATTTTTTTGCCTTTTGATTATGCGTTTTGTGTAGCAAAGGTCAATGTCTTCCTTCGTTACGTCGACAAGCAGACCATCGCGGAAAATCTTCAGCGCCAAATCAATACTAGAAATGTCGCCGCAGTCAGGTGGAATGTTATAGATCTCCACAGCATTTCCGATGAGTTGTTGTTCTAGATGATCAACCTTCTTCTCGAGTTGCTGAATTTTCAGCTCGCATTCTTTATTTCTAATTTGAAGTTCCTCTATCTGCTTCTTTTGAATCTGCTTTACTTCTAGTATTTCCGCGTAAATCAAATCCAGTGTAACATTAGGCTTCGGTGGAGCGAAAGGTGTTTTATTAACAGGTGTTATGATGTTTTGTTCAAATGTTTTGTGGAGATGTTGAATTTGACTGATCGGGCTAGAGACGCATGCTGGCGCTTCGCCTGATAGCGATTCTCGTCGTTTTTTTGCAGCACATGCATTGCACTGCCAGAGTTTATTCTCCTTCTTCATGAACTCGATGTCGGCAGGCATGACATTAACGCAGGCTGCATGGGAAAGGCTGTTGCAGTCCCTACACACCACCTTTAGTTGAGTACGCTCCACTTTGTTTCCACACGTTTCACACGACATTGTGAAATGTGAATATAAACAATGAGTTAATGGTACAAAGGATAGAAAAATTAACTTTTTATTGTTCCCGACGCGTGTGTGCCCCACAACAAACAGCTGAGAACTCAATTTAGTTATGGGCAGCTTCCAATTTAGGTTCACAAACTCTCTGAAGAAGTGCTCGGTATATGGGTACTGCAGATCTACGAGGCTACGCTAACTATACCTACAGTGGTGGTCAAAATAATAAGAGTGAATCAATAAATTTTCTTCACTATATAAATTCTATCGTAATAATCTTCCAAACTAAACAAAAAAATGTACGTTACTTTTATTCACGAAACTCATTTTTCAGCGGACGAAATAATAAGAGTGCACTGTAAGTTTGCAATATTTCTGAGAAATTATTGTTCGTTCTTCTTCTAAATAATCCAATTAACTAAAATAATAGTTTTTAGTTTTGAAACAAGAAAAAAATGGGACGCGCGAAACATTGTTCTGAAGAGGAACGCTGTTTGATTTTGCAACTAAGAGATGAAGGTAACACTTACGATTTTATTGCAAATGCACTTCATCGTTCTCCGTGTGTTGTGGCTCGAGTATTAAAGGACCGAAATAAAACACAAAAACCAGCCGAAACAAGAGGACGTCCAAAGAAAACTTCACCTACCACCGACAGAAAAATAGTTAGAGAATCTCTTAAGGATCCATTTGCAACATCCACCTTGATAAAAACAAATTTGTCGTTGGATGTTAGCTCCCGAACGATTCGCCGACGCTTGCAAGAAAACAATTTACACGGAAGAATAGCTAGGAAAGTTCCATTGCTAAGTAAAAGGAACATAAAACAGCGTATTGAATTTGCAAACTTGAACCAAGCATCAGGGAGTCCAAGAAACTCCCTTTTGGATCTGATGGCCGGATTTATGTTAGAAGGAAGAAGAATGAAGAACTAAATCCTAGGAACACCATAAAGACGGTAAAGCATGGTGATGGTAATATCAAAATTTGGGGGTATTTCTCTTATAATGGAGTAGGTCCTATCTTTTGGATCAAAAATATTATGACCAAAGAAACGTACCTCCAAATATTGGAAAACGTAATGCTTCCATTTGCAGAAGATAATCTGCCATTAGTTTGGATATTCCAGCAGGATAATGATCCCAAACACACTGCTAAAGTCGTGACAAGATGGTTTCAACAAAATAACGTGTCAGTTTTGCAATGGCCTTCACAATCGCCAGACCTAAACCCTATAGAAAATCTTTGGAAAGATTTGAAAAATAGAGTTTCTTTGGAAAGAAATCCAAGATCAATGGTACGCTGTCAAAACATGCCAAAAACTAATTGACTCTATGCCAAGAAGGTGCGAAGCGGTTCTTAAGAACAAAGGCCACGCCACCAAGTACTGACGTCTTGAGGTTACCCATTTAATTATATTCTTAAAAAAGTAGAATTTTAACTGATTTTTCGCTTTATCCTTAGGAAAGATCTGATGCACTCTTATTTTTTTGGCCAGGAAAAACGCGCCTGAAAATAGTTATATCTTTATTTTGCGTTATAAACTTTGTTTTTTTTTTGTTAGAAAAACCCCATAACCACCTGGAAATAATATTACTTATAATATTTGTGAGCATTTTAAGACTTTTTTTTCAAGAAATAAAGACTTTTTTGATAAATTTGTAGAGAATTTCACTCTTATTATTTTGGCCATCACTGTATGAGTGTACTGAGTACGCCTTATTACTAACTAAGTAGTTTAGCTCTTTCATCAGGTTAGACAGCCCGTCTTCACCAAACGTTTCAGAAAATGTTATCGCAATTAAAAAAGGCCTCTGTTTCAGCCAACTTCACACCATAATTTATGGACTGCCATAAGGCTGCATAATTGGACCAATACTTCTATCGGCAAATTTGTTTGCATCTTGCTGTGCTCTGATGTCGTAGTTTTCACTCCAAATAACAATCATTGACACTACATCTCGATTACATGTCTCTACACTCAATTCAAATCCTCTCTGTTACATATAACAGTGCACTTACTATCCTATATTCACATTTCGAATCAGGAGTCAGGAGACTCGTCCCCTAATAGTCATCATTGCAATTATCTCCTCAGTGTCTGGATATAGAGTCTTTTTGTGTGGTGCCCTACATGTAACGTTCTGATTTCAATAAAACACTGTCAGGCAACACCAACCAGCCAGACAAAGAACATCCTTGTTTTGCTCCTGCACGAATTGTAGTTGTTAGGGTTCTGTGCCTTTCAAATGTCCATGATAAAGGTAATTAACAGCAAAAATCAATTGATGTGTTTGCCAGAAGGCACTGGCAGTGCTTAGCTGACAGTGTTTGTTAGGCGATTGTTATGGACAGAGAAAGGCATTTGGTCGGAAAAGATCCTATGATGTCCGGTCGAGTAACATTTGATGGTTGGCCGTCTTCTGGGTATCGACTTGACTGTAATAACCGCTCAGATAGAAGGGCATTTTGTGAGCACGAATGATCCATGTTTTTTTTCTATGTTTTGTCACTCGTCCTTAACTAACTGCAATCACCATTATCTCTGGTTCAGTGAATCAAAATTCCGTTCAATTATCATTCCCGGATCTACCCTATCTAAGTGACTCAACTCCAGTTAAGACACCTAACGAAAATAGAATGAGAATAATTTTTTTTTAACAAAGTTATGAAACTTCTTTTCGGCTTTTCTGCTTCCGTAAGCATTTGGTCATTAATTCAATAGATCACAATGAAGCCAGCCTGCGAAATTTTATGGTAGGTATTTTCTGTGACTTCTCTGGCGTCAGCGTCGTCGTCTGCTCCAAAAAACTTAATCGTCCAATTATCAAATGCTTCCAAGTCAGCTGAACAATGTATCTCTCTTTCTGTGTGTTGAAGTTGTTCGTTCGCACTCTACTTCTTCGTTGTCATCTTCTTCTTTGCCACGCCGGCCGCCGCAGAGGAGGGTGATTTTCCAGCAATTAACTTCATTAATGGCTGAGCACAATTATTTTATATACACACATATGCATCTCGGTAGATACATTGGTAAAGTTTGAAAGTCTGCTCCATTTGAAGGTTTTTTGTTTTTGTTTTCACCTGACGTTGGCAGAAAAAGTTTTTTACTAGCCAACATGTTGCCAGCAACATTCTTTTGAAATAATTACAAGACACCATCATCCCCCACCATCCACCACTGTCTGATTACAGGGATGTGAAGGTGAACTTTTGTGCTGAGGGTTCATTCTTCATTGGAATAGCCTTCTTTTGGTCTTTGTACTTTTGAGTGGAATGTGTGAAGCGATTCATTATGTATATGGATACACCGTAGTAAATGGTTCTTAACTTTTGCTACAAACAGAGCATAGCGCGAGGAGGGGCGGCACAAATAAAGAAAAAAGTCCATCATAGTTGGAAATTGAGAAAACGAGGGTGGTTTTGACAGGAAGTGCTTCGTGTTTAGCCCAGTTAACGCTAAAGGCCCTATTTGGTACAACTTTTGTTAACTCTAAGAGCAACAGTAGGCATACACATGGCTTGAATGTTTTTAGAAGGCTATTGGGAGTTGTGTTTGCACGTTGTACTGTTATGGGATAGGGGAAATTTGTTACTACATGAAGTAGTTCTTGGTCATGTTGTAGAAAACTTTAAGGGCTACTCCGCCGACCCTGGGTAAAGAGTATAAGAAAAAAAAAAAAACACTGCTGCATATTGATGTTCACTTTTGGATGGGTTAAAATCTGAATGTTGCCCAACTATTTATAGTCAACAATGAGTTATATCTTCTGCGACATGTAGGTCTTTGCAATACCTAGATGTGTTCGTATCTGTTAATCCTAACCTCATAGCGTGCTTCCTTAGAAGACAGTGCCCGGAGAGTATCCCTATTTCCATTCGTAGCTTTGATCTGCTGAACTTTAATAATTCTACAGATTTTTTCCGATCTACCCTAGGCCACTGCCACAGAGCCTTTGAGACCCTGTGCCCTACTATATCCGACCATCTTTGATCTGCCCTATTTTTAATTTTCTCGAGAATACTTCTCGGTGGCCTTATGCCCACAATAGCTTCATTTTGTGGAACCTCTGCTCCGTTTTTGGCCAGAACGTCAGCCCTTTCGTTGCCCTCAATACCACAGTTTCCGGGTACCCAACACAGTCTGACTTGGTTCTGCGCGCATAAAGCTCTGAGCATTGTGCGGCAGCTCCTGACTAGTTCAGATTTGATGATGAAGGACTCTAGCGCCTTTAGTGCAGCCTGTCTATCAATGTAGATAGCGATATTCTTGTTGGATATTGATCCCATATCAAGTAGATCCGCAGCTTTGAGCAGGGCCAGAACCTCTGCCTGGAACACATTACATGTATGCGGAAGTCTTAATGACACGTGTAGGTCTATATCCCTAGAGTATATACCTGACCTTGTACCCTCTTTAGTTTTGGAACCATCCGTATAAATCGAAATTTCATTATCATTCGAAACCTCATTCTTTTGCAAGTCTTCCCTATCTGAGTCAATTTCACCTAGACTTTTATCCGTTTTATCAGGGATGTTGGAGAAGGATTCCCTTAGTATGGAGCTTTGACCTACCTGTCTGGTTTTGAAGAACCCTGCGTTAGTTAGCCGAAGCGCACTATTGCCTGCTTGAATTTTTATTTGTAGGTCTAGTGGTAAAAGATACATAAACGCCTCAAGTGCATCTGTGGGTGTAGTGCGTAAAGCAACTGTGATGGCATGAATCGGATCGGATCGGATGAATAAAAAAGTAGAATTTTCCCATGCAAAATTTCACCCGCTCTTTTCCCCGTTTTGGATTTAGAATTTCGCCAAATAGTTTCTAACTGCTCACTCTGGCCATAAAAGGAAATTTGTTCCAAAATATAACTGTTATTTTCCATCCGATTGACTTCAAAATCGGTTTATCTATCTACTCTCCATGGGAAATAAAGAAAATTAATTTCTTTTTGGAAATTCAACCCCTTAAGGGGTAAAAAGGGGGGCCGAAGTTTGTATTTGTATTTTTTAGTTTATTGACTTAGGAAGATCTGGACGGTGTGGATTATAATAAAGGATTTGCTAGCTAAGAAATATGTTTTGTCACCTAGATAGTGGGTCAGTCTTCTATAGTATAATCTTTGTTGAGATGCCAGCACTTTACTAACAAATTGATCACATAATCCTTCACCTGATTTCTTCAATATAATTCGCTAAGGTAATCCCTCGAGACTGGCACTTTACTTCTCCTTTTACAAAATTTGGTAAAAGGTTCAGTTTGCAAAAATGGTTCCAATAATAGCTTTTTATGGTGGAGACATATTGTTAAAGAAAGGTAGGGAGGTTCGCTAATGCAATCTCTCGTGACTGCCACTCCACTTTTCTTCGTAAACGGTTCAGTTAGCAACTCTTTATACACAGAAAATGATGTGATATTAGCCAGACTCGCTTCGATAATTCCTCTGGACTGTCATTGCATTTGCTCTTCTTTAGAAAAATTGTGTCAGTTGGTAATTTTTTATCAGTCGTGCAATAAATGCCACTAAATAGTGTTGAGTAAGCAGATTTTAATGTCACAAAAATGCTAAAGATACTCATACATAATTCACCCTGTCGTCGCACCATCCATGAATGAAAGAAATAACAGCACACATCCTAGGTTCAAACCTTTGCCCCAACTCCCAGTTTTTTGTTTTAAAGAAGTTGTCCAAAACAATCCCCATTTTGCAAAACAATTATCTTATGCTTTAAATTAGCAATTTAAAAATTGGCGCCCAATGTGAGACCTAATCCAAATCAATCCAGATCACCTATCTAGAAGACTTTTAGCTAAAGTCACAAGCTAGTATGAAATTGATTTTTTTTTTAAATGCACGTCTAACAAATATCCTATGGCCACTTGGTGATGCTAACATAATTTAATCCTCACGTTGGGCGCCAGTTTTTTTTTAATTGAAAATAACACATTTCGGTTTCCAAGCCACTGAATTAAGATGACATGTTACATCATTTCTAAGACATAAAACTTATGAGTCCAGTTTGTAATTTAAAAAATGTATCGACCTTTTAAAAAGATTTAATACTCAAATCAGCTTAAGATACGTATTTGTCAAAGGGCCCATCCATAAGTGCAGAGATTTTTAATTCTAATGTACTATCGGAGCTTAACACTTAGCCTCTTTCGGTACTCTAGCTTCCAAGTACCTACCTATCATAAGTAATCCAAAACGAATGTTTAATCCTCTTTTTTCTGTCGAATATCAAAACTTTACATCATCATTTATACGTTGTCTCGTTGTCTCAACCATTAAAAGAATTTCAATCAAGGATAGCCGCAAAAAAAAACCCCACAATCCTTAGAAATTTAAAACAAAACAAGAAAAGTTCTTTATGCAAAAATATCTTCCCCCATTAAAGGCGAACATCAAATCAACCATTGCCGGCCATTAAGCCGACCTTCCCCCACTGACTAATGGACTTTTCTGAGATCCTGGCCACCATCAGCATCCGTTTTTTTTTTATTCCATTTTCAACCACTTCCGTGTGTTTGATGATTTAACTTTGGGCCACAACCACACACATAGCAATTCACATTTAATTCGATTTGCCTTGGTAACATTTTATTTGCGGTCTTGATCGTCATTCACAGTGTCAATTGGAATATCCTCTCATCCAATGTCAAAGCACTCAAATGGAGCAACAACACAGAAAAAAAAGGTAACAACAAGAAGGAGGAAAGGATATTTCGTGGTAATGAATAAATTTGCCATCAGCGGCGCTTTCTATCACCACATCCGGAGAATTTCGTGTCCTGAATCATTAATGGCTATATGTGTGGAAATTCTGTGATGGAAGGATGAACAGAATCCTTTGACTACTTTGGTCAGCACTATTTGATCTTCGAAAAAGTCATGCATGCGGTTTTAAATGGTGGTTTTTTGTTTTTTTTTGCTCAAAAAACGCTGGTGACCCATTTTCAAACAGATGTAATCCCACCACAGTCTTCATATATAATTCCCCTATAAATTACACCGAAGCATCCTTGAAGCGATACCATCATCATCTTGTCAGAAGAGAAGGGTTATTGTATCTATACTCGTACACAAAGAGAAAAGACCAATAATGTTATAATCCCACTCCATTGTTGGGGGCTCATAAAAAGACTGCTATCACCCTTGCAGCCATTTTGATGGATAAATATTTACGATAAGGACTCTTCTGTGTGTTGCCATTGAACTCACTCATATGATGCGCACTGCACATGGTATATGTATGTCGGTGGCAATTATGTTACCCTCAAGCAGCAACACTAAAATTGAAACTGAGGCAACTATTGTTTGCTTGCGAGTCACTTAAGGACATTGTCTTGTATATGCCAAAGCAGTGCTACGCAAGGATATCGCTTGTTTTTTTTTTTACATATTTTTCGGGAGCAATTTGCATTTTCACATATAGTGCGCCTGACTTGGCTCGCTTTCAAGAGAGATTGTCCGTTGTTGGTCGCTTTTCGTCCTTTTCATCGTACCGCTGCAGGAAAGATAACTGAGAGCTGGCCCATTCATTGTAGCAATATATATGGCAGAAGTGAAGAACTAAAGTAAAAAAAATAATTCTTCTCTCAATTTTTACGGTCTATTCTATTCATAGATATACACGAAAAACGGCAGAGGAAAAAAATGTTTTTTTGATGTGTGTGCCTTAAGGATATGCAAAGGCATCTGGATGAAGTATGGCTCTTAAGTGGCAGAACGATGGTAAAGACGAAGACGAAATATTAGGCCGTTGAGGATGTCCTTAGTGGGTTTATGTATGTTGGAAGGATATGTATATTTTTTTTTTGATTTAGTTAATAATAAGCAGTAGGAGAAGGACCTTTTTTGATTTAATTTTTTTGGAGGGGTGTGCGAATCTCCTGAACCATTCGGAAATAAACCTCCCAGCGGGTGTTTTAATTTAGTTTCTTAAATATTAAAGATTTTTTGAAGTTGATTTTGGCACAATCCGTGGCCGTCGGGTCGAACTTTGTTTGGGCGTTTCTTTTTTATTCGCAATTTTGGGATTGCGTTTGTTTTGGGCGACGACTTTAATGTCTGGGGTGAATTTGATTTCAACATTCATTGGTATGGATCTTAGTCCCTGCCTTCAGCGAAGAACTCACTGATTTTAATTTAAGGGATTTCTCGAGAAAACATGTTTAAGACGATAGCTATGAGGGAAGTTGCGATTTTAAAGGTGATGCAGCCTAACTCTCCTTACAACAGTTCTAGGTAGATTGAAAATAAACCACAGACCAGTTGGCACATTTTTTTTCATACTTTTGCTCACGCTCAAGTTGTTTTCATACTTGTATAGGCGGAGCACAGTTCGAGCGGTATTTTTAAGCGTGCTGAATTTGAGCGATGGCACGAGTGATGTTGACTTTGAGCGACTTAAGGAAACCCAACAACCCCACGTCGCCTCTGCGTCAAATAACGATGTCCTCAAATCGCTCTTGCAGAATGTCCGTTGTGGCATCAGCTTTGGGGTCCTGTTGGAACCACATGCAGTTCACATCCATGTTACACAATTTGGGTCAAAAGAAATTGATTACCTTGTTTGGGAAGAGGCCAAGTTCTGCGCGGCACGTTATCGGCAGGTCTTGCGTTTGTTTTGTTGAAATTACGAGTGTTGGCTGATTGTTTATTAAACCGGTTGACTCGAATTTTGCCAACAAACGTTTAATAGTCGACTGGGAAGAAAGTAAAATGGGCTCAATGCTATCATCATTGCCACATATGGCTCAAAGATGGCTCAAAGACGTATCGAAGGTTCCACGCCCCTTTGTAAAATTTTTTTTTACATAAAAACCTGCTACAAAAGAATACATTTCCAGAAAAAAAAGAATCATCAAATTCGGTGTAGCCAAACTCGAGTTATAAACGGACAAACATATTTTAAACTCATTTTTATATATATTGATAGGAAACTCTCCGTACATCAAGATAAACTTATAGCTTATGTGATGCCCGAAAATTAAATACCATACTTTGCAAATCACCTAATCAAATTAAATTCTGGAGATATTAGTGTCCGACAGCCAGTCTGCATTCGATTATTCCAAATCAAATCGCCAGTAAAAGGATAAAAAGAAACGCAAAACCTAACATCATGTACGCGTCCCAAAACTTCAAACAGAAGAAAATCCCTTAAATCCATCCTTCGTCTTAAATTACCAATAAAAAAAGGAAAATCTTTGAAAATGCCAACAATGTTCTGGTTCAATTTTGAAATTTCAATAATTTCATCTCGTCGTCCTCGTGTGTGTCCTGTCCATTCCTCTCACAACCACACTTAACTTTCACTTGTTCCGAAAGGTGTTTTGCACGTCAGCAATATGCTGCTTGCACACAAAAAGGATAAACCGCCCATCCGACGAGTGTAGAGTTTCTCATATTGTCGATGGCAAATATTGTTGGGACAATATCGATGGGGATTAACCCTTATCTCCTGTGTATGCTAAAAAAAAAGAACTCCCCCATCCCAACTCCAAGGCGTATGAGTAACAATTTTGAATGTGCGCTGAAAAAAGAGAAAACTTTTCTCATTAAGTCTCTAATATGTTTTGGTAACAGTTGCAAATTTGTTTGAATGAAGTGAAAATCGTCCTGAAGGGATATACTTTATGGAAATGTAATGATAGGGAACGTTGAAAAACGACAAAAACGAGGGTTGAATCGAAAATCAAAAAAAAAATCTCGGATATTATGTTATCAGGCATCGAGAGTACAATGGTGGGTTTTGTGTTATCCTTGATGGGAGGTGTAATTGGATGCTTCTTCTGAATGCGAAATTTGTTTGGTGTTTGTAGCTCTGTTTTCTTTGAAATTTTAGCCTAAGTTTAAGTAAACGTTTTTCTGTTTAGAGTTGGAGATAAGGGTGGCTTATTTTCTTTGTTCTTTCTCCTATGTTTCAATACAACAATGGTGTTAGCTTTTAAATGAAAAGAACTCGTCGTCGTGCCCGATATTGACTATTTTACGACGACACGTGATTGGGCTTTTAAGGGGTCGCTAAGATTTCGGCCAAAAGGCCACGAGATCTCTGTAAATTCAGTTGACGGACAGGTATAAGGCCAGTAGGAAATGGAGGAGAGAACAAATGCTAGATGTCGTTCAGGAATGGACAAGTAACGAAGGAATTTCGAAGGAAAAATCAAAGCTTTGGGAGTATTACAAGATATTCAACTGAGTCTTATTAGGCGTCAATGGTATTTAATTCCGAACCTCTTTAATTTTCTTGCTCTGCATTCATATTTCCAACCTTTCGTTCGTCTATACCTAAGCAAGATGACAATAAACAGAGTTCTACATCTACACCTTCCCCAATGGGCCTATATCAGCATACTTATCATTATAATCATAGATCCCAGGCACTGATGAGCTGACGCAAAGTGTAGCCACCTACATCAAGATGTGCAATATGCTCTTGATAAAAATTGTTGGTTATAGTGAATCTGGTAATTTTTTTTTTGTTAAATAAGATTCAAATTGAAATTTGCACCAACTAGAAAGATGCAGAAGTATTGGTTGTACTTTTAAGAGGTCTGTTTTTCAAATTGGCAACATTTTTTCTAGTGACAACTATTTTGACAGCTGACAGCGGGTGTAGGCTTATTTTAGTTCGCCTTTTTACGATAAGAATAAACTTGCGCTAAGAGGTCCCAGCTGTTCGAAAAACTTCTTGAACATTTTGCGCTTCCATGAACTTGATAGATATGACCAAAAAAGGCAGAAAAAATCATTTTTAAAGATTGAATTTATGTATTTAGAAAAATTATTTCTTAAATTTGTACAAATAACTGATCTAGTACTTTTCTAAACAAATCTGTTTGAAATAACATTTTGGCAGCATTGTATTAATTATTCTGTCATTGTCAAATTTCAAATTTGCTAAGTACAAATGTCAATCATGTAAGCCAACTTTTGGCGGAAAATTTTAACCTCAATAAATCGAAAAATGTATAACGAATCGGTGCGTTTTTAATTACTTTCTGTTGAGTAGACAAATTCTCAAGTGTATTTGCTCGAATTTATACATGGTCCTTCGAGCCGGATAAGATTAATGTTGGTAAAAAAGGAAAAAACAAGTTCAACAAAATCCGTTCCTGGTCATTACAATGGCCATTACAAGTTATGTTCTTTATTTCATTTTAAAGTTCTCTATCTCAATACAAAAAAAAAAAACAACACTCTCCAACAAGGCAATTGTTGCGTAGCGTCTCGGCAAAATATGCTGTAATATGTCGGCTGGAGAAAGTTTTATTTGTTGACAAAATGCTCAGGCTATTACAGAGTACCTCTGAGTATTTTTGTCTCAATCCTTGCTGCTGCAGGTGTGTGGTTCCTTATAACACACGAAAATTGCAAACAATTTCATTACAGAAAAGGATATTATTCGATTCTGTTAATAGAGACCAGATTTAACTAGCAATAGACGTTGTGATGATAGAATATTGAACCGGAGACTAAAAATTAAGCGCGTTGATAGATTCAGGGTCAGAGGCTGCATTTGGCACCGAAGCAGCTGTATGGTAATACAGTGGCTTGTGTATGGACTGCAAATTCCAAAGCATTTATTTCAAGTTTCCAGTGGGCGCAGTGCTTTACTGTACAACTGAGCGTCTGATTTTAGGTTAACCCCTGAAAAACACAGGCTACACCTTGAAGTTTTTTCCTCTGCGCCCCCTCTTGCGAGAAACATCCCAGACTATGACTGTCCTCAGAAAACTTCTCCATTCAGTCTTTTGGATTCGACATCTTAGCCAACGGAGATCTTACCCAACTGAATCTGTACCTATCTGATCTACTAGATGATACCTACTTCTGCTCGTTGTTTGATCTCGGAGTATTTTTTTATTTTTAAATAAATTGTCTATTGACAAATTGGCTTTGACACACAGCTGCCTTGCTTCCCGTCCCACTCTCATCATTGGTGCGCTTTCTATCATCCTAAAACAGAAACCATGCTTTGTCGTTGGGTCCTCTCGGAACCGCATGCATAGTTGTGCCACTTTCTGTCACCTTAGCCCAAGAACCACACTTTGTCGTTGAGCCCTCTCGGAACCGCTTGCAGCGTTGGCCCGCATTCTGTCTCTTTGTCGTAGGGCCCTGCAACACTAATTGACGTACCTCTTTCCAATCGACTGTTGTGGTTTCCTTATGAAGTCTGCATTCTGATTGTACATTGGTCATGTTGCCATTTGACCTCTGCACCCGATGCTGCCGATGAAATTATGTACATACTGAAAAGGAGGTCGTGGTTGACAAAAGTTCTAGCTGTCTCTTGCGACAGTAGTCTTGCCTTCTTAAAAAATCCTCTGATGATGGTTGTAACTTTATGGATATCCATATCAGCATTCGTACCAATCCGATTCTATGCGCTGGCCGCTCGTACAGACATTCAAGATACACTGAGGACATCCGTCAGCGCTTAAGCTTTGGCTGATTTTTAGTGGATATGGAGACCGCCAAGACTCCTTTTGTTTATGTATTTTGAGGTATTCGAATCATGTCCCCCGCAGCAAGATCGACTAGCCTGAATCGGTTTTTAAAGGAGTTTTCGTACATACAGTTTTGTGTTTTCCAAAAAAGGCTTTATTTCTGATTTTTGCTTTAAAGTTTTACCGAGAAAAATCTTGACCTTGTATGTAGGTACATACTTACTTCGGACACTTATCATAGGTTTTCTAGAGAAGATCGTCTCATGCCTTCTTTATTGAGTTATCTTTCATCTTACGTTTTTTTAATTAGGATCGCGATAGACAAAAGCCAGAGCTTTACTATCAAATAAGTCTGCCACTAAAAACAAATCCGCATGCAAATAACCATTTGCGGCTAACATCACAAGAAATTTCACAATTGGTCATCCTTCTTTAATTTACCTACTCCAAACTAAAATCCATCGTACTTCATGGATGATTGTTATGTTAGCCTTGTATCTAACCATGGTTTCGTTTAGTTGTTCGGTTGTACCCGTGCAAAGTCCTAATATTTCGCAGTCAGATCCGTAGTTCATTGTTCTTATTTCGATTGCTATACGTCATTTGGAATTTGGATCCTCCATGTACGTCCCTATGAGAGCTGCTGGTGAACTATTAGGGGTATCTCCTCTACCATTTCTATTTCAACACCCTGACCATCAGAGTGAAAGAATCCTGGTCAGCCTTAACTTCAAATACCTACAACGAAGTACATACCTACCTACCTACATAGATCATGCTGATCTGTCATGCTGGCAATTTAGGATACCTTCTGATGGACTCATGTTAAACTTCTGAGGGCGTTATAGTTCCACATATTCAATGCTTGCACTAATGCACTTAGCAACTAAAGGGTCCGCCATCTAACGTTTTTTTTTTTTCAACTAGTGCTTATTTCGCGAATGGTAACACTTAGCTCATGTCTGATTTGACAGATTATTAGTTTTATCCTTCCGCTGAACGAATATGGTTGTGTATACGCTTGAACAACGCTGGGAAATATTGCGACATTACTTTGAAAATCATGGTAATGTTGCAGAATGTGTGCGAAAATTGCGTACGGATTTTGGAAGAAGAGAAGCACCGTCAGCTCCGTATATTCGTTATCTTGTGAAAAAAGTGAAAGAAACTGGCATCCTCATCGATAAATCAAAGCGTGAAAAGCCAAAAACAGTGCGTACACCCGAGAAAATTGCTGCTGTGGCAGAAAGTGTGCGTGAAGCGCCATCAACATCAATTCACCGTCGTTCTCAACAATTGAACATTTCGGAGACATCATTGAGACGAATTTTGCATAAAGACCTTGGTATGACGCCATACAAAGTCCAATTGGTTGGTTTGAGAAAATATTCAGTAGTTTTTTTTTATAGCATTTTCAAAAAAAAAAAGTTATTTGGCGGACCCTTTAGTGTTCTAATGGACATGGACAGGATCGTTACCAGAGTTAACGCCAATCTGTCTGTGTTTTCCCTATTCATGCAGCACTACCACTACAATGATAGAAAACCTATATAAGGACACGTTTTTGACCAGCATTCACTATTCAGTCTGAACATCTACAAAAACTTGGATGACGTATTCAAACAAATGTGGGTTATCTTTATACTGGAAAAACTCACCAGTACCTATCCTCGTAGTCCACATCAGCTGTAGCTGTAGGTACACCAACTCATGTGTAGGTAGGGTAGGTCTCTCTTGCCATGTTTTGAAATTCGATCAGGCAAAATCAAAATTCAAATCCATTTATCTTGGGTCACACCCATTGTTGCATATATGCAAAAACGTACAACAATATCTCTCTCTTTCTCTGTCCGGGTATCATTTCATATTCATAACAAATAATTTCCAATCCTGTCTGCAATGGTGAAAGGCAAACAAAAAGAATGGACGGATGGTCCGTCCACATTCCGAATTTAAATCTTTTTTTTTTTTGTTTGTATTTCAAACATTCATATGCAACCAACCATCACACGGGCTAATACAAAAAAAATACAGCAGACATCTTCCGCCCAAAGGGACAACGGCACAGGGACATTACTCTGCATATTCATCATTCCCGTAAGTGAGACCGGCACAAGCGAAGCAGCGATAGACGATGATACCCACCACAAAAAGAACAAGTTCGAGACATAACTTCACCTGGTTCTGCTGTGCATATCCACACCATACATCCACACTTTCCATATAATCCAGTTTGCCGAAACGGCAACATGAGTATGCTGACACTGAGTAGAGTAGTACAACAAAAACCGTTTGCCGGTGCATTGTCTCATTGCTTTGGGACATGCTTCGCAATTACACACACTACCAACGGCGAGCTTTACATGCAAACGCGATAAACCGGTTAATTCATGTGGGGCAACATCCCTGCCCTTGCGCCACCCTTTTTTCGCGCAAACATGGTCGTCGCATGTATCTATCGTTATCATAATCAACTCCACTGCCCCACTGACATCTCATCTGACAGTCAGACAGAACGTCAGAGAGGAGCACGCAAACGACAATGACAACGACTAACGACGAACGACGAATACGAGTGCAATGGAGAATGAGAGGTAAGAACGTGGTTCTGGATACCAAACCAACTTTCTGAAGATATACGAAAGTATCCAATTTTGGCCAACATCGGTTTTTTGTTATCCCCCCAAGGTATTGGAGTTTGTACGGATTTTTTTTTTTTGTTTCTATCTGACAGATGTATCTGTAAGATACATTATTTTAAATTTGGAGCAACGCGCCGGTTCGATTCGATTGTCTTTTTGTTTCTTTTAAAATTGTTTAACAGTTTGGATTGGAGTTCAAGCCCGGTTAGGTACTGATGTCGACGGTGTTGAGCTGTAAGTTGAAATTGCACAGCTCGAGGGCATTATTGAAATTTTGTGTGTTACGTAAGCGTGAGCATGATTAAAATAATTGTTGCATTCTATCTGCTCTACGAGTTCGAGTTGTTGGTTGTATAAGTGGCGCGTGCTTTTATGGTAATCATTGCATTTTTGCAAGGCACGTTTTCATTCATTTGGGTGGCATACTCGTATATGTACCGAGGTGGCATTTTGTCTTGAGGTTAGGTAGACTGATGTGCCTTTTAACTGTTGTATTAGGTATTATATAAAATTTAGTTCAGAAGAGTTTAGCAAAACTTGTGCATTATTGTAATGTTAGCAGAGTCCCGTGCTGTATTGAGTTTCTCTTTGTATTGTGGCCAGCGAACTCACAAGTCACAATGATGGGTCAACGTAAATTAGCTGCTGGCACTGACACATCAATCTGTAGATATGTATGTATGTACAAACATCAAAAGGACTGTTGCCTTATGAGATTTGGCCAGCATTCAGTATCATAAGAGACGTATGCAGTGGTGGTCGGCGGATATAGCAATGAGGTCAATTATGAAATCACATCAAGCCGACATATTCTTGTATTACTGACACCACTTTTAAGAGTCAGTCTTAAGAGAATCTACTGAAAGGCAGGTGTAGACATCTGGCTAATTAGAAGGTTACTCGGAGCTATGAAAAACTTCTGACGTCAGTCATCTCTGGATCACAAAGCTGTCGTTTTCAGAATTTTAGAATTTTTGTTTTTCAAAAAATGCACTCAAAATTCAAATCTGTTCAATAGATTCAAAGTATTGTGCTTGCACATATGTCCGTATAGACCCGCGATATTTACAGAATTCAAAACCGCGATTTATCTCTTAAAAGCAGCTCAGTAGCACGGACTCCTCAACCACAATAGCAAACATATAAATGTAGCGGTTTGTAGATTTCTCTAGAAGGCAATAAGTTTGACCACAAGGTAAAAATGAAGTATTGGGGGGGGGGGGGGGGCGCTTCTAATGGCTTCTTAGCCACTGGTCTTCTATACTTTAATCTGGCAGCATATGTGACTTTTGAAAAGGTTGAAGGGAAGGCAAAAGTTCTGTTAGTCTCTTTTGGTGTCGGATAGGCTATTTATGTCGACAACATTGTTACATTGCCATTAGGTCCTCTGCAAGAGTTCCTCGAAACAACATTTTGGAACTGTCGTCTTTATGCAAGGTCGTGCACAAAGTCTTCACCCTATCTACGAAATGTCACTTCTACTTTGAAATTTTTAGAGTAAACGGGTACAAATACACGTCAATAAGACATGAATCGTTATACCTACTCCTATAGAACGCGAAATAATTATTTATTTATTTTTTTTTTTTTTTTTGCGGAATAATTCGTCAGTGGTGTTGGCACAGCGTGAATTTCGGCGCAGATTTCTCGGTTGTTCGAAACCAAATGAACAAACACTACGGCGCATAGAAGAAGAAAGCGTATAAAAGAGTATGTGAAAACACGAGAGGGTGCTAGGTTTCCCCGGCCCCGGAGCAGTCGTTCTGCTGAGAATATCACATTTATGACTGAAGATTTCGCAGATGTCCCCGGTGTATGGACCATCAGACGGCGTGCCACGCAATTGAGCATACATCGGCCGTCTTTACAGATAATTTTGGTGAAGGACTGTAAGATGGTCCCTTACAGACCAGACAGTGTCTGTTAATCTGTTAAGCTATACAACCGAATTTCTGCCGGCTACACTTTCGAGTCGTCTGACTTCTCGTTTTGGCGATTTACACTTGCCACGCCTGATTAAACGTTTCAAACCTGTTTTTGTGTTTTTTTTTTTTTTAAGTCAGGAGTACAAGCCTCAAACTCTTGAAACCCTAAAAAAGAATATCCGTCAAGAATGCGTGAACCTATCGCCGACAGTTCTGGCAAGAGAGATGGAAAATGTCAGAAATCGGGCCCGAATGGTCATCAATTCTGGCGGCGGCCACTTAGCAGATATCATTTTCTTGACTTAATGGAAACAAATGGAAGACATCCAATAAACTTAATCCAAAAGCAGAACTGATTTTGACGAATTCGGCCTTGATGGTGTTCGTTCAAGATTAATTATCTAAAGCATAATCTAATCTGCACTGTGTAGCAAATTCCATAGTTTATCGGCCCTAGCGAGGTATCCGTCGGAACGGAGAATTCTCCGCAACGCATACTCCGTCGGAGACTCAAATTACATTCAAGGTATCCGCCTTCGGAAAGAATAATTAAAATGCGTCAACGCATTGATGATGTTGTTTCGTAGTACATAGGGATTTTCCTATTTAGTGCTGGTTTTTTCGTTTGTTTTTGCCCTGGAAACACAAATTTAAGCAACAAATACAACCAAATACTTTGCTAAAATATTTTTTTCTTTATTGCTTTCATTTATCAACACTTCACTGCAAATCGTAAACAAATTCCGCAACCAATTCCTGTCAAAAATATCAGTAAAAACGCACTTGATCGCACTGCAACGCAAAACGCCAGTGTGTGTTGTATATTTGTCGGAACAAAGTTCCGAAAACCTGTTCCGAAGTATATTACCTCGAAGCAAAAATCCTCCGATTCGTATGAAATCGGAGAATTTTCCGTTCCGACGGATATCTCGCTAGGGCCGTATATCACAGTTTTGATCACTCATTTTGCCGGTCCATTCTGTAGCGCTTCTCGGAATGCGTTGATGTCGGCATAGTAGGCTTCCAGTGACAGTGACACTGTCAGTTGTTTTTGGTAACCATGAAACAGTCTGCCTCTTTTTATGCTCAACTATAGTTATGTAGCTGTGCAAACAGAAAGGATCAGTGCTGGAAGGCTATAAATTGATCAGCCGTTATGAGTTCTGATACGACTTCGTCAAATGTGTATCAAAGTGAGATCATCAAATTCGCTCCAAAAATAAACTTAAACCGGAACGATAAGTTGAATGGTCTGTGAAGGACACTTTTGACACTTTTTTTGTACTGTACCTACTAACATTGCATCACTTGGTGGATCGTCATCAGTTTCAACAATCCTAAAAATTCTAACGTTTGCATTTAAGGTTTTTCCCACTGCGACTGCTTCCGATAGCATTCTAGAGTATAATTTAGGCAGATCTTATACTTATAGTGCAGATGGAAGCATCGGTAACTGAGAGTTTTCCTGTATAGCACGTGCCACGCCCTATTATACAATCCCGCCCATATTGTTCAAAGTATTTTCAATACACATCAATATTCCAAATTTTATAATTTTAGATCCCATCCGTGTCAGGAAGTAGCGCTTAGAAATTTAGTTCTTTTGTACCTACGGGAGGTGCCACGCCCTGTTGTCCAACACCAACATTTTGCAAACTGCCTCGAACAGACAATATACATCCATGCGCCTAATTTTGTAACTATGGTTGCAACATGTGTCAAGATATATCGTTTAAAGTTTTCTTTTTACCACGCTTAGCGTCTTAAATGCATTTGTTGTATTGTAGGTGCCACGCCTCTGATCGGAAACTCTTCGCATAGTGCTAAGAACACTCTCTGCAGTCCCACGGATGTTCCACGGTCAATAAATATCAGTTCGAATAAAGGTTCTGGAAACGTATAAAGGACAAACGGGCAGACGACACGTTTCATCCACTTTTAAATTTAAAGATAATATTATTTTGAAAACAATACTTTTAGTGGAAACTTGGTTATTTTTTAACAAATGCCCTGGTGCAATCAAATTTCAGCTTCATGGTCTAATCTGCATACAGAGGACAGATGGACAGGACTTAGTGAAGAAAAAAATGCCAGGATAAACCTTCTAAATTAGAAAATTGTCTCTAACGCTTTGGCTTCATTCTGTGGGACTTTTTCTTCGGATTGTTACTTTTTTATAAACATACATTTAAGGAACCAACACGAAATGCGAAATCGGGAGCGGGAGCGGGAAATAAATACATGGCAACTCGTTCCCGCTTTCTCATTTTAGCGTTGGTATGAGCAAATCTTTATTGTTTACCTTATTCTTTCATCATAGATATTAAATTAAAGTAATGGCCACATAACTTTACTGACAATAACCCCCAACTCGGCCTTGTATCTACTGACACCCAACTTTGTTCTTTCTAACTCTATCCCACATCCAATTTTGAGCTTCCTCGTTCGTATGGATTTCTTTTTTCCTAGAGCTCACTTCACATGTAATTCTTTTCAATTTTACTACTACTACCCTCCACGTCCACATTCACTAAAGTACAAACTATGTACCTCAAAGCAAAAGATAGAAAAAAAAACCTGACACAGTTCACGTAGTTGCCCTTTCACCTTATCGTCATCGTTTATTTGCAGTGCAACGCGTGCACCGGTTGCAGGTTGTATCTCGGTGCATGATTTTGCATACCCACAGCTCTACTGATATTGATTTCAATGTGAATGCGGGTCAAATATATCCTAGCCATATATTTTGCCCATCTCTAGATGGCTTGTTGTTCTTATATCCTTGTTGGCCTCATGACTCATTCGTGATAAGTCGCCGGCTAATCTACTTGACATTCGGCGTGACTTGAAAATGTGCCAAATATACCCCTCCCAATATACAAAATCCATCAGGAGCACAAATGCATTAAAACTGAACGATGCCCTTGAGACAGATATACGGGGGTTTACCATCACAAAAATCGTGTCGTGAATTTTTGGTAACAAAGATGAAAAAAAAAAGTTAACATGTTCTCCATGCTTCATATCTGCCTTGTTTTCAGCTATTTAAACAAATTGAATTTTTATGTGCAACTTGGGGCGGTACTCTGCGCTTAGATACAAAGATCAAGGCTGATGACGCTTTCGTCAGCTGAAATGGGGGAAGTTCTGTTTTTGAAATTGATTTTGGTTTTTATGAAGGATATGTCTCAACGACTTTCGTTTGGTATCTTTTGTGGCTGCAGTGTAGGATGGGCTGCTTATGTGGGACATATCTTGTTGCCCGCACGGGAATACCATTCGCTTGTCGATTTTTAGGTAGGAAGCTAATTTCATAGGTAATTTCTGGTTTCTTTTCAAGGGCAGTCTAGAAGATGGGTAGGTAGATAAAAGTGGCGCTTCAGCCTTTGAACCCAATTAGCACGAGATGTGTCCTTACCACGACTCGTGTGTCCTACTTTGTGAAGATTGTGCCCGAAATGTCGCTAAGGCTGTCAAAGAATGGTTTGTTCAGTGCGCGCAATCAGGGCAATCAGGCTCTTGCTATACCTGGAAATGATGAGTTTCTCTCTCATTTTAATTAGTGCAACTGCGGGTTATATGGGATACCTAGTTTGGCCGCATGGTCTCCAATTAGTCAATGCCCCGTGGTTATTATTGGTATATTTAGGCGGGTTATGTTTAGTGGGTTCTTTGTTCTATTTTGATCGTAGTTAGGATCGAAGATTTTAGTGGACATTTTTTGGTCGGGTTTGTTTGCTGTAAGTCCATATAAACCTTTAATGGCACCCTAAAGCCTGAACGACTGGGCGGTTTTACATCAAATTTGTTTCTGACTACCTTCGGTTCACACTCATACCTACATAAAGTTGAAATTTTTAGGTTAGCTCTTCAATGAATGGTACTTTCCATATACCGATTACAGCATAAAGGGGGCAAGTTACATGTGACCAAGTCGTGCACATTTTTGCTCTAAGAAGTTGACGCTTCCACCAGTGGTACCGTATTCAAAAGTTGTTCCGTTTCGTTCGGTCTCGCAGTACCTCTTCTAATATCCCTCTTAACAAGCTTTGAACGCTCAAAATGGACCATGGATAGTACAATTTCTTTAAAAGGTTTTGCGTGGCAAGTTCTAGCTAGCCGAAGTGTCTTTATAGCATTCGTAATTTTTAATACAAAGTTTATTTTAAGAAAAATTATTCTTTATAGTGAGTGCCAAAAAGGTCTTCTCCAAGGAGCAAGCATCCTTATCATACTGTAATATTTTTAACACTTACAAACCCACGTATCACTACGAGGGTCATTAAGACTGAAGTAACTTCAGTTTCAATTGTAAATCCGACCGAGAAATCCCTTATCCAAGTTGAAATTTCTGCACGTCCCAAACACAGTTTAGGTTTAATCTGATTCCTTTTGCGTTCACCCACATATCCATCATCATAAACCATAATCTTGTATTTAAAACGCAATAATTCTCCACCGACTACCCTCTCGAGCAGAGATAAGGCCAGGCACGTTTTCTTATTCATTTTTTTTTTGCATAACTTTGCTCCTGCTCGCACTGTTATTCTTCGAAATACCGTCTACTTGGTGCAGGAATGTGTGTAGGGATTTACGAAGTTTTGATTTTATTTACCCAATATACGGCAATGCCCGCCCTGAGGGTAAAATTGTATTCAAGGCCGGGGGCAAAGTGTCTGCTATTATCGTGAACTATACTTCGGGTAAATAATCAACATTTCAAACTTTTTTATGACTCGCCTATAAAATCATCTCCTCCTAGTGCATGTATGTAAGATAGATTTTGTTTTTCACTGAAATGGTTCCTAATACTACAAACATTTCATGAGTTATGGTTCCAGGGGTAGGTATATGAGATGGAAATGTGGTCAATAGGAATGTGTATAGTTTTTTTTTACCCAAATGAAATATTCATCCTGGATAGGCAGATAAAACTAATTTAAGAGGGTCTTGTTTTGTTTGTGTTAATATTGGCGGACGGTATTTATAAGGATATTCTGCTCTCTTCATTCTCAGTCAAAATGTTTGAATCTGTTTTAGTTTGGGCGAACAAAGTTGGATGTAACCAACTCTGTGCTGGGGGACAGGGACCTGCAGCACGAATATTCGCTTGCGGAGCTTACTGTCATTTTTCAGAGAGGAATGACTTGAGTAGCTACGTTTACAAACTTCGATATCGCGAGGTGTCATTACCCAAATTAACAATTGCTTACTTGAGTTCCTATATTGATTGATCAAGACAAGCTGAAATCGTGTATGGGCGGTGGCGATAACCACAAGTTTCAAGTACCCTCAGTGTCAAGGATAATGTTAAAATATTATTTTAAGAATATTCGCATTCTGATTGATGAAAACGAGCAGAACGAGAGAGAGAGAGAGAGAGAGAGAGAGAGAGAGAGAGAGTCATAAACTGTGACAAACACCGGACAAGTTAAGAGTTAACTGCTGTCAGTCCAACCAAAATGAGTCCAAACTATTCGTGTAATTCCCTCTAATTGATATACTGATTAGGTAAGTGATTACATATCGATGAAAACGATCGATTCGATAGCGCACTTAATCAGTGACAATGCCCCTTCAGATTTATTACAAAGAGTGGTTGTTACTTTTGTCTCGAGTATTTTGTACCATGGCATTCAAGGTACCTATACCTATACCATTTTATGGACAAAAAAAATAAACCCTCACCCTGTCCACTGAAATCGTATACAGTAAAACCTGTCAAGTTGGCCACCCTTGTAAGTTGGCCATCTGCCGAAGTTGGCCAGTATATAGTAGCACCAAGAAAATTTCATACAAATATTCGACCAAATACCTCCGTATGTTGGCCACCTGTCTATCTTGGAACTTGGCCACACATTTATATATTTCAGTCCAACTTTCGTACTAAATAACCTGCAAAAGTTGGCCTGGCGTTCGAACTTTTTCGTCTGGGTGTTTAAAAATGCACAGAACAAAATGGCCGCGCTCAATACGCGTTTGCCTAGCTAGTCAAGAGCTTGTGATTGGTCGATTTGCCTGCAAATCTAGGCAAGTTTCGTCTGTGAGGCAAGATTTTCTGCCTATGTTCTATGATAAACTGTCACCTGAATATTTAGGTGCCTGCCTAAGCACATTGAACGCGGCCAAATCGTTTAATCGCGTGTTAAATCTTGTTGGGATAGATTTGACTGAATTTCTGCAGTTTGTGAATAACTTTTGTATTCCTCTGCCTTTCGTGAAAATCAGGAAAAAAATAAATTTTTATAAATTATGTAATACTTTTCGTGTTGTCTTTTTTTAAAACACTGTTTCTTTTGTGGATTTTTTTTTAATAAAGGTTTTCATAAACTCAAAAAATGGATAAAAGCGTCATTTGTTTTAGAATAGGTATTAAAAAAAATAGGTACCTACCCTTATAAGTTGGCCACCTCTCTAAGTTGGCCAAAAATGTCTGCACCCCAGGTGTCCAACTTACGCAGGTTTCACTGTACTATTTTCTTTACCTACTTACTTATCGGGTTCCCGACCTGTGAAGAGTATCTGCCTGAGACACTGCAGCCTTCCACCGTTTACGATGTCGGGTACGCTGCTTTGTCCAGAGCAAGGGTTCTGGCATCCGCGATGGTTTGGTCTTTGAAACTGCTGAATCTCCTCTTCGACCACTAAGCGTGATCATTATTATCCATTCGCTCGATGTGGCCGAGCCAATGTAGTCGACGTTGTTTTGGTTTTTTGGACTACATCCACATCTTGGTACAGCTCATAGATTTCTCGGTTGTGTCTTCTCCTCCATTCGCCCTCCTCGCATACAGGACCAAAAATCCGCTGAATTAGTTTTCTTTCCAATGAGCCCACGGCGCCATAAAGCTGAACTTGCAGGATAAGGGTTGTGTAGATCACGCATTTTGTCCTTCGAGTTAGGAGTTTTGAACTCAATTGGTTTGCCAAACCGAAGTAGCAACGAGGGTAATTGTTCTCCCCTAGCATGTCATTCGTTCATGTTCAGAGTTCATGTTTACTCCGAGGTATACCTCGGACTTATAAGTCAACTCCTTAACTACCTCCAAATTGTTGAAATCAATAGTGACGTTTTGTCCTAGGCGGTGGACAGATGCATGTATGATAGAAAACAAATAACAAAAAGTCAAAACTATTTTCCGAGAATTCTGTGGCGCATCGACAACTCGCGACGGCTCCTGCGGATCGACTGACGATCCGAGCTCTTACAGATTTCCACTCAATATCCTTGTGAGTGAGAGTGCGTTACACTCACCACTCCACATGCAAATGCAACCATGCAGTTAGTCATAATATCCTCTTGACATACAGAGAGGCGTAAAACACAGTCGGGTACTGCAGAATTATGTTATGTGCTCTAACATGTATGTTTGTTGATAGCATGTACTTAGTCTTGTCCTCATTTACTTCGAGGCCAACGGATTTCGTCTGTTCTTCAATCGCCGTGAACGCTTCTACGAGTATTACTGCACGCTGGAAGCGACCGATGATATCAATATCAATATGCGCATACCCCAGCAACTAAACGGACCTGTTGAAGATAGTGCCTTCCGTGTTGACACCTGCCCTGCGCACTACCTGCTCCAGTATGAGATGGAAGAAATCGCATGATATTTGAAATAGTTCGAAGGAGCTACTTGCATGTAGGTGCATGACATGCACCAAATTGCATGTCACATTTTCCAGCGTCACGCGACACAGATGAATCAGTTTTGCCGGGATTCCAAATTTGGCCATATCGTCATATAGAGCCCCTGATGATTTATGCTATCATACGCGGCTTTGAAGTCGATGAATAGGTGGTGAGTTTCGACTGGAAATTCTTTGGTCTTTTCCAGGACTTGCCTCAGTGTGAAAATTTGGTCTATAGTCGATCTGCCGGGGCGGAAGCCACACTGGTACGTGCCGATTAGTGTGTTGCAGAACGGTTTAAGACGTTCACACAGTACGTTGGATAGGATCTTATATGCGACATTAAGCAGGGATATGGCTCGATAGTTATTGCAAGACATAGGATCGCCTTTTTTGTATATGGGACATATGGAGCATATGGGGCATTAATGAATCGCCTTGGAAAACTTGTTCATGGTGTGATTGATGACAATTTGCAGAATGAAAGCTCGGCCCAAAACTGCGATAGTCTGACTGTAGTTGACTCTTGGCAATCCCGAGTTGTTTACCCAGAATATGAAGTCTTGTCTTGATTATCTGTTTTTTGATCGTTCGAAAGGCGAAGTTGATCGTTGTTCATTCTTGCTAAAAAACTACATCAATTACATATTTTTGACCGAAGCCTGTCTTCGTTTACGTGTAGTGGCCTTAACTTGCCTTCGAGTAGAGAACTCTGGAAATTCCTCTCAAACGATATATGTATAACCCTTTGAGAAGTACCGTCCGTCCTCTAGATTTTTGTGGCAGACTATGTGGTAAATCGCGTGTGAATCCACTGTGGATATAACTCGGTCTACGTTTTAAAATGTCCTGTGGAGTGGACCCTCAATTTCAACTGCCTCGAAGACCTTTCTCCTCAATTGGTAGAAACATACTCTAGCCTTCTCCGGCCAGTTGGGGTTTGAGGTTTATTCTGTATGGTTCCACTGCATTTTTGACTAAAGTCAATGGATTGTTTGAACAAGAGCGGCCCTTCATTTATCTTAAAAAATCTTTGGAAAGTCCTCTCAATTAGTATAACCTTTTCTGACAAGAGCCGCCCTCTAAACTTTTGTGGTAAGTTCTTTTGAGTTCCGTCTGGTTTCATAGTCTATTTGACCGAAACCGGTTTTTGTCCGCGCCAGTTACTATCAATTACTTCTCGAATAATCTGTGAGGACGACTGCTTGAAAACTGAGTTTTTCTAATTTAAGCTAGCCATATCTATTAATGTGTTTTTCAGGTTTGAAGTGGTTAGTTAAGCAGAAAAGTCGATAGATGTTGGTTGACTTAAATAGGACTGCAAATATTAACGAGTCATGAGTAATAATACTTCATAACGAGCTCCGCAAATCTGCGGCTAAGAACCTCCGTTTGTAGTTTGTTTTAACTTCAAACCTTTCGTTCCTAGGCACGGCTTGCTACACAAGTCTGGTCTGCACCTCCTTTACAGTACAGCAAATATTAACGGGCACTTTACTTGCAGGCTAAAAAAACACAATTTTTCACTAAGTTTAACAAGGAAAACGAAATAAGAAGTCTGGCCCGCTGGCACTGCAAGAGAGCTCAGACTTGCGATACAGAGGTCGACAAAGAGTAGAACGTTTCGGATTCCATTTTGAATTTTAACTTTGTACTCGCTTTATGCGTTTCTATAACTAATTTTTGAAATACTTTAGCACAAAGGACTTACTAAGAGGGAACCTTCATCTCTTCCCTTCGTTTTTTAAATGCAATCGATTAAGAGGTGTTTTTTTATTGGATATCTTACAGAAATAAAACTGGATAAGACTGTCAGGAGTTTCCAGTATTAATGTGATATCGATCGATCGGATAGTATATCGACGATGATGGACTGACCCGATACCGATCTCCCCGACATGCACTATCGATTTATCTACAGCCTGAGTATCCGCTTGCAACAGTTTCGGACCCACCAAGTTGATCGTCTGAATCTTGTCATCGATGAACCTAAGAACCATTCCCCCTTCTGACGATAATCTTGTCTAAAAACGGCCCAGAAAATGCACCATCATGAGAAGCCATTGCAAAGTGGCTATGATCTGACAATATGATCATTTTTAGTCTAAACTCATTTAAATTCCCTTTGTCAGTGCATGTCAGTGGCTAGGTCCTCAAATTTTGTACCAAATTGCAGACATGAGTCCACTTTCTGACCTGACTATGCATTTCCATTAACCACAACCAATTAAAGTCGCAGCCTTTTCAAAATGCGCACATATTTCGGCAAACAAATTTAATTCGTTTACCAACTCATCATGCAAAGGACTATCTTAACGTCCGCTCGTTCATTTTTCGATGGAGAAACCCCATGTTGCGCATCAGGCCATCATCAATTCACTCATTAATGCTGCACTGAACCGTTGCCTTCGTATGTAATTACATTTTACAACTATCCGAGTAAACACATCGTATGAATAGAGCTCCCATACCGAAACCGGCTCCATACTGCATAATGATCCTTAGCCGTCATTGTCTCCCGGTCACTCCTTGATGTGCACCACTATGACTATTTGGTTAGTTGGCCGATATAGATGAAAGCCGAAATAGGAGCACGAGCCCACCCTATCCCCAATTTGCATTATTACATTTTATCCCGCATCCTGCATCCAATGGCTCCGCAAAAAGCTAACCAATTATCCTCGAAACCCCGAATTAGCATTATTAGCCGAGAAAAAGCGGACCATCTGACATCGATATCCTCGCATTTGCATTATCCGCCACCGCTCATCCAAATAGATAATGATGATGGTACCGCTTTATGCGTATACGCGAGCAACTAACCACATTTGTCTATCGCATTAATAACCCGCATCCGGGGTTTGTGTCCTCCCAATGCAAATGAAGCGTAAATTAGCGAGCGCGCGCGAAAAGGCGAAAACAATGAGGACATCGATTCGATACCGCGCCATATGCAAATGAAGCTGATGACGAGAAGCCAAAAACTTGATCCTCTATGCATTTAGAATCGGAACAAAAAAACAATGTAACACTGTTAAAGCATCCTTCCTACACAACCAATGTTAGTTTTAGGGTTCGCCTCTGTTTGACAAAAAAAAAAAAAGGACATACATAACATCACATCGTGCGTACGAGTAGAATCCTGTAATAGGCAGTTGAGATTTGCGTTCTACTTTTTTGTTTGGTTTGGTTTTATTGTCAATTGGATGAGTTCATTCCCGGACGGTATTTGCTAGATTCACGAGTGCGCATAGGGAATAGGAGCAAAAACAAAAGTCTGATTCCCTCCCCAGTGTGTATGTGTATATGTGTGTTTGGATTGGGATTTGCACCATGATTTTGGTGTTGTATCTTTTTTGTCTCGTTATCATTTTTTAATAGTATCTAACAGGATTTTGTCTATTTTTTCGTCTATTTTCAGGATGTTTTACACAAAATATGCCATCCACATGGACAAGTTTTGCGCATTGTTATATTCAAAAAGAACGGAGTACAAGCCATGGTTGAATATCCTTTTTAAACTAAAACTAAAAATAAATACCTACATCCTTTTGTTTTTATTTTATTATTATTATTTTTTATACTAGGATTTCATTTGTTTGTGATTTTCCTTAACCATTAGATATTGCATTTTTACGTTTGACAGTTTAGAAGCCGCCACACGAGCCAGAGAGAATTTAAATGGTGCCGATATATATTCCGGATGCTGCACATTAAAAATTGACTACGCAAAGGTGAGTTTGAATATTTTTTTTATTTTATTTTATCCGAAATGCCTGTAACGTGTAGTTGAATCTGCTCTCAAATTGCTATAGATACGGGCGCAGTAGCTCAGTGGTTAGTGTGCTGGACTACTGTCCGAGGGATCCCAGGTTCGATCCCCATAAAACACAAATTACATCTTAAGGTTTTTTCTACTGCGCCACCTCTAGCGAACGTCTGACAAACATCCGAGAGTATGACTGTCTTGAAAAAGCTTCTCAATTCAGCCGTTCGGACGCGGCATAAAATTGTAGGTCCCTTTCATTCGCCCCAAAAATAGAAACTCACACAAACGAATGGTTGCGCGAAGCTAGGCCTAGGGTGTCTACCGCCTGTTGCGCCACCTATTTAGTTTCAAAGCGTTTTTCTTCGTTGGGGAGTGTAGATTGCAGTCACTAGGTTTAGAAGGCGAAAACAGCATTACCTTCGGTCAAGCAATTGGTGACTTAGAAATTTGTCTACCAGTTAATTTATCTGAGATTTTGGGAACAAAAAAACAATATATCAGCAACCTTTGTCAGTTGAATAGCGTTATTTGGCAAATAACTATCCGAAACTTTATACGGAGCCTTTCAAACTGGCTCTAACTTTAACTAGATAACTTTATTTAGAAATTTTAAGAAGATCAGAAAAACAGTTGGATAACTATAGGTATATAACTAACTAATGAATAAATACATTTTATTTTTAACTGACAAATAAACAAAGTAATAGCTGCGCAGGGTATTGCTACATTAAGGCAACATTTGTCGGTTAGGTTTTGTTCGATATAATTTGTTTGACCAATAAAAGAACGGCTCTGTTAGTGATACGCTTTTGGGAAATACATATACAGGCGTATGTGGTATTTCGTATTTCTCATCTGACAGTTAAGTGCCATCTGACAAAAAGGAATAATTTATGACGAGTTCATCAACCAGAGATTTAAAACAACATGTAACAAAACATGTAAACCTACCTAAGAAGCAATTATTATCTCTGAAAAATATGTTTAACGCCCTATTGGAGAAAACAGTTCAAAAATTATATGATCAATTGTTGGTGAAGTGCTAGCTCAACACAGATCATACTATAGCAGATTGAGCCAATATCTACGGGACAAAACATATTTCTTTACTGGCAAATATACTGATATGATGAGCACCATCTTTAGACTAATGCGGAACTCTTACCCTGCATCATACTGTGCAACGTATGCAACCAGAAAGATCATTAGGATGTGTATCTACCACTTTCTAGCAGTATGAACAAATTCTTACAGAATTCCGCTTGAATATCTTTGGAGTACGTACGCTTGAGTTAGATGAAGCGATAAGAATATTCAACTT
The DNA here is from genome assembly GCA_955612985.1 of Cheilosia scutellata. NCBI lineage: Eukaryota > Metazoa > Arthropoda > Insecta > Diptera > Syrphidae > Cheilosia > Cheilosia scutellata. Next base: position 90,428,297 of record OY015311.1, read on the forward strand.
CGACAGAGGTTGGGACGCATAACAAAGTTTCAAATTGATACGAAAAACGGTTCGTGAGTTAAGAAAAGGGCCCCTTAAAAAGGGTCATCGCCAATAACTCGGAACCAAAGCAAAATTTCCAAAATCAGAAAAATCAATTATCTTTGTTTCTTATAATACAGTATCTACACCAACCGAGTTTGAAGGCGGTCGGATAAAATATACGAATTTTCCCATACAAACGTTGAGCCCCCTTTTACCCCTTTAAGGGTTTAATTTCGAAATATCATTCCTTATTCCTTGTATACATCATAAAGGGAACCTCTGTGAAATATGGCTGCTTTCTACAGCAAAGGGTTTGGGCTGACAGTGAGCGTCAAAAGTGAGTGAACACCAATGCGGTTTTCATTTGTCTTTGGAATTTGGATAACATTTTTTTTTTAATATTTATAAAGTATTTTTTTGCGGCTGCAAGAAATAAGGCCCCAATGAAATAAGGCCCCAAAAGCGAAAATGAAATAAGGCCCCAAATTTGGGGTGTTATTTCATAATGAAATAATACCCCAATTTCAAATATAAAATAAGGCCCCATTGAGATGAAATAAGACCCCATCAAAAATGAAATAAGGCCCCAAATCTTGACAGTAAACCCAGGTAGGGGGGTTGCAGGGGGCAGCATGCCCCCCTCCCCCATACGCTTTCGTTTTTCGTTTGGGGTCTTATTTCATTTCTTCTTTTGGGGCCTTATTTCATAATGAAATAATACCCCAATTTTCATTAGGAAATAAGGCCCCAAAAAAGGAAATAACACCCGAAATTGTATTAAAAATCGTTGTTGTTGTTTCCTGTATAATTGTTTGGGGCTTTATTTCGCAGAGCGATTTTTTTATGCCGACATGAAATATTTATTTCGTTTATTTATTTAGTCAAACTTTTACAGATTTTTGTTTCCAGATTCTAAAGAAAACTCAAAAAAGCATCGGTGTTTACTCACTTTTGACGCTCATCCATGCATGCATTGCTACGCATGTTTTTTTTTTTTAAATCCTACGCATGGTTTCCCACTTTTGACGCCGAATAATGATGTCTGGGTCATCGCCATGCTTCCACGGCAGCCATCTCATACCCACACAATTCATCTATCTATGGAACTACTGAACTTTAGGACAACTCATCTATGGAAAATTTCCATGTCATCCAACTTTAAATACTACATAGAAATAGGTTTTTAAGAAAAATCTTCTGGCCCAAACTTAAAGAATAATTGAAATCGGTATTACATGTGGCGTGTTTTTATTCGTTTTATGTCGAACAGATTCAAGATAGGTTCATGTTAAAACTTCATAGATTCGCTTTCCACTCTTACTACCAGTTCTTAAGTACTGCTAACTCGATAATATAAGAAAGTATTACAAATGCTGATAGTGGTCGGCTAACAACTGTGTTAGTTGGTATATAGTTACAATCCCCGTCTTTACGACTTATACAGGTATCTCAAGTCTCGGTATAAGGTTGTATTAATTTGCCTTTGGTGGTGTTGCTCTATCCCAGCTTAAGAAGTGGTCTTTTCTTCTTCTCTTATTTTTTTTTCCGGCAGTCTCTTGTTGTTAGGCAAGTTTCTTTATATTGAGGTATACGTTCAGAAAAAAAATCCAAAGCAAAAGTCAGATCCGATTGCAATTCAGAACACATTTAAGGACTCCTTTTTCGAAATCAAAGTAATGATATAGTATAGGTATGAAGCAATGGACAATAATCCGGCGATGCGGGCTATGTTTTTTCGGTAACGAAAACTTCGAATGCATATTTTTCGAAATCTTCATAGAAATCGTAAAAAATTTCCTCATTGAACTAGTCCTAGTATAAAGCTGTTACGTCTGAAACTGGAATGATATGTTAACTCATTTGCACTATAATGAATTGCAAAACATTTTCTGACGTGTATAGGTCACAAAATCGGGCTACGCAGTTTTTTGATACTGACTAAAAGGTTTAAGACAGTGACTAGCCAAAAACTAATCTCTCGCCGCTTAGTTTCGATAACCTTTAAATGAAAACTATTTTTATTCTATATCTTATCTTTTTTCTTTTAATTTTCAGCCAGAAAAATTGAACGTCTACAAAAACGAGCCCGATTCCAGTTGGGACTACACACTAACTTCAGGTGAGATTAATATTTATTCCTTCAAACTAAACATACATTTATATTTATACTGAAAAAAAAGATACAAAAGAAATTTGAAAACATTTTACTCTTTTCAATAAAAAACGCAACCAAAAATAAACTCCAAAGAAAAAAAGAATATATATCTTATAAAATGAATTCCTAAAAACATCCTAAAATCTCCTTACCCCACCACCACTACCCCAACAAAAGAAACTTTTTTTTTCCGCGACTTCAACATCATTCATTATTATGTCACTAACATTTTTCATAATTTACACATCTTTCTGTATCTCACCAAAAAAAAAAATATTTGTACAAAATTTTAAACTCAGCTTTCCATAAAAAATTAAATCAGGTCAAAAAGGAGATTATTATTTTATTTTGTTGTCTAACATTTCCGTTGCAATTTTTTTTTTCGTTGACATACATAATTCATCCTTCATAAAAGAAAATATTTAATTGTTTTGAATTAAAAAAAAAATCATGCTACTCATGCATTTTTATGTCACTAACACTTTTTTCATTTGAATTTTTTTTTGTAACTACATTCAAACGCTTTAACCATAAATCGAACTTTTTTTTTTTGTTAACATTAAAATTATTTAATATCTTAGATAAACCAATATATATACAGCATATATATCTTTTTTAAATATAATAAAACTTAATTATTAAAATAATAAATATAAATAAAAAAAAATATAAGCAATTACCGTACCATCAACTTTTTACCTGATTGCACACAGACAAACAACAACCAAAAATATTAGCAAAATTAATTATATATACCTACTCGTACTTATGTATAAAAAAAAAATATTTAAGATAAATGTATAATTTTGTCTCTTCTTTTTTAATTTGTTTTTTTTTTTGTTCTTTCTTTCTTTAAACCTAATACAAACAACAAACATATTTTTAACAGAAAGTAACACAATTTTTTTTATAATGCTATATATATTTATGATATAACATATTTTGCATGTTTATATAAGTTTAAACAAAAAAAAATTATTTATGATTGTTTTTTATTTGATTTTTGGAAAGTTTAAAATTTTACTTGTATAAATTGTATGAACGAAAAATATTTCACTTGAGTGAAGATTTCTGGGGAAATGAAATTTTTCAAGTGCGGGATTTTTTTCCAATATATTTTAAAACATAAAAAAATTTCGTACACTAGATCTTTGATTGTGTAGTTGATTTAGTGATCATCAACCATATTAAAGTGTTTTTTTTTTTTTTTTGACAAATGTGCCTCCAAAACCAAATTGTTTAAATTACAATACAATATAACGCCTCCAAAAAGTAGGCGTGGAACTACTTTTTCTGACATAAAGTGTCTACAGATGTGGTAAAAACTATCATCCCTATTCTCGTTATCGTTTGTCGTTACTACTTTTGTGTCTTTGTTTTGTTTGAGTCTTTGAGACAACATATTTGAAATTCAGTCGCATACGACAAACGAGGGTTTCTTTTTTAGATTTTTAATCATCTGCCAAATAGCTTGCAAAAAGGAGAAATGATTTATTAGTTATTATGGTATACTGTGTAGTGACCGCTTGGGCGGTCGTTAACCAAATTTGTTATACCGATGTTTGTTGTAAGCGATAGGGTAGGAAATATGCTTAAATGTATTCATAAAAGGATTCTTTCAAATTAAGCGAGTTAGTTATAGCTAATGATTAAAATGGAGTCTAAAAGGCTCCTTAAAATTACATAATGAATTTGTTTTCCTAAAATTAATTTTATTCTTCTAAAACTCAGTTTAACGGTGCTCGCCTAAAAGCCTTTCTTAAATTGTCTAGGGCAGCAGCTGCATTTGTAGATGTCTTCAGCTTCATCTGCAGAAGTCATTGTATGGCAGGACAAGTCTTTGACGACTTCAGACATGCTAGATCTTTTATGTCGCAGGAGCTCCTTGGATCTTTTTGTATTCAGAGTTGGCCAGTTGAGCCTAGCAGCATCGCGGTATCCTAGATATTTTCCTCTGTAACTTGCTTTGCCTGTTGCATCCACATGAGTTATTTGTTTAACGTAGGACAGTGGCGTCCGCAGTTCCCAGACCAGACCAGTAACCGAGCTAAAGGTGAGGTTGTACTGTCCAGCTATCTCGTTAATAGATACATAGAGAGGTAACAGACTAACGTCTCTATTTGAATGACGTGGGAGCTTGTGATTATATGATGGACGATGCTGGATAGCTTTAGTTCGTTTCAGAAAAAAACACCAATCTTTGTTTCATCCGCAGTATGAGGCATGATAGTGGTGCGTGCATATAATTCACCTTTTTTTGGGTAGTTATACAAATACGATTTGTCCTCCTATAACGATTTGCACTCATTTGCTTTTGAAGCCTAATGCCGTGGTGTGATCACTATGATGGCCTTTTAGTGAAGCTCGACCACGTTCAGTCCCTTTGAACTGACACTTTTTATGGGACGAAATTGGGCTTCACTTTAAAAAATAAATAGCTTGGGCAACCCTGGCACACACCGAGCATTATGACCTCCAAAAGTCCTAATCGCGGGTCAGGAATATGAGTAGATATGTCACAACTTTGAAGTGGTTATCCTGCTTCATCATTTCTCTTAAGATCGTCGATAGTTTCAGAGACGAGCTAGACAAAGTCTGGTGTCTGTAGTACGTGCGGCCGTTAAGCCATGATATATAATCTTTGCTCTTCATAAATATGTGAACGCGATTGGCCTCCAGCCTGGTTTGAATAAGGTTAATGCTTTCAGTAGCAAGCTGATTACTTTGGAACTCTATACAGTGCAGCAATACGAAAAACCTTATTTGTTAGTACTTTCTCTATCTAAAAACAACCATATATGTATAAACCGATATGCAGTCAAGATTCCTATATGATGGTTCTCTTACCTAGCAGCTTATACATAAATAAGTACGAACTACCATGAGTCCTGTCTGTAGTCTTTTACAATGTTGAGATCGTTGTTTAACTTGACAAGTCCAAGGTGGTTAAATGCCATGCGCTTTGTTTTCTGCTGTGTGCATACGACTGATGGAAAATTATAGTTTTCTTAGCCAGCAGCTTGTACATATGTTGTAATCATGCATAAGCGTGCTGCTATGATTGTTATCCTGTACTTGAACATTTTTGGAGTTCATTATCCAGCTCGACAATGGCAACATATCACAGTAACTATATTCCTAACTGCGGCTAGAAGGGAGTTTGTCAATATGTCTAGCTTGACGAGAACAAAATGATTCAGCTTCCTCAGCTGGCAGCTCGTAAATGTGTTATGATAAATGGATATAGACTAAACGAAGAGGAATAAATTGCATTTGATATTGAAGATATAGCCGGGTTCCTTATTTTCATCCCGTTTTAAGACGGTACCTATTCATAGAGTATTTCTGCGTCAAATAATATTTATCGCAAATTTAAATCTTGGCTTTAAACAGACGATTTTATTTTGTTTATCTGTCTTGCCTCACAAACAAATCTCTTTACCACAAAAAACTCAAACTCTTCCTCGTGGCCTATAAGGCCTATCGTTTACTTACCCAAAGTGTGATGGGAAATCTAATCTGATAATCTAGCTATGAAATTCACATAAACTCATCACATACCCACCTTAATCAGATGATGACAATTTTAGTTTTGTAAGAAGTTTATTGAGGAAGATATTGTTTAAAGGGGTACGAAATATTTCCCCACGTTTTACTTAATATATCAACTTCAAACCAGAAAGCTTCAACTTCAAAGAAAATCGACTTGAAAAAGAGACCTCTACGAGATTACAGATAACAGCTGTGATTTCACAACAAAGTTTGGGACTACGCTTAGCACAGGCTTTCAATTTCCATTCCTTTAAAGGTTCAAGTAGACCAACAGCAGCTCCCTTTCGTCCATTTAAAGAAAATCCTATAAACTACCCCATCAGACCATGTTTTTATTATCCAAATCTATTTTTACGACTCTCTACCCAGAATGCATGTAGTAAATCTCAGCACACATCAAAAACTCCCCTCTTGAAATAGATTTCGAAGGATATCTCTATCCATTTGCATCGTAAAATATAAAACAAAAAAAAAAAAAAAAACAAAACAAGAGGAAATACTGAAAACAATACACCATCACATCATGGCTCAAGCACATTGGAAATATTTCTGCACATCCTTTATCTCCCTAACAACACATTGTTTCTGTTTCAGTTTTATCATCCCTGCAATATTGAGTGCACTTGGTAATAGTGATGCACGCGATTGTAGTTTTAGCAATCATAGTAATTGCTGGTAAAAAAAAATAAAAATACACAAGGTGCTGACAAAAATCCTTTTTTTTTCACACTGAAACAATGTCAGTGGAAATCTCTTTGCCATATAATAAATCCTTATTCACAAAAAAAAAATTAAATATAAATTGTAAGCACTCCAAAAACGGTGGTTCATCGTTGGGCGCCACTCAAATTTTTGACAATTGATGTTGATGCATTTTAATTGATGTCACAAAAGATACTTTTTATCGCGCACGATTTTTCCAAATCCATCAACACGATAGAGAAGTCAACGAACAACGTCAGCACGCGTAACTTAACACGAAATGACTTCATTTCCTTTCTGCCGTCAGTAATGCCAGTCATGACTGCTAACTGAACCGTTCTGTAGGATTTTTTGTGTTTTCGGTACGTCGCGTCCCGTCCCTAAGATGAGTGTCCATAAGTCAGTTGCACGTGCTACAGTTGGATAGGATCAACTGAGGTTTCCTTTTGGTTGGTAGAATATATAAAAAAATGGCGCCCAAAAACGGAAGTCAAGAAGAAGGTGAAATGGATAATAAAAGCATCCTTAAACTCCCCAGGATGTAAAGAAAGTTATATAGAAAAAAAAAAGAAGAGAAAAGAAAAGAATAACTGCACCTCAATTGCTTACCTCTGCCAGGTGAATGAGCATAGTAAAAGGATATTTTTTTTTTGTTTTTTTTTTTGCAACAAAGAACGGAGGATATCCGTCTTCCGTAACCCCCATAGAGCCTTTGGGCTGTTGTTGAATTTTTATGGTAGTAGAGGTCCCCAATGATACAAAGTCTACGTTGCTGATGGCTGAAGGACCATTCTTTTTTTTTTGTGATTTCCTGATTCTTCTCTATCTGAATGTTTTATTTATTTTTGTTTCATCGTCGTCTCTGTGGAGTACTTGTTGCATTTTAATGAAATGTTGTAGTTTCAGTTTTTGTTTCGTTTTGGGGGCAAAGCACGCTTGAAATGTGAAAATCTCTCTGAGACTAAAGCACTTTGCTCTCCTTGGGCATTTTCTGTTCTGTTTTACACTTGGAAAATCGCTTATGGTATCCGCTTTGTTATTCATTGCGAATTGAGTGGGAGGGTGTTGGGGGTGGTTTTGATGATGAGTGTAGTGCTTCGGTTGGGTGAATACTTAAAACGAATTTCAGAGCGAACTCTATATCCTGAGTGGTCTGATTAAGATATGAATATTTTAGTAGATCAATTGAAGGTTAACTAGTGTAAGATGGCAAGGGTGGATGTTTATTTATTTACCTAACGGATTCGTGGAGAAAATCGTTGGATATAGTCAAAGGTGTCTATTTGTACAGAAGTCAAACGTAGCTTTCATTACCAGTTCCACTTTTCAATCCTTGCACGAAATTAATACTATGGGAAGAGATGCGTAGCTACGATTTTCAACCTACTTGAAAGGGTCAGAGTGTTAATTAGTAAACTGGTTTGAACTCGACAGGTTCGGGCGGCGGCGCCATCAAGAAGAAATTTCCATATTTCTTAGGCAAATGCCTTACCTAATGCGAAAGGTATTTTTTTCTTTCAATCTGTGAGCAATACATAATAGGTAATGCTAAATTACGAAGGAGGCCAAAAAAGCGGGGACGATTGGCAATTTGCCTTAGCACCATCTGCAATTTTCAACCTCAACCCATTTCGTCTATACCTATTAAAGATTCGTTTTAAATCTTGTAAGGGTATCTCTTGTAAATTGTCTGGTTAGCTTATCTACTATCCCGTTCCCTTCCATACCAAACATGTCCAGGAACCCAACAAAGCTGAATTGTCTGTTGTGGATAATTTCTCTTATTTACACATTTACATTTACACGCTTGCATGCCCCACATCTTTTCGAAACCCTACCTCCAAGCTTATAGGGCATTTTGTCCTTCTTCCACTGTATTCTGCTTCCATAGTTTAATTTTGAGTGGAATAAAATCAATTAATCAATTACTGATTAAAAAAAAATTACAAACAAATATTTTCTGTATAACTATGCTATGACGTAAGAGGAGAATTAAAATGCAAGTGACGCAATTTGTCATACAAATTCACGCCATGTTCTTTTACCTCTAGATACTGCCATCATTATTGTTCGGACGAACTGCAGAGAACGTTGTATTACAAATGCTTTGTTTCTCGGCTTAATCATATGTCTAGGGTCTTCTTAGGGTAGAGGCACAATGAAAGGTTAGAAAATTATTGACTAAATTATTCATCTCGAACATGAAGTGTCTTTCTTCTAAAATATATCAACATCATCAACAATATATCAATATATCAAAATCGGTAGAAGATTCTGTTAGACGAAAATACACGTCCAACGATTAGCTAATAGTGACTTGTAATGGTCCAAAAACTATCTACAATACTGTAGGTTATCACCGTTTTTAGAGGTTTTTATGTAGTGGTTGTCACTTTTCTAGCAGTCGTAAGTAACATCTAAAATTAAGTCAAGTGCTAACTTAATAACACAAAATATTAAAATACATTTTAACTAATTTTTATGAGAAGACAAATATTTTATTAATGAATAAATAGAGTTGCACGACTTTTTTGTAGGTCATAATGAAATGTTTCAGCTAAATGCCCGCGTTATTTTTGACAAAATACCCGGTGGGACGAAACCATAATTTGAAAGGGTAGGTACATGTCATAACGCCCAATGTCATACCGCCCTGGGGCGCACTTTTAAAAGTGTCATATCGCCCGCCGGGCTTTAAGTCACTTTTTTGTGGGTTTTATGACACTATAAGAAGTGCAGTAACACCCCAAAAGAAGAAATGAAATAATACCTCAAAGTATGGGGGGGCATGCTGCCCCCTGCAACCCCCCTGCTTGTGTTTACTGTCAGATGAAGGTTTGGGGTGTTATTTCCTTTTTTGGGGCCCTCGGGTGCTATGACACATTGAGAGTGGTCGATATGACACTTTTAAAAGTGTGAAGCGCTTTCCCCTCACTGACACCATTTTCCCCAATATCCTGTCTACATCCTCTTCTCTTTGTTTAAGAAGGGAAATCTTTTATGTATTATTATTTGAGAGAATAATGTCAGGGTCAATCGCAATTTGCGAGAATTGTTTTTACTCCTCGTTTCCCCACTCAGAAATAATTTCTGTTGGATGTAAGAGCCCAAGAACGTACTACTTTCTTACCATAAAGCAGAGCGAAGTAACCACACCAAAGGAACAAACCAGGACCCACTATGTATCTTGAAATCTTGTGACAGCCATTTCCTACAAATAATGAATTATTTAGAGACTCATCGTACATTACCTTGGTTGTCGGGTGAAGTCATGATTCATACGCAATTTAGCATTTGAAAATTTTGCTGTGACGTAGGTGATAGGTGTATGTCAAGTGGCGCTATTAGGAGTCAAATTCACGCCATGTGTAGTTTCTCTTAAAAATCTTCTAGTTAAATTTTTTCTGTCACGCTAATTAGATGTGATTTGAAAATTGTATATTCTCTGAACTCTGTATACAAATAAAAAGTTTGGTCTTAAAAAAGCGAATTAAATTGACTGCACTAAATATCGAATTTACTTTTTATTTTCGAGATTTTTTCGAGATATAGTCTTTCGAGATTTTTGTCATTCGAGATTACGTCATAATCCCCTATTGTAGATGTGCCAATTACTTACCAATATTTGGGCTAAAAATTAAGACAACATTTGAAGAACCCTCCATTAACCTCAAACAAGGTGGCAACGAGTTTTCCAACAATGCAAGTTCCGGCTAGTTATTGGTGGTGGTGGAACTCTCAAGGCATGACAGTCGTCGCATATCCGTCTCGAAAAACCAATTTCATTGCCAATCAAACTGCCATAAATAACAATTTTGATAGTCTTCGTCTATTTCACATTGCACATGCAATAGCGGGTGGGTATGCGTCTGCGAGAGGATTTATCACTGTAGACGGGCAACAGCAACCAAATGCTTCCATGCAATTCACAAATAGCTCAAAAACTATCATAGATTGAGGTAGGTCTACCGATGGCATATCTACGTACAATCTCTGCCATTCGTCCTCTCGTTTCATTATTCAACCTCCTAAGCACTATAAATTGCATAATGAAACGTAAACTTTGCCTCTCCCCATCAGTGAAATCGCACACACATCGCCGAACCACAACAAGACCTCCAAAAATATAGAACTCGAACGATGTGCGTAATGTAAACTTTTGTGCGTTTTGAGGAGGCACGGCACGGCACAGGAAAACGTCAGGAGTCGTAATGTTAACCACCTGTGTGCAATTGTGCATGTGTATTAATAGTGGCAGTTTTTTTTAACACCCACGCAAGATGCAACTCAAAAGCCTATAGACTAGACAATACAACTGTGTGTAGCTGTCTGCCTCTGGCGCTGGCTGAGGTGTCTCTGTCTGGTTTTGTACCTGTCAACCACACAGGTACACAGAACTACAGAAGTCAGACGACTTCAAAAGAGAACTGCTGAAAAGTGCATAAATACGCAATTGGTTTGGTCAACAAGCTTGTCGGTGGCGGTGGTTTTGCATCGCCCACACATTGGTTGAGGCGTTATTGGCCCAGACCAGAGCTCAATGAGAATTCTTGGACAAATAAACTAAAATTATGAACGACCGACGTGCACTCTGTTACCGTGTCGGCCGACCGTCAGTGTATAGAGAACGAGATGCATTTTAAGAAGACCCGACCTTGGCAATTTATTCTCGTTGATTAAATTTTGCCGCTCGATTCCATCAGCCCCAGACACCTTTTGCGATGCTGTTATTTTTGTATGTGTGTGTGTGGGAAATGTTTATTCCTTTGATATTTTTTTTTATTTGTATGTGTGCTCAACTTGAACTTAATTTCTGCCACAAGCGCATCTGCAAAGTGTCGTTGGTTATAATGGCGGGATGTGCCACTTGACGGATCCGGACGACTAGCATGAAGGTCAGTTGGGAAATAAAGGAATCATGCACTTGCCTTGGATGGCAATGTGGTTTGTGTCTTTGGAGTTCGATTTGTGTTTTTTTTTTCTGTTTTATTAGTGAAGTGTGTACTAGGTGGAGAGATCCAGTGATGATTTTGTAAAATGCTGCAATTGAGCAATCGATAGCTGTGATCTGAGAGGAGTCACACATGATGTGATGAGTAGGTAATGAGACTAGGCATGTGGTGCAGCACCACTCATCAGAAAAGAGGACGTTACTTCTGTTTTTAGACTTGTGCAAGACAATTTTTGGGAATTCAGGTTTTTTTCAAGGTCTGGATATTGTCACAAATCTGAGCCTTAACATGATGAGATTTTTGAGAGTTTCTCAGTAGTTTCTGACCGATTGATTTTTTTTCCATTAGTTCGGATACTTTTTTATTCGGATTCATTGGTTCTTCTTCAACTTTAACGCATACTTTGTCAGTTAATTTCTGTCCAGTCTTGGAATGATGAACTTGCTTAACATCTGCTGTAGCCACTTACCGATACTTATCAAATTTGGATTGATTGTATGTATTTTGTTTTCAATAAAAAAATTCTCTAAATCTACGAACTTCTTTCATCGAACTCGAACATAATTAAACATTTTCGGTAATACGGATCCGGTGAACAGTTAATTCTTTTATTCGGATATACAAACTGAAATCGCCTAAAAAATTGGAGTTGTTCTCGGCTCACAGGGTCAGGAAGGTAAAGGAACAATTTAACGTTCAGCTACATTTGGTAGCTCTGAATAAGACACATCCGTGCTCTTGGTTGGGACTCTGACGGTGAGGCGTGGTCTGGGTCCGGGAAAAAGGTCGCACATTTTTTAAATGTCTAGTAGGTACTCCCCTTTATTGAGGCGACAGCTGTTTGGCAGCCACAGGTTTGCGTGGTCTTGGAATATTTTTACCAGCTACGTATTCGACAAGCCTTTTTGCGCAGTCCATGTCGATTTGAACTTCGCGGGTGATATGGAAGCACTTTTAGAGCCTTCTCGGTCCCCTGATTTATTCATATTCGATTATTTTATGGATCACCTCAAGACACGTGTTTACGAGCAGAAACTCCGAACGCTGGAAGAATTGGAGGAAGCGATTTGCTTGGAAGCCGGCCAAATTGGCCGACAAATGTTGAAAAGAGTGGATGCCAACTTCAAAGAACCCACCCAGAAGTGCATCGCTGATCGTGGACAATACATGACAGTCGTGACTTTCCACACTTGAATTTCTACAATGCTATGAAAAGGTGAAGCAGAATCTGACAATAAATTTTTTTTGTTGAAAAATTTAAGATTTTATGATTTTTTGAAAACGTTTCTGCCGGACTCTGTGCAATCTTCTTGACACTTGAAAACGGTTGGACCGATTTGATTATTTTTTTTTTCCAAATGTTGGCAATAATTTAAGGAAGGGTTTTAGAGAGCAAATCATTAGAAAAGTTATTAGTGTATCAGAAAAAGGGGCGTGTCACCTTCCATACAAAAAAAAAAAAATCTTTCAAAATCTTATACCAGCCACCGAATTGATTAAGCTTAAATTTGGAGTTTTTTTTTTTTTTTTTTTTTTTTAATTCACTGGTGCTCAAGGGGTTTTTGTTCCCTTATAATGCTAATGCACAGCACGAGTGGAAGGGTTAATAGGGAGGATAGAGAAGAGGTACTGGTGCACATTGGTCTTAAACAATTGTGGGTTGTAATGAGAGGGGAAAACCGTGTGAGGTAATGCATTCCACATGCGTGTTGTTCGACTCACAAAAGAATCTCTATATTCAAAAGTACGTCCGAAGGTAGGCTTAAGGGTGAACTGATGCGCATTCGATGTGTGACGGGTGTTGCGAGAGAATTGTTGAAGGGGCGGAATACAGTTAGCTATTTTATCAGAGCATTGGTGGTGAAAATAACGATAAAATAAGCAAAGGCAAGAAACATTTCTGCGATGTTCGAGCGGGTCAATAGACTCCGCTATATTTCTATCACCTATAAGTTTTATCGCACGCTTCTGAATTCTATCTAGTAGGTCCAATGAAGTTTATCTGTGAAGATTGGTCAAAAAAGGCGTATCCCATACAGAAAAAAAGTATTACAAAGCCTTTTCTTCGTCAATCATGGTAGACAAAGTTTGTAAAATTAGGGACGCTATTCTAAGGGCGTCGCAAGTTTTATTTTTTCACTGCTGTAAGACTCTGAGCAAAGAAAAAGCATCAATTCCTCGCCGTGCACAAGAAATCGGCCTTTCGCAGATTCCAACTTGGCGAATTTTGCATCGGGACTTGGGCTTACGCCCGGCCTGTACAAGATGCAACTAATCCAGGAGCTCAAAGGTAATGACCATTGACAAAGCCGTATGTTCGCTGACTTGGTTTCGGAGCGTGTGGTAGAGGTCCTCAATTTTGGCCGAAAAATCATCATGCCTCTGAAGTCAACTTTTGCTGAAAATAGTCTTCTTTCAAACGACCTTTAAGAGCTGCAAAGTCAAGTATTCGTATGTAGATTGGTAACTACTAAACGCCGAACGAATTTTGATGAATCCTTCACTAAAATATTTTTTGAACGCCCTTTGCGTGAAGTAGTTAGGCTGTATATTTTGACTTAAGCTCATTCAACTTGTTATTATATTCATAAATCTTAAGCCATACAAAAAAGGTTGAAATCGTTTTAAGGCAATACTTTGAGCTATCATTTATCTTTCTGCTCCGTTCAGGGGCTGAGCTACAATAAATTCAAAACTGATAATATTTGATCAAATGGGAAAATGGAAAAACGATTGTTTTCGACTGTAGTGTAGATTAAGGGAAGTTGTGTATCATTAAAACGGAATTTAAATAACCTTTCCATTCATGCCAAAATTTACATGAAGTAAGTTCAAATTATGAGCAGAATTAACTTTAGTTTTTTCAAAATACTTATGCCGGCCACTGTATGTTCTCTTGGTTGTCGGAACGAAGCACATAAAAAATTAATTCGACCTGTATGAGTGTTTGTAGGGTGGTAAAAGGAAAGAGGTGGATCTTTTTATTCTGCATTTATTCAGCATTTTTCCATCCATGATACCTACTACAAAGAAATCTATCCTCTTTCGCTTTGCCACTTAAGACTATATAAAACAGATTTGTAATAGCCAAAGAGTTCACACAATTCCGAGTTATTCATCATAAAAGGCAAATCTTGAAGCCATTTCTTTAAAATTTAAGACGCCGCTCTTGGAATAACAACACTTACTCCTGAATCCGTTTAGAGGAGGAACTTTTGAAAACTTTAACGACGCACTCTGTTTCAAAAGTACCTACCATACGCTACCCATCACTCTTTTGATGGTTCATCCCACTATAAGTCATTCCGGGAGCGACCTGTGAAGCCATTAAATCCGCCCCATCGCCTCGTTCAACCATATTAAAGTTTTCAAGTTTTCACCAAGTTTACGTACACTGGTACACACCATCACGTTCGCGTAAAGCTCACTCAACTTCTACATCGTCCGTAATAATAAAACGGAGCTAGCAAAACCCTAAAACAACTACACTGACCAAAAACACAAGAACAAGTCAAGAATTAACAACTCTCGTGCAAAGCATAGCGAGTCCAATGTGCAAGTGCATGAAAATAAATTCGTTTCGCTCTTTATTTCATTTCTTCGAAAACAAATATACACCCAAGTTGCATCTCAGGATATTGCGTACTCAAAAAAAAAAAAAAAAAAATGATTTTGTCTGTTTTCAGTTTCGACAATTTTTTTTAATACGTGCTTAGACTTTGATTGTGTCGAAATATTGTCAGAAGGTATAGTGCGGCAGATACTCCAGGATAATTATCGCTTAATTAAAAGTAACATTTTGTTTTTCCGATCTATCACACAGATACAGTTCTCAATGTCACAAGCCGCAGCGGATTACCAGCCCATTAGTATGTAAATTAAATTAATTGAACGCAAATTATCCAATGTAGCCTTTAGAATTATAATCGATTGCTTTTCGTTAATTGAATTTTCAGTTTTTGACAGTAGGCGGGCGAATGAAATTAAACTACCGTCATTATTGTCGTCGTCGGAAGGATTTTCGGCAGGAAACAAAGCAAAATTAAATCAGTTGACGGTAATCAAAGTGTTGCAACGTTTTAATTAGCTTGAGTGGTATTAAATGAAAAAAAAAAAAAATATATATTTGGAATTGGTGAAGGCATATCAACGAATATCCATGTGTAGGATAACACATCTCATCAAAGGCGGGTACGCAACAATACGAAGACTGTACTTTATTCAATTTCGGATTTGATTAATTAAAGATTTAATCTGTTTTTGATTTTGATAGAATATACGATTCAAAGTTCTTGTCCTTTGACTTAAAATGCTTTAAAATGCTGTATCTATTGTCCCACGCGAAGGTCTGCCAAATATGCGAGAGTGCAACTGTCTTGAAAATACTTATAAATTCAATATAGTATCCGAGTTGTGAGACAGCTTCTAAATTTCTGATTGCAGAAAAAAACAAGCGCGGCGTTTATGCCAACGATTATGGTCCCAAAACCGAACCTTAAGGTACACCAATATTTAATCAAAACTGATAACTAAAGTTTTACTTATGGAGCTTAGTTTGCCGTTTTATAGATAATGGGCCTTACCAATAATCATTTTTAATCTTCAACTTAAATATTTTGACGCTCACAATGGATAATTTTGTATGGAAATGTTCGCCATTGTGATTTCGTAAAAGTTAGCGTGGACACTAAAAATTATTATTAGTACAGCGGAACGACGAAAACCAATTATTAACTTGACATCTAAAACATGTCTTTTACAAATTGTAGCTCATATGCGACCCTCCCAGAAGCTTATGGAACTGTAGCTGTTAAAGCTTGACATTCGGTAGATATGTCTTCCGGGAAATTATTGTTTCTTAAAAATTTGTTTTTATTTTAATCCTTCATTATTTTTTTCCTAGAGCTGAGCAATATATACCTACATAGTTCTGATTATGAAACTTGGTTAAAATGGGGATGATGCTCAGACTCACCCTAGATAACTATATAAACTCGATAAATAACCAATTCTCACTACACGTGCTACCCCCTCCCTCTTCCTGTTGGTTTTTCGTTTCATTAATTCCCAACAAGTCATAAGAAGTTTTTCTTCGACCTGTCGATTTTTCGTTTCATCTGAGCTCTACCAAACTAGACATTAGAAGATTAATTTTAACTTGTTGCTTTTTCGTTTCATTCAAGTTCGGAATTAGTGCTTAACGAACAATAAAAAAAAACTCTGAAAGTGTCATTCATGAAAATGCAGCTTAAGATATTAAGGACGTTAAATACAATTACAATTGCTTGAGGGACCAACAACTTTTTTAGAAACATATCGGTTGGAATTATAGCCATTTCGAGCTACACCACATATTCATCATCAGACTCTTTTTAGTGGTTGTTTAAACCGTTGAATTCTGACAGCTAATTCTTGAAATATATTCCTCTGGGAAAAACATTACTATTTTGTCATGTCAGGAAGTCAAGCTTCAAATCGCTCCGCGCGCCGTCAATGACTAAGTGCCTACATCTTGCGGCAACTAAGCGATGAGGACAGTAATTATCGAATACTACAGAGAGGTTGGCAAATTTTCCAAGAGAATTTGCCAGCGGCTTACTTACTTTTTAGGCGGCTCAACAATTCGGGTTGCTCTAAGATCCCAACTGACCAAGTGCCTCCAGTTGGGCGCATCATCTTAAGCGATGTCTTTTTCGAGTTAACCCTTTGAACTGTGTTCGAATCGAAAACTCGGACCGAACTGGAGCGTTGTCTCTCCACTCGCATTAATTTGCCGGTCGGGCATCTAGAATACTGAGAGCTTGCTTCGCGTAGATCGCAATGTGACCAATTTGACCATCTTTTGAATATATATAGAGATGTGTAAACCTCGTGCCTATAGTACCATTTCAGTCCACAGGGAAGTCAATTAGCCTGTGTCCTTTACCAGATGTGCTCTAGTAAACTAACCGTCCTACCAAAGATGTATTCCTTGCCTATTCTCTCCTTAAAATCGCCTAATATTATTTTAACCTCGTGTTTCGAGCATTAATCATAGTTATGTTCAGATGGGCCATAGCAACTGTACTAATATTAATGTTGGCGAATTTGGCCCTAATGCGGATTGTGATAAAAAGTTCACGAACTAGCTCCCGACTTTTTGCCTAAGTCTGCCGCGTATGAAAAATGCACATCCAAATAAGCGCTATCCCTATGCTTTGAATAGTAATCTCCGTTTCAAAATTTTCAGACCATCATGTGTTGCACTTATGTTTACCTTACCGCCGGCCGTACTAGATGTATCCGCTCAGCTTTGTTTAAGTCCGGAATACTGCTGAAATAAATGTTCTTCAGGACAAGGTATATCAAAATCCAAATTTTAAAACTTGAGGTCCGAAGTGTTTCAAGTGTTTTTTTTTTTTGTATTGGAGGTGCCACGACCTTTTGTGCGATTCCGCCCACATTTGCTTTAACAAGCAATAAATGTCGATTTAGAAAATTTTAAGGCTAAAGCTGCCATGCTATAGCTAAAATGTCAAGGTATATTGAAATTTTGAAATTTGGATATTCAGCGCCATCTATTGGCTCAATCGGATTGTTAGATTTCGAGGACAAACACACCGCAGGTTGAATTTCTATAAGAAGATACGACATCTTCTAATTGTTTGGTTGCTCGTGGTCTTTTCATTGTACGAAAATTCCTGAAGCTGAACGTCATTGTCCTTATTTCTTAGTTTTGTAGGGTTGTCAACAGTAGGTTATTCCATTCTTTTCCGAGGCTTATAGATGTCCCTGAACTACTTGTTTCTTCCGTTTTATGGAAGCTACTTCGATCTGATGGAGGACCAGTTTCATATAGCATATACCTCTTTACCAGCACCAGAAACAACCCACTTTTAGATTTGAGCGTTGAGCGTTGTCCCATTAAGGGTTCATCCGCAAGTATGCAACGTAGGGCTTCGATTAGAGTTAAATGCTCAAGCCCTCTTAGTTTAGTAGAAGAAAAACCTATTTATTTGCCTACAACATTCTAGACTCATAAGGGGGCTCGTCATGAGTGTATGCAAGCGAAGGAACTAAGCGCCACTAAAATTTATCACCATCCATTTAAAACTCCCCATGGATTTAATTTCAATTTCAGTTCCTTTTATTGGGGGCGGCCTAAATTAACGTGAATCCAAAAATTGATCACGAAGTGTATCGAATGTCTAATTTTGCTGCCTTTCCTAATTCCATTCAATTCCCAAAATTACTCGAACGTGCGCTGTGGCTTTTGTCTCATTCCAAGTTTGCCCAACCACTTATGCACCCTCAGCAATATATGGTCGACAATAAAACAGAGTAACGGATACGCGCCTCATTCAGCTCACGTCGATGATATTAGGTAAAACTAGTCTTGCAGATTCTACAAAGCCGTGTGTAATAATGCCCCGATCTTAGCATGGCCCATCGGAAGACTTGACATCTGACAAGTCCTACGTGTTTATATAGCTAAAGTGCTACCAAGCATAGTTCTTACGGCTTTTCCTTATAGTAAAACACGATAGAAGATACACATGCATGGACCTCCCACACACAGGCAAAATCGTCGAAATCATTCCTCATCAAGGACGTTCGATTTTGTTGTTCCTACCATTAGATGTAAATGTCACGCAATCCATATCGAATAGGAATTTTCTTAAGGGTGTGGGTGGGCGTGGGAGGTTTGTCTTTTTTTTTTTTGTTCAAAGGACACTCATATGAGTACGATGCGAGTTTTGCGTGCGTGCTGAATGAGTGCGTAACGAGAGTACTTCATCAAAGTACTATACGCATTGTGCGGAGAACAAGTGAGCCAAGGATGGGGGGGCTCACGTTAATCGTAATTAGCTGGGTAATTTGCTATCTGCGTGTCATTGTCATGTGTAGTGTATGGGTGTGCTTTGGTTGGGTGAAGAAGGGATTTGAATTGATTAGGGGAGGATATGATTTATACGGATTTTTGTCTTCTTACTCTCGTGGATAGGGAGATATAACAAAAAATCAATTTATATAGGAGGTTTCATGTGACATGAGGTGACAAGACAGAGGGTACGTTTTGAGACACTGACTTGGGGATATGGGGGCCAGTAAACAGTTTTGTGGAAATGTTTTGCCGATATTTGTGGTGAATGAGGTTAGAATGCGGCCCTTGACCTTTGGCAGCATGAACAAGAAAACGTTTCTATTCGATGGCGTGCTTTTAGTAATTTTATTGTGCTTTTGTGTAACGATTGTTTGCGGTTGCGATGAAAAGAAACTTTGAGCTGTTAATCGGTTCTAAAAGTAAGGGAGGGGCACACCTTAACCATCAGAGACAAGTATACTGTGCCATCTCTAAGAATATATTTTTAAGGTTTTTCTTTATTGTTTACTATGTTTTTGTGTCCCATTCCAAAAAATAAAACGATTGGATTTTGATATGTGAAGATGTTGATTTTTTTTTAGAAATACATACATACATAGGTATGTACTACCTACAAGTAGATACAAGATGCTTTTGCGACTGCAAATATTTTATCTGGTTATGCAGTCATTTGTGTGTAGGTGCAGTTTTATCTAAGCTTATTGATAAACCATAAAAAGTTTTCGCGATTATTTTAGCTTCATTCATTGACTGCTAGATGGACTTGGAGAATTTCATGCCTTGACCGCTATATATTCTGAATATTCAAATCTTTCAACATGAATGGATTGGCGACTTAATTTGATTTTTGAGAAAACATTTTTGTCAACATGATTGACAGTTCAACATTCACAAATCTTTTTGAGATTATTTTAGCTACCAACTTTAATCGACTGCTAGATGGACAATTTTAGATTTTCACTGTCATCACTCTAAATTTTCAAATCTTTCAATATGAGTTCGCTTGAAACTGAAATTATTTATAAAAAAAAAGAACATTTTCGCCACATTTTGACTAATTTTTGTGTATTTCAATTGAAGGAAGTTTGCTACCGTGAATGCAGCACAAGAAATTAGGTTATACCTCTGATAAGACCTGTTTGTGAAGAGTTCTCGTACTTTTTGTTCGATTCACTTGGACTTTCGTCGATATTCTTGGGCATCTATGTAAAAAACTTAGCTTAGAGAAAATCTTTGTTTCCTTCTTCGTATTTCCAGCTCCTAGTGCTTTTTCTGCCTAGTAAATAATCGTAGTTAAATATCCTAGAGCTGAGTTTCGTGGTAACATCTATATGTTTGAGCAGTCATTATGTTTTAGAACGTTGATTCGTTTTTTTTTTATTGCTCGTTCACTACATAAGATTTGGCATACATTTAGCATCAATACGAATGGTAGGTTAGGGCTAACATTTTCTGCCATCTTTTTTTGTTTTTTTCATCCAAAATACGAAACCTACGACCATATTGAAGGAATAGAAGAAGGCACCTGCTTCTGCATCGTCATAGGAAGTATAGGGTGGGACAAAAGTCCCTTTCCTGTATGTCGATCTTTACTATCCTCTTAACAAAAATATAACTAATGGCATAAAAAATTGTAAATCAGAGTTGGATGGACATTGTTTTACATTACGTGTGAAAAACTATGTCGGTTTATGTAGCTACCTTTTAGAATTCATGAACGCATCGGCTCTTTTGATAGGTATTAGTCCGTCGACGACCTCATTCAAAATTGCCGGTTTTTTTAGATGACATGATTTGGAAATTCGTAACAAGTTTGTTGTCTTACGAACGCGTGTGGGCAGTTTCAGCGTCTTTTTGAAACCAAATGTACTCAATATTATTATCTGCTTGTAGAGTGGAAGAGATTGTCCTGAACTATTGTTCGGTAACACTTACTTGAAGAAGCTTAATCCACACCAATTGGTAACAAGGAGAGAGAGATACAAGTGATGTTGGGGACTCTGTCAACCTTAAAATCTGCAATTTCGCTTGTTCCAATCAGCCGAATATGCGCCTCGTCAAAAATTTCCAAAAATTCTTTGTCGGTCTCGGTGATATTGAGGAGAGCTTTGCGGTACCTACTCCAAAAATTTGTATTGGCCAAAATAATTACCCTGGTGGATCAACAAGATTTTGTATAAGGGTATAGTGGTAATTCCGACGAGGTGAATGTTTTTGGCTGACCGAGATCTCCATACATCATACATCTCCAACATTGTGAGAGCTGTTGGAACATGTTGAATGAAAACTATTAAACGGTAATTTTTTAATTTAATTTTCCCAAAATTAAAACTTAGTTTTTAAACTGTTTAAGGAGCAAGTTTATTAACTTTCAAGTTCTAACCATATAATGAATTTCCGAAAAGTAGATCATGTACTACAAATCTCGTCGAATTTGTATCATTTGCCCTCTCACCCTTAGAGAGTGACAACGAAGTCGACGTCAGTGGAACTGACTTCAGTAAGGCCTTCAATAAGATACCTCATCAATTCTTCAACTTGTCTGCCTTCACTTAGAATCCTTATTGATAAAATGGATATCTTCTTACCTTAAAAACCGATGTAACGTTCGCTTCAGGTCCGTACTATCGTCCCCTTTCTTAGCAACATCTGGTGTCCCACAAGACAGCCATTTAGGTCCCCTTCTCTTCAGCCTAACTAGAAATGATCTTGAGACGGTCATTTAACAATCCTCCCCCTCTCTCTACGCGGATAATAGGTACTAAATTCTTTTAAAATCGTCTCTTCACTTCAAGACTCTGTGGCACGAATATAAGAAGGGTTTTAAAAACTACACAAAACTATTTTATTAAATAAGGTTATAAAATTAATTTTTTACACTGACAAAAAAGAAGAGAGATTAGGTCGAAGTGAGAATGGAAACTTGTTAATTTTTATGGCTGTGTCCACGGAGAATGTTTCCTGTTGATGAAATAATTTATTGTTCGCCACAAATCCTATCTCATTCAACAAGATCTTGATCGTTTTTCGACCTGGTGCCTCAAAAATTGCTTATAGCTCAATATCACGAAATTCCAATCCATTACCCTATCATGCAAGTGCAACAAGTCGCTTCTCCACTGTCAACCAATGTCTCTCATTCATTCTGTTCGTGAGCTTGGCATATTGTACGACAGGGAGCTAAATTTTCGTTCGCATATTGACGAAATAATTTCTAAGGTCAACTCATCACTTGGCTTTGTTAAACGTTGGTCTAAAGAATTCTCTAACCAGCGGTCTCCCTTTCATCAAGTTCATGTGCACAGAATCGAGAATGTCCAACGTCTCTTTCTTCGAGATTTGCTCTGGGACGATTCCTTTACCTTGCCTTAATACAGAGACCGCCCCAATCTCATTAATTTGAATACTATTGAGGAACGCAGGGACGCCTCGGACATTATTTTTATTTATCTTCTTCTCTTAGGATCTGAGGATTGCGAGTCTCTATACAACTCTGTATTATCCCAGTATTTTAGGCTGCCCTCCTCGCTTTTACGCAACATCGTACCTCATGTGGCTACAACGAACAAGATTGCCATCTCTCGCTGTAATTCTTCTCATTTTTCGCACTCTCCAAAGACCACCTTTTGAAAGTTTATTTCCACCCAAACTCTACGCGACATCCCTTCCCCTGTATTCTGTTCCGATGACTTTGAAAAATGTGTCAACCATTCAAAAGCCCTTAAATCTAGATAAGAAGAAATATTCATTGTCACTAGAACACCAATAAAGAACAATGTAATGCCGACTCAAATCGATATGTAACGAACGAACAGAAACAACCCTTCCAATCGCCTTTACGGCTTGCGCCAACAATTACTCCACTGAGAAACAGAAAACAAATCGATTTAAGAAGCCATTAACAAGATACTGCATATGCATGGTTGCCTGGTAATAATTTCGCCTAAAAGCGAAAATACACGCCAACCCCTCCAGGCACCCAACCTTCACAAATATAGAGGTACATGTGTTACGCTCGCTTAAGCGTTGTTTTTTTTTGTTCACCTCCACCTGTAGTCAATTACTTCACAACTGTGTGTACACAACGCACACTGGGCTTCAATTAAAACAATTAATGAATAATTAATAAATTTATTCTCAAAATTACATTAGGGGGGGCCTTTGTACGACTTGTGACTGTGCCTCTTCCCAGCAATTTGTTCCGTTTGTGTAGCCCTGCTCTATGGAGCATGAATTCAGGGTTCATTACGTTTTCGAATGTAAGAGCGATGTACTGGTGGTAGTGAATGTTTCGAAGGGATTTTTGGATTATTAACTTCTGCCATACATTAGAGGCTTATTTTAAATTCCATTTCCAGTCCTAACCATAATCACATATATGACCTCTTGTATGTTGGGTATATCTATGTGTAATATTGCGTAATAGGAAATTACAAAAGGGATAACGACGCACACAAACAAGCAGTTAGTTGCTGTCCCCAAACCGTAATATCGATAATAATAGACGGAGAGGATGGTTTTTTGTTTAGTCGAAATGCCGTAAAGGAAAGGTTAAAGAATTAGATAGCAAACCGAATGTCGAGTCCCTGAGGAGAGCCAGAGGACAGTATGTGGCTCTGGCTATCTTATTTTTCACTAAATTCTGTGAGATTATCGAGGAGGAACTTTTTGTTTACCACTCCGATAGAGTTTGGTTTTTCTATGAGAGTGACAGTCCAGTGGGAGAGATAAATAAAAAAAAAAAAAATAGAAATTTGGTATCGATGTTAGGGTTACCCAAATTTAAGGCATGCTAGAGTATAGGTATATTTGTTGGTCTACTGAGTGTACATTATAGAAAAATGGATATCCCACAAGGTGGTAGGCTTTGCCTTTTGGCAATTAACGATGTCCTCCATCCACAGAAAGGTATATTCACCTTGTTATTAGTGACGATAACATCTTTAGTTGTTTTTTATTAAGATAAGTTCTTCATTTCTCACATGGTCTTGCCTTTTTGGCACGCAGTCGACCTCTGTGGTTAGTGTGCTGGACTACTGTGCGAGGGATCCCAGGTTCGATCCCCGGAAAAACACAAATTACATCTTAAGGTTTTTTCTACTGCGCCACCTCTCGCGAACGTCTGACAAACATCCGAGAGTATAACTGGCCTGAAAAAGGTTCTCAATTCAGCCGTTCGGACTCGGCATAAAATTGTAGATCCCTTCCATTCGTCCCAAAAATAAAACTCACACAAACGAATGGTTGTAAGAAGCTAGACCTGGGGCCTGTAACACAACGTGACAAGTCGACAAGTATAAATTCACTTGTCCAACTATGCTTGTCCGACAAGTCAAAATTAATTCTTTAACAGAACGTAAACCGTTGCACTTGTCAAAAGAATTAAATTTCCCTGACTTGTCGGCATTCTTGGACAAGTGTTTGTGAAGAAAAACAAAAAAATTTTATTTTAACTAAAATAAGAGAGGAAAAGATATACTTTTTGGTGCTTTTTGAGATGTCCTAACAAATGAAAATAAATGTGCAAAATGGAAGGAAATACACAGCCTTGCAAAAATCCTAAACGTAGTTCCGCAAAATAAGAATTGAACGTATATAAGGGACGTATTTTGGCAAAATGATAAGAAACGCGCAATTTTAAGTAGTAAGTAAATAAGTAACATTAGAATTAATACGTTAATTACACAAAATAAATGTTAAGCATTCTGTATTACATTAAAAATGCACTTGTCAGCTCTTGACAATATTCAAATCACTTGTCCTCATTGAACCACAGTTCTACAAGTGTTTCTTGACACTTGTCGTGTTCTGTTACAGAAAGAGGGAAATTATATAATTTCCCACTTGTCATCTTCCATCGCGACAATTGTCGAAGTGTTCACGGACTTTTCGCTTTGTGTTACACAATTTTTCACAAGTTGTCGGAATTCACTTGTCCGACAACTACTTGTCGCGTTGTGTTACAGGCCCCTGGAGTGTCTGCACCGCTGTTGTGCCAACGATTTTTTTTAGTCGACGTCTGTATTTTTTTTACAGAACTGAGCATTTGATTTAGGCACGATTTACACATCTAGAAAAACTCCACACTATTGAACAGTATTTCTTATTTCTTTGTAACATCAATAACTTCGATAGAGTATATAAACTCGATAAATAGGAAATGATGCACGACTGATGACTACTGGCAGGGATACATGACACATTGCTAGTGTACTCTACAAACGTAGCTTATTCCCTTATTCATTTTCATGAGAACTCGCCGTACTCATACGAAGCTAGCTATGACTTTATGCACCTATATGGTATATAAGCCGGACACAGGATGTATAGTGTCGGTGTCAGTCAGACGCCCCCTTTACCGCTCATGGCTTATTTCGAGTAAGTGCCACACCACACGCGTTACTCCCATCCTACTCTGAATCTGTCGCCTTTCCGTTCCTCTTCCTTGTCTGATCTGAGCTGGCTTACAACCACGCTACCCGCTGGCATCAAGATTCCTCCTGTCGCTTTTTCGTTTCATTCGACTGCTTTATAGTTTCATCAGAGTTCGAAATTACCGACCAACGAGCCATAATAAGTTTCACTTCAAGGGTTACGTCTTACGCGAATAACACCTACATATGTAGAATCAGACGAGGAATAGATTTCGTTACAAAAAGTGTAACGTTTTCGAAGCTTTTTAGCTATGAAACTTCTTTACGTTGGTGTCTAATACATGTATGACTTAGAACGACGGACAATTTATAAAAATCTTTAAACCAATTCAATGTTTGACGTTTTATTTGCAAATTTTAAAGATTATTTACAGCCTCTTAGTTTCACCTCAATAATTTTGGAAGCACCATTAGAATCCACCAAAATAATCTAGATTTATTTCACTGCAACCCAGTGGTCTGTTGTGCCTGTGGTTCTTATGTAAGACCAAATAGGAGATTGATGTTTAAATTTGTATCTCCTTCTTCTCGTATATACAAATGGAAATTACAGTTCATTCACTCACTATCACTATCAACGCCCAGCCGAAGCTCTTCGCCCTAGAAAGCTGAAATTTTCACAGAGGTTTCCTTTATAATGTATTCAAGGAATAAGGAATGATATTTCCAAATTTAACGCTTAAAGGGAAAAAGGGGGGTCAAAGTTTGTATGGGAACGTTTTAATTTTTCATCCGATAGAGTTCAAACTCGGTTTGTGAACTCTATATAAGAAATAAAGAAATTCTATTTCTCAGATTTCGGAAATTTTGATTGGCTCATTACTCCTTTTAAAGTGGCCTTTTACAATTTTTGATCTGTTTTCTCCAATATTTTTTTAGAAATACTAACTGCTCCTTAGGTACTCTCTTCGGTAGGTTTCCTGAGCGATATATAAATATGAAAGAGGAAAATAACTGACTGTGAATGAATCTCGTGTGTACAGAATCCTGAGGGCTGTGCGAGCAAAGCCGCGGGCAAAAGATAGTTTTTTTCATAATTTGATAGGACAGCATTAACTTTTTTAAAACGCAACTTTAGTGCTATGACAGCAACATTTGTATCCAAAAAACGGCGTTAGCTCTTATCGCTCAAAATCATATAAAGCCCAAAGTGGAATTTGCAGTTTAATACGTATAAACGTCCCTGCTTGGGGTCACTGTTGTCATTACGCCCAAAATCAATGTCACATGGTTATGGTTTTGTGTAAGACCTAACGCCCCAAAAAACCTACATTTTTATTCAAACTTTTCATTTAACTATTGTGGAAAATATTAAAATCAATCGAACCTTATTTCGCTTTGTGGGTGAGATGCCAGGGCACTAATCGAACGATTAGATCTCCAGAGCTGCCAACGCTAAAGTTTCGCAGCATCCTGTTTAGTCCCCACATTTATAATTTTCATCTGCCGATAATCGAAAATAATTCATTCAAATAAATAGCTTAGCATTTCGAAAACGATATCGTCCAGTCGATTATTGTCATGTACGTGATTTACCGCCATCCTTTTTTTAGGTGTCACATTTCCTTCGGAGTGCTCATCATCCTCACTCTTTATCACATATCACAAGTAGGATCAAACACCCTCAGACTTGGCAATGACTGTAGTCACAGTCCCAATATATTCATGTCTACAAAGTGGTTAAAAAATCTGGAGAGTCATTCTAACTCGCACTGGTTGGTTCGAATGAACTTGCCCCAACGCTTGCATGTTCCAACTGTGGCACTTCAGGTACATGTGGACAATATTGTCATTGCCATCGCTTTGTACCGTTTCATTGCATGTTTCTCTTGCAAGTCGGTCCTAATTTTTCAAAAAAAAACCGTACCAATTCGGTAGTAAACCTATCATAAACCTATCATAGTACCAGTAATTGTTCGACGCAACATTTCGACAATTCCTGCGCCCAATCCAAATCTCAGTCATGACTTCTTCTGATGGTGTCTACATTTTTAAATTTAATTTAGTTCGTGCTTACATGGTGGACAACAGCCTAGCTAAGGCCCCTACTTATAGCTATCAGTAAAATGCAACCAAACAAAATTGTTTTGCTTTTTGGAGCACTTAAGCGTTGACCTCAATCTTGGTCTTAAAATGTTGCTTTTGAATTATAAACTAAGCTCGTCAAAAAAATTTAAGCAATTGATCTCTAAACTTTCTCGAAAACGAATTTATTTCCGTACGTAAAACTTTTCCTGTTCAACTTCTCAGTCAATACCACAACATTTTCCACTAAATTCCTATGATATGCTATGGTTAGCTGTTTCAGAAAGCTTCCTTAAGTGTTTTGACATTCGACCCTCCTTTTAGCAGAGCTTCCAGACATTGATGTGGTGATCGCTTGCATACGGATTGTTTTTCGCTTGATCGACCACAGTCATATAATTTACACGATTACCTAGTCAATTGATCAATTCTGATTTTTTGGATAGTGTCGAAACCTTTTAATCCTGAAAGATCTAACATGAATCATGTTCACTTTCTTCTATTCTGTTTGAATATGGTAAGTAAGCAATGTACGCCTCTTCGAAATTTTATGTAATTTACCCAAATTTTAGTATTTTGTTATTAGTTTTCTAATTTTTAATTTTCTTTACCCATTAAGCTCTATAATAATCATCCTTGTTTTAAGTAGTCAGCTTTAATATATCTAACAAATTACTAAAATTAAACTAATAACTTGAATGCATTACACAAAACATAACCAACTTCATTTATTTATATTACATGTATTGCATATTTAATTTTAGTTCCAACTGTAAAATACTATATATGTATATATTATTTTCTAAACTAATTTTAAGTCCTAAGTTATATTTGCTATATATATATATATAAAAAATAAAACTTCCGCTCAAGAAACAACAAGAAAAATTAACTACAATCAAAATCAAAAAAATATAATATAAACATCAACAATATCAACAAAACTACAGAAAAAAACAACAACAACTACAACATCAAATTAAAATATATATAAAAAAATCTATATAAATATTTTTACTAATATATATGGACACAAGCTACACACCTCTTCCGGGAAAAATATCATTTTGCAAGAGATAACAATCTGAATCTTATCACACATAAATAAACATTAAGAAATTTTTTTACAAAACCGATATTCAGTTATATGAGAAGATAGAAAATTTATATATGCAAAATCCAAAAAAAATTCACAAGAGATAAACTAACCCCCTCTCCTTCAGCCTTCAGAATATATATATATAAAAATACATGAAAATACATCCACGAAAATACAGACAGTAAAGTAAAAAAAAAAATCAGAAAAAAACTAATACTACTACTACTATTACTACTACTTTTTTACTATTACTACTACTATTTACTACTACTACTACAACTCAAAAACTACAAGAAAAACAGATCAAATAAAAAATAAATCCCAAAATTTTCAAGTAATAAACAAAAAAAAAAAAACAAAATTTTTCAAAAAATCAAATTTGAAAAACAATAAGCTGTTTACTGAACAAAATCCAATATCGCTTGTTTGTCTGTGTGCAGGGTTTACGGTCGTGACGTGTGACGGACTGAACAGAGAGTCCCCCCGCCCCGGGTACCTAATTTCCTCCCCCCCGTTCAGCAACGCCCCAGAGCGAGATGGATTCGTTTCGAATATATACAATCAGCCAGTGAATATCACTTGAACAGATCAGATTGTAAATTAATTTTTTTTTTGTTGGAAATTTTTACACAAAAACGGATAAAATCAGATGAATTGTAGTTTTTGATAAGGATATGAATGATTGCCAATCTAACGAGAGCATATCTAGGGTATATTGAGAAGTACAGAACCCACAAGCCATGTATTTTAGAAGGCAATCTGAAGGAGGGTGAGAGGTGAGAGAGGTGTGTAGTGACTACAAGATTGCAAAATGTTTGGATGCTGAAAATGTGTTGTTTTTATAAAGA
Organism: Cheilosia scutellata; assembly: GCA_955612985.1. Taxonomy (NCBI): domain Eukaryota; kingdom Metazoa; phylum Arthropoda; class Insecta; order Diptera; family Syrphidae; genus Cheilosia; species Cheilosia scutellata. The sequence continues at coordinate 90,457,952 of OY015311.1, forward strand.
AAAAAATTAGCATTGCTGAATAAGAGAAAAGAAAAAAATCTGAAAAAGCACAAAGAAAAAACAAATCTGATCTGTTCATATTCACTACGCCAACTGCAGAAGGATGCGTGTGAGGAGATGAGAAGAAGCCAAAGGGAGGTGCATCGATGGAGTGACTTCAAGATGCAACGGCAACTATTTTTATTTCTTCCAACTGGTGGTGAGTTAACGGATATTTGTTTGTAATATCACTGTCGTCATAAATTATAGTGCACAATTTTTCTTTTTCTTTCTTGTTTTTTTAAATTTATGTTAAATATCATATTTTTTTAGCTGCATTGATTTTATTTTTAACTAATTTTTATACACAAATGAAGAATGTCTTTAGTTTTAAGTAATTTCAGTAGTCCACTATGTAAATTGGCAGTCTCAATTATCATACGATTGTGTGGTTTTAATTTATTTGTGGAAAGTCCATTGCAACCGCAAATTGATAAACATTAAAGTGAACTGAAATATCGATGATAAATACTTATAAACTGTGGCGCCATCTGACGTCTTGTTTCTTAAATTCGAGATTGTATTTGGCATTCTCTATTTGAGAACTTTTAATAAGCCAAGCTCTTGAGCGCGGATTGTTGCTCTGATGCGAGTCATTATCACACTAACTACCTTATTGGTGACCCGTAATGCGCATCTAGTATGAGCTTGCTTAATATCGACACAAGCACACAATCTACTTAATGCCACCTATTGCGATGAAGAATTGCCGTAGTTTTGCTCAAAATTCGTGAAATCGTCATTTGGGGGTGCAACCGGGATTTTTATTTAATATACAAATACTAACTTACTTTACTTACATTTAATGAATCGGCGGCACCTCTGCAACCAGCACGATTTGTACCTAACTGCCACCAATTTTATACACCATCCTGTTTGAGGTGCCCTTCAAGTTGGACTCTTCTCTGTCCCTCTGGAGTCTGGAGTAGAGTCGTATATATTCTCTAGGGCGGAACATTGAAGTCCATTTTACGGGTATGCCAATTTTTTTCTCGAAGATCATTACTCTGCGGCAGATAATAATTTACATTCATTTTGAACTGTAGAGGTTAACCATTTTTTTAGGACTTTACATTTCCAGCAGCTAACGACTTGCTCTGTTTTTTTAGGTGAATTATCTGCTGACATTCGATTTTTAATGCAAAAATTAACAGTTTTAGAACGGCTTTTCTCAAAACCTTGAAATTTTTAAAATGCTGTCTTATAGTCCCTTACAGTGCTGCAAGAAGCATGGCAGATAGATCTCCTGTTGTATTGTCTGTTTGAAATGTTTTTTGAATCGTCGTCATTACTCATATAGAATTTTCCATATTAAATCAAAAACTATTCGTGCGTACTTTTAACGACTAGCAAGCTGTCAAGCTTACTGCGCAAACATTAAAATAAACGTTACGGGCTAGGAGCGGTACTAAAAATATTTTTTAGGTTAGATCAGGGGTTCCCAATCTTTTTCATACTGCGAGCTTGAAATATTTTTGCGACGCCCTTCTAAAAGCACAGATATGTGAAAAGAAGCTGGTCTTACTGCTGAGTGATGATTCACTATATTGTTTTTCAATAAGGACAGGTCGACGTTGAAATATCGTCGTCCCATATTTATAGTAATTTTGCTTGTTGTCATACCCTCATTCATCAAAAATTACGCCTCGTCGTTAAAGATGATTTTTCGACCAAAACTGCGGTCCTTTTCCAAACGCTCCGAAGCCAAGTTAGCGAGCCAACAGCTTTGTCTATGTTCATTAACTTTGAGCTCCTGGATTAGTTGGTTCTTGTACGGGCGTAAGTCCAAGTCCCGATACAAAATTCGCCAAGTTGGAATCTGAGAAAGGCCGATTTCTTGTGCACGGCGAGTAATTGACTGCCTCGTGTTCTCCTGTACACTATAATGGACGAATCTGGCTGGCAACGACCCGTACCAATTGAAAACACCTTGCCAAATATACAAGTGCCAGCCAGGAAGCAAGTCTGACTGGAAATGTTTGACGACGAAACGGAAACAAGTGTATACTGATTGTTTCTGTTGCCACAGAAATGCCAATCTATCGTGGGAAGGATGCTTTTTGTTTGTTTTTATTTTTCTGCATCTGTCATCTTTAGGTACTTTGAGTTGCAAATTCGACTGCTAGGCGAAAAAAATGTTTTTAGTGGACATAATTTCATGATAGCGTTTGACAGAATATACGGCTGCAATGTTTTTCTGGATTGCGCAGCTGAGCGAGCAACGTAAACACAACCGAAATTTACTACAAATCGAAAAAAGCTTTCTGGTCTGTTTCAGTTTCTGTTCTTTGTCACTTGGTGCCTTTACAAGATTAAAAAGCGATTATGAAACCTTTTGTTGTTAATTGTCAAAAATAGCGATATTGTAACTAAGATTACTAATTGACTTAGCTTGAGGGGAAGCAGTTATGGAGATATACCCTATCCTAAGTCTCCGCCCCATTCCATCATACTGAGAGCAAATTTGACAAAACTCAGGGCTCGCAATATTATATTTGTAAATAAGGCATTTTTCCTTATGGAAGCTTTAAGGTTCATATTCGGCCCTAGCGAGGTATCCGTCAGAACGGAGAATTATACGCAACGCATACTCCGTCAGAGGCTCAACTACAATCGAGGTATCCGTCTTCGGAAAAGATTAATTAAAATACAACGACGCGACGCATTGATATGACATGATGTTGTTTCGTGCTACATCCGGGTTTTCCACAAACCAACAAATATTACAACCAATTACTTTGTAAAAATGTGTTTTGCTTTATTGCTGTTATATATCAATATACTTGACTGCAAATTGGAAACAAATTCTGCAACCAATTCCTGGCTGAGCATATCGGAAGAAAATTCGTTTGAAGCTGTCACAAATGTCAGTCAAAAACGCACTTCATCGCACTGAAACGCAAAACCCCAATGTGCGTTACATATTTGTCAGAACAAAGTTGCGAAAAGCTGTTCGAAAGAATACCTCGAAGCAAAAATCCTCCGATTCGCATGAAATCTGAGTTGTTCGTTCCGACGGATACCTCCCAAGGGCAGAATATGTGATCTTATCCCTATTTATAACTTGCTTCAAGGACTCATTCCCATCGATGAGCTGCCGTGTAAAGGATTAAGCCTGAACCGTAAGACCTGGACTGTGGATACCCCTCCTTCTGGCCTAAAGGTCACATGTGCGCTTTGATTTGATTAGTAGAGTTTTCATCCTTGGACATGCCTAAGCTTGGGTGGGCTTTTTGGGCTCTTTTCCCTGTTTTCGTGTTTCACGCGCATTCCTGCTTTTTACCAGGGAGTCTGCTATTGGAGGAACTAAAAGTGGGGCGCGGTAGTTTGGATGTATTTTATTATTCTCCTTTTGGGTCGTTAATCGCATGTCGCGTGTGTTACAGCTGGCGCCCAACGTGGGGCGCTTCAAGTTATAATTTTTTTTTTGGTCCACGTAAACAACTGTCGTTTGTTGCAAATTCAGTTGGCGATGGCCATGGTGTAATGGAATGTGAACAATTTTAGTGGAACGATTTGATAAATTTTTTTGGAATTCACAGAGAATTAGATCCGAAAAAGTTTTATGTACGAAAACATAAATAAATTCTTTTTCTAGCCAATTTTATATTCTAGCCAACAATTATTTTACGTGTGTCTACTCTAGGGCCCTTCATAGTAATCTATGTCAATATTGCTATACAGGGTGTCCCAGTTAAGAAGGACAATCCTTTAAGGGAAGATTCCTGAAGTTATGCCGAACAAAAAATTGTATGACAGGGGGGGGTCTATTTTCATCGTATTTCCCGTTATAGCCCATCAAAATAGGTGACCTCTAATTTGGAGGTGTTACTAGACTAACTAGCTAACAACCATGGATTTTTTCTTCTGGGGTATCAAAGAAAAAGAGAAATATCGAGTCTTTTTTTACCATTTTTGTCTTACAAAAAGTGGCTTTTACTATAACTTCTGTTGATCGTACGTAAAAAAGTTGCTTAACATAATTTTTAGGAAATTTTTCAAGGATAAAAATTTCATAAAAATTTATAAAGTCAACATTTTGAGAAAAAGGCATTTTAAGTAAAAAAATGTAACAAACATTTTCAAAATTTTGAGTTTAAGGAGCCATAACTTTTTTGTAGCTGCTCAGATTGCTTTAGACTTTTATGCGCTAATTAATTGTCTTTTCAAAATGCCCAAAACTATTTTTGTAGCTATACCTAATAGTTTAGAAGTTATAGCGTTTTTAGTCGTAACACCTCCAAATTAGAGGTCACCTAATTTGATGGGCTATAACGGGAAATACGATGAAAATAGACCCCCCCCGGCCATACAATTTTTTGTTCGGCATAACTTCAGGAATGTTCCCTTAAAGGATTGTCCTTCTTAACTTGGATACCCTGTATAGACAACCGCTTTAAAGTTATATAGTTGTTCTCCATAAGGTTCTGTTCGATTCGTGGATATTATGTATCCCTTGTTGTTGACAGCACATGTCTATAGTTGGTCTTGCCGTCATTAATAAATAAATACATTTTTACATCACACTAGGTATAGCTAAATTAGCCAATGTACCATCTGCCGGTTGTTCTCGTAGCCTTCCTAAATCCGAAACCAATCATAGATAACCTGCAATTGGTAATTGAAACAAAGCTTGGGCACGAGTTCAAAGTACTGTGTGGCACATTATAACAATATATAATATAGTCCTTTGAGTGTACGGGTTAAAATATGAAAAAAAAAACACCCAAGCCGCATATGGCTTAAAACAAAAACATTTAAACCCATTTATTGGTCTTTAATAAATAACTTCCCATCATAAGCAATTCATGTCAGCATAATAATTTCCATTGTGTAATACACACAAATACATAATACACTTTTTAACTCAACATGTGAACCACAATTCGAAATAATATTTATCTCACAAAAATTCACTATTAATGTATCTGCGGGTTTATTTTTTTTTTTTTCTGTTCATTATAAACATGTTCTGTGCATTCCCATATACTATGCGATTGACATGGTTTTCAACAACATCTGTTGTTCGAAATAACATTTTTAAAAATTCAATATATCGATATACATCTTACTACAGAAAGTTCGGCTGACCTTCCACCCGCACTTTACCTGCCACTCACTCATTTTCACATTTATCTAAATAAATTTTAAAAATACACTCAGGTACAGCGAACAACAAATCATCACTTCTGTAGTGCGTCAAAAACAACATGCTTACGTAGATACACAGATTGTCTTGCAAAAAAAAAAAAAATATTTCCCATACCGGGAATCGAACCCGGGCCTTCTGGGTGAAAGCCAGATATCCTAGCCACTAGACCATATGGGATACAAATTCCATTCGATCCATCATCATCCAAATGCTATTGTGAGTTCATTTAGACGAAAATCTATTTATACGTTTTTTTTTTCCAATTTATAATCCATTCACATCGACATCGACGTCATAGCTCAAAAGGTATCTTCCGTTCAACTATGACTAATTGATATTTGACTGTAGATATATTCGCCGCACAAACTTGAATTTCATTCTCCCTTTGGGGCACACCGCAAAGAGGACGGGCCTGTACAAGTATACTTGTGTATTGAGTGTACTTTCTGACTGCTGAATGCATAGTGCGCCCGCCCGCCGCCACCGCGCCGCCATGGAAAAGGTGGACCAAGTGAAATAATTATTTTCGCTTTTCGGATGTGAATGAAATTTGCTCTCTTCTCATTTCTCATTGTGATTGTGACTGTGTATAATGAAAATTTTCCTGTAAAGTATGTCGTTGTCATAAATTGTGAAGTGAGGCGATGCTGTTGCTATTGTCGATCTCTGACGACAGCATAATCGTTGACCTTTTAATTACACAAACGACGGGCATACTGATCTGTTGATTGAAAAATAATTAATGTCTCTGTGTTCACAAGTTGGTATCAATACTGTAAAGTCGAGTGGGATATTGTAAATTTAAATTTTAAATGAAGTCGTCACTTGATGTGAGTATGCGCTCGCTGAGTAGTTAAGAGCTCTGAGTAGGCAATATGTATCTACAATGGCAATATAAATCAATTGATGAAATTAAAATTTTATATATCACTGTTTGTCGTTGGGGAAGCGTTTAGCAGCTGCATTTCGATCGGCTATTGTATGGATGTATGGATATTGAATTGCCCAAATGAGTGGATATTCAGGCGGGAGTAAGATTATTATACAACTGACACCACCCTCGACTTAGTTTTGAGGAAAAAAAGGGAAAATATTGCACATACATACATACATATCTACATATTGGGTATTTCGGCTTCTTTAAAGCGATAAAAGTCTCTACCTACTTATAGTTTTTGACAAATAAATACCTACTACTAGGCCCGCCCAATTTGTTGTTATTGTAAGCAAGGTAATTAAAAAAAAAAAACATAATTTACCTATATTGCAAATAATTTTTTGAAATTATTATTCTTTTCGACACATCTATGAATGAAAAGCTTTAATTTGGTAAACAAAAAATGGAATTTGTTAACAATTAGTAGGTTAAATATGTACCACAAGAAATAGCGTCCTCGATGAGTATATAAATATAAACCTTTTAAGACGGCCTAAAACTAAAAAGGTACAATAACATTTAAGACCTACCAACATTGTATGTGATATATCTACTTAGGCGGCTCTCAGATTGAGGCAACAAGCAATAAGCAACTATAGTTGCTATAGCAACTGCCAATAAACAATCAGCAACATTTTTCGTTCGAACGATATTTAGTAGCTATGATGTGAGACCTCTAATTTAATTCAAAGTAAAATAATTGTGAGCGATAATTTTGCGTGTTTCCTATTGCCAGTTGCTTATTGTTGCCTCAATGTGAGAGCCGACTTAGGTTCCTTTATCCTAAACAGGCAATACTGACTAAGTGCTTCGACTATCTACTGTAAAAAAAACGTTTACTTATTCCTAATTATTCCCAACATACTGTCTCTACAAGTCGTCCTATACTTTTGCCCCCGCCCGCTTCTCGTACTGGATCTCGTTGACCTACTTCTTAACTTTGAAGTAGCGATAGTCGATGACAGATGTTTTTTTTTTTGTCGATTGAATAAACCGTTTGGCAGGAGCCTTTGTGTCAAATTGAAACGAGGAACCTAGCTAACTCGTAGTACCATCTAAGGCGTCGTTTATATGTAGCTATCAGTAAAATGCAACAGAAAAAAAAAATTATTTTGCCTTTTTGGAGCACTTGAATTTAATATTTGAACTCAATCTTGGTCTTAAAATGTTTGAGTTTTAAAGTCAGTAGGTACCTACATTAAAAAAATTAAGCAATTTAACTCTAAATTGTCTAAAAAACGATTCTATTTATTTTTCTGTACGTACCTACAACTTTTTCTGTTCAATCTCTCATTCAATTCCACAACATGTTGCATATTCCACAGAATTCCTATGAAATTCTGGACTTAAATGTTTCAGTTTTGTTCTGTTTCGTGTTTTTACTGATAGCTATAACTGGACTCCTGAAAAGGCATTCGAAAAGAATTCTGAAAATAAACCGACAATTAGAAATAATCTTGAAAATATTAGAGCAGGGACTTAGTGGGCGCAGTGGCTCAGATGTTAGTGTGCTGATTAGGTTCAATCCCCGGAAAAACACAAATTACATCTTAAGGTTTTTTCCACGGCGCCATCTGTAGCAAACGCCTGACAAGCATCAGAGAGTATAATTGTAAAAGCTCCTCAATTCAGACGTTCGGGGACTTGGCATACTATTGTAGGTCGTCCCAAAAATAAAATTTTCACAAAAACGAATGGTTGTGAGAAGCTAAGCCTAGGGTGTCTACACACCTATTACACCAGCTATTTATGAATCCAGCGACTTAATCGCAGATTGAATATTTGGACGAAATGGTGTTATCCATCGCGGATATTACACTAAACCTAAGGCATCACAGAGTCTCCTTTATCGTCTCAAACACGCTACAGGGATTAGGAATGCTGAAGGAAATCTTACAGTTTAGACAAAACAGCTCCCCTTACTCTTGCTTCTGTTTTGTGCACCCGTCTGTATAGAACCACACGAGTCCAATGCACGGCCCTACATCAATCTCCCAGGCAGTCCTGGAGCTGGAGGGTACAAAGGTTTTGAAGTTTCCGTTTACCTCGCCAAACCAAACTTTTTGCGCATCACATTTCATAGCCTTCGAGGAACCCCGACTTAACTCCCTCTGATTATTTTGAATAAGGACATTTGAAGAGTAGATGTATGTATAGTATATTGTATATGTAAACAATTTTTCTATTCCAAGTAGGAAAAAAATCTGATATAAGACAGCAGCAAGCAGCATAATGTCCACGATTTCTCTAAAAAAGGGGGACAGATTCTGATTAGTTTTGCTATACCGTTGGGATAATTTTTCCATTGGATAAATACTTTTTTCGCTCCGCGTTGGGATAATTTTTCCATTGAATAAATACTTTTTTCCCTCCGCTTATAGGTGAAATTGCAATAATTTTCCCCATAATCACCCCTATCGTGGAATCCGCCGGGAGGAATTATTCACGGAAAAGAATATTTTGGTATCGACAAAATCGCAAAGTGAACCGCAAAGTTATTTTTCCCGAACGTGGAACTGTTCACTTAGCGATTTTGACGATACCAAATTATTCTTTTCTGTGAATAATTCCCCCCGGCGGATTCCACGATAACCCCTATGTTAAATGTTATTTTTGAACAATAACAAGAAAACCATTTTTTAGCAACCGAAAATAGCCACAATTAGAATCCAAGATTTTTTAACAAGGAGTCCTGACAGCTCTTTCATTTGACAGCTCTGCTCTTTGATTTTTGAGATTATATCCAATGGTGGAGGCAGTAGATACTCATTATTAAAAAAAAAATGTATTAAAATTAATAAAAAAGTCAGAATAGAGCAAACATATTTGATGTTTTGTAGTTTTTCGATTTGTTTGTGGGTGCGCCTATTCAAATGAACCAAACAAAAATGCATAAGTTTTTCCATGGTATAGGAAAAAATTTGTAAAACTACCGTTATGAGTCTCTTATCAAGTTTGAAATTATGTTTACGTTTCTGCTAAATAAGTTTTTTTCACTTTGTTCCACATAATACGAAAAAGAAGATTTGAAATGTAACTCTAATCAAGTGAACCGCACTATATCTAACTAGATGTACCTTTGCTCGTGCTCAGGAGTCAGGAATGGTATTGCTGAGGTATGTTCAGCTGAATCGACCACTTTGCGAAATATCTTGGAAAAGCGTGTGCAATGTTTTTATTTTGTATTCGAATTGTATATCGAATTTTGACCCAACTTAAGAGGAACACACCCGGTCCAATATCCTAGATTGTCTAAGTATTTAATGTCAATCGGTTCGGTGGTTTTCGAGATTCAAGATTTTGCATTTTATATAAATAGATCTGCGTTCATGAATATGGTCAATACGAAAAGAAAAGAGCCGAACGATTTTTTTCTTTGTTATTATTCGACGTCTAACAAATTAATTTTGACTCTCGTTCATGAATATCCGCAAAAACATAATTTTTTTCTAGTGAAAAATGCTGTATTTTTAAAATAAAAGTCGCTTATAACCTGGAGATATTTTTTTCACACATTTATAAAAAATAAATTTGTAAATCGGTGCAATAATTCGTAAGATTTTTGCGGACATACAATAATTTGTCATTTCAGTCTTATAGATTCACTTCTCAGAAAAATGCCTACTCTCGGCATTACACTGGAGAATTATTATTTTCCCTTTTTCCCTCGAAACGGTTTATACCATCAAAGTTCCCTCGACTAAGCAACACTAGTTGTGATAGGAGGTGAAGTTCTTTGTGTCCAGTGCGCCCCCTTAAATTAACGAAAATCGTTGAGTCAATGTACATTAAAGTTCTCTATTTGTATTAGATACTCTCTCTTAATACGAGCTAAAATGTTTAACACGATTTTCTGCTAACGGTCCTTCATACCCTGAAATTCGACAAAATTTCCCAACATAAATTGTCAGGGTAAATCCCAACCGGCAAGAATCCTTGTTACTCCTCGCTTCTCCACTCAGATCCTTGCGTACATTTATATCATCCATCGGGCAGGTCTGGAGCAGCTCTGTATTGATTTTTTTAGACGATCAAATGTGGATTTTGATTTTCTAAATGAGTGTCGTATCTTTCAAAACCTACCATTTTTTAAAGGATGGATCGAGTGTTGTATGAGAATCATACAGGTACAAATATACAACCTGTTAGCTCTGGGTACAATTTTTCTATCCATTTGTTGCGATTTCCTCTCTCGAATGTAGATAGATGAACAGATAATAGTAAACGCCATCCGACACCAATAATATCACGTCTACTTTACACAAAAATTAATTACAAACGTGTATCTCACTCATCGAATCCATGGATACGTGCATTCAAGTAACAATAATTGTTGGAATTTCTATCTATATACCCATCAGTTTGTTTTTTATCACATTCAACAACTTCTCATTGTTCGAATAAAAACCAAGCACTGTTTACTTATTTTTGTTCCCATCGCACGTGATACTCTATTTACCCACTCAACCGGTAGATATGAACGAGAAAAAATAAATTGTAATTACATTCAAGTTGATTCTCTTGCCATGCAATGAGAGTAAAATTGAGTTTACGTCTACATCCAAGGTTAAGTCTGTATCTGTAGTATAGAAGTCAATACGATAGTCGAAACCCCCTCGAAGTAGGAGAACAAATGAACTAACACATTCTGTATTCGATAAAATTGTTGCACGGTTTGTTTATAAATTTTTTGTTGTATTGTTGTCAGTCGTTAGGTTATATTCTATTGACTTGCCTCTGATAAGGAGTTCCACTTTCGCACGTATCCAATCAGATTTCAGGGGAATAACTTGAATGATGGCCGGCCATGTGGCGTTGACAATATTGCCTTTTATGGACCCGGTTTGTGCACGCTTCTCAATTTATGATAGAGTGATTAATCGTGTGCTTTGTTTGGGGCCGGCCGACGAGACGACGGGATTAGAAGTAACAATTTACTCGCTACTGTGGTTCTGTCTGTCTGTGTGTGTACGTTTTATGGGGTTTTATGAGAGGAATAGATTGATTTTGATGTCGTGTTAAAAGAAAATTGCCAATCTTTTAATTGAAATTGATATTTTTTTTTTCTTTGGTCGATGAGGCGAGATTTCTCTGTGACACGGTCCATTTATGGTCTGAAGTGTTATGATTGAAATAAATTGGATTGGAAAAGTCCTATAACAAGAGGCTTGTTAGAGGCATTTTTTATGGATTTTCAATTGACTTGTGAATGTCCCTCACATCATTGCATTTAATGGAAAGGTTCATGCACGTATTTGTCCAGTAATTTGAATTGTACATTTATTTATTTGACCTGATTACTATATGAAGCGACATTTATGATGAAGCTTAACTCAGGTATTGCTGAAGCTCTGATTAAATTCAGAAGAACTCAAAATGGCTTCGCGAAATTCTTGGCATTATGTCAAACCAACGTGTTCATTATAAAGGTAACAAATTTTCTCATTCCATATGCAGTAAGTCAGTTCCATATAGATGCTTTAATGTTTAATATATATGTATATGGAAGTTCACTTAAAAGCAATTGATCTCTCAACCACACATAGCAGCATGCATGTGCCTTTGCATATGTCCTTCTTGCCTCTTACTCGTATAAGCTGTTGTGTAGCTAGATCAGTGACAGATCGCTTCAGTGGCCATTACGTCGTAGTCGCATTCCGATTCCGGTCCAGTGATGCTAGACTTTACGGCATGCATTTCCCATGTTGGTGACCAAAAATTCCCTTTTTTCCAAGTGATGTTAGGCACGAAAATAAATATAAAGTGAAAGCTCTGTTAGGTCTGCACAGTGATCGTGACAAAATTGTTGTCCGCCTTAGGGAGTTGTCCGTCCAAGACATAAACAATGCAACTATTTAAATACATATTTTAATTATGTAAACAAAATAGAACGAAAATTCGTAGGTCCAATGCACACGGAGCAACTGAAAAAAAACTAAACCGGTTGACAACTCGGGTTACAGACCAGTTACGGACTCAGCGGAAACTTGACTCCACACACGAGGAAACTCATCAGTCATCCTCATCACCAATCAAAATCTCTAGTTCGTTCAGTGTCGTCATGTTTTGCAACCTTCCCCACCAGCAACAGGTTGGTCTGTTGTTCGCTAATCTTCGACAAACTACAAACTGCGATCAATAGGTAACCCGACATGCAGGCAACTCGTTACAAACTATTTTTTTTTTTTAATCACAAACGAGTTTTCAACCAGTAGCGTCGTGTGCATCGTCCCATTTGATTACACAGGTTATAACTCAAAGCAAACTAGTTCCCAACTCAAATCGGTGATCAGTTTTTTTTTTTCAGTTGCTCCGTGTATATTGGGCCTTAAACATAGCAGACTTACTCCCTGTTGAACTCCTTCGGTTTCACAATGTAGTCTGAACTTCAGTTCACTTAAACACATTTTAACTAAATTTAATGAATAGAGTTTAGCAGTATTGTGCAGTATTTAGCTTTTATACGACTTCTCCAAAATCGTTCCTTGTCTTTTCTTTCAAAGAACACGCAAAACAACGCTTTGAAATAATTGGAAAGTCACTGTGTCAAGTGATCTGAAGTTTAAGCGGTAGGTTGCTGTCGTTTAACTTAAACTACAATGTTCAAGATTTAAACGAGACTGTGAACCCGAATTAATTTTTGAACTGAAGTCTAAACTGAAAGGGTAGTTTAAAATTCCACTGTAAAACTGGGACTTAGAAACATATTTCTGACATGACTCCTTAATTATATTTATTTGAGCTAAAAAAAAATCAGTCAGAAGACTTTAATTTTTTTTTGTTCAAATCTATATACATATATAAAAATGAGTTCTAAAATGTGTTCGGATACGTATATCTTGAAAACCACCGACTCTATTGAGCTCATATTTACGGATAATCTTTGGTATTGGCCCAGGAGTGCTCCTCTGAAGATTGGTCAAAATTAGACAAAGGGCGTGGCACCGCCCATACAAAAAACATTCAAAATATTATATCTCGAAAACCACCGAATGAATTCAGTTCGAATTTGCAGACAATCTAAGGTATTGGCCCAGGAGTGGTCATTGACCAAAGTTGGACAAAGTGGGCGCGACCAAATTGGATACTTTCTTCTACGGGTTTGTTCGTAATTGCCACCCGAAGGTTAAAAAAAAAACCTAAAAGTAATCAATTTATTTTGTTTCTCAAATTGGTTTCCATATTTCAATTGTATCTTTTTCCTTCGTTAACTTTCTTCACTGGCTATTTCAAAGGTAAATTATTGATAGTGAAATATTTATTTGCGATTTATACAAAGTGATGATCATTTAAAGTTCGATATTTGTTACGATGCCAAGAAGAGACAATGGTCACAGTTGCCGTCGTCCTCAGAATGGCCGCTGAACCAGTGAATCTATCCGCCTTAATTTTTTATTAAAAAAAAAATATCAAACTAGATCTTAAAATATGTAACTATTTTAGGCAGAACAACGTTTGCCGGGTCAGCTAGTTTAAAATAAAAAAGCTTGAAATAAATATAAACCTCGTCAAATAAACTCGCTTAAAGCATAGGATGTTTTTTTTTTTGTCCGTCTTAAGGAGATTTAGCCGCTCACAAAAATACTTCAAGCAACTAAAATAGATTGCAGCACTTAAAATTCCCTGTTTCTGATTTTAAAAACAATGAAAATTCCCTTTTCCCCTTTAGCATCTTTTGAGAGGGAAATACTCACAAAATGGGAAATTACTCACGATTTGATATCACTGTTTTCATCCATGAAATTTTATCACTAACTGAGTACAGATTTCTCATTATTTAGCCGAAGTTATGTGTAGGTATTTGTTTGCCAACCCAATTGACATGTCATGTACGAGTATGTAATTTGGGGTTATTTTTTTTAACCACATATTTTCCCTGTAGGGATCATCTTTCCGATGTTTCAAAAAAAATTATCTGCGGAAGATCGAGAGTTATTTTGGGTCTACACATGTGACCTTTATAACACTTTGGCGGGACATTGAAAATGTTGTTGATGACCCATTTTGAATTACCTGTGTAGTCGTGGTTGTCATATTCTTAACTGTACTAGAGCTTAAAATTGAAGCAAACTTAGTAAAGTTCAAAATGTGACTGAAATATGTATGAACAAAAGTAGCAGTTAAAGATGACCTGAAGCCTTAAACTTGGTCCTACATCTATTTACTTTTTCATCTATAGACTGCGAATCGTGCAACTCCGTGAGGTTCATAAAAGCAGGGTGTCCACGAAAAAAATGTAGACTGAATTAAACAGGCTTTCTGAAGACGACAGTCACTTCAAATTTGTGCACATTTACCTTCATTCCAGGTTCCATACAGATGACTACAAATCTATAGAGTGCGCGTTGAAGTTTGAACTGGGAGGACCAAAGGGATAAGTCGTTATATTCGAAGCATTCTTTGTCTAGGCTGCGCCGTAATATTCAGTCTATATAAGTAATGAAAAGGACAGGAGACCAAACGCATGACTTTTAAACACATGTATCTTCAAAAAATGCTTCTCAGGCCGGTTACAGTAGAATATAAAAATAATGACCAAGTATCGACCTACACCGACAGATCGAAAATGGAGTCTGATCGTATCGAAAACTGAGTCTGAGTCATATCGTCACGCAGATTTTATGAGTGCCAGGTTTGGGCAATCCAGACCGTCGCTTAGTGCTTCATACTCGTGAATATAACTTAAAAAAAATGAATGCCTTTACAGAACAATAGGTTCGCGTGTGAATTTTTCTGACTGTGCCACTTCGTGCGAACGTCTGACAAACATCCGAGAGTATAACTGTCATTAGAAAGTTTCTCAATTCGGCCGTTCGAATACGACAGCCGCACTTCCATTCGTGAAAAAAAGAAAAAAACAAAAACCTCACCGCCAATGTTCGACCATTTAAAAACGTAGTATGAGTGAAAAATTCAGGCGTTATGAGATTACGTGGGCTTAAGCCAATGTCAATTATTGTAAACATAAAACAACTTAAAATCTGACAAATGATTTAAATAGGCCACAAATCATAATATATTTGGCACGATTGCAATGTAAACTCAAATTGGCTTAAGCCATATTACTCACTTGCGATCCCATTGTGGTAAAAAATGTTCCCAATTTGAAAAAACAAACCTCTAAAAACACACTTCGCTTCTTACTATAGCGCAACTAGCTAGTGATTCGTCTTAGCCATATTTTCTTTAAATTCTTTTCTTAGCCATACAAATTTGGTTTGTGCCATTTAAGAACCCATCAAAGTTCTCTTTACTTTTTAAGGATCCACCAGTGCAGGCCAATCAATTCGAGCAAATGACTCGAACCTAGACCGGGACACCATAAGCTTGGCAGTAGATAGATCATAACATTTCTTATAGCCCCTGCTAGTTTAAGTTCGTAAGAGTGAATAGCGTTAGGCAATAACGCCCAAATCGATTTGGAAATAACGTCTGATCAAATTAAACTCCCAAAAATAAACAAGAAGATGGAAATGAGGTTCAAAAGGATTTGCAGTTTAATATGTATGAGGGGATTTGGTGCCCCCTTCAAGCCCCCCCCCCCCCGACTGGGGTGGCGTTACGCAATAACGCCCAAGGAAATAGCGACGAAATCGATTTGGAAATAACACCCAAAAAAATTCATAGCGCCTAAAAATAAACAACAAGACAGAAATAAAGCCCAAAAATAATTTGCAGTTTAATACGTATAGGGGGGGGGGGGCATGATGCCCCCCACAACCCCCTTCCTTGGGGTCACATTCGGAGTATGTGCGAAATTGGATATATTGAAAGTTTTTTTTGTAGTACAAACTCCCAACTACTCCAAAATCCAACAGAAAACCCAAGCAGGGGGGGCAACATGCCCCTCCATACTTATTCCACTGTTTATGCATTTCCACTTACTTTTTTGCGCTTGACTGCTTGTCAAAAAACGAACCCTCGAAAAGAAATAACATCCAAAATGAAGAAACATTTTGCAACAACAAAAGTTTTAGTTTTTTTAAGGCGTTATTTCCAAATGGATTTGGGCGTTATTGCCTAACGCCGCCTGGGTCACCGTTGCCATTACGCCCAAAATCAATGTCACGTCGCCCAAATTTGTGTGAATATTTTACAGCAACAAATTGCTGAGCAATGTTTTGGGCTTTATGTCATGTTCTAATTTAGGCGTTATGGTTTTTGGGCGATAAGACCTAACGTCGAATGAATTCCTCGATATCGGCAGGCAAGGTCTACATAAAAGTCATTAAGGTCCACAGCTGTTGAAAGTTTGCGCACAATTGATGGATAAATTGAACGACTTTCATTCAACACTTAAGTAGGTACCTAGTGTTCATGGCTTATTATGTGAGTTCACAAATATAATTTCCATCTATTTATGAGGCAATTACTAGAACAGTCTAATTTCGTCCCTATACAGCTCTATAATATATGTTACTCCCTTTCGCATCCCCTCCACACCCCTTCCCATCCAACATGTATACAATTTTTAGAAAAGAGTAAAATTTTCAAGGACGAATTTCAAACTAGCATTTATGTTTGTGTCCCATTCAATCACAATTCTACATTTAAACTTTTGTTTTTACTTCCAGTTAAGGAAATTGGCAACGGTCGTTCGCCATTACTGCAGGAGCCACTTTATGGAACTCGTCCTCAGCCATATAGTGAGTACCCCTTATAGGCTTACATAATCTCGTTAGCAAAGGAATTTCTATTTTATTTGTGTTCTTGTTTTTGTTTGCATGCTTTAATATGATACAACCAACGCACAAGGATAAACAATATTTCGAGAGTCTCCAAGAGGATACTTGTTTTATTTCAATTCACTTCTGATTTCCAGTCATTTTAGCCTCGAACGATTGCATTTCATATCCTGCAAAAGAAGCAATATCCTTCTTTCCAAGAAAAATATAAAAAAAAAATACAAAAAACAGGGATCAAGTGCTCTAAGAGATGTCCCAAAAACCTTACACAAACAAGCAAAAAAAAAAAACAAAATGAAAAGAAAAATCTTTCCAAAGTCCAATGTTTTATTTAACATCCTTTCAACGCAAAACTCTTGTATCCTGATGATAATAGTCCTGCAATGATATTATTTTCTTTTTTTTTCCATTCCTTCCTTTATTTTTGGGGAAAAAAAAGACAAAATCCTTTGGTTACAAGCCCTAAAGGGACCTCCGTTAAGAACTCTATAGAGCATAGATTGTGCACACAATTGTAACAACCAGTGTGAGAGGGAATCATTTTCATTTATATAAAAAAAAAGGAAACCAAAGTAGTTACGGACATTTCTGCGTGGTAACAGATACCAACTTTAGCTGGAAGGATAAATGACAAAGATCCTGTCTTTCACATAGTGGTGGGTGGTGGTTTCCTTTGCGCTCTTTACCACCCTTAAGTGTTATGCACTAGGGGGTCCTATCTTTCTTCAAGTACCATTTTCATTTCGAATGTCCTTTTTTTTCCATCAATTTGACCCAGACAACTATGAGGAATTTTCGTAATTTTCCGCACAGGAATTGAAGGTTGAATGATCTCTAAACAGCGAGCGAAGAAAAGTAATATATTTCACCTTGGTTCCTTTTTTTTGTGTGTCGGCGAGCGGTAAAAATAAAGACCAACTTGCTCATCATCATTGATTACACTTTCCTTCGAAGATGTTCAGTTCTAATATTAAATTTAAACGAGTAACTTCTAGAACACTGATTTGAAATACTAGCAAGGATTCTCCTCGTACAAGGAGAACATGTTTATTTCTATTACGCTAACATGGCATTCGTTTGATGACAACCGGTAATGTCATCAAAGTAAACTGTTTCATTTAGTTTAGTGACAGTGAGGACGTTTCAAGGATGTCGTTGGTTACTTAGGAATTATTGTGAATCTCTGAGGGTTGTAATGATATAAATTAATTAGCTGGTTGAGTTCTCTTCAATAGTTTTAATCTGAGGAGCTTATTTTTGTGTCCAGGGATGTTATACATATTTGGGAACAGTTGGTTGCACATAAATCCAGAGTTGTGCGTTTCTAGCGAATTTCATACCATAAATAAGTCGATCTTTACTATTTGTTAATATTTTTCAGGGATGTCATATCTATTCAACATTTTTCACCATCGAGGGTATGTTCCACTGCTTTAATGTGAATACTCTGATACTTTATACTTATGTTCATATTTAGTAAGTAACTAACGAACTGGTGCAGTCTTCTTAAATTTATTGAAAAGATAACTTCTTTTTCCCAGGGATGTTATTTTCAAGTTTGTTCAATGATTGGTTCTGGGATTGTACGTAATTTGAGTTACAAATCTCAAAATAGTCGCATATTACTACTATTTAGTACTACTTTGCAGGGATGTTATATCTATTCAAAATTGCGCACAATCAAGGGTATGTTTCGCTGCTTTAATGTTAATTATCTGTTATAGGAATTTTATTTATTAACTAACTAATGGAGTCTCTTTGAACTCTTTTAAGGGAAAACGTATGTCCAGGGATGTTCTTTTTGGGAAAAGTTAATTTCAGATCACAAGTTGGCCAATTTACATAGGGTTATGCGATTGCAGAGAGCTCGAATTGCCTTGTATAGAATTTCGTAGCGAAAGATTACGTTCTTTGGGACCTTATTACAGAGATGTTCAACGCTTCGATGTGAACTATCTTAGTTGTTTTTTAAACTATTTTTTTTTTAATTTACTCACTAATAGAAAGCCTGTTATGTAAAAGAAGAGTTATCTTTTAAAATCACCTCGCTTACATCCCTGGATTTCTGGGAAGGGAACCGAACAAACCCATTTTTCTCCACCCGTGCCGTCTGTTGATTAATAGGGAAAAAATTTTCTGAAGAGAAAAATGGGTTTGTTCGGTTCATTTGGGAGCTGGAGGCGCTGAAAAAACTGGTCAATGTTAGGGGACCCGGTCAAAGTTAGGGCAGTTGACGGTACATACATTATTTTAAAATCAAGTTTGGGCGAGATAATCCTTATTCATCTCAGGGAATAGATTGTACTATGATTTTTAAAGACAACTAGTCACTATAGGTAGCTTAGAGCACCATGCAAATATGTTCAGAAGTGTCATCTCTGTCCAGAATCGAAGCAACATTTTGGTTTGAGGTACTAACTAGTCTTCTATAAATTTCAATTGCACAGATCTAAAACAGACTTACAAATGTCTAAATGTCTTAAGATGGATGATATTCTTTTCCAATTTTTATTTTTATCCAGGGATGTCATTCTCCGAAACGTAATACTATAAATAGTTTGGGGAAAAAAATCAACTGTATTGGACTAAACAGTGGAAGTGCAAGAAGTTTTACATCACAAAGATAGCTAAGAATCTTAGAGAGCTCTTGCATGTACCAACGGTTGCATAATTTTCAAGGGATGTCAAGGGATATGTGCCAAAATAATATTACTTTCAATTGGGGCTATATTCTGCTATGGGACTAGATACATCTCTTGTTTTTATCCAGGGATGTCATCCTCAGCTACATCCTAACAAGCCTCTCTAGTTGGCCCGGTCCTCAGCTAAGTGCCTCCAGTTGCGCACTCCAAGTCGGTTGAGGTCGCCTTGTTAAAGCGAGGTCTTCGTCTACTCTCTCCAGGTTAAAATCGAAGACTTTTGTTTCCATCCGCTCTACATGTCCTAGCCATCTTAGACGACTGACTCGCAGTTTAACTAGTTCGATGTCGCTGTACAGCTTGTATATAGAAGAATCTTTCTCTCAATACGTCCGAGGATATCTTTATCCGTTTTAGATATAGTCCAGCACCATAAAGCAGGACTGGAATGATCAAGGTATTATACAGAATCTACTTAGTTGTTCGGAATAGGGCCTAGCCTTTTCAGCCCAAAGAAACAGCGGTTGGCAAGAGTTATTCTTCGATTAATTTCTTCTGAGATGTTTTCGTCAGAATTTATAGCATATAGGTGTTTTTCTAATGAAGTCTAGGCCATTAATCGACTTGAAAAATAGCCGACAAATGTCGGGCAATATTATGAGAGTGTTTGATTTTATTCCTTTGAAAGCCTCTATAATTATTTACTTATAAATATTTTGTGCTCGTTCAATATAAACGACCAGCAAATTCACAGGCTGATTGTCTTCGGCTTTCTAACATCTTTGGGTAAACACAATGTTGTAAAGAGAACCCTCGTAAAAAACTAGGTAGGTACTCTAGTGGGCTCATTGCGATTTAAATTGTCATAGTGAATTGCCACTAATAATATATTAACATCGCTAAAATTGCATATCATTTGTATGCCGATCATCTCTTGAAATAAAAAAAAAAGTGTAAGTTAGTACTCCGAACCTTATAGTATTCCAAATTAAATTATTCGTTTCCACAAAAATATTAAAATCCAATCCAAAATTTTATGGCATACCATTGCTCGGCTTCTCGCGTATCACTGCGAGAACTCACGCGAGAACAAAACATTAATCTGACTCCTAATCTTCATCGAACAAAAAAGTACAAGTTCTCACACAGAACCTTGTGGTACCCCACTTTAAACTCTTCGTTGGCAAAGTGGCATTTTGTTTCCACGCATAAAAGAATGTACTAGTGGCATTCCCCCAACATTATGACATTCCATTGTATTTCTTAGTAAAGCACTCCCTTCATACACAATATCAATTACATCTAATAGTTTTTACGGGCGCTGTTCCCTTCAAACTCTTAATACCCATTTGCATTTCATTGCAAATGTGCTCTTAACAATTTTCTTTCATTCTCAGCGAACTTAAATATTCTTTTTAATTAACGCTAAAGATACTTTACTCTTTTTAATGGCAGTCACTACTACATTGTTTGCTCTAAATGAAAAGCAAATCAAGTTCTTGTTGCACAAAGGATAGCTCTAGCTCGACAAGATGCAGAATAAAATAAGATACAGGACAGCGAAAAAAATACGACCAGCACGCGGCGAAAAACTTTTAATTGACTTCTTTTCATTTCCAATGGAAATGGATAAAGTTTTCCTTCACCTAGCACAACCGTACTTTCGCAATGAACAATATTTGTACAGAAGCAAAACAATGCAAGTAATAATATTGTTATGTTGTGTATGGAGGGTGAGAGCATTGCATTTTATTGATCCTGACAGAAGCCACTGGGATTGGTCGTCCTTTAGATTGTAGCACGATGGATATTATATATGAAATGTATAAGCGGATGTACCTTGGTTGATAGTATCTCCCGGATGCGAAGGCAGCCAATAAACGGTGTACAACAGCTCCATTGTGTGCAGGACTGAATTTATGGTTAAAAGTTCATGTTTCATTAAATTTAAATTGAAACAGGTCACGATTTTCAATATTTTGCTGAGGAAATCCGACTCGAAGGACCAACGTAATTGTACATCGTGCATTAAGTGACACTTCAGTTACTATACACATCTACTCAAATCTCCATTGCAAATATCCTTGGAGACTTATCTCATCAATAAATTATTCATCAAATTTTCTTACAACAAATCAAATTCATTTTCTCATTCGCATTTTATACGACCGACGCGACGGACGAGTACCTTTCAGCGATTACTCGTATAGAATTCTCATCAACCTGGACCAAATAATGGTAATCACATTAAATTTCCAGTCACTAGTGACCCAGTCAGCATATCTGTGTGTGTCAATTTGGCACAGTTGTTTAAATTAGATTCAACTGGCTATGAATTTTCATTGAATTGAGTAGTTCCTTCAATTTTATTCTGTCAATGAAACTAAAACTCATATAGAGATACCCTGCCATTGGCTTGGATTGATCGATTTGTCTTTTCAACGAATCGACATTATATCATCGAATTGTCTTTTTGGCGTGTGCGCTGCTTTACTGTTTGGACATGAATTTATACAGAATGAAGATGAATCTTCAGTTTTCAGTGTGTCAATCAAGTGATTATCTGGTGACTTATTACAGGGGATGGTATAGATGGCTAGCAAATTCCCCCCTTTCGAGTTTTTCAATTTGAATATTGATTAAGAAGAGATGTGGGTGTGTGTCGCCGTCTTGTGACATTCTCGAGATTGCACTTGATTGATTCATTAAATTAATTGAAAGTCATTTTTGTGCTGTATAGTCTGTCTTAATGGATTGTGATTTAATTTGCGATTTGATTGAAGAGGGTTCTTTTTTTTCGATTAGAATCCAGCTCGCAGGACCGTTTTGTGATTTTTTTTTTTTTTTGCATGATTAAGAAACCGAAGGACCACATATGGATATACATATCTTCCATAAAAATATTTAGGTATACAATTCTGGGCTTGTGAAATCCAATAGTAAATCTCTTTATGTACACTGTTCCACTCACCGCAACTACAGCATGGTGATCTTCCTTTTCTTCCCTTAGACTTAGACCTATCTCGATCTCGGTGACACACTGTACCGGGAACTCTTTAAGTCTAAATTTATGAAACAAGATGGTTCAAATTTATACAAGACTCTTTTGGCATCAATCTCTTTGCTGAGAAGGAAGAAGGAATTGGTGGTATTTTCCTTCTTCCTTATGAGATGAAAGAACACGAAATGCTCAATGAATCCGGCTCGAAGGACCAACATTACTTTTTTTAATCAGTTCCCTTACTTACTTTTGATGGCGTTACAGTCTGTGTGGACATTGGCTTCAACTGAGATGTCTTTCTAAGTCACCTTGTTTTGTGGCTAGCTGTCTTTAAAATATAAGACCTCATCAGTGGCATTTGTCTCCTTGTTCAGAAGGGATATTGTACCGGGTGGATTTTTTTTTCTTTAAGTTCATTACTTTGGTACTTATGAACAACTGGCATGTATATTTGTATAAGTATAAAAAATAAAACCGAAATTCTTTACTTCATTCTCAATGAATCCGGCTCGAAGGACCAACATTATTTTTTGTAAAATACTTCTACGCCAATGCGTAGACCGTGCTAGTACTTCTTTGCTCTTTTTTCATTAAACCGCTGACTTTGTTTGCATTTTTTATGATAAAGAATACTTCCTGTTTCAAGATTTAGGCAGATTTTTGCTTCTACGTTTACTAACGTTAATTTAAATATAAAAAAATCAGACGTTTCTGACAAGTATTGTGCAGCTAGAAGAAGATTCATTAAAACAGCAATGTTGGGACTTTAAGAATCCGGCTCGAAGGACCAATCAACAAATATAAGTTTCTCTTAGAAATTCTTATAAATAAATGTTACCTCTCATTTTTTATAGCAATTTCTAAGAGTTTAACTAAAGTTTTAAGTATGTGAAAACTGTTTCCACTCAAAACTGATTTTCTCACATAATCTACTAGATCGCCATGGCATTCTCAGATTGTACATTCTCAAGTCATGTGTCTGATGCAGTGCAGTCTATATTTTTAAAAGTTTTGAGGCGGGGTCAGCCTAAACTGACTACAATGAAGTTGTGGTTGGCCTTCTAAATAAATAAATAAATAGGCGGCGCAACAGGCGGTAGACACCCAAGGCCTAGCTTCTCGCAACCATTCGTTTTGTGTGAGTTTCTATTTTTGGAACGAATGGAAGGGACCTACAATTTTATGCCGAGTCCGAACGGCTGAATTGAGAAGCTTTTTCAGGACAGTCATACTCTCGGATGTTTGTCAGACGTTCGCGAGAGGTGGCGCAGTAGAAAAAACCTTAAGATGTAATTTGTGTTTTTCCGGGGATCGAACCTGGGATCCCTCGCACAGTAGTCCAGCACACTAACCACTGCGCTACTGCGCCCTTGGTTGCCCTTATGCACTGCTTAAATTTGCATATACTCGTAATATGATACATCATCATCTATTTCCTAAAATCGGCCTCAGAAGCTACTTAAGACAGTAAGGCCGCCCCTGATTTGTCGGTGTCATATCTATATTCGGTATTTTATGCCTTACCGAGAGGATACCGATGCAGCCTTCATCTCCTCACTTGTCGGTATATTTTCGACTAGAATTTTGCTAAACAGTTTGTGTCGTAAGTCGTTGTTGTTGCTTACGCAAATGTTCTATTTGAGCCAGCTGATTTTTTTAATATCTTAGGAAGCATTTCCAAACGATAACTTAAAGATCGAATGGAAAAATATGTTTATCCGGCTCGAAGGACCAAAAAAAAAAGATTTTTTTTTTCGTTTGTGGCTTTGTTGATAGTTAATACTGCCTCGAGCATTTTAAGGCTCCAGTGCATCTAAAAAGAGGTAGCAATAATAGCTAAGATAGTATCTTAGTCGCTGACGAATCTCCCAATTATAACCCGCTAGCTTTGCGAAACTTTAATCAAAATAACATATTTTGGTTGGATATCTGGACATGGTTTTTGTGTACTGTTAAGTGATCAAAAGGACACATCTGAATTTCCAGAATTAGTTACTAAGTTCGTTAGACAAAAGAAAAATAGGAAAACGTCCCTACTTTTAACATCAATCCGGTAAAACGTAATTTTTTCCACATAATTTGTCAACCCCTCCTAACGACAACCCAAAAATAGCTTTCCACCAACTCTCCGATTGAAATGTCAAACGTTCACCAGACCAGACAGCAGCCCATACAATAAGGAATTGATTTTCAGTCTTACACAAAGCCCACTACCCTCCAAAAAAAAAAAAAAACACAAGACAATGTATCGCCATCTGATATCGGTTAAGTCCGAAAAAAGAACTTCAATCAATTTTCTCTTTTCGTATCGAAGGAGAACGCTCTATTGCCTACATATCTACCACTTCCACTTCGATACGTGACATTCATTAAGAATTAAGGCATGTGCTATATGCATTAGGTAGCAAGGCATTCAGCTAACATGCCTAAGAGAGTGGAAAAACAGAATCGACTTAATTTCGATTGCTGGCCCATACATACGACTACGACGAGGTACATGTCTATTGACACTGGCTAAGCCCGTACCCTCAGCACAATTGTTTATCTATATGAACATAGACAACAACAAAATGAGGGCAATAGGTGGTAAATGACTGGAGCTTGGTATTCTTACAGGTATACCCTGAGGCAGGCTATTAGATATTCTATTACTTAAATCCAATAACAACTTTGGTGGTGTCGAACGGGGAATGCTACTTAGATGGATTTTGTGTTCGTGAATTTGTATATGTATGGCGAAGTGTTGGTGTACCTTTTTGTATCAATTAACGATTTAGATACGCAGTATAGGTACTATGTAGTTATGCGTGTACAATATTGGTGTTCTTGACTTTGTTTTTAATTGGGTTAGATGGACTACGGTGACGATGACAACGACAGAATAGCCGACATGCAATGACGTAGAACTAATTAAGATATTTTGTATGCAAGTTGTACATTGTCGTCGCTGAAAAGGTAAAAGTTGTGAATACATTAAGTGGAATGTAGGAAATGTGAATGACAGAACCAGTTTTCTTCTTAATATTCATTAGCGAGAATGTAAGTCAATGGATAGTATAGCTAAAAAAGTATCTACATTCAGTGGTGCGCATTGGTGACGATTTGAAATGAGAGAAGGGATGATTGAAACTCTTCCTAATTTTAGTGAGCAGTTCTTGTTGGGAAACAACATATTTCTCTTCGCCAATTGTTCAGAAACAGTGAATTTTTTTCAAACACCAGTAGCCTAGCCTCTATCCGGTTTTTCAGATTCATCGTAGATCGTCTGACGCTTTTTGCCCGATTAGAGATTATACAAAAATATTATGTAAAGAAATTAGACGCGCGCATCAAAGTGGAGTGGAGGCGACGTGGTATTTTGTAGGTGACGTAGTGCCAGTCTGGTGCCGCACATCCCTTGTAGAAGCATATGATTTTGTAAAGGCTCATGACGACGTGGATTATGGTATTGCTACTGTGTATTTTTTTCACAGATGGATCGAAAACGTCGGATGGTGTAGGAGTAGGTGGTGCGTGGTGGTGTTTTTTCTGACAGACTAAATCTAAGTCTCTCTTTCCGTCTCGCAGATCACTGTAACGTTTTTCAGGCGGAAATAATGGCAATAAAGGAAGTCTTATCCTGGCTAAAAGAAAACGTGATATCCGCTAAAGATATCCACATCTTCTCGGATAGTCAGGCTGCAATTAATTGCCTGGAATCGGTCTCTATAAACTCCACTACAGCCCTAGACTGTCGCACGTCTCTCAGAGACATGGCGGAGCAGTTCAACATTCACCTTTGCTGGGTGCCTGGGCATAGAGACATTCCAGGTAACTATAAGGCTGATGAACTTGACAAGCTCGGAACTGCACTACCTATCGTACCAAGCAAATGTATCAAGAGAACAAACCTTAGGTGGACATGTGGCATGACATGTTTAGCGACAAAAGCTGGATCTTAAACGGTCTAAGAATTCGATCTCTCTTGACAGAAGGTATATCAGCGCCACAATAGGTGTCATTACTGGACACTGCCTTATAGGCAGGCATGCAACAAGGCTTGGCGTACTCTCAAATGATTTTTGTAGAAGCTGTTTGGATGAGGAAGAGGAGGAGACCATTCATCACTTCCTCTGCACCTGTCCGGCACTCTCCCGAAAACGGAAACTCCATTTGGGAGCCTTCTATTACAATGATCTAAACGATCTAACAAACCTAGATATCCGTAGTCTCCTGCGCTTCATCAGAAGCTCTAACTGGTTCAACGAGTAGGAAGAAATTTGTACTAGGTTCATGTGGTATCACAAGGGACCTTATAATGGTCTAAGTTTGTCGGCCTTTAGCCGACAGCCACTTCAACCTAACCTAACCTAACCTAACTGTGTATTTTTGTTTACCCAGAAACTAAAACCATGCGAGACGACCAACAATTCAATATAGGACGACATTTTAAGAACTGATGAATCGGTAGCACCATACTTTGTTTGCCACTTCAGTGCTCGTTAAAACTTTCATACCACTTCGCCGCAATTCCATCAGACCACAAAATGTTCACCATTCCTACGCCCCTACTACTTGGTCACAACATCACTTGATCAACACTTTAGTGCGCGCCTTGCTTAAGTGTGTTCAGTATGGAGGTAAGGTGATGACTTAATTTGACTAAATTAGTATTTTTTTACGAGAAAATAACGTCTCTATAAACAATCATTCCGGGTAATTTATCAATGTAATTTCTGCCCACATTTACTACTTATTTAAATTTGCGTTCAATATATAAATCTGCATTGTAAGACATTTGCCAGAGCTACTGTTTTCAGGAGTAACTGAGACAATGCACTAGTAACTGAGACATTCCGCTCGCTTTGAAGGATTTTAGTCAATGCCTACATGCTAGTAGGGGATATGAGGTAAATCCAGATACTACCCTAGGTAACAGCATCACGGATAAACTCTTGATATGACAGACCTATCCGTAGATTCCGACCAGCGAACTCGGGCCAAAAAGCTTTTGAACCATACATTATGAGTATATTATAGACGACTGAAGCATGTTAAGTAAGAATAGAATTCTCTTAAAATCAGTTAGACGAAGTTTTCAAGTGTCATGACCCGGATCAATATACGCAAGAATAACCGTTTAAATTTCCATAAGAACCCCTAAGAAAATTGCTCAAAAGTTGCAAAACATTACAAATTTTACAACCCTCTCCATAACCGGTTTAAATTTCCATCTTGACGAGCATTTAATGTGCCATAAGTTGAACAAACCAACAAGCCACCAATAACGCTCCAATGTAATCTAATAACAATTTATAATATCCACCGGACATCGGTCTATTTAGCACCTCCGTGTGGCATTCATGCAATCAACCGGAAACTACAAGAAAGCGCCCAAACAGGATTTTTAATGACGTGTTTGACACTGGCTATTAAATTGCAACCAACACGCAGCCGGTGTACGCTCAGACTTATACTATTCGGCCGACGACCGACCAACGACGGTGACGGTCCACTTATGTCGTTTGCATACTCAATGAGTCTCTAGAGTGTCTGGCAAAAATAGTTTTTCCTTTGATTTTAGTTTGCGTTTCCAATTTTTTCAATAGTATTTTACGTACACATGGAGTGTGCTCGTATCTATTCATGAAAGGATGTCAGTAATTGGACATTATGGTCAGAAGTTTTCATGTAATTACCTAAAAGAGTTTCTTTCTTGCCTGTTATCCTTTTGAACCTTTTTCTATTCTTATATCCATTCAAAACTTGGTTGAAATTTAAAATGAAAGTGATTAGGGCTTAGTTGGTTGGATTCTATGCGAGTGTCTCTTCTGTGCCAATCCAATTTGTAGCAAATGAATTTTCTCTCTCTCGAACTTGGTGTGCTGTAATTAATTTGTGCCCTGAGATTGCCTGATGGGAATATATAATTGAAATGGATGGCAACATTTTAATTAACTCGATGACAGGCGATCTATTTGTGCGGTTAGATAATTTTAAAGGATCCATAATCCCAGTGTAGAGGCAAACAAAAATCTAAATAGACTTGTTAAATCTATAAAATACTCCCACTATCATTTTGTGTAAGCAGAACAGCAGAATAAAAAAAATACAAATATCCTCATTCGCAACACATATTAATAAAAGTCTTTCCGAGTCCTTTGGTGAAAAAAAACAGAAATATTGGCCACCTACTACCGCAACCCATCTATACGTAGGAGATGGCAATAATCCATGGCAATTAAAATCAGATAATCCTTTCAAATGTATTTCTCCTCTCTGTAGCAGATTCAATGGATGGCTTTTGTTGGCTGATGTTAGTGGCAGGATCAACTTCCGACAGTGTTGTGGTGTATTTTATTTATCCTTTGTCGATAAAGCTTCACTTCTGTTACCAGACGAAGGCGGTAACGCCTTTTTTTTCTGTATATATTTTTCTCTGAGCGAAAATAGGTTAACTCAAATGGAAAATACTGAATTTATTGTGCGAACAGAACTATTATCCTTCGTTTGGTTGTATTGTGAACAAATATAAAATAAAATTATATTTCTGAATTTAAACATGTCGTTTCGGTTGAATTAATAAATACAAATTGTATGTTTATTTAAAATCGCATTGAGGTTGATGGTAACAAATAAAAATCTATAAATATCCACTGGCTTGATAGCACTCGATGAATTGAAAAGGCTTTTTTTTTGTGGTGCGATGACGGATTGTGAAGTGCGTTCAATCAAATGTACTTTCAAAATTAATCTGTTTTTTTTAAGTACCCATCCAGTGAAGTGTCACCTCGATGATTAATTATCCCTTGATGAAATAAAGGACGCGGCAGAATGACCCATAGATCTTCAAAATTTTATGAATTGAAACCACACTAAATGGATATCTAATAAAATAAATTCAATTGGAATCATTGGCACGGTATTCTTAATGCAACACCCCTCCACTGATATACTTTGACACTCGATGAATAGTTATCGATGCTAACAGTGATTGCAACAAACTGGCCTACAGCTCATGATATAACGCATTTTAAACTACATTCTCTCGCTGTAGGAGATTTTTAGAACTTCTTGAGTGAAATTATCAGTGATTTTAATTCAATACCCATCCACATTGATTCTTTGAACTCGATGAATGTTATCGATTACTATAGACACTTTAGCACAATTCTGTTGGTACATGTCTTGATATTGCTGATTTGAAACCACAATCTTATTATGTTAAAAATTCTTAGAAATTCTTCACTTAAACCATTGATCACGTCAATTTTCAATTGAATACCCATCCACTAACTTCTCGTCAGTCGATGAATGGTTGTCCAGATTCTGTAGATCTAGCTAAAATCTAAAGATCTAAAGATCTAGCGCACTTTGAACAATACTCGGTGGTTGGAAATAGTGTGGGCACTTGCTTATTTGCGAATAATAAAACTGACTTAATTGACATTATTAAAAGTTCCTTTCGAAGGCTTCTTCTCTGTAGTTCAACATTTTTTATGTGATTCAATCTTTCTGCGCTGAAGTAAGTTTGAATGCTGACTTTAGTCAGGCTACATTTGGCTCTTAAATGTCAAGTCTTGGGTCAAATCGCCACATCCGTGAACATGTATTCATTCATCGATTCGTATTTCGATACGAAAAATCGACTTCCGTCACGTATTGCTGGTTCACGTGTATCGCGATTCCTGATTTATCTTATCAGAATTACAGTTCCCACCGTCTTATATAAGCAAGAACATTACAAAATGTGACTCCCCACTCGAGAACCATTCGTCCGATTTTCATAATTTTTTTTTCTGATTTATATAGATAAGTGGCCAAATTAGGCCATAGGGCGGGTGAGAATTTTTGAGGAGTAAAGGGGTCACGCGGAGTAAGGGGTTCTCACTAACCGTTAGTCGTATGAAAATGAAACTTTGTATGTTGATAGATAAGTGCAAATTATTACATGCCTCATTCATCGTTTTTCAAATTCGTAGTAAAAAGGTGGAAAAAAGAAGGTGAGAACTTTTCTATTTCGACCTTACTACGCTGTTATACTCATAAATCTATGTATGCCAATTTAAGAAATGCTTTTAATTATTAGGCATATTGCCTAACACCGAGTATTTTAAGCTAACATTAATCTTTCTGGTCCATCCAATAGATTTTATTTGGCTAAGTGTGAACAAAATTGTTCTCGATTGCATTTGTGCTTAGGCATTGCGATAAAATATTTTGCAAGCTTATTTATAAAAGAGGAAAAAATTATAGACAAACGTACGTGATAAATACATTTTAATTTTATTTAAAAGAAAAGAAGCCGGGCTTAGTCGCCTGAGTTACGAGTGGCCGCGACCGATCATACGAAAAACAAACAAATAAACGCCGATTCTGTACTTGCTTATCCGAGAATCTAGGTGACCTATGCTTGATTTGAAGCTTGCACTGATTCATCTGGGTTTGACTGGGGAACCTCCCTATACCAAGTCTTTACAGTCGATAGATGCTATGTCGGAATCCACCCAACTTGTCTTCATCTTCCTTATTCTTGTTTGGCGAGATTATGGTCAGGATTATAGGTATCATAATCCCTTCCGGTTACCATAGGATAGCTCCAGTTTCGGGTAGTTATACTTTCTAAGGAAAGTCATGATATTGCCTACTTCCAGTGTTTCTTGTATATACAGTGCACGATTGACCTTACACACTGACCGACGCAACACAGCGAAATACTTCCTTCCTTTGTAATATAAACAAAAATACAAAAAACTGTGCCCTGTTTGAAGTTGATATTCGGCCCACACTAATTTAGGTGACGAATGGAAGCGACCTAAAGTTTCAAGCTACATATCTCCAAGCGGTTGACCAGAAAAGGTTCCTTTTCGGTCTCCCTGATATTTGCGGAGTAGAATAAAAGTCTTACATATGGCATGGGCCCTTAAAGCCATACGCTGTACGTGTTATAAAAAATACTCTAAAGTTTTGCACACCAACTTGGCCCTAAGGTGTCTAGGTCTACGAACGCACTCTTCAATGTCCAGTTACGTTCAAGTCATCAGTTTTCTATTGAAACCACTTAATTTAAATTGCTACTAATTGTTAGTATCTCCAACAATTTGTGGATGCCACACTATCAACCAACCTCGGTACAATGACCGACCAATATTCCGGCGAGTATAAAAACCCCTCCGAAAGGGATACAAAAATACTTCCACAACCCGGCTCGAAGGACCATACACAAGAAAAAAAAAGTGCATTCTTGAAAATTCTTTTCGCTTAATCCACTTCCAGCCATTGTTATCTCTATTCATGGGCAAAATACCGAGTGAAAACCCCTAACAAATAAAAGCTATCTATTATTCTCCGGTGTGCAACGTCCTATCTCTTCTGCACCTACATCCTTTCAAATTGCATTATTGAATTCAAGTTTTTACCACCCACCCTCTCTCAACTCTATGGCCTCGAACAATGCAAAAATTATGCACGGAATTGAGTTTCTGCCAAAAAAATAAGAAAAAAAAAAACAAAACTAACGATTTCCCACAGGAAGTGCAACGAAGAAAATAAAGTTACCAATTTGCTGGAATACAAAATGCGCATTCGTTCACCCAACCCACACACACACCCATACATAGTGAATGGCGGCTGAAAAGACTGGCTAATAAAAATCTAAAAAAAAAATTATAACTTTAAAAAATAAGAGAAACTCCCTGTGGAATAAAGTTATTCCTTCGTGCAACAGAGGGGCTATAACACGGTCTAATCTTTCTATCTCAGTAAGAATGAAGGATATCTCCTTTTGCCTTATTGAAAAATGTTCACTTGGGTCCTCCGCCTCTTCCTCTGTGTTAGGGTGGTTCTGGGTGTGGAAGGAAGTTTTAACTTTTCTTTTTTTTTGTCTTTTCTTTCCTTTGCATTTTTATTGTGTAATGAAAATGCTCTTACGGTATTCAATCACGAAAACTCACTCGGAGGAACCACCGCACAGTGCCACTTCGCAGCAGCAGCACAGACAATCTAAATTTCTCTGAAGCAAAAGCGATAAGAAAGTTATGCCGGAAAAGTTCCCTTCACTGGAGTTATATGGTCCCAAAAACACCAATGTGTATAGCTGCTGGCGTTCGTTCGGGGAATGTGATTACGGTGCGATAATAACGATTCGAGGGATTTTTGCGAGGAAAATGCAAGACCATTATGACATCCCTTCTATGGGGTGGCTATGCATGGTGTCTGATCTGATTATGGTATTGCCTGAAAGCAGGGGTAAAGATAATGTCTAACATCATATCTTGGCGATGATGCACACAGGGACTGAACTTTGAGCTTCGACTTTTTGATGAGCAATTTCCCAACTGTTGCAAGGACATTATTGCAATTTTTCTTTTCTTTTCGTATGCTAAGAAGAGTAAGATGATGGTACAGGGTTACATAATTGGATTGGGCAATTTGGAGCGCAGTTAATGGCGATCTTGGGGTCAAGTTTGATAGTCAATTCGATAGGAATGGTTTCGATGGAAAGTTGTAAATTGTCAACAGTTGCAGAAGACTTATTTTTAAATTGATAGATGGTTGCGTCGGAGGTATTTTACTCTTTAATGCAATTCAAATAGCCGTTCGAAAAATCGCTTCCTTATCCTATTTTCAGTAGTGGGAACAGTCGTTCATATATTCACTGAAACCGATTTCTAAGTGGCCAGCACTTCTACACCTTCATCGATCATATCCATATGCCCTTTTTTCGTAAACCCTCTTAGTAGTGACACGAATTTGTCACAAAGTAGCCAACATGCAACATTTCGTCTGTGGTTTCGATTATATCAAAACCTTAGAGGTCTAGAGGTTTCCCCAAAAATGATACTATTGCTTCTGTTAAGGCTCAACTTACTCAGTTGAAAGGACTTGCTGAAGAATTCGTCCTCAACTGCGAAGGAAATACTTTGGACAATAAAGTGTGTGTAAGCAGCCTGTCATCCTTTGAATTGGATTTGACTGTGCCACTTCTTGGTGGTAAAGCGCACGGTTCATTGGCTCGTGCGGGCAAAGTCAAGAGACAGACTACAAAAGTAGATAAGCAATAGAAGAAGAAGAAGAAGAAGAAGACTGGACGCACAAAGAGGAGGATCCAATACAATAGATGTTTTGTCAACTTTGTGCACGAATTCGGTCGTCGTGGTGGACCCAACGCTAACTCTTCTTAAATTTTGATCATTCTCCTTTAAATAAAGACCTTTTTTTAATACAGTCTGTTAAACTGGGAATCGTAGCTTTTGGCATCTTGAATGCATTTCATATATCTTGGTACCTACTTCACTTTTCTTGCCATATCAAACCGGACCGCGTCCCTCAGGTCTGCCTCCTTTCACCTACTTTGAATTTTGTCAACGAATGTTTACCTATTATACCATGAGTTGCCAAGAACTAATAACTATCAAGAACAGTTTATTGGATAACTCGTTCCACTCTTCAGATGTCTCGTAACAAGGGTCGTTGAGAATTGCATTCTTCGGCACTGACGTCTGTCCTGCTGGGACCTAGGATTTTTTACTGCTTCAATATAATGCTAAAGCACTCATCCCCATAATATATGACTGTCGAATTAACCCTGTAGTCTTCTGATCTAAACAATTATCTATTGACTGTATAAGACGTATGTAGACGGACTTTTTTTTTAGATCTTCTATCTTACTTGCCATCAGTGCCTATATTCTACCATTGCTCTATGCAGTGTGGTTATATTGGTCGAATTCATCTTGAAACCATCTGTATGCCACTTTACTCTTTAATTTAGAACCATTCGCCGATGCATAAGGTCTTTATAAGGCAATGAGTAACCGCGGTGTTCGTGTCAAGTTCCCGAAATTTAGAAAACTAGAACAGAGTCATTAGTTCTGGGTGGTCCCTAAGAATTCCCTAGTTCGTTTGTACCAAACTTGTTGAGCTGAGGGCTTTGACACTTCATTTATGTAGGTACTTGCATATATCTACCTTCCTTTTGAGCCTTAAAAGGTCTGTCTTTTGCCAGTTTAAGCCAAAGTATGATTACATTTTATGTCCTTCTCCAAGTTGAAGTGGATTTCGTCAATTTTTGACCTAGCTTAAGCTTATGTAAGTCCTATTGTGGCTGACACTGAACTCTTTAATATCACTATGCCATTACTGTTTAACAATGATTTCGGGCATATGCGCGCCATGGCTAGTTTGAATGAAGCGCAATCGTGAAGTCCAATTTTCGACAACTTTATCGAGCAACTAGAGCCGTATATCAGCAATACATGGCGAATGTTGACTTCCAAATCGTCCAATGTTTATCGGCATAGACTAGTGACTTCACATACTTCCAAAGAAATTAATCTAAAGGTGTGAGATCACAGGATCGTCGAGGCCAGTTCAGAGGACCATTACCCGAAATTTTGCGCTCCAGCAAATGTTTCCCGCAATAAATTGATGGTGTCGCGCGCCGTGTGGCATGTTGCGGCATCTTGTTGAAACCAAAGCTCTGTCACGGCAATGCCATTCAACTGGGGAACGAAGAAGTCAGCAATTATGTTTCTATAGCTCTTTCCATTGACGGTAACATTCTGGCCAGCATCGTCCTTAAAGAAATATGGCCGATGATTTCACCAGCTCATAAAGCACACCAAACAGTGACAAAGGTTTCTGCGGTTTTCTCCACTTTGCTTGATTACATATCCGCACTTAACCAAAAATTAGCCTCATCGGAGAACAAAATGGACGATTTTGTCGACCGTAAAATGGAAGTAGCGCACGATAAGTTTGTCGAACCGAACCATGGTATAAGTTTGCACAATTTGCACGCGTTGTTCTCGCGTTAATTTATTCATCGTAAAATGGCAAAACGTACTAACCAAAAATCGGCTTTCAACTGTCGAATTGACAGTCTTTAGAAACAGTGTTACCAGTTTAAAAAACAACCCTCTACAAAAAAACTTTTTATGTATAAAGTTTCCTATTCTATTATATACCTATGTATATAATTCTTCTGTACGTGTTTGTAACCGAATTCCTCCTAAACGGCTGGACCGATTTTAATGAAATTTTGTGTGTGTTTTTGAATGTGACTGAGGATGGTTTGGATTCACAATTGGACCCGGTAGGTGGCGCTGCGATCCGATTCCACAAAATTTCAAATAATAAACACTCAACAATAAAAAAATGTAAAAAGCAAGAATAAGCTCATGAATAAAATTTCAAATAATATACACTCAACGTAAAAAAAATCATGAACAAAATTTCAAATAATAAACACTAAAAAAAAAATCATAAATAAAATTTCATATAATAAAACGGCCGCAGAACAGTTGACGGACAATGAAAATATACGAGCAGGCAAAACAACGTTTGCTGGGCCCGCTAGTACATAAACTATAAAAATTGACGGCTTTCCCATGACACTTGATAAAACTTTTTGCTACCTTCAGTCAGATGGCAATAGCTTGTCCTAGGTCAACAAAATACAATAATAGAAAAAATGTTAGTCCATATTACAATATGAATCCTGAAACAAGCTTCATATAAATACAAAATGTCTGACATTTCAACTTTTTCTGGCTCATTAAATCTATAGATACAGCCCTCTTCATGTAATGTTAAACATCAAACAGTAAACATGTTACGCCCAACATAATGTGACATCGACATCCAACATTAAAGGGAATGTCATCGTCCTCTTCACTATAGGACGAACAACAAAAACAAAATCAGCCACAAACGACAGTAAATTCACAATCCTGTCATAGTCTCGTATATCCTTTCACCATATATACATAGCGAGACTCCCCTCCACTATCAGACTGAGGAGGCTCTTGTAAATTGCTAACATCAAACCAGCTAGGAATGTACGTATGTTACAACCAGTAGTGTGCACTGAAACATGTAGACGTGTATTTCCGTTTGC
Organism: Cheilosia scutellata; assembly: GCA_955612985.1. Classification (NCBI taxonomy): domain Eukaryota; kingdom Metazoa; phylum Arthropoda; class Insecta; order Diptera; family Syrphidae; genus Cheilosia; species Cheilosia scutellata. The sequence continues at coordinate 90,494,284 of OY015311.1, forward strand.
ATTTATGCCTCGTTTTCCGGCAATTTATTTGTTTATATTTTTTTTTTGTTCTGCCTCGCTCTATTGCATCGTCAATTTACAAAATTGTCCCATCCTGTGATTCATGTCGAGCATGGATGGCAACACACATGGTGTTTGATTAGATTATGATGCAACCGCCTCCCGAGTGTGTATCTACACATTAGCCAATAACAAAAACCAACTAACCAGCAATGACCACAATGACCGAGCGTCATTCTTTATCCTGCATTCCTTTTTTTCATGGGCATCGCCTAATGACTTCCATTCAAAAGAAGTCATTATACGTTATGACTCCCTAAATTCGAATAAAAAGGATAATACGAGTCGCATGTTGGTTGGTGTGTGGTAAATCCCTATCCACCCACATCGATTTGTTAGCAAATAAAAAAAAAACTGCTGCAAACTGACTTGATGCTGTTTAAAGATTAATTCAAGATTTTCGTGTGTCAGTGAAATTTGGCGCCTGTCCATCAAAAATTGATCCTGATCTTCAAGGGTATTGTATATTGTTATATGTAGCGAGAAACGAGACTGATTGCGAAGCACAAAAGACGTCATCATCATCATGATGATGATCTCATTGTTCACAAAGTGTATTGTGTGCGACAGGATGCGTTTGCAATTCCCTTATGGATTTCTCGTATAAATCCTTTGATAGTCCCTTGGAGACGTTTTAAAAATTAAGAACTCATACCCACACTATACTTGCTCTCACAAAATTTGTCTTGTTGAAATTTCCAATCGGATATGATTGGATTTTCGATTTTCATTCGAGAAAAGGATTTTCTTCGTCCTCGGAATGCGCTGTGTTAGGATGTGAAAGAAGGAAACACAGCTTGTAGAAAATAAAAGCTGAAAATCCTGTCGAATCGGTTGATTTTTTTTTTTTAAACACGCACACATCAGGATAAGGGAAAATTACTTTTTTTTTATTGTATAACAATAAGGACACTTATAAGAGATTTTTTTTGTTATTGTTGTTGTTCTTTTTATTGTACATATTTTCTTTTATGAAAATGAAATTTTGCGAGATGAGATAGGAATCCTTTTCCGTGATGAAGCTTAAGGATTATATTCTAAAGGAGACACTTTTCGGTAGGTATACGGGAATATTTTCAAAAGTGATGTTGTGTGTTGTGTGTCATATGTGAAGTGGCTGTGGCTATTTTGGGGAGATTCATTTGTTTAGCCCAGATATATGAGAGTTTTCAAGGAGATTATTGGCATACGCGTCACACATTTCCAGGGACAAATTTGCACTGGAATTAGTTCTTTATAGAGGTTCGGAATATGAAGTGCATGTTTGAGTCTAGTTTTTCTGTTCACGGCATTGTGCGCGTTTTCCAAAGTAGCTTCGGATATCTACATAAGTTCCGCATGAGGATTTTTAAGCTTTGCGCTCGAAATTCAACCCCACAGAGAAGTCTTAGTAGAAAAGCAAAGCTCCTTTTAACATCAGCAGATTTTTCTTGATAATGTATTCATATTGAAGAATACAAGTGCTTAAGTAGCTCTCGATCTTCCGCCATCAACTCTAAACCATCAGAGAAGAGCTGTCAGACTTGATCTAGTCATCTCATCCTGGGCCCACCTAGGGGACGCCTGTCGCGCATTCTGGTGTTACTTATACGATCTCATTATCCTAGCAATACGTCGAAGGAATATCATTTCGACAGATTGTGTCCGCGATTTTATTCTTTCAGCCAATACTCTAATGTCATGATCATGACCATAGGCACAAATTTGAACCGAAAAAAAAATACCCATAACTTAGCTTTGAGTCAAGATCCTTCGTTCTGATAACAGAATGTTCTATCTGTCTCAAAATTGAAGCTCCTAAAACGCGGCGAGAACTACAAAGTTAGAACGTCGGTTGATATGGTCTGTACTTGTCAATCTTGAACGGAGGCCATGCCGTCAAGACCTGTGCGTCGGCGCGCGTCGCCTTGGTTTAACCTAGTCGATCCCATTTGAGTATACATAATTGATTTGCAAGAATTTAGCGCTAATTGCTTAAGTGTTTGAGATACTAATCATCATTTTGCTGCCGAAATTCAAAGTTCTCAATCGGAAGAAAGTTCCAAAGATCAGCCAATACTTATACACCTAAACTCTGCCAAATAATCGAAAACGTCAATCGCATTCTATAGCTGCTTTTTAATTTGGCTGTATCCAGGTCTAAGTAGAAAGTGACGAGTATATTGACCTTTTGGCTTGCGAAGAGTCTATACGGCTTTTGTAAAGGGTCCGCCAAATAACTTTTTTTTTTTTGAAAATGCTATAAAAATATATATAAATATATATAATATATATAATATTTTCTAAAATTTCTTTTTTTATTTGAAAGTACAATCCTTCCGGTTAATAATGGAAAATAATTTCATTCAAATGGCTGCCTCGGCTGGCCATGCAGTAGCCTACACGATCGGTCCAATTTTTAAGCACATTATCGATTGTGTGCAGCTGTTCGAATATTGTCCTTTAAAGCGTCAATTGTCTCTGGCATGTCGGCGTAACACTTATCTTTTACGGCACCCCACAAATAATAGTCCAACGGTGTCAAATCGCAGTTCCGCGGAGACCAAACGACATCAGCTCTGCGGCTGATAATGCGATCTTCAAAAACAGGGCACAAAACATCGAGTGTAGCTTCGGCTGTGTGGCACGTAGCGCCGTCCTGTTGAAACCAAATGTTGCCAATATCCTCCTCTTCAATTTTTGTGAACAATAATTCGTTCAACATGGCCCGATAACGATCGCCATTGACTGTAACGGCCACTCCTTGCTCATTTTCGAAGAAAAATGGCCCAATTATGCCTCTGGACCAAAATCCGCACCAAACAGTGACTCGTTTTGGGTATATCGGCTTTTCAATGTATGCGTGCGGGTTTTCTGTGCCCCAAATGCGACAATTTTGCTTGTTTACATACCCGCCAAGATCAAAATGAGCTTCATCTGAAAAGATGATTTTTTTGGCAAAATCGGCATCTTCTCTAAGTCGATCGCATGCCCACTTAGCGAAGCGAAAACGCAATATTTCCCAGCGTTGTTCAAGCATATACACAACCATATTCGTTCAGCGGAAGGATAAAACTAATTATCTGTCAAATCAGACATGAGCTAAGTGTTACCATTCGCGAAATAAGCACTAGTTGAAAAAAAAAAAAAAAAACGTTAGATGGCGGACCCTTTAGTATGCTGACTTTAATTTTCGTGATTGTAATTATTATTGTAAACTTGTAAGTGGATGTGCTCGATCTATCGATGCCTTGGCTCAACTTGCTAGACTAGATCTACATCCTGATATATATGTAGTATTGAAACGGAACCACCTACCTATGTCATTTCCAACCATACATCATAGAAAAAGCTCGCCATTGCATATCCAAATAATTGGTTATCCAATGGTTATTCAAAGTCAAAATGGGTCATACTGTTGGTGCGACTCTTGTTCACCCATGAAACCACATATCGCTCAGACTTCAGACCCAAATCTTAAATTTCTGGTCCAAAAATATGGCGACCGCCGAGTCCGAGTAATCAATAAATTTGTGTCTTCAGCCACACTTGCACTGATAGCAGCCATATTTTCTCTCAGACGAGCGCTTGTATAAGCACAGGTCTTACCACGTCTGTAATAGATCCAGTCTCTTCGATGTTCTGGACTGATGTTGGAAATTGTGCCATCAGAAGGCCGATTTTGTCGATCAAAATTCGCTTGCGTAAAGATCAAAACCTGGATACGGCAGAAATACAATTTTTGTTAAAAATCTTTAAAAAAGAGTTAAAAATGGAAAATGGTTGGATAACATATTTAATAGCTGTCAAAATTAGAGAGGAATATTTTTCGATTCCAACCATGCGGTAGATATTTTGTTTTCCAAACGTCAACAGCTCTAGAAAGATCGAGTAGGTTTCTAGACATGTCTGCTGCTCTAGTTAAACCAAATTTCGACATTCAAGACCCCCATTTCAAGATGTCGGCCGAAGAAAATTTCGTCCAGTACTTAAACAATTTTGAAGCGAAAAATGTTGAAATATTTTGTAAATCCAATTTATAGCTCTAGGTTTGGAAAATGTTCTACGTGGAACTTCCATAAGTCGAACTCTCAAAATGAAAGAAAATAAATTCGAGTTATAGAAACTTCGAGTTATGGAGGCCAAAATTTGAAAAGTTGAAGGCGCAGAGTTCTCAATAAAACTTCGAGTAATAGAGAAATTCGACTTAAAGAAGTTCGAGTTATGGAAGTTTGACGAAAGACGAAAATAATGTGTCGTCGTTTTCTACCAAAAACGTTTTCTTGAAAAATAGAGTTTGCAATGTTTTTGTATGGGATGCGCCACGCCCCTTTGCCTAATTTTTCCGATATTCACAAGAATACAGGAATACTGTCGTGCCAATGCCTATGATTATCTGTAATTTTGAACTTATCGATTCGGTGCGGTTTTCGAGAATTTGAATTTATTTTTTGTATAGACCACGCCCCTTTGTCTAATTTTTACCAAACTTCTCAATAAACATCTCGGACCAATATCAAAGGTTTGAGCTAATCGGAGCAAAACTGTTCGAGTTTTTGAAGCGTACACAAATGACCATTGTTCATGTTCGTGTTCTTCAGTTTTTAATTAGAACATGCGATTAAAAACGCTTTATTGCGATTTCAAGGCAATAAAGCGGGTGTTTCCTTATTCCGGAAACAACGCAGCTAAGCGGGATTCTCGTAAGTGCGTTCCTCGGATAAATGCGTTGAAAATTGTACATTTTCCCTGACGCAACAATCCGGGGACTACTGTACCTACCAAAATTTGATCTAAAGTCAAGTATAACCACTGCACAAAATTGGGTAAGTAAAATACAACATAATCGGATGCTCTAGTTCAATAAAGGTGTTTAATTTATATGATAACCGACAGGTCGCTTCACAAAAATGTCAATATAAATTTTCTTACTATGTCCTAGATTGCAAATGACAATACTAACCAACTGAATCCACTTCTCAGGTTCCCCTGAAGTTCCTGACACATTTTGCAATAAGGTGTAGCATTTATTTGACAGTTTTCTAATTCACCATCATCGAGGTAGACACGTACTACTTCATATCGTTCCTAAAATTACACATTTTCATGACAGACGTCAGGATTAACTATATATTCATCCCAAGACTTGTATAAGGGGATGCCTGTAGACTGATTTCCAAATGGCAGATATTTTTATATATTCCCTTTGGTGACATTGCTCGTTGCTCCTGTTAATAGATAATAATTTCAGACAGCCACTCAATACATCAATAAATCACAATCACTTTAACCCATGGTCTGGTCATGGCTGTATTTTTTTTTTGTCCGGCCCCATTCAACTCAAACTCAACCCTTTCCCCAACAGCTATTGTTTATTTAATAAAATGCATAAATCACCATCGTTCGCTTATCAGAAAGAGAAATAACAAGTAAATAAATAAAAGGGAGGGGGACAAAATCCAATATGCAACGGTTAACCGGTCAGGATGTCCTGTGAATGAGAAATTATTGGCAACACAGGCATCCGGTTGAAGAGGTTAAAAATTATTGTCATATTTATGTGCATGAGCATGAGCATGATGTGACGAGGGTACAATTCTTTATTGGATTACCAGGCACATCAATCTTAAAATACACTTTTGAAGTGTCAATCTTTTATTGTCCAGAGAGAGGAGTGACGAGATTGAATCTGATTTTCCTCGATACAAAGTGGCTCTGATATGCACCACTAAATTCTGTTTTTATTTTTCGTTTTTGTTCCATTTCTGAAGTCTATAATTCGTCAGCTGTCAGTTTTCTGTTAATCCCTTTGTTGGCTCTCGATTGGACAAATAATCTTTCTCGGCATTGTAACCAAATATAACCACTGTTCGTTTACTGTGCTTCGGACTCATGTCCCGCTTACTCACTCAAGTTGTGTCTTAAAATCAGTTCAGTGTCACGACCCAGCAATGATCTCTATGAGCCCATTATGGTGTCCAGTATTCCTGTTTAACCGAAGTGGTCCTGCAACACAAACTAATGAGGGCCACATAGGCTTTGATTGAGAACTATTTTGGCATTTCAGAAACTCGCGTTGCGCCTCGTCGACACCAAAATTTAGGTTATTCTTGAAACAGAGAAGAACACTGACAATTATCTCTGATATCTCTTTTTCTTTTTAAGTACAAACTTGTCTGTTGGCTTAAAGATTCATGTGGCGGCAAAGGGTCACTTCGAAAGTTCTCTATGTTAACAAAATGGCATCGTTTCAGAAGTAAAACGTCAAACTTCGTCTCCAGCAGCATGAAACATGTAGTTATAATAAGGCCTACTGTCCCTCTGTCTACGTAGCTGCGCTTCATATGCACGCTTTCGTCATTTGCAGCTTTTTGTACGCTTGTTTGTAGCACAACACAGTTGAAATAACCACTCACTCAGTGGCTCCACATTTTTGTATCCTGCGACAGTATCACAGATAGAGCAGCGTAACAGAAATGTATGCGAAAAGAATCCGCAATTGACCAAGTTTCGATGAAGAGATTTCAAAGAAGGCAACACGCGCAGCCCAAGCATTCTGCGATGGATGTATACATTGCAATTGTGAGACTGTGAGCTGTAGCATGGGCAAAAGAACCAGCCTAGTCGCAACAAGAGATATTCTCAACAAAGTTCAAAGATTGGCGTGCCTATGCATCACCGGAGCAATACGTACATGCCCAACTGCAACTATGGACTGAGCAACCACACTGTAAAATGGTATAGATACAGATGGATCGAGAACGGACGAAGGAGCTGGTGCAGGAGTGTCTGGTCCAGGAACTTCCAAGGTGAAATATGCGCTATGGATAGGTGCGTTCGGATCATTTTCTAAAAACATATTCGCATGGTTAGGACAGTTCAGAGGAGACAGACAATCATTTAAACAGTCTCAATATGTTCAGAAGGGTTTGAAGCTTAATTTCAAACCGTGACCTTCTTTAAAAATTGCTCTCTAACATAAGCAGTTATAACCGATATATCCGTTAATATAGTCTGTCCAACTTAAACTGCCTAGCCTATAAGTTACTCAGCCTAAGTCCTACCTAAATGCAAGTCAAAATACTTGACGAAAACCCCCTAAAGGCTTAATAAGATGTCTATATTGTCTACGCTTCAGTGACTTCTATAGGAGCAACTGGCTCCGGGATCAAGAGCAGAATGATGCCTTATAATGTTTTTGCGAATTTACAAGCACCAGTCCAAAGAGCTTCAAAAACTTCATTAAAGCGCCAAGTGGTTTAGGTGCTAGATTAGATTACAAGTCGGGAAAGCCTTCATGGGACTCTGGCACTGCGGCCTCTTTAAAAGGAGCCTATTATGTCTTCTCTGGTAGAGCCATATTTTTACTCCGGAGACATTCCATGAGCATGTGCCGGACATTCCATGAGCATGTGAAGAGATTCTGTCTCAAGACAGAATCTACATGTATGGTCCGGTGAGACGCCAATTTGGTGAAGATGTTTTTTCATGAGGCCATGCCCATATACCTGTCAGGACTTCCAGACTATTTCTGTGCAGATTAATGAGAGAGTTACGTTTTCTGGGCGAGAATTTTGGGAAAAATTGTCTGGTGCACGTGCAGTTCTGTTCAGCTGTTCTAAGGCAGTTTTCATTGGATATGTCTATAGGGACGGGCTCCTGGAATGCATTTTACTGACACCACAGAAGGGTTCAGCTCCGATGAATGGTATTATTGAGTCGACTTTAGCCAGGGAGTCAGCTGTTGCGTTGCCAGCAAAGTCCCTTTGGGCTGGAATCCAGTAAAGAATGACAAGGTCTTCCTTCCGAAGTTCGTAGATGGTCATATATGTGTCCAGGACCAGCTTCGATTTTATGACGGATGATAAGTCAAGAGCTTTCAGAGCTGCTTGGTAGTTTTGCCACGTGTCGTGTATTAGAACTTAGATTTATTCTAGCGCAATGGTTAATGACAAGGACTTCAGCCTGCAATATGGACGAGTTGTGGCCAATTCTAACCATTGGCCACCAGCATATGTTACCACATCAGTGGTCTGAGTGCGCATGCCTTTGGGCACACCATTCTCCCAATTTTCACAGTCTGTGTTGCACAGAAGAATACTATCTAGAAAAGTAGTTTGTCACAATTTTAGAAAGTTACATTGGTAATTGGCACCCGCATTTTTGTAAACTTACTAGTTTCAACGGTTCCTTGAGAAAGCTATACGAATTGAGTTGATTCCGTCGTGTCACTCCAGCACGTATGTTTTCGAATCTTTCCTTTGTCCACAACAAGTGATCTGAAGACACATATAAGTAAGCCGTTTTAAGGCTTTTTGTTGTCTTTTTAATCCGCATTTTTGACCAATTTGTTGTCGATTTCTTGGGGCGATTTTGTCCCTTTTATCCGTTTTGTTGGTGTATTTGCCGTCGCATTTTTTGACCAATTTTCTATGCGGTTTCTGTCGCAATTTGTTCACATATTTTTTAAGGGTATTTATTACGCATTTGTTGCCGATTTCTTGGCCAGAAATTTGACACATTGTTGGTAGTTTTTTGTCGGGTTTTTTGATTTGTTACTTGACGAATTTTCCGTCTATTTTACTATCGCGTTTTGTTGGTTTTTTGCGTTTTTATTTGTACCTTTCTTAGGTACTCTCTCTGGCAACAGTGCTATCTATAATTGTCCTAATGTATTTTGTAACAACTTGATGTGTCACTTGGATTCAGTATTAAAACCTGGAAGGACGCAAAGTAATCTGCGACAAATGCGAGCCTTCATATAGCTGTAATGCGAAAAAATGCTTATAATGCTATCTATCAAAAGTAGTCTTTGTTAACTAACAACATCGGTGCATATGAGGAAGACTCTGAAGGCTGTCCCCCTACACACACTCTCGATCCGCCCGGTCCTCCCAAAATTTAAAAAAAAGTATCGCACAACCGCATAAAATCCACTGAGTCACTGAGTTCAACCGCATTCCACCTCCTAACCCAGTTTTTATATATAGATTCACTCGTAAAACATTTGACCCTCTCATCAACTATGCGGTCTAGTTCAACGCACACAAACACATTATGACTGCAATTTACATCTGACTCCAATGTCGATGTAACACGTTAACGCCATCCTTGAAGGCAAAGCTTAACTTTTATTTACTTTTATGATACCTCATTAATTTCTGCAAAAATAAAACAGAAAAAAACAGCTGCATAGTCGCGCAAGCATAATAAAAACCAGATATTCAACAATTGACCTTCAGTTTAGACACATACACCGTAGTCCCAGCAGATACATGCAATTTTATGCAAAAATAAAACGAGATGCAGAATCGCAGATATAGCACACATAAACATAACTACTGTATAATTGAGAGAGTAGTTTGCATATCTGCGACTTTATATCTCCTTCAACTGGGCTTGGCAACATGTTGCATAACGTTTATGGTTTCGTGAAGAATTTAATTAAAATTATGCATTCGCTGGCTCCTCGTGGGACCTGTCGTCAAGACAAATGACTTTCACTAGAACGAGCAAATGAAAGTAGGTACCCAGTACCCTACCAGCTCAAGAAAGACGAATCCATCAAATTGTATCTTTATACTTTCCACACACATCAGGTAAAGTACGAGCATCCACGTATAGCTTTCAGAGGCAGAGGCAGGTTGATGTGTGGATATGAAAAGGAAAAGTAGGCAACCGTTGGGAAACAAATGATGATGTCTTGAGCATATGTAGTAGCTAACATGATGATGCATAAGCTATCCAGTGGAATGAAGTGTATAGTAACGAAAACGAAACACACATCATCGTCAGCAGCGTCATCACGTGTGACCTGTGTATCTAACTAACTCTGTACCCTGTCTTCCTTATTTTCTATAGTCATCGTGAATTTATTTGCAATCGCATGTGATTTAATGGATCGCAATTCTATTTGTTTAGAAAGGAAAGTACTCGTCGTAGTCGAACTCGTATCTGTATCTTTGCAGTCAAATAAACAAGACGCAGAGAAAAATACGATTCATTGATAGCAATCAGGTGACGGGGAGTGCGCTATCAAGTGGATTGATGAGATGCTATGCGAATGTGGTGTGCTTGGCTTTTTAAGGAAGCCTGTACTTTTTGGCATGAGTTACAGATGCTTAAGGAAATGTGTACGGATTGCATAAGAAAGGAGTACATACCATATTCGAGAGAGCTGATATTACACAACTACGAGTATACGAAACTTCCATAAAAATCGAAGATTTATTTTAATCGACAATCCATAAAAAAAAACATACAGAGAGACACACATTTTAAAGTGTCCATTCTACATCGAGCGATACGAAAATGAGAAGATGTGCATAAATATTTACATTCCCCTCCTACAAAGGTAGCTTCAGCTACATCATGTAGTACCTACCTACTTTGGGCCGAGTCATGGTGTGGCAATAAAGGACACCGCACCATTTGTCGCGCCAAAAATATTGAACACACCGCATTGAGTCGATCGAAATCAATTAAATTGCTCAGTTTCTCTGAATCAGCATCGCACGAAGATGGTGGTGTGCTTTTAAGATCATTAAGCAATTTTCGCTCGAGGAAATATTTTATTTTCTCCTCATTTTGTTCCCACACAAGATGAATGTTTTTGCAAGAGGGACGGGGGGTCTCGCATACAGCAGGACACATGTGTGCGGAATGAATGAAATTGATTTTGCATGCTGTGCACAACGGTGTGAAATAAAAAGTATCTCTGGCAATTTGGGGGAAAAATGGATTCACGTGTTTAAATATGTGACAAAAGGCTTATTAGGACAGACAGAAATTGTGTTCTTTATTTATGATACTACATTAGGCACTGAGTTAAAATCTACTTTATTTTTAATGCTCACTTGAAGTTGGAAAATATCTAAAAGTTCGTCATATACTTAGATGTTGTAATTTGCCCCCCAATCAACAGATGGCGCTGAGTCGTTACAAAGTATATTCTACCATTTGAATTGTATAAATGTTCAAAAATAAAGGCATTGTGCACTGCTTTCAGTCCTTTTTTACTTTCAGCGAGTGATAGCAGGGATAACATTACATTAGTGGTAAAATGTATACATTTTGGAAACCACATAAAAAGTCATACATGGCGATATATTTCTGGCTAAAATAAAAACAATAAATAGTTGCCGGAACAGGCGTGTAAACACCCTTGGCCTAGCTTCTCACAACCATTCGTTTGAGTGTTTTTTTTTTTTTGTATTTTTTGGTCGAATAGAAGGGACCTACAATTTTACGCCGAGTCCGAGCGGCTCAATTGAGAAGCTTTTTCCATATTTCTGGCTACTTTCGATTTTATTGTTCCCTGTGGACTGACAACGACATCTGGGGAGAGGTGATATAGAAAAGATAATTATTCACGGTTGTTGGCTACGCTAATGATTGTGATCTGTGCTAGTATTCGTATGATGCTTCGACCCGACTTATTCGGCTTTTCAAAGCATGTGCAACTTTCAGTTTTGTAAACGAAAAGATTCGGGACAGAAGCATAACATTTTTTTCGTATTTAGCTTATTACATACAACTTTTCTCGTTTTTGTGAGTTTTATTATTTTTATGACAAATGGAAGGGACCTAAATTGTACGCCCATATTCAAACTGCTCAATTGAGAATCTTTACCTGAATAGTTAATCATACCTCAAATGTTTCCCAGACGTAAGCAAGAGTTGGGGCAGTAAAAAAACTAAGTTTAATGTAATTTGTAGTTTTTGGGGGCTGAACCGGGGAGCCTTTGCTTAGCAGTGCAGCGCTAATAGAACTGCTGGAATAATCCATCTTAAAGACCATAATCAGCTGAGAGATTTCTGACACATCAAATTACGGAGGTGATGGTTAAATATATTTAATTTGTTTATAACGATTGAATTAAAATTCCCATAGCTGCCCTTTTGTCCATCATTCTTATACCTGCGGTGTGGCGGAGAGTTTGCATAGGGTAACAAACTTCTTCCACTATTCTCGGTTTGTATAGCCGGTACATACTTCAATTACGGCCACGTTTTCGTCAGGGTCGTTGTTTCTGGTAAGACAGTTGATATTTCCACGCTGTTCTTGATCATCCAATCCCTACGCTCACCCTGACAGCTACATTTAAAGGAATGACTTGCGATACTGTCGTCTAGCTTCCTTCGCGTTACCAATCTAGAGCCATTTTCGCTGCCTTACCTCTGCCTTATGGGTATTTTGTTCTGCTCGTTTTACGCCACAATTCGTTGTTAATTGTAATTTAATCTTTATAGGATCAGACAGTGGTTTCTAAGACTGTTACTTTCTCGTAATGTTGGTCGACATATTCCCAGGCACACATGTGCACGGATTTTAATTTGTCAAGGTCTGAACCTGAGGTATTTGACTAAATGACAATATACCAAAGGCTGATAGAGTTTTATTTAATCTGCTTTCAATGCCTAGGTCCTTTCAGCCATAATACCGATACAAAACTTGACAGGCAGTTAAATTGTTTAACCTAATCTATTGGCACATTCTTCTAATGACACGCTGATGTCTGAAGCGGACTGGTGGTCAATACTTGGACTGACCAGCTTTCCGTTTACCTGTAGTGATTGACGCATCTAGTCCATCCCGCAGATGGTACTTTTCAGAGAACAGATATTATTGGCATAGTCGAAACGAAATTGGCTTTCAAACGATCTGCCTTCGATGCCAGGAGATCAGATGCACCTACAGTTGCATTCAGCACAAGTTAGCATGTCATTGGAATGGATTTTCACTCGGACAATTTTTATTCCCTTCCGCAAATTGTTGAAATTCCTATAATTTCCCCACACTTCATAACAAAATACAAGGAAAACTTATTTTAAATAGCTGCACCAAGCTGTCGTCCATATAATGTAGCCACGGTTTTTGTAGGCCCCTACGTGTAGTTCTAGTACATGTGATAATCTGGGGTTGAAATTTAAATAAATATTTTTCTTTTAATCAAATTTCTCATGAATCTACACTGTAGGATAATCTTGTGTACCCCGTTTTCCCGTTTGTTGTCATTGAAATTTCCACGAAAAGGTAAATTTCTTACGACCCTATAACACGGGTCATTACATCGTCTATCACCAGTAGAAAGTGGATTGGCCACAGAGAATTTCCTTGCTTTCTGAAAAGCTGCCCATTGTATTGCATGAAGCTATATTTTATGGCCCTTTTACAATAGTGACTACCGCTGAGGATATTCCTGTCCCGAGAACAGATCTTTGAATGCATTCTTGACTCACCCGGTCAAATGACTTCTCGAAATCTAGAAACATGAAGTAAATCTGCAACTTGAACTGGGCAGATTACTCAAGAAAGGGTTATGCAAGAGGGCTGGGGACTGAACATTTGTTCCTCTATAATTCAAGAACCTTTTATCTGATTTTCGTGGTTTTTCAAGTTATATGTACCAACTTCTTACCGGAGTTCGAAAAGTTGGCACCGTAGGGCCTAGGGTCAAAACTTCTCCATAACAATCAAAAGAAGGAAAGAGACTGCGGAATTTCCATTCAATATCGTTGTTTGCTGAAATTTTAAACCCACATTTGATCCTGCGACTAAACATTTAATGCGTGTAGTCTCGATTCTAACCTTTATCGGTTCGTGTCTTAAAGCTACCATTAGTTTTGGAGAAACTGTCCAAATAGTAATTACTTGCATTGTGGTTTTCGCAATCGGAATATACTCCCAAATATCCTTTAATAAAGGACAACGTGGCGGCGCGTCAAACGAATCACCTTGAGTCTTCCGAAAAGAAAGAATTCTCTATATGATTTACCTCGTCAAAGAATTTCTCGAAATCAACGAAAAACTCGACCAATTGCTCAATTGCTCAATAATAGGCTCAATTTAAGGGCTGACAAGGAATTTTGAACCCTTCCCTATTAGACCGAACACGCCATAATAACTTCGGTCGTTGCCAATTCTCCTTCTTGGAGAAAATAGTAAAATAGGACAATGTTTGTTAGGCACTTATAACTTTGTCCTATTTAAGTCCCAATCACAATCACACTTCTGACACCTATAATTGGCTTCTTGACAAGATCTTACGAAGCCCATGTAGCTGGACAGAAAGATTGTTTTTGTAGACCAATTTATATAATTTGTCACATGAAACTATTGACACAAAAAATATCCTTCTGACACAATTGAAAAATCTGAATTTTGGGTAAATCTGTCGACAACTATTTGCCTGTAAAATACCATCATTCGGTCAGATAACAGTAGCGGCCTACAAATCACCCAGAAATAACTAAGTTAATGTCCTACCTTATTATAATTTGTTTCCCAAAAATCATCTATGCAAGTAATAAAATGAAATCCAATTGTCGCCGACATTTTGTTTCAACCATCCCACAACGAATACATAATGTCGTCTTAAAATCTATTAAAAAGCTCATGAGCAATATTTTCAGTACACACCCCCACACAAATATTCTCGAACCCAACAACACCCCATCATCATAATAATTTTAAATGTTCTACGACAAGAAAATCCACACCAGACACTGTGTCAATAAATTTCACTATTTTCATAGTAAACGATGACTCAATCTTGTTCTAGTATGTAGTAGCAATACTGTCCATCCCCCATGAGATAAATTATTTTTATTTTCCCATTCGATCTATAAAAGCAAATTTATAGGAAATTTATAGCATATTTACTCTTTATTTTAATTGAGTGTATTTTCGCTCGTCGAGTCTTTCTAATTCCGTGGGTCAATATATTTTATACTGTAATAAAACTGCTGAACATAAAACAATTTATTTTGATTGTTATAGCGTTTAATTCACTTTTGATAGTAAAAAATTTTTAAATTTTAAAATAATGCGATGATTTTATGTTTTTTTTTTAAGCGTGTGTAAGGAGAGCATATAATAATTTCAGTGCCTCTGGTTAATTCGTCCTTTTTGAGAGATTAATTTGGGAATACTAGAGCGCATTTTTCAATTACGGCCTCTTTGGCGGGTGGGGTATTTTCGCACCTTGACAAGCTCAGATCGGTTGGGTGGTGGCGATAAAATTGCCGCATTAATCAGTGGTTGATGTGCATCCGCATGGTTGCAATAAATTTAATGAATTTTTTTTTTCTTCTCCCCTTCAGAAATAATTTCTGATTTCAATTTGAATTTTTATTTTTAATTTATATTTCTCGTCTGGCTGAGACAGATTTTGTGTACGATTATATTTATATGTAGTGCTGGACAATTTGTCGTTTCCGCTTAATTTTAAATGTATGTAGGTTGTTGTGTGTTTTTTTTTCGCTGTCAATTTGTGGCACTTTTTTTTTGTCGACTACACGAGGAAGTTGGACATGGATTGGATATAATTGCCAAAGAGAGAGAGATACAAAATGGGCAATATTCTTTTTGTGAACTTAAAATAAATTGAGAGAAAATTAACAATTGGCAGCCGATAGTGCAAGCAATGAAATTGAGTTTAGTTGGAATCTGTCATCTGTCTTTTGGGTAATAAAAATATATACAAAGTGGGACACGGGTGTGAAAGAATTCGGTCAAATGTGACAGTATTTCGTAACCAGCATGTGGAACCCATCATCTGCAACATGGATGCATAAAAATCGAGAGGAAGGAAGAGTATGGGTGGTAATGCGCCACCTTCTGGTACCCCAAAAATTTAGTCGCTCTCGAATTCGTTTCCTCTGTCAGGTGTTACAAGCATCGATTTTCATTAACTTTTTAAAGGCGACGCGTTATAGTTGGGTGACTTCTCAGTGTAACTGATTTTTCTAGTGTCTTCCAGGAGATCGTTCCACACAATGCATAATACTCCAACAGTCCATTTGACCAATGCACATATTTTTTCAGCAAGTATTTTAATTGCTCAGCGATGTGAATTTTCATGCAATATCAGCACCATTCGTGTGTCCTGCCTCATCCAATTAATTTCCTTTCATGAAGTTGCAGAATGATGAAAATACGAATTTATTTTCACCAGAGAAAATTGCTTAATTATGTCTTAAACGTAATCTATCTTTTCGCTCTTTATGGGAGAAGCCCGATCCCGATGCTGGAATCATAGAAACAGGCATTTAATTGATTTAAATCGACTCAGGCGGTAAGGTTGCGAATGTTAGCGGTCTATGACAGCGCTTTCTCTCGAGTTGTAATTGTGGGTACATGTACTTGATAGGAGGGTATCAAAATATGAAGGCGCACAGCCGCACACATGATGTGCGCAATTGAAAAAGCAAGAAAGGCACCAACAGTTTTCGATTATTTGCATGTTTAATGCTTGCAACTTCATGTACATTAACCAAAGTCAACTATCGTAATCTCACAAGAATTTTATTAAATGTGTGCGCTTACAAGAATTGTTAACGCACAACCATTTTAACCGGCTGTGTCGGTGTTAACTACGATTTTTTTTTACAAATTCGACTGTCCGTTCGATTTTCACCGAGACTTATATCTTTCCAATCAGCAAGTGACTGTGAATCATACCTCAAGACGAATTTTTGATTCAAAGACTATGGCCGAAAGGATTTGTTTTTTGCTCATGGCCTGGCTTATTCATGTATAATGTTTTTTAAACGCACATACCTTTAACTTAATAAACACTTGCGTTTGAGTCATGTGCTGTTGATAACTAAATGTTGGTAATATCTACCTCCGCATAAGGGACTGCGAGTTCGGAATGTTTTTTGCGCACACTTTTTGGTGGCACATCAGTTCCAGGTGCAAATGGATCAACTGAAGAATCAGATAGAAACTGACTTAATAAGAAGAACTTATGGCGCTAAAGTCAACTGTCTTTGCCGATACTTCTCTGAATCATTGCACCATCCTCATCTCAGTTCTTGGGATTTTTCTTTTATTTTAATAAATAGTCGGCGCAGTAGGTCGTGGGTTGCTTTTAATGTCTTGTTACCATGCCCCCTGACGCCAATTGGTACCCTATTGGTATTTGCTGATTTGCTGTTCCACACAGCTTACGTGATCGTTTCAAAAGCTTTATTCGAATGTCCTTCATCAAGCTTTAATCCTCAAGTAAACTGTATTTAATGGCAAAAAGCCGAGTTCGATTACTAAGCAGTTACTGTATTATATTGGACATATAATGCATTACCATAATGTTATATCTTCTTGGAGCTAAATGAACCAGAAAAGTCCAAATTCACTAAACGCACAAGTCGTGTGCGCTTAAATTTTACTTATCTATTTATGTGTGCGCTTAACAAAATTTCGTTCTGCTTGTGGTAGACGAATTGCTGGGTTAGGTTTCTGTAAAAAGGGGAATCCTCTAGATCAGCAAAGGCGGGCAGCTTTCATTTCTGCAAACATATGTAATAAAAATAAATTCAAAATTTTGATTTTGAATGCGGCCGACTACTAACTTTTTTTTCTGCAAATCGATTGCCATTCAAATCTGTGCAGTTAAGTTCTAATACACGTGGTAAAACTATATTCATCTTCTCAGACAGCCAAGCTGCTCTTAAAGCTCTGGACTCATCTGTCATAAAATCGAAGCTGTTCCTGGAAACGTACATGACCATCAACGAACTTGCAAAGAAAAACGTAGTCATACTTCACTGGATTCCAGCCCACAGTGGCTTTACTGGAGCGCGTCAATGCCACTTGTGTGCCCTGAACCCTTCTGCAGCGACAGTAAGAGATGCTTCAGGAAGCACATCAGAAACTTACCTCTAACCGAATCTAATGAAGTCTGGCTTAAAACACCTGGCCAGAACTGCACCAAACTATTCTTCCCAAAATTGTCCCTCAAGAAATCCTATTTTCTTACCAACCTACGAAAAAATAACCTAAGAATCCTAACAAGTTTAATTGCATGTCATGGCCTTACGAACAATCATCTTCACCGAATTGGAGTCTCACCCGACCCCACATGTACATTGACTATGTTTGGAGAGCGATGAAACCTTTCTTCACATTCTCACGGAATGTCCGGCTCTCTTCCGCCTCAGAAAGAATATCCTTGGCGAAGAAATCGTTACATCAGCAAATCTTGCTGAAGAGAAGATACTTGTCTTCCTGACTGCCTCCGGAGTAAAAAGATGGCTCTAGGACCCTACCAGTGATGGCACAATAGGCCCCTTTATAGAGGCAGCAGTGCCAGGGCCGGTGAAGGCTCTCCAGAATCATAATCTAATCTAATCTAGTGTTGAGTATGCTGACAAAAATGAAGTCAGTCTACAACGGATATTTCACGTCTACAATCCGATTTCGCTGATTTTCAATCTCTGCACACAATATGATCAGTAGGGGTTTAAAATTTAGGTCGCAGTCTTAAAATTGTGCTCCGTTTCAGGGTCAGCTCTATGTCACATATCGTTATTGTTTTCTGTCGCTATAGTTCTCTGTCACTATAATTCGAGATCACTGTAGTTCTATGTCGCTACAGTTCTATGTCACTCTGGTTTTATATCACTAGGTATAGTTTTCTGTCACTATTTGTAGTTTCGCCCTATATAAATATTTTTACCAATCGATTTTCGTTTCTATACTACCATGAGATTCCTGTTCCGACAGTTGTCCTATCGCTTGAATCAGTTTGTATCTATTGACAGAAATGACTCGTTTACTTTAAAGTCGCTTTTGCATTTGCAACATACATCACTTTATACCTCCTCATTTCAATGTAAAAAAAAAAGATATCCCAAAACCATTGCATTGCATTTGCAACTCTGATAAAGTTGTATGGTCAAGGTTTTTCCAAAAAGTACCTCAATAGGTACATCCCGATGACTTTTATTTGCGATTTTATGTTACTATCCATCTAAAAGTTGAAACCACTTCCTTTTTGCAAATCAAATCCAGGTCAACGATTTTTTTTTTTTTAGAATTCATTTAAACTGTGCAAAACAGGTGCCGCAACAAAGTGTATATATACAAATTTAACTGCACAAACTTTCGCTTTTCATTCAAACTTTTAACCACTTAAAAAATTAAATTCCCCCATTCGCTTCTGTTTATGTATGAGTAACTTTTCTGTCGTCGAGAGAAAAAAAAGTATCTCACTACTGAATCAGAATCAAATATGCAAAATTCAAACACAAATATGCGTGCGTTTGCATAAATAAAAGCCGCGTCCTCGTACCGCCTCGGGAGGATTATTCCGATCAGTAAATGTGGTGTCTCCAGCATCGATGATTTTACACAAAAGGGTTTTTTTCCCCATCCCCCTGCCAATATTCGATTAATAATTTTTTTTATTGTTGGAGATGCGAACAGGGGGTGTGTGTGCAGCATATATCAATGTCATGCGAGCAAATTAATTATGTTGCATAATTAGCTTAAAGCGAAAGGAATGAAAAAGTGTGACAACAAAAAAATAAAACCACAATTCCGCACACACACAATGTCGGAATTGAAAAATGTATTTCCTCTACCAAAAGGGAACCAAAAACTCGTCTGTCTCTGTATAGAGTATGTCAGGCTGCAATTAAGCAAAATTAAATTGCACGAAAAAATTATAAACAATTCAGAGATGCTTTAGGTGTCAGTGTGTTTTTGTTGTGTGGTAGAAGAATTGCATATACACATATCAAAGGAATACGCGCTAAACAATTTATCTGAATCGTGTGAATTTATATAATGTATAGATAGGTGTATCTTTTGAGTGAATTGCAAACGTTTTTTTATTCGCTTGGTATGCAGAGATAACAAAAAAAACAGAAACAATTTATGCAGCATGGTGAATTACGCGAAATTTGTTTTTTTCCCTCCCCATTCATCCACTTTGAACGGATAAGGATTGCAATTGCAAATGTATACGAGTATCCGAACGTAATCAGATTTCCCATCGCATTTTGCTTGAGATAATTGCAGGAAAATGCAGAATAAATATATGGAAATGGAGCAGTGAATTATTCAGGCGATTACTTTGTCAATTTCTGAATGTATCTGCGCAACACTAATTTCTTGTATCTGCTTGCATATTGCAATGGTCACTGTTGTGCCTTGCACTATTTAATTGAGAAAATGGGTTAGTTGGGTTTAATTGGAAACAATTTAAGTGGCCTGCTTATAGTTACTGGCTTTTAGATGGACTATGTTTCCATTTTTTCCAGTTCCGGACGTGAAATCATTATCGTTTACTAGTGAAACGTCAGGATGTGTGTATACCCTCAAAAAATATGTATGTCAGTTTATTTTACATAATTCCGAGAAAAGCAACTGAGTTTACATCTACGTACTTGCAACACAAACTCATGCAATATCGGAGTCAATAAAGAATATAGGTGACAATATTGAACCTTGTGGTACCCCAGTAGGAGGGTTTTCTTTTATTTCGTTTATTTTGAAGCGTCGCAAACCTGAACTTGACTGTCGTCATAATTTTGTGTGTCCAGGTTAACTTTTATGAAGTCACAATGGTCCCCATTCATCAGTTCCCAATGTTCTATTTAAGTTAAAGGGTAAAAATAATTATTTTTAAGGCCCATAATCATATTTTAACTTGAGTACAGTGAAGTCTGTTCATACAGTATACCTTAAAACCGGCCAAGTGCAAGTAGGAAGCTATGCGACTCGTTAATAAGCCTTAACTAATTGAATCTGATGCTTATCGGTGACTTCAGTGGAAGAATAGGTCCTTCAGAATATCACTCGCGCACCGAAGGTTCCGTACTTGTTCAGAGTTGGTATCTTGAAAACGTTAGTATGTGCGGTTGTTCTTTTATTTGATAGACCTAGGTACAAAATTAAACAGTTTTTTGGATGAAGGAAACTATTTTTTTCACCAAATTACTAATTACTCCAAAGCCAGTGAATGCATCGATAACATTGGTATTTGTCCTTAAACTAGAGGTTATATCTGATGTGAGCAAATTTAAGCCTTCTGCGTCTTGTTCTTGAGATATACCTAGGCACAAAATTGGTTTAGGTTCGGACAGACATCGCATCGTAGCGAAAACAATAAGGTTCCGTTTTGTCCCCATGGGAACAGAGCCTTAAAAACGACGATGAATGCCAATTTTCAATTGACAGATGGACAATTTTACAAACGTAGGCCGCGAAGCGTTTGTTCCTAAAGCTAAATGACAACGTTCCCCTCTATACATCCTTAGCTGAACTTATTGTCTGTAGGGGAAGTGGTTTAGTTGTTATGTGTTGAGGAAATCAGTGATAGGCGCCCGGTTCAACCCCCAAAAAAATATAAATGTCATCTTATGATTTTTTGCCCCAAATTTAACGAACTTCTGACAAATATTTGTTGCCAAATTGTTGATGCGGTTGATAAAAATGGATTCTGCTTATCAGGGGTATTCTTGTTCTAACAACTGGTTTAGCTCAATTTCTTCAATGTTCGTACTCCTCTTCTAGGTACTTGGCAATTATTCCCTTTTACCGCTCTTTCAATCAGCTCTCTCTACTAGTAGATACGGCAAGTCCACATGTCGACCCGACCTCTCGCTCTCATCTGTTTTTGAAATTTATTAAACGTCGACTGATCGCCAAATGATCGTTGATTGCTTTTCAGCCATATAGCTCATTTTTGACATGTCCTAGGTTCAAACCCGGAACCTCCTCGACGTCCACCAGGTCCACGATGCGACGTCACTGCGATCTTGCTTCCCGATCTATGTCTATCATGCCATTTAATTTACGTATCCCCACGGTGTCAAACATGACTATAACTAGCCGATGATTGTTGCAGAGTTTACATTCCAGACATTTCAGAAAAAAACTACCCAAAAGTCGACTGATAGTCAAATGATAAAGTTGTCTGTCTGTTGAAAACACGATAGCGTCCAAACGAATCAACCTAGGTGAATGCAATTTTGTGAGAGGACTTCTTTTTACCGTCGTCAGGTTGGTATTGAAAATGGGCTATGTCGGCTATGTAGTTCTGGTACCTCCCATACAAAACCACTATTAGACCAATGTGTCTCTCTGTCTCTTGAAAGCACGATAACGTCTAAACGAATCGATCTCGGCGAATGAAAGTTTGTGAGAGGACTTCTTTTTATCGTCGTCAGGTTGGTTTTGAAAATGGGCTATGTCGGCTATGTAGTTCTGGTACCTCCCATACAAAACCACTATTAGACCAATGTGTCTCTCTGTCTCTTGAAAGCACGATAACGTCTAAACGAATCGATCTCGGCGAATGAAAGTTTGTGAGAGGACTTCTTTTTACCGTCGTCAGGTTGGTATTGAAAATGGGCTATGTCGGCTATGTAGTTCTGGTACCTCCCATACAAAACCACTATTAGACCAATGTGTCTCTCTGTCTCTTGAAAGCACGATAACGTCTAAACGAATCGATCTCGGCGAATGAAAGTTTGTGAGAGGACTTCTTTTTATCGTCGTCAGGTTGGTTTTGAAAATGGGCTATGTCGGTCAAGTAGTTCTGATACCTCCCATACAGAATCACTATTAGACCCATGTGTCTCTCTGTCTCTTGAAAGCACGATAACGTCTAAACGAATCGATCTAGGCGAATGAAAGTTTGTGAGAGGACTTCTTTTTATCGTCGTCAGGTTGGTTTTGAAAATGGGCTATGTCGGTCAAGTAGTTCTGGTACCTCCCATACAAAACCACTATTAGACCCATGTGTCTCTCTGTCTCTTGAAAGCACGATAGCGTCCAAACGAATCGATCTAGGCGACTAAAATTTTGTGAGAGGACTTCTTTTCATCGTGGTTTTGAAAATGGACTATGTCGGTCAAGTAGTTCTGGTACCTCCTATATCAAACCAATATGGCATGGCAAACATTTTGCATGACTTTTATGCAGTGGAGGGTATCAAAGCATCGGCCAAGCCGATGATAACACTTTTACTTGTTTTAAATATTCGTCTGAAAAACTTGAAATTTCGTCTAAAAATCTGAATAAATCGTCAGCATTATTCTCAAAATTCATCTATGAATATTCCCTTTTACTCAAACTTGTGATAATGTTTTTAACTTTTAAATTTTTCAGACGCTTTTTATATTTTTCAGACGATTACTATTTGTTTTCAGACGTTTTAAAAATTGTTTCAGACGTTTCCAATATCTGATTTTCTGATGATTTCTATTTATTTTCAGACGATTTCTATTAAATTTCAGACGTTTGAGCTTAGGAAAGTCTAACATTTTCGCCATGTTAACCCAAAAAAACATATGAAAACTACTGCCTCAATCAACTTTTTAGCATCGGTAAAACACCACAACAAAATACCACAAATATACTTGTAATCCAAAAGTGGATTTCTACAAGTGTAACAGATTTTTCTAAAGTAATTTACAAGTCCACTGCTGATCTTGTTGACAAATTGAACAAGCACTTGTTAAAGTTGTGGACTTTCGTGTTATAGAGCTCAGATCGTCAAACTTATCGATTGACAGGTACTTTTTACAAAAGAGTGACTTTAATTGATTCGATCCCACAAAGTCACCAATTCAAGACACATCCAAAATTAACCCGTCACTTAAATGACGGCCTTTTACATGTTAAAAATGCGTACACCCCTCGCAAAACATGCCGTTTCCATAAATACGAATCTAATTGTTGCCCCCCACTGACTTGCCATGACTTTGGTTGACTTTCCCCCCCCCCCCTAAAATCAATTCGGAGAACTTAACACTTTGTTAAGAATTTTCCTGGATTTTGCCATATCCCTCCACATCTTTCAGCTTCAGCACTTAATTCTTCATGCTAATTGC
This sequence comes from Cheilosia scutellata, assembly GCA_955612985.1. Classification (NCBI taxonomy): domain Eukaryota; kingdom Metazoa; phylum Arthropoda; class Insecta; order Diptera; family Syrphidae; genus Cheilosia; species Cheilosia scutellata. The sequence continues at coordinate 90,517,954 of OY015311.1, forward strand.
TTTAAAATTAATTTCATTCGAAAATGTTTTCCATCACAACCAAACGTAGTGAGGAAAACAAGAGTAACCAAGAAACCAAACTGTTATAATTACTTATGATGAGTTTTTCGCTTATATAGCCACCGCCTTCATCCTTTTAGCTTGTATTCGTTTCTTTCGAAAATGCACTTTGACGGTGCATAAGCTCTTGTGCGGATGATTATCGTTATGACGATGATGATGATGATGATGGTGGTGGCAGTCTAAATCAAAAAGTTCACTCAGCGAGCGATATTAGCGCAAAGTTTGTTTCTGAATTGCGGAACTAGAGAGAGAGAGACAGAGGGAGAAGGTATGCAAATTGAAATGCCATCGTCGCACCGTTAGGAAAGATATTACTAGGGTAACTGCCTTTCTGTCCCAGTGTCGACTGTCGATATGCGCCCGTGCAAATGTTCTCTGGGGATTTGTTTAGCAGTTTAGCACTGCCATCTATGTAATGATGGTAGTCGAATCTGTCGGAGTGCAAAAACTTTATCGGGGCCAGGCAATTTTCTGTGTTTACCTTCTGTGATGCGCGGAAGGAAGTATTGCGGTATATATGAAGGCTTTTTGGCTTTGATGGTTTTCGTGGTTTTAATTTAAGAAATTGCAAAAGGAGATTAAAGTTAACGCTCTGCTTGAAGGAGTCACAGAAGGAAGAAGCAAATTATATAGAGATACATTTAAAAAAAATATTTTTTTTCTCATAGTATAGGTACCAACTTACTTAAAATGCATGTATCTGGCGTCGATATACTCGTATAGTGGCTTCTAAAACGAACGGATTATAATTCCATCAGACTATTCACCAGTAAGTCATGATTGAAATACGATACACCTAGTAGAAGTAGGCTTTTACAACCGTACGTACGAGTACCTCACGTCGGGCGCCATTAAGTTGAACGAGTCTTAAATGGGCTCGTTGTACATATTGTGGTACTGCTACTGATTGGAAGATGCGTCAAGCAGTATTTACTAGACTAGACTGTGCTTTTCCAAATGCATACCTACCATAAAACAATTTTCTTCGAGCAGCTAAGGCTTGCTTGTGGCGTATATGGGTAGTGAGACCATGTGTCTTTTGTAGGCTTATTTTTCTGCGATATCGCTTAATGGCAATCTTAGGTTAGCGTAAATCGTAAAAATACATGGAACGAGGTGGAATTACTTTACTGTCGTGTGGAATTTTATGATGTTGTCAATGCTTATTTAACATCCATCTAGAGATGATCTCTGATCAACTACTGATACACAATTTGTATGTTATAATTTTTTATTATTTCATAAGTTGTCGCCTTATGATATCCTAGTTCTCAGAGTGAATTCTTCTCATTTAAAATTGATCAACCCCCTTTGGGGACCACTCTAAATGTGGGTTGGGCGGTCACTTTAAGTAGGTATATAAAAACGTAAACGTAGATAGGTATACATCTAATTATCTGTTACAATATTATGTACCAAGCCACACTCCTATAAGCTATAGATTCTTACTGCAACTCCTTGCAAATGGCATGTGAGGAGGTCGTTCACAAAAAAAATGTTTTCCATTTGTGACCTACATTATTGCTATACCTAAATCCTAATTTCATAAGACGTGTTTCAACAATTTTAGTTAAATAGCAACAGCCTTTAAGGAGCATTCACATGAGAGCGACCAACAACCCACGACCGAACGAATATTAGCCAGTTTTGACAGTCCATTCCCATGAACACTTTTCTAGGTCTATCGGCAATGTCTAGTTTGAGGTTAAGTTTGAACCAATATTTTATTTGCTAGTTTGTGGAACGCGAATTAAATGATGTGGATTGCGAATAAACTTTGACAACTCGCGCCTGTGAAAATCTTCAGATATTGTGGTTCATTCGTTATATCGAAACGAAGCTCCACTTTTCGACAGTCTCTTGACACTGTATAGACCAAAAGCTTCGAAACAACCGTCTCACTTTCGAAAGCGAAATTAGAAATGAAAATGACTAATATCGACGTTTTGCATCAAATCTATTAAACTTAAAATCAGTTTTTTGACATCCACGGGAACGACTGTTTCTTTTGGCAATCTTCGAAAACCTTCTACAAAATCATACCTAAGCTACATCGGTATGTTATTAATATCAGTTTGGACTTTCGTCAAAGAATGTTTCCAACTCTATGGTTTTAGTGATTCCTTGGTGAAACATTAAAAGTAATGGCTATACATAGTTTACTTATTCATTGTGGTACTCCACTATGAAAATCAAATTCATCTAAATTTAACTTGTCAGGTCAATTTAAAAAATATTGACCTGACAAGTTGTTTTGCTTACCTTAAATAAAGTTGAGGCTTAACTTAGCTGTTTTGCTATTCGTCGCTAGAAAGCCGTTCCTAGCCTTAGACCATAATTCTCGTCTTTGAAGTCAGACTGTCCGCCTCTTCTGGCAAGTCTGGGGTGGGATTCTATAAAAAACGAAACGAAAACCGCATTCGTTTTCACTAAACCTCTCTCTATCATATCTGTGGCAATAGACAGACACGGCTATTGTCGAAACGATACCGTTCGATCTTTTTCGTCTTACATAATCTGACCCCTGATTAATATCGATCGAGAAAGAGTTAAGATGGAATTAGCCGGGAATTTCTAAACTAATCCAGAGTTTAGCCAATAGCATTGACAAGAACGCAAAGTGAAGATATCGACTAACGTATGACAGTTGTTTGGGTCAACATTTGTGTGAGTTGTCAGAAGTCTAGAATTGTCTGGATTATGTAGACCTTTCGTTTTTTGCTTCTTAACTTGATAGCACATTTAAAAATACAAGGTGAGACGTGGATTTTTTTTTTTGTATGAGCCCTTGTCCATGACGCTCATAAGAAGGGGCCTAAAATTTCTTTTGTATCTCTTAAAAAGTGTAGTAAAATCTTAGTTGCAGTTGCAGAGTTCTTTGACACCGTCGAAGAAGTGCTTCTTTATGGAAATTAACCAATATAGTGCAATAGCAGAGAATATGAGACGTAGATTACGTTCTCAATCAATAATAGGATTACGTCGTATAGTAATCCAACTGAAGCCAACATGCGACTTTGCATAAAGTGTATAATTAAAAAAATGCTCGTGGCGATAATAGGATGATTGACTCAAGCCAAAGCGCTTGACGGATTAACCGAATATGAATCCCTATTTGACAGTACCCTACGCCCACTTAATCCTGTTATTGTCCATTTTTGATGGCTTAAGGCCACCTAATCTAATTGTAGTTGACGATGTTAGTTTTTGGTGCATCGAAGCATCAGTTTTCGGCAGTACTTCAAATTTATTTGATCGATGGAAGCGCCATATCTATTTTTCTAACTGACGCTACTTTTCCGTCCGTGAATTTAATTTTGTTTGAAACCTTTTCGATCTTTATTGATCTAAATGCCCTATATCTCTGTAACTTCTGCAATTTTCTCTGTAACTTTTTTTATATCTCTCGCTTTGAGTGCAGAGAATAGATTGGAATAAGTATGCAAGGGTCTAGAGAGGTACTGCATCTTACTGACTGAGAATGGGAATATTTGTTGTAGTCTATCCTCGCGCTGTGGTGCATCAAAACTGAACTCAGGATTGAGTACCTACACTACCTTCTTGAGTAAGATGTTCCTTTGTACTCACTATTGAGATGAGATGATGTTCAAGTGACAGATACAGATAGAGGGCTCCATAGTCGTGCTTCTTTTTTGCCAATATTTATCAGAGGCAACTCCAATAATGAGTCGTTATGACGATTGATTATTGCTATGCCTTTGAAGACTACATCTATCCCAAACGTTAGGTTTTTAGGTGCAAGCTCTTAAATCGAACATGACAAAACAATTTTTAGATAAAGCAACCTTTTTTTTGCCAAGAATGAGGTGTAAGGAATGTAAGAAATAGAAACCTACAGCGATCTCGAATTTAAAGCTGGAAATGGGTTAGACACCTATTGCAGGCTTTTGACACCCAGATGTCAAGTATTTCTAATTTTTACCAAGTGGTACCGAAAAGTAGCAGTTGAATTTACTACCTATGCGTATATCATGGCACAGTGCGAGGAGCCTGTCTAATTCTTCCCATTCGCACATCCATTACAAGTTTTTGACGCCAACCGACATGTGAATTTAATTTTGTTTCCCGTATCTATCTCTTTTCTGTTCAACTCCTTAAAAATAGCTGTCCGGCTTTTAGATGACTTGAAAAGATGGTGCGTCATTTGAAATTGTACTCAAGACCTCAATTTTACAATAGCTTTTTCAAATTACTTCTCAATCTGTTAGCAAGTCGTTGGGCATCTACTTTTATATTGTAAGAACGACGGCGACGTCTCAGTATTCCAAATCCTTTGAAGAACTTTTCACATTTTATGACCCGAAAACGCCCCAGCCCGACTGTCCATTTAGTCATTCATTGGATAACATTCACATCTTTTCCTGACAACACTATTTCTACGTTCAGCGTTCGTCTTACATTTTCTAGGCGATACCATCAAGCGTCCTTATTGCATCCAAACAACAAATAATGTCCATCATCCATCAGCATCATCACCATCACCACCCTCCTGCAAGTCAACACATAGTCTGCCCAAAATGTCGCTTGTCATTCTGACAAGAGCATACACTTCGATTGTCTCTGCGCTAACGAAAGTCGCACATCCATCGCCATCACACAACTAGACATCCTTAAACGATTCATGTGTCGATCTGTTATTGACAGTCATACACATTTTTCACCTCTTCAAAGACAGCAAGGACAATTGATCAATTGTATTTGCGCAAAGGTGAAAAATCAGATTTTCTTTCACTAAAGAGAGAAATCTGTTTTGCAACAGCGCAAATCCAAAAGCAAGCTCCAAAGAAAGGGATAAAACTGAAAACTAAGTTAATTTCACCTTAACCTCTCACTCAAGCTGTATCTCACATTATAGGCCATTGACTTCAAGCTCCAACATCCTATCGTTTCCTCAAGTAAAAGTGAAACACCATCGGTCCACAAGCAGTTACTGCAACAGGAACTGTATCTATGTATCCAAAGTTGATCTCGTTCTTCAGCTAATGTGGTCTATAAAAAAAAAAATAATAAATCGTTTGATAGTTTCACTTCGGCTTATAGTCGAAATAAAAAAGGAAAAACATAAAAAAAAAATATCAATGACCATGTGTGTGCAGCTAAACCACTGGAATTGGACATAGCGTGTGGTTACTGGAAAAAGTGGACTCTCTGTTGCAAAATGGGCAAAAAAAAAACTGGTGGTGGGGTTATTGGCCAACAAGCTATGAGGAATTTATTTGGATTTATTTTTTGTAACTTTCTCGAGAAATTGAAAAGTGAAACTTTGATGCGATGGTCATACTGTCATTATCTGAGCTATTTGTTAATTTATTTTGTTGCAATTTGATGTAGTAATTGAGCGTGAAGGTATTTTAAATTACCACCACACCGCATTTACAGATTTAGTAGAGACAGCCTTTAGATTTGCAAATACATAATCAAATGCATTGCAATCCAATAATTGTAGGAGTTGGTGTACCACAGGGGTTTGCATTCGTACCTGCTCTTTTTTGACATGTTTCTTTTTATGAATGAAATTTAAATTAAACTAGCGAATACCCGATGTCCGTGAATACACTTTGGTGCAACAATAAAAAAAATGTAGGCCTTAAGCAACATAATAGTCAATTTTTGAAATTTAATCCGACAACACTTAGTTTGTTGTCCTTGGGCTTTGTTTATTTAAATCGCGAAGGAAAGCACTCAAAATCGCGGAATCAGATCATCTTCTCTTTTACTTATTGCTTATAATAATTTTTGTTTATCACATTTGGCACTAGTTTTTAATAGAAAGTCTGTTTGCACTACTTCGGCGGATCTAAATTCGAAAGGAGCAGTATCTGTGAAGGTAGTCATTAGGTATCTAAGTACTTGTACATATTGAAAGGCTACTATCCTCGTACTGGTTGGTGTTTCATCCATACTCGTGTTTCCTTAAGGTGCGTGAAAATAGCATTGAGTTTATACATGTTACAAATACATTTTTGGGTTCTTATTGTCGAAATCAAACATTTGCTGTTCCGGTCAAAAAAAAAAAACCCGAAAAGTGGGCATGTCAAGCTGGTTTACATGGTCGAGAAAAGCATTGTGCACATACTTAGCAAAGACATTTTTTCTGTTTTCTAAGGAATCTATCGCCCCCAATTTGGGCGCTATTTGTGTTTTCGAAGACGGACCGAAAGGTTCCCGGTTAAACCCCCAAAAACTACAAACTCCACCTAAAGTTTTAGTTACACGGTGGGGCATCTGGTGGAATCTGACAGACGTCCAGGTCAAATTTATTGTAACATAAGACAAAGGTTAAAAATACTTGCGACTGTCACGCTCCTAACGTCGTCAATTTATCGAAACAGGACGGTCACATTCCTGGGTATATTCTCAAACACATCGCCCCCAATTTTGGGCGGACCGAAAGGTTCCCGGTTCAACCCCCAAAAAATACAAATTCCACCTAAAGTTTTAGTCACACTGTGGGGCAGCTGAATTCGACAGTCGTCCTTTTCATTCTCAAACACATCGCCCCCAATTTTGGGCGCAGCTGCTCAGCGATTTGTGTTCTAGAAGACAGACCGAAAGGTTCCCGGTTCAACCCCCAAAAAATACAAACTCCACCTAAAGTTTTATTTAAACGGTGGGGCAGCTGGTAGAATCTAACAATCGTGCCAAATTTGTTGTCAATGGTTAAAAATGGTTATTACTTGCAACTGCCACGCCCCCTAGCATGGCAAATTTATCGAAACAAAACGGTCACATTGCTGGTGGCTGCATTCTGAAACGATTGCAGAAACGCATTCCTTTGGTGGCAATTTGAATTTACTTAGACACATTCTCAAATATTCTGTATCTTAATTACATTTTGACACACCTAAGTCAGTCTCGTACAGTTACAACAGATACAGTATATTTAAGGTATAGCAACATTTTCTGTGAACAAAATTTCATTGCTTTGTGACTCTTCCGTCTTGAAGGTGTCCAAAAATGGATGTTTCATATATAAACTGCAAGTACACCCACCTTGTAATGAACCACTCCCCCAAATTTCCATTACATTCTTGTTAACGGTAAATCAGTCAATTTTGTAAATTCACGTCGAATACACACGGCAACTGTGAAACTATTCAAAACAACACTAATATTTCATTTCGATGTTTTCATCGTAAACATTTTCCAATCGTTTCGCGGTTTTCTCAAAAAATCCCTCCCTCCTCATCCACGACATCAACTTTTTCACTATTTGCGTAGCCAATGTTCAGGTTTTCCTCCACCTAGTGCCCCGCAATTTCTAAACGAATCCAGCCGCTAAGCCCCAATACCATTGACGAGAACGCGAAGCGGCAATCTCGACTACAGCATGGCATTTGTCTGGGTTGATCCGCTTCTCGTTTTGTTTTTATTTTTCTTTCTGGCCAAGTTTTCATTTTGTATCTTTTTGATTCTGTATGCTGCAATCGAAAAGTTTACGAAAAATTTAATGGATTTTTGAGTGTTGGTGTTTTTGTTTTTGTTTTTTCTCGCATAGAGATGTAGCAGTGTTGAAATATTTTCGTGTGGTTTTCGACTTTTACGTTTTCAGATACAAATTTTTCGTATTTTTTTTTTTTAGATACAAGTTTGTGTTTGTGGGGGGTGGTCTGGCTGCAGCCGCGGAGGTGATCATTGGCGGCGGCATTTCGATGCAAATCGCTGAGAGCGGAATTTTTTGTGGATAATTAAATTGGATTTATAGTTAATATCGAATTAGTGTGGAGGATTTTGTATATATGCGTGTTTTTATGGGCATTTTAATATTTTTATAGTGATGAATTTGTCAGTCGAATGGGATTGCTGATGTTATTGTTATTGTTATTGGGGAGCCGACTAGACGGGTGCACGTTAAGAGGAATTAAAGCTGAGTATGGGAATGTTGTGTTGGTGGCGGTGGTTGTGGTATTGGCAGTTGTATTTTGTTATTCGGAAACTTGGTTGAGAAAGCAACAATAAGTACACAAGTAGTTTGATGAATGGGCCAAACGATAGGTTAATGAAACATTTTTGAATTTGAATTAGTGGCTACATGCTTAAGTGCGTATATGTAGGTCGAAGTTGCTATAGATGAATGATGGCCACATCTAATAATTAAGTTCGAAATCTTTACAATGCATCAGAAGTGGTCGCAAGTGCTTACCCTATTCTTCAGAAAATCGTCACAACTACGCTATGATTCATCTACCTTAGAGTAATGTCGTCTAAACTGATGCGAAAAACGTCACAAGTGGATAATTATCATTCTTTGGTTATAAATTGAGATTTTTATTATGAAGAACAACAAGAAAGGGCGAATTTTCAGTCTCATCAATGACATTATTAAAAAAAACTGAAATAAAATTTTAAACACAATTTTGACACGATTTTAATTTTGTAGCGTTACTTGGTAGCCACTACTTACTACGTCACAAGTGAAAATCTACTAAGTACTTTTTTACGCGAAAAGAGAAATAAGAGAAATAAATTATATTTTCCTTGAATAGCTGAATCCTTGAAGATATGTAGCAACTGTATTGAATAGCTGAATCCTTGAAGATATGCAGCAACTGTATACATAGACTGCGCTATTAATAACGTCAACTCATCTGCAATCGCTAATGGACTGTCAACTCTGAATGTATAGATAGCTCACTAACTTGGTCAGTTGATGAATTTACTAGTGACTTTGACTTGATTATCCCCTATTATCTAGGTCGGATATCTGCCAGAAGATCTGTTAGTATAGAGGAGCCGCGATGGTGGCTTATGAACTACTGACACGGCTGGCTGCCAGGAAGCGGATAGCTTCAAAATGATTGCTTAAGCCAACGATGTTACTATTGTCGTGTTAGGAAAGCACCTCAATACCTTTAATTAATGTGTACAATTTATTCTTAACAAACGAATAATATGAACAAGTCGTAGTGGATAACTCAACCAAAATTCCAGACATTGAGGCTCCATCTACGAATGGCACAAACTTCACATTTTCTAATGAAGCTAAATACCTTGCTCTTATTTTAGACAGAAAGTTAAGCAAGAAGCCTATCATATAAAGAAGCTATTGCTGCACTTTTCTATTGGTAAGAAGCCATTTGAAATAAAAGAGGCCCACAACCTCGTGTCACTTCCTGGCTATTAGGTGTACGTCTAGGTGGTAAGACCAATACCTACGTATGGCGCAGTTGTCTGGTGGACTGTCTTGGATAGATTGCGATAAACTGGGCAAAGTCCAAGAAACAGTTTTTTGTGCATCAGTTATTGCTCCTTCCGCTGGACTAGACATTTTGTTTGAACTGACACTCATTGACATTTTTAGCAATCATCTGCAATCACAACGCTATTCCAAATACATAGAGGACTCCAAGAAATTTTGACTACACCATACCCCAGCTACAATTCGACAAAAACGTCCAAGGCCCCATCCTACCAAATAACTCTGTGAGAAAGACGCATTCTTGGATGGAATTGATCCACTTCTTCGCAGATTAGTCAACAACTGTGGATGCTGTAGGTCGTGTCATTTTGTCCTGATCATTGCTGTGTATTCCATGTGGAAATATTTCCGATTAAGATGGTGACTGCTAGAAAACATGATATCCGTACCTTCCCGGTTAGCAATGAAGCCCTAGAAATCTCTATAAAATCTAGGCTCAGACCGTCGCTCGTCTCTTAGGGAGATGGCGGAGCTATTCAATATTCACCTTTGCTGGGTGCGGAGGAATAAGTAGATACATTCCAAGAAGTTGTAAGCCTGATGAACTCGCAAAACATGAGACAGCACTACTACCTATTCTATTTTTCTATGTTATGAAGGTAGATACTTATTGCATTTGCTACTTGCGAACTCATGATAAAGCTGGATGCCATTAAACCTTAAACGAGTTGTACAATATGTCAAGCGACAAAACAGATTTATCCAAAGGTGGATTTGAAACGCTTTAAGAGTTTGATCTCTCTCTCTCTCTCTCTCTCTCTCTCTCTCTCTCTCTCTCTCTCTCTCTCTCTCTCTCTCTCTCTCTCAGATTACATTTCAGCGCTACAATTGATGCTATCAGTGGTACGTTGTCTTATAGGCAAGCGTGCAGCAAGGCTTGGCGTATTTTCAACCAAAAACGAAACCTCTACCTAAAATTAATAAATAAATACAGACATTCGAAGTTTCGGTTCCTGCTTCAACAAGTGGGGGGGTTATAATTTTTCCCCGATTCATGTGTTACCATAACTGATCTACTAATAGTCCAAGTGGGTCGGCTTTTGTGGACAGCAACGTATTTAAAATGTCTGCTATGAACAGCTCACTGGGGCTTTGAACTAAATGAACTAACTAAGTTCAGGAGGATTTGAACTAAATTAACCTCAAATGAACTAAAATGCAAATCCTAATTTATGTAATATTTATTTATAATGCAAAGTGATTCCAATACGCTTCCGTTTACTTATTTCTTTTCATTCCGTTTTTGCTATTGATGTTGCTTTCGCATTCAAATTTTTGTAAATTGTCCTCTGAAATAGGGCCTACTCTTTACAGGAAGCTAGAGATCTAAGGTTCTACTGTTTGATGATGCACATTAGTTGATGTCTACCTTCAACCTTCCCTTTTCTCACATTCATTTCTCGACCATCATGCTGTTCTAAAAATTAAGTCCATGATGTAGTATTTATTACTTCCACTAAACCATGTAAGATGTACACAGTAAACACCACAAACTTCAACTTGATGAATCGATATCCGACGGATGTCTTGTCTATATACATAGTACAATTCACACACATCTCCATCTACCATACAAAACTACAATCGTCTGCATATGTCGCCCTCAAGTAATCAACATCACTAACTAAACTTTGAGCAAATATTTACACCCGCCGCCGCCGCCAGCTGGGTCATTAGTGGAATTAGTGGTTATTTTGTTTTATCAACCCCTAGTATACTACTTGAAAAAATAGAACGAATCGAGAGATACAGAGAAAACAATCGTTATTGCCTACTGTCACTTTGGTGTGAAATATATGATGCCGACAGTAGTCGTCAATTGACAGTTGATAGAATGGGAAGAACAGAAAGAATAATAACAACAAACAAGACACAAAAGACGAAAAATAAAAAAAACTTCTGAAGGCCTCGCAGGGGATGAACTGAACAGTGCTACTTGAATTGTTTGTTGAACATTAGGACAAGTATATGTAGATGCGACAAAATTTGGTTTGGTAATTTAATATGATCAAATCAACATCAACAGTACTTAGAGTAATTCCCAGGATGTGGAATAGAACACTATAAATGTGACAGGATAAGGTGTGGAAATTTATTGATGTTACGTTAGATTGCTGATTAGGGGGAGGTATTTGGGTACAGTGGATATAGGTTTTTCTCGCACTGAATCGGACATGTGCTTACGCTGACGAATAGGAGCAGATACGTTCCTTAAGTCTTTCGCTAGTGGAATTTGTGTTGTTAATAATTCATTCCGCATAAAATGAAAAGCGAAAGATGTCTGTAAAGCTGATAAGCTAGGATTTTGTAAACAAAAAAAACGAAACGGAAACCGCTTTCGCTTTTCAAAAAAAAACGAAAGAAATCATGCGAAAGCGAACATTTTCTTCATGTAACTTGTTTCGTTTTTTCTGTTAAAATAATTAGAGAAAATTAAAATCGTCAATAAAAAAGCAGTCGCTGTTTTCCTTTTTTTTTCGTTTTTTTAGAAGCAAAAAAAAAAAAAAAAAACGAAAACGTATTGACGTAGCTTTCGTTTTTTTATTTCGTTCAAGTGGCTGCCTCGCAGGCTTCGCAGTAGCACATTCTGTCACTCCAATTTTCCAAGACCTTGTTGGTGGTTTCGGGCTGTAGCTCATGAATTGCTTGGATGATATTAGCCTTAAGTGCTTGAATCCATGTCTTCAATTTCAGTAAAAGATCTATATGCAGAATTATCCTCAGGCTAGTGCGTGAAATGTTGAGCTGTTGAGATCGATGGCGAGTTGGCCTTCGTTGCCACATTTGAGCAGAGTAGTCAGCTTGACAATAATTTCCCTCTTCTACTATTTTAAAAAGCTTTCGTTTTTTCATATTTTGCCTATAATAATTCTTATGATTTTGATTTAAAGAGTCCCGCAAGGACGCCGTCTATACCAAGTGATTTGTGGCTCTGATGGGCGCAGAGCCCATTATGTAGTATCGAACTTCTAGCTCGGGAGTCCTTGTTCTGGAACTAAATTTTTGGGTTTAGATATTCTGCTCCAATATATTGCTTTGAATTGTTTGTGATTTCTTTATTTAAACCCGCCATTCATAGAGCCATAAACAAACTAATCATTCAGCCTAGAGGGATGTTCTCCAAACATCACCAGCATTGTCGTCTTGGCGCTACGCTATGGCTCCATCGAGCTTGAATCATATGTCAGGTTTATTTTTAGTTGTTCGAAGTAAAATACACATCCCCTCATCCCACATCCCACATCTATTTAAATGTCATTTCCGAAGTGTGAGATATGTATGTATTTACCGACGCTCTTAAATCATGTACCTCAAACCCCAAAAACTGATATAAAAATAAAAAAAAATAATACAGTGCTGCAGACCTACCCCTGAGGTACTTACTACCTACTATACAAATGTGTTCAACATCTCTTTAAGCATTCCGCTCAAATCCGTCACTTTTCTTGCACGTACCATTTGCCGCAAAACGTTCCTTACCTATTAATTAACTAAAGCCTTTAAGAAAACTCCTTCACATCTGTATCTAATCTTGTGAAAACTCATATATAACAACGCGCCGTAAATCAAACGAATTACGCAACTCCCTTTGTACCGATATGAACTATACCTACAATCAGTATCTGTATCTATCATACTTAACATCTGATTTATCTTCTCACGGGTTAGGGTAACGTTTTATTTCATTTTTCACATCCAAGCAATCTCCTTTATTCATTACTTAAAGCTATCGCATCTGTAAAGGCGAAAAATAATCATTTTTGGAAAATCTACAAAATCTGCGGTTTGTTACACTTGTTTGTTGGCATGTTGCAAGAGAATTCAGCGTCAGAAAAATGTTAAACTGCCGGAAATTGCATATATGTGTGGCGGCTAGCAAGTGTGGAAAACACATGTGGTTTTGTGAGATGAACATGATTGTTCATCGTGTTTTTCTGCCTTGTTTTCCATTCAATTATTTTCTGTTCTGCTGTTGCAAAGTGAAGTGTTTAGCATGCATTTTCAGAAATTATGAATGAAAATGGGATCTGATGGGGATTAAGAGATGTTAGGTTATGCATTTTGAAGTGTTTGAGTGTCTGGGTGTTCTGGTATAAGATAATGAAACTGACATGGTCACTAGGTGAATTTAGAGGCCGAATCTCGTTGCATCTGTGAATAAGCATTCATTCATGGAATTAGGTCGATTTTGTAAAAGAAACATTTCGTCAAATACTTGTCGTTTACGATCTATCTAACAAATTGAAATCGAATAAAATAAAAAAGAGGGCCTGCAAGCGGACTCTGGAGGTACTCCAAATTTGGACACAGAAACTGATTTTAACGTACGATAAAAACACTCTATACCACAAATATACAAGTGGGTGTGTGCGACTAAATGTCTATTACAATGGCCGGCTGTCAATATCCTGAGATGAGTCTAAAACTAAAGATGGAAGACCACCCCTTTCTGACCTTCCACAACGTCTTTCAAGCCAAACTCAATATACACAAATGGTCATTCACGTCATTCATGTGTCATTTCTAAAAAAAAAATAACACAATGTTGCAAAAAATAAATTGTCCTCCTCTGCCAACAACTGCAAAAATTCAAAAGCATTGTCACGCGATTTAAACATCCCTTGGTCATCCATAATTCAATTTCTTTCCCACCCCAGAAATGTATACACTGACTAACGTCTTCGGAATCTTCCTCGAGGTTACTCTATTCCCATTTTTTTTTTTTTTTTTGTTATGCAAATATTTTTCATTTTCAGTTTTATATTTCTTGCAAACTTATTAACAAAATGTCAATCAGACAAAGGAAACAAGAAAAGAATCCCCTTCAAGATCAAAGACCTTCTCTGTCAAACTTTACTTGTACTACATTACACCATCGCACGGCCATATGGTACGCCTCAAACTGTTCTAAAAAAAAAAAATAGAAATACTTGTCACTCTTAAGTGCATAAAAATCAAATTTCCATCAGATTTTCACTTGGGTTTTCTAAAAATATAATAAAAATCATCACACGGTTGCATTTCGAAGGAAATCTCAACATTTCGTATTTAGGTTTTGTTCTCGCTGGGCGTCATCTTCTCCTCGCCGTCATCTTCTTACATGAATTGCATTTCCTCCAGCTTTCGACTGTCAGTTTGAATTGCAATCGACTATTTAGAATCGCATCGCGGGGGGGTTGGAGGCAAATTTATTAATATGACTTTAATTGCAGATTGAATGTGTGCAGTGCATGTGTCTGGTTCGTTCAATTGAAAATCAATTAAAATTGCAATCGCGGCAATATTTCTCTTGATTTAGTCCATTTCGTTTGAATATTTGCCCACTAATTTAAAAGTCAGTCCGTGATGGAGGTGCACTTAAAATACCAAAACGCGATAGTGAAGTTGCTTGTTATTGAGGTTGAAGGTACATTGAATGCATTCGACGGCGACGTCGGACGTTGTGATCTGAAGTAATCGGGTCATATCACTCCCACTGCATCCTTACTGGTCGGCCTGTTCCCCTCGGCCTGTTTGACCTCAAAACGTATCTGCAGGCATCGCTGTCTCGGTTCACTTCATCGCTGAGGTCAATTAAATGCTGTCACATTTTCGCATATTACATACATTTAAAACGTTGCCTCTACTGAACAGCTTTGAATCGCACTCACAATTTTGGAGTTAAGAATCATCATGACCATGACCATTAGCTATCTGAATGTATCCCTTTATTTTCCACTTTTTCTTTTTGGCCGCCTTTTTAACGTCTTCGATTGTAATAAGTATCGTGGACTTCGTCATAGTAAGGAGTTGATCTTGGAATTTGGAAAGTATGTGCGAGGATTGTTCGTTGAGAAGTCTGTCTATTTTACTGTGGCAACGTGTGTCTTCGTCATTCTTGAGAAACTTGCCTCGATCATTCTTAAGAAAGTTTGGCGAACGAATTGGCTGAACGTTTCTCCTTCTCTGGATGGATATTTTGAAAATTATTGCGCGGCATCAACGAAGGCGCAGTTGGCTACTGATGGTTCCTAAAATTTGACTCAATATAAAATTGAACAACATGGTGAATCCAGAGCCGTAGAGTTCGATATCCCAATTACTTTTGACCGGCTCTGGCGTAGAGTCCTACTAAAATAGATTCAAGTTGTAGTAGATGGTGTGGGTATTATCGGATTCGCGGTAGTGTCCGAAGGATCTATACTTTGCCCTAATTTGTTTCTTGTCAATCGCGACAAGATCACTATTCAAAAACTCATTTGGATATAGGCTAACTTGGAGCTCGTTTCCCGGGGTGCTGCTGAAAGGTTGTAGGTTCCAACTTTCCCTCGAGAAGTATTTAGAAGCCAAAACGTGGTCAGACTAGAAAGGTTGACGATATAAGTGAAAGTTCATGAAGCTCGATAAATACGTAGTTGTATTTTAGTAGTGCTAGTATTCAATTTGATATCTCTCAAGTCCTTTACTCCTTCTTTATGGTCCTGCCGTCCTGGGGCCCTGCTCTGTATTTCGTTCCGAATGTATAATTTTCCGAAACCGAATTTTTGGTACTCTCTATTTCGAAAATGGAATGAAGTCTCCAAATGTCAAAGGCATTGATATACGGAAAATCGTAAGTATTACAAAGTACGAATTCAAAAGCGGAACGAAAAGCACTTTCGAATAGGATTGACTATCGTAACGAAATAGACATAATTTCGTGTCTACCGACACGCGGAAGATTCATAGCATAAAAAATTCTATTTGAACTATCTTGTTTCTTTGAAGGCATATCTTTCATCACTCAAATTTTTGGTATTTTAGATTTGTTTCGGAGGTCGTTGATTGTTTCTTTTACTTTGTTAAGTGCATTTTTAGCACGCAATCTATCCCGGCATTCTTTACACGATTAAGTGATTGACTTATTCATACTTACACATCTCTCCACTCTGTATTGGTAACCTCAATAACTTCAACACACTACACAAACTTGATAAAAAATAAACCTTGCACGACTGATAACGCGTGCTAAGGATAGTTTGCAGCCTAGTTAATTCCCCAAAGAACTCTCATGAGAAATCGCCATACTCATACGAGGCCAGCCTTGACTCTATGTCCGCATTGTGCCTATACTCCGCTTTATATAATCTTACAGAACCGACACGAGATGGAGCATCAGTAGCCCGCTTGTGAACATACCCACGAAGCAACCTTTACCGCTTATGGCTACTTGTGTCGCTCCTTATATTTTTGTTCCCTACTCCGAGTCTGTCGCCTTTCTTTTGACCGACACGACATGGAGCATCAGTAGCCCGCTTGTGAACATACCCACGAAGCAACCTTTACCGCTTATGGCTACTTGTGTCGCTCCTTATATTTTTGTTCCCTACTCCTAGTCTGTCGCCTTTCTTTTGACCGAACTGCCTAACCACGCGTACTCTATTTTCGTTTCCTGTCGCTTTTTCGTTTCATCTGAGTTCGGAATTACTGCCTAATAAAATTATAAATGCAGAATGACCATATAGAACGCTCGCTGCTCCATAAAGGTAGGAAACAATCTCATCGAGATCTTTGATGTCAAAAAGGGATTTAGACAAGGTGCTGCGCTGTCATGTGACTTTTTTAACATCATACTTTAGAAAATTGTGCGAAACTCACAAGCCAACTCCCTACCCCAAACCCCAGGGGCACAATTTTTCAAAAGTCTGTGCAACTACTTGCATACGCTGACGACATCGACATCATTGGTAGAACACAGCGAGCTGTCAGTGGTGAGTTTGCAAGTATCAGTACAGAGGCGGAAAAAATGGGTTTAGTGGTGAATGAGGGCAAAACAAAATATATGCTGTCACATTACACACACATTACACATTACATCGACGAATCGGACAGATCGTCACGATAGTCAGCTATAACTTTGAGGTAATCCGGGACTTTGTCTCCTCTATTAACTCTGAAAATGACATCACATCAGAAATCAAGCGAGGAATTACACTTGCCAACCGCTGTTACTTCGGCCTAAGAAGGCAATTGATTAGAAAGACCTTGTCGGGAAACACCAAGGAGACTCTATATAAGACACTCATCATCCCAGTCCTGCTTTATGGCGCAGAATCATGGACGTTGTCAATGCCGGCTGAAGATCTCCTTGGTCGCTTCGATCGCAAAACTGATGTGTCGGAAAAAAAACCTCTGAGTCTCACAGTCGTAGAAAAATACGTCAACATTTACATATTTAACGTAACAAACGGTCCCGTCGCATCGCGTTGTATAGAATATTTTTCGCTATTTTTTTTTTTTTTTTTTTTGACTACGATCTGTAATCAGCGATTCAATGTTTCAACCCAGGGATGGACGAAAAGTTGAAAGTGAACCCACTTTATCCCTCGAATCCAGTTTTACCTCCCATAAGATGGCGGTTTTTGTATCCATCTGTCAGTTCAAATCGAGTCGGAGCCTTAACCGTGTGTGAATCAACTTCATCGTCATCGGACGACGAAGAAAACCATTTTTATTTTTCGCCCTCTACGCCCAAGTGACCGCTCGAGTTTCCCTACCCCAAAGCCAGCACTGCTTCGATTGCATTCTTTTACAATTTTAATTCCTTCTATATTAAATATCGGGATCCACTGTTTATATCGATACACCACCACATCGAAGAGGAGTAACCTGTGAACCTATCAGAAGGCTATCGCTAAGTAAGAGAATAATGACCAATAATGACTGACCTTCAGTAGATGGAAAAATGTACTTCTATCTTTTCAAAATTGATTTCTCTGTACCTCACTTATAAGAGTCGATCGATAGCTTTATATATACCTTCTCGACAAGATGTTAACTGTCTTAAGTCCATATCCCAATTAGCTTTGACTACTCCTTTGCCCTCGGGTGAGTGAACTCGTTGTTTAAATTAGCAACTTTTCTTTTACTGCTTTTAATGGATATACAAAAAAATCCATTACAAAGTGAAAGGTTAATTCTAAACACTTTTCAAAAGCGTTTGTTCAAGTTAATTTACTGTTTCTTTATAATTTTCATTTCAACAAAGCAAACTAAGCATTTATTTATTATTATTTTTTTTTATTGCCCATCAGAAACATTTTTCTTCATTCATTCGTCGGCTATTTTCTTTTCTTTTACGAACAACAGAAAAAAAAAATAAAACCATTTCAATGAGAATTCTCTCCCTAACAAAGGAAATGTCTTTCACAACAACGCTCTCAACACATCGCCCGTTCCTCCCCCCAAAGCAGACAAGTCTCTAAAGTCTTATCCTTCCAACAACTCTCTGCTTTCAATGGCAAATATTTTTCATTTATTAGATATTTATTACCTTTTTTTCCAAATGCAAAAAAAAAGGAGAAGGAAAATTCTCTCTGCCCTTTTATTGTATTTTGTTTTTCCTAACAAGGATATAGATGGTGTTATATAGTGAGAAATATTTTTTTCCAAAAAACAATACAATTCGGCCCTAATGAACTGTAACCCCTCTGAAAGAGCGATGGGGTCGTTGGTTCCATTTCTGTCTAACACGAACCACCAGGACCACCATCCAGCTCGGATTTGTAGCGATTTCTACTAGATGAATGTAAAATGAGATTGCCAGGATGTTGTCTAATATCACGTTCGTACATGTACCAAGGTATTTGATTTATTTATTTATATTTTTAATCCAGTTTTTGGTTCATGTAAATTTTACACTATATATCAGGTGTTGGGGGAACAGAAAAAAATCTCGTTTCGGTTTGGAGCAGGTACTTTCGAGTGGTATTGTGATTTATTCTCAGCTATTTCGAATTGTTCATGTATTTATAGAATTTTGCAAAGTCATCAAGAGAGTTTCAAAGTTTCTAATGAAATTTAAAAAAATAGTTATGCACTCATAGAGAGGCCAAACAATTTGCAGAGTATGTATTGTTGTTTGTACATTCTTTTGCCGCGAAAATTGGCTGGAAAAAAGTGCAACATTAATGCGAAAAAAAAAACAGCTGAGTAAATAATCGTTTTGGCCATGAACGCGAGTATTGTTTTTGTGTTTATAAACTTTGCAAGGTTGGTGTATGGTTGAACTTGGTTGCATTCAAGGTTGACAGTGCAAGTATGCCCGTGACTCGTATTCACCGCTATTGACTAAGTAAAGTATGTAGATGACACTTCACCCAACTCTTAAGGGGGAGATCTTTTGAAATGTTGCGTTGGTTTGTACAGCTACGTCCTTAGGCTCTTGATAGTACTCATGCTGAAGGGATTTAAAAATACCTCCGCGGTTTCCGAGAAGACTATCACTGGGTAGTACCTGTTCCTTCTAAGAACTTGAACTAGTAACTATCAAGGCAATACGTACAAAGAACATTAACAACATTTATCAATGGAAGAATGAACTACGCCCTGCCTTCAGGGTTTTAGTGGGCTACACATTTAACTTGAATTAGGTTTTGTAGAATGAAACGAAAAACCAACTAAATTTAAAAAATACAAATCTCAGTTATAATATAATGAGCAAAGAAGTGGTAAACTGAGGGCCATTTTTCAAGCTTGCCATTTTTGACTGATTAAATCTTCAGAATGTTACTTTTTGGCTAGTGCCAAACATTGACACTATATAGGCAAGGTACCTATATGTGCCGTTGTCTCAAATATCTGAAATTACTATATCCTGTAGATAACGCTATCAACCATTTCAATGTTTCTCGACTCATGCTTAGAATCCTCGTTTGAGTAGAACAGATCTGCCACTTTTTTATTAAATATAATGGCTCTTTTGCAAGGGAGTCTGCATTTTCATTTCCGTCAATCCCTATGTGTCTTCGTTCCCAAATCAGTGTTAGCTTCAGTTTACATTCCTGTGCGTACGATGATGTGATTTTTGCCTGTTCCATGGGACTCATCACTGCCTCATTGTCCAATGTCCAGTGCTATGAGAATATCTTTCTTCGGTACTTATTATTTTCCAGGAAAATTATTTCCTCATTCTAATTTCTCAAAGGCGGTTAAGGATTTTTTTAGTTGAAGCATGGTGCCTTTGGGAGGCGGTCTATAACCACGCACATCATTGTCAAGTTCAGGAGATTCCGACCTAACTAGGCTTGCCACCTGTCTAAAAGTGTGGACCTCAGGTATAGGACCTTTCTTTAAATTTTTGGCTGCCGATGCAGGCAGTTAATCTTCCGATCTAACTCGCTTGGCGCTTAATACATTATCTTGAGCGGCTTTGGCCGACAGCAGACCGAGATGTTGTGGTCGTATCATTCTCTATAGCAGAAGGGTTGTTGACCATCGGGAAGCTCAATGGCTGAACGATCTATTTGTTCATCTGCTTGCCCAACAGAAACACCAGAAGTTAATGCGATTACAGAGGCATCAGTCTGTACATTTTTATTAATTTGGTTTGAAATGTTGATCCCACGAGTATCCGGCAAAGAAACATCACCCATGTTGGCGGACGGTGCGGCTCAGAAAGGCTGGTTTAAGACCGAAGGTCGCCTGGTATTCGGAGTCCGCATATTAGCGACTACTCATGAGCACTCTCTTCCTCACGCATCCCTCAGCATGATTGATAATGCGGTTTACTCCCCATGGGCAGTTCTTAGTTAGGGATGGGTGACCCTTCAGACGACTACCGCCTCCGACAGCATAGCCCGTTGAGTCATTGCAATATTAAGCCTTCGCATCGGCACACTTTAAATAGGCGCACACGTCATGGTGTCTTCCCCTAGGGAAGGATCCTTGGAACTTAGTGTTTTCGGAGTACTCAATTACTGCATTACTAATTGAAATTTATTTTAAGGTCAAATTTCTTCTCTTCGTGAAACAAACTGATAGCCTTGCTTGGGTTGATAGAAATAGTTCCTTTTCGACACCATTCTAGGACTATCTTAAGTGCGTTTGACATACATGTTGTGACATAGCTTGCCGCTTTGCCCCAAATGAGGATGATTATGTCATCGGCGTATCCAACTATATTGAAGCCTGAATTACTTACTTATATGTACTTATGTATATTCCATAATCTGCACAATATAGAGGATGCTGCATGTTTACTTAAAAAAAAATCGTATCGACCATTTTTCTTTGTGGGGCTCCTGGCGATTGTCAGCTGAAAAGGAGCGACAAATTTTGTTGCATATTAAAAATATCAGGGGAAACAAAACCGTGCTAGCAAAATTACCGTCGAAATTCAAAGCATAGGTACTGCCCGATACTAATATTTAAACCTTTTAAATGTAGATACGTCTCTAAATTGTACGAATCCAAAGAATCAATGTCTACGCAAAGCTACTAGGAGCTTCAATAAACATCGCCTCTAACCATGTTCACAAATCGCTCGTGCAAAATGTCCGTTGTGCGATGGACTGTGTATAGCACGTAGCGCTGTCCTGTTGAAACCACATGTCGTCGTTGTCCATATCATTCAATTGGGGCCAAAAGAAATTGGTTATCCTTATCATCGACTGATACCGCTCGCCGTTGACGGTGATGGTGATGGTCTGGCCAACGTCGTTCTCAAAGAAGTATAAACCGATGATGCCGCCAGTCTAAAATCAACACCAAAAATGACTTTCTCTGGATGCATTGCAATTTGGTGGATCTCGTGTGGATTTTTATCGTCCCAAATACGATAATTTTACTCGTTGACGAACCCATTCATTCAGAATAGTCTTCTCCGAAGTACGATTATGGCGACCGTGACATTGCGCGCGAAATGTTGCTCGACCAGAAGACCCATTCAACTATATGGCGGAAATCACCTGTCAAAGTTGGAAAACTCCTTATTAGTTCGTCCTAAATCTGTTCTAAACTACTCGTAACTTCTGTCCTACCCACTGCAGGTAACTGATTTTACTGAAATACATTTTACCCAACTATTGTGTTGAATCCATTTTTCATTAAATGACCTCACACTCACAATAATACCTTTCGAAATCCTTGGCATTCACAGTAATTAATCCGGCATTACTTAAAATCTGAAGAACAAAGCAAATTTCACCCAAAAAAAAAAAAAAAAATAATACCAAGTCACCACAATTTTATCGTTTGCAAAGAAAAAAAAAACTCCACTATTTGCTGAAAAATCCTTTCTAGTTTTTGACTCTTCTAATGGCATGTTTGCACAACACTTGACCCATTTGACTTTTCAACTTTGCCTTCAACATCCTTCGTTCCAACTGTGCTTATTGTTTTCATAAATTTTAATATGTGACCGTCTTGCTCGCCCCCCTGTACACATTATAATTTGATCTCATTATTTCCCTGAGGATGTGCAAAATGATGAGAATGGAATGACGAAAGCTAAAGGATACAATCATAATTATAATAATTTGTAAATGCATGCGTGTTTGTGTGTGTTTGTGTGCGGAGGAAAGACGACCGGAAAAGTGTTGCTTTCTACAATCAAACCACTTAAGAGATATGACATCTCTAGTGTGGAGGAAAATGCCACCTTATCCTCAAGGACTTGTGAGACAATTTTTTTTCATTTTAATGGACGACATGGTCGGTGGTGGGGGGAGGGGGACATTTTATTATTTTAATCTAACAAAGCGTACAATTACGTGGAATACGATTGAAACAGTCATTAGACACGTTTTCATATAATGTCGAGTGGTATAGTCGTACAATAAATAACGAAAAATGATATCCTTAAACGAGGATGTTTAAAATTTGAATCACGTTTTGCACTTACCTTTAAAGTGGTTGGTAATGTCCTTTTGTTGAATTTGATTTTACTGCTGAGGGGGAGGTGATGTTAAAATGATAAACTCGGCAGAAAAAAAAAAGTCTCTGTTTGTCTCTGTGTT
Organism: Cheilosia scutellata; assembly: GCA_955612985.1. Classification (NCBI taxonomy): domain Eukaryota; kingdom Metazoa; phylum Arthropoda; class Insecta; order Diptera; family Syrphidae; genus Cheilosia; species Cheilosia scutellata. The sequence continues at coordinate 90,540,994 of OY015311.1, forward strand.
GCAACTTTATTCGTTATTGTTAATCGTTATTATTAATCGTTTATATTAAATTGCAACTGTTATACAAAGTCAATGTAATTTGCCCATTACTTATTGTTGTTACTTCCAATGTCAAAGTCAAGTTGTCAATTGTACATATGTAATTGTCACTTTTTAATTGTCAACCATAAAATGTAAAAATCATTCATTCCATCTCCAACCAGCAAGCAAATAAAACACATAATTATAACGTTAAAGAAAAGTCAAGTCTTTTTATTCTACAATCCAACACTCTGTATTTGAGAACAATCTCCAGATCATAGGGTATTGTCGTATTGACCATGCTTTTGGATTTACTTATTTTCATAAGTGGCGCTACAGTCCGAAGTGACTCAGGGGTTCTACTAACCCGCCTGTCCAGTTAGCTCGGTCTGTGGCCTGTTGCGCCCTTCAAGTTGAGTGCGGTCCATTTCTACGTCCTTTTTTAGATAGCTCTATATAAAACTCGCTGTTTAATTATGACATTATGGACAATATCTACTCATTCTATAAATATTGTCAATATCGTCGGCGAAAGCTGGTAATTGGGCAGACTTTCAAGGATCTTACCTCGTGTTTTGGCTTTTGAATTTTGAACATTTCTTTCAAGAGCTAACAAAACATGAGGAACATCGTCATACGGACAAACAAGTTTGGCGGAGATGTTAAAATTAGACAACCATATATCTTGTGAGGCTGTGGCTTTGAAATCGATAAAAAGACGTTCAGTATCGGCCTTTTGGGTTTTTTCAGAGCTCGCGAGTGGTCCTGTTCTACAGCATCGCTTTACTAGCCCATTATTTTGTCGCGTTTCTAAACTGAGATTGTTCCTCAAACCATTCGTTTCGTAGGCGCGGTCGCATTGAAGCCAGTTTCCAGATAAGCCCCCTATTGACAGTCGTCACGGATCACTTGGAACATCACCTTAAGAGCTATTGAGCCCAAATTTGATACCAGCGATCCGATTAAAAAAATATGTCTTGTCAAGGAACTCTTGTAAAACTATCTTTGGTAGCATTCTCCTTTAACTCTGTGGGGCATATGTGCACATTAGACAAATGTTGACGAAATTTTCCTTGATGCGAGTATTTATCCTAATCCTGCTACAAAGGTTAGGCAAGGCATCATTATCATGCCGAACAGTCAAATTCACTTCGACATTTAAATAAATACGTATGTACACGGATATCCAAATCGGCCTCTTGATTGTTGCTAATGGCTAACACCCAAAGATTGATTTAATACTTACCTCAAACGAATTCAAGGAAATAGACCGTTTTTTTTTAAAGAGAATTACACACAAGTTGAGACAGTCCAGTTAATATTGGCGATCTGAATAAACGTAGCTATGCTGAGAAGGCTTCTATTAGACATGAACCCAACAAAAAAAGCACTACTTTTCCTAATAATTGTTTTTGTTCAATTTTACATTCAAATCTTTGCAGAATGTATTGGATCTTTCTGTCGTGACGTAATCATTTTTTCTCTTGCTTGGGAAGTGGCGCATTATATTTAGATCGCCGCGCCATGCATAGTTTTTGATATCGTTTGCATTTCTTGAAACGTAGTACCTACATGTCTGGATTGTGGTCGAATTGGAAGGTCGAAGCTGTTCATTGCGCATACAAATTCAGCAGCTTCCTTAAGAGCTCTTAACACTATCCGACATTTTGGCTCACCAACCAAGATAGTTACGCCAGATGTAAGCTCGTGTAAATGTGTTAATTTATAATTTTAAAAAAGACAATAACTCTCCAACCATTACTCGGAAAATGTTTCATGTTGTTAGACATTTTTTTGTCATTTTTGTAGCCCCCCTTTTTGGAGGGTAAAGGGTTACAAATTAAAACTATGTACTCTTTCTAGATCTATGACTTTCTAACCCCTTACCGCAATGGTGTGCAATTTATATTTTCAATAGAAAATACTTCAAACTTCAGAATATGGCGGTTTTATCCTAATATCTAATTTAAGGGGCATCCCTTAAGGGGGGTATAAATCACGGTATTTGTAGAAAAATTATAAAGCACGAATCTCAGCATTCTTTAAAATTCTATCCCAAAGTGGTTGCAAAATTACCCTTACCATTTTTAGGGGGCATTTACAACATTTAAAATAGCCTAAAAAGTTATTTAATTTTTATGTAAAACTTTTTAAAGATCGTCGGCATGTTTTTTTTTTAATTACCCCCCTTTTAGGGAGTTTTACATCAAAACACAGAAATATCCAGAGATATGACAGCAGAATCAAGCGAGTAACAAAAAATAATGTGACCTAAGCAAAACCATGTACGTTGAGTCATGTCCGCTCGACCTAGTCGGATAGTTTCTACAAGTCCTTACCTTTACTTTGAATAGTCCGAACATGGCCCCATTTATCAAGAAGAATTATTTTGATTATTTATCACTCCAAACTATTCTTCAGAAAAAAAAGTAACTCGCTGCCTTTTCCACTCGCAAGTACCATGAATAGATTGCATCCGTAATAAGAATTAAAAATGTCTGTCTTATCCACTTCTTATAAGATACATCCAACCCATCTTACACATCGCCCTAATTGACAAAGAACCTAATGCATCTTAATAGTGTGCTTAAACTTTGTCGTTAGCATCCTTAAACCGCAGCACAGCAAACAGTAGCAACCAACAAAAAAGCAAAAAACAAAACTGCATCCCACATAAATTATGTAAATTTATAATTAAATAAAACAAGGATGCAAAAGTATAGCACAAGAACTGTAGACGAAGAAAAACATTGCCAAGCAATTTACATAAATAAAAAGAACTTTACTCTCTCGTCGGGGTTCGGTGTGTGTGTGTTTGTGTGTGTCTTGTCTACTTTGTTGAATCAAGTCCTGGCGCAGAAAATTCTGCAAGAGCCCCCATTTTAATTTCATCGTTAAAAAAAAAATATATTTTAAGCAAAAATAATTAATCAAAAACTTTATCGCAAAGGAAGAGCACATATATACAGTGAACACACAGTTACGGTTGGGATATTTTTCATGAGACAACATCCCTCTCAGGGACATACTTTCGCCAACGGGGGAAAAGGTAGCAAATCTCTTTGTAAGGGTTTACTGAAACGATCATCAAGATAATGACGCTGTTGATAGGCAAGGGGTACGGATGCGGAAAGATAAAGTATGACAATTTGTTATCCTTTTCACCTCGAGGGAGAGATATATCATTAAAAGAGTTATCCAATGATAGTCAAAATTCCAACAATGTTCTCAGAACTTTGAGCAAAACCTACTCCATTCTTGGAAATGTGTCATCACCTATCGCATAAGAGTACATAGTAACCAACACCTGCTGCGATGTGATTAATTGATTTTTAAATTAAAAATTCAACCGACAGTTATTTTTTCATTAAAATTCCCAACAGTATATCGTGTGAATTTCCAGTCGGAAAAAACACGCACATCTTGTGTGTGTTTATTATATTTTGCACTACTTGCCATAAATATTGCCAAGAAAAAGAACAAGGAAAATTTATTTGAGGTCACTGGCTCGTTTGAGGGTCAGTAAGTCGGGCGTAAGAAAAGTGCAATCAAATTATGCGTTGTTTTCACTTTTTCGTGTAAATAAACAAAATGTCGCTATAAAGTTGCGGGCAAAATTGGCCAAGACCAAGGTGCCAGCCAGCAGTGTGGGTCAATGTTTTAGCTGGCTGAGTGTGCCAGAGTGAGTTGCACTTGTTATCGGAGTATGTAGTCTTTGAATGAACGTGGATTTTGTTATTATGGTCATTGGTATAAGAGAAGTGTCAGAATAGATTTGTGACGGATGAATAAGAAATTGTTGCTGGAGAATTGTAGAGAGAAGATATGGGATTGGTACCTACTTCGCGGAGGGGATAGTGATGTTCAGTGGTTTTCAGTTTTCTTATTCAAATAATAGGCCATCTCTGGATAAAAAGAAATATGCCAAAAGTCACTTCAATAGAGAAGAGTCGGCAACTTAGACATCCTTAAACTGTCGTCTTTTCCACAATCTGTAAGACCTCGTTATTGTCGTTCCATACTTCACACAGACAATTTTGCAATCAACTTAGTTAACTTTCAATAGGGCAATAGTTCGGGCGGCCCTGAGGCTCATCCAACATGTCCCTCCAGCTCCAGTTCTATTCATAAGGTTCGTTATATTGAAAATCTATCTTAACATCAAAAAGTTTGTGAAGTGCTATCGCAAAGAGCTCAATGCTTTTTTAACGCAACACATTGTATCACTCTGCTGGGTCCCTAGACATGAAAGAATTCCAGGAGGATCGGCAACTTAAAATAGAAAGAACATGCTAGAACTTTAGATTTTATACAGCGACTTAGAGGAAATAGCACACTTTCCACCGACTCTCTGTGTAAAATTGTGCTTTCAATACTAAATTAAATATTTCTACCTGTCCCAGCTCTTGTGGCCGTATGAAAAACACTCGAAAGTCTATCTGTCTGTCATGCAAAGCAGTTAGAGTAGGCTTGGCATTTTGTCTCACATGAGAAAGTGCTCATAATTTGGTTAGAATTTACTTACTGAACTGTGCCGTTCATAGTTAGTTCATTCAGTTCAAGCTATAGTAATGTCGAGAGACCATAGTTATTACAATCGCTGTTTTACTTATTTATTCTTGACTGGGCTATAGTCTGGAGTCTTCACGCTCGTACATATGAAAATATTCAAAAATTCTGTATTTAAGTTACGTTGACTCGATGTGAACTATTGAACTGATTGAACTAAAATAATGAACGCTTTTTTATTCGTTCGTTATTAGTTCGTGTAACACCCATTTTGGTAGACATTTTTTTTTTTCGAGAATTACCCAGCTTAGTTCGAATTGGGCATACAATTTTAGAACCATTAGCGGTCTACCTCGGGGCTTTTTTGTTTTTTTTTTCGTCAGCCCTTTTGCCAGATGATAAGGCTGACAACAGTCCAGGCTTTCTTTGCAGACTTCGAAAGTTGGGCTTACTGTGTCTTGAGTAACTCTGATTTACACTTGAAATTAAATGAAGGTGCTCTCCAATCTATGTGATAGGAACTTCTAACAGGAAAGGCGATTTGAAGGCCGCTTGAATTTTGAAGATTTGAGACTATTGTTGTCAAAACTATGAATTTTCAAAAATATAGTTTTTATAGTAATTTGAGTGACCAACCACTTCACAGATATTTGCAAAACCAATTCATCAAATTTAAGGTTTGAATGCTCGAAGGTTTATTTGTGGGGTTCTAAGTATTTAAATCTTTGGTGTTTGCCGTTTGCATCATAAGCTGTCAAGACGGCATTTTTTTTTTTAAATTGCCATTTAGCAGCTTTTTAAATGTATCTGTTTATTTTAAGCAATTACATGGGGAACAAATTTGACAATCTGTCAACCTCATAGCTGTTCACGTTCGGCTTACCCTGATAGCGTTATCAATGTTAAAGATATGAGGAGCACAAATAATGCGATTTTAACATATTAAACAAATCTGCACTTCGTAGGTACCTACTATGTATAAGTGCGCCAATCGGTTGGCTATGGCAGTCCATTGTTGAAGTGACTATCAGCAAAACGTTTCTGTGTAATCTTAGCCCTATCTGAAAAAGTAATCGGGTAAAGTGCATTGTGCTGTTTTTCGCAGAGTTGTATTATTTCCGTAATAATATGGCAATAGAAGAGATCGAATAATTGGTTTGCAATGACAACCGTCACTTGGAATTCCAAGCGTGATAACCGGAATTTTATTTCTTTATTTATTTTTATCTTTCTATTTTTATTTCCAATGGTAGTCCTAAAAAAGTTAGCCCGCTCCAATAGTTTAAAAGGTTTCATATCTCGGTCAATTTAACTATTTCTTATACTCGCTTAAAAAGAAAAACTGCACTTTTCCAAAACGCCATCTGTTAGTGTAATTCAAAACCTCAGAATTTACCTAAGTTCCAAACCAAAGCGCTGTGCTTGTAATGCATTCAATTTTAAGTTTTAAGTTTCTGCCAATCTGAGAGGTATATAATCAAACCAAAAACACAACATACAACCAACAAACCTTTAAATGCATAAATCTGTCGTAAAATTTAAGAAAGGTTCCCACAAAAATTATCAATAACTTAACAGTTCGTCTAAGGCCCTAGATGTACAACTTTGCTTTTGACACAGAACAGTGCGCGGTTCACCACATCCACATCAAGAGCTACACATACATACGTAATTGGAGTTCAATATGTGATATGGGAATCAATGAAGTACCGACTTACCGGCCACAATAATTCTTGAATCCAGCTTCGACTTAGACAACACCAGCAGCTAATTAATCGCTTACTTTCAGTGTTGTATATATTTCCATTACGACAGTCGTAGCGTTCGTCTTACGATAGTTACAAAACTAACCATTCGCTAGTTCCTACTTTAAGTTGCATAATTTTTGTCTCGTTGGAATCAAATCATATCACGTAGATCTAGATATACATACTATCGTATCAATTGTTCGATAAAAATTTTAAATTATTATTCAAAAGACTTAAAAAAACTGACGACATAACTCGTATCGTATTCTTTGCCATTCAGATAGTTCAAATGTTTGGTAACACTTTGAAGTCGTATTCTATTTACGATAGTCGTATTCCATATTACATAATTATGGACGTATTGTCTACTGTCTTATCGAACAAACGATAAGGATTTTAAATTAATTTGGGATAGCCGTAAGGAACTGAAATTGGTTACCTATTCTTTAAGATTGGATTAGTTTTAATGTTTGGCCACATTTTTAAGGTGTATTCTACTGACGATAGGCAACTTAGAGTGCGACTTAAACTAATTATGTTTATTGTTCAGTCTAAGCCTACACTTAATCCTATGAAATCTGAACTATAACTTTCCTGTTTGTGAGTGCTCATTTCATTTGGCCCAAGTAAACTCTTGATCAATTTACAGTGAGCATTGTCATATTAGAGTTTCCTTATCAGCTTATCACAACTCTTCTTGAAAATAGATCACATATTTTCTTTACGACTGTCGTATCACGACAACACATACGATTGTTGTTTCTATAGGCTTACTATAGTGTAGTATCAGCTTAGCTTTAAATATTATTATATGATTTCCGAAAGAATTATTCCAACTTCCACATTCTTTCATTACCTTACGACAGTCGTAAGATATTTTTTAAACTTAGCAATTTCACAAAATTAAAGATTAAATTTCGGCAACAAGCTTTCTGTAACAAAGTTGTATCTATCGCCATAATTTTGAGTGGTCTGTCAAACCTGTTCAGATAATTTTCGTCCTTACGACAGTTGTAATAATACATTTTCGAAAGAATTTGTCTTACGATTCTTTTACGTATTATACGCAACCTCTCACATTTATTGCATCTTTCTTCTTTACATTCGATGGCAATGAAGCAATACTGCTCCTCCTTTTGTGTAATACAGAATAGCTCAACGTGCCTAGTTTTAAAGTGCTACCCTCTGTATTGTAAGTGTTATATGATTAATACCATTATATCATTGCACTCTTATGCTAGTATCGAGTTCTTTTATCTTTGCTTGTCTGTAATCATCATCAAAAGAATCCGCAGTCGAAAGAGTGCAACCACTTCAGCGCTATTTAAACAAAACCCGTAGAGCAAGCATTTTACCCATTAAAAGGCAAATACCAATATCTCATCAATAGACTACTTAATATCTGGGTCATAATATTCATCGGAATGGTGTTGTATATTTAATTTTTTAATTTTTTTTTTAACAAATCCCAATTCAGTTATCTGTATCTCTGCTCACTCGTCGCTGAACCTAATCACCATTTGTATCTCTTAATAATCCAACAAGCTTATAATATTAAAATGAGTGAAATTAAAATACAAACCAGACATTTTACGACCAACACCGACGATTGACGACAACGATGATGATGATGATGATGATGCCGGTCGGTGGGTTCGAAACATCTGCAGTAGCAACCAGCTAATGATGACGATGACAACTACCAATTAGCTGAACTTTACCGCCTCTTAATAGATGCGGAAAATAATAGATACAACAAATCATAATCATCATTGGAGATCATCAATTAGCATTTAAACGATCCGAATCGATTGGTCTGTAAAAATTTCTAATTTATTAGTTTTAGTTTGAGTTTGTTGTTTTTTTTTATTCCCCCACTTTTGAGAGCATCTGGAAGAGGATAACTTTTTATATATTTTTATTATAGTCTAGGGACTATGTTGCGTGATAAACATAAATAAAAAAAAAATACAACTGTTTACGTACAACTTAGAAATTGATAAGCGTTATGGGAATCATTCTCCCCCCAGATGGTCATTTATCTGTACAAACACGCAATTTGTACAACAGACGAATTCCAATCGAATGAGAGATACATTTCGATTCAGAGTTTATCCCTCCGTTATCTTCGATTCCTAATTACTTTACTGCTTCCAAACAGATACAGAGCAATAGATACCAGCAACACAAAAAAATGCTAAACAAATTCAAAAGTTTTTTTGGTTTTTATTTTGTTTTGTGCTGGATAAAAAAAATCATAAGTATCGCTGGGATTTATTTTGGTTTGGTTGTTGGTGCTTTCTTTTCGATAAAGTTCGTTCATCTTTCGTTTGGTCTTGCGATTTATTATTGCATAACCTTGGAGTACAGTATGTCGTGCAGGGCAGTACACATCAGGGAGTGCTTCAGTGGGGATCACGATTTGTCGTTACTCGACAATGTGTAATGCCATTTGTGTAATCTTTTTTACCGGCAGATACTTATAGCAGCTACGATACGTTTTACGTATTTTCTTTTCGTACATTGTTATGGTGATCCATAGTCTTTCTTACTTTCCATTGGATTGCGCTGCAGTCTCAACCGGCACGCGCTCTACTTTGACACCTGGTCTTATAAAATCGGAATTACTTATAGTGCTCATATTTATAAGGAAATATTTTAGGATATAGTACTAAATTCAGTCTCATCCCAAGTAGAAATCGTTGGTTAAAGTTCTAGCGCTGTTACCACAATTCAGAAAGTTTACTATTACGGTCAAAGTGTGTTTTGATTTATAAAAGTGCAATCTGTTTCTCATATAGGAGGGAACCGTGATCAAGTGGGGAATTAGTTTGACGTACTTATTTGACCATTCCGTGATATACACAATATGGTATAATCGGCTATGATTTGCAACCGAAACGTTACCTACCGATTTTTGCCAGTCACAGCTTGCGATGTATTTACAGTACAGCAACTACACAAAATGGTCACAAAGTATTGCATGCAACACATAAAGTGAGCTGTCAAATTTGTCTTAATGTGTTTGTAGGTTTATTCACACAAATAGAATATAATAACATCGCTACACAAATACAATCAGATAGGTACAAATAAAATGTATATACATATGGAATGAATTATTGGCATACCTAAAGGAACAAAATGGAAACATTAAATTAATATTAATTGCATTTCTTCGTATCCGTAGCCCAAATATTAAAACGAAAGTCAGTTTTACCACGAATGTGAATAAGTTGCAGTGGAAAAAACTCACGCGCTCAAGAAATATTGAATATTTAGATATTCAATTTTATTTTCAAAAAATTCTACTTTTTCCAGGGACATCGAAAATTATCTTAATAGCTTCAAAAATGAATTGAAAGAATTATAAGGCATATTTCAAGGTGATACATATACGTACTTATAAAGAATAAAGAGTTTGCGAATTTCAATTGTGAAATTATTTTATTAAAAATGGATGCCCAGTACTTACGATCGAAAATGGCGATTAGTTTTCGTATTAATGCATGTGCATTTCACTTGGTAGGGGCAAAGGGTGTATGTGCTCCCCAAACTGATAAAGTTGTTTTTTGCGTTTATATTACTTGCAATAGGTCTGAAAATTGGGGAATAGGACAATGGGTAAAAAAGTTTCATTGAAATAGGAGTAGATAGGCATGAACTTAACTTTAAAAATGTATAACGCTTTAGTGTTGTCATTTTTAAGAATAAAAAAAAAAAACTGATATATTTTAACATTATAAAAATAACTTCCTAGCCATGTATAGGTAGAACTACTACTAGTGCCATGTGGTAGATTTCTCGAGATATTGGGGCGTGAATCTCCTACGATGTTGCAAACTACTATTTTATACAAACTCTTATCACTATTTTACACTTAAATTACATTTGTTCACACCTCATTTATTTTTCTTGTAATTGTAAAATATTTTATTTAATAAAAGCACACTGCATTCTTCCTTCTAAAGATGTGCGTTGGACGTAGTAAAAGTAGAAAAGAAATTATTAATAAAATCGCTGCATGCTTTGCTACTAAAATTGCACCATTATTTTCAGATATGTTCCCAAGATTTTACGATTAGTTTGTTAAAACTATGATTTTTATTTTATGGAAAAACAATATGAGAAGACAGTGTCAATAAAAGAATTACCAGTATATGAGATAATTTCGAAACGATGTATGATATTTTTTTCTGTGGCCCCTTTATACTCTACGCCTATGAGCAACACCATGTCATATAAAGATACACTATCCGTTCGTTTACACACAAATTACATAAAACGTGCATAAAAATCCACTTCAGTTTGTACTTAGTGTTGATACAATACCTGGTACAATATAGTAATTGTGGAAATAACATTCAACTATTTTGTGTAGACATTAATGCGTCAAATTGTGTAGTAGTTATTTAGGCAATGTATTTGGAGATTGTGTGCAAATAAAAACCAAAAGCGAATAATGCCCTTTATGGTAATATTCAACGGTCACAATTCAGACTGGGCGTAGTCTATTAGTGTAGTTGTGTAGTAGTAACATTAAATGGTAACTCTGCGGATTTTGAGACTTTAGTTTTGACACTATTCAGTAATTTTTTAGACACAACATTTACTGAAATGTTACGTTAAAGAACATTTGTCTCTTTAAGGCACGTAATAGTTACAAAAATGTCAAACTGTTCCCATATTCATAGCAAGGCATTTATCTACTCAAAACCAAGTCAAATATACCAAACGGTGACCATAATTTAAAATAAATTTGAATCAAAGTCACAAATTTCTACTTGGGATGTCGCATAACAATTCTACTAAATTCTTCCTAAATTTTGAGTGCATATTTCCGTATTAAAACTTAAAACTGCCACTTTGAAATTCGTCTTTAAAATATTTAAAATAGTTTCTTTACGACTATCGTATCGGTATTTGTGTGTCGTTGCATTTGTATTGAATGTATCTACTATAGGAGTGTGTTAGCTTCGCATCCAATAATCAAGTTTTCATGAATAATTGCCGCAACTTCCTTACGATAGTCTCTTTCTTCCTTACGATAGTTGATTTTTATCGAATTATTTAGATGGATGGCATCATTGAATCAATACTTCACTTGGAACATCCCTTCGTGCTGCTACCAACTACAAATTCATTACATTTCAGCCCGGAGGAATTATGAGTTTGATTAGAAGATTTTAGCCCGGATTGACAGAATCTGAAACTTGCATTCTGGACTTTTGCAAATTGTCGAATTTGTATTTCAATCATACGTCATAATAGGTAATTTCATTCGCTAAATATGATAGAACATTGACAGCGGTTGGATATTGGTGGCATGTGGTTCCAAAACCCTAAAGATATTGAAAGTGAAGTTTCCTGATCGCGTAATCTCATATAGAGCTGATGTCAATTGATGGCCAAGATCGTAAGACTTGACGCCTTTAGAGTTTTTTCTTTGGAGTTACGTTCAATCGTTGGTCTATGGAAATAAGCCAGCAACAACGTTGTTCGCATTATTGGCGAGATTAAGGCAAAATGTAACCTCTCGTTTAAACGAAGGCAAGTAAAGCTCCACAATTATCTTAGGGTCTTCATAATTTTCATATGTACCGTCTTACGCTTAACGAGGTCACTGGTGTATGATGTTCAAGCACGATGGTATGGACCTTCCATTCATAGAATCACGCTTTCTGGGAAAACATACAACGGCACAAAGAATTTTATTTAAAATTTTTAGGGGACTTAGGTTAGGTTAGGTTAGGTAAGGTGGCTGTCCTGAAGGGGACACACTTCGATTATATTATTTGGTCCATTGTGATACCACCAGTGGCCAGAAAAAATCTATGTGCCGGACATTACAGTGGGAACTCTATTGCTACTTGCGAATTTGGGTGTCTTACCTCGTTAAGAGGTTTTGATGGTGACTGAGGCAGTCAAATCTTATATAAGCATCTTGCATCTCCTGGTTGCGGCTTAGTCTTCGGGTCAGGGTGGAGGGTCACCGTAACAGTCTGCCCCCTGCCTATTGCCTCTGACAGACCATCACTAAGGAGGCAGACTGGTGCGGGGCAGATCCGACGACGCGACGGAAGCAACGTATTCTATGCGCTGGGTCTAAGTCTTTATTAAAGAAAAGATTTGACTTTTTTGAACTGATGTTTGGTGTCGCAGATTGCAACCCAAGACAACTGATAATAAGTTATTTTTGTTGACAGTCATGTGCCTTTTCCGATGTAAGGGTGTTGGATGCTACTGTCGACGGCAGCGGTTCTCAAGGCCTTGCGTGACTAGAACTCCGCATCTGAATAACCACAGCTTTTTGCTGACATTTATTTCTGCTTTATATCAGTCAGTGGTAACATGAGGTTGTTGTCTTTGCTAATATTTGCTATAGTTACTCATTCCATATTTGGTGTTCATCAAGTTTTGTAGTCATCATTGTCATCAGAGGGCTCTTGAATTGCTGGCCATTTGTCTCTCTTCGACCTTATGGATTATGCCTGGGTACCCCTAATTGTTGCTTCAACTTTATGAACTTATTGTGTAAACTGTCTATAGGAACCAAAACTACACAGTTTCCTGTGGAAAAAATATTATTTAGTTTAAGTTTAAAACTAATTCAAGCTGTAGACATGAGTTGGATCGCATCCCTTTTCTTGTTCACCAAACTGTTCCCTCCCAGTTCGCATTGAATAACCCAATCGATTCCTTGTTATATTGAGTTTCTGTCGTCATGTTCTCTCGTGGATTTTATTCTTGTTGTGTTTTTTTTGCATTTCTCTCTGGTTATCTCCCTTTAAATACCCCCAGTTCATCACCATCTCGATAATCCTGCTCCTCCTTTTCCTCCTCTCCTCGCCAGTATCCATTGAACAGTAGCAATACAAACTTGCATACTGTTTCATCTTTTTGGTTTGATTTTTGAAATTTTGAATTCAATACACGCGCGCTGTTGTTGCGCGCGTCCTCTATAAGAAAAGCCAGATCAAAGGAATTGACGCTTCATGCAGATTCGGGTTATGGTGTTTGAAAATTGAATCTGGTCGGGCGTATGCCACATACGCGAGGGTGCAAACGAGTCGGAATGGAAATGAAGTCGAATATCCAATTCGATGAATCTGAATGAAAGTGTGTGGGCAATAACAAGCATAATTTTTTTTTTTTTTTTTTTTTGTAACATGAACGTGATGTGTGGTGATGGTGACTAGCCACGGGTTGGTCTGACGTCGATTGAGGAAATGTCAAGATTATTGAACTCTTCCTTGTTTCTGGGTGTCGCGATGTGTGCACGTTTTGGAATTTTGTCTCATTTTTGCGAACGAAATGTGTGACAACTGATTGGCATTTGTTTTGGTATAGTAGAATGAGAAATTCAAAATCTTGGCAATGACAATCTAAGAGAATTTGATCAGATGTTTGAAAGGCTTGATTTTGTTTAGTGGATACATAGTTTCAAGTTGAAATTTTGTTGCAAAATCTATTGAATTGTCATTGACGTGTGGTGAGTGGTCTTGACGTAAACACACATTCCTTAGCCAGTGTTTATGAGAGTCCTAAGAATTGTGCCAACTTTTTAAAATTCCTAACAAATAAATTTAGCACTGACACATAATATGTGTTGAACGAGGGTATAACGCATCAAGCTATCAATCAGTGTCATATCGTTTGAGCAGCTATCGAAATATTGGAGAGGTGCGATCTCATAAAGTGCTTGTTTTGCACTTGGACCATTTCAGTTCCATTCTATTCTATCCGCATTCCTTGAAGAATCTTTTGATGTCGAAGAAATGTCTTTCGTTGTCGATTAGGGATACTTTTGCAATCTATACATGCTCTCAAAGTTTTCTTCTGACATTTTTTTTAATGACAGTGGTTGCGAAGAGGTGACATTTTGCTCCACATTTCCAATTTGTATTTCCTGGTGTGACTAGGACTTTTGATATGAACTGACAGTATGTGGTGGCTTTGAATAACGAATTTGAATAGACTCTGGGTCTGGACTCCAATGTCTACTCGCACTTACTAGTAAATTTGCTCAGTGAAGTTGAAGGGAGCTCTGTAATTGAATTGCATTTCAGTTATCCAGCTTAAGTCAATGTGCGGATGCACAGAATTATTAGTGGTCATTTTTATGTGTTTGATATATGTTTGTACATATTTGACACTACCTTAAGCCGACTTAATCCCAATATGGTTGACACTTAGAGTGGTCGATTTTCTAAGGATTGTGCGCCTTTTACAATTCAACAGCAAGATTTTGACAAAAGTCTAAAGAAATACGTTTCACTGCGAGTCTGCTTCCTAAAATGAATGTTGAACTGACTTATTAAGGATAAATTCCAACTAAAAGTCATTTGGCTTAAACTTAAACTTAAACTCTAACAAGCTCTTACAAACAAACTGTTCCTAATTTAAACTGGGATTGTTTTTAAAAATTTGTTACCTTAATTTACAAAATGCTCTGATACTAAATAGAAGAAAAAACTAAATAGTCAAAAAAGGGGAGTGACTAAGTCTTTTTATGACCCAAAATGACTGCTAATCCACTGGTTCTGTCTCTCATAAAAATATTTTTAAATATTTTAGACTTGTTTTATAAGAATATGGCTTTTGGAGAAAAAAAGAAGAAGCTAAAACTCTCCAAAAATGTAGGCGTGTATAGGAGACCCTGAATGGCCCAATTGCCGTCTGATAGTCTATTGTTAACTTTTTAGCTGTGAGTATTTTCACAATTTATATTGATCAATCAAAAATGAGGATAAATCCTCTGATTATTTTCTGAAATATTTTTTTTTAATTTTTGACGAAAGATTTGTCGAAAGATAGGGTAGGTGCTAAATGTCAGCAATGCACCTAAATATTTAAGGCGATAAGACAGATAGACAGATGTGCGATTAACAAGTTTGCATCTGTTTTCATTATTTCTCAATGCTACAAACTTGGCGTTCGGGTTTTAAAGCTTTAAGTTAGGATATGAAAATCGGGACTGAAATTTCAGAGGAAATTTCTTAATCTTCTTAAAAAGATTAAGTAAAAAAAAAATTACAAATGTGACCTCTTTCGCAAACGTCTGATAAATAGGCTACAATTTTTTCGTCTACAAATAAATAGTATTTTTCAGAAAAAAAAAAATAGAAACGTCGGCAAAAATCGAAAAAACGGCTGAAATTTAATCGTCTGAAAATAAATAGAAAATCAGATATTGGAAACGTCTGAAACAATTTTTAAAATGTCTGAAAACAAATAGTCATCGTTTGAAAAATTTAAGAATCGTCTGAAAAATTAAAAACCCGTTGAGTAGAAGGGAATATTATTCAGATTTTCAGACGAAATTTCAAGTTTTTCAGACGAATATTTAAAAAAAGCTGACAAAAACTAGCAGATGAATATGATCAAATTAAAAGATGAAAATAATTTCTTTTCAGACGAAAATGTTTTAACCCTGATAAATATCCTCGAGTAAAACTACATTGACAAAGCTGATCTATTCAGACGTTCGAATTGGGCTTTAAAATGTAAGACCCTTCCACTCATCTCACGAATGGTTGTGCAAAATTAGGCCTAGGGCCTAGCGGAGAAGTATATTTTTAACAAGGCATTTGCAACTATGAGTTAGAACCAAAACACGAGGAGATAGATGAAATTTGTCTGGTTGCGTGGTTTGAAGCTTTGGTATATTTAGCTTCTCAATTGTTGCAACAGATGGCGGTCTCAGATTCGGCTACAATTATGGATTTTTCAAAATTTTATCCAGTCTGTAATTGGACATTGCCTCGAATTTTGTTCATAAAATCTATACAACTATAAAATTGTTAGCTTTTTCTTGTAACACACTCCACATATTCCATGTTGAATGACACACCCATGTAGGTATAAATATCTGACATTTATTTATCAAACCAGAGTACTTCTCCATTTCTCATTCGTGTATACATAACAATCCTCAATCTGTCCACTTCAATTAAAGCATTTCTCAGGAAATTTCCTCTCATTAAGAAAATTCCTCGGACACCAACTTTTAGTGACATGTAACAAATACCGCTTGGTGACATTTTCTAAATTGAATTTAAGCAAACAACCCTATATATCTCTGGCTAAATAGCGCACCGAAAAAGCTGAATGGCGAGCATCTATATGGGGGAAATGGTCAAACAAAAAGTATCTCTCGGTCTTCAGGTGACTACCGAGAACTCTAACGAAACAAATGTTCATGTCGCGTTGTTTAGTTTTAAAAATAATTTATCGAATTCTTGTTCCTTTGGTCATGCGAATTGCTATTTACAATTGCCACAGAGATGAAAGTGGTGTCCCCTGTGCTATATAGATGCAAAGAAAAGAGCAGTGCGCTCTCTGAAGGTATGCCATTCTGATCGAGTGAGACGCGTGAATAAATTTAGAATTGTCTTCTATTTTAATTTCTATGTGAACGATAGAAATTCCATTGTTCTGTGCGGATAATGATTGAAATAGAAATGTTGTAGTTGCCATTGCCACAAACATGACAATGTTGCCCTAGGATATACGTAGCTTTTTGGAACTTTCGAATGAAGACAAATGAAAATGTGTGGAACCTAGGACCCTGCTCAAACCCTCCCCGTCTATGACAGCATCATCACCTAGCACCTAACAATTAAATGGAATTAGGCAAAAACCAACCAAAAACTATAGTACTCACATAGAAAACCATCCCAAAACATATTTATGGACCAGGAGGAAACTATTCCCGCCGTCTCATAACCATACCGCCAATTAATTCGCTCATATGTTCATGTCACGGATTTGTTTTTGTGCGTTGCCACTAATTACCCAAAACATACATATTGCTGCGCTTCTCTTCAGAATCTGGCGCACAGAAATTAATTCCAAAATTGCTGTCCCTATCCTCAAGGATTTATAGCTCAATGATTATTTATCTTGCAATGCTGGCGATGGCGAGTCCCGTGAATGGCATGGATAGAACGCCACATGATTCTACGCGAGTACATTCATATAAATTCGAGCAATTCAAGGCGTCTGCTGCTGTCTCCCCCCGCTCAGCAAATTCATTAATTCAAAGATTATTGGGTAATTTTCCATGCGGTGTGAGTTTGAATGCTAAATTTAATGAGTGTTATGATGAAACATGTACACATTATGTATGAGTAAAAAAAAAAAAAAATAAACCAAAAAAAAAAAATTGAGAGAAAGAAAATTGAAATTGAAAAGAAATTCATGAAAATGGCCAATGGAATGGTATTCATTGTCGTCGCTCAGTTTTCTCTGGGGGTATACACAATCATGATGAATGTATCTGTCGTGGGGCATTTCAAGCATCCCATGAGACGACCGACACTTGTAGATGGTGTGGAGTATGTTTCGAGTGTATTTTGTAGCACCCTATGTTGGGGGATTTTAAAATTAAATGTGCGGAGTCGTAAACAGGCGTTTGTAGACACACCCAGATTCCTATCGTTCAAAAGTAGGTACATACTTAAAATTGCCAGTAGATTATTATCAAAAAAATAATGTCTTTCATTTCAAGATACCCTAGGAATCAAGCTACCCACTTTGAAATAAGATGAAAAATTCAGTAGCACAAAACCGCCTTTAAATACTCCCACATGTCAACGAATGTCATTTGCATTCGCTATAATGATTTGAGTGATGCTATGTGTGTCAGTATTTAGTGAGAAATCAAGAAATAATGAGTGACCATAGTTCTGACACTGGACTGCAAAGATGGGCCAACGGTGTTCCGCCACTGGACCCAAAAAGTATGGTTTTGTTCACCGAAGGATCGAAAATTGATTCAGTGCTGGTTTCTTTGGATTCAACACCAAAGTCTCGATACCTACGGGAATGTCCTACGCAGAAGTCCATGCCATTTTAAACTCCATAAAAAAAAAAATAATTGGCGCGTAGACCTCTCCCCCTCGCTTCTCACTCCCATTATTCGTTTGTGTGAGTTTTTTTGGGACGAATGGAAGTGATTTTAGGCCGAGTTCGAACGGCTGAATTGAGAAGCTTTTCAAATTTCAATAAGGGAAGAAATAAGGAGCTAAAATATAAACCTTCTCGGATATTCAAGCTGCCTTACAAGCCTATCGCTCAATACAATGGACTCAAAAACGATGCCCTGCAAGCCTTATCCAAACACAGGAATGTTAAACTTGAATGGGTACATGACCATCAAGGTATTGCAGACAACGAATAGGTGGACCAACTATCAGAATCCGCGTTTTTTTTGGGACCATAACCTTGTTGCAGATTAAATTTGGCTACTGCACTAGGGAAATGTACCGGGTTTAAGACAATCGAAAAGATTAACCAAGCCTTACTCCTACAATTAAATCCTCAATCTAAATAAGGAAAGTATTAGAAACCTAGTGATCTTTCTCACAGGCCACAGTGGCTGGATATATCATATTAACAAATGAATTTGTGTCCGGAGACAGAATGCAGGTTCTGTCTTAACGATGAAGAATCCTCCGAAGATATTCTCTGTGATTGTCCGGCACTTCATACTTCAACGTATCTTTAACAGAGATATACGTTTACCAACAGAGCTAAGGAACTCCACTGCTTAGAATATATTGGCCTTTACTAGGGAGGTTAATGTCAACCGTCTCCTAGTTTTACTCTATCCCTCTATGATAGGATAGATCTTTATATAGGTCACAGTGTCAGCCAATTGGGCAGGGGAGTTAAAAAAAATAATGATAGCGTTTAGTTATCTCACAATATTGCACAGGGAAATTGTCGTCTAAATGTAGAACTCAATATATTAGTGCGTTCTTGTTCATGTGCAATAGTTGTCACATCATTTTTTTTAAATAAAATTCGGATTGGGGACACGATCCCGAAAACCAAAATCCCGAAAATCCAAAATCCTGAAAATCCAAAATCCCGAAAAACCAAAATCCCGAAAAACCAAAATCCCGAAAACCCACAATCCCGAAAAGCCAAAATCCTGAAAAAAGAATCCCGAAAACGAGATCCCGAAAAATTATATAAAATGAAAAATTTGCGCAAATTTGCGTGGCTTCGCCGCCGGCTGAAAGTTCTCGCAGGGCATTCACACATTGGTGTATATTCACTGATTGCTATTTTATGTGAAGAGCAAATCCGTGTGAAAACATGTTTGGCTAAAATAATTGCCGGTGAGATGCAACAACTAAGAAAACGTTACGTGACGTTTACAAATTACAAAATTTTACGCGGAACGTAACGAGCGTTCTGAAATAAGTTTTCTAACAGGAATTGCGTACAATATGAACTTGTATTAGATATTGTTTTGTCATGGATCGTTTTTTATACGTTTTTGTTAATAAGACTTAAAACTGTTTTTGTTATGTTTTATTTATTTGAAGTTTGTTATTTTGTTTATTTTGTTAAATCACTTTCGGGATTTTGGCCTTTCGGAATTTTGGATTTTCCGGATTGTGGATTTTCGGGATTGTGGCTTTTCGGGATTTTGGTTTTTCGAGATTGTGGGTTTTCGGGATTTTGGATATTCGGGATTTTGGGCTTTCGGGATTACATTTTTCGGGATTCTGTCCGACTCCCATAAAATTCCTTATGGGGGTTTGGGTTTTAATGTTGTACTCCGATGAAACGAAAAAACGATAGGTCGTTGGGTAGGAATAAACATAGGTACATCCGAACTCCGATGAAACAAAATAGCAGGTAGAACATGAAAGAGGAACAAAAAGGTGATAGTCTCGGAGGATTGAACAAAAAGAGAAGGCTCTTCATCTTTTCCCAAATTTTAGGTTGGAAAGTATTTTGTTTCATGTGTTATAGCCTGCAATCTTACTACTTTATGGTAAACTAGCATTTATCCGCAGCTTCGCACCCGTTACAGAAGTGTGTTTTGCTATGCGCTCGATAGGATGAAAAAAATGTTCCCACCACTAACTGAATCTCCCTTTCCTGTCGCTAATAACTCGGGCTTTAACTTGGTTAAATTTCTAAATTCTCTCTTTTGTGTATAGAGTACAGAGACCGAGATTGAAGTCGATCGGATAAAAAATAAGCATTTTCCCATACAATCTTTTACCCCCCTTTCCCCCCATTTTTCAATTGGAGTTAGAATTTCTCCAAACCCGCTTCTAAGTGTTCATTTTGGCCATAAAATGAAAACTGTTTGAGAAATAAGACTATCTTTGCTAAAGCTTGTTCATGATTTTATTTTGTAAGAACTTAGTATGTACCTATAAGACGAGCAATTTCATGTTACAGAGTGGCCCAAACATATACAGTGGATTTTTAATTTGAAGAAGTTCTTATTTTTTTTATGACATGTAAAACAATATCCTTCTGGTGACGGACATTTTGGTTTTCGAAAATCTCCAACCTTTTAATGAGATTTGCTATCACTTCTGCCAACGTTTACAGTGCCATGGTCAATATATTGAGACTTACTATTCCTTTTAAGGTCTACAAGATATTGAGGACTATTTTCGGAAACCTTTCCTATTAAAAAAAAAAACTCCATATGAAGAGTCTGGAACCATAAAGCTCGAAAAACGAGCCCTCCATGGAAATAATCGGCATAGAAACTTGTTTCGAATAGTCATTGCCTCTTTGGACTGTCGCTGGGCAGTAGCGCCATCTAGTTGAAAAGAAAATACGGCTACAGGATTGTCTGTTGATATAAAAATGTATCGAGCACTGCTTGTTCCGTTTGTCTTTGCAATTCTGCCACAGATTCTTAGATGAGTGTTCGTGCAAGATCTTATTAGCAGAGTATAGAAAAATCCAAACAAGTCTTATCTGATAAGCTGATTTTATTCGAATGAAAAATATATTAAAATAATTTTGAACAAAGAAAAACATAATTTCTATGATTCAATAAAACAGGTTCACATTTCCAACAGATCTCCTATTAATCGAACAGCTTATCTTTATTTTTGGACCGATCTCTACCTCTATACAATTTTCAGTTCTAACTTTGTAGGAAGGAATTTGTTGCTTCTGATTTCAAGATTTTTTCGCACACCAAAACCAGAAATCTATATTGTGTTTATTGATGAGGCTTTTTAGATAGAGGTGGACTTTATCAAACTTCGTATCATTGAAAATCAAAAATCGAACACTTCTCTGTTCGATTTTTGTAACTATCTTAAGCTTCAAGCTTAGCAATTCTATCCAAAATGAAGTCATCATTCATATTCACAATTGTTGTCATACAAATAACAATTTCTTCTCAAAAATGAGTAAAAGAATGGGTCTTAGCATTCTTTTACTCATTTTAGCTGGAATGACGCTAATATAAAACAGAAGGGTCCTTTCGTAACCCCAGCTAATGAGAAAAAACCTAGTTACCATCTCTAACCAACAACATTTTATTATAAAACCAATTTTCTGCCAAACACTGCATATCATACCCTATTAGAAAAAGGTGAACAAATTGCGTACCTACCACATTTCTACAACTCTCTCCCGCTGATTAGCATCGGCTTCGACAGGCATTGACAGCACACGGTCATAGTATACGTTCGATTTCATAATGGAATATCCGCTGCTGACCGGAAGGACATCTGAATGGAGGCAGAAAAAAATAATCATCAAAATCGGAGTTCAGAATAAGGGACAACCATTTTTTTTCCTGTTCATATGCACTATGCGTTCGGTGTTCATTTATGATGGAAAATGAAAAAAAAAAAAAAACTATATAATTTCACTTGGTCGTGATGATGGGCACACACCATCAATCATGTTTCTGTCAGTCATTACGTCAGTACGAATTCCCCACATCTATACGGGGGGCATAATGTGTGCTTCGCAGATTTTTGCTGAATGAAATGACAGGAAAGTCATTAGTCCGCCAGAGTCAGTTAGAGAAAGGGGGTCGCACAGATTTAGTAAATAAAAGGGTAAATGGGGAATGACTAGCACAAGGGATAATGGAAATTATAGCAAGGATAATCATTAATTAGAGAGCAGAGATTTGAAGCGTAGATTTCTTGTAATTCTACATGAGGTCTTAAATGCTAAAGAAAGGACCATATGAGGGATAAATTTGGTTTAGGAAGTGATGGACAATTTGAGTGTTGGATTGTCCCTTGAAGCGATTTAATCCTCGTCATAGTTCTACATAACAACAATTTATTATTCCCTTCCTGTTCGTGGCAACTTCCTTTTCGAAAATCATTTCCAGTAAATCACCACACAAACGCATCTGTTGCTAATTTCCATTTCAAATAAAAAAGAGAAAGACAAAAAAAAAAAAACAAGACAAGACAAACATATTGCCCCCTAGTCGTGCATAAATTTATCAAAAACAAAATCTGAAACATAGCCTTCGGAGTTATCTGCATATAAAAAGGCGCCACAATTCCACTCTCAAAGGATATTCCCATGCAGATGTGTATATTTTGATTCAAATATGTTTTTGAAGATTTCCAAATTTTGTTTTCTTCCTTCCTTATCTCCGAATCACAGGTGGTTAGAAGTAGCAGTTGAAGTGTGTTTTAAATTTCTGCCTGAAGATAGTCGGAGGATAAAGAGAATAGTGTTTGCTTTGAAGAAATAATTCACTAGCTTTGAAATTTATTCAACTGTAGTACATTGTTGGTGCTGTACCATGGTGACAGGTCTGGAATTTGTGGGACAATATGTACTACTGGAAAGTTGGGGTACTTTATTAAAAAAATATGATTGGCGCCCAACGTGGGACTATTCAGGAAATGCACGCAAATTTAAATTATTTATAAGGTTATGAAATTTGAAGACATATTGAAGTGGCAACAGATTTACATTCAACTGATGTATATTTCAAATTGTATAGTGGAGTAGTTTTGGTTGGCAGGTGGAGTTGTATACTTTATTTAAAACAAATTGGCGCCCAACGTGGGACCTTTGAATAAATACACTCGACTCTCAATGAAAAAAATATATTTGATGTCTGTATTCTAATACTGTAGTCAAATTCAATTGAAATTGGTCCAAGAGGGTTCACATTTTACCAATATAAATAGAAAGCCTTATATGGCTAATGACTAATGAGTCGAGTGCCTAAGTCAAGACAAAATCACGTTCACAAAGATGATTTAGACAAACGCGAAGTCAACTGATGGGGTGATGTTTTCTGTTCTAAATATGAGCTAGGGAACATTCAATTAGATGTGAAGTGAACTCCCTATTCGGAAAAAAGGATCAAATTACATACCACATCTCGAAAACCCTCTCCCGCTTTCTGATTAGCATCGGCCTCGACTGACATTGGCAGCATACGGTTGCGTGCCTTCGTTTTCATAATGCAAATACTTATTGCTTCTCCTCACTGTCTGCGAAGGTCCTGCATACCGTCGTTTTTGTTTTTACTAAAATATTTATCGTTCCATAAGCCCTGTGTCTTGTTAATGCTTGGGGCTTCGGCTCTGCTCTCTCCTATTACCATGACTATTCCTTAACGTAAGGCAGTTGGCATCTCATGTCTATCCGCTTACCTTTTTTGGGTTACGTTTTCGGTGCATCGATATATGTATAAATGACGCCATTCGGAAAAGTATGTCTTATTCACTGCCAGCAGTTACGTCGCCAAAAAAATAACGTAAGATGATTTCCTTGATCAGTCTTGGGCGCCATTCATTTATTTATATTCCGAAATGTATGCCCGATCACCATTCCAGTTACGTTGCCAAATTATGAACTGTAAGCTATTTCCCCTAATCAGTCTCACATTGGGCGCCATTTATTTAAGCTGACGCACAAATCCACTATTTATGTAGACAAGACTATGTGCGGGCTTTTTGGCTTTCCTTTATTTACGGGGTTTTTATTTTCCACTCATCATCTTTGGGAACGATTCCGTCATTGAATTTTAGCTATTTATTTAATAGAAGACGTAGATTAAAACTACTACCCTAGTCCCTCCACTTTCTGCAGTCATTTTCATTGCCAAACACGGTTTACTGAATGTTTTTTGAAAATTTATTTTCTGAATCGCGCTGTGTCTATAGAGACGAACAAAATTTACGTTGTTAGTAATTGAGATATGCAGTTTCTATTTTTGGCCTCACACTGAGCGTCATTAGGATCAGCTGAAGCATAATGGCACCTTCTGTGTAGGAAACACTAACCGCGGCTCTATTGGTTTATCTTAACTAATGAGGTAGTTAATATTCATAATTTTTGGCAACGATTCGTTGTAAATCAAATCAAACAGAAGATGTAGTTTTGACAGGTTCTCATTTCAGGTTGGAAGCCATTTTTATTAAACAAACACGTATCACTAAATAATTTGTTAAATTATCCACTTTTGAAAGTCGTATTGTCTCTAATAGACGGCAAAACTAAAGTTAGGAAAGCACAAAAGTCAGACAGATTGATTCACTTGTTAGGCCTCACGTTGGGCGCCATTTTATTTTTTTGTTATGGAATCAAATAAATGTTGTTTTTACTCATAGAATGAAATTTTTATGATTTAATTAGCAGTGCTCTCCTTTTTGATTGTAGATAGATAATTTCTCTCTAACTTAGCAGTGATCTCCGGTTAGGCGCCAGTTTGTACTGATATTGAAATGAATATAACTTGTGAATTTTCAGTAGAACCTCAGCGCATAGATACTTAGCTAATGGGTTGCTAAAAGAGGACCACATATTTCTGAAAGACTACCAAAATAGCCAATTCCATGGTATCATCAAAACTCAGTGGTTTCTCGTTGGGCGCCAATTGTTAGGGCACTGAAATATTGCCTTCCTATTACACAAATCCGTCACGAGGGGACTTTTTGTTTTTGTCCCTACATAAGCAATTAGCCTGACAGGACATTACCATTCCAACGACTGTTTGCAGTCCATTATCGGCTGACCACTAAAAAATAATTGATTAGCAAATAAGACGCAATTTGAGATTGTTGTCTCCTAGAAGCGCATATACTGTCACACGCAGAACTCTAACGACTATGCAGTGTATAATTTATGTTAGACAAATATTTGCTATCCCTCATATCCTTATGTAATCATATAGCGCACCTCCTCAACTACCCCATACGTAGTTTGATAGTTTTTACGACCCCCTCGCCATACACGCACGTACAATACAAATAGAATGTGACACATTGCGAGCGATAATGATGACTTGGACAGGATATATGTGTATAAAAATCGCTAGAAAAATAATTTCCGACACTGACAATCAGGCCGAGGATAAATGTCAGGACATTTGTTAACGTCGCATCCTCTTGTCATAGTCGCGACGTTGTCGTAGTCGTCGCTGCTCTAGGTGCTAGTAACAGATAGCAATGATTGCGCTCATTACACTGTACAATGTGTGTATGCTCCTTCAAGCACTATCCTATCCTTTTTCAGAAAAATGGTAATTTATACGTTCGCATTCATATTTCAGACCTAATGGCTGGCGCACACGTACTCACTGTGTTATTGAATGAAACGTCTCTGCTCTTGATATCGCTCAAACACACACACACAGCCCCATCAAAGGCAAATGTTTATGTCCTGCTGTATGCTACCAAGTCGCTATTATTGGCTCTGTGATTTCGTCGAAGGAAGAACGCCATGCGCGTCTATCGATTTAATGTTACAAGTACCCTAATAAGGAAAAGGAAGATTCATATTCATGTTGGGAGAAATAAAAATACATGTAGACAAGACCATAGGTGATGTAAGAAAAATAGCCCATAACGGTAATGAGTTTGTTCCGAAGTGAACCTGTAAGTAGAATACAAATAGGTGTGTGCGTGCGTGTGATGGCTACAATGTGTGTTCTGACATTATTGTCTGATGCATATAATAACATGTAGGTGGTCTGTAGGGGGCATCTGGTATTATATTGTCGTAATGGATGGTTTGCTATTGTTGTCAATATTTATCAGTGGGTGGTGAGGGAATAAAAATAATGTAAACGTCTATACGTACTATAAAATAATATGTATATGGCTCTTCAGGGGGGCTTGTGGTCGGTCATAAACCAAAAAAGGACTTTGGAGACCTTCTTGCCAATCAGTGTAATTATATCTAATGACATGGGAGTAGAACCAATATTGATGCCAATGCTGGATAGGAAGGCATCCATCAGCGTCCACTCGAATTGTCTGTAGAGGTGTTTGGTGGTGAATGCAATGACTAAATGGGGTCGTAAATGACAGTACAACATTCAAGCAGGGTTTGATTTAAAAAAAGAAGTAATTTCCTTTCCATTTCAGATTGCAAGTGATATCCCACAGGGCTGTGTTTTGTCTTCCCTACTTTTTGTTTAAGGTACTCCCACTGAATATTATTCCTGTGGCAGATATCCACCAAATTGTTGGGAGAGGAAAGCCTAGTTTAACGATTACTTAAAAAAACAAAAAAGACTCATCTTAAGTCACTGGTTATGAAATATAGGTCTGTATCGCAGATATTCTGCCTTAGCCTGAAATCTTCATTTCAATAAGATATTAGCGCCCAATGCCAGTCCACTTAAAGTATCTTGGGCCTGACGATTGATGGAATCAAGCCAAAATGCATTTTTTTTGCATGTTCAACTCTTCTGAAGTTGAAGATATCAATAAACCTCGAATCTCAGTATTGGTAAAAAAAATATGGCGCCCAATGTAAGTCCCTTGGAAATATTTCCTCGTCAGTGGGCTTAGTATCAGTCGTTGGGTATAGTTTTATACGCATAAACAACTTACCTACCTATGTATTTTCAATATTGACGATTGATCTCACGTTGGGCGCCATTTTTGGTAAAATTTCATTGCCACTATAATATTGTAGATACGTATATCTAATTAAAAGTGAAAGATACCACCACTTTCTGTCTTACAAGACTTATATCGATCGTGCACTACTTGCGCAACCCATCTATTTTGAATTAAACGCATTGAACTCTAATGTAGGTGGGTTTCAACTCTGTTCAACCAATGAATGGTTAAAGATGGTGGCTCAACAGGCATGCTAATAGTGTATGAGCTCGTTTTGCTTGTTGGACGTATTTTTCCATCGCAACGATTTAAAAATAATTTAGAGCGCAGTATCTCTTCAATGAGTTTCGAATTTTTTCTCTTGCGTGATTTGTGTTGAGATTGACAGTAGTTGAAGCATAGTATTGATCAACTCTTGGCAGTTTGCACTGCTGTGGTCACGGCTGCTGTTGTAAGCTCTCCCCCTTATACCAGTCGTATTCAATTAACTCGTTTGTGATCAAGTGCATTCAACACGTCGTTCAACTTTCGATGGTCATTATATTAGGGCCCACGTAAACTCTTTACGCAAGCTTACCGAAAACGCAGTTGACCAACTCAAGAAACATCTTTTTTCGCCGAAATCACAAAAGTTGGCCAACAATGTATAGGTACGAGGTGATTCAACAGTTGAATAAATTGTTCAACTAGATAGAAAGGTCTTGCAAACAAATCGTTCAATACGAAAATGTTCAACTTACAGTCGAATTATATTGATCAACGTGAGCGACATTGTTCTGCCGCCTTTTTAAGAAAGCCAAAAAGCGATTCAGTGATAAGTACCTTAAATGCTCAGAAGTTGCTGGCAATGCGGCAAATTTGTAAATATGCAGAAAGTCTGGTCCGATTAATATCAAAGAGGTAGAAAAAGATGCTTTCCACCGGGATAGTTGAGTGTATGATAGTCATGCCTTCCATTATACGAATCAATAGCCGCTGTCAAATAAATCACAAAAGCTAAGTAAACACACTGACCAAATCACATACACTACACCTAACAAATGCACATCTTAGCCACATAAATCCTGAAAGTTCTCTACCCCCTCTATTGTTGCTTTATAACATAACGACTCCTACCTCAAATTGTCAACGACAATGTTATGCAATTAACACGAGCACCCTCAATCCATTTCGCCAAACTGTGACATCCTGACACTTCCTCTATCTCGCTCTACCATTTAATTATAACGTCACATGTGAAATTCACTTGCGTAAGACCTGTAATAAAAAAATCTGTCATACACCAACCTCTTCGTAACCGTTTACTTTTTAATGATACAAACCCCCAGCAAACATTTGAAGGACTCACACACACACACACACATACAGATGACACGTGTGTACCGACCGAAGGGTTCTATACATATTTACAACCAATATCCTTCCAACTTGACATCCATAATTTACACGTTTTTTACCCGTTAGTGGGTGGGTAGATGGGTAGATTTAAATTACGTTCCACTTTCGGTCGGTACGAAAGTGGGGTTATTATGATTGCTGACATGATTAACTTGTGGATATATTATATACGCGCGCCCTCCAACCCTATCACCCAGGATGAAAGAGTTTTATGTTTTAATAACTTGTATATCCCGCGCGTTCTTTTGGTTAAGTACTTTTGGCATTTATAACAGTGTGTAGTTAAATTTAGAATTAATTTTCATGTCTGATTTATATTCGTGACATGTGTAGGTCGGTGTGAGACGCGGAACTGGGT
Organism: Cheilosia scutellata; assembly: GCA_955612985.1. Taxonomy (NCBI): domain Eukaryota; kingdom Metazoa; phylum Arthropoda; class Insecta; order Diptera; family Syrphidae; genus Cheilosia; species Cheilosia scutellata. Next base: position 90,569,652 of record OY015311.1, read on the forward strand.
ATATAGTGAGAGCTTGATGTGCTCCAGTTTTTATAGACACTTCGGGGGAAGATGTAATATGCATTCCAGTTTATACAAGCTCTAAGGGGGTGAGTAGTAACTTGTAGTCAAGGATGATGGACTTCATAGCTTGTTGCATTATGGTTCTTAAAATGTAGCTCTTACTTTAGAGAGTTAGAGCTGTGTGGATGTGGAGAAAAAAAATGCATGGTTAGGACAATGAGTCTGAAGCGAGGAATCGCACTGAATTTAGTGATGACAAGTGACATTTGAGCAAATCAATGGGACTGAGTTTCGAAGATGCCTTGAATCAGTGAGAAAATAATTGTTTGTCATGACAGTTTATTGAATTCTACCTCATATAATCTGACATTTTATTAGAAATTGATATGTATGGGAAATATCTAAAGCAAATTTAATTTAAACTGGTATCTAGCAAACCCAATTTTTTACCTACCGTAAAAATGGCGCCCAACGTAGGCCTGCTAGCTTACTTTATGGGAATGGTATAGCTAGGTATGATTTTGTAAAATAATATCTAAGAAATATTGCTGGTAAAATATATTGCGGCAAAAAAAAACCTTGAAAGGGCTAGCCATCCTAAACTAAAATTGGCGCCCAACATGAGACCACTAAGTTACCATAGGTACAAGGTAGCGCAAAAGTCATCACCCTATCGGAAGATGCTATAATTTTTTGTCAATGCCGGGAAATGTCAATTCTACTTTGACATTTGTGAAGTAAACAGATACAAAATAGACGTCAACAAGACGCGAATCGCTACAATCGGAATACTTATTTGGATTTGTTTGTGGAATAATTCGTCGGTGGTGTTGGCGCAGCGTGAATTTCGCAGATTTCCCGGTCCTCAAAACCAACTGTGCAAACAGTACGATGTTTAGCCGCTCGCCTAGAAGAGTATGGAGCAACACGAGATACTGCCAGGTCTGGCCGGCCCCAGAGCATCCGTTCTGAAGAGAATATCGCAGCTGTGGCTAAAGATGTCGCAAAGGATCCCGGAGTATCGACCAGACGACGTGCCACGTAATTGGGCATCAATCGGCGGTCTTTACAGAGATTTTTTGGGAAAGACTGTAACATGTTCTCTTACAAAGTGCAGACAGCTGTTACGCGCGTGACCTAAGCTCAAGCCACCGTGAATCTCGAACACGAGGGAGAAAACTATTCGTCGAAAATCACCATGAGCGCCGAAGGATATTTCCATATCTGTGGATATGTTTTTTGAAGTCACGAGTCTATTTCGACTCTTGAAGCCCCCCAAGAGAATACCGAATCGTGAATACCCCCTAATATGAACACAAATCAGCTGACAGCTGTCACTGGGAAAAGTGCTGTCAATTCAAAAAACCAACCTCTAAAAATAATGCCAAACAAACGTCACTGTAAATCACACCCATTGCATTAAACTCCTAAGTAACAAATCACCCATCAAACCGGAAAGGGATTAAAAAAAATCCCCTTAAAAAGGATCCTCAGGAATAAGATTACCCCATTCTTATCTGTATCCCATTGACTCAAGCAAAAAAAGACTTTCCCAATCATAGTAGTAATTACACCAATACATCATATTCAAGGACTGTGACTGTAACTGTAACTGTGACATCTTGTGGTCTGGCTTCACTGAACAGCAATAAAGGCAACTTAGCAGAAAAATTGCAACCAAACTCCAAACCTCTACTGAACACTATCTCCTCCGATTATCCGACTAAAGGAGTATGGAAAACGGATAACCCCCCATAACGAAGGAGTAGCATTTCCAGGACGAATTTATTATTTTACTTATCTGGACTCCCTTTTTCCAACAGAAGAAAAAAAAAAGGATCAATAATAAACATAATGAATTATTTCCATCCAAATAACAAGGGACAGCGAGCAGTTACACTTGCCTTCTTCTTTCTAATGGAAGTCAAACAGAAAAAATTTTTTTTTAATTTTCCCTAAGAAAGATATAGTGACAGGGAAAAGCTTCTCAAGGGGGATGAGGATGAGCAAGAGCAAACTGCTGCTGGGTGGTTGTGAGCGAAAGGAAAAAAATGCAGTAAATGCGACTAGTAGCCTGATATTAGAGCTGTCAACGATTTTTTAATTAACTTGGTTTCTCTTTGGTTCTCTTTAAATATGTACGAGTATGTAGTGCGATGAAGGGAGGGTTGTCCCTATACACGTTTGGGGGTAGTAGTTAGTTTCCTCTTTTTTTTATTTAGTGTTATTGCCATCGCGTAATTAAAATGATTTATGGCATAGATTATGACTAAAGTCGTTGTGTAAAGTGTTTCCTTTTTTTTATTACTCGCTTGCACATAACTTTGTGTCCTTTTGATGTAGGTGGGATTGAGTTGCGTGTGCAGTGACAATGCATGCCCGTATTTGTGGAAATCACTTTTTTTAATTGAACTTGATATTTGTAAAACCAAGGACGTATAATTAGTTTCCTTACAATATTGTGTTTTGGTAACATTAACTATTATTTATTTAAATTGATTGTCCTTTGCCAGTGTCAGTGGTGCCAAAATAATATTCATTGTCACTGAGCTACATTGGTCCAGGTATATTTATGGCACTTGTTGCTGGTCACTTAATTCATTTGTCCCTGTTTTGCCATAAGCAACCCATCTGTAAAGTCCTATCCAAGGCCGCCTGTCCTCTGTCGTGTCTGCCGATAAAGCTACAATTTATTTTCTATTATTTTGTTTAAGTGACTTGGTTGTTTGACACTACTTTTGCCAGGATACTACACCATCTATATATAGAAATTAGAGTTCAAAAGGGACATTGACCAGAAAGTAGGATAATTGACTACACAAACTTTATGTTGCTTGAAGGGCACGTCTATAAGCTCTCGTTTTCTCGGTTAACGATGGATAATAATTAGATATTCATTGTGAGGTACTACTAACCATATTTGTGTTTCAATTTTATAAACTCACAATGACGAAATTTTCCACAAATTATTATCTATTGTCGGTATAGATACCCTATGCCTAGCTTAGCTTCTCACAACCATTCGTTTGTGGTTTTGTTTTTTTGTCGAATGAAAGGAACATACAATTGTATGCCGAGTCGGAAAGTCTGAATTGAGAAGGTTTTTCATGGCATTTATACTCTCAGATATTTTTGTCAGACATTGACGAGAATTGCTTTAAAAACTAATTGCTTTAAAAACTAATGTTATTTATGTTTTACCAGGGATTGATCGACCCCCCGCACTGTATTCCAGAAGACTAACCACTGAGCCCACAAATTATTACTTATCTTTATATATATAATTCTTCTGTACGTGTTTGTAACCGAACTCCTCCTAAACGGCTGGACCGATTTTAATGAAATTTTGTTTGTGTGTTTGAATGGGTCTAAAGATGGTTTATATTCATACATATATATATTGGACCTGGTAGGTGGCGCTGCTCTCCGATTCCACAAATAATAAACACTCAACAATAAAAAAAATTAAAAAGCAAGAATAAGCTCCTGAATAAAATTTCAAATAATATACACTCAACAAAATAAAAAATAATGAATAAAATTTCAAATATTAAAAACTAAAATCAAATGTTTTTAATAAATCAGTGATGCGTAGGTTAAATACAGTAGAAGCTAAAACTGAACCTTTTCCGAAGGTGTTCCACAAGGTGGGCATCTAGGACCCCATCTGTTCATTCTAACTATGACGTTGATGTACGCTGACGAAATCAAATTTTTCAATGCAAGGCAATACTCCTGTTAGTTTCAACAAGATCTAGATAGTCTTTCCACCAGGTGCTTTAAAAATTGCCCGTTTCTGATCTAATCTCTTGGACCTGTGGGAAATTCCTAAACTTTATCGGTTGAACACTCCCCAGTGTTAAGTTTATACATTTTTGTGCAAACTGTGAACCATTAATTTAGATAAGACCAACGAATTCCAAGTCGATATCCACAATCTTCATCCATTTCGAAGCTGTGTATGATGTCGTATATAGCTTTTATGTATACCGTGCTGTGTCGAGTTTGCGTTAACACTACTCCGCTTAATTGTTTATCCAGGATAACGATGAAGAATATTCTTCACTTTGTCAATGTCAAGACCTCAAATTTTACTAGAGCAGTCAGTCAGATGGACTTGCTGTTATACAATTTGGTCAACAAGGTGCTCGAGATAGTTGTTCAAAATTCACAGGATAAAATTTCAATCACAATATTCCTAAATTTGGCATAATCTACAAGCTGTTGCACAACTTACAAGCTTCGGTTTATATCCAACAGTTGTCAACAATGAAACTTTTGGGGTAGCTCTCAATTTGTTTTTGACCGTAAGATTTACTTAATCGAATGAGAACGTGTGTGTAGATTTTTGTTAAAAAGAACTGATCTCATTTCATGGCATTTTCTATCCTCCAAGGCGTTAAGAAATTGTTAATGCAACCGTAGAAGATAGAACAGTCATGAAGATCCAGGATGTTCTGGCCAGCCTTGTCTTAGAGAAAGAAAATATAACATCATAGAAGGAGTCGAATGCAAAAAAGGTGTAGCTACTTCTTTCCAATGATAAATACGTACATTTTACTTCGATGAAGCAAGCACCTGTATGGGTTGTACAATCCCGAACAGGACTCTGGTGATAACAGGTTAAACATTTTGAGCAGTGCGGTCTCACACTCAGAGAAAGTAACTTTGACAACTCTGCTGGGCTGGAGTTGAGCGGTTTTAATTCAACTTTCGACGTGTCAACAAATATTCACTTTTTTTTTTATTGAAAACAACCATTTTTATTTTTTTTTATTTTTCTAAAAAAGTGGGCGTGGCTCACCTTTAGATTAATAATAATTAATGATCATGGAGAAATTTATTAAAATTATTTTTTAAGTGCTGTTCTAAGCTTTTTTTTTCAAGAAATTTGATAGAAAATACAAAATTGTACAAATGTGGGCGTGGCAAATAAGTCAAATCCGACGGTTTCATGAAAAAAAAAATAATAATATTTGGATGAAGGTATAGGGTATTTGGATCAAGATATAGGGTCAAAAGCTTCTTTTATTTTTGAGAATGATGAATATAAGCTAACTTCGGTTTTAATTGCTGAAATGAGATCCTTTCTAATGACAGAAGTATGGACTTTGACTTTCGGGTGCTTGTTAAAGGCCTAACTACATTCGACACAAAGTAAAGTACTTGCACGGAAATGTTTTCATTCCCTTTTCACACCATTTCAAATTTGTATTTTTCTCTCAACAAAGTGTGTTACTTGAAAGTTAGCTATAGGTACCTACCTCTAACTTTCAAGTGCACACTTTGTGAAAGCGTTGAAAAAAAAAACTACTACATGAACAAACAAGTTTGCGCCAATTACCTACTGATCTCGCCAATAGATGGGTCTGATTCGACTAGAATGTCCCATTTTTGTTTACGTTTTACCATGAAAACGAACCTTTTTGGACAAAATGTCATGGAAACGAACCTTTTTTCACCAAATGGCAGTGTTTTGTTTGGGTTTACTTTCGTGTCAGAACAAGATTTTTAGATAAATTTCTTACCAGAAGGGGGCAACTGCGTTTGTGTGTGAGCTTGCACTTTTTCACTTTTTGACTTTTTGCCGAATGTAGTTAAGCCTTAAACATTCGCAAGTGTGGATCAGCGGCAAGAAAGCCTTAGGTTTTTTCTGGATGTCAAAGTTAAAGCCTTCTCTTAGTAGGTACTCCTACTACTGAGCCACTGCGCCCACATAACACATTTAAATTGGACAGATTCTGCAGTTCCAAATTTTTAAAATTCAATAAATTGGGGTGTATTTACACACTAAAAAAATATTCAACCGGTCGGTTTTAAGTGGCATTTATGTTTCCTTCTTTAAAAAATAAATATTATCAGCTATTGAAAAACAAATTCCATTCCATTCAGGTTGAAAAGGAATTTTTCGGAATTAAAAGCTGTTTTAAATTTCTTAATTTAAGGATTCCTTTTTAGGCCGCTGATGGCCTTTTTCATTGACCAACAAACCTAAAACAAAAAAACACCATGACCCTACCGAAAAATTAAATATACATTACCTGCCCTGACTTTTGAACGAGCTACTCATATATTGGTGAGCTAAATATAGGTTTAGTAACTCGTTCAAAGTTTGTCTATTATTGATGACGACCTATTTAGATTCAGTACGTTAGCATCTTGGATGGAAATCCAAGAATAAGCCGGAAGCATTTTTACCTGCTTAACTTTACCAAAAAAAAGCTACCATGTGATCCTCTTACAGGCTTTGTATTTATTGTAAGTCTATCATATATTTCTGATTCAAAATCAAATTATGTATGCAGTTGAAAACGCTCCAAAGACAAAGGATCTCAATATGCATATGCAATCAAATCAAATAGGCTTATGCAAATAATCTAACTACAATGGACATATTCGCCTGCAAATGAAATAAGTAATCCATTAAGGACATTCCAACAAAGCAAAATCCATTACAGGCAACACAAAATTTCACTGAATTGTTCACTTAATCCAAAACAGAATCGTACTGCTTCTAAAAATAAGTCCACAGTTTGCATCATTATTGTGTTTTGAAAAATTAATGCCATCAGCTATTCACTAAAAGTTCGGCAACAAAAAAATATATCAACCCCTCCACCTAGAGTGCATAAATTCCCCAACCATGAAACAAAGACTCCTATATGCACACAGGGTAAACGATTCAGTGCTCTCTCCCCACCCGCCCACACATATGAATATCCTTTCAATATTAGTTTGGCATCAAAGCAAAATAACCTCACTTACGTATTCAATATCTCGATCCAAAAAAAAGGACTAACGAAAAAAATATCTAGACATCGGGACAGTGTGAGTGGTATATCAATCCCTCCATCCCTAAGAGATTTAAATATTGACGAGGATTTAATGGTATTAAGGACATAACTGGCATTGATCCATATGCCAATAAAACTTCGCAATGTAAGCTTTATTATGCCACCTATCGAATAGATACGAGCTATATCCCGGTCTTAGTACAGAAAAGTATCTAATCTAATCCTTACCGGAGGGCGACAAGTTTAGCTATTTTTTCAGGCATGTGTGTAAGTACATTGAACCACACAAGAAACCATTAAGCAAACTAATTCAAAGTTTAACCATCAATTAAATCAAAATGCAAATCACAATGAATTGAATTGAATTAATTAAAATTTACCCAAACACTTCGCCTATATCCTTATAAGTGATTGTGGATTTAATTTTTTCGAGTTGATGTTCCTTTTATGGTTGAAAAATACAACCAACCCCAAATTAATTCGCTCCATTAACTTTTGGTAGGTGTTCAGACAACCACACGTATCCTGGGTTATTGCGTAAAAGGACACACTTCAGAGCACACCCATGGAAATTTGCACTTTGGCACGATGGCAATGGTGATTTCTTAAACCATAATTAATTCCCCTCCCTCATGGAAAAATGTGCCGAGGATATCCTTGTGTGGAATTCAATGGATTTTTGTATGATACCCGTATACATACTCCTCCGGGTCATCGAGGCGTAAAAAGTATCGTGTGTCAATGTGGATGTGGGGCACACATAACCAAGTGAAAAGCGATTAGCCAAGGATAATCGCTTTGCTAGTAACCCCAACCATTTCCAATGGCAATTTGGAAATTTATTTATTGTATTTATCCTCAAAGGAAGTTGTAAATATGTTGCGTATACGACGTGGTGTGCTGCGTGAAGAAGTTGATTTTAGTAAAGTTCTTACCTTTCGAACCTCGCTCGGATGTGGCATAACATTTTAGTTCCCTTCCTTTTGTCTCGAAATAAAAAAAAATCTAACAGTTGAGAGAAACTATAGGCATATTTATCGAACGTCTGAAAAAGACCACAGGCTATAAAAAACTCACTTCGTACTTTCGAAAATATCTAAAATCGCACCCGTTTACTCAGTTAGGTACTGTCAGTGGTTGACTTGAGGCTCAACCAATTCGCTTATCCAACAAGTGAAACCATTCGATTGGTTTCCCATGTGATGTAATTTTCGGAGTTGACAGCGAAGCCGGGATAGACAAAGTCTCGAACTTCCAAAAAGGTTTAGCTGTGACAACTTCGATTTGTCCTCATTCATTTGCCATTTCTGTCCAAAAATTTGCAAACGGCGCCAATGATAACTCGCTAAATTCTGCTACTGATGTCAACATCATTACCATATGCAAAAGTTGTCGTACAGACTTTTAAAAAACTTTGCCCTCTCTTTAGTGCTGACAATTAAGCATGTACTAAAAATGCCTTCTAGAAGCAACATTTATTAAAATTTTAGTTAAAGTACAATACCTTTTTTTACATAATATAATTTTTTATACTGAAACGCACACTCATGTGCGCAAACGAAATACCTTGCAATTGTCTTTTTATTCTTGTACGTACAAAGCTAGATGCATGTTTACATTACAATCAGTTACAACTTTTTTACTTGCGCACATACTAAACTTTTTGTGTGAGCAAACATTCTCATGAGAATATTTTAAACTAATATCTTTTTTATGGTTTCAGTTATTGTTATTTGCTTTCCTGTACGCTCATTCGAGTGAAATACTCTGTTCTACAACGTGTCTTTCAGTGTGCGTTCTTTTAGGCGATGTGCGCTTATGTCCAGGACCGGACCGCCAATGTAAATGTACGTGCGCTTACGACTGCTTACTTTTCTATTTATATGAATTAGAAGAGAAGGGTATATTTTCTCTCGACCAGGTTTGGTATTAAGTCTCCTGTCGATTTTGCGCCCATTTGGTTACTCGAAGCCGCCCACTTTGATAAGTTAGAGGCGCTAAGAAGTATAGGTCTGTGTATACAACCTTGTGGAACCCCACTTCTAGTTTGTAAATTCATTTAGAGAATACAATTGTCGTTGTTAGTATTGAGTGCACCTTTACAAAGCGACTTCAATCAACTTCGAGAGAGAGAGAAACTGATTACAATTGGCTAAGGTTCGAAATGACTGGTGCGGCTTGTTGGTTAAGGCTGTATCTCACCCCCATAGAACCCTGCAGATTGGTTTGAAAACACTGGATCAACAATCGAAGTTGCTGAAAAGAGGGTTATTTTGGGGTTCGTTCTAACATAATTAAGTGATTCTTTTTACATATTTTCCAATCCTTAGACACGTAGGATACACCCGGACTATAACGCCATAAAAACTACAAGTAAGAAAAGAAAATACTCCTGCCAATTTTCAACAGTCTTTAGAAAAGATTAGTATCCTTAAACAAAATCTCAAGTAATCCACCAATTTAACGCAACTCGCATCTATCTTATCCTCATCAATATACACACAACCAAATTTGTTGAGTCCTTCAATTATCGTATGCAAATCAATGTAATACCCCGACAATTCACTATACAAAAATAAACGAAGAATACTCCCACTCCCACGCTCCGGCGAATGTCAACGTGTGCTCGCAATCTGGCACTTGATCCACAAGTCCAATATTTGCGGTATGGTAATAAGTGGATTTCCAAACACTGCACCCTCTGTCCTTCGTTAGCGACCTGTTCCTTTCACTGAATGGCTTCATCTTTACTCGACACGTTTGCAATAACCACCCGTTGAACGTACATAGTTGAAAAATAAATAATAAAAAAAATATGCAAACAAAATTGGTGCTAAAAAAAGTAGAAATATTCTACTATAAGTATAACCAGCCTCTGTTCCTTCGCTGTATCATTCGTTGTCAAAAATGACAAGCAGATGTAAGCCAACAAAAAAAAAGAAATGGGATAGGCTTTGCCATCGCAGATGAGGGATTTTCGAGCTGTCACGTTACGCCGTATCCTCAAAAGATATTGTTAATCATTTAAATTTGCTCTTTTGTTCCTTGAACAGGTGTACATTTTCCCTAGTGGATTTTCTTTCTTTCGTTTTTTCGCTACTGCCTTAACCTTTTATTAGATATTTTTCTTGAAACGAATGTTTATATGATTTATGGTTTCCATTAAAAAAAACTTCATCCATTAGTTATACTTATACAAAAAATTCTTTGTGTTTTGTGTTTTAGAAAAAAGTATCCTGATACTAATGTCATCCACTGATTCCCTAAACGAGGATCATTTTATAAAATTTCGAAATAATAGCGACGATTTGTATCTTTTATAGTCTTTGCTGAATCATGTCTCATATATTTTTATACATAGGGCGTTATATAATTATTTTAAGTGCGTATACATTTTTTTATTCATTTAAACTTATATGAAAATGGGGAGTGTTCGAAAAAGTTACCGAGTAATTTTTAGGTCATCAACGGTCACCGCATTCCAATTCTTTCTTACAAGTCTCGTAGCTCCGGTTTCAATAATCTCACTACAAAGCTCCACTTAATCGCAAGTGCAATGATTTTAAGCATCCCTTGAATTTAAGTAGGTAAACATGCCATCATAAATCACATTCGACAATAGGGGGTCCAAGACAGCCCTCTTTCCATTTGCTTGTTATATTTTTCGAATGCCCTCACATTTCAAAATATCTTCGACACCCTATTTCATATACACCATTTTGTCTAAAACCCGTGTGCGTAAAAGTGTGTAAGACTGTCTATTTTAGGCACGCTGCGGGTAAATATTTCAGAATTAATAAGACAGCTGTCTTCGTATCGACTTTTATTATTTTATTTAAACTCATTCATAGAGTAAAAAGTGAGCATTCTTAAGCGCACATAAATATTTGATGGCACTATACAGTCTACAGAAAGTCACATCCGAAAGCACGCTATAGAACTGACTAATTGCAGTCGAAAGGGAGTACAGGAAAGTAACTAAAACCGCTACAAAAACAATTACATAGTTTTAATGATTCGCATTAGAATGTTTGCGCACACGCAGAAATTGTTGTGCGCAAGCGAAAATGTCGTAATTGTTCGTAATGTAAATATGCGCTGTTATAATTTTGTACGTACAATTGAATTAAAAGACAATATTGTTAGGTATATCGCTTGCGCACATGAGTGTGCGTTTTAGTATAAAACACAATTCTATGCCTTATTTACATAAAGTTTCGAAAAAATTAGGCCTCTCGAAGACAGGTGCTATATTTTGAGGACTATTGAAGTGGTGTGCGCAGTAGCGCAGTGGTTAGTGTGCTGGACTACTGTGCGGGGGATCCCACTATCCAAGGTTCGATCCCCGGAAAAACCCAAATTACATCTTAAGGTTTTTTTCTACTGCGCCACCTCTCGCGAACGTCTGACAAACATCCGAGAGTATAACTGTCATGAAAAAGCTTCTCAATTCAGCCGAGTCCGGCATAAAATTGTAGGTCCCTTCCATTCGTCCCAAAAAATAGAAACTCACACAAACGAATGGTTGCGAGAAGCTAGGCCTAGGGTGTCTACCGCCTGTTGCGCCACCTATTTATTTATTTATTTATTTTATTGAAGTGGTTAGTTGGCTGGGCTGCAGAGCGAAAGATCTCAGGTTCAACCTCTGGAAACACAAAAAATACATTTTTAGACTTTTTTCACTGCTTCACCTCTCGGGTACTTCTGATAAACATCCAAGGGTTTAAGGGAGTCGAAAACCTTCTCAACTACGCCCTTCGGATACGGCATCAAATTTACGTCAGCCTTTGGTCTCAAAATAAAACTCATGCTAATAATTGGTTTGCCCAGTACCAGTGTATAGTAGGTATGTGAATTTTGCGTCCGCTTTGAAACAAATATCTATGGTCACAATTCTGTGTTTCACCTTATAAAGCTTCCGTATAGATCGGGTCGGAATATATCGCAGAAACGTATTCTTCCTGCTTCACTATAAGAACTGCTGTCAGTTATTTATTTGACATACATGTGTCTGAATAATGACTTGACACACTTTTTCCTTATACGATATCAATAGGGTTACCATACGCCCCCCTTTAAGGAGACAGCCCCCCTTTTTCATACCAAACTGTTTGCCACCCTAATACAAACCACTGTCCCCCTTATTAAGACAAAATTCAATAGAAGAAAACATTCAATTGAAAACTTTCAAAATACTGTCTTTTAATATTTTTAACACGATTCTCATCTGCTCATCTTGTTAAATACTTTTTAGAGCCCCCAATAGAGGGAGTTACTTAAAAATATTTGCTCACCTTCGTGTGTTGTAGAATTTGCAAACATCCCGACACCTACATGGCACAAATATAAGAGGCATCCTTACATGCTTCTCACAAACTATATCTATTTACGTATAGATTTTGTACCAAAACTGTTAAGAATTTTTTTCAGGATAATGTAACAAAGATAAAGACAACCAATCCATTTAAAAAGTTCACTCTTTTCATAGGAACTCACGTAAGAAATCCTTTAATTCCAATAAAATATTACGCACCATCAAGTATGTTCACTCAAAAGGACTTTCTACCTCCGCAAATCCGTCCGAACTCACTCGACCACACCTTATTAATCTTAGCAAAAAAGAAACATACCCTTAACATAATCCATCAGTTTCGTCCTCGGCGTGTGGGTGTCTTTAAAAAATATGATGTTAGCACCCAATATAGTTTTCGTAGAAAAATGTCCTCAATTATATCAATTTTCATTCCTCTTTTTTTTGCGGTCGTATATCCCTGATGCTGTATAAAAATAGGAAAAAAAAACAATAACACCAAACCCTATCTATGCTACCACATGATATTGGTTGTGTTCTTGCTTAAGGCTTGCGTGTTCGGCTTCCACTTCAGCCGACATAACTACACACGTAGTCCTTTGGGTAGTTTTTTTTTTCATGTGTTCAAACTGGGCGGGATGGCAAAAATGAATTTTAACGAAATTGTTTCCACTTTGTCACCCGGAAACCAAGGGTGAAATGCCCTCGTTGTTTTCCTTCTCTCTTTATTTCTCTCTCTCTCTCTCTCTTCGGGTCTTTTGAGTTATTTTTTATTTCAATTCACTTCTACCCTTTGCCATTTAGAATGGTAACCCGTCCGGGTAGTAAAAACATAATTTTACCTTGATATCCTTTTTGAATGGTGACTGGAGAGTTTGAGAGAATGCTAACACAACATTTCCGGAAAAAGGATGTCATGGCGGGTTTACACAAGAGGTGGGTCGTAGGTACTGCCATTTTTTTTCTTCAAACATAGGACAGCCCATGTGTGTGTGCTCTTTTTGAAGGCTTGTTAATTCTAATTACTTGAGTGACCAAGTGAATTTGTTTGAATTGGTAGGCGTGGGTGGGGGTGGTTGGAATACTTTCAAATAAAAAGCTAGATGTCGTGTATAAATTAGTATTAATTGAAATTAAACAGTTTCTGTTGAGCTTATGAAAGATTTTGTCCTTCTTGTACACATGCGAAGTAGTCAACAAGGACTTGTGGATTTCTGTACGTTTGTTTTCGTATTGCGTATCATAATAGGTCAAAGGAGTGTGCAAAAAAAGAATTAAGAAATGTAAGTGATTTATGTTAAACGATTGCAGTTGGCAGTGTGTCCTTATGAAAGGCACTTCCGCCGCTGAGTGGGAACGTTTTTCATTTAATCTTTTTTTCTTTTTTTGCTCGTGCAACAAAAATGCAAAGTGATATATTTCTTTTTGGTGATAAATGTAAATGGAATGGTTTTGGCTGGAGGGGGTCACATTATGGACGTCTGACAGGATATTAAAATGTGCATTAAGCCTGGTAGTTATGGACATTTTTTGCGATACAGTATTCTCATGGCAAGAACGATTTGGCCTCCTTTTATGAGTAATGAAGTAAAGTTGCTGACACATTGGGTTTGATCCTTGTCAAAAGAATGTTTTGTTTATACATATGTGTTGTATGTTTATGGGTTTTTGCGTATATTTGATTGATTAAATGTTTTTAGTTTACAGGGTCAATTTGGGTAGCGTTCAATGTGTACAGCAGTACCAGAAAGGGAGGTGTTCCTAAATAAAGATACAAATGTCAAGAATTCAATGGACTGGACCGTCATTACCTTCATTATCGGATTGTTTCTTAACGACCATTAAACACCACGAAAAAACTTGGGTCACCGTGGTGTGTCATAGTTTTTATTTCGAAAGACTTGCAGTAGTCTTTTTTTTTAATTTGAAATGTTACGACTGGTCACACCGAATTAAGCAACTTGGTTTCACGCTTAGGGCATTGTCATTGGCCCATGTCGATCGTCCATTTAGTATTCTTCGGTTAAATGTTTCATAAATTGTACCCACTTCATCCCCTTGGTATGGATCATTTGTAGCTGCACAGCCTGGTCACACCGAATATAAGAACTTATCGTATTGCCCTATAGCTGACCTATGCCGATTGTACATTTTTTTGAAAAGACGAGCTCTTCAGTACATTTTTCTGTGTAGGTATATCGTCACGGTACACAGATCCTTCACCTATCTGCTTTACCTTGAGAAGAGATGCGGAACGACCTTCCAAATAGCTTTTTTCGATATCAGCTGGATTGTGTCGATGATAATGTAGACACCGACCGTAGCGATGGGGCTGTAGAATCCGAATGGTCACTGGCTCCCAATGGTGCTTCCTCATAGTTCTGCTAATATAGTCGAGAATATCGATGGTTTGACTTAGTTTTTTTTTTTAACAATAGCAATTGGTTTGTGTACATAATAAAAAGTACACTATATGCCGGTAAAAAGTATTTTCCTTACGAATATGATATACACAGACACATTGATCGGATTTTAGTAAATTGGAGAGGCAATGTTTACTACAACACTTCGAAGGACCCTGTGTCAGCCAATTTTGGTGCGCTTTAAAACTTAAAAGGTTCCGTTCTTGACTTAAAAAAATGGTTAATGCACTGCACACCTGTGCCATCATGATTAGTGCGAGAAATTGTGTTGTCATAATTCTGCCTACACGACTCTACGGTTTATGAAGGAAGTCAGTGGAACGATAGTGCAGACCATTCTTTTGCTGCGACTCGTCAAAAGACACTTCAGACTATAAATCCGTCAAAATAGTGTTACCTGAAAATGTCTTGAGTTGTCTGTCTTCTTTGAATACAATGAGAGTTGTCTGTCCAACTTTGAAACTGAACTTGATTATAAGCAAATAAAAAAGTAACAATCCTTCGATCAGTCTTTTATCCCACCTCATTTATTTTAACTGGCAGCTACACTAAATGTAAACCTTATAGCTGGCGCTCAAAGTTCGGGGTTGACCACGTCCTCAATCAGTAAGCCACTCCAACCAGCTCGCACCCTAGCTAGGTGCATGCAGTTAAGCACACAAAGTTGGTTGAGATCGCTTTCCAATTGTGCGCGCCACCGGAGGTGATATCCTCATTTACTTCGTTGTCCCTCTTGTCCTTCAGGGGTATTAATGTCGCAACCGCCAATAAGCTACAATTTGTCAATTTCCTGATTTTACTACATTCGATACAACATCAACTTCCGCACGCTTTGCTCGTTCACGGGTGAGACGAATTGGCGTTTTGTCTTCGATCCCAGTTCCCAGTTGCTTAGTCGATAGCTGACGAACACCAATGCTCTGGCCGGAAGCTATTGTTCGAAGAGTATGAGCTCAACTTCAATGTGTAAATGAAGACTATCTTCATAAGGCGTTCTTTCTCAAAATCCATACAATTCACTGATCCCTTCCAAACGACTTGTCATTTGAACCATCATCATCAGTGTAGAAGGCTTCTTCTGCAAGTCGGAATAGAAACTGTACACAAATTACTGCGAGAAACTAGCCCTATATAAACGTATTGTAGCTAAAACTAATTACTTGAATAAGAAATATTACGCTTGACCAACTCTGCGTATCTTACGAAGTATATAGCTTCCATAAAGCTTCCATAGCTTCCGGCTTCTAAAGTGTGTGCTAACCAATTTTAAGTGCATACCGTAAGTTGGTGTAAACGAAATTAGTTAAACTCAATTTATATTGCATATTTTTGGGAGGGTTTGCTATTTATTTTCAGTCGGGACATAAGATTCACACTCGCTTTTGTGTAAATATTCTAAAATAAAATTTAAATGCTTAATGAAATGACTGATGGCGTTGCATAAAAGTACACCGCACTGTATCTAAGATAAAAGTTCAGGTGCAATCGTCACTCTTTAGACTTTTAGAGCATCGACATCGAAAACTGCTATAAATAGAAATCAACCTAAAAGCAGACAGACGTAAATATAACCCTTCAATTGTAAAATTGATCGAAAATTCAATAATCTCTATATTCTATACCTTTCAAAGTCCATCTATCTTATCCATCGTATCCTTGTGTGTTGTTCATCAATTTTTATTTTTATTTTTATCTTTATATATATTTGTATACCTATATATATATATTTTTTTTTTGCAATTAAATCCTGTGTGTTATTTTTTTTTTTCTGTTTCTTTTTTTTATTTTCATTTTATTTTTGCATTCCTGATAACTCCTGTGCACGCATGCGAATCCTTCCAACTTAATTTAATAAAACAAAATAAACCATACACCTACACAAAATTAATCCACCATATATACACTCACAAACAAACAATTGCACAAACTAAATACATTAAAACAAATAAAAATAAAAAAAATAAAAATAAAAATGGAAAATACAGTTGGCCTCATAACAACTTATTGTCAATTTAAAGAACCACCACTATTGGGACCAGGCGCTGGTTTTCCACCTTTTGGCCCACCGGAATTTCATCCAACCACACCAGAGAATTGGAAGGGTGCACCTATACATCCGACCGGTCTAATGAAGGAACCACCAATAGCTGCCGGACGCAATGGACCAGTCAATTTCGCTGCATCGGGACAACAACAGGTGAGTGGGTGTTTTTCTTTTTTTCATTTCCCTTTTTATATACACATCCTATTTGGATAGGTTTATAAGAGCTTAAGGCTTGTTGGAGTCTGTGAGCTTTGCTTGAAGCACTTTACACCGTAATTGTGTAGCGAAGCGATTTAGAATTCGGCTTATTAGGAAAAAGGAGTTAATAGCAAAATGGAATTAAATGCTTTTGGAATGTTTGTTTTTAATTTCGGAAAGTAGTTGGATTGCTTGAAGGATCAAAGAGGCGACTTGGAGGCTAATGACCCTGGGAAGTAGTGTAATTGACTTGGAGTTCCTAAATCTCATTGTATCGATTTTATGGGTGGTCATTAGGACCAACGGGTGGTCACATCAGTTCATTCGTGGACAATTGTATGAAAACATTCTTTGGCAAAGCGCTGTTTTTCCACCGGAATTGGTTTTCTTTCCCCCAGAAATTTCAGAGTATTAGCCTGAAGCTGCATATGTCAGATAGGGAAGTGTTGAACCATACTACATATAACAATGACAGATGCCATAGACGTAAGAATTCATTTAATTGTCAGAAAACTACATTTGGAAAGAAGACCTTTCGTCTCCAAACAAACATTGGCACACCCTGAATAAGTTCCTATGAACCTGGGACTTAAACACCAAGCCGCCACTCCAGTTAGTCCGGTTCTCTCTACATAATCGTTCCCTAAATGCGCTAACGTAGGCAACTTCCAAGTCTATAAAGAAGCGGCATGTATCGATCTGTATTCTAAAATTTGCCGAAGATTTTGCCGAGGGTTGACTTTCAAGACCTAAAACCGTACTCATATCTTCCGATCAGGTTTATTCATTCACATATTATTACAGGACAAAGAAAAAGTTAGATCCTCTGAGCTAGTATACCTTCCGCTCAAAAATGACTCTCTACACCCGTATTCTAGTCATTTCCCCATTTCCTCTCCTTCAACTCACCACCACTGCTAATTATTTTTTTCTTTCTAATTCCTTTCTAATTATTATTTTCAACATTTACAGGGCGCCGTCATGATGGTCTATGGACTGGATCAGGAAACATCGAACACAGACAAATTATTCAACTTGGTCTGTCTGTATGGGAACGTCGCCAGGGTAAGTGTTCATTGAAATCAAATCACAAGCAATCAGCGCAGCCATATAAGTTTAGGTTGATTAGAAATTTTTAAATTGTTGCTCCTTGCAACAATGGAAAGTCATTGCTCGATTGTGTTCTCTTTCATCTGGTTGGTCCCTGAACCAAATTGCCTCTGGGTTAGTTCTTTTCCCCCTCACCGTTTTCTATTATAAAACTTTCATCCTCGTCTTTACTTTGAACTTATAAGCTGTGAAAATGAAATTGTGTCACCTGAAGGCGAGTACAGTTTCCCATGGCAATTTGCTTTCGCCGTCAAGGATAACAAAGGAAAAAAATAAAAATAAAGAAGCACACTCCAAGTCAAATAAGCTTCTCTGCCACTCTATAAATATACGGGAGCTATTAAGTCTCATCGTTTAGGGAATTTTTCTTGTCTACACCTTAATGCTGGTTAGATATAACAATATCAAGGACAGACGATACAATAAGATACCGCGACTCTATCTATCGCCGAGGAGAAGTATTTTAATAGTCAATGATTCACTTACCACACTCATGTGGTTATTCCAAAAGATATTATTTTTACCCATCACTATAGCTTCTACGTACTTGATCAGATAAATGTTACTAGACGCGTCCTGTGGTTAATGTAAAAAAGGATTATATTTGCATTTTATTGGATTCGTATGTATCTTTATTTGAGCTTGTAACAATATGTACCTTTGAAGAACTAAATTTTCATCCTCGAAAGGCGGACGTCTTTGTTGCCAGTGTTTCATTATTTATTTATTTTTTTCATGACGGGTTGGGCACTTAAAATTGTTTTCACAACAAGAAGAAAGTTAACAGCTGATCAACATATCTTTGAAGTATCTGAAGTAATTCTGGGTTGTATGTCTTCAGATCCCAGTTAGGATTAGGGACGTTTATTTCATGGGTAGGCCAATGAAATGTTGATGGCTTAAGTGAGTGTAAATAGCTAAACAATAAATAATATTTCTCCGTAGGTGTGGGTGGACTGAACCAATAGGAATAAATATGTAGATGAATGTTGTTTACTTTTGTGGGATGAAATGGAAAATTTCCAGAAAAAAAAAAAACGAATACAAATATTTAATCATGCATCAACGAAATAAAATATATTTTGAGATGACCGCTTCAGTACTTTATTAAAAATACTCTAGCACAAATATAGCTTCAATATATAGGAAGGCAGGAATTGATGTCTTCGAAAAAATTGAAGTTGCGAATAAAGATTAGACCCCGTTTCAAGATTTTTCAAAGTGCGCCCCCGCCCCCCCCCCTAAGAGGGGTCAATAACGGTTTGGATGAAACGGCCGCTCTTATTAGTGATAATTTATGCGCTCTTTTCTAAAAATGCTATAACACTTTAAAAGCTTTACGTTTAGACCTCAGACGGTGCAGAGTAGCGAAAAATAAACGTTTTCAGAGACGCATTTCATGATTTTTTCAAAGATACCCTAAGATAAGCCAAATACGGTTCGGATGAATCGAACGCTCTAATAAATGCTTAATTATATGCTCTTTCTTAAAAATACTATAGCACACGAATAGAATAGAAGATACTTGTTTCAGGATTTTTCAAAGTGGGCCCCCCTAATAGGGCCAAAATATTATTCGCATAAATCGTGCTTAATTATTCTGAAAAATCACTCGAATAGCTTTTTTTAGACTTCAGTAGCAGAAAATGAAAATGATTTGAAACTGATTTCTGGATTTTTTCAACGGGACCATAAGATGAGCCAAATACAGTGGGTTGCCAAATTAATAGGGACATTAATCCACATTTACCGGTTTTTTTGCGAGTAATCGGAATATTTTGGTCCAAATTTAATTTTAATCTGGTAATAGCAGCTACTTGTCTTTGGGAATGACTCGAATGAGTTAATAAAGTTCTTATTTCCGTTCTTTTTCTTGGAGTGATATCCATTCCTCGACTCATTCTGTTCCGAAAAAATGCCTAAAATCATTAAAAAAAAAGATTTTTTTTTTTTAGAAAAGCTTTGCTTTAAACAAAAGAAAGTGCATTACTTACGTTTCAATTAAAAGAAGTTAAAAAAATGTCCCCAATAAATTTTCAAAAAAAAAAAATTTTTTATTTTTTTTCTGCCTTTGATTGCACTTTAAGAATAAAACCGGTTTTTCCCCCGAATAAAACCATTTTGAATATCCGCCGACAGTGAAAAATAACCGTTAAGCACATAGACTGAGAAATAAAAATCACGAGGTACGCTTAGAACCAAAACAAAAGCTCAAAAGAACACTGAAACAATGTCCCTATTAATTTGGCAACCCACTGTACGGTTCGGGTGAATCGAACACTCCAATTTGTGTCATTTAACGCTATTTATTAAAAATACTATAGTACTCGAATAGCTTAACCTATGGAACTCAGATGCTGCACAGAATAAAAGACACTGGTTTCTGGATTTTTCAAAGTGGGCCCCCTAATAGGGGCAAAATATGATCCGAATGGATCGTGCTTAATTATATGCTCTTTCTGAAAAACACAGTATCACTCGAAAAGGGTTTAAAAATTATTGTTAACTGGTTTCAGGATTTTTCGAAGTGAAAAAAAAAAACTGGTTCTTTCTTAAAAATATTATAGGACTCGAATAGCTTTACCTATATACCTCAGATGCTGTACTGCATCTGACACGGGTTGCAGAATTTTTTGAAGTTACCCTCCTAAGAGGGGAGGGGCTCGTATGATACGAACGTTCCAGGTAGTTCTTATAATATTGTATCAGAATTGTTTTAAGAGATGGTCAAACACAGTTGGTGTTGACTTTAAAGAAATTTGTGGATTCTGTTCTATGTCGTTCTGGATTCTTATTCGATTCTCCTAAGTTTGACGTGGATTCCGGTCAGTGGTGGATTTGGCTCGCGCCTGATTTTCTCGGACCAGATCAGATGAGGAACTGGGGTTTACCAAAGGCCTAACAAAACACAAATAATTGTAATGGAAGTCTATTTCTACAAGTGTAACACATTTCTGTAACACAGCATTACAACTAAAAGACTTGTTATCTTGTGTCGTACCTACGCCCCATTGTTATGAAACCTGGATAGTAAGGTATGATATATACGGCATCATCTTTTCGCAAGGCCGACCAATCTGCGAACCCTACATAAGCCTGGCTTTTTGGAATCTGTGTTTTTATTCGTCTATCCTTTCGTTCGTAGCTATACCACCGACTTTACCATTTTACAATTGATCATCCTTACATTATTTCTGATGTACACCCCTTTACTTTCATCGAGTGTATGGCCATACATCCCTTCCAATGAAAGTCGTGTTCAGCGAGACAGGTAGATTTCAAGTGAGTAGAAATGAGAAAGGTAGATGGCACACAAAATGCACCGAAAATCAACCTTCAGAAATAATTCTCCCATGGGCATGAAGATTCTTTTCCGCACAACTGTGCATTTGGTATTTGCATTGACAGAATGAGATGGATAACGTCAAAACGAACGTCCGCTTCGGCTTTAACCTAAAATCTATTGTGTTTTCAATTTCAATATTCCTTTTCCACCCAAATTTTGTTTCATTGCAATGACGCGCCTTCTTTTTGTGGGTATCCAAGCCATATCCTAGGCGTTCATGGAAATGAAAGTCATGCCCATGACAGTGTGTCCATGTACTAAGACAACATATTGGGTATCATACCGTTTACCACACAGATAGGCTTTTCTCTCTATATTCTTCGCTGCCCTTTTTAAGTTCAAGTATTTTCCTCAAGTCAATACACGAATCCGTGTCGAATGTCAATAGAGAATCAGCAGATGTATCTTGGTCCACTTTTCCCATATGGCATAATCAAATTGAACTGAACTTCCAAGCTTTACATAACTCTTCCGTGTGAACGTAATACTTTATGTACACCTGTACCTTTATCAGGGACACTATAGTCCTATACAAGGAACAAGAAGAAATCTCACCTATAATCATCCTAGTAATGGATTAAGCGTTCAATGGGAATATGTGTAGGTGTTGGGACACGTTCACTTTCTCAGCTGGCGACATATTCGATATGAACAATGTTTCCGGGTAACCTGAATCTGAATTTTGCAATCCTTTTCGCACATTTACAGTTGCAGAACACTGACGTGCTATATCCACTTGTTACAGTTTGCTAAATGTCTTATAAAGACACAGGGAGTGAGAGAGATTCTGTCGAATTGTATACTGTGAAGAGCCTTGCTTTGTCATGATCTTTGTGTGTGTGAATAGCTGTGAACAAATAATACATGTCAGGATTTCTTATATAGAACTAGAAACCGCTTTAAAATTTCCATTGTCCTCGAGAGAATAGAAAAAGTTCTCTGTGCTAGAGAATGTTTTTTGGATTTAACACGTTTGAATATTTATCTTACGGATTTCCATTTGATATGTGTGATGATGTGCGATACGAGAGTTTGCACGCAGATGACAAAGCATGATGGATTTTATCGGGTATTGGAAATTGGTTGTGGTCGAGTGGTAAATTCAATTGAACGCTTTCAATATCAGGATGATTGGGAGGGGAATACAAGCGATGGCATGAAATTTCACCAGATTAAGTGGGGATTTTGATAGAGTTCGGTAATCGCTTATGATGGTCGGATTGAAGTTTCCTTTTGCAATGGGGGTTTTGAAGATCGAAAAAGGCCATTGAGAGAATGGCTTCATCGAAATTCTATTGCACTTTGTCGGTTTGAGCCTATCTAGTTACTGTTTGGCACTTGAACCTTTTATATCAGCCTATAAGCTGGTTGTCGGAGAACAATCCAAAGGCATTTCGAAAAAGCTGATGTGGCCAAATTGTGCATCATCTGGCTTATGCACACATTTAAAAGCAGTCTCAGAGTGGTATTGTTGTGTGAGATACAAGTATCTACATAGTATAGCCAATTGCTGTACATTTTTTGAGGACAATTATGGATTATTCCGCCACCGTCTCTTTTTCAGCACCCTGACTAATTCTGAAAAATCTTCAATGAGCTAAGCTCCAAATATGTATGTCAGAGTAGCTCATGTAATGTAGCTGTCACATCGACCATTGACGACACCGTTGATTCAATCCCGTGAATTCAGCTGCCAAACGTCCTCCTTCTGGCGGGCTCATTTTAGACTTCTGGGACTCTTTCAACCAGTTAATTTCGACAGAGCATTATAGTGTAGATATGTGTAGCAGAGCCTCGAATGTACGCCGCTCGGATCAAAACCAATGACTCTATCCACTACACCATGGCTACTGCCCCATTTACCCACTGGATCCCCATTTGCGTTTTCAAAGAAATAAGTCCCTGTGATATTTCTAGCCGAGATATCACTCCAAACCGTGACTCGAAGTGGATATATCTTTCGCTTCTGAATAATTTTCCAGCCAATAATATGCGACTTATATGGGGGAACAGTTGTTGCAAGCATTCCCAGGTGTATATAGCTGGGATAGACGCCTCCTGGTCTATGTGGTATGGTGTTCGTTAATAGATGCTTCTCCCCAGTCTATACATGATTTATCACAGTCCCTTCTTGCCGAAAACGAGAAAGATGGAACCTCTAAACCAGTCACTTATTACATTAAAAGACTGAAAAAAATAGGCCTGTGTGTTGACAACGAAAAATCCGTCAAAAGTCATTTTTTTAAATTCGAAATATCCGAATATATATTTTCAAAATATTGCTTCGTTCTAAGAATATACATTTTTAAATCCATTTAATTATTCATAGCCCACCCTGGATAGCGCAAATATTTTATTATTTCTGGCGGACATATCGAATTCGCCATTTTTGGGTATCGCCGTTTAAGTTATAGATTCTGATGTCATATTTAATCATTTAGGGTCATTTGATTTTACGACTCACAGAGCTTCATGTTCCCCATAAATCAGTTTATGACTCACAAAGAGTAGCCTAAGTAGAACTTAAATCGCTGAGTCGTATCAGCAAATGGCCCTTCATGTACCAAATTTGATCGCAATCGATTTTGCCTCATATTCGGATGGATTAACCATTCGAAGGCGAATGCGAAGACCTCCAAAATTGGTTTATTGGGAAGTTGGTGAACTGGTGCGGCCATTTGAAAGTCAAGAAAGCTTTGTGGATTTCAGTGAAGTTTGGTCAAAATTGGAAACGCGGGCGTTGCCCATACAAAAAAGAACATTCAACATTTTATATGAGCTCAGACAATCTTGGGTATAAAGCGTTCCTGTCAAGCTCGGACAAAATTTGACAAAGGGGCGTGACACCTCCCATTACTAAAAAAAACTAATTTAAAGCATTTAATTTCCCTTAAATGTGTTAACTCCGTAGCACACCTGTTTAACCGGTTGTAGTAATCAAAACAGTCTACGGCATGAATTCAAATAGCCAAAGTAGGCGAAGTTGATTCCTTATGGAGCCCAAACGTCAATTATGTTAATTATGTTGTAGAAAGATTTTCCAATATTCTCCTTACTTAACCTAACCTAAACCTAGGATGTCATAATAAATCTAGCGAACGAAAAATGGTAAAATATGAACATAAGTGAGTATAAGTAAAGAATGAAAAAGAAAAACGAATGAGTACAAATAATGAACGAATGAGACTAACGCTATTGACGTGGCGAATTGTATTTTCTACAAGCCCCACAAAGGCTTTAAAGGTCTGACATCATTTTCGTTAGAATCGTACCGTAAACATTGTAGCCTACAATAAAATTAGGCGATTAATGACATCAATCAATCAAAGGTAAATGTTTTGAGAAATCGTATCCATTAGAGGTTCTTCCCATTTGCTCCAAAAATAAACCCGCAAATGAACATGTAGTTGTGAGATATTATACTACGTTTGGGTCTTATATGAACCTGTTGGGTTTACTATTTTCAAGACGTGAGAAATAGGTTTTTTTTTTTTTTGAATGTGTCACAGACAAATAGGAGTCATTTCGTATGAAGCTCCATTGCGCATCTTTTTGGTATTCTCTCAATATCCCTAGAACCACATATATTAACATTTTTTAGCTGTTATATTTATGTGTCTTTTCCAGCCCATATAGAGGCATTTTAAAAATTATTATGATTTTCAGGTCCGTATAAAATACGAATGTATGCTATAGTGATCCTGATCTATACATACATATAATAAAACTGTAGGAATTTTCTTTGTCAGCTAAAAACTCAAAAACTACTGGACAGATTTCCATGAAACTTTTTTTAAAATGTTCCTTAAGACTGTAAGACTGATATAGGCTATGTCATTTATAGCCACGTCCTTAGGAACAGTTTTTAGCCAAAATGTATATTCTGAAGTGAAAATATATACATACACATATACCTTGCTACAAATGGATGTTTGTACTTTTACGATCGTGCGATGCGACAGGACAAACAAAACAACACTATTTGTTTTCGAAGTGGTCAGTTGTATATGTAGGTATGTATGGGATGGGGTGCGTGCGGCAGTATGGCATGGGGTGTATAGTATTAGGTAGTTGTTCGGATTCCATAGGAAGAGGGAAACAAAGGAAAGGAAATACAGCATTACAAACAAGTAGCATGATCAAGGAGAGGGAGGGCGATGAAGAGGGTGCACATTATATATCCAATACATTACATCCATTATCGATATCGCCACGCCAAAATTGGACAAACGGGGGGTGACGCCTCCCATAAAAAAAACATCTTATATGATTTTCATGATTCTTTTTTTTTTTCGTATTGCTGTATATTTCAGGTTTAGGCAGAAAGAAAATTCCAGAAAATAGAATTACTTCTCATTTTTCGCATTTTACAAAAGAACATTATTATCTAAGACCTAAGCAATACAATTCCTGTGCACGGGCAAAGCTGGGCGGGTACAGCTAGTCATATATAAATAGAAAATTGGTAACTTTATTTGAACGCATTTTTTACCTCAAAGAAGAGTCGGAGAGAAAAATGTTCAAATACAAGTTCAATTCTTTAATTAGTGCTTCTTTTGAGTCAAATTCCGAGTTAATAGGTTCTCTGGGTTCGTGTGTTATATAGTTGAGTTACATAATTTTCAAAAAAGACCACTCCAATTTCATCAGAGTTTTAGTCTCCCTTCTTGGAGGACGACTTCGAAAAATCGTAAAACACGTAATGATTTAGGTGAAATTTTTTTACAATAATTTTGGGCCATAAGGTTAATTTGCCTTAAGTTTGGTTCGTTTGTCACAGATGTCTATGAAATATCGTTTAATTTAAATAATAATATGGCGTGTCATTTCTTGTAAACCAATCTGGCAAATTCAAATTTTAGTCACGATTAGGAGATGAGCTGAGCAGTACGGTTTTCGTCCGGGCAGAAGCACAACCGATCAGTTATTAAATCTCAGAATGGGATTTGAGAATACTTGGGACTATGTTTACGAATGCTTTATATACTTGAATGCTTTATATACTTGGAGAAAGCATACTAGTGAGTGCCTCGAGGTAAACTCTGGAGTGTATTACAGCAGTGTTCGTGTAAACGGCGTTAAGTCAATACCTTTCAACGTGTGATCGTAAAATGAACACCAGAATACGTGAATATCTCAGTGTCGATCAGCTACTTCTCCGGAGCGGTCCATGCTTCGATGGTTTAGTCATGTTAAACGCATCCCAAGACGTGTTATGGAATCCGTACCATCATGCAGCGTCCTCTAGGTAGACCCAGGATGAGATGGTTAGATCAAGTCCTTAATCTCTCCTCTATCCGTATGGGGATTGCCCTTGATGATTTACAGTCGATTGCGGAGAATCGAGAGTTATGGAGGGTCCACTTAAGCAATATACACCCGCGATTCACTTAATGGATAAGCGGGCCATTGAAAATGAATGAATGAATATTTAATTCTTTTAGCTAATATTTGTGTGCACTGAGTTTGATGTCCGTATTGACTGCGATTTGTTTGTTTTATGAAAGTTATCTTAAATAAGAACAGAAGTAACTGACTTCTAAACAAATTTCCGCCCTGTGAATCGGAAGGATGTAAAAATCCTGAAATACATAATACAAATATTCTAATGCTCGTGTGTTAGTTTACAATCAAAAAATCATATTTGCTTACATTTGAACTTCTTGATAAAATTTCAAATTCATGTGCCCATGTTTTCATGTGGGTTAATATTTTTAGTACCTACAATTTTTAGGTATACCTACGTGTATGCAGGTAGTTTTGAAAAAATTTAAATAAAAGTGCATTTTCTCAGAAGTTATTAAAAAATAAAAAATAAATGATATACGTTATCTTAACGTTACGTTAACGGAATGCAATTTTTATCTAGCTATTCTCCAGAATTCAGCGAGCGATGATCTTCGCACATAGGCTGGTGACATGTCACACACACTAAATGGGTGATCAAATTTCGCATCAGATGCCTACCGCGTCTTTCAAGTGCAACCGAGCTCCATTTGTAGCCCGATTTCCCTTTCAGTACCGTAAAAATACCGTTTTTGTGGAAAAAAAAAACAATAACTTCCTTACAAAAAAAGTTTTTTATGACTAAATCAATTATTTTTATCCTGCGTAACTATTTTTGTTCAAATGCTGAATCAATCACTAGAACACAAAATTATAACATTTAAAATCTTTATTCACAAGCTGAAAAAAATACTAACACGAACTTCTGACTGGGGTGTATTATATTATATTATATATGTATAAAAAATTAAAATTACTCAAAACAGTTTCCAACTATTGCAGAAAATGTTAAACTGAATTTACATAGCCATGGCATGGCGAACAAAAAATTGTCACACCCCAGTGGGAGGACGGAATTCTTGTGCTATGGCCTTTAGGAAAGTGTTGCAAAAAATAGGCATGTATTTTCGTTCCAACCAAATTTTATGGATAAATTTAACTACGCAGCTCGAGTGCAACTAAATTTTAACTGCTGTCCAATTTTTTTCTCCAAACATTAGCTAAATCCCTAGCTACATTTTGACATGGAGTGCATTGTGGATATAAGTGTCACAGAAAACTTCTGTTCGTTGAAAATAACTTCCTTCAAAAATTCATCAACGCAAAAAAGTGTTATATTTTCGTTGCTCTTTCTTTTTTTCTTGTCTGCTATTCTTTGATTTAAAAAATATTTACTTCCAATCTATTGTAAAATCTCAGCCTTATTTACTTTTCCGCAACACAAAAACACAACAGAAAAAAACCAACAGATCTACAAAACCATTAATGGCCGCGCTAAATTTTGACAGACATATGAAGTACAGTCTGAAATGAAAATTTGATATTTTAGCTGAAGAAGCGTACCGCTCGCCTGAATGGATTCGTTTAAATTTAGCTCATCAGATATATTTTGGAGAGCATTTTGTATAAGAGCTAAAATTTAGCTCGAGCAGCGTATTAGGCTTAAGTGTGAGGAGTACACCTAGTCAAAGGTCATCCTCATCAGTTCTGTGGTTCGTGCGTTATTGACAATTTAAATCAAACCCCTCGGTTTCGATAGAAAATGTTTATTTTCAGATTGTTAACAAAGCGACATGCAGAAGCTTCCAAGAAAACTGTTACTGGAGTCAAATCAGTTTAATTTATCTCGAAAACCTTGAATGCACCTATATGAATAGGTTTTCCCTTCTCGCAATAATCAATATTTCAATCACCTGTGGGACTTGAGCATGCAAGCATTATAAAACCACCCGCGCTTCAATTTTAATCGCCTTGAAACTTGCGAGGTGTATCTCTGGCGATTAATTAATTTCACACTCGTATTGGCCACATGTGTACTGGCGCCACACATAAATTTCCCTCTCCTTAACAAGTCCCATGTGAATTTAAATCAGATAACCACATTACTTGCTCATTATAATCGAACCCCAGCCAATTATATCCTTGAACACAAACATGCCGCACACAAATGACAACAGAGCACCCTTTTAATCAAGGTCCTGCTCCTGGACTCTATTCGAAACGCACACAATGCAGTTGGGATTACACACATTTCATCGGTCTTATGGGACACAGACATATTGTACACACTTGGGCAATATTAAAGTAAATTTACCACAATTACCTGTCACCAGTGGTTACACGGGAATTTAAGCATCCTTGCTTTGTTCGTCTTTATTTTAATTATGAAATTTCTCTTTGTCATTCGATTGTTAATAGTGGTCATAGTTACTCACCAGCGTGACCAATTGAAAGGATATCAACGAGATCTTTCGTTTTTCTGTTCTGTCAAAGGACTACTTAAATTAATCGACTTAAAGTCACTTTTATCCCTCAACCACTACAAGTCTTCCTCATCGTCACCAATTTATTTTTTTTTTTTGTTGCCTCCCCACTCCATCAGCATCCCTAATCAGTGTCATTGCTCATCCTCGGCTTTGTCTATTCATAGTCGGAGTGACTATCACCATCGTCATTCTTTGACTAGCGCAACGGTGCGGACGAATAGGGATCATTTTGTCATGATGAAGAATCGGCTACGTTTGAATGGACACCCAAATTGATAGCTATTCAATCAACATTTCTACTCACTGACAGGACAGTGCTTGTCTTGGCTGGTGGGAGTAGGGCGAGTCCCTTATGTTTGGTCAAATAATTTTCCATCAATTCGAAGGATGCACAGAATCTATTTTTCGTTTGCTTTTATTTTTGTGAAAAACTATCGAAGCACAAGTTTTAAACTCGTCCTTTATTAAGGACTGGTAATTTATTCTCAGTTATTAGTTCGGTTCGGAGGGGGGGAGCATGAGAGACGGATTGGAATCGATTCAACCCTTAAGAATCAAGCCCCAATGATGAATGGAGTCTTATTGATTGGAATTGCAATTTGTTTTCGTCCTTATTTTTGTTTTTCTCTTTTTCAGAGGATGGGTAATTAATGCATTTCGTGTTGTTTTTTGTTACTAAGAATGGATAACGAAATTTGGTCCATTTAAGGAGCTGTTGATAAATTAAGTGTCAAAGCTAATGCCTGATAGTTCGGAGAGAAGGTGGAAAGTTTTTAGTTAAAAGTTTTATCTGGGAATTAAGGACGATGAATGATGATGAATTACACGTGGGAATAGGCTGTCATAAAGTTTATAATTGACACCGCGTGGGTGGGAAGTTATTGGAATGTTTGTGTGATACTTTAAGATGCAGTGAAACTTTGGAAATTAGCCATGAAATTGCTGTCAAAGCGATTAAGATCTTCGCGGAAGTGAAATATTTAAGTTGTCAATGAGAACTCAACGAGTATACGATAAAAATTAATGACATAGTGTTGACAATTGTTTTTCCTATGATAGTAAGCTCTCTATCAAAAAATAGGTCTTCTAGGCTTCTACAACAAGCTGAGTGACTGGCTCCATGGAACCATTATAAAGCATCAAAAGTTGTAAAGGTAACTATAGTCAAGCAGAGGCTGTTTAACCAAATAATTGGTCGCATTGCCCGTAAAGGACACTCCCTCATCGGTCTCATACTTATTTGCTTACACTCACCTTGATTTTTAAGGCTTAGTATCTGTGCAACTAGTTGTCAACCGGTATCTGAAAATGCCTTTTTGAAGCAATTGTCGGTCAGTAAGTTGAACGACAGCTTTTGGTCTGAGTTCACTGAGTCCATGTGACAATGTCTTCCGACTTTAGAGCTCTACGACTGGCCAAAGTGTCTCGATTAGTAGCTTGGTGTGAAGACACTGTTAAAAGGTTCAGCTCTTACAATCTTATCTTATGTGTCACTTGCCCAATAAAGGTCAGGACCAACACATTTAACTAAACTTTTTGGCACTAGTTGATTGTAACATACCAAAAGCGATGCAAATTTGAATCTCCCCGAATACCACAAGCAATTTATTCTGCCTCTTCTTGGACATGAGAATGCAGATGTAAAATGGGCTACTCCCCTTTTTTATTTTGAACGATTTCCTATAGAAAAATGTTACGTATACGCCAGAGAATCTGTTTTTAGTGAAATTTTAATTGTACTACTTGCTTACGCCGAAAAAACGGATCATATAAGATCTCCCTACTAGTTGATTTCTTTGATCTAAGATCGTTTGAGAATTATCGGCAATTACTCGAATTTAGTTGCCTGAACAAACGCGCAACCAGAAAGTGAGTTTTTAACCACCTTTTGTATGAGTTGTCAGTTCCCTGTTTTTAAAATCACTTTAGTTCCAGTTAATTTTTTGTCGTTTTCAGTTTTTTTGAGTCACTCTTGAGTAACTTTTCGGTCACCTAATAGTCACTTTTTAGTTGCCTTAACTTTTTTGACGATTTACTTGAGTTGGGTGGTATGACTGTTTTTAAGTACGAAATGAAGCTGGTTACCTGCACTGGTGGGACTCGAAATTTGTCTGTTAAAAGACTAATAGCAGATAGCAAGATGATTGTGGTTGCTTTGCGCCATATACTCTCTTCATTTAAACTTTAAGTTGTAGTTGTATAGCTTCGACATTAAAAGGGATAAAAATAGTTTCATTTCGATCAATAATATTGGTCCACCGCCAACCAAATAGCTTCACATTTGTAGGTAAAGCTTAAGGAAGGCCCTCTAAACTATAAAGCAACGAAAAGGATTCGGATGAGCTAAATTATCCATCGAAACTACCAGCTGGTAGACAAAACTATTCAATAAATAATGCCTTGCCAAAGGGCAAA
The DNA here is from genome assembly GCA_955612985.1 of Cheilosia scutellata. Classification (NCBI taxonomy): domain Eukaryota; kingdom Metazoa; phylum Arthropoda; class Insecta; order Diptera; family Syrphidae; genus Cheilosia; species Cheilosia scutellata. Next base: position 90,601,068 of record OY015311.1, read on the forward strand.
TAGTTTATTCGATTTCACAATTTTAAAGGCCTCATCCACGAAAACTACCAATTGAGGACTCGACGGATGCAATATACGACTACTCTTGGATGTTAAGAGATCTTGAATAAAATTTTATTTTGGTCGCATCGCATTATCCCTGAAAAAGCAATTCATGACAGGGGTCATTGGAAAAGTTGAAAGACCAGCCTGCATCGACACCACCAGTGAAGACAATTCCAAGCTGCTCCAGCTAGACATCTTTAAACAATCATCATCGGCCATTACTGTCATGTGAATCAACAAATCAGTAAACTGAAAATTTTTTGGAACGAGTCAGTATTTTAACTGGCAAACTTAATTTTCAGCCACTCGTTCAGTCACAGCTGTAATGTTTTCGACTAACCTGCCTACTCAAGCAGGAGTTGGAGTTTTCACTGCACTCACCTCGACGGCTGACGCAATTTTAACGATAAAGTTCAAAAACCTAGACGATAAGGTCCATCACTTATTTACTTACTTACGTGTCGCTATACATTCCGGGGTGGACCTGGGACGAAACCAACACGCCTCTCCATCTCCAGTTAGCTCAATCTTTGGGTAACCGCCTCCAGTTGTGCACTTCAAATTGACTAAGGTCCCCTTCCACTTGTACGCACCACCTAAGGCGAGGTCTTCCTTTACTGCGCTGTCCCTCCGAGGAATTGAAGAATCTTTTTGACCGAAGCGTTTGTGTCCCTTCGCTCTACATTTCCTAGCCATCTTAGTCGACTGATACGTACTTTTCTATCCAAGTCGATGTCGCAGTACAGCTCGTAGAGTTCTCTGTTAAATCTCCTTCTCCAAAGTCCGTCAACGCAAACGGGACCGAAAATCACTCGAAGAATTTTGCGTTCGAAACGACCAAGAAGATCTTCATACGCTTTTTTTTACGTCCATGCTTCTGCGCCATAGGCTAGGACTGGGATGATGAGGGTCTTATATAGAGTTTTGTTAGTGTTTCTTGACAAGGCCTTACTGGTCAGTTGCATCCTTAGGCTAAGGAAAAAGCGGTTGGCAAATGTAACTCTTCGTTTGATTTCTTCTGTCGTGTCATTGTCAGAGTTTCTAGCGGAGCTAAGGTTGACAAAGTCCCTGACCATCTCAAAGCTTTAGATGGTTTGTCGATGTTGTGTTCTTATTGACAGTTTGTATTCTGTTTTGCTCTCATTCACTACTAAACCCATTTTTTCCGCTTCTGCGCTAATGCTTGCACCAGTGACAGCTCGCTGTGTTCTGACAATGAAGGTTCTTCATAGTGGCCGAAAAAGGCACGAACTTAACGAATCGTTTTTTTTTTTTTTTGTGGTGAATGTCCCAAAACCTCTCATACCCAAAGCTTGGAATAGACCTCCTGTTTTATGATGAATCCGATGGGCTGAACTGCAATTTAAAATGACGCAATTATTAAAGCATACTCTCAGTAAGAAAGCATGGAGCTTCTAAAAATTGTGGGTATAGCAAAAAAGGGTCGAATTAAAAATAGGTATGATTTGTAATTTGTGTAAAGACGTTTTTTCAAGGCATACAGCTCGACCTAAGTGAATGGCACAACACAGGGGGAACATCTACACTTTCACATCTTACCAGCTCAAGGGCTCTACGATTGCAAAGGCTTCCGCACATGGAGTCTGCCTGAGGTTTCTTAATCATTACCACTTCAGATATTTTATGACATAATAGCCCATTTGGTGTTAAAAATCCAAATACCAGTAAAATGTTAACTTTACCATAAACCACTGCACTTTCGCTTCCCCACTTCCATCTGTCAGGTATAGTGGATTTCCCATTCCCCTCAAAGTCACCGCCAAAGGGGCAACCATTGCAATTATCAACTTAAACATTCCTCAACCTACCAATAGGATTGAAACAACATTTTGCGAAACTTTACAGCAAAGTTGCCAACAAGTGCGCTAATACTATGTATGTCTGGTGCGCGAGCTACCGCCATCACTCTCTGATTTGGAATTCCTTCACATTCTCTCCATACTTCCCAAAATGAATCTCGAACCAAACCACAAGCACTGGTTATGGTTTTGCATTGCACTAAATCACTCCAATGGATATTAGATGCATCCCCAATAGGCATTTGAGAATAGTTGAACACAAAAGTGGTTGTTGGCATTATGGAGTAGGAGTGTGCCACAAACGGTTGGCAAATAATAAATTCGGCTTTTGGTCGGGGTTTTAATGAATTGTACAAACAATATATGTATCTGAGAGCTGTAGTTAATTACAGCCATAGAAATTAGACGAGTAGTGTTCAGTACACCCATACTAAAAGTATTTAACGTCTCAATAAAACATAAAACAGCCTCATAAATAAATATACAATAAATGAACCGCCTATTTGCTGCAACCAAGGCAATGGGGGGTCTCACTAACTCGACTCGTACAAAAGCCAATTGCCTTGGCTATATTGGAATTGGACTATCGAATGCAGTAAATGGTTCGCTGATTCTAAATCTAAATTTATAGATATTCCAATGGGTCATGTGTGTGGAAGTACCTATTCCATCATATACTCGTAGGTACCGAGTACCGAGATATCGTAACTGAATTGAGTTCAATTCAATGCAATTCTCAGAGAACAGTCTGTTCGGGGGGTATCTATAAAACGACCGCAAAATGAATTGAACTCTGAAATGGATTTTCAATTAATATATTCCATTTTTTTTATAGCTCTGCGTAATTGAAATATTTTTACTCTATAGCGATGCAATGTTGCATCAAAGGTGCGACCTTCGAAAAAGTATAAATAAAATTCCATAATCGAAATTTACGAACTCAATTTAGTTTTATTTCATTTTATTTGGCTTGGCGTCATTTGTTTGCTGACGGAGCAAATTGGGATGTAAATCCGTTAAAATTCACATCAAGAGATAAATGACGCAACAAGTGATGTAGGTCATCAGCACATATTAGAAGTTGGTGTGTCATCTTGTAAAGCAGACGAACTATCAAAGAACGGCACGAATATGTAACTAGCAGTAGACTAAAGGGGAGCCCCATGTGCCAATTGAAACTGTAAGATACATCAGCATCTACACACTAGCGCTGCAACAGTCTATCGATAGATGGCGGGATCTTGTCACCTGTAACCATGAAAAACATACCTGACGACGGATAAGTCGGCTCAGGACAAAGATCCTATTAAACGTCAGTAGAGCACACATCGAAACTCTTGTGGGAGTAGGTACTAACAGGCCACTGTGTACTCGGAAGACATGCCACAAGGCTTGGAGTCACGGCTAATGACTTTTGTCGCAGTTGCATGGATGGGGAGTAGGAGGAAACGCCCTTCCACCTACTATGCAACTGCCCGGCGCTATTCTCGATTAGAAAGCAAACTCTAGGAGAGTATTTTTTCGGAGAGCTTGTGGATATTGCCGAAACAGATATCAGCAAAATAGCGAGATTTCTCAAAAATTCAATTTGGTTCCAAGATTAACGGAAATAACCGACTCTGCGTGTGGTATCATAGTGGTCCTTATTTGGTCTAAGAGAATTACTCCGTATGTAACGGATAATTGCCGCCTAACCTAGCCTTAGTCATCTTCAGCTAGGTATTTGTCCTGCAAAGAACAAACTCCCATTTTCAATGTTAATTGAGGGCATTGCTGAATATCTGGCATAACCTGTCGGCTATGTGTGAAATGGGTCTAAACTTGTTGAAGAACTAATCACAATGAATGCATTTATTGCGCGGCACTAATAAATTAGAATTTTTTTGTTCAGGCTAGATTTTACGAAATCACGCCAAATCTTTATGGAACTACACGGTCGATTTTAAAAATTCGTTCTTGGTGACAGTAATGCCCAGTTGCACAGTCAGAGTTTAAACTCTCGTTTTGGTTTAAACCTTCGTTCAACAAATTTTCGGTTTCACAGTGTTCGTTTAAACCCAAAGTGGAGTTCAACTCTCGGTTTAAGTTAAACGCCTGCATTCTGCCGTTTAAACTTCCGTCTCGTATTTTGAGGTTTATTTTGACAGCTGCCATTTCATACAGAGAGATGAGAGAGAGAATAAAAGAGATAAATTGTCTGGGTGCTACACTTCTTGAATTTATATGACTGAAAACTGACGATTATTTTTTTGTAATGCTATATACTAGCGATTTCTTTAGATTCTTGGCGAACAAAATATATTTATACTTACTCAAATCTTTCACATTTTCTTTTGGCTGAAACAAGACACTACCTATGCTTTATAGGTACAATAAAATTTGTTTGTCCGATTTTGAACACACTTCTCGGGTCAATGCCTGTAAATTTAAGTTTGTTCAGTTAAAAGGTTTCGGACAGTTTCGGAGTTCATACCATTCTTGTATACAGATCTAGATTACATTTTTGTTTAAAAAAAGTATAATCGGAACAAGATGGCGCAGACTTTCGCAGAAACACCAGCAAAAAACTGTGCGCGTATGTACCTATTACCAGACAATGACCCTAATTATAGGCTCATAAAACCCTTTCAATATTAATTTTTCATTACCATTACTGGCAACGGGTGATCGGATGTGGTAAAAACCCAGCGAGTGACAAGAAGCAGTACCTGTGATCGCATCCCTCCGAATGCCCACTACATTTCAACAACTACCAAAACCACAAAATGTAATAATATTGCACACATTTCCTTTTATTTACAACTGGTAAAATAGATAAAGTAGAGGAAAGCAATAACCATTCATTTGATCAAAAGTGCGCTGGTAGAAAAATATCCCCTTAAGGGAAATTGACCTGCGCTTCCACAACTGCGTTTAGCTAACTGACAGATTATTTTGAACTGTGAAACTGAACGAGTTAAACCAAAAGTTTAAACTCTCGGTCAGGTTTAGTTAAACTTCAGTTTAAACTCTGACTGTGCAACTGGGCATAAGAGTTATATTCTTAATGTGGGGCGGGAAAGGGCTAAAGATAGCTATTTCTGAAATTACGCCGATTTTCAAAAATCGCAAGCAAAGTCCATAGTACTATAATTAATGCAACGTCTGTCTGTTTCTTTGTTCCGCCATATTTCAAAAACTATAAGATCGTGATTTTTTAAGTTATATATACTTCTTACCGGAGTTCAAAGAGTTGACACCGTAAAAAGGAAAGAGACTTCCGTAAGGCTTTACGCCAAATCTATAACAAACAACAGAAGAAGGAAAGAGACTGCGGAAATTCCATTATACATACATATATGGTTTTTTTTTTTTAATGTAAAATTGTCCATTGTGAACTACATTAAACATAACAACAATCATTTTTAGTGTCCAGGCTAACTTTTACGAAGTCACAATGGCGGAAATTTCCATATAAAATTATCTATTGTGACCGACAAAATATTTAAGTTGAAGGTTAAAAATGATTATTGTTAAGGCGCAATGATAATTTTTAAGCTTCTCCTAAAGTTTCTTGTAAGTCACAATTGACAATTTTATATGAAAAAATTTTCTACTGTCAGATCATAAAACCTGGACACTAAAAATGATTATTTAATACCGCGCAACCTTCATAAAGGTTAAAAACTATCATAATTATATCCCATTGACACTGCGCGGTACTAATAACCGCTTTACGTTTTAATCCTAAGATTCCCGAACTCACGATGGGTAGGTATATTTTTTAAACCAATTTTGCAATTATGACCTACATTTATTCTGATGTTAAGGTTACAAATTTTTATAAAAAAGGACTAAGGCCACTGCGCAGTAGGTACTAATAGACACGTTCTGTTTTAACCTTAAATTTCACAAATTCACAATAACGATATTTTCCAAACTAAATTAGCAATTGTGACGGAGATTATAATTGATTAATAATGAATGAGACTAATTGTGTCGTGTGTGGTGTAAGCCCAAAATATAAGCAGAATGTAGTCTCTTCGAGTAAAAGGCTCTCAATAGAGGACGTTTCAACTGAAATAACTTCGATATTACTTCTCAATTAGTTTTTAAGGTTCCGTACCCAAAGGCAAACAACTGAACCATAGTATTATCGCTACGATGTCTGTCCGTCTGTCTATTTGTCCGAACCCATTAACCTAGGTCTATCTCAACTAACTGACAGAAGGCTGAACATCCGGTATAACCTCTGTTTAACCACAAATACCAATGGATACATCGACTGGACTTAAATGTTTGCCCCGGTGTGATAAGTTAATTCCATTGCATCCCGTATATTGTAAATAGGAGAAGGGTCAATGTACCTTCCTTTTCCCTGAGGTCTAAAAAAAAACTTCCTTCTCGGTGAGGTCTACACTGGTCGGCATAAGTATTTTGACAAAACTAAAGTTAATTCTACTCATAATTTGAACTTAATTCATGTAAATTTTGGCACCAATGGAAAGGTTATTTAAATTCCGTTTGAATGATACACAACTCTCCTTAACCCATTAAGTACCCATTGAATACTTAGAACTTTTGTAAAAGCCTACTTTTTTTACTTTTTTCCTCGGTCCCAAAAAAAAATGTTTTGATGCAAAAAGTTTCTTCAAACAATTCTATTAGTGACTGCAAAAAAAAAATTTTCAAAAATCTCTTCGCTAACATTTTTTATGATTTTTTGAATGGGATGATCTCAGAAAAATTTTGTATGAAAAGGAGGAAAAAGTTGCTAAAATAGTTATTTTTAGCAATTTTTCAAAAAATCATAAAAAATATTAGCAAAGAGATTTTTTTTTTGAAAATATTTTTGCAGTCACTATAAGAATTGTTTGGTGGGCGCAGTAGCGCAGTGGTTAGTGTGCTGGACTACTGTGCGAGGGATCCCAGGTTCGATCCCCGGAAAAACACAAATTACATCTTAAGGTTTTTTCTACTGCGCCACCTCTCGCGAACGTCTGACAAACATCCGAGAGTATGACTGTCCTGAAAAAGCTTCTCAATTCAGCCGTTCGGACTCGGCATAAAATTGTAGGTCCCTTCCATTCGTTCCAAAAAAATTGAAACTCACACAAAACGAATGGTTGCGAGAAGCTAGGCCTTGGGTGTCTACCGCCTGTTGCGCCGCCTATTTATTTTTTTTTTATAAGAATTGTTTGAAGAAACTTTTTGCATCAAAACATTTTTTTTTTATACCGAGGAAAAAAGTCAAAAAAAATAGACATTCACAAAAGTTCTAAATTCTAAAATTTTTAAATGGGTACTTAATGGGTTAAGGAAAGTTTTGTATCATTCAAACGGAATTTAAATGTCCTTTCCATTGGTGCCAAAATTAACATGAAGTAAGTTTCAAATTATGAGCAAAATTAACTTTAGTTTTGTCAAAATACTTATGCCGACCAGTGTATATGTTATTTTATTGTAGGAAGGTTCTTCGTGACACGTTTAAACATATCTTATGTACTGCCAGGCAGATATGTACTTCCTTTTTACGACTTTTTAGAAAAGACAAGTAGTATTTGAAAAATAAGACGTTTAGATGTTTAGCATTCAGCCAGGTCCTGAATCCCAATCTGAGCAAAAAAGAAGAACAATTGCATGAGATGAGCTCCTTTGTACCTGGACCACTTCACAACCGCGTGTCGCTGGTTTTTGTATCAATTAGTGGCACGCAGATTCCCGACAGTATTTTCTGGCTAATGACAGAATCTTATAGACATCCGTTCGACCTGGCGTTAGGACTTATCGCCCAAATTAAAAATGTCATAACTCCCAAAAACGACAACATCGCCCAAAATTTAAAGGAATAAAGCGTCGCAAAGCCCAAATAGAACGACATATCGCCCAAAGTAACGCATACACCCCAAATCTGACAGTAAACCCAAGCAGGGGGGTTGCAGGGGGGCAGCATGCCCCACCGATACGTTTGGTTTTGTTTTTTGATTGTTTTTAGGTGTTATGCATTTTTTGGACGTTACCAAATTACCCAAATTTACGTAAATTTTACAACAACAACAACAAATTGCCTAGCAATGTTTTGGGCGTTATGACATTTTTCAATTTGGGCGTTATGGTTTTGGGCGATAAGACCTAACGCCGTTCGACCTAGTCTGTCGCCGAAACTTGAACGACCAAAACAGCTATTTCATCAAAGATTCCATCCGCATGAATGCCAATCATCAGTGATAGCCATTAAAGGCATTATGCCGAGAGACTCAATACAAGTTTAAGTCTGGCGAACACGTTTTTCAACCTCATTGAAGATTTAATTTTCCGTGACTCCAGGAGGACATTGTACCCAGACGTGATTGATTAAAGAGTTGTTGAGTTGAGGCGGTTAAGGAATACAACTAGGCTGGCTGCCAGTGTCACTATACAGAAACAAGTATGTACTTAGCCCATCTACCTCAATTATTGGTGTAATCGTAGTGCAGGTCCATTCAATGACACGCCGCATAATGTTTTGAAAAGCACCTTCAGACTGACAGCGCCTAAGATGGGTTTCTACTCAGTGTAAATTCAAAATATGTTGACTCTAGTTACGTTTACATATGTCACAAATTGTGTCATTTCTTACATCTGTGTCGCCTTGTCAATGACTTTTTTTTTGACAGCATGTCACACTACATCGACATTATTAGCACAGTCCTGCGCCTAAAAACCTATGACCAACTTATGACCATATCGTTTTCAAAATGTTAACGACCACAAAAAGGAGTTATCTGAGTGACGTCCTTCCGGTTAATAGCAGATTATACTGCATTTGTGAAGAATGAACTGGATTCAGGCATTGTTTTTAGCTTAAAATGACTGCTGAATAGCGTCTCGTGATTATTATAATGGCCCCTTTAAAACTAATATTGTTGTCCTTCAACACGGTAACAGTCTGCGCGTAGTCCCTATTTCTTTGTCCCATCAATACAAATACAAGGCAAAAGTTGTCAGCCGATGTTCTTTGGCTGTTACTTTTGTTTTATGAATCAAAAAAGTTGATTCTGCTATTGGGATTATGTTTATTTGATGTCTTAAATTTTGTTCCATTAAGTCGAGAAAATGATATCGGCTAAGTGGTAAGTGGCCGCCACCAGAATTGATAAACACTCGTTCCCGATTTATGGCATTTTCCATAACTCTTGCCAGAACTTCCTGCGATAGGTCCTCGCATTCTTGAGGCATATTTCCTTTGAGGGCGACGTAGACTTCGTGACTCCAGAAGCTATAATTATATATATTAGACACATATCCATGGAGTTGAAAATGGGCCTCGTCACTCATGATGATTTTCGATGAAAAGTTATCTCCCTTGTGGTTGAGATTCAGGATGGCTTGAGCGTAGGTTACACGCGCTTGGCATGACTTTCGCCCCACATTGTATTTAGCGAAACAATGTGGATCGTGGGGACACCTGTTAGTCGTCTACAGTCTTTCCTACTGACGACGCACGCGACACGGTCGGAAATAAAGCTTGCAGATTTCAGACATCCGACCATAATGACTCTTCTTGCAAACTCTCGCTCGACTCCGAAAAATTTCGGAACTTCCTGTGTCCTAAGTACATACACCAGTTTTGAAGTGGTTTAATTTTTTGCATTGTTACAAGGCTGTGTCACTTCTCATCTGCTAACTGACTTATCGTGATTTATATCCCCAGTGTTCGCTGCTAGCTATGATAGGTATTTTCAACAATCCAACTCTGTGAGCTGCCTTTCTCTTTCAAAATTCATCTCCGTTCTTATTTATCATAGAAATACATTCTCCAACATGCTACTTGCTGAGCTAATGCGCCAATTGAAGTTAAAATCGCTTTAAGTAGCCGAATGGCGAAATTCCAACGACACGTATACGGTATACCTTCCAAATAATTAAATACAATTACTAACACCGAACAACATCATTTGTTGTAATTTCTTTACCACCTAACTCGAAACAACAGTAAACGGGGAACATAGTAATTTAAAGTTACTTTCAACAATTTACGATATTTGCTAAGCCCAAGAAATTCACAAGCTCTATACGTGTGTACGTGTGTACGAGTATGCAACATCAATTAAGCAACAATGTTCAGCCATTTCTGCGTTGGTACTCTATGCAAAAAAAAAATTATCCCGTCCCGACACATTTTTCTTTTCCTGCACGTCCTCTGCCCATACTCCGTCTGAGCCAGCCAGCAAAAAGGAGCACAACAATACCGCGCACCAATTCCTCTTCTGCTGCTGCAGTTAGTTAGCAGATGAGGATTGGCAACAAATTGTCCTTGTCGTCCTCTGTGTTCCTGCAGTTTTACTTAAATGACAAACGGTCTATGACTATGTGGCACGTACTGCAAATCGTCATACAACGTGTTGTCTGCGCTTTCTCTATTCTAAGGTGGTTGGCATGGTGTGCGTGTGCAATTAACAACACTACTATTATCCTTTTAAGTTGCCTTCTCTTGCACCGTTCGTTGTTTGTGCTATTGCGAAATACCTACTCATCTTGTTTGTTCTTTTTTTTTCATTCTGTTTGTGGCGCACTACAGTTTCCTTCGCGTCCTATATACAGCTAGCTCTTCCTTATAGCTAAGTGCAATTAGAAATGAAATGGTAGTTTACCCAGAAAGGGGAAAGGCGGCTAAAATCAAGGAGCAAGTAACAAAAAAAAAAAACAACCGAGGGAAAAAGAATATAAAAATATCCACTTATGACACAAAGGAAGCTAATTTTCTTGAATCCTTCTTCGTGAAGATACTACTTCTATACGCTCACGGAATAGTAATTGAAAATGAAATACCAAAACAAAAAAAAAAATAAAAATAAATGAACTCCATCTAGGAGTCATTTCATTTCACTCTCTAATGAGAATCGTATTCCTAGAAATGGGGACGAGGTTTGAGTGCACAGGGGCGGTGTACTTTGAAAAAATTAATTACAGGGCGCCTTTTTTTTGTTCTACTTCATTCCACCTTAAAGCCACTAGGTACACTTGAAGGTTTTAATATCCATTATGGTTGCAGTAATGGCGATGCTACTTGAGTCGCGCCACTTTTTTATATTGCCCATCATTTCCCCGACCATTTGTAGGCAGCCCCCCTGATTAGGGCGGACTAATTAGTCAGCGGCGCCACACTTTCCAGGTGAAAACTGAGGGTTAACTTACAGTTCTATTGACTCTGGACTCGGTAGCCATAGTTTGACTCCATGCTACTTGGTGTGGCGTCACTTGAGCTGTGTTTCTTCTTATTACAAACACGACTACCAAATTGGTCATTGTTGTTGTATCTGTCTTTATGTTTTCGAGCGATATTTACTATCAACAGTGGCGCGTCACTTGAACAACTTTGCTCATCTAAGCCGTAATTTGGGTCGAGCTCTTTTGTCAGTGGCGCGCTATTGGAGCACGTCCACTCCGCTCCAAATGACACTACAGATTCGACTTTAGTCGAGACAAAGACTTTGCTTTCTATTAACTCAGGACAGAACTTGATTGTCTTCATGTTACCTCTGTGGCGCCACTTAAATTGTGTTCCTTCATGCTCCAGAATCATACTTTTCTTGTCAACGAATTGATCAGTGTTGCCCTCTTTCAGATGATATTACGCCAGTGGCGTGTCACTTGAAACAGTCCACTTCGTCAAGCCGCTAGAGTTTTAAATTTTTTTTTAGACACAAGGCTCGACTTGATATTATAATCGATGCGATATTTCGTCCGTAATCTACTTCTGTGGCGCCTCTGGTTGGATGCCGCCTTATTTTGCAATTCGAACAATTTATTCAGCGTTGCATACTTTCAAGGGTTTTTAAAACAGTGCCCTGCCCGCCACTGTAGGTAGTCCATTTTCTTAGTTTAAAACCATTCCAGTTTCTATTTTCATTGGACATATAAAAAAGGCTCCGGAGTGTCTATATGGCGCCACATAAGGCTTTATTAGATTCCCAGTTAGTCAGTGTTGGAACACTGGGCTCGATTTTTCAGGTAGCACGATGGACCCAATTCGGCGCCTAGTCTTGTACAGGACGGGCCATAATATATGACCCTATCGGAAAGTGCCATAGATTTTACAAAATTTCGTCGAATGTCAATTTGGTTTTGACATTTGGAAAGCAAAGAGAACGTTTCTGAATAAGAAATCGCGTTTTGTCGAATAGCACTGACCCGCAAAATAACCCGACGTTTGGCAGACGTTCACGAGTAATTTTGGTCTTTTCGGAGCTCCGTTTTGTCCCTATGGGAACGGAACCTTCAAAAGTTATGTGAATACAATTTTATTTTCTAGAAGACTGGGAAATATTACCTAAAAACAAATTAGACCGAAATTTGTATAAAATGTTACCTTCAGTTTAATCAAAGTCAGCAATCCATAACTTGCTATTCACTGTAAAACCTTAAGATTGCACCAATCAATCAAAATGGCGTCAGTGGAGTTTTAAAATTATAGATTTAACCCTGCAGCCTATTTACTTCCAAGCCCATCTTCCCAGTGTGCTCGACGCCTAAACTTCTTAACTTCTCATGTGGATATTATATATCCCTTCCTGTGATAGTAATGTAAGGATTCTTGACAACAGATGTAGCATGTAGGGAAGGGTAGATTTAATTACGTGAATGTTAAGAAACATGGAAAGAGTTAACCCTTTGTAAGTAGGTATATGTACCAAGACTGAACGGGGTCACGTCAAGCAATTAACTCTTCAGCTTTAGTAGAGGATATACAAATGCGAAGACTTTGTGTATTATCCTGTTAAATCTGTTACTTTTTTTATGAAGATTTTCTTAATCCTTCTGCTGCTGTTGCTCCTTCCTGTGGCAAATCCTTTGAAAAACAGCACACACTTATGGGATGTGTAATAAAGCGATTTTCTACAGTGGGACATCGATATGTCAAATGTAATTTATCTCCCTGGGTGACTGAGGAAAATATATTAGAGGGAAACGCATGCATCCGTGTCCGTGTCATTACGTGGTGAGGAATAATGGTGAATTTTCTGTAAAACCAAAATATTTATAAAAAAGAAAACAAATAAAATAGATCAAAAGAAGGAGATTCATCAGCATATTTAGACTAAATAAATAATTAAATAAATAGCTGGCGCAACAGGCGGGTCTACGCCTAGCTTCTCGCAACCATTCGTTTGTGTGAGTTTCTATTTTTGGGACGAATGGAATGGATATTTAGACTAAACCCGGGATAATATGGAAGCCCCCTAAGCGGCAGAGGTAGACACTTTTTTTTTTAATTTGGCAAAAGAAGCAATAACACATACAATACATGTACGAGTTTTGTTCGACAAAATGCCCGAAACTTCGGAGATGAGTGGTATTATCATAATCACCTCGATTACCGTTGTCGTTTCCGACTCAAAAATACACTGGTCGGCATAAGTATTTTGACAAAACTAAAGTTAATTCTACTCATAATTTTAACTTACTTCATGTAAATTTTGGCATCAATGGAAAGGTCATTTAAATTCCGTTTGAATGATACACAACTTTCCTTAACCCATTAAGTACCCATTGAATACTTAGAACTTTTGTAAAAGCCTACTTTTTTTACTTTTTTCCTCGGTCCCAAAAAAAAAATGTTTTGAGTCAAAAAGTTTCTTCAAACAATTCTATTAGTGACTGCAAAAAAAAATTTTCAAAAATCTCTTCGCTAACATTTTTTATGATTTTTTGAATGGGATGATCTCAGAAAAATTTTGTATGAAAAGGAGGAAAAAGTTGCTAAAATAGTCATTTTTAGCAATTTTCAAAAAATCATAAAAAATATTAGCGAAGAGATTTTTGAAAATTTTTTTTGCAGTCACTATTAGAATTGTTTGAAGAAACTTTTTGCATCAAAACATTTTTTTTTTGGGACCGAGGAAAAAAGTAAAAAAAGTAGGCTTTTACAAAAGTTCTAAGTATTCAATGGGTACTTAATGGGTTAAGGAAAGTTGTGTATCATTCAAACGGAATTTAAATGACCTTTCCATTGGTGCCAAAATTTACATGAAGTAAGTTTCAAATTATGAGCAAAATTAACTTTAGTTTTGTCAAAATACTTATGCCGACCAGTGTACACGACTCTTCCAAATCAGTATTGCGCTTGTCGTTTTTACACGACAAAGGTCGGATGAAAATGCCTTTTTTGTACTAGTTTTGAAGTCGTCGCACGACTTTGCTTTAATTACCTAAGAAAAAGCGACACGACTAATGACCTAAAAAACGACCTTTTTTGTCGTTTGCAATTTCGCTCCCGACAGGTAGTCGGGTGGTTCAATTAGGCTGTGTTTTCGCGTTTGTTTTCGGTTTTTTTTAAACAGAATTTATTTCTTTTCTATAGAAGAACGCACACAAACATGCAGGCGTTCGTTTTTGGTGGAAAATTTGCTGTTTATTTTCATTTTCAAAACATTTAGATTGATTGCGTATGTCCAATGGATAATTGAAAACATAAAAAAAAGGAAAAAAAAAATGTAAAATAACAAATAAAAAGCAATCAGAAGTTCTTACTTCATTAATGGAGAAGAATACTCATTTGGCGAAAGGATTCAGCAAGGGGTTAAATAAGATCGAATTTGATAGTTCTTGGAATTGTATTGCTACAACGATAAATAGCTATTGCCCTCCTCCCTCAAGGGATGGCAAAAGGTACTAATTTTGATAGTGAATTGTGTATTTTAGTTTGTTTTGTTTAGGTTTGGGCAGATTTGAAATATAAAGTGAAAGGTTCTGTATGCAAAAACTAGTGCACTACAAAAAGGAGTCTCGCTCGAGCAACCGGAGGAGGCAACTTTAAACAGGTGATACTTTCGCCTCAAGATGAAGCTATTGCAAATTTGCTCTCGTTCGAAAAAATCTTAAATCCAAAAGGTGTGTCCATAGCGGCTTCAAATAGATACTTCAATAGTTCAGGCACAATCGCGTGATTGTAATACGAACTATCCGTCGACATCGCAGGCAGTTTCCACGCTAATCCCATCACAATGGGATAATTTCCCTGAAAAGTCAGCCATATATCTCCTTACAAACTCGCCAACACCATCCACTTCTTTGTCCCATCAGACTGGACATATTCCTGCACAAAATGAATGATCTCTTATTTTTGATCGTGTTAAAATTAATTCCTTTCTTTTTGCCCTTTCACTGCTTTCTTCTTCCTCACGATCTGAACTGTAAAACATTTCAATGCTATTCATCTTATAAATCTTTTGAAAACTGAAATCTTTCGAGAAGTAAAAACTTATTTGCACAATAATTTATTTTCGGGATAAAAAAAAAACAGACTATTTGACAATTCCATACAAGTGCTACCAATCATTCGAAACGATTTTACTACATTCTAGTCGTCTACAAATCTGCTACAAATTCGGCGGGTCGTCTGTGTTAGGTAATGAGGATTGAAAACCGACACGACTCAAGAAACGACAAAAGTCGTTTTCGACAAACGACAACGGTAATCGAGGTGAATAAGACCCAAGTTTTACAAAAATCGACATTGCGCTTTCAAAATACAGACAGTGCTTCTGACGTTTTCAACTCGACATGTCTGGATCAAAGCAGCTTGCAATCAAGTATTACTCTGCA
Source organism: Cheilosia scutellata (assembly GCA_955612985.1). Taxonomy (NCBI): domain Eukaryota; kingdom Metazoa; phylum Arthropoda; class Insecta; order Diptera; family Syrphidae; genus Cheilosia; species Cheilosia scutellata. Next base: position 90,616,499 of record OY015311.1, read on the forward strand.
TTATTTGACCGCACTGTCGTATCTCATATTGGATTCCTCTTCCCTGTAAAAAGAACGCTTTTCGTCTTTAGAGGATTGACTGAATGGGGAAGATCGGAATAGGCCTAAGCATAGACATTAGTAGCATAGAGCAAGCTATCTTACTGTATAAGAGATCAAGTGCTACCTTACGAACAGTCTCTGTTAATATATTTGCCGCCTCAACATACAGTGTCCTATTTTTAGCATGAATGGTGTTAATGAATGTCTTGTTCTTTAGATCAAGGCTACCAGAGCTCTACATTGTTAAAAGTAACTTTGTCGAAAACGTCCTCTCTGTAAGCGAAGATATAGCGAATTCATCATCATCATCAATTGAACTGGAGTCTCGAAGAATTTTTCCCACTGTTGCATCTCATAAAGAGGGTAGACTTCGTGGCTTTCGATGAGCAAATTTGTGTCTTTACAGAATAGGCTTTCTGGTCTTTTCATCCTTTTCAATGAATCATGTTTTAATTCTGTTTACAGTACAGCGCTTGAATGTAAATGCCCGAAGAGTCTTCAAATACTACACTACAGTATTTAAATTTAAAACCTCAATAAACTTGGCATGTGTAACTTGAAGCAATTGCTTTACACTGCTTGGGCTGTCTTATGGTCTTGACTGTCGTGCTTTCTCTTCATTGGCCTTGGCCATTAGATGCATCTCGCAACTATAAGTTCGTAATTAAGGTACTTATCCACACCCATCTCATTCGTGGAAGTTTCAAACTGATGAACTAATTTACGAGACAACCGAACTTTAGGACGGACAACTCATCCATCAATCCAACTTTAAATATTTTATGTGGAAGTATTTTTAAGAAAAGAGTTCGTACTTTGTCGTATTATATACTAAAGTTTAAAGACGATCCAACCGCCCGCAATTGAAGGTGGATGAGATGTCCTATGTATGAGGTTCATTTGTTCCATATGGGTATGAGATGTCCGTGGATGGGATGTACGAAGGTGATGTCACAAAAGTCAACATTGGACTGGGTAGGAATCCAATGTTGACTTTTGTGACTTTTCCACTGATATGATGATGATTAGAGAAAATTTTTCTCATCAACCACAAATTGGCCCAACAATTTAAAGTCTGCATATTCCATTTCTGGCAGCTTCAACAAACTTACCTGAAATAGATACTACGACCGACATCACTGAAAGAATTAGGGCATCTGCGAAATCTCTCTCAGTAGATATGTATGTATATGGTTTCCTCTGTCAGTATTTCCTTGAATCGAAACCCCCACCCTTTTGCAAACGCACTCAATACCCCATTTTCATTAGGCGCAAATTACCACTGAATATACTACCCTCGGGTCAGTTTTACTTCATTTATCTTCGAAACTCATCGCTTCCGATACATAAATCCAATTCCATGAAAGTATTTATGTTTCCTGCCAAACATCTCTAACGAAGTGCATCAATTTGATTGAACGCATTTCTCCTCCTTTGCATCGTTTATATTCTCGTCTCGTATCTCTGAGCCATTTCTTCAGCAATTTAATTCATGCCTCTGCAAATTTCATCCTTAGGGATGAGAGAACAGAAATTGAGACCATTCTCCTTTGAGTAGTACACAGCCAAACTGCCAGCCACCCACTCCTTATCTCATGAGATATTAACGCGCATCAAAATTTATTACCACTTTCATGTCATCATTTCCGATTTGTTAGCCATTAGTTTAAGGATCGAGCTGCGGGCGATGCTATTAAATATTTTCCGACACAAAATTCCCATAAAACCAGATGTTTTAATGACTACCACTACAGTATTAGTGGGAGCCACAACTCCTTCGCTTTCGCCATCGCCTTTGGCAATAATCATTCGTCCAGAAAGTATAGATATCATACGAAATGACTAAAAATGATTTGAAATGACATTTTAATCTGACCTCCCCCATCTGACGGCAACAACAACTTCGTCCACAGCTGGGGGTTAATGGATGAGATTCCTTCTCATTAAACTGGCAGAACAAAGGACATTATAATATAGAGAAAACAAAAACGGACCTAAATGACAGTAATTATGATTTGGATTAGGATAGCGCCTAACAAAAGTTCAATGTAGAAGAAAAAGTGCTGATTTCCGTTATAGTTGCTGCGGAAATGGCGGACGGTTTTATGTATACATTTCCTTGGTAATGGCTATCAATTTAATGAAGCGAATAGTAATGAAGTTTTCTAAAACTTTTACACCCGATGATGGATCGATGAGTTTATTTTTGGTGCCATCAGCGAAGCATTATGAATAGTTCATTACTTCTTTTGGTAATGTATTACTTAGCATTACCAGATATTACCATTGATAAGTCATTACTAAGACGATGTTTAGGCACTGATCGACTACTTAAATGCTTTCTTAATAGTTATGGGTCACGCGATCTTATAGGAGACTGCTCTGTCGTAAAAACTGAATTGCTTTTACCTACATTACCATTACATTGGTAATTGTTTAAGCCAAGTACATTGGTAATTGTACAAAAACTTAGTCTTTTTATCGGTATTCGCCAATGATTCCTGGGAGTAAAATAGATTGGAAGTCCTGCAGAAGCTAAGCGCTAAGTAACATGACTTTGAGCCTATTTTGCGGGACCCACAAAACGTGTCAGAAGTCGAGGCTTCTAAATCAGCCAACTCAGACGATTTGCTATTCTTAGCAGCGTATTGCCGAGCCTTTTCTCATTTTCTTTATCATCACGGCATTGAAATAGAAAGTCTTTTGTTCTGTTAAAGTGGTAAAGATATTGTTCTTCGATTTGATTTCGAAGAGGTCTTGCATTCAGGTATTCTAGCAAGACCTCTTGTGTAAGGAACCGATCCTTACCGTTTCTATTAGCGCTTTCTAAAATTTGTCTTTATTGTCTGCGGTTTAATTACGAATTAGTTTAGCGACGGTAAGAGATCTCCCTTTACTGTTTTTTTTCCGTACAGTCAATTTTAAAAGCAGGTCAGGGTGCGATAGATCGCCGGTCTATTTTAATGACCATCGCAATCAGACGTAGTAGTTTTTTTTTTTTTTTTTTTTGCATCTCCTGCACGCTTCTCGTTGGCAACCTTCACCCATTGTTATCCGCGCCTTAGCTTCTAGATTGCGTTTAGGCGTACCCTTCTATGCTGTTTCTTCGGTTTTGAAACTTGGTTAGACGGACCTAAAAAGTTGTTGCCGCTTGTTTTTTTAGGGCAATTTCTTCGAATATATTTCGGAGCAGGAGCTTTAGTTATGGTTGCTCCTTAGACTGGTTACCAGTTACATACACAGCCCTAATTCTGTTGAAAGGTAAAATAGAATATCCGCTCTTGTCAATCCCCAGTTTTTCTTTATCCACTGCTCCTGGTGTACCCGCACAGGATCCCCGATCCGCACCAACAGGGGATGCACCTGATGGGAGAACTAATTAAACTCCATAGTGGCACGTAGCCCTGGCGAATCATACGAGAGATTTACAGAAGCCAACAAAAAGGTCCCATTTAAACTTGTAAGGACGCAAGGTCTGTGTGAGAGATGCGAGAGCTCATCGGCTAAATTCCACATAGTGTCATTTCGCTACTCCTCTGGTCGAAGAAAGACTTCGGATCTTTCCTCGAAAAATCCAACGTTTCCACTACAGGGCTATAGCAATAGACTCCCCAATTAGCGCTCTAAATTAGCGCAGTAAGACATCATTTCTGGAGTCTAACTTTAGGCGCAAGCTGAAAATACTGCTTGCCAGCTCTGAATTCAATACTGTTTGACTGGGTTTTCTGGTCCTGACTCTTTTGATATGAACTGGACCGATAAGCACAGGAAAAATATGTCGCTAAAAGCAACATGTTTGCTGGACTGGACTGATGTGGATCTAGTTGTTGCTCTTGATAGAACTTTATAACTCAATTTCGCGATGACGTGTTGCTCATGGAATCATGGCATTTACTCACCCTTTTTCTATTGCAGAACCCGACGAGTATACACGCCTTCACCTGATGCGCACTGGCTCCATAGGTTATTCAAGTCGCATATATTTGCTATAAAAATGTGATCCCATTTGATAATCGCTTGACGATGGACGAACAAATTACCATGAAAACTGTTTCGTATCGAATTAAGGTTTCGAAAACTAATTTGAAACGTATTTCCTAAGAAAGGCAACCCAAACAATGACAACAATTGGAAGAAATACTGTTTCGCAGTGCAATACCTTCCCCAATGCACGACATTCCTCCTTTACGAGCAATCATTTCCTCTTAGTTCCCCCCCATCTTGGAATTCTCTTTTGGTACCCATGAAAATCACTCATCGCATTTCCATTAAACTTACATTTCCTTTACACTGAATGGGAAATATAAAAAAAATAAACCACCAACGGGTGTAAGCACTTCCCACACAAAGGACCAAAGAGGACCACTTTTGTGCCTGCAGGAATAAAACGAAAAATTCCATTTGACACTTTTACCCAGCACAAGCAGCAATGACATTCAGCTAATCTCTGTCGTAAATATGTAGTTGCTGTGTATACGACAATTTTATCTGCAGGAAATTTACTTCACAATAACGGTGAGAGAAACTCACTTTCCCGTTGGCAGTGATTTGCCATCCCAGTACAACAACCAATACAACAAGCACACACAGCAGGTGACAGTTTCTCAGTCTTTGTGTTTTTCGATTTATGCTATCCTCCTAAGGTAAACCCTGCAGGAATCGCATTGTCAGAGATGTCAAAGAAGTCGTGAGTTTCCATCGGGTTTTTCCAGCTTGAATAAAAAAAAAAGTTCCTTTTGCAGTTTTCTGTTTCGAAGATTTCGAACTTTGATGACAGCCTGTCAAAAATGCGGGGTGAAATGTTTGACTTGTGCTACGAGTGGCAGCATTACCAGCTGTTTGTGATGTAAAGAGGGCAACGGGTGTATAACATTAATTGAAAGTTGTTTCTTTGTATAGTCTTTGGCAGGTGAGGGTGAAACCTATCAGTGAGATTTGTGTTTCGATTTGTAATAAACTATTCAAGATTCAAGGATACTGAAGTTAAAGCAAATATTTTTTGGGTTGCATTAGACCATTTTAATTTCACGGGAAACGCGCATTCAGAACACAGGCCATTTTGACTGGTCTATATGACATATCTGTCAAATGCTTTGCACCTAAAATTGTCAAAAAAAAATATGTGTTTCAGCAAGCGTTTTTTGGAAAGCACACCATCTTATCGATTATTAAACCGAGTTTTCCAGTAGGATTGTGTGTTATTAGCAAACACATCAACCATCGGTTTATGCCACCAATAAAATTCGAAGCAAAGTTGACTTTTCGTGTTGACTTTTTCAATCTGTAGTTGTCTGCGATCATGCGTAACAATGGACATCTTCGTTTCAGCCAAGGGCAAATAATATCATCGCAAGAATCAAGCTGTCGAAAGACAACATTGAAACACTCTAGAGGCAAATAGCTCAAAGAAAAAGGCTCTAGGGATACATAGCCGACCATATAAATTTATTTTTATTAATGTTGCTTCATAGCAATCAACAAATATCTGTAGAAGTAGAACTGAATGCAAGCGGAAGGTATGATGATGAGTTTCAGGAGTTTGGAAGAAAATGTACAATGAAGAGGTGCGTTATAGTTATAGACCTAGTCAAGAAGTCGCAAAATTATTCGCTAAGATGTCAAGGAAATATAGCACCAAGGGGCAACCATTCTCCGTAGCCGGAATATTTTCAAACTCTACGTCAGAGGGACTTTGCTGTACAGAAAGACCGTACCTAAATTGGTGCGGTCAGTTTAAAGGATACCTAAACCAACTTCGTGTACGCGACTAGAGGCATCTAGCTATGGATTGAGCTAACTGAAGGAGTAAGAACCTAACGTCTTCTCCGAAGTGTAGTAAAGTAGTTCAAGTCTTATTTAGATGAACAACTAGTTCCCATCACCGCGCTGACATAAGTCAGAGACAAAAATCTCAAACAATTTTTTTTTTAATCTCGAATGCAAAAATTTCGAATGTACAAAAATCTCGAAAGACTATACTAAAGGGTCCGCCATCTAACGTTTTTATACCCTCCACATGAAGGTATATTCACTTTGTCATTACATTTGTAACGCCAAGAAGGAGTCACCGGAGACCCTATAAAGTATAAATATTCTGAATCAGGATCACATTCTGAATCGATTTAGCCATGTCCGTCTGTCTGTCCGTCTGTCTGTCTGTCTGTTGAAAACACGATAGCGTCCAAACGAATCGACCTAGGCGAATGAAATTTTGTGAGAGGACTTCTTTTTACCGTCGTCAGGTTGGTATTGAAAATGGGCTATGTCGGTCAAGTAGTTCTGGTACCCCCCATACAAAATCACTATTAGACCCATGTGTCTCTCTGTCTGTTGAAATCACGATAGCGTCTAAACGAATCGACCTAGGCAAATGAAATTTTGTGAAACGACTTCTTTTTACCGTTCTCAGGTTGGTATTGAAAATGGTCTATGTCGGTCAAGTAGTTCTGGTACCTCCCATACAAAAACAATCTTTGGCCCATGTGTCTCTCTCTCTTGAAAACACGATAGCGTCCAAACGAATCGATCTAGGCGAATGCAATTTTGTGAGAGGACTTCTTTTTATGGTCGTCAGGTTGGTTTTGAAAATGGGCTATGTCGGTCAAGTAGTTCTGGTACCTCCCATACAAAACCACTATTAGACCCATGTGTCTCTCTGTCTGTTGAAAGCACGATAGCGTCCAAACGAATCGATCTAGGCGAATGAAATCTTGTGAGAGGACTTATTTTTACCGTCGTCAGGTTGGTATTGAAAATTGTCTATGTCGGTCAAGTAGTTCTGGTACCTCCTATACCAAGCCAATATGGCATGGCGAACACTTTGCATGACTTTTATGCAGTGGAGGGTATCAAAGCATCGGCCAGGCCGATGATAACACTTTTACTTGTTTTTTTTTTCAACTAGTGCTTATTTCGCGAATGGTAACACTTAGCTCATGTCTGATTTGACAGATAATTAGTTTTATCCTTCCGCTGAACGAATATGGTTGTGTATACGCTTGAACAACGCTGGGAAATATTGCGACATTACTTTGAAAATCATGGTAATGTTGCAGAATGTGTGCGAAAATTGCGTACAGATTTTGGAAGAAGAGAAGCACCGTCAGCTCCGTATGTTCGTTATCTTGTGAAAAAAGTGAAAGAAACTGGCATCCTCATCGATAAACCAAAGCGTGAAAAGCCAAAAACAGTGCGTACACCCGAGAAAATTGCTGCTGTGGCAGAAAGTGTGCGTGAAGCGTCATCAAAACCAAAACGAGTCACTATTTGGTGCGGAATTTTGGTCCAGAGGCATAATTGGGCCATTTTTCTTCGAAAATGAGCAAGGACTGGCCGTTACAGTCAATGGCGATCATTATCGGGCCATGTTGAACGAATTTTTGTTCACAAAAATTGAAGAGGAGGATATTGGCAACATTTGGTTTCAACAGAACGGCGCTACGTGCCACACAGCCGAAGCTACACTCGATGTTTTGCGCCCTGTTTTTGAAGATCGCATTATCAGCCGCAGAGTTGATGTCGTTTGGCCACCGCGGAGCTGCGATTTGACACCGTTGGACTATTATTTGTGGGGTGCCATAAAAGACATGCCAGAGACAATTGACGCTTTAAAGGACAATATTCGTGAAGCCATTGGTGAAATACAGCTGCACACAATCGATAATGTGCTTAAAAATTTGACCGATCGTGTAGGCTACTGCATGGCCAGCCGAGGCAGCCATTTGAATGAAATTATTTTCCATTATTAACCGGAAGGATTGTACTTTCAAATAAAAAAAGAAATTTGAGAAAATATTCAGTAGTTTTTTTTATAGCATTTTCAAAAAAAAAAAAGTTATTTGGCGGACCCTTTATCTCGTAAAAATCACGAAAATAAAAAGTAAATTCGAGATTTTTTTGGGATCCCATAATATAAACTTTGCATAATTATAACCAACCTTTCACCTACTCCAAATGCTACAGTGACCACAATCAGGGGGGTTGCAGGGGGGGCAGCATGCCCCCCATACATATCTCACTTTTTAACACCATTTTTAGATTTGGTGTTATTAATTCTATTGCGCGCAAATTGATAATATTGTCTCAAAAATTAATATTAATTCGAGATTTTTTTTTCGAATTTTTGTTATTCTAGATTATGCTTTCTAGATTTTTTTTTCGAGATTTTTTCATTCGAGATTTTTGCTTTCGAATTTTTTTTTCGAGATATCGTGGTCAGACCCGTCAGAGGCGCCTTCTTCATCTTACTCTATCGGCGCGATATCAATAGACCTATATCTTCAAGCATTTCGGGTCGCTGTTCAACCGTTATAGGGAACTATTTGAAAACGAAATAAAAATTGTACATATGTAGATTTTCCATTTTATTGCATCCAAACGATCGGGGTAGGGTTTGCCAGTTTGACAAAAAAAAAGTACCAGTAGACCACCCTGTCTCCAGCGAACATCTGAGAGTATGTCTGTTCTGAGAAAGCTTCCCAATTCAGCCATTCGGTTTCGGCTTAAAATTCTATGACCCTTCATCCCAAAAAAAAGAACAAAAAAAAAAACTCACAAAGAAGTGGTGTGGTGAATGACCCTAAGTCTAGGGTCCTATAGGGATATATTGCTCGAACAAATTATTTACTTATTTACTCCTCGTTTCGGTTAACCTTGGCACCAAGGAAGTCAAATGCTGATTGTGACGTATCTACCGATGAAGTTAGAAAAAATGTAAGACCACTTGTGGCGGAATAGTTAATATCAAACAACGTCAGACTTTTCCTTTCAAATGTGTCTCTAGCTCGGCAAATATATGTGAAGAGAACATGGAAAAGTTAAACCGATATGTCACAAAGTCCATCATTCGTGGTACCTATTGATGTTGTCTTTTTGACGGACTTTATATTTTTCACTTTTAACATAACAATGCCACCTGAGCAGATCGACTTTCGTGCACCATTTTTCTTGAGATGGGTTCTTTAAAATGAAGGCTTTCTCGGGTGTTCAAACTTTGTATGTATTTGAATAAGATTTGGTTCTCCTGCGAAGCTTCTTCACCCTAGCTGACGAGATGTCGGAACTAGACTACCTTTTGATGGCAGCTGAGCTTACATTCGTCTAAGATGTGCAGCTGTAAGGTTTCGCCAGACTGGCCAAATTGTGTAGAGTTTATGCTCCAAAAAGTAGAAGAAGAGTCATGATAGTTGGGGGAAATTCTAAGGCACAAAATTAGATACAACAATAGACAAATAAATTCAACGCAGATTTTTTTTATTTCGGGTGTGATAAATAAAATACATATTGTCAATACTGTCCGGCCCGAGAAAGGCACATAGGTATCCCTTAAACCGGATATACCAATATACTCCCCTTGGAAGTTCCTATTTTCCTTCCATATTGACACCTCATTCTTATGACAATTAAATTAAATTCAGTTTCCAATTTAATAAACCCCATCGAGTGGGGAAAAAAAAAAAACCTGAAGTAGCATCCAAAACCCTGGACACATCTGTGTCAATTTTTCTACTTTGAGTAACCAGTCATGTTGTGGGCCCATCCTTACTGACCAAAGTGAATATTGAATTTAGTTCTCCTATTTTCCTGTGGAAGTACGCTTGCCTTGAATGTACCTTTCGAAACGAACTGAAATAATTTAATTGATGAGTTTGTGTCGTCCTTCTCATCCTCGCTCGCGCGTTAGGAATTTCAATTGGAAATTGATTTAGCACGAGCTTCTCTATGGTGCTGTCTTGTCTCTCAGGATCCACTCCTGCGAAACGTGAGGTGAAGTATTTTTAAGATTTCATTTCGAAAACGTGTAGCCGGAAGAGGTGTGTACGTTTTTCATTATTCGAACCAAATGAATGGCGTGGAGGAAACACGTTTCATTTCCTAGATTTTTATTTTTTTGCGAAATGAAACGCAATTCATTAGTAATGTAAATTGCACACATACTTATGAGAATGTTTTTTTTTTTTTTTAATTTCTTTCTAGATAAAATTTTTAAAAACCAAAGAGGGTACAGCCATGGTACAAATGGGTGATTCAGTTGCGGTCGAACGTTGTGTACAGCATCTAAACAACATTCCCATTGGCACTTCGGGCAAAATTCAAATAGCGTTCTCCAAGCAGAATTTCCTATCGGAGGTCATAAATCCGTTCTTACTTCCAGACCATACGCCCAGTTTTAAGGAATACACTGGCTCAAAAAATAATCGATTTTTATCCCCGGCACAGGCCAGTAAAAATCGTATTCAACCACCGAGTAAGGTAAGTTTTGCACCAACACAAGAGCCTTTAAAGCCAATCTAATACTGAGTTCGTTTTTTTTTATAGATTCTTCACTTTTTCAACACACCACCTGGTCTCACCGAGGATCAACTGATAGGCATATTCAATATTAAAGAAGTTCCAGCCACATCGGTGCGATTATTCCCATTGAAAACGGAGCGATCATCATCGGGACTTATTGAATTTCCAAATATCGCTCAAGCAGTGCTGGCGATCATGAAGTGTAATCATCTGCCAATAGAGGGTAAAGGTGAGTTCTTGATGGATTTTTGTTTGTTTGATGTGAAGGAAATGAATCAAATTGGGAGTTTTTGTGTTTGTCTACGACATAGTGTACACATGCACACATACACCCAGAGAAATTCATTCAAAAAAATGAAATAACAAAAAAAACATTCAAAATTTTATCAATAACATTAAACATTTGAGAATATATATACATTTTTATTTTTATCTTCCTTTCCTCTCCTCTTTTTATTTTAAATACATTTTTTAAATTTTATATCGATTTCCCACACGAAAATGTTACGTATACGCCAGAGAATCTGTTTTTAGTGAAATTTCAGTCGTGTTACTTGTTTGCCCCAAATTGTTGTTTTTTTGATGGTAGACTTTTGTCAGTTACTTGCATTTTATTGCTTAAAGTAAATTCCGTCTATGAAGCTAGTTTTAAGGTCACTTTTAGGTAGCTTTTAAGTTTCTTTTAAGTTTCTCACTCTAGCAAATTTAAAATCACTTTTTATGTTTATCTGGTTTAATTTTTCTTTTATCGCTAATGAGTAGGTAACTTTTCGGTTGCCAATCAGTCACTTTTGAGTTACTTACTTATCGGGCTCCCGACCCGCGCAGAGTCTCTGCCTGAGACACTGCAGCCTTCCATCGTCTACGATACCAGGCACGCTACTTCCAGTTGTCGAGACCAAGCGCACACAGGACTCTTTCGAAGGAGTCCTCCCTTCTTGCTTATCGTGTAGCACTCGATGCTTGTTTGTTTGTTGATAGCATGTCTTAGTCTTGTCCTCATTTACTTCAAGGCCAACGGATTTTGCCTGTTCTTCAATCGCCGTGAACGCTTCAATCACGGTTCGCTGGAAAAGACCGATAATATCAATATCGTCCGCATACCCCAGCTGCTGAACGGACCTGTTGAAGATAGTGCCTTCCGTGTTGACACCTGCTCTGCGCACTATCTGCTCCAGTACGAGATTGAAGAAGTCGCATAATAGCACGTCTGCTTGCCGAAATCCGGTGCATGTTTGAAATAGTTTGGAGGAGCTACTTCCAAACTGCAGGTTGCAGCGCGTGTTTTCCAGTGTCACGCGTCACAGCTGAATCAGTTTTGCCGGGATTCCGAATTCGGCCATATAGAGCTCCTGACGATATATGCTATCATACGCGGCTATGAAGTCGATGAATAGGTGGTGAGTTTCGACTTGAAATTCGTTGGTCTTTTTCCAGGGTTTGACTCAGTCGGTAAACGGTGAGAGAGAATTGGTTTAAATCATTTAAAGCATTTACAAACTCAGCGGGGGTGCCTGACAAAAACTATTAATTTCAATAAAAAAAGAAAAAAAAATAGTTCTAGCAACAGGCTACGTATAGGCCGTGTGGGCATCCTAGGCCTTGCTTCTCACAAGCATTCGTTTTTTTGTGAGTTTTTATTTTTTGGGACGAATGGAGGGACCTACAATTAAGAATATTTTCCAAGACAGTTATACTCTCGGATGTTTGACAGACCTTCGCTATGATGTAATTTTAGTTTTTCCGGGTTTTTGTTTACGGGGATCGAACCTGAGACCACTCTTGCATAGTAGTCCAGCGCACTAATCATTGTCCCCACATTTCTCATAAGAGGTGTTACTAATGGGCCAGTGGGTTGTAGTTTTTCAAAAGTCTTCGTCTAAAAATAAATAAATAGGCGGCGCAACAGGCGGTAGACACCCAAGGCCTAGCTTCTCGCAACCATTCGTTTTGTGTGAGTTTCTATTTTTGGAACGAATGGAAGGGACCTACAATTTTATGCCGACTCCGAACGGCTGAATTGAGAAGCTTTTTCAGGACAGTCATACTCTCGGATGTTTGCCAGACGTTCGCGAGAGGTGGCGCAGTAGAAAAAACCTTAAGATGTAATTTGTGTTTTTCCGGGGATCGAACCTGGGATCCCTCGCACAGTAGTCCAGCACACTAACCACTGCGCTACTGCGCCCATGGTTAGTGTGCTAACCGTGGGCGCAGTAGCCCATGAAAAATAAAAATTACCTCCTCATCCGGGAGACAGTTAAATCGCCGGATTTCGAGAGGAAGTCTCTTCAGTAGTAGTCTCAAAATGGCGCTCAAGTGTTTATTTGTTTCTGGCAACAAGTCGGGGTCGGAATCGGAAACCTGTAGCTGTATGAAACTATTTCTGTTGACACACCACTATTTAAAAACCTCTAGCAAACTATTTATTTCCACAAAGTTATACCAGATTGTTATTCCACCTTGAACCCGTATTAACCTTTCAATTTGGGTCTCTCGCTTTTCCCCACACCCCTGCCATTATGTCGTTACTTTATAGCCATTTCCTTCGACTAAACTCCTTTAAAATGCTCATAAATTTGCTCGTTACAACGCAAGCACCCAGTCATAACCCGTGCAAACTACTTTGCCAAGAAATTATCCATCACAATACCCTCCCAGTGTTGAGGTGGCATGCTGGAAATGCAAAACATCTGGAACATTGCCAGAAATTCGTCAACACAGAGAGAATAACACTAATGTGCCAATTACCCGTGCCTAATGAACTTGAGCAAAGTATCTGCAGCTAAATGCATTTCAGGCCATTGAACCTTTCTGACAAAGGGTTGATCTCTCTCTCTCTACCCTTCAAACCACCCACACGACATTTTTATTTTATTTTTCCATTCCCTCAACTACCTACTGTTTTACGAATTTTATTGCTAAAGCGAAAATGAGTTCGAGTTCTTATTCCCACGGGAGAGATAGTAACAAAATGAATAAAAAACAAAGAAGCGAAAACCCTCCTGAACAATGGGAATAATTCATCGGGTATAAACCCACTGGTGTGTAATGTTCCGATGATTAATCGATAACTGAATCCAATTCTCGAGGGTAGTATGTCGTATTGTTTTCGTCCATGTAACTGGTTAACTGCGCAGCGACAAAAAAACAAACAGGACATCGAGGGAAATGAGTATCTCGTTGGAACCTCTCGTTTCGGGGCATTAAATTCAATAAGGCACAGTGACACCCAATGCTAAGGAGTCATTTCAAAAGTCTCCGAGATATACTAATTCAAGTGAAGTGGGGTTTGGAACAAGGATTTCTCGGAAACAATAAAACAGATTTATTGAACCAAACCAGAGCCACTTGAGTGCGATACTGTTTTCTTTTTTGAATATAAATTGACTAGCAAATGGGGTGGACCTACCGATAGGCGAATGATTTGTGCATAGGTGGAAGAATGCGCCTTGAGGCAAGAGGCAATCGTAAATTAACTGCGTGCGAAAGTACGTATTTGAATAGGCAATAACTTCAGTTCCGTGAAGTGGCTTGATGTAAATGTTGTTTCGTAGATAACTACATAGTTAGTTGTTCTTTATTGAGCGCAATCGAGTAAGCTTTTGGCTTTATCTTGTTTGGCTGGGCTTACGAATCTAGCAGTCTTCCGTTTGTCCTTGGATTTCGACCAGCATTCAGCAAAGACATTATTGATTTTTTTTAGGTTAGGTACATGACTTAAAAGATACCTACTCCGTAAATGGGGTCTAGACCGGTGAGCTGGCGGGTCAGTCTCTTCGGGAGTTCCTTACCCTCAAAGCCCCCATGACCTGGGTCGAATCGTGATCGAGCAATACGTTCTGTAAATTGTTTTTGTTTTGTACTCCATTCTCGTTCGTGAATGCAGCAGACAACAGTTTCAAACCAGCGTTTTCATGACATCAATTCTAAATCAGCTCTTACCCGATCAAATGCAATTTTAGAGCCTTAAGTGCCTATGGACTGTCTGAAAGAATGCAGATGCGGCCACAGCTAGAGCGTATTTGTAACCACTGTCGAACACATATCTCTATAATATGCACCTGGGTGATTTTCCCAGTGCTGGGAACGTAGGCCCATAGGCTTTATCAACGGTAGCATCGTTTTCCATCTCAAAACCGTCGATGTACCAAATTTCTGATCCCGGTGACATTACGAATTCGTTCTCCAAGTTTGACGGTGACATATGAGGAGCCAATTTTTTTAGGCATTGTGATACTTTGATCAAAGGATCATCTTGGTAAATTTTGGAAGATCTTTTGTTGTTCTGTAAATTTGCTTACTCTGAGGCTTAATATACAGTCGTCGACTAAATTATTTACACAAATGTAAAGTTAATTCTACTCATAAATTTGAACTTACTTCATGTAAATTTTGGCATCAATTGAAAGGTCATTTAAATTCCGTTTGAATGATACAAAACTTTCCTTAACGCATTAAGTACCCATTTAAAAATTTTAGAATTTCGAATTTTTGTAAAAGTCTACTTTATTTACTTTTTCCTCGGTATCAAAAAAAAACAAAGTTTTGATGCAAAAAGTTTCTTCAAACAATTCTAATAGGGACTGCAAAAAATGTTTTTCAAAAATCTCTTCGCTAATAATTTTTATGATTTTTTGAAAATTGCTAAAAATGACTATTTTAGCCACTTTTTCTTCCTTTTCGTACAAAATTTTTCTGAGATCATCCCATTCAAAAAATTATAAAAAATATTAGCGAAGAGATTTTTGAAAAAAAATTTTTGCAGCCCCTATTAGAATTGTTTGAAGAAACTTTTTGTATCAAAACATTTTTTTTTTTAGACCGAGGAAAAAAGTCAAAAAAGTAGACTTTTACAAAAGTTCTAAACTTTCAATGGGAAAGGGAAATTTTAGCTCCTACCGTGGGAATTTTCAAATCAAATGTCTGGCAACACTGATGAAGAGTGACATTAGTTGCGTTTTTATGAAACCTCCCCAGCCAGTGGTTGCCAGTAGTTGCCAGTTGAGGCACATTTCACATGCTAATTAAAACAACAACATGCTGGCAACAACTCCTGACTTCCTCCCCAGTCGGAGAGCGGCTGGTGGCTGGCAGCTGGCTAAATTCAATTCACAATGAACAAACAGGTGGCGCTGAAACCAACAAGTGGCTTAGAATTTTCGTACAATTTGCTTAAATCATATGGCGTTCTTACCTCATGCACACAACATTCCATAGAAAAATTTCAAAATTTATCATATACTAGCGGACCCGGTGAACTTAATCTCGCCCCAATTTAACGCCTTCAGATAAACTCCAGAGTGATATAAAACAGAAACAGTTCGGATTTCAACGTGATTTATTTGAATGGAATCGAAATCAGTAGAGAGCGATATGATAAACAATGTTTTTCGGTTTGTTATCCGGCGCAAAACAACGAAGACGGTTTGCCAACACGCGAGCTGACCGTGAGAAAAACAGGGGAATTCGAGAATAATCCCACAGACTTCCAACGATTGGCCTTGCGATTTATTGTTTGTCATCGCAAAATCGAACGGGGAACTGAATCCGCTTAAATTGGAATGGAAGATCAGTTGGAATAATTGGAATTCGTGGGATAAGGACTTCCTCTCCTTTGAATTTACCCTTAATGATCGTCACTTGAATCACATTGTTCGTCAGTTTCTTGTTGATGGACAACCGAGTACCGTTGCACAATTTCGGATGATTCAGATTCCGCAACATGATTATGATCGATCCCACCTTCAGCTGTATATTATGCGGTGGAGTTCCTGGAACATCAAGCGAGTTTGAATGCCCGAATTTTGAATTTTGGTTACAATTGGATAACCTCACTTTTTACACGCAAACTTATTTTCTGAAAAAATGATCGAATTGATAGTAGTTATCGCAGTGAATTTTAATTGATCGTAATGCTTGTACCGTTTGCGGATGTGATGCGCGATATACGACTATCCGGAATCAGTGTAGATAATAATACGCAAAACTCGAATCAATTGCAGCAAGAAAAATAGCAAATTTACTCAATAGAAAATGACAATGGGGAAAGGACACCTGGCGCCATCTATTATTTATGTCGTTAACTTCTCCACCAAAAATGCACGCAAAACGTTTTTTATTACATTGAATTTCACAATTATCCGAAATTTTCCAAGCTTCCAAATAAATACATTTTTCCGTTTTTTTCATTAATTTTCCGAGTTTTCCACTAAGAATTTTCTATTTTGCCATATTTGAAAAGCCATTCCCGAATAATTGCGCACACAAAATTCCATACAAAAAATCAATTTTCGTTTTTTCCAATTTTCTGACTTTTCCGGAGGGTTTTCCCAAAACCTTCTCCTTCTCCTGGCAATTACGAACAACTGAAAAAAAATTGAGCCAAATCGTCCCAGCCGTTCTCAATTTTCGATTTTTCCAATTTTCCTACTTTTCTGGAGCGTTTCTCCAAAATTTTCTTTCAGAAGAACCTTCTCCTGGCGATTACGAACAGCTGAAAAAAATTTGAGCCAAATCCGTCCAGACGTTCGCAATTGATGAATTACTATACATTTTTATATATATAGATTTCTACCAAGTCATTCGGCTGGCTTCATCTTGCTGGCAACTGTCCAAATGAACGGCTGGCTGGCGAGGTTTCAAAAAAACATACCTAGTAAATCAGACGGCAGGGGTTCAATCTAGAATCACTGGTATGAAATCGAGAGTTAAAAACGATTTCCGCTTATCGGGTTTTGCCAGTCAATTTCTTTTGTTTAATTTTTGACTAGGTTTTTAAATGAACCACAATGACAACAACAATCCCTCACTCTGTGTTAAACGCACTATTCAAGTTGACAACCGTTAAGTTGGACAACCGAATTGTAGACGGCATTTTAATCTTTTGCACCAGTTTCGAATAAAATGTTCTCAAATTTGTTTATATCAAATTGAACTATTTACTGCAGCAAAGCCTCTTTTTCTATTTGTCTTCATTTTTATCCTCTATTATATTTATTAAACTGTACATGTCGGTATTGGATAAACTGCCGTAAAAATATGCAAAAACCAACTTTAAGATTCTTTGCATTTTTTTTATTCCTAATTAATGAAAGGATATTGCCCCTAAACAAAAGCGTAAATTAAATTAAAAGAGAAAATTTCTTAATTCTCCGTATAACCCACCAATATTAAACCAACCGTTCTAAATGTCAACCCTTTTCTGTGAAAATATAATAAAAACGTCAATAAACCAACTGGACTACCGCTGAGTTTCCCAAACGACGAAAATAATGTTAACTCATGCGAACAAGTCCAGGCAGCAAAAAAAAAAAAAAAATAACGAAGCTAGGTTTATTAAAATTAACGTGTGCCAAAATTTAATTCACCTGGAAAAAGCCCAGTAATAGGTATCTACCTTTTCTATCATTTTATTTGACAAAGGAAAAACCAAAACACATAAAACAGGAATTTTGTCGGTATTCATCGTAGGAATAGTCTAGGAAAAGTGAAAAAAAGGGCAAACATGTCAAACGATATTTTATGGATTTCCTAATGACAAATGATAATTAAAAGAAAATAGACAACGGAACAAAAAAAAAAATAAATAATAAGAAGAATAACAGGAATGTCTTTTAATCCCTGCATTGCTGCGGAGTATACTGTAATTGCTTTGTATTCTCTCTCTATCCCCAAATGAAAGCAGGACTTTGTTTGTCCTTTTTTATTTTTGTGTGTTGTCTCCTTGTGTCCATTCATCATCATCAACAACATCTCATTGTTGTTCATCATCAGATGTCAGTGTAATTTATTAAGTTTCGTCTGACGACAGTGAAAATTTAAAGCTGTAAGGATACTTTTTCTATTGTGAAAAGGTATCAGGTGATTTTGCGGGAAAAAAATTGGTTTATTATATATCTTAGGTGGGCGAAAATGTGTGTGTGATCCTGACTATGTTTCATGTTAGTGTATAATTAAAAAAGGCAGATGAAAACTGTTTTGACTTACCAACAATATTGTCACTGGTATAGTCTCTGATAATGGCTGATATGGCGCCTTTTGTGTCTGACATATTGGAGGTCAGGTTAGGTATCTGTATTAGCTAAGTATAGACACACATAGAGCAGAATTATGGATCCAGTGTGATACTACATGAGAAAATTGAATTAGAAATACGGGTGGGGCTGTACTCCGTCTTTTCAAAACTTTTTTCAGTTTGACATTATATAAGGATAAGGCTCCGGCCACGCAATGAGCGACGAGCGACGAATCTGAGCGATCGGTGGCCATTTACTGAACGACGTCGCTGAGCGATTAGTTGGGAAAATGACTTCAAAAACTCCCAAAGAGAAAAGTCTATTGGCGTTAAATCGCAAGATCCGGAAAGGCAATTCTGATCGCAAAAACGGCCGATTACACGATTAGGAAATGACTCATGCAGTAATTGAATTGTTTCGCTGGCTGTATGGCATGTGGTACCGTCTTGTTGAAACCATATGGTCACATCCATATCTTGTAATTTAGGCACTTAAAACTGGCTTATCACGTCACGATACCGAACACTGGCTGACCAGTCCCATTTTCCACCCCAAAATCCGCACCAAGCAGTCACGCGTTGTGGATACATTTGTTTCTCAACAATTGCTCGTGGGTTTTCTAAACCCCAAATGCGACAATTTTGATGATTGACGAAGTCAACAAGATGAAAATTCGAAAAGTCAGCATCCACTTGTTGTTCCAAAATCCATTCAACGAACTCTCTTCGCGCTGCACGGTCACTGATGGTCAGTAGTTTTCAGTTCTTGAGTTAATAGAACTTTGTAAGCATGCAGTTTCAAGTCTTTCGTGAGAATTCGCTGTAGAGAATTCTCGAAATGCCCAATTCTTGACTACAGTGCCGAATTGATGTTCCTGGACTGTCAGCAATACTCTCGCGAACTGTTTCGATGTTTTGAGCGACTTGTGACAGGACACCCAGAGTGTTTAAGATCACTAATTGATCCAGTCTCCCTGAATTTTTCAATTATTCTCTTCACTGTAGCTGACAAACCTTCATTATTTTTGAAATATTGCTCAACGATAAAAATGCGTTGTTCCTCCGTATAGCGCTCCATTTTTACTAACCTCGAACTGTCAGCTGTCACATTGTTATATTTTTTTCCGTTGGCATCACTATACTATTAAATGGCTCAAAATTCAAATTTTGTGTGAATTATGGGTGTGTAATCCGCTAAGACTCAAGAACCAACCCAGAAGATTATTCACCACTCGCCAATAGTGACTATTGCTTTCAAATGGTGAATGGCATTGTCTACTCATGGTGAAATGACAAACCAAAATGAGCACAAATCAGCTTTCAAATTGGTTGTCACTGGAAAAAGTGTTTGCCAATTCGTAAAACAAAACCATAAGAAAAGCCCATGTATTGTGCCTCAATGTACTTTAAAAGTTTTTAAACTTCTTGACAATCTTAATCATCTCAATCTAGTACATAAAAAACACACTGCCAGCTGGTTTCCTTACTATAGTTCTTACCTTCTTTTGTATATAATAAGGCATCGGAATATATTCATATATTAGGGCTTAAGGTATGCTAATCGGCCCTAGCGAGGTATCCGTCGGAACGGAAAATTCTCCGCAACGCAACGCATACTCCGTCGGAGACTCAAATTACATTCGAGGTATCCGCTTTCGGAAAGAATGAAAATGCGACAACGCATTGATTTGATATGATGTTGTTTCGTGCTACATCGGGGTTTTCCTATTTAGTGCTTGTTTTTTGTTTTTTTTTTTGCCCTAGAAACACACATTTAAGCAACAAATACAACCAATTGTTTTGCTAAAATGTTTTTTCTTTATTGCTTTCATTTATCAACACTTCACTGCAAATCGTAAACAAATTCCGCAACCAATTCCTGTCGGAGCATATCGGAAGAAAATTCGTATGAAGCTGTCAAAATATCAGTAAAAACGCACTTCATCGCACTGAAACGCAAAACGCCAGTGTGCGTTACATATTTGTCGGAACGAAGTTCCGAAAAGCTGTTCCAAAGTATACCTCGCTGCAAAAATCCTCCGATTCGTATAAAATCGGAGAATTTTCCGTTCCGGCGGATACCTTGCTAGGTCCGAATAATTCATTTTCAAAATAATGTCAAAGTCTAGTTAATTATGTTGTAGCAAGGCGCTTTTCCCAGAATTTTTAAGCGTGAACAGACTTTGGTTGGGGCCTCCACATTAACATCCTTTAACTGTTTTACTGCTGCGGGCGTTTTTCAACCTTTCATGATGTTCTATTATTTTCTTTCTATTTTTTAAGACTATATTCTCAACTAAACCTTCGTTTTTTACAAAGTAGAATGTAGTACAATACCCAAAAAGCAATTCCTTCTACTAAAAAAAAAAAAGTTGTAAAATGGACCATCAATTTGCCAAGAACGAGTTCCTGATTACAGACTCCTTTCGTTGGCCCATTTACTGTAGAAAGAAAAATCGAACAAAGCTATTAGGCCAACTCTATGCTTACATTTGCAAGACCTCATCTCAACACCCACAAATTTATGAATTTGCCTACGGTTGCGCCCCTATCGAGAGCCATAAAAATTGTTGTTAACGATCGCATAACAACAAATTACTACTTAACCTTTATTGCTACTATCGAGGCATAACCCTCCGAGTGCCTATACCCTACCCCCATTAAAGCGAAAACGGCACTGCTGTAGCTGTTGTATACTGTATGTAACCCAAACGATTGTACTGAAGTACTCCCTCCAAATCAAAACGCATCCCTTCCCTATCCCTCTGGCTTTTGCTCTCTCTCTCTCTCTCTGGTTGTAATTCTGTATCAATTTAATGGCAACTCATTAAAATTCACATCGGACACTGGTAACTGGTAACAGCAGGGCAGCTTGGAATGGAAACCCTTAAAAATCATTACAAACCTTGTAATGTACTTGTGTATTTTCCGGTATGAAATTAAAACGGGACAGGATTACATAATGACACTAAAGTTTTTGAGAGGATACATGCGCGCAACGATAACGTTTTATAAAAAAATATGAGTTATTGGTCAGAAAGGAATGTTGCAAAACTTGGTGGTACCATTTGGTTTCAGGATATACAAAAAAAAAAAAAAATCCTTACCACAAAATCAAAGTACATCCACTTAAACATGAACATTTTCCAATAGTTTACGAGGGTTAACTATTGAGGAGGTCTAATTAATCGTTAAACGGAGGGTTGGAGCAATGGAAAACTTTTTTTTTGTTTACCAAATGGCTGCGAATAAATCATTCTAATTGCTCCCGTAAGTGCGCTGGTGGAGGGCTGGGGGTTGATTTTCATATTACTAATGTTTTCGTTTTCTTTTTGCCTTTTCGGTGTAAGTCTTTGCTGTTTTATGGATGGTTTCACTAAGAAATTTATATCCTTTTCAAAGATAGACAGAGAGGTAGATTACAAAATGCAAAGAGATGTGAGTTTTTAAATGAATTCCAATTAATCAAGGAGCGATTAAGGTGTTCGGGATAAATATGTGCCGGAAGATATTTAAATTTATTTATAATCCCTTTGAATGATGAAAGACCGTCATGAAGTTGTTAAATTTTTAAACTTGTGTTATCAAGAAAAAGGGCGGGTATAGGTCCTACCTTCCTCAGCTTATTTATGGCAATCTTATATCTGTGTGGACCATCTATAAGGCAACTAAACATCAGGGGCCTGTACCACAAAACTACAAGCATTGTACAACAGGCGAATTTTAACAATTAAGAATGGTTTTTCGCCTGTTGTACAATACTTGTAGTTTTGTGGTACAGGCCCCAGGTCAACTCATCTAAAAGACATTTCATCCATCATTTTAAGGGTTTTATTCATTTGGGTGTAGGTACTGAAGTTCAGCTGTCTCATAAATAATCTACATATAACTTGGCTGTGGATAAGTTGAGATAAAAAAAACAGCTTTTTAAGGCACTTAATTGTTGCTTGAATTCGGGGCACATTTAGCAGAGACATGAACCAATTTTTATCCTGAAAACCAAATGGTTGGGGAAGGTAGTCCTGCTGCACCAACCATTTGTTTTATAAACCCTTTCCACCTAGTTACAAACTGAATAATTCGAAAAGTGCCAAAATAAAACTTTTTTCGACTGTAAATCTACTGCCTACAAGGTAAAAACTTGTCGTGTCGAAGAACGTTCTTCTAGGGCACATTGTTTTGGTCTAAATTAGGGCGTACATTTAGCAAAGATGTCCACCCATTTAACTCACGTCATTACAAGTTAAATATGTGAATGGAAAGTTAGTCTATACATATAGTTAGAAAGGATGCCTTCAAAAGTACCTACCTCACATTTTTTTTTTACTAAATTGAATTCTTTTCTTTAAGATTTTCTAAAACTATTTTTAAAATTGTTAGCGGGTTTTAAAGAATAATGTTGCTTTAAAATCCAAAAGAGATGTTTTCAAAATTCTGCTGCTATGGATGGATGTCAAAATTCGATATTTTGGAGAAGTTAGAAATCTTGGGGGTTACTTGTAGTATAGGTTGAGTTTCCCTATGAAACCCGGGTTAAATCTTCACCTTTGAATCGTGAAGGTATTCCGGATAATAAAGAACTGAATCGTTGCCTTCAAATACACATTCAGAAGTCTTGATAGGTCTTTGGATGTGAATGCCCTTGAAATGGTTAGAAGACAGAGCAAGTCACAGATTATCGAAATATTCCTTAAGAAATGCCCAAAAAACACTCTAAAGCCTCAAACATTTAGGTTTATACGTCTTCCGGTAGTTGGAACAAGAAGAATCTGCTAGTTCTTATAGCACAGGATCTCAGGCTTCAACTACCTATTGTTTAATTTTGTTTCTGACACATAAATCAAACTATTGCGGTAGCCTGTTTTAAGATCAAGAAACGACGTTTTCGAAAGCAAATATATGTTGCCTGAATTCGGGCGCACATTTAGCAGAGACATACACCATTTTTTGATTTCACCTAATTTAAATAAATACAAAAGTTATATAAAATGGGACTTCTCGATGCAGAAACTACTTCAGGGTGGCCCTTCTTTTCGATGTAGCTACATTCCAAGTGAGTTGTTATTATGATATTATCAACCAAGTTTAATCATACAAAAGTAATTCCTAGTGCTGCCATCTGTTGAAAACTTAGAACCATAATTTTAAAGTAATTTCATTCACAGTACCTACAGCTACAATGAACATCATAAAATCCTCATTAGACAGAGAGTCTACTCTTGAATACACTTATTCACTTCACGAAGCGCATTACTTCAACGTGTGCCTAACACTTGAGCTACTGAACCTCATATAGGTATCCAACATAACCTTCACACTGAAAGTCAAGTGAGAACAAAAAAAAATCTTACTTACTCTGAGGGGATGCAATTACTGCGCATTTTTATGCATTCCTACTCACTCGTGGTACTTGTTACACCGTTTGTGTAAGACAATGGACCCATACAATCGGACCGAGAAGTTAATTTATTTAAAGGCACTGAACAGCTGAGGTTGATTCACTTTTATTTTACACCACCCGGAACTGGGAGTATCATGAGTTGAAGTTTTAATTTACTCGTATCGTGGATAGGATTTAAGATCCATAATTTGAGAAATCGAATTTTCAGCTTATGCTCGAAAATATAAACTTTAAGGAAGTTTGAATCTAAACAGTGTGTGAAATGTAAATATTTAAATAAATCGCCGGAAAAGAGTGGAAATGGTTTAACGATGTAGGTAGGTACCTACTTGGGGAAAACATCGATTAGGTGGTTAGATTGATTTGTATTGATTTCTCAATTCTAAGGGACTCAGTTCATAATGCTAGAGTGGTGCCTCAAAAGTTGGTGTAGTAGGTACCGCCCTGTTACAGATGGTGAGCCTTGTAGATAATACGAAATCAAAACTACACTCATCTCTGTTTATATCACTCCCACGCGAAAGGTCTGCGTTGCATCGTATCCCACGATAAAGGCCCAATAGTTCCTGACCATCAACTGCCACATCCTATTAGACGTAACTTCATTTGATTCGTACCGGAGATAGGCCGATAACAGATACAATGATTTTTTTCCCTCACTTAAATTATTGAAAAAAATTCCCTTATATTGATTTGTAATAAAAATGTGAAGAAGTACTGTCAAATCTTTGTCAGACGCGTTTAAGACAATTCAAATAATTTTTTTCATTCGGGAGATGAACCTGGAATCTTACTCTCAATAGTGGAAACATGAACCACTCAGTTACTACCCATACATTTTTAGCACCGCCTTAGTACTACACGCAACTTGCAAAGTTAAAGAGATCTTTATAGAAACGTCCATCGATTCCAGACTCAACTGCTCAACATTTCTAGGAACAATTTTTAGGTAGCAATTCTTCGACTAGTCGTATTACTTACGTAATTTTACTCAAGAAACAGTTTATCAGTGTGTGCTGTCCGGTTGAACCCCAGAAAAACAAAAATTACTCAATTTGTTTTGCCAAATCCACAAGCTTTTAAGAACGGCTGACAGATATTCGAGTCGAACTTTCTTGGTGAAGATTCTTAATTTAGCCGTTCAGCGTCGGCGTAAAATTGTAGTTGGCATAAATTCGTGGCAAAAATAACTCATGCAAATGAATGGTTGTTAGCTAGGCTAGGTTGGTTTACTGCTCTGCAAGAATTACAATGCAACTGGAAAAATTACAATGCAACTGGAAAAATTACAATGCAACTGGAAA
This sequence comes from Cheilosia scutellata, assembly GCA_955612985.1. Lineage (NCBI taxonomy): Eukaryota > Metazoa > Arthropoda > Insecta > Diptera > Syrphidae > Cheilosia > Cheilosia scutellata. Next base: position 90,641,553 of record OY015311.1, read on the forward strand.
AATTACACATAATACCAAAACCAGGAGTATACATCTAGGCGGACGTTAAAAATATTAAAAACAAAAAAAAAGTGACTAGGTCCCCAGATTCGGATATGAAATTGAAAATTCATCGTACATTATACCAACATTGTTTGCCATCTTAAGTCTGGTCTGGGGGTGTTAGTATCGAATAATACAGAACAGTCAAAAAGTCAAAGAATATTCAACACTATTTCCATATTGCAAACATATCCGACAATATCAATTTTAAGTTCAACATCTCTTTGAATGGACTTTCCATTCTTGTTCTTAAATTCCCATCAACCTGATTAATGTTTGACGCATATTTGACAGGTCCAAAATCCATCCATTGTGCGTATGCACCTAGTACCAACTGTTCTTTGGTATTTTTAGTGGAATGCGACTTCTCACTATCGTCACAACATGTTTCATGCACAATTTCCTGGCTAAAATGCTTTGTCATCGGGATAAAGGATATTCTCGCCCATTTCCTTTGAAAGCTTCCTCAGCTTTACCCTGGATGCTTGGATGCGTTTTGTTTTCACTTCATGTTGTTGTTGTTGCTATTGTTGATGTTATTTGTGGTGATTGATGTGAATGCATATCCATTTAGCAGAAAATACACTTTCGATGGTCGAGGTATTTCGTGTTGTAGTTGGAGTCTTGAAAGTTGAAACATATTTTTCATTAGAATTGAGCTGCAAGATGGGGAACAATGGTCAGTGTCTACATTGAGCTATGGTGCAACTGAATAGAAAATTTCCATCGAGGTTTTTCATCTGTATACCTGTATACATAGGTCCACTGTTAAAGGTAAAAATGTTTGGCAAATGAAAAACATCGGATTTAGTTCTTAATGGACATGACATCTATAATATTGTGACTGCAGTGGTTGACACTTTAGTATTTTGGTGGTTTTCGACATTTAGCACAAACAAAATAGAGAACTTGATACCAGATAGAGTTTCAATTTGTTATGGTAGACACAAAATCGGCCTTCAAATACACAAATGACGTCACAATATGCTATTGACGTTGTTTTATATTCAAAAATACGCCACATGGGCGTTACTTCTTATGGAGTGCGTCATAGACATCTCTTTTCTCGTTATTTTGTTTAGAGAACCCAAATCGTAGAGCTCTCAAGCATTAATCCGTTTTAATAGGGTCATCCACGCAAAAATTTAAATGACATATTTTTTCTACTGCGTCATTTCTCGGGAACCTGACCATACATTGGATTTGAAAATAAAAGTAAAGAAACAAAATGACATAAATCAAGGGCTGTGAGAATGTAGGGCTAGTGTCCCACATTGACCTGTTGCGTCAACTTCTATATTTAATTCGATTTACCATGATATCGTAACCAAAGAGCCTAAACAGTTTGAAGGATTCCATTCAAACTTTGTACTTTCTGCGATGCAAAATTGAAATTTGTATCTTAGCCTTAAAATTTAAGGTCTATGTACTATGTAGTTTAAACGCAAACACTTCGCGCTCTTTTTTGCTGCTGCATTTAAGCTCATGTGTAACCTTAGATTAGCTTACGTTGTATAGGATGTGAGTTCATCACAGTAGACTAAGTACCATATTGGACCCATCACCATCCCTGGGAAACCTTCACGGTCAAAACAGAAACCAATTCGCCCAAACACTTAGTTTTCCTATACATAACCTAAGAAGAATGGTTTAAATTTTGTTTGAGAGGCCAACTTCCTCCAAGTTGTCGAAGAAGTACGTTCCATGGTGATTCCGTCTATTCCGAGCAATAGCTTTCACAGAGAATATGAGTTAGTAATATCCTCTGCGACATGTAGGATTTGTAGGTCCTCGCAATACCTGCACGTGTCCATACTTTTTAAACCCAATTTTCTAGCGTGCTTCCTAAGATTGCAGTTCCCAGAGAGTATCCCTATCACCATTAGTAACTTTGATCTGCTGAGTTTTAACAATTCTACAATTTTTTTCCGATCTAGCTGAAGCCACAATGCTCTCTATTGCTTCATTCTGTGGAAGCTCTGCTTCGTGCTCTTGGCCAGAACGTCAGGCCTTTCGTTACCCGCAATACTACACTGTCCGGGTACCCAACACAATTTGACATGGTTCTGCACGCATAATGCTCCGAGGATTGTGCACCACCTCCTGCCCAGTTCAGATTTGATGATGAAAACTCTAGCGCAGCCTGACTATCTATGTAGATAGCGATATTCTTGTTTTATATTGATCCCATTTCAAGTAGATCTGCCGTTTTGAGCACGGCCAGAACTCTGCCTGGAATACACTGTACGTGTCTGGAAGTCTTACTGACAACGTTTATGTCTACTTCACTAGAGTATGTACCCGACCCTGTACCCTCCTCATTTTTGGAACCATCCGTATAAATAGTAATTTAATTTTCATTTGAAACTCTATTCTTTTGTCAGTTCTCCCCATCAGGGTTAGTACTTCGTACGATATGTCGAAGCCGTGATCTGCTTTATCAGGGATATTGAAGAAAGATTCCTTGAGTATGAAGCTAAGTAATACTGTAGTTTTATTTGTACGTCCAGTGGTAAAATACACATGAACGTGAACGCCTTAAGTTCAGAGGGTGGGTATAGCGCGCAAATCACCAGTGATGCCAGTGCAGGCTGTTCTTTGTACCCTGGTCAACATATCCCATATATGTACATCCTATGTATGGCCTTCTACGAAAAAAAGAGCCCCATAAGTGAGGATGGGTTTGACTACGATGTATAACGTATAAGTATAGCCAATGCATCATTGTTGGTCACAATTCCAACTTTTTTTCCCGCTGTTCTCTTGCAAGTGAAGAGAGCATTATGAGCCTTACAGACTTTTTCCTGAAGAGTGTGTAACCTTTGCTGCAGCCTAAATGGATAAGCGGGCTTATACTGAATTTCGTTTCCGGCTACCTTAGGTTAACCCCCGAGACGAAGTCGGAGTATAACGATTGTAATATAAAGCAGCAAGTTACGTGCGACCCAGTCGTGCACATTTTTTTTTTGTGCGTTATGGATGTTGTTCTTTCTACAAGCAAACACTTTACCCACTACATCATAGCTATCGTTAAAATATCACCTCAATATGCCTTTAAGATCAGGCGCCTCCATTTCCGACACCTCTTCTTATTTGAATTTTTTTGACAGCTGTCATTATAAAAGCTACCATTATCTTCCAATCATATGATGTGTGCGTATATATTCCATTAAGCAATGTATTTGTATGCAGCCTATTTGTGATTGACGCACCCTTATACTAGGAGACAAGGAAAAGCTCTTATTTCCGCAAATATTAAGACCTTCGCTTGTGATTGACATTTCATTTAATTGAATTCATCAGGGACACCTTGGGAGACATTCATACCCAGAGCGGATTGCCCTAGGATATAGAAACCGTCCTCAACAATATATTGTATATGCAGGCAGGTGTTTTCTCACCTTCAAGCTGCACCTTATTTCGCATCGTGTATACCTCTTGAATTTCACGCAACTTTTCCATAACTGAAAAGGACTTTTGTTGCAACACTTGTGCGCAAACTTATTTCATTTCATATGAAACCAACTCCCACAGTCTCAGTCTCCCAGCACTCACCGCAAGGAAATAATTAAAATCACTGCGTTTCCGCTCTAGTTACACTAGGAAATTTGTATTCCACATCAGCCATCAGCCATCATCAGCAGCAGCACCCCCCCAAACCCCCCACCAACAACCTGTGCAAACGCAGATGCAATATATAGTCTGATGAATCCTTCGGAAGCCCCGATTATTATTTATTGCAACACAAATTGAAAGAGAGGATAGCAGGAAAAAAAACCATATATAAAAACCATATGTGCATAGACAAAACTCAAGTATATGTAATACACAATATATAGGTTCATATGCGTCCGTATGGGTTAGTCTCACTGTGTCAACGTTTGATCAAAATTAAGCCCAAGTGAAAAACAATTCGCAATTTCCGGAAGAGGATTGTGGCGGCTGGGATATGGGATGTAATCTCATGGAAATATATCCGCCACAATGACACACGATGGCTGGCATCGCAGCTCGTGATCCTTGCTTCCGGTGTGGCCTCTCACTCCTTCGCGGATAGAAATGGAAGTAATTTATTTGACGTTACTATTTTTTTTTTTTTTTATTCTCTTGTTGTTTTTGTTGCTCCTGTCGAACGAGATACCATGGGCCAATGTGTAGTGTAATGGAAGGGAAATGTCAAGCAAGTGTGATGTTATGTGGAACGAGTGTCGTTGGGATTTTTTTTTTCTACCCCCGTGGACTTTGAATTATTGACATCTTTTTGTGACAACATTTTGACATTAATTTTCAATTTTATTGCGAAATTTGTTTAGCTATATGAGTGAGTTCGGGGTTGGTGTTGCTGTCATAAATTAGGATTACGATGTGAGTTCGTGTGATTTTTACACCACATAAGGTACCTACTCTCGAGGGGATTTGTTTTCTGCTTTAAGCTTATGTTGTCCTTGCAAGTTGTTACTAGCTAGACTTTTATCTGTGCGGAGGGGAATAAAGTGTCGCAATAAAGTGGAGATGATGATAATGTGAAGGTCCTTAAATACCAGAGATTGAGTTTCTTTTGTGAGAAATTGCCGACTGATGAGGATGTCCACTTTTAATCGTACCCAATTCCAACTTGTAATAGGAGGATTTGTTCAGAAAGAACTCGCTGGTTATAGTATGGAAGGCATTAAATAGTAATTGTGCAGTGCTACGTGTCAGCTCGTTGCCTCAATTACTGACATTTTATTGTCTCTTAATTTCATTTAGAATCCGCAAGATCTTTAACAAAGTCAGCCATGTTGTTTTCAAAAATTGTTTGCATGAGAAACTCGCAAACACAGAGGAACTCGACTAAATTGTGGAAATTCTTACCAAGACTCTCGCCAATTCAATGTCAGCAGCCTGTTCTCTCCGAAAGCCTTACGTGCTTAGTCACGTCGTCACGTCTTCACGTTACTCAGCACCCAAAGGAAAGATGTAGACAATATTGACAATTCTTTAACAAAGCCAAAGCCTCCAGGGAAGCCCCCAAATGGGATGCGCGTAAACGTTCTCTGTCCATTTATAAAGAAATGATCTTGGAGATCCTTATGTGGAAGATCTCGAGGCTCCGGAACAACCTCTCCATAAACCCACCTATATACATCAGCTATCTAATGGACCCTCACAAGTGGACTACTTCAAGTAAGAAAACCATTGATCTTACAATTCGATACTCCTCAGGTGTAACTCCAATCACAGACTCAAATAGCTTAACATGAAGCAACCTTGAGGGATTCTTCAAGCCTAGCTAGATTTTCATTGGTTGTACGTAGCTAGTCCTCAGAACTTGACGGATTCGCCGCATCCACGAACAAGCTATGCGTTCACAAACCTAAGGCGATTTTGCATACGGAACTAAGACTAATTCTGCTGCCGTCGACATATTCACCTACAAATTCTCATCGGACTGCAGTTAAGTTTGGTTTTTCATATAAATTTTAAAAGGGTTTCATGACCTTTCGAATGGCTTCGGTTTTATGGGCATAGTTAATCTTATTAGACATGCCGATAGTCGCCATTCTTTGATTTGGACAATAGCTTAGATTGGTAGATTGTCTAACTACTATATCCAGTAGGCATATTGGACGGTAATGAGGTGTTTTAAGTGCTTTATTTGGAATGTCATCGAGCCTAGGTGCCTTCCGGCACCTATCCTTTGAAAAGTTCACCGTGTATCAGATATATCCATAAACATGCTGTATATAGTTCCCCAAGTACAGGCTCCTGTTATTTGGAAAAGTTTGTCTTTTCTCCTCCTTCGATAAGTGTCACAAGTAGTTTTTTTCTACGCTCTGGCCCTTGTGTGCGTGCAGTGTTGCTGTATATGTAGGGCTCTTATTTAGTATAGCATTCGTCATCGCCTGGCGAAACCTAGCACAGCAGAGGTGGCACATCTGATTTCTTATTGGAAATGCTGCCATTGGCCTTTTGGACTTGAATCAGGTGGCACGGGACTTCTTGAGAGATTGAGGCAAAGGACGGCAAAGGCTCCCGCAGCCTTCAGCTATCGCTCCTTTTCAATATCGAATTTTCTCTGTGCTAAACTGTGAGTTCTTTAAGCATATTCTGGGTTCTATTAGGTCGGTTTGGGACCTCTGAACCCTCCTAAATGTTCGGACGTCTAAAATACTAAAAGCATGCCTTTTATGTATCATAATCTTTTGATCAGAGAAAAAACCACGTTTGCTAGAACCTAGAAAACGTCTGATTGCACGATATTTCGACACGTCGCGTCGTGAAGTCAATTAGCCTTTGTCCTGTGTCGTGTGTATTCTATGCATACGCCGTCGGTATCAATCACTGTAGGCCTCAAATGTCTTCATTTCCGACTTTTTATCTTCATGATACTTTCTCGGTGATGGCTCTCCTGAAAACTGAACTTGACAGAATATGTCCAAAAATACCTACCATCTCAATGTTGGCCGAAAAGTAAATCGTGTTCTTTTTACGGAACAGAAAAATGTCAACCGATCCGCGAAATTAACAAAAAAAAACTCTTCAGAATTCTGGTAGGTAAATTGTTTCAAGGGGCGCAGCAGCGCAGTGGTTAGTGTCCTTGACTAATGTGCGAGGGATTCCTGGTTCGATCCCCGGAAAAAAACACAAATTACATCTTAAGATTTTTTCTACTCCGCCATCTCTCGCGAACGTCTGACAAACATCCGAGAGTATGATGTCCTGAAAAAACTCAAGGTCCCTTCCATTTGACCCAAAAATATAAACTAACACAATCGAATATGGTTGCGAGCAGCTAGGCCTAGGGTGTCTCCCCGCATGTTGCGCCACCTATTTACTTATTTTTTAAATTGTTTCAAGTGAATAATTCTCTGTCCCAAAATGTCGGCTTTAACAACATAATATCTGTTTCAAGATCCTCTCACTCCCTCTTTATATTTTTATAGTATGTTATTGGAAATAAGTCTCCAAAGAAATGCAAAACATAGCTCCCCTACTGTGCACACGTCATTATAAGAGCATAGTCATCATAACCTCACTATCGCATATTTATTATGAAAAAAAAACAAAGCGCTAATGCAAATAATGCTGAATTTATTGGTTGTCCTCTTTGACAACTCCCCCTCTCTAAATTTATGTAATCCACAAAACAAACCGTCGTCATCAACGACCTCACCCCTTAAATTCCATAGCTTTCAGTGTAATTGCTTTTTTTGGTGCCAATTAAAAGTTATCTAATACTTTTCAATTATTACTGGTTTATCAGACCAAACCAGACCATTTGCAACCCCTTTTCATGGTTCCATTCTGTCAGTTACCCTTGGACATTTAATACTCTTATCTAACCACCACTCTCGTTGTTTTCTATTAAATTAAGTCGTTTACTGGCCATCATCAAACAAAAAAAAATGTTATTAATTCGCTTAAATTCAATTAAAATGACAGCGAAAACACTGTCAAATATGACATAAGCCAAACGTACATTTGACACATCATGCGTGAAATTTAATTTAACCTGAAACTGAAACACGGCAAATGTGACCATGATCACACATACGAGTAATGAAATTAATAAAATTACCCAAGACTTTGACATTTGTCGCAATCCATTAACTTTGAGAATTCATTTTCCAACAAAAAAAAAATGTCAGACAAACGAAAATCAAATTAGAACTTCCGCCACATTATGCAAACGATTTATGAATTAAAAAACAGATCCAAACAGAGCGCTAGAGCAGCATAAGGACCTGCGCCATCAAAACCGTTCCACTTTAATGAATTTCTAATGCTCATTGGTGCTTGTAATGAGTTAAGCGAGGATTTTCCTTGTCGAATATAGTGAAACAGGACGAATGAACACAAAACAATGAATTTTGCGAAAATAAATTATGCAAAGGCAAACCTATGGGTTCGGTGCTTTTGAAATCCATTCTACCTGAATAACATGGTTGGATGGCAACATTTTATAAAAGGTGCAGCTTAACATGCCAAAAGCTATCAATTAGCTTTTGATTCTTGCGGATTGACCTTGTTTGACACACACAATTGAATGGGAAATCCTTGCGAAAAAGGCTTTATTGTCACATAATTAAGATGGAAAGGACAAAAATTTGATTATCACCGAGAGTTGTGAAGGCAACGCAATAGCTTATATGTGTTGTGTGTGTCTCTGTGTTTATGGGGGAGAATGGCGTTATGAATATGTAAATTTAATGGTACGTGCCAGGTACAATACATGGTTAGTTACCAGTAACCCAGAAAGAGAGGACACCATTTTACGGTTACTGACGCTTTGGATGAATATTTTACTTGAAGGGATTAATTTTATTTTGTCGAGTTGTGGCCAGTTACGGCCATTTGTTGTAGATGCAACACTAAATTGTTGAAAAGCAAATACTGGGTCTTAACGTATATTAAATTGAACATATTGAATGGATGTAGCATTTTCCATAATCCGAGATTGGTACAGATTATTGATAATGGACAATGAATCTAAAATCAAGTCTAGAGGTTGTCTTTTAAAATTTGAATACATAAACATATAAAGTGGGCGTTAGAGGGTCTTCAAACAGACATTATGTACTTAAAGCCAACATTTTGGAACAGAGAATTATTCACTTAAAACAATTTCACAACCTGAATTCTGTATACGATTCGAGAAGAGTTTTATTAATTTGTCGGATCGGTTAACATTTTCCTGTTTCGTAAAAAGAACACGATTGACTTTCGACCAACATTGAGATCATAGCTATTTTGCGACATATTCTTTTTCTGTCAAGTTCTGTCTTCAGGAGAGCCATCACCAGAAAAGTATCACGAAGATAATATGTCGGAAACGAAGACATTTGAGGCATACAGTGATTGCTACCGACGGTGATTGCTATGCTACCGATCGATGACGGCAAAACCAGTGTCTATTTGGATGTGGATTTGTAATTGGAAGTAGACATGTAAGCAAACGCCTAGTGACAAACCTCACGAAGTCTAAATCCTCTATCATATGCCTATTGTGAGGTCATGCTCCGATGGAGGATAGCGACAACAGTGCCAAAGAAAGCTTTATGAGCTTCCTACTGGGGAGGACTTGGGAGATATGTGTTTTGTACAACATCAATATCATACTTTCAACCCAAAAATTTAAAAAGATTGGCAATTCTTTGGCAATACATATGACACCGGACAAAGGCTAATTTAAATTCACTTTTTGTGACTAAGCAATGGAACGTTAAACTCATGAAGAACACGTTGCGCCAAAATCGAGATTTTTGCTTTCGAGATTTTTACATTCGAGATTTTTCGAGATATCGTGGTAGACCCAAAATACCTGTATTCAATCTAAAGTACAAATACGGTAGCTAAAGAAAATGTTTGAAAAGTATTACTTCGTTACAAATGAATGTATTTTTAAAACCCGCTTTATAACTTTGGGATACCCTGTAAATAGGGTGTTAAGCCGAACTTCTCGCAGCCTGTGTAGGGCTGACTTTTTAACATTTGGTTTCCTTTCTTTTTTGAAGTAAAACTTCGTATAGCTCGTTTTGCAGTAAATTCGAACATAGCATGAAACGAAAAAGCGACAGCAGGATGGGTGCACACGTGTTGAGGCTGTTCAATCAGAATAAGACATGGAAGAGGGACGAAAAGCAGAGTTGGGAACAAAAAGAGAAGGAGTAACATCACGTTACAGCACAGTCGTGGTGGAGAACGTGTCGAATTAGAAGACCTGGGGCAAGATCAGTTGAAATGATGATGCTGTCACAGATTACAGTGGATTCTGAATATGGATAATTCAATATTATCTGTCAAATTCCAATAATTAAAAAAAACTCTCCCTTTAGTTACATGACTTTAGTAGATGATATAAACGTTTTGAGGATTTTTCTTATACATATTGCTCTACGTTTAGTTATTTGGACATGGTTACTAAGAATGTTTTTGAACCTGCGCTCCTGAAGTCGATCTATGAGAGTAGAACTGTCAGTCTCTTCTTGATTTTTTTCACAATTATGTAGCAAAATTTGTTTTATGAAATTCCTTAAAAACATTTTTTAACGTAACTCACCAAAAAATACCTTGTCGCTGATGAATACCATGACGCATACAACTTATAAGGTCCTTTATCTGTTACCTCCTTTCTGTTATTATAACAGCTGTACCCAAACTTGTGGAATTCTTATTATAAATTCGCTGCTTACCCGTGACACGAAACAGAAAACTACGTTAACATACCAACTCCAATCCCCAGCCCTCTCTTTATCATTTATTAAAGAAAATCCCTTCCATGTTCCTTTGTATTTTTTTCTTTAATATCAAAATACCTTAATAGTAATTATTTTCTTTTTTTCTTTTTTCTTGTCTCGTCTTTTTCTACAGGCACAAAATTCCCCTTTATTATGAAACTTTGTTTCTCATCGTCGAAAAGCATGAATGGTGCATGGAATAATGCGACCAACGAGGGTATCATTGAAAAGGAGAATGATAGTGATTTAAAACCGGACGTATACAATTGAGATTTAATTAAAATTTTATAAACAAAAACTAATTTATAAAGAAATTTTTAAAACACATACACACACCAGAACCACCATCCCCCCGCATGAAGAAACAACAAATCGATGATGATGAAGATACTACGATTTTCGTCGTATAATTATGAAATGAACATTAAACAAAGAAAATAGGTTACTAATTTTTTGTTACACAAAAAAAAAATATTGAAAGCAAAATATCAACAAAACTATGTTAATTATTATTTTCTTGTTTATGTTTTTGTTTTTTCTTTTTAAATAATTATTTAGTTTAATCGTTTTTTTTTTCACATTTCTTTTGCATCTCTTTCTATCTCTATCATCGTCTTGTAGAGTATTAGTATTTATAAAATACATAATTATTATTATCTCATGTTGTTAATTCATTTATTGTTTAGTTTATCCTTTTTCATTTATAAATAAATAACTTTTGTTCTCATTATTAGTAAAATTCGATTTAAATATATATATATAAAAATATTGTAATTTGTGGCCCAAAAAAAAAAAAAAAAAAACGTTGTAATAATTTATCGCATGTTTTCTTTTCGTCGATTTTTAGATTGAAATTTTAATACTAAATAAAATTTATTTAGGACAAAAAGAAGAGAAATTTAATTTTAGCAAAAAATGTAATTACCTTACATACATTTCGTTTGACAATATAAACTAAAAAAAAAATGAAAAATACAAAAACTGAACTATCATACTTAAATGGAATTTATTAATCAATGGAATAAGTTACTTAAATCAATTAAAAAAAATTAAATTTAGACTAAAACGAAAGAATAAATCACATTGGTTAGACTAGTATTATTGTATTTTTTCTAATTTTAACAAAAAAAAAAAAACAAAATCAACCTAAGCAAACAAACAAAGAGGACTATGACAAAATAAAAGAAAAAAAAAACCTATTATTTCATATATATAAGTAACTATACAAACAAACAAAAAAAGACATATGTTATAATTTTTTTTCTTTCTCACAATTTGTTCTGTAATTTTTTTTTTAATACATTGTTCTTAACAATAATAATTAAATAGGTAAAACTAAAAAAATTAAAACTCAAGTTTAGTTTAAAACAAAACAAAAAAAAAAACTTAAAATAACGTGTATAAAGAAAAAGAGCAACAAAACAATATTTTTTTTTAATTTACACAATCGCATGGAGATAGCGTGTATACATAAAAAAACGAAAAAAAAATGCTAATTTACGTTCTTTAAAAAAAAGAGATATTTATTTAAAAAAAAATACAAGAAATTCAGCAATATCAGAAACAACCATATCAATGTGAGTAAGTAAAACTAAAAAAACAAAAACAGTGAAATAATATCTAATAATTTTAAAAATTTAATTTAGAATTAACTTTTAGATTCAAAGATAAATTTAAAATAACTAAAAAAAATAATAGTTTTCGACAGGGAGAAAAATTTAGAGACGGCTAAACGTTTGTTTTATTTTTTTTAGAACGTGTACAGACATTTTTCAGAGGTTTTGTGTTGCGGTCGGTAATGATGTGGGAGCGCGCTAGTGTCAATAGTAAATATGGATAGTAGAATCAATGTACTCGTTTTTAGTGCATGCTTTGAGAGTTCGTTTTGGGCCGATGCGATGGTTTGTATATCGTCTGCGGGTGTAAAAACTAAGTGGGTTCTGGAACAGGGAAATAGTGAAATGTAAACCAATAGGGTTTCCGGAAGCAAATTTCCTCCTTCATTGGCAAAAGTACTAATCCTTATTACAGATTGCCAATCGTCATCTGTTATTTATTGAACACTGATCTGACTGATATAATACTCAGTTGACATCAATCTGAATGTTTATACATTTTGTCCCTCTTGAAGAGATTGTAATAAAAATAAAATAAAAACAAAAATTAATTACAAACCTTTTGTTGGCTAATGTTCTTATGCTTCAATTTGTAAGCCCAAGAAAACTTATAATGACCAACATGACAGCCCAACTTTTTAATAAGTTTATTCGCATTTTTTTTCTTTTGTTTTGTTCTTGAAACTTTATTTGTTCTGATGTAGCAACAGGCCGGGCGGACATGGACTTCAACCAACATGCCTCTTCAGCCAGTTCAATTCATTGCTTGCTTGATGAATTTCCCCCTTTCAGTGTGAGACTAGCCTTAAACTTTCGGCTGACTATCATCATTTCGTGAGGAGGAGATATTGAAGACTCAATAAGTTCAGATCCCTCTGGGACTGATCTAACACTGAAAGAATCGGTTCCTTTGCCACATCACTTCACTTGACGCGGGCACTGATCTTTTCTTTTGAAGATCGCTTTGAAAAACAGTTTTTAAAGATCTCTTTGAAGTGTAGTTGGCGTAGTGTTCGTCTGTTATATATTACTGATCTGACACTGACACTGACACTCTTCTTAGATAACTTGACACTTTATGAGCAATGATAGGGCCCATGGTATGTGTTCCGAAGGAAAAATTCTCCGATTTTGTACGAATCCGAGAATTTTGCATGGTAATCGTTCCGATCAGCTGTTCGGAACATTTCGCCGACAAAACGTAACGCTACGTTTTATGGGTTGCGATGGGTTGCGTTTTTTTGCATCTGTTTTTGACAGCCACACGTCAATTTCTTCTCTCCTGCAGCAATAACGTGCCACTGGTCTGCCATTGGCATGGGGCGTTCTATCTTTTAACGACCCAAATGTTTCCGAGCTATGGGTGATGGAATTCATTTAGCGTCGTATACAAAATCGGCCCAATTAGGGAAATCGGCAAATCGGCCTCAGACTACATCAGGCCAATGTTCTTTAACTCATTTTTTAACAGTGATCAGCGAGATGTGAAAAAAAGCTCGGGTGTCTAAAACACAGCGCTTGTTGACAGGCCTTACAATTTACTGCTGAATTTGTTTACAACAGAAGTAACAAGATCAGCACTGGACTTGTAGGTTTGTGTTACACATTACACTTGTAGAAATTCACTTTTATTGCAAGTACATTTCAAGTTGTTTTATAGGCCACAGGTTGGATCCTTGCTGGCAATCGACCTCTTTCGACATCAGCTACAAAAATATACTTTATGTTCCATTGGTTGTCATGCAGCGTTGCCACTGGTCGAGTGATGTCATGGGTAATTTTTGAACTTGATCACTTCAGTGGATCATGGCTGATACTTTTATTATTGATCCCATTGGAAACAAATAGAATGCAATGTGGCACGCTTCCGATATGGGCTGCATTTCGGTGACGATTTGCCTTACACTTCTCAAAACCTTTTGAAATTGGTAGGCTAGACGTTTACTCATTTTAAACAAACCTAGTGGGTTTATTCCTAAATTCGTCTTCGGTTTTGGGTATTCTCAAATGCAAACGAGCCGCAAATGATATTTCCAGTGCTTTGTAGTTTTTTTTCCATTCTGACTTTCAATTTTCAAAAGTTTGACAGCTTTTTTCCCGTCGCAGGAATTTAGTTTATCTTTTATCCGCAAATCCGTTACCTAAACAGCTTTCGCTTTTGAATGGAGCGAATCGCTTTTGGAAATACAAATCTGCAATCAAAAGCAATCCGACGCGTTTTGTTATTTAATAAGCCCTTTGGTCCTATATTCACGATAGCCAAATGACTAATACAGTACCCACAAACCGCAGACCTGAAGTGGCTTAAGATATGGTATCGCCGTCAATCTTAATTTTCCAATATGAATTTTAAACAGAATCAATGTCCTTGATGCACAATCTCTAAACTGAGCCAATGATTAATACTACAACCCCACGTAGACGGCCCGACAAACCGTCGACATCAAGCCACTTCGTATGACCGCCAAATGTTTTCAAATACTCGTGAAAAATACGCTTAACCATACCTCCCCCACATTACCGACCCAAAACAACACTACGCCTCCACAAAGTAAAAAAATAAAAAACTACCTTCACTTAATGTAAGCTGCAGCAGAAAACTTAAAAAAAAATATCAACGAATATAGATTATAATTAACTTTTAAGCATTTTAATTTTGTGCAATTAAAAAATAAATCAAAATAATTTATAATGAAATTTACAATTATCTCATAATTAATTTTAGTGAGTACGCATTCTGTAAATTTTGTTTATTTTCTTTTTTTAGTTTTCGATTTTTTATTTTTAGTTTTTTTTTTTTGTAAATTAATTTATTTATATTGTTAAAAATTGGAATTAAAATGCTGAGCGAAAAAATATTTTAATGTATATTTAGTGTTTCATTTGGTTGTTTGTGAGCATTTTCATTTTTGTTGTTTTTTCTTTATAATTATTATTACAATTGTTATATTTTTTTTTCTTGTAAAATACTAGACTATAAGATAATTATTCGTACTTAACTTTAAAATAAAAAAAAATATAACATCGATGTCGATATCGAATGGTAGCTATGAGTTATGACTTATGACATAAAAACAATATTATTGGTTTTTAATTTATTTTAGTGATTTATGTAAGTTTTTTTCTTTTTAATTTGTAAAACAATTTTCATAGTTTTTATTTGAATAAATGACAAGATTTTTTTTTCGATTTCACAAAACATTAAATTTTGTTGTTTTATTTTATTTATTTATTTTAATTATTAGAGACATTGCATAAATCGTCCTATTCGGTGGAATTGAATAAAAAAACACAAGCACAAGGAGAATTGTTTAAAAAAATGAGATAAAATTAGTTTTTATATATTTTTTCCCCCTTTGGGTTTTCTCCCTGTAATATAATAAATGATTAAATTAAAATTTAAAATAAAACAGAAAAAAAAAATTCCTGAAAATCAACATATCGAAATTTTTTAAAACTCATACAATTTAATTTAAACAAGCAGTGCTTAGTTAATTAAAATAATAATATAAATGCACACATTGAAAATGATAATACAAGACATATACATACCTAATAATAATTTAGTGTAAATTGTTTTAATTTTATAGTTTGTTTTATAATTTTCTTTTTATTGTTAAAATAAATTAGTGTATAGGAATTTGTTATTTGAATTCTTCGTGTAGAATTTACTGAAAGTTGATGAGGACCAACTTGAGCGTCCATCAGATACTTGACGTGAATTTTTTTTCGTAAATGAAAGGTTGTCAGGTTTTCGCTTTTTTTTTGTTTTAGAAAAGGATTCCTATTGAAATGATAATAATGAAATGTATGTTTGTGTTTATTTTTAGAGTAAATGCTTCGCAATGTTGGAGCTTAATATTGATATAGTTTTCCGTGTATTTCTGTGTTTACATAGAAAGAATAGTTTACTTTACATCGTTGTAAAACTAGTAGAATTGAGCATTTGTTTTCAAATTAGCTACAATTTATACTAATTCATTTTATTTGCATGACATAAGCTTCTCTTTTAACCTCATAGTGATGTAAGCTAGCTGTTGTGTCATTTTTTTTTTTCAACAAGTTTTAAGAGAAAATATTCGCAAACATGATGTTGTTAAAGGGTGTACTGCAAATGTCGACCTTTCTGTCACATTGTCTGTCGTAATTACTGTATTCTAGTAAAATATCACTTGGCGAGGAACTTGATTCTGCAGTAGATCTGAGGAAAGTCTTGCATTATAACTTTTAGGTATCAGAACTAAGCTGCGGATCACATATCGACTAACAAAGCATTTTCGAAACACTAATTCTAAAGTTCAATAAAACTCCCTCTTCTGTCGTACGGTGCCGGGCATTTACTTATTACATATGAACACCAAAACGAATATTCCCTACTGGGGCCCTACTCTGTATTTCGATTCAAAAGTTAAAACCATTCGAAAGTGTTTTTGGAGTCGAATTTGAATTGAAACTATGTACCATTTTTGAAACGAAAAAAAGTGCTACCAAATCCATCTTTGCAACTATCGGATGTTTTTTTTTTTTTCGAGACTCGCGATGCTTATATGAGAATTGTCAAAAAACATCTGTAAAGTAACTTATGTTATTTTCCATTGGGCACAATAGATTTTTATTTCCGATCTCACATGAAACCAGATTGATCTGCTTTTGTTATTTGACAGTATACATCAGCTGTGCAAATTGCTTTCGTTTGTCGATGAAACATACGAACTTCATTTGTATAATCATATCGACGAAGATTCGAAATCCATAGATGACGAGGAAGAAGAATAATGTGACGAAGATGATAGCAATTGCTCCGAAATGAAGTCCATGTCCATTATTTTTGTTCTGAATAATTGCTTTTCAAGAGGCTTTTAGGTGATTTTGTTTTGAAAACAAATTCTGAATGACGTAAGACAGCTGTGCAAATTATATTGGGATTAGTGAGAATATGTGTAAATCTCGAAAAATATCGAGATCTGCAAAAAGTGATCTAGATCAAAAAAGATTGATTTTTTGCCCAATGGAAAACCACATTAAATTAAATATTATTTACAATCGGTTTAACAAATTTCAACAAAACTGAGAAATTGAAGTAATTACTTACATTTTATGAAGAAACCAACTTTTCCGACAAGAAAATAGCCAACGAATAAGAAATCCGAAAATCGGACGAGTTTGACGTAAAGACTCGAGTTACCAACTGCCGAAATTCCGATTTGTGAGATACAGAGTTGGATAAGTAAAAACTCACATCTCATATATTCAGCATTTAATAAAATGTTCATTCACGTCGCGGGTGAAGAATTCTTAAGTGGGCCCTCCATAACTCGTTCATTTTCCGCCACCGACTCTAATACCCAATTGTACAGTGCGAGCTTAATGCCCCTATTATGTAAGACAACTACAACTAAAGTTGAGTTGTCACTTGGTTTTATTTAGTTCAAAATTCGGTATTGTCCGTATTGTAATACACAACCTTGATAGAAAAGTTGTCTGTCAAAACACAACAAAGATGGTAGTAGTTGTCTATAAGTTGTTAGTCAGTTTGGGTTGTGTGAAAGTTGAGTTGAATTGAAGACAACTCAACTCAACTAAGTTGAGTTGTCTTACATAATAGGGGCATAAGTATCGGCTTAGTTCAGTTAATACTTAAGAAGTTTCCGTTTTCACAGGCGATATTTTAGGGTGGTGTATTATTTGGATCGACACTTAAGTTCGCACTGTGAAAACGGGTATAAATCATCAGTGTTAGTCCATATGCGGGTAGAGGAGAGATTAGCATGACCAAACCACCGAAGCATAGGCCGCTCCATCCGGAGAATTACCTCACGTATTCTGGATTTTCCTATCTGATCTTTGTGAGTCACAGCGAAGGAATCTCATTTCGGCAGTTTGTATCCATGATCTTAATCTTTTGATGTATAGAGCTGGAACAATTACCGAATTAAAGACCACAAACCTGTCAGGCTGGGTTACCTGACCAATCCTACAGCGATCCTACATACTTCCATCGGTCGCGAATAAGACACCAAGGTACGAGTACTTGAACGTCTCCATCTGTTTTAATGGAACTCCACTAACATGCAGAGTGCAATAGTGCACTGAAACGGCATTCTCGACACTTTAGATCTTTTCACATTTACCTTCATTCCGGCTTTAACAAAGATGACTATCATCCCGATCGAGAGCGTGCTGAATGTCTGTGAGGGACCAAGGATGACCCAAGTCATCAGCGAAGAACGAATAACTTACGCTAACAAAATGTTTCGCTTAAATTGAGGAGAGGCTCCTGACATTTTTGTTGGGAAATGTTTGCCAAGTCTACGTTTGATGGTTGTTTGCGAGAACAATAACTTGGCAGCAAAACATTTCTTGAAATTAGCCTATTCCTAACCTATTTCCTAGCGCTGATTGAATTCGGTAATAACTGTTTTTGTAGTCGTCATTTTTAAAACTTATTTTTCTTCTATAAGAATGAAATGAATGTTCGTTGGTCATCGCATAACTTGAGAACGGCTGGACCGATTTGGCTCATTTCTTTTTAAATCTTCGTAATAGTCCGAATAAGGTTTATAGGGGAAAAAACATTGCAAAAGTTTCCCGGGTAAGCAGAAAAAGGCCGTGGCACCTCCCATACAAAAAAAAAAAAACATTGCAAACGCTATTTTTCGACAGTCATATACATTGTTTTGATAGACAAGAGTGTTATCTAGGCAATGCGATTCCTGGGCACAAGCAAAGATGGGCGGGTAAAGCTAGTATAAAATAATTTGTATTCTGGAATTGTAAGGTTTACAAAACTATGATTTACCATTTCATACTTGTGTGTTCTAACAAATCTAGGGTTTCCAAATTTTCGCAGCCGCGAAAGAAAACCAAAGACATATAATTTCTTGACGTTTATCATTTTCTTGGATTATTCACCCCCAACCAATTTGGAAGTATATCCCTTGTATTTTTCTCAAAGGCACCGCCTAGGTGGACTAATTGCTTTATATGCAGGAAGATTTTGCCAGCTTAAAATAGAGCTAGAACAAAGAGCCTCATTTTCAGAACACGTGCAAACGTTGATCGACTATCGGGCATGATTACCTCTTGGTCATGTCAGGATTTAAGCATTATCATGATTTTCCTTAACTCCACAAATTGGATTTGAATTTCACCTTTATTTCGTTGTTGTTGTTTACAGGTCTTGTTAGTTGTGGTCTCAAAACGGTGGTTTAGTACGTTTTAACCAAAATCAAAAGTGCCTAGTTTGATTGTGACCAATGAATACCAAGTCCTCAAATTGTGGAAATTATCCTAACAGTGTTTCTTAAACTTTAATGAATGGCAAGAAAAAAATGAAAGTACATAGTTGCATAAAGCAAATTTTCGCTTTCGCCTGATATCTTTCGTTTTTTGAAAAGCGAAAGCGCTTTTAGTTTCGTGCAGAAACTCACCCTTGATTTGGTTAAGCTGCCTATCATCCACGCGATTTATCCCCGTATCATGATTAAACTAAACACAGGCGGCTATAGGTTTTGTTTCGTCAATGTAAATTTTTAAAAATATAACAAGGCAAAAAAGAGTGTTGCCGGACTATGTAAATCGGATCTTGGAATCGAAACGATCAGACGCAAGTAGTCAGCAAACAACTTGAGCAATAAATATATACAAAACGTGAAATTGTCTAGGATAGTGGGTTGCCTATAGTCAGAACAAAATGCAGGTCGTACAAATTTGTTGACGATTGGACAGATGGGTGGTGCACCCAAAATGTTTTTTTAAAAAGAATATTAAGCCAATTTTTTTTTTTTTTTTTTTTTTCTTAACTAAAAGGCAATTTAGATTTTATTTTTCTTTATGTGCCATTTAACAAAACGACCGAATTTAGCTGTTCGTCAGTTGATTACCCTTCACTCAATGACATCGCTTTTGCAAACAGTGACATTAAGAGCTAGTGAAAACTACAAAAAAAAAATAATGGCCTAAAGTTGATCGTTGATCGACAACTGTCGATCGATAGACAGCTGTGATTGTCGATTTGACAGTCGCTTGTAGTCGATTACAAATATCTGGTCGATGCTTTCTCTTGGAAGTGAACAAATTTTGTGCGTACGAATAGCTAAAATCAATCGACGCAATCGATAATTGTCGTGACGATCCCTAATCGACAATCACAATGGGCCAATTATTTGAACTGCCAAGAGAACAAATTTTCTTTCAACAAGTTAATTCATTATCTACTATTAATTTCCTTATTCTTAAAACAACGAACTGCAATATTCAATAACATTAATCTAAATGAACCCCTCTAAGAAAATATTTCCCATTTTCTTGACATAACTCTCATGCTTAAACTCCTTTTATCAGCCCTCAAAAAAGTAAACAAAACAAAAAATAAATAAAAAAAAAAACCTTCAAAATATCCATACATATATATACATGCAAACATACATACATATAGAAATAAGTATTTTAATGTTAATCTATCTAAATGTCACAATTTTTCCTTGACTCTATTGCTACATTGTACACCGATTACTTTTAAAATACAAAATAGGTATTAACATACATCTTAGGCTTAAAAAGGTGTCAATTTATTAATAAGAAAAAAACAACAACAAACAAACACCCATACACAATACTACATGTATATTAGAAAAAAAAACTACACCTTAAACACAACACCACTAAGAAGAACATACCAGAAACACACAAAAATAAACAACATACCAACACACTATAAATATATATTTATTGTATAGTCGTATTTACTGGTGATAATTTTCAAAAAAAAAAAAGAGTTTTTTAAAACAAAAAAAATAATAACTTATCGAACATAAATGAAACGAATTATGGGTAGTATTGAAATTATTTTTATTTACAGATTATTCTATTTTCGGTTAACTAAAAAATGTTACAAAAAAAAAATTAGTAGAAGAAGAGGAAACTTTAAAAGCAGGCGAAAAAATACATATTATTGTGCAATTTGCGAAAAAAGAAACAGAAACATTTTTAGAATTATTCGTGTAGATGTTTAAGCTTACACAAAAAAAAAAAAAAAAAAGTTTATTGAAAAATACAAGAAAACACTACAAGCTACATAAAAAAAAATTACTCAATATTCAACAGAAAAAAAAATACATTACATACATTATATTTTAAGTATTAAACTAAACAACTTTGAAGACAAGATATCAATGAATGTGAAGCAAAAAGAAAATATTTAGAAATAACTTTTAACTTAAACTTATACATGTGGAAAGAACAAAATATATATAATTGATAAGCAGCATACATGCATACACACTTTGAAAATAAAGAGAAAAAAAATATTCAATTAATACAAATATATATATATCTATACAACATAAAAAGACTTTGTTTTATTATTTCTCCCGCAACAAGTCCAGAACAACAGCCAACAACAGTTCTTCTTAAATATAAATATTTTTTTTTTTGTTTAATTATTTGTTTTTATTTTTACCCTTCACTCTGATGAATACTTGAGAAACTTGGATCTTTTTATTTTGATTTTGGGTTTTTTAAATTTTTATTTTGAACCAAAGGAAGACGATCTAACAACCATCACAACTACAGTCAGCTATCAGGTAAACGCCACAACAAATAAATTCATCACAGTCTACATGTTAATCAGGAACAAGCTATTTAGGTAGGTATAGGTTTTAAGGGACTTATTGGCGATGCTTGAACTTATACTCAGAATACAAACACGAACAGAGTAAAAAAAAACTAGTAAAAACATCCAACTAACATTTCTTTCATACTTACATACTTAAAGGGCTCCCTTCCATCCTCTGCGATCTCGGGCACGAAGTCAATATTCCTGTATAGCTCGCTGTTAAGTCTCTTTCTCCAAAGCCCTATCAACGCAAACGGGACCGAAAATCCCTCTAAAAATGTTCCTCTCAAAAAGACGAAGAACGTCTTCATCCACTTCACTAATTTCCACGTTTCTGTGCTGTGGAAAGCACAAGGATCACAAATTTATCAGTACTCAATTGCCTTCTTAGGTCAAAGGAACAGCGATTGGCAAGAGTCTAAGTCTATGTCTAAGTCTAAGAGTCCTTGGAGTTTATACCGGAGCCGACGTAGATAAAGTCTTATGTTACAGATGTCTATAATGACGAAGTAGACAAAGTAATAAGTCGAAGGTTACAGATGTCTATAATGACGTTCTGTTCTGTTTGAACCCTTCTTATGCTTGGCTAGATAAGATACCAAGCCTCTATGCAAAAGCTGCTAACATGAGAAAATAACCGAAACGATCCAACATTTTGTATGCCATTTTCCCGTCAGTTAGGAACGACGACACCGATCACTGGGGTGCAGGTTCTTCGAGAAACTGGCCGGAACAGAAACAGCCGATCTGCTCAAATTCGCTAAGAGCATCGAATGGTTTAAGGAATGAGAAAGATGAGAAGTCCACTGGACTGTTTTTGGTTGTGTTTACATATACGAAGTGAATTACAATTGCCCTTAAGGCTTCCGAGTGGAAATAGTGTTGGCGCATCACACACCCTTTTCTAACCTAACCTAACCTATGCTTGGCTTTGCCCTCCGTCACACATTTCTGACCCAATATTTGCAAACGCGCCAGTCAGTGACAGCTCGTTGAGTTTTGCTAATGATGGCAGTGAAATTCAGTAAGTAGTTGAACCGACTTGTGATCATATAAAGAAAGTGAGTTGATTTCGAAAAACAATAAATTGGAAAATTCAAAAAAATATAAATAAACAAAAAACAGTTGCTAGTTCAAACCGAAGAAAATGTTAAGCCTCTAGGGCTAGGACACCTCTTTGGGAATATGCCGAATCAATCCACATTGAGAACATTATATTTTCTAGTTAAGTATATGACAGCATTATTCAATTGACGGCGGGGTAGCTGACAAATTTACTCAAGAAAATCCTTCATGAATCATGAATATTGAGTTGATATTTTAATTCCAAATAGACAGCTGGGCCCAGTTCCAAGTTCTAGGTACAGGGTTTTTCAATAAGAGCGCTACAAAAGTTTTTTTAAATAAACCAAAAACGGTTTTGGATATCAATGAAATTCTTTATTCCTGTGAAAGTACGTTCGATGCCATTATGTATGGAACTCGATTTCTTTTGCATGGCCACCACGGGCACGCTTGCAGAAGTCCAGACGCTGAACCCAATTTTCGACGGTTTTCAAGCATAAATCGGCCGATACTGCTGCAATTTCACGTTCGATATTCGTACGAAGTTCATCAATCGTCGCTGGCTTGTTGGCATAGACCATAGACTTGACGTAGCTCCACAGGAAATAGTCTAATTTAATCTTGTAAGGATGTAGGCCAAGATCTTTTCGCAAAATTCGCCACAACGACGTCACAGAGATGCCCAACGCTTGAGAACGACGTGTGAGAGACACATTTGGGCTATCTTCAACTGAAGCCTCAGCGCCAGCAATATTCTCGACACTACTGGCACTTCTTTGTCTCACTGGCACGGGAACATTTTGTACTGTGCCTGTGGATTCAAATTTTTCCACTAGACGCTCAATTGTTGATCTGCTAGGACGATTATGACGACCATAAATTGGACGTAGCGCTCTTAACGTTGAGGCCACTGACTCCGAATTTCGGTATAAATTTTAATAATTTCGACTCGTTGTTGGCTCGTATATATTTCCATCATGAAATGGCAAACCTTACTGAAGAGAAATGTCAAAAGAGCGGCAAGAAATTCGTCGTCGTTTGCTGTCCCTGTCGCTCTACTTTTGTAGCGTCCCTGTTGAAAAACCCTTTAGTATAGCTATAGTTGTGCTAAAAACAATTGGATAAGTCAAGTTGACTTAAGGAATCTAGCGGGCATATACATCAACTAGGTATACTTTGCAAACGTCCCGCTTATACATTTCTATCGAAATGACATTACTCATGCAACACTATGTACATTCATATTTCATATAGATTATAGAAACTATACCACCGTTATTACAATACTTACGCTTACATACAAGATTTTTGCTAACTAATCTACAAACTAAAATTAACGCCTTTCCAAAGACCAATCTATAAATTAATTCATACTCTATTGAGGGACTTGTTTTGTTATAGAAGTTGAGGATTGTGCTCCAAGATCATGAATAATTTTCCAATTCGTATTTATTTCGTATCTCAAAAAATAATTAAAAAGGATTTTCCGTATACCTTGTGCACCCATTGTGATGCCGGGTGGGAGTTTGGTCCCAGCTACTATTCCAGGGTTATCATAGTAAATTCCTTATTGGTGAATAGCATACATAGCCAGAAAGCGTGATCAGTAGGTATATTGTGACGATTGGGACTGGGAATTCGGAGCTAGAAAGAGAATGACTACATGTTTGCGAGAGAGCAGAGAATGACGAGAGCAGCTCGTGATCTCTACGAACAAAAAAGGAGGGAGGAACACCTTCTTCCCCGGAGGAAAAAGAAAGAGCATGAGAAGCGCGCGATCGAGGAAATAGAGAGGTGCTACTCTAAGAACAATGTTCGGAAGTTTTACCAAAAGATAAAAAGAACGTCACGGGAACAAGACCCGAACAGAGACCTGTAGAGACGAACAAGGAATCCTTGTAGTGGAGTCACAGTCAGTGCTGAGGACATGGAAAAACCATTTCTGCAGACTGTTAAACGGCGAAGACGACACATATTCCGCTGTCAGGCAGAATGAACCATTCAACCTGGGCGATGAAAGCCAAGACTTCCGTCCACCTGACCAAAATGAGGTAAGGATAGCAATATGCAAGCTGAAGTTGGCTTTTGGTTTCTTTGCTGGAGGAGGAGAGGGGTTCATATGTGTGAAGCTGAAAACAAAACAAGAGAATTTTCTAAAAAAAAAAATCTAAAAAAACAAAAAATATTTTATAAAATTGTTTTTATTTTATTTTAACAATTTAAAAATCTCCGGTAGGTTATCAAATTTTGATATTGGTGATTTCGTTCTCTCCAGATTTTCCATTAGATTTTTGTATTTCCTCAACTATTCCTACGTACTCCCGGCATACTCTTTGGAACTCTTCGATGTAGTTTTGTATAGAATCGCTAGCCATCTTTTCTTTTCGTGTGTGAGTTTTCAAATGAAATGGTTTAACTGAAGTCTCCTATTTATATTAAAAAAAAAATTACGAAGTCAATACGTATCTCAGATTTTTTGTTTTGATTTGTTTGGAAATATTTTTCCAGAAAATTCTCTTGTTTTGTTTTCATGTATGTGTGTATGTGTGAAACATATGAGTCCCTCTCCTCCTGCAGCAAATAAACCAACAGCCAATCCAATGCACATGACCGTTCACCCCTCTTTAGCAAACAAACCAACACTCGCACAACAAAAAAAACCAGTCCATCATCCATCCCAGCATTATACTAATCTAATCATCCATCCATCTACCTACCTAGCAGACCCTCACTGTCACTCACAACCACCTACTCACAGCCACACCCCATACCATCTCTATCTCACCCACACCACAACCTTCACACCCAGCCAACCAATGACTCACCTACCTTCCACATAACTCACAATTCTTTCAATTATTCAGTCCTATCATGGTATCCGTTCCGAAAGGAAAATTATCCGATTTTGTACGATTCGGAGTAATCGTTCCGATCAGCTGTTCGTGAACGTGAACAGAAAATTACTCTCCGAAAGGATATCATGATAGGGCAGATTATTAAACGTAAACAATTTTTTCTCAGCTGTCAAGAAGTTGGAAGAAGATTTACAATTATAGGATTGCCCACGGGCCCCAACGATTGAGGGGGATTGTCCCTCTTGACCCCCCTTCTCAACTACGCCACTGAGTACGAGTAGAGCCTTGGGTTGAAAGGATGGCCTACAGCAAAAGCAAGCTGGAATAATCGGAAAGTATACGCCTACTGTGTTTGCAGTAATACAAACTTTGGAAAATATTAAGAGGATTTTTGAATGCAGTTATAAAAAGAAACCAAATGATGGCAAACCCTTTTCATCCATATAATGACAATGCCGTTCATTAATTTAACATACGATTTTTCCGAATAAAACAAATAAAATCTCAATTTGATTGTTCGCAATATATTTATTTTTCAAGTGAAAAAAATCTCTTAAACAAACGCACGCTAATATTTTCCAATTATCCTTAATGTTGTTGGCTTAAATGGAATAACTGGATTCATTAAAAAAAATCGTCTCTATTTGATTTATATATAATACACGTATATGTGCATATTTACTATAATATTTGTTGGTGTCCCTTTTTGCGGTTAAACTGAAAAATCCAATTCAATCCATTTATATTTAGCAACTCGTTCATTTCCAGCCAGACAAAACCAACGAATTAATTATGTGGTCATTATTATTATTGCAATTAATTAAATATATTTTTTTTTCTCCCAAACAATGCACGAATACCAAACTGTATGGCATATGCAAATGCTCTGTGGATGACGGTTATGTCTTTTAATCGGTTTATGTACTGCGAACAAATGAAATGCTAACCAATACTATGGGTGTGGTATATTAATGACCCTCATCTGTAATGATACTTCTAAAATGACCATAGAATTTGATACATTGTGAGAGTTAGAATTTACTTAGTTTTTTTTTTTAAATATTTTATGGTAATTTAATTATTGCTCCTCTGTATAGACTAATTGAAATTATGACTAACGGAGTCGCAATGTAGAAGAGTTTTAAATTTTCACCATCTTTAAAGTCTCGCAAGACTATGTTTAGTTATGGAGGCTGCACTCAGAGCTCTTCGAATCTTCTAAATTAAATCAATTTCTAGTGTTAGCACATCTCCCACGATATAGTAGGTAGATATGTGGGTTAGCTAAGGTTAGGTTGAAGTTGCTGACAGACAAATTTATTTAAGTTCCATCGCTACACTAAGTGAATCGGGGACAAAGTTGTTGGCCCCACTCGTTGAACTACTTTGAACTTGTTATAGGACGTAAGACGCACTTCTAATGTCTGTAATTGTTAAGTCGCTAGGGATATGTTATACTACCAGATGGAGTTTTCCATGCATATGCAGAGAAAGTGGAGAGTATTCTCCTCCCTCTTCTAATCCACGCACCTTCTAAGAATAGCTATGATTTTATGGACTATGAATTTTATGCTGTTTTATGCCATTTCCATGTTAAAATACCTTTAAAATATGCACAGGTCCATTGATCAACTGGTGGTGTGGAAATTGTATCGCAACAATAAAATGACTGTCCTGCCAAAATGTGAATCTAAGATAGTTACGCGAATACGATGGAATGGGTTACTGAACGATGAGAGACGGAAGGAATTTACATGAACGGCAGGCATTTGAAAGGTTTGAAGTTAGAACACATTCCAAATATTTGATTGAATGTTTTTAAAAGCATTCTCCTTCTGATGCATTAAATGTTTGCGGGCGGTTGGCTGTGGCTGGCTCAAAAAACCTGAAGTTCAAAAAGCTTTTAGACAGACAAAGAATAATAATCCCTTCAAGGAGTAGACTTACTTGAGAGACTCAGCTTCTCGAAATTGGGAGGACACTAAGGTGCGAAGACCTTGCAAATTCGATGAAGAACAATCTTGAAAGGAGTTCTTCGAAGAGTTAGACTGTAGTCACAGATCTGCATGCAAGGTATTATGGCTGACTATCCGCCATATTAGATAAATAAAGAGGTATATCATTATGAAAGGATCAAAGATGCAAAGAACAAAGCATTGAGGATGTCAGAAACATCCCTTTGAGTAGTGCGAGAGATGGTCGCACGGTGAAGGAAGTAAACTTGCTATCCAATTGCTAAAAGTATTAAAATTTAAAGGAAATCCGCCCAGAAATGGCTCTCTCGTGTCATGAAAGTGGCTGTTGCAGAGCTGTGATCATGATGAGGGAACAAGGCGGAATTAGTCCGCGCAAACGTTTGTTGTAATCTATTTTCAAGCTGAACGTGAACAAATCTAAACTGATGGTTGTCTGAAGCAAAACGCTTGTTGAAAGCACTCGATGGAAGGAGCAATACTGAGTTTTCCTGTATAGGTTAGGTGCGTAAATTTTGAGACAACTAGGCCATTGTGCTATCAGCGGACTGAATTTATGATCAAAACGAAGTTGACGGTCTTTGATTCGGTGTTTGTTTCAACTCTGAGCTATGGTCGAGATTTGGATACTGACCGAAAGAATAGGACCGCGTGATATTGTTGGCATGGCTCACAGAGATCGTATAATGTAGACCAAAATATGTGTGGTTGGTGCTCAATGCAAGTTAAACGTTTGTCCTCAACTCGGAATTCCAAGACGCCCTATGCAATCTGTGAATTAGCTATATCAATAGTTCCGAATAGTCAACATAAAAAAATAAAATAAAATAAATAATATGAAATAATAGTATCATTATGTGGACTTCCAATAAAAGTGAAAAATAAAAAAATTAACTGACCAATCTAGCTGTTAGCACACTTCGTCACTGACTAGCCTTAATGCCTGTCTTCTCTCCCATTGGGGACGTTCGGATACCTAACCTAGTTGATGAAGTAGGAGTAGTCCGTCAACTAGATTTCTCTGGACTAGGTTTGCGAATGCGTCAACTTAAATATTACCAGCTACTGTCGAGTTCCAACGTTGTTTATTGTTTACTAGAAGAAAATATTGGTCGGCTACCCCTCCACCTCCATCGAGGTCAATTAAAAATTCGAGACAGCAAATGCTGCCAGACTTACTTAACTAGAAATCCGAACGTTCCCATTGTCATTACATCGCCTCTCCTAGCAAAATGAGTCATTATACGTTTTATTATTTAGGTAGAGCAGAACCTTAACTGTCAAAAATAAGTTCATATTTCTTTTTCGACTCAGACACATAACAGCTCTGAATTTGTGTTTCGTTCAAAGCATGATCAGAGCGCATTCTATGATCTTTGAACTCAATTAATAGGCTGAGCATTCTGAGCAAGAAATTTGAGGACAATTCAATTTTGACATTCTATTCAGTCTTCAGTGTCAGAAAAGACAAACGCCCTACAAGATGGCTGCCAGAGATGTTTGATGCAAAATGATCTACGTACATATGTCTGTCCTCTATCCATTTCAGAATTGAATTATATAAAAATGTTAGGGTAAATTATAATTTGTTCAACGCAACTATATTTTTTTTAAATACATATAACTATAACTCGCCTCGTTATATACTGGACACGAATAGCACCTGCTCTTGATAAAGTGGTCGAATATTGGACCCCAAAATTGAGCTTCATCGGAACCCGCTCTACTTCAAATGTTTCAAATGTGCTTGTAAATGTTCGCATTTAATTCTTTCGGCTGGTTTTAAGCGAATCGTAGCCGAGTTTTGAACCAGCATATTTGTCGCTGCATCAACCATTTTACATGAAACGTTTATCTCCTGGAATTTTCAGATGAACTCGCTGGTGAGCGCTATGGAATTGAAGTCGCCGAGTATTATAACTTCTGCGGGCGAATGGTGGGGACAAATGTCAAAATGTATATGTGCACACAAATTTGGTAGAACCATGTAGAGCAGTTTTCTGACATTTTATGTATAACTCACAGGTTCGTTTATAGTTTATAGGTATCTTTCCTTTAAGCCAGAACTGTTCAGACAAAAAGTCTAAGCCCATGCTGCAGATTGTATCTAAAAAAGCAAAGACTTGTAATTTGTAAAGTGCGTTGATGAGTTTATTTATGCCTCGGTTAAAGCTAGGATGTTCGGCTTTTTTTGCAAAAATTGATAGGGGCAATAACTGAGATTGATGTTACATTATTACAGAAATCTATTCTTATAGTTTGCTTTCAAGAAGTATAAACTGTATTCTTCGTTTCTTGCTAGCTGTTGTCTAAATAATTTTGTTGATGACTGTTTGGATAAATAACCCGGAACTAAAGAACAATTGTGGAGAAGTTTCCTTTTAGAATTCTTCATTCATTCATTCATTATCCATTAAGTGGGTCGCGGGTGTAGGTTGCGCATTGCATTAGAACTTGTTGAAACTACTTCACAGAGAATATAGAATGGTTTGCTTATGCCTCCAACTCAAAAGGTAGGTACCTATCAAGGCGATATGTCATCTTATACCATCTTCTACACTAAACTATGAGCTATGATAAAGATAAAATAAACACTTTCTGTTTATTAAAGATAATGACGCTATATACCACAACTTTTTGGCATCATAAGTTTCGATACGCATACGTGCTATATCAATATGCCAACATTTTTAGTTGAGGCCAGACATACCTTCGTACAAATGGGTCTATTTAGTTCAGAAGCCAGGCGTATGAAATTCCAAAATTTGCAACCGACATGCCATTCTTCCATTTTATAGTAGGCAATCAGTAATAACTTTAGTTGCTCTTCTTTTCCACCTCTAGTAAAAGAAGACGGCACGCTAGCAACAACACCTAAAGAAAAGGCTGATCTTTTCGCTAGCATGTTTTCAGAGAATTCCACCCTTGATTCTGCACAACTAGAGCCACCAAATATCCCGAGGGTGCAATCATCGATGGCAGAAGTGAAATTTCGGCCTCGAATAATTCAACGCATCCTTAAAGAACTAGATTGCAATAAAGCAACGGGACCCGACGGAATCCCGGCTATAGTACTGAAGAGCTGTGCACCAGAACTTGCAGCAGTAATTTGTAAGCTGTTTAGCATGTCGTACTCACAGAAGACGTTTCCTTCTTGCTGGAAGACCGCTCGCATTCAACCTATTCCAAAGAAAGGGAGGAAATGTCTGCCACAAAACTATCGTCCAATAGCTTTACTTTCAATGCTTTCAAAAGTAATGGAAAAGGCAATAAATGTCGAAATAATGAAATATCTAGAAGGCCACCGGTTAATAAGCGACAGGCAATACAGATTTCGGAGCCGTCGTTCCACTGGAGACCTCTTAAGCTACGTAAAGCACTTATGGACGCAAGCAATTGAACAACACGGCGAATCAAGAGCCGTAGCCTTGGACATATCAAAGGCATTTGACCGAGTCTGGCATAGAGAACTATTAGGCAAGTTAGCGTCTTATGGATTACCACAACAACTCTGCGGGTGGATGCAAAATTTTCTTCTGGGAAGATCGATCCAAGTTGTTGTAGATGGTGTATCATCTAATTCGTTTGCTATAAATGCAGGAGTGCCCCAAGGATCTATTCTATCTCCAACTCTATTTCTTCTCCACATCAACGATTTGCTTGGATCGACAAATAATAATATCTACAGCTTTGCTGATGACAGTACTCTTATATCCTCCATCTCGAATAGTGGTCCTGTGAATGCGGCTACATCACACAGTCAGAGATGTGAAAAAATTAGTTCTCTAAATGATGATCTGGACAAAATCTTGAAGTAGGGAAAAGACAATTTGGTTGTATTTAATGCACCAAGACACAACTCACAACATTTTCTAGGAAAAATGCATCAACAGTTCCTCAGATTCAAATGGATGATCATCCAATCCATCCCAAGGACTCAATGCACCTTCTAGGAGTCACAGTCAATTCAGGAATCACATGGCAGGACCTATATCGGAAGATCGGCGTCCGCTAAGTTGAGCTACCTATTTAGAGCAAAGAGGTACTTTAGCCCCAAGCAACTTCTCCTTCTCTACAAAGCTCAGGTTAGACCAGGCCTAGAATATTGTTCCCATATATGGAGCTCGGCCACAAAACATTCACTTAACCTACTTGACAGCATACAGAGACGAGCAGTTCGACTTATTGGAGACCCTACACTCACATCGAATCTACAACCGTTGGTGCACAGAAGACAAGTCGCTGACCTATGCTTGTTCTATAGGTACTTCCATGGTAGTTGTTCCGAGGAACTCAAATTCAACTTTTGGGCGCCCCACAAGACAGGCAGCTAATGCTCATGACTACAGTACACTTGACCAACCGCGAGGACATCAACTTTCTAAAACTCCTTTTGTTACAGAACAAGCAAACTTTGGAACTCACTTCCTGGGGATATATTTCCAGAAGTATACAATTTGCAGCAATTTAAGTGCAGAACTAACATACATCTGCAAGCATCTCGGGGCGCTGTTGAAGCGTTATAGGTTAGCCTTTCCCGAGAGAAGTATTTAAAAAAAAGGTACATACATTTGAAAACCCTTAATTCCTTCATCCCACTGACATTTCTTTGTTATGTAAGTGTATGTAGGAAATTACATTTTCGTATAGAGCTTGTGTATGTGTAACCTTCCATGACCTAGCCATGAATATTTGCACTTCCATTGTTTTTCAACAGAATAATATTTTTCTCTATTAAAAGATAAAATGACACAACGGTAGGGGATTATAAATTAATTTCAAAATCCGACACCAAAATATCTATTGATCTCACCACATTTGTTGGTTACTTGTGTTATTTATGGTATTGTCCATGGGTAGACAATGAAATTTATGGGCTAAAAGTTGTAATCTCAAAATTACAAAGTACATTCTTTTGTGTTCATGTGAAACAAAAACCTGCTATCACAACCTTTCATATTTACCAACTATTTTAATTTTTTATTTTATTTTTCTATAAAAACTTCTCCAATCAAAAGAAAATCATTTTATTTAGACTATCAAATTCCCACAAAAAATTATCACAAATAAAATAAAAGACTCACACAATAAAAATATAAACCACACAAAAATAATACCTAGCTACACAAATCATTTTTTTCTTAAAGAGAAGCTTTTTTCACTATAAGACGTCTAAGAGAAAATAAATCGAAAAACAAAAACCAAAGTATCTAATTCAAACGACAATGAATTTTTTTCTATATTGCATTTTTTGCATGCCAATATAAATTATTATATACAGCAAACAAAAAAAAAGTGAAATTTCAAAAATTGCTTTTTAATTTTAATTCTACTGAGATAAACAAAACTTCAGACTAGAACAACATTACACAAAATTTGTATATAAAAACAGTATACTTGTAAATCGTATTTATTTTTCTTAAAAAAAAAAACACTATATAATTGTACAAAACGATAAAAACAAATATCAATGGCCAAAATAGTAGTTTTATGCATAAACAAAAGTTAAATATATTTTAACAAGTTTTGTTGTTTTTGGTTATAAATAAAAAATATAGAAACATGTATAAATATAATGAAAATCCTATTATATAACAGTGCAAGGATGGGATGCGTGACAAAATGTGGGTTGTATAACATTTTGGAATATCAACTTTTTTTTTTTTGGGGAATTTTGTTAACATGCAATTTGGCATTGAGTGAGAGAATTTGGTGGAGGTTATGAATTGAACTTTGATATTTGAATTGAATTGATATTCCAAGTTTGTACATCCCTGATTATGTATTTTCCGATTTGAGTTTAAGACCTATATTGGGGTTGCAATTAAGAACACACATAAGTAAATAAATAATAATACAGTATACAAGTAAGAAACATTTTAGGGAATAATTATAAATACACACGTTAATAAAAGTAAATAAAATTTTGTGGTGAGTGGTTTGTAGAATAAAAGTGGAATTTCATTTATTTTTAGTTGAATGAAGTTGAAAGTTATAACTGGGCAATAAGTTTATTGCTATTTATTACAATAGGTTTTAGTTGGGCATTGCAACTGCTTTAACTGGCAAATTTTTTGAAAAATTTCCAAATTCTTAGAACAGACTATGATCTTATTCCCGCATGTTTATCTTGGCAGGCTTTGAAGGCTTATATCTTTGGGATACAAAGTTCTTGTTCTGGTAGAGCCTTCGAACATATCATTTGGAGTAGCACCCGTCAATGTATTCAAGCTCCCGCTTCCCTTTGTCATTTGTTCTGATATATGTCGCTGTGCCTTCCTTCTATTTTTCCTATATTGCTAGCGGCCAGTTCTCTCAGCAGTTCTGGTTTTGCCTTGAGTGATAACTGATAACCCTTGTTTGCGCCCTCACCTGGGCATCACATTTTCATAAAACTGCAAACACAATGGTTCGGCCTTTTTTATTACAATATCAAATGGCAGACCTAGGCCTGCAAATGTGTAGACGTATGTCCCAACCAGGACTTATTTACAACTTCAGGGAATTTGGAATATCTACAGACGCTGATCTCGCTACTATGCGTATTTAAACTTTATTGGAACATCCTGAGTGCAACTTTAGTTAGAACCAGTGATAGGGGATCATAGGAAAAATCCCTTTTTTGTTGGAATTTCGATTTTAGGAGAGACAACGTTTTCTATTTCTCCTTTAATTGAAATAATGTGGTCGCAGTAGCGCAGTGGTTAGTGTGCTGGACTACTGTGCGAGGGATCCGAGTTTCGATCACCGGAAAAACACAAATTACATCTTAAGGTTTTTTCTACTGCGCCACCTCGCCACCTCGCCACCTTTTGCCAATAGAACTTTCTTTAGTCAAATATTAAAATTTCTTCAATCCTATCGTGCCCTACATTATTTTAATTATTATTACTACATATTTATAATTTAAATTTGAAAAAAAGCCACTTTATTCTCCAAACAACTCACCATAAATAAGCACATTTTTCTGTTTAATTTAATTTCATTTCATAGCTTTTAAGAGACAAAAAAAAGAGAATTTTGCAATTTTCTATAATTATTTTAATTGTTCAGAATAAATGAATGAAAAATCCTAACGTCAATTTAATGCAAATAAAGAAAAAATGATGCGATAAATGTAGTTAAATAAAAAACACAAAAAACGTATATATGTAATACAAAACAATATTTAAGCATTCAAAATATATATATAGTTTTTTTCCTTTAGCTGAGTAAGTAAATATAAATAAAACCAATTTATTAAAATTTGCAAAAAAAAAAACTATAATAGACAACAAGAAAAGGGAGAGACGTTTTCTTAGATAATAATGGGACAAAAAATATGTGATTTGCGAACAAAAAAAAATGAAAGAAATAAAACTTAAACACGAAGAAGTAGTCAATTTACTTTATTTTACAATTAATAGTTAATTAGATGTTTTTTTATAATTTTTACTTATAAGTTCTTAGCACAAACGCAATATAGAATTATAGAAGCTTTTTAGTTTGCAGATAAATAGGCGAAAACAAACTTTAGTTAGCATAATTTGTATTCGTTTTAAGACCAAAAAAAAAATATGAGAAAAATTTAATATGAATCCTTGCCAATATAGAAAACATTAAAATAAATATTATAACATAAGTAAACACAAGAATACATACAATACAATTTAAACCATATTATTATACTATACCTAATATGTAACTGAATAGAAAATTGGTACACCATTTTTATATGCAACGTTTTTTTTCCAGTCGTATATAGAAAAGCGAAAAGCTGTGTTTCATGTTTTGAAAGTTGAAGTAGGTATATGTTCGAATTTTGAAAAAAAATTTAGTACATATTTCAATTAGGTGCATTGCCTACTATTATTGAAAAACTTTTTTAAGTGGAGACTACGAGTAGAGGGGAGGCTTGAGCCATGATCACATTCGGCACTATGTAGGTACAAAAATAAAGTTTTGGAAAAATACATTTTCCAAAACTCAAAAAACCAACATAAAAATTCATATATAATCCCCTCCACAGATGGCTCTGGATGGCTATTGTTTGCACGTGAAGTTTGCCCTTTTAAGTCGCAACGAATTTGTCTCTAACGTACACATAGGACTACAGTCTAATTTCGCTGACCAAGTCTACAAGTTATCGAAGTCTGCTTAATATTTTCGGTTCCGAATTAGTGGATAGAACCACAGCTTGATTTTTAAAAGGTATGTATTATGATCCATCAAAAATGGACCATGTCCTCAACCAACAATCACCTCCAAACAGCTCGCTGCGATCTTCCAATAATGTCAATATCGTCAGCATATGCAAGCAGTTGAACAGGCTTCTGAAAAATTGTACCTGTGATGTTGGCTTATGAGTTTTTATAATTGTTTCAAGGATGATGTTAAAAAAGTTACACGATAGCGCATTTCCTTAAACCTTTTTCAATATCAAAGGACTCGGTGATGTTTTTGCCGATTTTGACGCAGTAGCGACATTTCTCCATCATCATATAAGGATTATATCAATTCTTAATATCTTTCTTTCGGTTACTTTTCGAATTAAGTTTCCGAAACTACTGACAGTTTTAAAATTTTAATTGTGGACATACACACATATAATTTTTTTCTTGACGTCAATAGGGAGCATTTAGATAAATTTCTTGTCAACGGATGTCGCATTCATATTTTTTGTAATTTGCTCACTTTCCCTATTGGCCCAGCACCAAAAACTCGATTTTATTGATCAGGTATTAAGAGAAGTTCCAGTTCACGTATACAAACGACTAAGAGGAAAAGTATGTAGAACAGTACTGGAGGTTCAGCGAGAAAGAGCTTCCTGGTATGAGCATATTAGGTGTGGGCCACTGAATCCTTGAAAGCCCTACACGGTAATGTGCTTTTAAGAAAAGTCATTCACTCATTTCCAATGGACTCTCATTGGAACAAGCAAGAATTTCACTTTCTTACGAGTACTTGGGTGGCGATGAGGCCATTCACCTTAAATAAGGTCCACCTTAATCGCGTTGTGAATCTAAAGTAGATTCGTATTAATCGGCTTCTTCTCCATGAATATCATATTTTCAGTACCTAATTGTAAAGCCTAGTCTACATAGAGAGAAACCCTATGTCAGGCCTTGAGATCAAATTCAGTGAGTTTTTGAGCTCGCATTGAGTTCAAAGTGTTCAAAAGACGGAACAGTTTTGAATCTTATTCATACTTCAAAAAAAATTATCTTCCTCGCAGAAAGCCGCTATTACCTTAAAGTGGTTCGCACACGTTAGACCTACTTTAAAGGGAATAACTAAAGTTACACCTTCCCAATTTTCGGTATCCACGAACTAGGCAGTTAATTAGTATCAGAAGAGTTTCTATCGGTGTTGAATAAATCGACAAGCTCTAGCTCATGTCTGACTGACGATGACGGTATAGTAGGTCCTAATTTAATTCAAATTGTCCGACCTTCGCTAAATTCGATTTCAAATTCATTCTTCCACAATTTAAAACATTGAAACACATGCTCCCATAACAAGACTTTGCTTTTCATGCTCAACAAAAAAAAAATAAAAATTAAACGATCGATTAACCCTTATGACACTTTACAAAGAAATTGCTACAATGAAACATACAATTATTAGCTAAACAAAAGAAAATATACAATAAATACAACCAACTTTTAACAGTAAAAAAATAAGTAAAAACTAAACTTTTGGAACACTTATACATTATTATTATATACTGTATAATAAACTATATATACATAAAATACCCAAAAACAAAAACCATACAACTACGAATATCTCCTGCTGAACTGTGCATCATCCACCACCACCACCAACACAAACCGTAAAGGTATTACTCTTAACTTAAAACAATAAATAATAAAAATAAAAAAAAAAAAAAACAAAAAAGTATATTTTATTAATGCAAAAAATAGAATACAAACCTAAATAATAATTAATATTTATATATACATACATATATAGCAACAAAATCGATGTCCGCGCAAATAAACTACATTTTTTCTTATATTTTTTTAAATTATTTTATTTCTAAGAATTTATTACCAAACAAAAACAAAAAAAAAACTGATTTATTTCCTTAGTTTTAAGTACTTTTAGGCACTTAAACGAAAATATAAAATTTAATAAAAACAAAAATCCAATTCAATTGGATTCAACATTTTTTGCCTTTAAATAAAACTATAAATTAATACAAAACTAAAAATCAAATTCATCTGTGTATATTAAAAAAATATATATATATTTAAAAGAAAAGATTTTAATTTCATTTGTGAACATTTTTCAATATGCTCTGTGTACAAAAACAAAAACCAATGAA
The DNA here is from genome assembly GCA_955612985.1 of Cheilosia scutellata. NCBI lineage: Eukaryota > Metazoa > Arthropoda > Insecta > Diptera > Syrphidae > Cheilosia > Cheilosia scutellata. The sequence continues at coordinate 90,679,249 of OY015311.1, forward strand.
ATTATATAAATTTGTTAGAAAAAAATAATTTTCATTTCCTCGCTTTAAATGGAATTCAAGTAGAGAACAGAAATACATAAATTATATAGAGAAAAAACAAATCGATATTATATTATTATACATGAAAATATGAATTCATATTAATTATATTAATTGTTAGTTGCATTATTGAAAAATTTTACGAAGCAATTACTACATTTTAATTACAAAATGAACGGACGACGGAATTAATTGTGAAACAAAACAAAATGTATTGTAACTAAATCCGAAGTAGAAGAACTAAACAAAAACAAAAATAAAAACATAAATGATTCCATGGATATGTGAAACAAAATGCAAATTATACCAGCGATAATATATTATACAAAAAAAGAAAATAAGAATATATTAAATAAAAACAATTTATTAAGTATTAAATATAATGAGAAACCAAGTAAAAAAATACAGAAACTAATAAATATTAAAAAAAAGGAACAATTGTAAGTGAAGAAATATTATGAAGAAAATTCTATAACAAACCAAAAGAAAAAAAATGAGGAAAAATTATTTAATAAAAATCTTAAATAAATAAACCTTGGCGGTGTTTTATTTTATCTTGAAAATAATAGTTTTTCTCAACAAAAATCAGGTTAACTCACAAAAAATTCTGTTTGACTCCGAAAAGCGGTAGTTTTGTGGATGAGGATGACCCAGATTATAAGTGAAGCAAGAACATTTACAAAACAATTTAAAATAAGATACCTACTCTCACCAAAAGAAACACCAGAATACGTGAGGGACTCAATGTCGAGCAGCTACATCTCCGGAGTCCGGACGGAGCGGTCCATTCTTAGATGGTTTGGTCATGTTAAAAGCACTTCCCCATCTAGGATCCCACGACGTGCCATGGAATCCGTACCATCAGGCAGCCGTCCTCTAGGTAGACCCAGGATGAGATGGTTAGATCAAGTTCTTAAGCTCTCCTCTACATGTATGGGGATTGCCCTTGATGATTTAGAGTCGATGGCGGAGAATTGAGAGCTATGGAGGGTCCACCGACACCCGCGTCCCACTTAATGGATCAACAGGTCATTGAAAATGAATGAATGGATTAAAATGAATGAATACTTTTGAAATCAAGTTTTATGTTGCCTTGAAAATAGCAAGCATTTTATTGAGTATGCTACTCCTGCGCTGATAGTGACAGTATCAAAGCTGTTATGCGGATGACCTGATTGTACCAGTTTTGGGGATCTCTCTCAACCTAAAACTAACACCAAAATTGCCAATTTTTGATGCCACGCTTAAACAACGAATATCTAACACTATCGTCAGTGCCAAATCTTAGGGAGTCATTGACCCTAAACTTAACTGAAAATCTAAAGCAAGGCGCGCACTGAAGTGGTTTTTAAGTGGCTTGGTGACCAAGGGACAGGGGGAATCACTAAAGCATAATGTTAGTGTAGATGCGCACATCAAAGCGGAGTGGAGGCGACGTGGACATTTATATCGAACTAGTTTAATTTTGCAGTAGCAAACATGTGGTGACGACGTGAATTTTTAGAGGCATATCCCTTGTAAAAGCATATCATGGTGTAGAGGCTAGTGACAACTGCGTATTTTTGTTTACCCGGAAACTAAAACCATGCGAGTCGACCAAGAATATAGGATATTTTAGGAACTGATGAATCGGTGGCACCATACATTTTTTGCCACTTCAGTGCGTGTAAAACTTTCATACCACTTGGCCACCATTCCATCGTCACACCAAATGTTCATTGTTCACCACTCCTAGCCCACCTGCCACTTGCTGCTCACCATTTCAATGCGCGCCTTGCTTAACATTGAATACCGAGTGTGAATGACCTGCATAGCATTCTACGCCTGTAGGAAAACTTTTGGCAAACATTGGGGACTTCAGCCAAGAATTGGACCACAACAGTGGCAGAGTCCAAAGAATAGCTGTAGTTGGACCCAGGGGGTGGGGGCTCGTCAAGTTTGATCGAAGAGCACAAAATCATTCTTCATATTCTCCCTATCGATCTGCATATAAAAAATATTGCAGAGTGTAGTGCAGTTAGATTGAAATAATTCGGATGCTAATATTGCTTACCCATTGGGATAGGCCTTCTTCGCCTTCGTAAGCGGTTCTAAAATGAACTGTTGAGTTGCCTTTTCAACAAAACCAAATATAATCAATCAAACGCAGCCAGCGTCTTCCAGGCTGAAGTCCTGGCAACAAAGTGACAACCAGACAAAATGTAACTATCTTCGTCGACAGCCAGCCCACGGTTAAGGCTTTCGATACGACCATTTGTGGGTTGAAGCTAGTTAAGGACTCCAGGGAAACGCTGGCCTTGGCTGGTTTTCGTTAAAATTTGCTTTCGTCTGGGTCCCGCCGATTTCAATAGAGAAAAATGAGATGATATGGCTCCCTCTCCAGACTTCCCTTTTTAGAAAGTCTGACACTTAATCTCTTCTTCTAATAGTCAGGTAAACTTTTGTGCCCCAAGCTCGCTGAACAAGTGGGTGAAGCACCCAAAAGTTTTCCCGTCCTATCGCCTTGTTATTCTTAAGAGTCTTTATTGTAGATGGGATTTTATTTTTCCGGTACATATTCGGGTATCTATTAACTTGGGCAGCTCATTTTGACTGGCTCCTTCTACTTCTTCCACCTTTTGAGCTGGCCCTCATCCGAAATAAGTAAAAAACCATCTAAGCTTTCCACTGGCTGTTGACTAGAGCGATGACTATCTGTCAGATCTTTAGTGATTCGCTAAACGATTCTGCTGTCATTCACCTGCTTTTTCATTCATCGCTTCATCGATTTTTCTGGTTTTGTATAAAAGTAAAAACGGACCACAGTCCGCCTTAATGCCTCCGAGTAGAAACGGTCCTACCAAACCAACCCATTGTTCCCAAAGTAGACATTTTATTAATTTCACTGAGAAATAAAATAAATATACCAACTGCAGCTGACTTCGTGTCTTAGCAGCACAGTTGACAAGTAAAAATCTCCGTACAAATTTATTCAATTCAAATTTTTAACAAAGATTCTCCCTTTCCTGGTTGAAAAAAAAACTGTCGAAACAAATAATAAAAAAAATTCAATCTTCACTGTCATTGGCTAGAAATGAGTTCCACTTTAAAGTGGCAACTTGTATAGGTTAAAGGATTTGGAAAACCGACTAACACGTTTCCCGTTTTTAAACGAAACCTGTCCAACCATCTTCCGGTGGTTCTACACAAGTTTCACATTTTCTCGTCACCTTACGTATAGTATATGTAAACTGCACTTGTATACAACAAAATAAAAACTGCAACTATTCCTCCGCTTTGTTCTGATGCCACAAATGCCACAGGATACAAGTAAATGCACTTATCAAAGTTTAAAAGGATGCACGTGCGATGATGACGCTGGCTGGTAATGGAATATACATCATCCGGTAATCAAACAACCGATGTATATTGAGTTGTGTTTTATTTTTCAAGATGACTACACTCTGGACAAATGTCCTTAATCCAAATATCTTTATTGCGCACAGAGATATGTCGAAAATGAAACTACGGATTACGATTCGATTTTAGTATGAAATAAATTCCGGAAATTCAAATATAAGTAATCTCTCCCTCAAAGTGGAGATGTGTGTACAAAGTATCGCAATCTATAGTCCGGAAAACGTAGTTAGGTACACATAGTTGTAAATACTCGTAGTTGTACCACATTCAGCATCCTATGGAGTATGGAGAACTGTTGTGCCCATCCTCTTTGTGTGATTCTCGGTACACACACATGAGTAAGCTTTGGTTACTCGCATGCTTGGTGACTTACGATTGTAAAGAACTTTATTCAGAGTAGGTACTAGATACTGTAATCACTCTAAGGAGACTGACTACATGGGTGGAGATTGGAACGGAGTGCAATTTTTGGGTAAAGTTTGCTGAGCAAGTCAAACGACAAATATGTAAAATCTGTACACATTATGTGTATAGCACAAGGGCAAACATAAGTAAGTGCATTTCAAGAATTCCCGCGTTGGGTTGAACTTCGAGCATATGTCACCTGGAAATGGAACACGCTGTGATGTTAAATGTCGTGGATGACCATCGGAGGTCGTATCAACTAGCTAATCATTTTCTGACCTCAATGTAATTCGATTTTTTTTTTCTTGAATAGCACCGTATCTTCTTCGAGCATTTGCACATTTGGGTCAGAAAGCCGAGCTATATTGGCCAAATATGGAACGATGGTTTCTATAGTCATTCTTCCTGATAAGGATTAGCGAAAGGTGGTAGTTGGATGCCCCGCTTGTTCTTTTTGTCCGGACCTCGATGGTGGGGATCAGTTTGTGGCCTTTTGTTGTGTTATCCCATCTGCGATAGATGTTGATCTGGCTTCTTCTTTACCCTTCTGATTCTGATAAAGATTACCTCTTGACGGTTGGCTGTTTGTCTAAGGTAGATCCGCTGCATCTTGCTGGCGAGAATGACAATGAGTAGATTGACACTATAACGAAGGCTGCTTTGTTCTACATTTTTGGTCATGCACTTACTGTTCTTATTTCACAGAGCCTGTATGTTGACGAGAGCTCTACCTTTTGGTGGATGTACATATCTGTTCACAGTTACTAAGGCGATATCGTCAACAAGGCCGATTAACTCAACGCCTTGTTCAAAGTTCAAAAACCGAGCCTGTGGTACTCCCGCATCATTAACCAGGTAACACTTACCACAATTGTCAGTCTGGTACCTTGACCTCTTGTCGGTAAAGTAGCTTATAACTACATATTTAGCAGGTTTTACGCCGTTTACATTCTGGCCGGGGCTCTTCTAAAAAGCATTTTTCACATCGAACATCACTATCGTGCAATTGTTGCCCCTCGCTTTCTTTTCCAAGGTATCGCTTGTAATTGCTGAAATTTTTGGGAACACAAATTTCGCCAACTCGAAATTCTGACACGGTAGAGGCTCATCCATCTCCCTTGAAATGTGGAATTCTATTGACTCTTGAGCCGACTAAAAAAACTTCTTTGGAAGACTTATCTAAGTTCATTCCTGTCAATGGCGTTAAGGTTGGGGCCATGGTAATATATGTGGATTTGTGCATTTATTTCCTCCTTCTTTCTCTCGTTAGGTCTTCCAAAGTCGCATTCCAATTAATAAGTTTCTCGGAACACCAACCAAGGAAACACTTATATAGTATGTATAAGCAAAGGTCAGCGACTAGTCTTCTGTACGCCAGAAGTTGTGGATTTGTGAATATTTATTGGGGCAGGTGTTTGTATAACCAATATCCTTCGTGTTCTTTCAAAACGGATATGCTACATCGATCGATATTCACATATAAGGTACATTTTTTTAAATTGTCGAATGGCTATAGGATAGAAAAGTTTTGAACTTTTTCTCTTCACAGGATAAAATTTAGGCAAACAAATTTGAAGAAATAAGTACAAAAGAGGAAAAGCCCATTTTAGAGATGGAAATTCGCAGTTTCAGCTTGCCTGGGTAGTTACACTTGGGGAAGGATATTTAGTTTTTGCAAGAAGTGCATACTCACTCGTATATAGTAACTTTTTGAGAAGAAATATATCTTAACCGTTTTATTTGAAAAGTTTCACTTAAAGTAGCACAGTAGTTCATGTGGATGAAGTTTTTACTTGACCAACATATGATTCTTCTGAGAATAGATGGTATAGGTACTTCCGTTTTATATTTTCTTGTGTAGTTTAGAAAATATAAGGGTGTAGAGTGGTAACGGTAGGATGGCAAAAATAGGGGAATTTAATAATTGGCCTCTTGGATTGCTTATTATACCTACCTACGAAACTTTGTGTAGGTATGTATCCAGTTAAATAAGGAAGACATTTACTTTTTTTGACCTTGACATGAGTCAATAGTCCATGATGGCAAACGGGGGATACGTTATTTTATGGCAGTCTTAGTTAATGGCATTTAAAAACTACTATAATATTTGGGCTTTAGGCAGAAGTGTCTAATTTTGCATGTTAAAATGACGGATGAATATATATATACATCGGGGCGGACTTGCCCTTTACTTTCAGTCTTACTTCTTTACTTTCCCTAACAGCAGAACCGGGATGAAAAATGTCTTGTGTAATACCTCCTTGGTTTTATGAGAGAGGGTTTTACTGTTTTTGCATTCTTAGCCCGGAAAAAAGGCAATTTGAAGTAGAAGTTCCTTTTAAAAATCTACAAGTGGTCAAAGTTTCAACTTCCTTACCAAGAAAAAAGCTTCGACTCATCAATTTAGCTTAGAATATGAGCTGTTTCAAGAATCGCACAACTGCTGCGAACGAGGAGGGGGGGGGGTGAATTGAATATGAAGCAACGGAGAGAGGAAAAATGTAACGCGAAGCTAGAGAAAAATAAAAAAATAAGTGAAAGTAAATGATGGCCTTATACCCATTTGCAAAAAAAAATGTTTATTTCAACACTGTCGTTGGGAGAATGGACAGTTAATAGCTGGTTAAAAAAAGTCACAGCTTTGGTATCTTTTAGCGAAGTTGTAAAATTCCAAATAAGCAGCAATAAATCAATCAGCAAAATAGATTAGCTATATAATATTTTCTATAAAATTTGCCAAAGCTACCATCGTACTAGTGTCGAAGTGTCGGGCATTGACAACTTTACTATAAGAAATTGTTCAATTCATACACTGAAATGTATGATTTATATAAAAAGTAAACCAGTTTTTACCAAAGCAATGAGAGCACTTAATATTGACATTTTCCAACTGCAAAAAGATCAATCCGATCCTTTTTGTTTCAGCTTTAAGTGGTGAAATATGCGTCTATGTAATGGATGTTCAAGCTGATCAGCTTGTTACATCACTTCAAGCTGATATGTTATATTTTAAGCTAATGAAAAAAAAAATAGGCTAATAGATATATTTTTTTATAAACTTTTTATAATTTTTTTTTGCTGCCTTCCTGCCACCCCAATTCAATGAAAATTGGCCCATTTTGCGCCGAAGAGAATCATTTAGCGATCTTCTGAGCTGACTGAAAAGAAAACACGATAAATTTGATCGCCTCAAATATTTAAAAGCAGTTGTTCTAAAAGGTTTTCATAGTTTCTACAATTCGTTAAAAAGAATATATAAATCTAAATATTTTCCCATGTAAGTAATCGTTATCTTCTTTACATATACTATATATTTCTTCTGTACGTGTTTGTAACCGAACTCCTCCCAAACGGCTGGACCGATTTTAATGAAATTTTGTGTGTTTTGTGTGTGTGTTTGAATGGGTCTAAGGATGGTTTAGATTCACAATTGAACCCGGTAGGTGGCGCTGCGATCCGATTCCACAAAATGTCAAACAGGGTCAAATAAAAATGGCAGCTCCCATACGAAAAAAACAAAAAATTTTCTTATATCTAGAAAATTACCGAACTGATTGAACTCAAATTTTTAGAAAATATTTGTTATTGGCCCAAAGATGTTTCTGTGAAAGTTCAAAATTGGACAAAGAGGCGTGGTACCTCCCGTATAAAAAAATATACATTTTAAACGCTATTTCTCGACACCCATAGGAGCTAAAGTTGTAGATTGTAGACATTGATGTGAATTGTCCAAACAAACAACCGCGCGAAGTTGGGTGGGATTAGAAAACGGGCAATATCTAGATAATACAATTCGTGGGCACACGTCTGAGGACACGTCGTAGCACACGGAGTACAGAATTAGAATCCGGAGTATCCGGACACATCGGTTATATAAAACGGCCGCAGAACAATTGACGGACAATGAAAATGTTATATAATATTAAATAAAACATTAAATGACAAATATCAAAGCAACAAAAAAATAAAATAATTTTATTTTAGAAACTTCTAACCTCGTGTCTCATAACTTTAATTTTTAAAGCCTAAATTTATTTTTGAATCTTTTCAATTAATTTTGATTATAGTCAAAATAATACTCTTATATTTTAATAAAAAAAACACATTTTGAAAGCAAGCGGTTTAGGATTTATAACATTTTTTTGTGTCTTTGTTGTGTGTCTGTTTAGGATTTAAAATCTTTTTGTGTCTCCTAAAAATCGTCCAAATTATAGATATTGACTGTTTGGCTACGGTATGTTTATTTTATATGTATGTTCCGAGATGGCAGTATCTCGGGGACAATTGAGCGATAAATATTCGCCTTTCCGAAAGATGTATCCAAAGAAAACTATAAAACAGCAAAGAAGACCAGAGGAAAAGAGCTAAACCTGCCAATTTACATAACTTTCGAAGAGGAGGAACGGAGAGGTTAATAGTGTCATATATTTTAACACCCATCTATTAAAATGAGATTTTCCTCATTCGCCCTAGTCAATTTACGAGAGGAAAAATCTATTTAGTCGGATTTGACAGTTTTAAACTTGCAAAAGATTTATTGTCAACTTTAAGTTTTTTTGAACAATTATTATGTGTACCTACAAGATTCAAGAAATAGCCAGCTCGGTGCCTAGCTAGCTTCCTTCAGTTACGCACATACCAAGTTGGTTGAAGTCGCCCTCCAATTGTGCGCGCCACCTAAGCTTGTGTCTACCACTGCTATACGTTGTCCCTTCGGAGTGAATTCAAAGACTCGTCGGACTGGTGCGTTGGTTAGATACCTCCTTAGCCCGAAGAAACAGCGATTGGCATCAAGAGTGATTCTTCGTTTGATCTCCGCGCTGATGTCACTTTGCGAGGTGATAGTGGAGCCAAGGTAGACAAAGTCTTTAACTACTTCGAAGTTGTATCTGTCCATCGTGTTGTCCGAGTCGTCGATGCTGAGACTCCTTTCTCTTTGACAACATATACTTCGTTTTGTCCTCATTTACAGCCAGACCCTTTTTCGCCGCCTCCGTTTCAATACTTGCAAATGCGCCACTGACAGCTCCCTGCAATCTTCCGATAATGTCAATATCGTGAGCAAGCAGTTGAACAGACTTCTGAAAAATTGTACCTCTGACGTTGTCTTGTGAGTGAGTATCGGACTCTTATACGAACATTAAAAAAAATTAGCCAAATCAGTCGAATTGTCCTCAAAAATATGTAATTGATATATGCACCGCCACCTAGAGGACAATACGTAAGCTTACGTAGAAAATATGCATTCCCAAAATGTTGGTTAAGTATTTGAGTAAGGTATGCAGCTAGGTGTGAATGAGTCAAGTTAGTCCTTTTATACACGTATTCACACGCAAGGACGTACTAGTATCATCTTTCGAACTTCTGAAATGCCCATGTCAATGCATTTTCTAAACAATTGAATAAAGCTGACAACACACATTCTTTGAAAGAAAACTTTGCCAGTAAACACATTCACCAATTCATTGCTCATCACTAAGGAGATGCAAACTTAAACTTAATTGTCCTCTCGTTAACAGAAACTTTGACAGCATCTTTACGTTTGCTTTTTTCCTAATCCCTCCCACATTCAAACTCGTAAATTCCAACTCAATTAAAACACTACTCTAAACAAATTACAAACACATCCTGTCTATATAAGCCCTCCATCTAGCCTAGTTGCACTCGCACCAAAATCCACCCAGTTAACTTTTCCTGTTGACAGAAAAACTTTTACTTAAGAATTAAAAGTGGTTTGTAACTGTTTTGTAGGATTTCGTACTCCTTTGCGAAAAATATTCGAACTTTTAGTACGAACTCCGGTTCCCAAGCGATACGGATACGGATACGAATACGAATACCCACATCGCATCATTCCGTTGAGTCCTAACTTTTCATGGAGAAAACTTTTAGGATTCTACCCGCCTCCGCCCTAAACTACTAGTGACACTTGCAGAGTGTAAGTAATATCCGGTTGGGCTCTCGAAATAACGGCTGTTACATTTGACATTCAAAGGAACAATGGAACTATCCCATTTTATGCATTGTTTACAACATGAACACGCACACATGTCCATGACGATGGTGTGGTATCATAATTTGTTTGCGTCAATTAGGATTGGAATTATGATATCCAATCACAGTTGGAAAATATGGACGCCGATGTGGTCCGCGGACCACCAGCAATCGATATGACTTACAATTTTAGAGGAAAGCTTTCTTTGGGAGTAGCAACCTCATCCACTTTGGCCATCAATGGCCGGCCAGTGAAACATGAAACCCTCTGACCATCCTGACATGGGAATATTCATCACTCGTAACGCTTCGGTGGCGGCGGACCCCATTAGTAGCTGTGTTGGAGGAGGACGTCCGCGCCCTTCGCCAGCCAATATGGGGTGGCGCGTTCAATAACTATCGCATGTGTAAGCCGAGAACTGCTGATGGCGAAATATTGACCTTTCAATTTATTTGACGGCTAAAGAATGAGATTGATGCCCTTAATATGTCTTTCAACCTACACTTACATACCAGATGGTATAGACTGAAATTTTCATGAGGCAGATGCTTTAAGATGAGGAATGAAAATATCTTTGCCGACATTTTTAAGGATATAACTATTGATGAAGGCAACCATCGTGGAACAGTGTAGAGATGTACCTACAAACTAAGCGAACAGTATGGTTTAAAAGACAAAGTCACTACGTTACGTTTTAGAAGAACAATAAAGACTAACCTTTTAGCATAATATTTATTTACTTTTTTGAGACTGTTTTAAAACTGATGGCCCTTTTTAACTTTTAAAAGATATACTAATAAAGATTTGGAAACTATCGATCAGAGGACTTTGTTTACTTTCAACAAAATATTCAAACAAATTCATACAGGGTCGGTCGGAATAACGAGCGATTTTGACAAGGCTGTCAAAAAAAGAAGAAAACATTTTTTTTTTCAAATAAATTTACTATTTAGTTAAAGAACATAAACAAATAAATAGTTGGCGCTACAGGCGTGTAGACACCCTAGGTATAGCTTCTCACAACCATTCGTTTGTGTGAGTTTTTATTTTTGGGACAAATGGAAGGGATCTACAATTTGTTGCCGAGTCCGGACAGCTGAATTGACAAGTTTTTTCAGGACAGTTATACTCTCGGATGTTTGTCAGATGTTCGCGAGAGGTGGCGTAGTGAAGATGTAATACACCTTAAGATGTAGTCTATGTTTATTCGAAGATCGACGCTGGGACTCTCGCACAGCAGACCAACACACTAACCACTGCGCCTAAAGTTAAAGAACATAAAAAAGCATTATACTGATTTCATTTTTTTTAAATAACTCCGGATAATGACGTCCGTTCAGGTGTACACATTCTTCCAATCGTGATCTTAAATTATTCATTACGTTCCGGGATTCGTTCGAAAGCAATTCTTACACGCTCGATATTCTCGGGAGTGCGCACTGATTTTGGTCTCCCAGGCTTCTTTCTTGTTGTTGACGAAGTCTCCTCAAAGTTCATAGCCCACATTTTAATGACAGAGGCATACGGCACCGGTCAATTGATGTTGAAATGAATGAAATGCCGAAAGCGTCCTTGCCATCGCTTTGAAATCGCTCGTTATACAAGGGAGGTCCTTTGAGCAGCTTTGTGAAAGTTGTCTAGAGAGGGCTTCAACATCAGTCAGCGAGGTTAAGAAAGAGTACAGGATAAATTACTGGCAATTCATCGAATATCTAAAGGACTCTGCAATGCTCAAGAAAGAAATAAGTGAAAGAAATAACACTCCAACCAATCACTTCTGAGAAAGGAGGATTGCGTATATGAAGTATGAACTGAGCACATTCATAGCTTATACCGATTTGTAACCCCACACATGGAGTGGTTCATTCCAAAGGCGGCAAACGGATACGGCGATCACCACAGACAGGTCACTCGTGCGGGATCATGACGTTAACTAGAACGACTAAAATCTAGAATGGTCAAAATCTCGAAAATGAATTTGATAAATCTCGAATGGGTCAAAATCTAGAAAGTACAAAAATCTCGAAAGACTCTATCTCGAAAAAAATCTCGAAAACAAAAAGTAAATTCGAGATTTTTTCTTTGCACCCATCCCATAGCCAGACAGTAAACCCAAGCAGGGGGGTTGCAGGCGGCAGCATGCCCCTTCATACGCATCGAGATTTTTTTTATTCGATATATCGGGGTAGACCCCACTCGTGCCCATGCAGTCAGACTGCCGCAGTTCACTGTTGTAATGTAATGACGCAACTGTCTTTTTCCCCCGAAGTCAAACCGCGACCCCTTTTTCGGTACCAAGCAATAGGGTGGACTTCTTCAATCAAGCTCTTCTGCTCAGCACCAGCCTCTGTATTGTGGACAGGTTGTCAATGGAAATAAACGGAGTCAAACTGCTACGGATACCTTCCGTCTTTTTTGCAGTACACAATCCGGCCATCGACTGGTCAAGCAGCAAAGCGGATTGATTCAGTCACCCACTTCTGCCACGCACCAGTCGGCAGATCAGCGAGAGTCGGCAAATCAAGGAAGCTGCATTTATTAACTAGAGCTTTTATAAAAAAAAATCGGCAAAAAGAGCAATTTTCAAAAATTTTACTCGGAACAAAATGTTAAAAAATAAGAAGTGGGTTTGGATTTTCATTAAGTAGGTACCTATAGGTTTTCAAATTTGTTAATGTTTACAAGTCGTCATTTTCAAAGGTTCCATTTTTCGGAAATGCCAATTTATATATTTGTTTATCTTTATACACGTTATCAGAGTTTCGATTTTAAAAAGGACGGTCGTAATCGTCTGGCAATCTTATAGGTATTGGCCCGGGATAGTTCCTGTGAAAATTGGTCGAAATTGGACAAAGGGGCCTGGCACCTCCTATACAAAAACATCTTCTATGGGGTTCAATGCGATGACGTTACAACTTGATAACCGCTGGGCCGATTTTAATGATTTTTATCGGCAAGTTTCTAAAATAAGTCGGCATTTCAATGAAAGTCACCCCCCACGGCTCGAACCCTCGCTACGCCCCTGCCAGTCTCCCTTCTTAGTGAAGTGATGAACTGTCAACTGTCAGAGGCAATAGTCAGCGGCAGACTATTACGGCCACCATCCGTCCTTACCTGAAGACAAACCAGAAACCACCACCATTAGATGCTAAATTATTAACCAATTGAGTTGACTGCTTCAGTCACCATAAGATACACAAAGATATATCTTTCAAAAGGAATGAGTTGTGGTAACAAAACGCCGTATAGTGTTATAAGTTTTCCAAAACCGACACACCTGCCTACAAGAGCACGAGCGATCAAATTATCAGTGGAAAATAGATAGGCACAGAATAAAATTCTGGGAACTATAAGCGACGATTTAAAATCAATATTTTCACCTATTTCAACTTCAACTTCAATTGTATCTATGTCTATTTCTAACACAATGGACTCCTACGAAAAGGCCAGACGATAGAAGAGAAATTCATGAATCTCTATAAATAGTAAAATGAGGAGTCTCGTCTCTATTTTAAAACACTCAACCAAGACATCCCATTCACTACTCATGCCTCATTTCGTTGGAGTTACTGCCCCACAAGTAACAATCCCTCCCTTTTTGTTCCCCCGTTTCCTGTCGACTTTTCGTTTCATCAAAGTTCGGAATTGTACTTCCCAGCGATCCATTAAAGTTTCATCCACATCACAAACAAAACATAGAAGCACCAATGTACACAAGGCGCAGGAACAAGACCGAAATCCCAAGTTAAACAAAATCTGTTTAACAAATTAAAAACATCTAGTTCCCAATTTTGCATTCTCACCAAACATGCTATCAATTTTTATTGATGTATTCCATCTTAAAGATTCCATTGGCATACCTGTCAACCCCACTGTAAACAACACCCGCTGTGCGTTTTTAATGAAGTTCACTATGAGATCTTTATGTGCAACCACAGGAAGCAGTTATTTTTCCACTTTTTTGCGCACTCCCGTTCAAAAGAACTTTTGAAAACAACAGAGAGGACAACATAATTCTGTGGCTTCAACCCGACCGGCAGACCGCCCGTACTCGTCGGGCCAACCCGATCGGACTTTGGTTTGTTATTTCTGTTTACCCAGCTTAAAATTGTGGTTTTCGCGAAACAATTTCCCAAAAACACTCGGAAACCCTCTCCACGAAGGAGAGCGAGAATAAACAAAAGCGAAAATAGAAAACTACGAAAAGGACATTCGAAATGCAATAGAGGAGCCACTTTAGAATGATTTTTTTTTTCTGTTGCCAACTGCCTTTACAGATAGTATCTAAACCAGCATGGTACACGGGTTGGAAAGTCTTGGATGCGGTTTCCTTGTATCACTACTTCTTACTCTGTGTTTTTGTTTTGGGTAGTTGTGGAATCGCATTTTGCTAGACTTATTTTGGCCACATGTACTTTTTCATCGGAGCGGACAATGTAAAAGGGCAAAAAACAAAAGTAAACAGGAAACAACCACTATCCTTGTTAATTTCTTTTCTTTTCCTTTTTTTCTGTTCTGGTGGGTGGGTGGGGGCGGGTTTGTGCGTTCAACTTTAACGTTTAATTATATAGAAGCTGGTGGATTTTTAATTTGTGTTTTGGTATATTTTTTAACCTTCGAAAATACATACATATCTATGAATAGGAACAAAGAAGTGAAAGATTTATCGTAAATGAAAAACCACAGCCTTTTGTTTGTTAGCGCCTGTTAAAAGTGACCACAACTTTATTCCTGTGAAGGTCGAAAGAAGTGCTGGATATGCATCAACACTTTTGTTTCACAGTGAAATTCACGGTAGTGCTGCCACTTGCAATTGCATTATTACTATAGGAATATATTATTTTTTTTCCCAAAAAAATTATTTGTGTGAGGCTGAGGATATACATTTTCTTTTCTTGGTGTGCCAGAATCTTCGTATTACTTCGGGGGTTCGTTTTTTTTCTTCTGTATCATATAAGGTTTCCTATGAAGCGAAGGTATATACTCTGACTTTTATTGTTGTTCTTGGTTTTGGCTTCGAAAATAGGATGGATCTCTGTTCCAGCTGTATGCACTTGTAATTAACTTTGCTATGAAATTTTCAGAGGTGTTAGAGCCTATCTCTGATTCCGGACGCCGTCTTTTCGCAGGCCAACTGCTGGACAGCAACGTCTCTGATCAGCATGGCGGCCTACCTCTTGCTTCTGAGTGCGACCTTGTTAACCTTCCTTAAGTGTTTGGTGAGCTGGTTTGCCTCAAAGTTTGCCGCTTCTATGCCCACTTCGCGCTCCTCTCCTGTACGAACTTTCTTTCTGCGACTGTGTGTCACTCCCAAGATGCTTTACCGCGTTTTTGGTTGGTAACTACTTCTGGAGCTATTATGGAGATCAACTTTCATCGGGATATGTTTCCTGGTCACTATAGAATAATCTCCGTGTTTTTCAATTCGACGAATGGAGACTGTGAAGCAAGTGAAGCAACATTTTCGAAAATGCCTTACGACCGACACGACTCAAGAGCCCGATACACGTTACAATAAAGTGCTGTTGCTTATTAAACTCCATCGGTCTTACCGTACCTAAATTTGTTAGATGCTATAGTTTAGTTGGACCACCATTATAGAGCATCTGCATATACAAAATTTGTTTAACTAATCAACTTCAAAAGACGTTTCAATAATGAAGCTTAGTACGCTGCTCCAGCTAAATTTTAGCTCCCATACAAAATTCTTTCCAAAATGTAGCTGAGCTAAAATTTAGAGAATCCATTTAGCCGAGCGGTACGCTGCTTCAGCTAAAAAATCAAATTTTCATTTCAGACTGTACTTTATATACAGTTTGTCAAGGAATTGTTGGTAATTTAGACAGTTTCTTTATAAAACAAATGAGCTTCTTTGATGTTTTACTTCATTATTTTAATAAATTTCTTTTTATTAATATCTACTAACGAACAGTAACAAAAAATACTACATTATGAAAGTAATAAAAAATACGCAAAAATTAGCTTGTCAAGAAATTTGTAAAAACAATTTCGTGACAGACTGTATCTGTCAAAGTGCATTTTCTCAAGCTAAATTTTGACAGATAGTGTAGCTTTTTTTTCTGTTGAGTTTTCGTGTTTCGGAAAAGTAAATAAGGATGAGTTTTTGCAATATATACATTGACAAGGAATACCTTGGAAATGAAGCATTGGAGATCAAAGAATTATTTTCAACGAACATCTATTTTCTGTGTCACTTAATCCACAACGCACTCCATGTCAAAATTTAGCTAGGGTTTTAGCCAATATTTGGAGATAAAATTTGGAAAACCGCTAAAATTTGGTTTCGCTCGAGCAGCGGACTTAGCTTGAGATTATACCTACCCGATGTCTTAACAAAGTTTACATTAAACTGAAATTGCAAAAAGGACTGTGTCCCAATCCCAAATGGCTTCTCGAAGGTTTAATGAAATATTAGTTCGATTGTCTATTAATAAATTTCAAAAACAATTCACAAACGGAATTTTGTAAATTCCAATCTCAATTGAATCTTATTTGAAATAGTTTAAAGTGAGTGCGAGTAGCCGCACATAGTTCCACTTTCGTTCTACTTTGTATAATCTAAGCGAATGGTAAACAGATAGTAAAAACTTTTGGTCATTCGTAAAAAATATCAAGAATTCGGCCTCGTCAGCGATCCCAACGCTCATTTACAATGACACTCCAGCTGTCAGCTCTTTAGACAAAGCTAATCTGCTCGCTGCACATTTCGCAGCCAGCTCGTTGCTCCCAGATTGCGCTTTGTCCCCACCTGTACTCGAGAGCGTCGAATTTACCATGGGACAAATCCATTTTCGCACTCGTACAGTTGCAAGAGTACTTATTGATCTCAACATAAATAAATCCGCTGGTCCAGACTGTATCTCCCCCATCGTTCTGAAGAGGTGTTCTTCCACGCTGGCAAAACCACTGCGTAAGCTTTTTCATCTGTCCTATTCTTCTGGACTCTTTCCGAGTAGGTGGAAAACAGCATTTGTCCAGCCCGTCCCTAAAAAAGGCGAATCTTCTTCTCCCACCAATTACCGACCCCTAGCACTTACGTCCATTCTTTCTAAGGTCATGGAAACGCTGATAAATCGTCAGCTTATGAAATATCTTGAATCTCGGAAACTCCTCAATGACCGGCAGTACGGTTTTCGTGGCAACAGGTCCACTGGTGATTTGATGACATATCTCACCGAGAAGTGGAACCAATCTCTCCATCACTTCGGTGAGTCGAAGATTGTTGCGCTTGATATTTCAAAGGCATTTGACAGAGTTTGGCACCAAGCTCTTTTGTCGAAAATGCGTGCTTATGGGATCGATGCGTCTCTTATTCAATGGATTAGAAACTACCTTTCTGGCCATTCAATTCAAGTTGTTTTGGATGGTTTCAAGTCTGAAACTCACCATATAAATGCTGGTGTCCCCCAAGGCTCCGTTTTGTCTCCGACTCTCTTTCTCATTTTTATAAATGATCTCTTGTCTGCAACATCTAATCCAATCCATTCCTTCGCTGATGACAGCACACTTAGCTTCTCATATTCTTTCCAGGACTCACGTCCCTGCTCTTCGGCCGTAGAACTGGAACGGCAGCGTATGTTAAGCTCATTAAATTCCGACCTTGACAGCATTTTAAAATGGAGTTCAGCCAATAGAGTGGAATTTAATGCTTCGAAAACACAATGCTGTCTGCTGTCTCTAAAGCGAAACCCGGACCTACAGCCATTATCCACGAATGGCACTTGCATCACCGAAACCGGAAGACTTTCCATTCTCGGTATGTGCGTTCATGACAACCTACGTTGGAATGACCATGTACACGAAGTCGCCAAGAATGCTGCGAAATGTCTAGGTTTTCTCAAAAGGTGCAAGAAATATTTTACCCCTTCTGATCTGGCTACAATATACAAGGCGTTCATTCGCCCAAAACTTGAGTACAATTCTCATATCTGGTCTGGTGCGCCCAAAACCATATTGCGCCTACTGGATAGGATCCAGAATCGTGCGTTAAAACTTATCGGAGACATAAATATCGCGAACTCTATTAATTCGCTCGAACATCGCAGAAATGTTGCGTGTCTCTCGCTGTTTTATCGCTTTTTTAACAAACAGTGCTCAAACGAAATCGCCAGCTGCATTCCACCCCTTCAGAAATTCAACCGCAATACTCGCCGTGCTAGGAATGCTCATCAGTTTACCATTCAGCCTATCTTCGGTCGTACTATGAAATATAGAGATTCATTCATAAGCCGTACAACACGAATGTGGAATGCTTTACCAAACTCTGTTTTTCCTCCTTGTTACAATTTACAAAAAAAACAGGAAGACTTACGACTTTCCAACTGAATGGCAGTCATTCTTCACTGTTACTTTGGAAAGTAGCAAAATTTAAATCATTTCCCCAAATGGAGTTTTGCCATTTGGTCGAGATACGTTGTGAGAACCTAAAATGTTTATGCATGTGGCTGGTGAACTTTATATATGAACTTAGGGAATACTTGATTTATTTATCGTGCTACAATGTATGCGAGTAGGTATCTGCGATGGGATTATAATAACAATGTAGCTATGGACTATGCAACTTTATATCATTTGGTGGAAAATAACCGAATGAACCTATATTCATCAAGTCCCATGGAAACTTTACATCTTCTACTATATAGAAGTGATCGTAAGACATCTGTCTGACTGACTGTTTGTCCTTTAACCATTTCCAGAAACTTTGTCCTATCTTATATCCATGGAGCATCGTACACCAGTCGGTGTTTGGAGAGTGTCATGAAGGCTAGTAGAAGGGTTTTGACCCCGTGAGGCAGTTCTTACCTTAAATCGCTTTGTTTTGGCACTTTTGGCATTTTGTATAATGCGTATATTGTCATCACAAAATGTGTGTAAGATAGGACAACGAAGTGTAGGTCCTTCCGCACAAGAAAACAGTTCAACCGCTATATTGCATAACGTTTATATAAGCTGCAGTCTTTTATATTATGATCTCATCTAATATATAAAAATCTCGTGTAACGGTGTTTGTGGTCGAACTCCTCCGAAACGGCTCGACCGATTTTTATGAAATTTTTTGTGTATATTTGGTAGGTATGCATGAGAATAGGATGGAAAGTATATTTCGTCAAAATTGGACAAAGGCGCTACCATATAAAAAACATATTCTATGGGGTGGAACTCGATAGCCATGCCACTGAGCCGATCTTTTTGTTTTGTTCGTATTGCTGTGTTTTAGGTTTATACAGAAAGAAAATTCTGGAAATCGATTTATTCGCATTTTACGATAGGTGGCGTCGGGAGTGTTTTGCCGTCTTGCGGGCAAAACGGATTAATGCCGGGTCCAGCTAGTATTATTTATAAAATATTCAAATCTAAGGAGTCTCCCATTAATAGCTAAGCTCTTCGTAGTCAGTCGAAAATAAATCTTTGAATTATCAAATATAGTTTAGTTTACTGGCAAGTTTGGTAGCAACTGGTAACAAGAGCGGGTTGGTAATTATCGTAGAAATATCGTTCGATCATTTTTATTTTACGTGGTCTGGGCCCAGGCTAATTAATGAGAACGCAAAATTCATCGTGAACTCCCAATTCCAAAAGAGAATCAATCTTTTAACACGAATTCCAGAAATGTTAATGAAAACTAACCAAATTATCGACAAAAAAATCCCAATATGTATCTCAGCCCCTCACATCGAATTAGGGTTACCAGATGTCACCCTTTTTCATACCAAAATGTTGTTTGTCCCCCTACATAAATCACTGTCCTCCATTAAAAAAAAATAAAATAAATAAATAAATAGGTGGCGCAACAGGCGGTAGACACCCTAGGCCTAGCTTCTCGCAACCATTCGTTTGTGTGAGTTTCTATTTTTTGAGACGAATGGAAGGGACCTACAATTGTATGCCGATTCCGAACGGCTGAATTGAGAAGCTTTTTCATGACAGTTATACTCTCGGATGTTTGTCAGGCGTTCCTCCATTATTAAGTCAAAATTCAATAAAAGAAAACATTCAATATTGAAAACTTTCAAAATACTTTCATTTAACAAGATTGTTTTCCTGTAATTTTTTGTTCTGTACTGTTATCTGTCTCTCTGTCAAATTTCGTATTTAATCCAATATTTACTTTTAGAAAAAATTGGTCTGAACATAAAGAACCAAATAAAAATAGAAAATGTTCATAATGTTTAATTTGCAATTCAAGTTTTAGGACCTGGGGTTCAAAAACTAAAAAAAAAAATTCTGACACCCTTTTTGAACACTTGTCCCCCCCCCCCTAGAAAACTGACGATGTCCCCCTTTTAGTATTTTTTAATATGGTAACCCTACATCGATAATGCCTCTTTGGTTTCATCCGATTCGCAAAAATGAAATGACTTTGCAGAACGCACGTTGAAATAATTTACAATCCAACCTCCATAACCTTATGGAATTTCTGAACAACTTTAGGGGGGAAGTAGTAAATTCGTTCTTGTTAAAAATAAATTTGCAAAATAACGCGTTGCGCTGTATAGTTCCCTTTCCGCCGGAGTTCCTAGAACCCCGAGGAACATCGTTTTCTCAGGAAGAAAAAAGAAAGACCAGGAGAAGCATGCGATCGAAGAAATTGAGAGATGCTACTCCACGGAAGTTTTACAAAAAAAAAAAAACAGAGAACGTGTCAGGGCAGAAGTCCCGTACCGGAACCTTAAGATATAACGAGGGGAACCTTAGTAGAATCACAGTCGAGATAGAGAAAAGGGAATATAGGTAGACGAAATATTTCTGCAAACTCTATAGTTGCGACGAAGAACAGAGTACCGCTATACGCATAACCTACTATTCAATAAAGGCGACGAAAGAACAAACCATCGGTCGAAGTATAACAATATCCAAGCAAAGGACTATAACAAAACCCCTCGGTCTGACGGTTTACCTACATGCATATGACTTGGTAGAGACTAGAGAGCATGCATCAATTCATTTCCAAAATTTCATTAGATTAATGCGTGCCTAAAATCTCAGCATCGTTTTCCCGGTCCACAAGAAATTAAACCTTCAGCTGCACCAACTACAGAAGTATCATAGAAGATCCTAGCCGCCATATTGTGTGAACTAAAACTAAAACCCTAGTATATATAACCTGGTTGGGACTTATCTGTGCGGTTTTATGACAGGAGGCACGACCGTCGATTAAATTGTCAGATCCTGGAAAAACCCAAGAAGACCAAATCGATAATCACCATCTTTTCAAAGCCTCCTGACTGAATCTATAGAACATGTCGACTTTTCCATCCCTACAGAACTCGTTTATCTGTGATGTATAGGATAACTACGGAGAAAACTCGTTGGCATCAAAGTCGGTAACAACCTTGCCTAAACCTTTGGTGTGAAAACAGTGTTTAGACAAGGCGACGCCCTGTCTCGCGGTTTGTTTAATTGAAAGAATTGTGTGAAACTCACAGGACGCACAAGGCACGATCTTTCAAAAGTCTGTTAAATTACTTGCATACGCCAATGACTTTGATTCAGAGAGTTATCACTGGTTCGTTGCGGTTAAAATGGGCTCAGTATTCAAAGAGGACAAAACCAGGCACTAACTTGGAGTCCGCAACTAGAGGTAGTCTGCCAATGATCACGCTACCTGGAGATATTGGTTGAGATATTGGTACACCCCGGACTTTAGCGCCATCTCAGTAAAATTGGAAACAGTAGATCAACACTTGTGGTTGTGTCATAACCCGTCGATATAATAACCCAACTTTACAAAAAAGGCAGATAGCCACATGACCCGCCCTCCTATTTCATTCATCTCCCATCCAGTACATAAATCTGTATACATATCAAATTGGGTTGGGACTAATTCTCCTTCGTCATGGTTGCCGGCAAGTTTAAAGTTCCCCATCGCAGTTAACCCGATAAAAATAAACTTATTACACATCCCCAAGCTTAACAAAATATACTCTTTATCTCCATCCTTCTAAAAGTACAAAAAAATGGGAGACAAAAAATAAATCTAGAGAAGAAGCAAATTCCGCCCTCATTACGAAACAAAAGTTCAACGCAAAGTAGATAAGTATCTCCTGACCACTTGAGCAATATACTGTCCACTTTCATTAGTTTAATTGCAAATTTCCACCAGTTCTAGAAACCATATTACCGCTCTCCTTAAGCCAGAAAGGGTCCTATTCCCACCAAGATTTACATGCATTTTTTACAACAATGATTCCGAAAAACTTTAGCCAGTTCACCATATTTTTTTTTTGTCCCCAAAAGTTATGCAAAATTAATTAAACGTACTGTGAGACACTGAACAACTGCTCTTATACAAAATGAACAATAAATCCTGAAGAACGGAAAAAATAAGGATTTATATTTTATATCCTTCCATTTTACCCCAACTCACTGCCGTTAAATGAATTAAAGAGGATCTTCTCATATGGTAAACTCAATTACATACAGGGAATGATATTGGGTTGGAATTTACTTAACCCTCACATGTCAACCCTAAATCTCGGTGTTTCTATATTATGGCTATATTTGGGGCACTACCTACATTAACATTTGCGTTATCTGTGCGGAAGGTCAATGGGATTGCTGATATTGCATTTAATCAGACGAATCAGTTGTTTCCGTTCGGAAGTGAGCTCTGTCAATTCATTAGATTAGTGCGGGATTGTCTTGCCTGACAAGATAAATATAAAAAATGTAGTTGACCCTTTTCGGAGACGCCGGATGTTTCATGGATATGAATCACAAGTGGTAGACCCAATTCAGTAGGCAAGTGCCCTTAAAATACAAATTGTCCTCGGTATGACCCTAAATTTACCATCACTGGGATGTATAGAAATATATGGGTGAATTAAGTTCAATGGGTCGTGTAAAGCTGAAGGCTGTTTGTGGAAATAAAATTGTTTAAGACACAATAATTGTAAATTGTATTACAATTTTTAGATACCTTCACACGCAGGAGTTAATTTTCAATTGGTATAAGTACCTTACAATGGTTACGTATAAATGGATTGAAGAGACAGGATAAAGCTACCCGCCATACTTAAATCAATGTAAGGCCATTGTGATGGCCTTGGGGTTTATGGCTCTCATTTAAGGGAGATGAGCATGGATACCTTGGAGCAAATTCACAGTCGGTGTTGATGAAATGGTAAGTCACAGACATGCAGACTGTCAAACGGTGAGAATGATCGAAAGCCAAGATTTCAGTCCACCCAAGAAAAATCAAGTAAGGGATAGCAATATCTATCATAAGCAAGTATGCCTGATGAATGCAACTTCAGCATCATTTTTCCGGCACATAGCAAGGGAGACCTTATAAACTGCACCAACAATAGAAGCAGTCTCGTTGCCTCGTTCCAAATCCGAACATTTTGCTTGTTGACGTTCCCGTTCATCCAAAAATGGGCCTCATCGCAGAAGATGATTTCTTTTTTCTAAAATCGGGGTCCGCTTCTAGTTCTAACCCATTATAGTTACACGGCGCTCTTTATGGTCGATTCCTTCCACCTGGTTTGTCAGTAGGGTCCGTTGTGTATGAATGTCAATGTAGTCTCAAAATTTACCAAGTTGACGTCTGCGGAGGGCTGAGTTCTTGTGCGGCGTATAATTAACTGCTTACTGTTCTCCTCCACACTCTCACGGATTGCGGCAATGTTTTCTGAAGATCTTGCGTTTCGTTGATATACGGCTAATTGTTGGCTGTCTGAGCAGTCCCCTCAAATTTGGCTACCAATCGTTAAATATTCGACTGGGAACGACGACCATGTAAAATTGTAAACCGTAAAACGAGCGCAATGTGTGCATCAGGAAAAGACATCACCCGTAAAATTAACATGACAGCTATGAACTGTCAAAGTCTTTCCGTCCGTATAAATGCCGCGATATTTAGATTCCATCTGCGCTTTCATTTCATACGCAAGACCTTTTTTAGCAAATAGTCAAAGCTAAAATCAAAAGCTTGAATCAAAAACAAGGATGCAGTTCGCATTCGGGACAGCGGCGATATGTGCAGTCGGGTAATAAATCATCATAAATTTGTGTTTTGGTTAAGACTAGGATGTGAGGCTTTTGTTGGATTATGTTTTATTGAACACCCTGAGAAAGTCCTCCCGGAGCCGAATGGGAAACTAGTTTGACTCCGGAACAGAGATGATAATTTACTTCATATGTAGTAGATCTACTTCATTGTTCATCTGCTACGTAGCAACTTATTTCTACTTCGTTTAAAATAGACAATATTGATCAATTTGACTCTAAATACATCAACAACGACGAAAAAATCAACGAAATATAAATATCAGAAAAAGAAATGTGTCATGTAACGCACTATAGAATATCATTTATGTGCTTCTGTCACACTACACATCCATCTTTAGATCCCATTATCCCATTGAGGACCAAATTTTATCATTTTGAGCATTTCCCCAAATGTCTGCTTCGTTTTTTGTAAATCTACTTCGTTTTTTCGGCCAATTTGCTACCTTTTTGGGGTTCAGCATTATCATCCCTGCTCCGGAATTCTCAGGAAGTTGCATAATGACTTTTCCGTGTTTCATCGGCCTATCTGTAAAACACCGAAACGTAGTCAAGACACAATTAGCCTGATGTGGTGACATTTTAATAAGGGGATGGATCCCTGTCTGCCACCTAAAGGCCAAAAAGGCTGCTGGGACTGAAGGTTAACCCGCCGAGATTTCTAGTGCAGCTGAAGATAACCATGCCATTTTCATATTTCAGATGAATATATGCCTGATGAATGAAATCCCAACATCATTTGCGCTGTTAACAAGACTCCTCACTCCTCAACTGCGCCAATACAGAGGCATCAGTCGCTTAAATATATCATAATAATATTTTTATTATCCCAATTTTTAAATGCCTTAAACGATTCGTAAATGAGGCTAGGAAAGTAAAACGTCTATCAAATTTTCACATAACTTCATAACTTCCTTTTATGAAAGCGCACCATTCAGGCTGTATTGGGGTCGTAGCGGGGCGGGAGTGATCTAATTTGCCAGGCGTATCTTTAAAGACTTGGCGCCTGCATATCAGTCGCCATCATGCGTTGGAACAGTGATTAGTGCACGTTTGCCGTCGAGACCTACTTTCCCAGCGGATCTTCTTTAATCGTAACCCAGCGCGCCGATGGGCGACTTTTTTGATCTCTGGGTCCCTGGCGGCGACTTTTCAAAAATTCTTTGTTTTGGCCCCTTTTTGCAACATTGGCGACTTTCGGGCGACTATTTCCATAAAAGACATTATAAAAACTGTTGAACAACTCAAACTGTTGAACAACTCAATGGATATTTTTCTGTATCCATAATTAACATTTTCCAATATGATTCCACTGTCAAGTTAAGTATGGTTCGATTTACTTCTTGTCACTCATTATTGCATTTTTGATTATGCACAGAGTAAACTGAATAAAAATTGCTGAATGGAGTTTCAAATGATGAACGCTTTTTAAACTATTTTGAGGAACCAAATGTTAAAAAAATTTGGTTTAAGATTGGCCAAATGCAAAACTGCTTGGGGAAGGGTACCTGATTGACTATTGAAAGGCTTTAAAGAAAGCATTGGAAATATGTAAACATTACTTTAGGTATGTGTTCTTTTTTTTTGTTTCTTTATTTTTATTTTTCATGTTGTTACTATTATTTTACTAATTGTTTGTTATGGATGAATACATAATATTTCTCTTACGAATTTTTACTTATTGGCGTTCTTTAACTCGAAAAATTCGTAAAAGGAAGCGGCTTTCAATGAGCAAGATATTATCCGTCCACTGAGAATCTTAATAGTTTTTACGCAATAAATTTCTGGTAGCAAGAATTGAAAAAGCTGTCAGCCACTCACAATTGACAATTATTAACAGATGATTTAAAATTTGTCGTCATATTTGGCATATATATGCGTGCAATTACTATTCGCATTTATGGTTTGTCATCAAAAAGATGTTCGATTAATTCCGAATCACTTTCGCCGGTAGATAAATATTTCTAACAACTTAACAAATTATTGGCCTTTATCAGACTTTTATACCACTGCAATTTATGAATTGACAAACAAAAAGGTCACATCGCATACTGCACTTTACGGAAGAAACAAAATACAACTGTCATATTTTTCATAGACTACTACAAAAGCGTTCCATAACTTTTTCGTAGTTTGTCTCTCTGAGAAAGAATTCATCCCCACACAACTGCCAGTTTGACAGTCTTTCCATTCTTACTACAAAAGTAAAGAAAAACAGGTTTTGTTGAAAATACATCGAGTATTAAGTTTTATTTGTATAGGGCCCCTTTTTAAACTTTTGGAGACTTTTTTTGGCGTCTTTATCATTTTGGCCATCGGTAACGCTGGCAGTTAGTGAGGGCAAAACCAAGCATATTCCAAAGGAGCGCTCCCAACATTGACGCATGTCTGCTATAACTTTATAAAGATATCCTTGGCACTTCTTCGTATGATATTTGGAAGATTAAACTCCGCTTTGACACAGATTGAACATATAAAGTAGATGTATGTACATCAGCCAGCGATCAAAGCGAAGGTGACCTCAACCAACCCGGAGTACGCAACTATAAAGACTTGCGCTAACTAAAGGCTCGTTAGTTCGATCTTTGTTCACCAAACTGTAGATATCACCTCCCAAGAAGAGGAAGATTAGTATAGCTACCCTTTTTCTCTTGGGCCCTTTATTTTTGTTTTCTATAGTAAGTTGCAAAAAACTCGATCACTATTGATCGAAAAAATGGGCCTCATCGCAGAAGATGATTTCTTTTTTCTAAAATCGGGGTCCGCTTCTAGTTCTAACCCATTATAGTTACACGGCGCTCTTTATGGTCGATTCCTTCCACCTGGTTTGTCAGTAGGGTCCGTTGTGTATGAATGTCAATGTAGTCTCAAAATTTACCAAGTTGACGTCTGCGGAGGGCTGAGTTCTTGTGCGGCGTATAATTAACTGCTTACTGTTCTCCTCCACACTCTCACGGATTGCGGCAATGTTTTCTGAAGATCTTGCGTTTCGTTGATATACGGCTAATTGTTGGCTGTCTGAGCAGTCCCCTCAAATTTGGCTACCAATCGTTAAATATTCGACTGGGAACGACGACCATGTAAAATTGTAAACCGTAAAACGAGCGCAATGTGTGCATCAGGAAAAGACATCACCCGTAAAATTAACATGACAGCTATGAACTGTCAAAGTCTTTCCGTCCGTATAAATGCCGCGATATTTAGATTCCATCTGCGCTTTCATTTCATACGCAAGACCTTTTTTAGCAAATAGTCAAAGCTAAAATCAAAAGCTTGAATCAAAAACAAGGATGCAGTTCGCATTCGGGACAGCGGCGATATGTGCAGTCGGGTAATAAATCATCATAAATTTGTGTTTTGGTTAAGACTAGGATGTGAGGCTTTTGTTGGATTATGTTTTATTGAACACCCTGAGAAAGTCCTCCCGGAGCCGAATGGGAAACTAGTTTGACTCCGGAACAGAGATGATAATTTACTTCATATGTAGTAGATCTACTTCATTGTTCATCTGCTACGTAGCAACTTATTTCTACTTCGTTTAAAATAGACAATATTGATCAATTTGACTCTAAATACATCAACAACGACGAAAAAATCAACGAAATATAAATATCAGAAAAAGAAATGTGTCATGTAACGCACTATAGAATATCATTTATGTGCTTCTGTCACACTACACATCCATCTTTAGATCCCATTATCCCATTGAGGACCAAATTTTATCATTTTGAGCATTTCCCCAAATGTCTGCTTCGTTTTTTGTAAATCTACTTCGTTTTTTCGGCCAATTTGCTACCTTTTTGGGGTTCAGCATTATCATCCCTGCTCCGGAATTCTCAGGAAGTTGCATAATGACTTTTCCGTGTTTCATCGGCCTATCTGTAAAACACCGAAACGTAGTCAAGACACAATTAGCCTGATGTGGTGACATTTTAATAAGGGGATGGATCCCTGTCTGCCACCTAAAGGCCAAAAAGGCTGCTGGGACTGAAGGTTAACCCGCCGAGATTTCTAGTGCAGCTGAAGATAACCATGCCATTTTCATATTTCAGATGAATATATGCCTGATGAATGAAATCCCAACATCATTTGCGCTGTTAACAAGACTCCTCACTCCTCAACTGCGCCAATACAGAGGCATCAGTCGCTTAAATATATCATAATAATATTTTTATTATCCCAATTTTTAAATGCCTTAAACGATTCGTAAATGAGGCTAGGAAAGTAAAACGTCTATCAAATTTTCACATAACTTCATAACTTCCTTTTATGAAAGCGCACCATTCAGGCTGTATTGGGGTCGTAGCGGGGCGGGAGTGATCTAATTTGCCAGGCGTATCTTTAAAGACTTGGCGCCTGCATATCAGTCGCCATCATGCGTTGGAACAGTGATTAGTGCACGTTTGCCGTCGAGACCTACTTTCCCAGCGGATCTTCTTTAATCGTAACCCAGCGCGCCGATGGGCGACTTTTTTGATCTCTGGGTCCCTGGCGGCGACTTTTCAAAAATTCTTTGTTTTGGCCCCTTTTTGCAACATTGGCGACTTTCGGGCGACTATTTCCATAAAAGACATTATAAAAACTGTTGAACAACTCAAACTGTTGAACAACTCAATGGATATTTTTCTGTATCCATAATTAACATTTTCCAATATGATTCCACTGTCAAGTTAAGTATGGTTCGATTTACTTCTTGTCACTCATTATTGCATTTTTGATTATGCACAGAGTAAACTGAATAAAAATTGCTGAATGGAGTTTCAAATGATGAACGCTTTTTAAACTATTTTGAGGAACCAAATGTTAAAAAAATTTGGTTTAAGATTGGCCAAATGCAAAACTGCTTGGGGAAGGGTACCTGATTGACTATTGAAAGGCTTTAAAGAAAGCATTGGAAATATGTAAACATTACTTTAGGTATGTGTTCTTTTTTTTTGTTTCTTTATTTTTATTTTTCATGTTGTTACTATTATTTTACTAATTGTTTGTTATGGATGAATACATAATATTTCTCTTACGAATTTTTACTTATTGGCGTTCTTTAACTCGAAAAATTCGTAAAAGGAAGCGGCTTTCAATGAGCAAGATATTATCCGTCCACTGAGAATCTTAATAGTTTTTACGCAATAAATTTCTGGTAGCAAGAATTGAAAAAGCTGTCAGCCACTCACAATTGACAATTATTAACAGATGATTTAAAATTTGTCGTCATATTTGGCATATATATGCGTGCAATTACTATTCGCATTTATGGTTTGTCATCAAAAAGATGTTCGATTAATTCCGAATCACTTTCGCCGGTAGATAAATATTTCTAACAACTTAACAAATTATTGGCCTTTATCAGACTTTTATACCACTGCAATTTATGAATTGACAAACAAAAAGGTCACATCGCATACTGCACTTTACGGAAGAAACAAAATACAACTGTCATATTTTTCATAGACTACTACAAAAGCGTTCCATAACTTTTTCGTAGTTTGTCTCTCTGAGAAAGAATTCATCCCCACACAACTGCCAGTTTGACAGTCTTTCCATTCTTACTACAAAAGTAAAGAAAAACAGGTTTTGTTGAAAATACATCGAGTATTAAGTTTTATTTGTATAGGGCCCCTTTTTAAACTTTTGGAGACTTTTTTTGGCGTCTTTATCATTTTGGCCATCGGTAACGCTGGCAGTTAGTGAGGGCAAAACCAAGCATATTCCAAAGGAGCGCTCCCAACATTGACGCATGTCTGCTATAACTTTATAAAGATATCCTTGGCACTTCTTCGTATGATATTTGGAAGATTAAACTCCGCTTTGACACAGATTGAACATATAAAGTAGATGTATGTACATCAGCCAGCGATCAAAGCGAAGGTGACCTCAACCAACCCGGAGTACGCAACTATAAAGACTTGCGCTAACTAAAGGCTCGTTAGTTCGATCTTTGTTCACCAAACTGTAGATATCACCTCCCAAGAAGAGGAAGATTAGTATAGCTACCCTTTTTCTCTTGGGCCCTTTATTTTTGTTTTCTATAGTAAGTTGCAAAAAACTCGATCACTATTGATATTTGATGGGCTCTTCGTAGGTATTTATCCACAGAAATATCCAAATGACTAAAAATGACTCCCTCAAATATAAAGTGTTTTCAAAGTCAAAAGTTTTGTGAAATGTATTTAAAGATACAACATATCGATGCGAACAAATGTTTTCACAGATTTGTGTCACTATTATTCAGTTAAAAGATCTTTCAATACTTCTATACTGATCTTTTAATACCACATGAAATTTCCCTTATTTCAAAATTATGTAAATAAATGGACTATCGATGGATAACTTTTGAATTGACTGCTGCTTAGACAGCATAGCTAATGATTTTTGAATCACCTAATCAAGTAATACCTCCAATTTAAAATGTATTGACTGGATATCTGAAAGATTTTCCAATCCCATTCAAAAACGCTCAGTCTAGACTGAAAAATTCATCTTTTACGTCTTTGAAAAACCCCTAACAATGATACCAGTCTCCTTGAACCAGCATACTGTAATAAATCCATATACGCCAGTAAGGAATTTCTGAAACTAAAAACAATACGATGCTTCAAATATATTCTGTGTACAATAAATCACAGCCTAAACCTTTTAGAAAAATATTTTTGAAAGACTAAAATTCGCAAATCCACGATATAGTCCTTCCGCGAAAACGGTGCCTCTCATAAAACCCTCGTAGTCTACAAATTTAAAAGTCTTCCGTGATATTTGAATCACCTTCGAATCCTTTTGAAATTACGTTCGTCAAACTCTGTTGACTTTTCAATTACAACGATTTTCCTAGTCCAGTCTAGACCGAACAATCCATCTTTGAAAAAAAACCCTAAAATGGCATTTTAGTCTCCTTGAACTACAATAAAACTCAAAACGCTGTGAAAAATATATTCTAGATACAATAAATCACAGCCTAAACTGTTTAAGAAAATATTTTCGAAAAACTAAAATTCGCAAATCCACTATTGTCCTTCCGCGAAAACGGTGCCTGTCATAAAACCTTCATAATCCGTGGTAATAAAATTTTGGAATCCAAGAAAATTTTCTATTGTTCGCAATGAAGAAAATCCCGTGAACTCAAAAATCATGTTCTTCAAAATGTGTGCCGTTTTATTGCCCTGGAATTTGGGTTTTTTGTTTTGTTTCCTCTCCCAAATTTATTGCATATTTGCGTTATCGCGCGGATACGGACGCTAAGTAGGTACCGCGTCCAGGTAGGCATATTTTTCATATGTGCAAGGTAATTAGTGCAATTGTTTTTCCATAGGTATATAAGGGCTCTGCTGGTGATCGAAAATTATCAGTCAGTGCTTGGTACTTCTATCATCAACACATCGTCTTTCATATTATTCGACAAACCTTGTTCAGTTGGTGATTGTTTTTTTCAATATTTATCACTGGGTGAAGTTTGTCTTATAATGGTTGAAGAAATCTTAAAAGTCTTGGATATAATAATAGTGCAAAAAGATTGCATTTGAAGACCCGTAAGGCGCAATTCGCTCAGGCTGGTGGATGCCACAAACATCACTGGGTTAAATGTGTCTCATGGTGATTCAGAAAGAACGCTTTCTTCAGAACAGTGAAATCGTGGAACTATTTACACTTTGGAAGATCATGCGGCACAGCTTGCTCAGTATGATGGTAAAAAAATCTCTCATCACTGGGTAAAATGTGTCTCCCGGTCTTTCAGCCCAATAACAACATGTGTAACTGTGAACAGTGAAAAAAACTTTGCAAAATCATTCGGCACAAATTGCTCATTCGATGTTTCAATGTTTTACCTCATCACTGGGCAAAGTGTGTCTCATGGTTTTGAATCAAACAGAAAACACCAGAATGAAAAGAACAGTGAAATAAAACAGCTACCAGTTTTAAAGAAAATAATTTTAAAATTAAACAGCGACTGTTGGGATAGTCTCTTTTTCAAAATAATTGAAGTGACTAGACCGAACACTCGTGCTATAATTTTAAAATACCCAACAAACTGTCACAAAGTGCTTGTGATTTAAGAGTGAAGAACCATAGCAATTAACTCCATTGGTGGCCTAGCCTTAGGTGATTGATTGTCTCATAAAGCTAGACAACCATTGAAGTTCGTTGTGGAGCACAACATAAATTGTATTTTAAATTGTATTTAAAGGATTTTTCAAAGTTCACTGAAATCAAAGGAACGATCGTTGTGATATGAATATTTCTGAAGGCATATCACAGTGATTTTCCTTTATATTTCGGTGAAACGCAATCATCAAATCAAGTTTTGTGAGTTTTTATTTAAATGGTGAATTTCTTACACAATAAAAACCAAAGGACATCGTTTCAAGTAAAAGAACTGTTGCTGGGATGTATTTAATACAAGACCTTATATCACAGTGGCTGTTCTTTTTATTTTAGGCGATGTGAGCAGCAATATTTTTGTGAATGTTAAGTGAAAAATAACGTGTGAAACATGCCTACATAATATATCCTTTCAAAAGTGAAGGGGACTGTCTTTGTGATGTTGTTCATTTTATAAAAATCAATATCACAGTGGCTGTTCTTTTTAAGTTTAAAGGTTTTCATCAGGCTCAACATTTAATGTTTTAGTTCAAGTGTTTTGAAAAAATAGAAGTTTGTCGAGTTTTAAAATTCTCATTCAAAAGCTTTCTTTTATGTTTTAAATAGGTTTTCGATAAAATTCTTCTTTTTTAAAATTCTTTTAAAATTCTGATTCAAAAGCTTTCTTTTATGTTTTAAATAGGTTTTCGATAAAATTCTTCTTTTTTTTAGATCAAGAGTTCTGGTTGTAACCAATTTGCTAAGATTGAACATTAAATTGGAGAAACAGGCTTGGGACCCGGGAAGACTGTTCGCAACGACTCGCTTCAATTCGAATAATAATGGTTCCTTATATTCCAAACATCATTTTACAAGACGTCCTTAATTACATCACAATTTGTTAAATTTATATTACGAACTTACGATGGTAAGTCATTTTTGTTGGTAATAATTTGGTTTTGTTAAAATTACCTAGTTTAAAAGCAAATATTAAATATTAATTTATCAGCCTCTCGTCCTCTTTAATTTGACTAAATTTGGGCAGTGGACATCGTTTTCACCTTTTTAAATATTTTAAAATTATTTCCTTTTAAGAACAAACTTGTCAGTGCAATAGCTAAGATATATTGCTTTCGATAATATTTTGCATATCCTTTCCTTCCTATTTGTAGCATTGCATGTGAAAGTTTGCGCCTAGTTTTTACGAATTTTGATATTTTGAAGCAGTACGACACTGACTGAACTGCATGGCTACATGGCTTTGTATCCTTATCCGACATTCGATTGCTGAGTACCAACAGAGCTAATTGTTTATTATCCTGTTTGATAAATTAGTGGAGCAACATTCCGGCATTGTATTTGAATTGCAATTGATCGCATGTGCAGATTCAAGACATAGAAATCCCTGTTTCTAAGTTCAATTGTTTTGAAATCTTTTTTTTTTATCTGAAATTGTCTGCCCCTTTGGACTAAGAGAATCTCCAACTCTGTACATGCGCCCCATGTGTTTCCATTCCATTTTCATTTTCAAAATCTATCCACATGGTATTGATTTTATCCTTGGCTGCGGTTTCTATTACTTTCATGGTTTGCAAAAAATACTACTCCCACCCAGGTGCTTGTATAATAAAAATAAAACAAATAAATCGTTGGTGCAACAGGTCCGTAAATCACCTTCTCACAACCATTCGTCTTTTGTGAGTTTTTATTTTTGGGGTGAATGGAAGGGACCTACAATTTGTATGCCAAGTCCGAACGCCTCCTGACCCCCCAAAAAAACATCATTGCAGACTTGCTGAGACTCATATCCATATCCTAGCCATTGGCGTACCTTTTTAACTGGCTTAACATTTTTTTTTGTAAAATCTTGATGTCATCAGCCTATATCATCTGGTTTATGCCGCCCTGCCAGACGATCATAGAGGTCATTAAGATAGGTATAGCAAAGAGTAGCGATGATAGGCACATAATTCCGATCCAGATTGCCATTCAGCTTTTTTCATTTTTCCGAATATCTTCCCGCTTGAAGAAATTTTATATTTTTAATCAAAATAATTGAAACCCATTCGTCCCAAAAATAGAAACTCACACGAACGAATAATGGTTGCGAGAAGCTAGGCCTAGGCGGGTGTCTACCTGCCTGTTTCGCCACCTATTTATTTATTTTTAATTGAAACCCGATGTAAAACGTGTTTCAGCCATTTTACACACCTATGTGTCAAAAAAAAGGATTTTTACCCAAATGCCTAGTGATATACCAAAGCTGAGAGACTGTATTTTGGAGCTGCCACTTTAAACGAGGTAGTCCAGTAGGTAGGTAGGTTAATCATACTCATACATATACCTATCAAATTAATGTCACCGTTTTTATGGAGAGCTTCACTTCGATCGTTTTCTACCGATTGGTGAACCTTCGAATATATTCCACCATGCCAAAAGTATTGATTTTGAGTGTAAAGTTCCCCTCGGCGGATTCCACGATAGGGGTGATTTATTTTGTACCTGCACATTTACAAGGACCAATAAAAAACTCTAAAAAAAACCTCCAAAAATGACTACTAGACAATCTAGTAAATAAAACACATTACATTTTGTTCGACGAGTTTGTTTATGATTTATTTTTTCCCTTTATTGAAATAAAAAAAAGAAAAATTTGCTTTACATTAAAAATTACATAGCCATATATATATTTTTTTTGATTAATAATAAAAATAAAATTATCTAAATCGGAAGGCAAAATTACCTGAAAAAAAATCTAAACAAAAAACAAAAATTTAGTTAAGTACCCTTTAAATTGCATGAAATAAAAAGAAAGTTAAAAGAATTTAAAATTAAGAAAACTGAATAATTTATTATTAAATTTTTTATTGAACTTTTTTAAAAATGTTTGTTTCCAAAGTCAAACTCGCCTGTGTTGTGTTAACAAAATTTTGCTAACACTAAAATTTTAATGAATTGTATTCGTGAGTAAATGTTTATTGTATATAATGTATATATGGACATATTTTCAATAATTAAATGTTTAGTTTGTTTGTATTTTTTTTCTGTGTGTATTATTTTTTAATGTGACCCCTAGCATTAAAATTTAATTTTTTATTTTTGTTTAATTTAAGTTGATATTTACAAGATTACATTAGTGGTCAGATAGTTAAACATGTGGTAACAGTTGAACTGGTAATGAGAAAAGTGTGTAAACAAAATAGTAGATTTTATGTCACAGGCAATTTTTTTTAATGAATTATGTACAACGAATATTTTAATTAAATACCCGTACTATGAGTACGGGTCGTAGCATCAAGAGATTGTTACTTATCCAAAAAGTAGAGAATCCTTGCAACATACAGAACCGTAAGACGATGGACAAATTATTATGCGAGATGTACAATATATGCTATGCATTTAATAGAAATATACAGTAGAAGTAATGTACATTTTATACAAAATGTTTAATTAATTTTGCGAGTTGTGACCAAAATAATTGAAATAATCCATTCCTATCGCATGCGCATACATTACTCTTCTTGTTGCAATTGTGTTGTGTTTTGTGAATGAATGTATGACCACTAATGGTGTATATTATGTAATTTGTTTAAGTTTATGAATAAGTAACATGTATAAGAACGAAGATGCATGTGTAAAAACCAACAAATGAAATATACACACACATACTTACGAGTACTATAAAAATATTTTTATTTTGATTTTTCTGTTTTAAGAATTACGACATGGAAATAACATCGTGCTACTTAAAATTATATTGTTATAAAAAAATAATGATCTTAGTAATAAATACAAATGGAAATTTAGAAATTGCAAAAATGTGAGGAACAAGGAAAATCCACGAGTTTGGTTAGTTTATTTATGGAAACGTATGAATATACAGTGCTCCAGTGATGCACCAGCAAGTTAGAAGTGTTTAGTGTTAGGTCGTGATCAGCACTTCCTACTATCCTAGGGATCACGATGGGCCCACTATGTGTGCCTAATGTTGTATGAGTTTATTTAACTATTTAACATACATTTGTTTAAAAAAAAACCCAATTGTCTAGCTAGATGTACGCTGGTTAGCGAAAATTTACTTTCAAAAATTGCCCGTTTTTACCTATGTACTCGAATCAGAGCATTGGGTCTATGCAGCCCATTTATTGGATTGGGCAAAGAACGCGGTGAAGCCGCTCTCACAGATGTGTCCATTGAGTATGTATACAAAAACTAACTTAATTAATTAAATACCCATTTCTAAAATCCAACTTGAAGACATTTTCTAACTATCTTTGTTCAAAATTACGTAAACCAATGCTAGAGTTATTTACAATGCTCCAAACTTTCATTGACTTTTTAGTGGCAGTTGACACCGCAATCAGAAACTGTTTTTTATAAACTCACAGATTTGGGTATGGTCAACATTTTTAAAAGCCCTTGGGCCCTGTATTTCGTTCCAAAAGTGAAATTTTCCGAAACCGAATATTTGGTACTCTCTATTTCGAAAGCGGAATGAAATCTCCAAATGTCAAAAGCTTTGATATACGGAAAATCGAAAGTGTTACAGAGTACGAATTCAAAAGCGGAACGAAAAGCAATATCGAATAGGATTGACTTTCGGAACGAAATAGAAATAGTTGGGCCTCTTAGGGCCGTTTGCTGATACGGCTCGTAAAGATTTAAGTTCCACATAAACTCTTATGTGACAGTTTATGCCATACAAAAAGTGCCCCACAAGAATGCAAGTAGAACTTAAATCGTTATGAGTCGTATCAGCAAACGGCCCTTAGTAGCTTATACGAAAGAAAAATAGCCAGTGATATGGAATAAGAAGGAACTTTCAGACGGAGATAATCCTCTAAGGCCCTTACTACAGCGTAGGCCTTACAATATACGAGCCTTAGCATAATGTATGACACTCACTAATTGGCGAAAGAAGGCACAAGAAAAGAGAGAAAATCGTATAGAATTCTCCAGACCATACGCGACATAAACCTGCGCATAGAAATTACCATCGTCCAAATTTGGGACTAACAGAGAACCACAATTGTAGTACACTTCCCCTCATACTATTAACGGGCTCTTAAATATAAAAGAGTAATATGTATGGTGACAATTTTTAAGTGTTCATAATAATAATTCAGCTACATTTTTCTTTATTGACATGTTTATAAAACTTTTTATTTGTCAAGATTAAATGTGCAATTTTATATACAATGATGTAATATTTATAATTTAATAAAGTAACATTAACTTAAATTAACTTAACGAAAAAGTACAAGAACTGGCCTAACAATAAATCAAAGCTAGTGCTACCAAACGTTATAAATTAATAAATTGCACTACTGAGCCGAACATACATACTAGATTTTTCGTTAATTGAGTATGAAGATCTTTCGGATTCGATGGATGTAGCAATGGGGCAGATCACTTATTATTGTAATAATCGATTGGACGATATAGTTTTCGAAACTTTGACAACCGTAAAAATCTATTTTCTGTGCGATTTTCTTTTTGGTTATCGGCAGCTCTAATATATAATTATGGAGACTGAACTGGATGCCGCTCTCAAACATGTAACTTTAGCAGATTTGAAGGTCTATCATTTCGAAGAGAGGTTACTTCATCAATTGCTTGAAATAAAAACTTGTTAAAAATGCAGATTTAACAAGTAACTACTATTACTGTAGTAAAAAATGAAACCGCTTCACTAGTTAAAAATGTAAATTTCCCTTCTTTGAGCATGTCATTTATACAAGTGCTTCTGTGATGGCTAGAGCTAGACGATGCGCTTAGCTGGAGAAGAAAGAAAGCGTGTTAATATGATGTCAATGTTTGGAGGCAATAATCTAATATGTATGTATGGGGAAATTTTCTACAAATATCTTTTCGACAGTCTAAAAATTTTATAATTTTTATTAATATTGATTTCATTATTTTCCACACGAGTAACTGTATGAATTGAATATTAATTTTGGCCAGCAGCAGATGCCCGGAGTGGCTTTAGAGCGTCGTCTGACATTCTGCCGAGACCAGAGTAATTAAGTTAATATTTTATGACGACAAACGATTCACAATCCGATTTGAAATTCAACAATTTTCAATTCACACGTTAAGTCCATGTGTCAATTGGGCTAAATAATTATCCTCTGATAATTTTCTGACACTTATGAAAGTGTTGAAAGAGAAGTTCACCAAACTCCAATCTTAAAACAGAGATTTATCGAATTTTACGCTAATAATTGATTGAAATTCAGTGTTTTATCTCCTCTTCAACATTCTAACAAAACTCAAGCAAAAGAAAACGTCAAAACATTTGTATATAAGATAATTTATTATTTTGCTCCCGGAGCAGAATAATTTGTTGACGGTTCAAAATTCGATTTCCCCCACGATAATGTCAGAAAATTATCCTAGGATAATTATTTAGCCCAATTGACACACGGCCTAAGTGTTGTTCACCTTTGTAACAATCGTTTATCAAATTTTGTTAACAGAAGTGAGGAAATTTAGAATTTCCAATTGTTAAGGTTTGCTTGTCCAAGTGTCACTTTTATGTTTATGGTACAAAAACTATTGTTAACTGCTAAAATTCACTTATTATACAAGACTTGTAGTTTTGTGATACATGCTCCAGGAGTCACAGGATATTTAATTCTGTGGATGAGGCATTTCGACCACGATTGTCTTAAAATAAATGTGATTAAGCCCCTGGCAAATAATGTTGTATTCAGTATAAGAAAGGAGGATTTTGTTTGAACCTTGTCGGGTTATATAAAAATAAACAAGATTTACACTTGTCACTAGCTTCAAAGTTTTATATGTACATAAATTGCCTAATGGTTCCCAATAAAGATAACGGATAGGTAGCCTTAGTAACACATTTGACCAATCTTACAAATTAAGTTTTTAAATAAATCTTACTAGAAAGCGAATGTTATTCGACAAATTGAACATGTATAAGAACTCAAAGTTCGCTATTCGTTATGATTATATTGCTGTACGATTGTCACAAAAAAATATAGTTATTTGAAAAAAAAAAAAAATAGGGATACTTGCATACAAATTGTTCAAAACACAACTATGTTTCAATTACCATAAATTGGTTAGAAACGGTACATTAAATTATTTGATGGGATGTCGATAAAGTAAAGTGCCGTTGTCATAACATAACATAAGCCTATTTAAGAATAAAAACACTATTCTTGTTCTTTGTATTCTTACGAAATACCGCAGGTGTCCCTATTATTTTTCACATGTCTATATACATTTTTGTTTTATTTATACCAGCACAATCAGAATCACCCTGTATAAAAATTTCATTTTTGTAAACGAGTTTATGCATAAAAAGTTTTCAATTTTTATTGCAACTCATTTAATGAAAGACAACATCTGAATACAATATTTAAAAAATATTTTCGACTTTTAATATTGTCCTACCAAATCGTGGATTTAAACTTGAAGAAAAATCATACACCTACCTACTCCTCCTCCCAAGGAAAATAAAAAAAAATCCACTCATAAAAAAAAAATAATCAAATGATCTATCAAAAACTAAAAATTCTATTAGTATCTACTAGAAACCCTATTCAACTATAGTATTATTTATTACTATACAAAAAACACTATTATATAGATATTTACAAGTTCAATAAAAAATGTGCTTCTTTTATAATTCAACTTCAAATCAGTATAGACTTTTTTTTATACTCGTATATATTTCATTTAAAATTCCTTACAAAACGAAAGGAATATTTTTTTTATCTTTTTCAGTTTTCTTTAAATATTTATTTGTATTAATTCTTTTATAGTAATATTAATAAACTTATACTTTGTTTTGCTTCTTTTTCAAATGATAGTTGAGAAAGAGAGAGAGAGAGGGTTTCGCAAATTTGTTTGAAAGCCCTTTTCATTATTATTTCAGATCTGTAAAATATATTTATAAAATTTATATATATATATTTTGTTTTTGTTTTCCATAATAATTATGTTATTATTATTTTTTTGTTAAGTTTTTATAATGTAAGAAAGTAGAAATCAAATTAAAAAATAATTGTATATATTTTTTTTTTTTAATTTTTGTTTTTTTTTATACCCAACTGTAGATAGTACATGTAGTTGTTGGTGTTCCAGAGTTAACCATACTTGTTTGAATGTTTAAGCCCTCCTCCACCACCGTTTAGAGCTGGATAATAAATTTATGTGGAAATGCAAATTGTTTTGGTATTTACAAGATGTTTTCAAGATGTGGTTGGTGCTGCTGGTGCTGTATTTCGATTCCGGATAATTTTAAAATTGTTGATTTTAATAAAGTTCTCTTGTTACTACACTGTGGGGATAAATAAAATGAGAGAGAAAAAAAAAGAAGAAAAGAAAATCGGAATTGAGTTTATAAAGTTAAGGTTTTGTAAGTTATTAAGTTACCAATGAGTGGTAGTATGGAAGGGGAATATTGTTGTTTTATTGTTTACCTACAATAAATATTTTTCTTTTACACCTTTATATTAAAATAAGAGGAAGGAAGCCCAATAAAATAATTGAAGTATTGCTTGCAGAAGTCATCAATGAGAACCTAAACAATTAAATCCTGTTCAAAAAATAACCGATAAATAAAAAATAAGATGCCATACTACAATGCAGGGTTTTAAAGAGATGCAAATATTTTATGCTTAAACTAAGACGGTGGAACTGGAGGCTTGATATACACCCCTATTACCGAATCATGAGTCGTGGCTTTGTAAACACTGTAATCAGACTTCTATCGAACTTTTATTAACAATTTTTTTAATTTTTTTAACTGTTCACCTTCAAATCGCTAACAATCACTTGAAAACGAAATGAGATCTTAGGCTTTGCGGCATACGACAACGAGAATAAGGGTGATCATCTTATACCTGCAATCACCTTGTTGGCTTTCGTAGCAGGCACAGTAGTCATCATTATAAGAAATATGGATATTCAGTGCCCAACTTTACAATTTTTAAAAATATCAGCTGATAAATCTAGGAAACGAAAAGCATTCTGCTACAAAGGTAATTCAAAGCAGGCTGCTGATAGATCTGGAAGGGGCTGGTTGTAGGGATGACGTTGTGATTGCTTGCTTGTCTCGAAGCAAGCTAATTGAACTTCTTAAAGATAAACCATAATTGGAGTATGTGGGCTTAAGATTGTGCCAACAATTGACGAAACTCCACCTAAGTTTTGTTAAATGGTTGAAATGTGCCCCTAATCCTAAAATGGTCACAACATACTGTACAAGTGTTATCACTTTACCAGTATCACACATTAGCTTAAGCTGGATTACTCTAATGTAATACACGTTCTCAGGAGTAAGCGCACAGATAATTGAATCAATCTTCTTCTCAAAAAATAAATACTTGGGTCTGGAATATTTCTAAATTAAAAATCCCATTTAAGGCTTTCATTCCTAACAATTCGTAAAAACAGTCATCCAAAATAAACATTCCAGTACAATATTAGGGCGTACGCGAACTGCTCATTTGAGAGGCTTTCTTTAGTCTGTTGTACTCGCGGATGATTGTCTGAATTTCGCTACATAGGTTTTTAAACCCTATTTCAAAAAAAAATAGAATGGACGAATGGAAGGGAGCTACGAGTGAATTGGGAAGCTTCTTCAGGACAGCGAGAGGTGGCACAGTGGAAAAAGCCTTAAGATGTAATTTGTGTTTTTCCAGCGATCAGACCTCGCATAGTAGTCCAGTACACTAACCACTTCCACTTATCCCAAAAATCCTATTTTGCGGGTATTCAATTTGGGAACCTTCGTAGTCCACCACTGAGTCCACATAACACTTAATCTCCCTGAATATATAATCGTTATTCAGTCGAAAGTAGTGGCAATTGCAGAAGCCCCCACAGGCCAATATACCAGAAGGCCAAACCTTTCCTCAAACTTCAGTACCTACGAATTGTAGGGATAAACAGAAAGATAAGGCTTTTTTATATTATCTCTATTACTGTTATATTATCTCTATTACTGTTACTTAACCTCGGATTTGGCACTGCCTCCGCGTTCTGATGACAGAAACTTTATCTACGAACCTTTTCAAAAACGGTAAGATACAAATATGCTTCATATTTTGCCGGTTAATCATTTCAACTGTGAAAGACGTTTCTACAAAGTAAAGCTCACAAATATCTGTCAACCTTTCGAAAGGTTCTTAAATTACTCTCAAATAAGATCACTCGACTTTGTATCAGATTAGTGCTTTCGCTTTACGTCCCAGGGACGCAAATAACTCCCAAAATAATTCTTTCTTTCTTTGAAATTTTTCAATATCTTGAGGATTTTGTCTAATGGTGGCTCGCCTGATCAGTAAAGTAACACTATGTGCGGTTTTGTTACCACAACGCATTTCACCTGGTTGCTGAAGTTTGTTAAAGAGGAGAGTCTAGATCCAAACTGTGAAAAATTAAGAAGGCAATTAGTTCCTAACACTGTTCCTAACTTCAAGACTACCTCAAGTCGAAGAAGGGTTTTCCTATAGATCACTGTCGGATTCCAGCTAGCGCTGGACAAATGCATAAAAAGTAAATGAGATTTTAAGATTTTCTTTTTTCGTCTATGTTGGTATGTTGAATACCCAGTCTGACTGCATGGTCCCCTATAGGCGGGTGGCCTGTGGTGATCCCTGGCGATATATTTTCACGTTTTGTTTAGAACATGAATGGTTTTCCTATTGCCTTAGTTTGGTCACATTTCTGGATATGACACAATTCGTCAGGCTACTTCATCTGGGGTTGAAGATTCTGAGCAGATTTTTGCCTTGACTGGACCAAGGGTAATGTCAACTGATTTCACATATAAACAGTGGAGGGCTGCGCTGGCGGTTTACGGAAGCCTATAGGTTTTGTAAAATGTTTAAAGGCTCAGGAAAAACACCCGCACAGTACATTTTCCAACCGCCTGTGTAGATTTTTTTATTTCGAGTTCCTAGTAGTCACCTGTTCGCCTTGCTAACCTATTCTTTTAGGAAATTGTACTTCAAAATGTTTTGTGAAAAGTATATCCGTTGAGGGTGTTACGAGTTCTCTTGATAGAGAAATCAGAATATTGATGGCCGTAGTCTAGCCACCGGCACCCCGACTCTCTGAATCTGATCAGGATATTTCATATGACGATTGTAATAAAAATGTCTCTAATAAGATGCAAAAGAAGTAAGGGCATCTGGTAGTGTTGATCGTAAAGCGTCTATGGTGCCTATGCTTGCTGTTCATTTAACCTTATTGATTCTCACACTTTACAGAAACAGGGTGCTATTAGCAGCGTGGACATGGCAACGGATGGACATGGACGTTAGCGAAGGCTGATGAAGATATCTTTGTCGTTTTGAATCAAAGAGTGATTTGTGATTGTGGTCAAAAAAGTGTGAGTCCGTCGTCTTAGATGGCTAGGATATTATGTAAAGCGCATGTACAATTACCCCTATTGTGGAATCCATCGGAATCGAGTTTCACTTCACCTATTCGATTCCCTTTCACTTTCTACTGCTATCGTGGAATCCGCCGGAAACGTCTCCTTATCGACACGTTTTTGGGAAAGGTAGTTTCACTGCCAAACGGCTTCCTTTCATTTGTCAACACAAATTTGTGTAGCTGCATTCGCCGAAGGCATTATGAAAAGTGATTTAAATAAAAAATAAAGTGTTTGATACACAATAATGGATACGATAGCTCTATTTTAGGAAGCATAAGAGGAAGAACGAAATGAGCGGTGTTCTCAGAGAAGAGTACGAGACAGGTTAAGAGGAGCAGTGAATGATATCATGGAGCTACCGGGGGAAATGTGTTTTTAGAATGATTTTTTTTTTTTGTTTTAATAAAGTTCAATATATTGCACAGATTTATTACAAATGTTCGGCTTAATAACGCATGTACATTTTCTTAAAAAAATTTCTCACGATATGCAGCAAGCAAGAAAACCTATGAAATCCGCAACGATTTTGATGCGGG
This sequence comes from Cheilosia scutellata, assembly GCA_955612985.1. Lineage (NCBI taxonomy): Eukaryota > Metazoa > Arthropoda > Insecta > Diptera > Syrphidae > Cheilosia > Cheilosia scutellata. Next base: position 90,723,143 of record OY015311.1, read on the forward strand.
TAAGAAATGTCATTTTGTTCGGGGAAAATTTGATTTGAACGGGGAACTGTACACTTTGCGGATTCGACGATACCAAATTGTTTTTTTCCGTGAAGAATTCCCCCCGGCGGATTCCACGATAGGGGTGAATATGTAGTAACGCTCCGAACCGAAGAGTATTCGACTCTAACCCAAATGGATAAAGCAGTCGAGCCAGATCTCGCCTTGGGTGGCGCACACCCTCTAAAGCGGGCCTCAACCAACTTCGGAGTGTGCAATTAGAAACAGACCAAAGACCGCAGCCTGACTGAAGCTGTTATTCTAACAGCTAAAAGCTAAAAAGAGTACAATTCCACTAAAACCTAAAAAAAAATATAAATAAAAGAGTTCCTACTCATCAACCTAAAGTTGTTCTAACTCTCCCAACACTTGGTATGATAAATTTTTTTAAAGATAAAATTGTAAAGTTAAAGATAAGTAGAAAAAAATAAAGAATTTTCTGTTTGTTTTTTGGTTTTTCGATTTATTTGCAAAATCATTTTGTTTTTGTTTCTTTTTTTTTTTTAGTTTTTTTGTCTTTTTTTCTCTTTTATTTTTTTTTTTGTTTCTTTTTTTTTAATTTTTTTTTTTTTATTATTTATTTTTCCTTTTGTCAAAAATAAACTAAAAAATTAATTTGTATACACGAAAAGGGTTAAAACAAAAGAGAAGAGAATGGTGTAAAATGATTAATAGAAAACTTACAAGTAATTGTCGTCAAAATCGGTCCCTCATTACTCTTATTTGCGCCGGCAGTGGTGGCAGCGGTGGCGGCAACGGCGTTAACAGCAACAGCAGCCATAGCGGCATTGGCAGCGGTGGCAGCAGTATTATTGGATTGAGAAGTTCTTTTCAATTTTTGTTGTCACGAGCAGGCGACTTCCGTGGTAGCAGCAGCAGCAGCGGTGGTGGCGGCGGCACCGGCAGCATTGGAATTCGCTTTTGTTGTACTGCTGACGCCCGTTGCCGATGACGATGAATCGTCCAACGATCGTGGTGGGCTTTTGTCGCTGCCGTTCTTGAATGGAGATGGAGTCGTCTTGGATGAGGGGAATTGTGGCGCCGTTTGCGTGGTGGATGTCGGTGTGGATGGTGTGGTCGCTGTGTCGCTATTCCCTGATGATGCATTGGAATTGTCTTCGTTTTGCTGAGAGGGAGGAGTAAGTTAGTAGGATTTTTTTTGATTGTTTGTTAAGAAGAGGAAGACTCAAGCACGACTTACTGATTCACTGACTCGACTGCGTTTGCCGCCGCCGCCACTGCTGCCAATACTATTCTGTGATGGTTGCTTTTCCAGCTCGGAGGAGAGACGTTTTCTGTTCACTAAAATCGAATTATTAAAATTATTGTGACTCTCCATGGAGCGTCGTTCCCGGCGCAAGTACTCTCCATCCAGGTACAAACTTAGCAGTTTGCGTTTGACATGACGCGCTTCAATTGTCATGCCTTCCTTGAGCATTTTAATATTCACCTGGAAAGAGAGAGAGAGGAAAATAAAGTTAATGTGATGCACTCCGGTGGGATGGTCTTCTCAAACTTACCCCATGTGATATAACGTGCTCGGTAAAGTTCTGAATATTCTCGGTGAGATCGACATTCAAGTTTTCGGTGCGTTCAAACTCCAAGCCAATGAACCACATCGAACAGTATGACGAATCAGAGACTGGATGTTTCTCTGTCGAAGCAGGCGATTGATTGGTATTGCCACCACTGTTCTGACACTTGCTGTCGCCCTTCCTATATTCAAAACATTTTGGATTAACATGTGCTAGAGATATGTGTTGGTTACGCTCTAGATTTCCGATCAAAAGACGGATCTTTGACTCTACCAGACCACACCATTCGAGGTGATCTTCTGCGGTTTTCGAATTAACAAGTAGTACTATGAAATGACGATAACTAGATGGGAGAGAAGTCAAACAAATTAGTGTCAAGTACTGGAGGAAGTTTGGACGAAAATAAAAAGAAAATCTCTCACGTATAGAAGAAACTGGGCGCTTCGAAGAGACGCTCCCACTTCGCTCGTCCCAGCATTATCTCATCTGTGGTTGACATCCCGCGATTGAATTCATTGAGTATGACTTTCTTTGTCGACTCCGACACGTTGAATGTGGAATTCTGTTGAGGATAGGCCGGTGTGATGATTGGCATTAAATGGTAGCGATCTGCAGCATTTACGCGTGGATCCCATACCTAGAAATAGAATTGTTCGTAAGTTGTTGTTGCTTTTTTAGAATAAAAAAAATGTTTGTAGTATGTATTTGAAAAATTAAATTAAAGCAGCAACTGACGACATGAAGCTCCAACGTGTGTAGGCCTCGCAGTGGTGAAGCGAAATATTTAGAGTTCGGCGTACTACAGAAGGCTTGGGAGTATGCCACACTTGCTTCCACATGTTTTGTAGACTTAGAGAAGGCATACGACCGAGTTCCTGGAGGTAAACTCCGAAGTGTACTGCAGGAATACGGAATTGTCGGTTCCCTCCTGAGATTACAACACCAAAATTCGTGACGTAAAGTGCTAACGGAGGCACCAATACGTACCACTACTCACAGCATTGATGATGGCATTACCGGCTGAAGTATGGCAGATCAAATAAATTTGTCTGCATCGGATAACTTACCGGAAACCGTAGATTAATATTCTCTGGGTGCTTTAGCAGCACTGGATTTGGCCACTTCCATCTGGAGAAGACCAAAAAGAACTTATGCACTAGTGTAGCGGCAACAGCGTTTGGATAAAGTTGACAAGTGCGTGCGACCAACATCGCCCATGTGACACCACCAAAATATCCAAGGGAATTCGAATAGATGCCATGTTCTGCAAAAAAACCAACAACAACACATTTAATTAGACTTGCCTACGTAAAGGGCTCTGTGCAATGTACTTACTCTTCGCCCACAGCTTAATGGATCTTAACGCCAATCGGAAATTCTCTATATTCGGCACCAGAGCCAATATCTCATCGGTCACACGACATCCGTTCAAACTCCTCACCGATCGTGGATCCAAATTCTTTAGCAAATTATCATCTCTCAAATCGAAATCATCTGGTATTTCCTTCAGTGACAATCTCGCAAACAGCAAATCAATTTCAATTCCATCGAAATTCATCTTAATGACCGGCACAAAGGCCTCCTCAACAGCGCGACATTCAGTAACCTCTGGTTGCTTCTTGAGCAACTCGAAAAACGATGTAAAGTAATCGGTGCGTTCTATATTTCTTGGTGCAACACATAGCGCGTCAATGTCAGCGCCTTTGTGATGCACTCCCAGGCGATACGATCCAAATGTGTAGATTTTACCGCCCAACTTTTCGGCTGCCACTTCTGGCATATTCTTTGCAATGGAGACATCTTTAACCCATTGCTTGACAAGGGTATTCAATTTGGCTAAGATTTCCATACGATGATTCAGTTCATCTTGTGTTTCAAAGACCTTGTACGGCTCGAGCGCCTTACGCAATTCATCTGTCTTTTGCATGTCCTCGGGTCGCGGTTCGGCCAAGCTAATTGCTGATGTCATCCCTAGTGTCTTGGGGGGTGCTTGTGTTTTATTGCTGCCCGAGGAGGATCCACCACCAGTCGATGTGGAACTGGCAGAGAATGATTTAAGACCATTTTGCTGAGTGGTCTGAAGTTTGGCGTCAGCGTTCCACATGTTGATAATGTGTTGCTGCTGGCTGCTTGTGGTGTTTTAATTGTTTTATGTTAATTTGAAAATCTGGAATTAGAGAAAAGGAAAAAGTTGTTTTAATGTCTGTACATAGTTGGAAACTAATCTTATGAACCAACAACTGTTTTACAAGTTAGAAATAGTTTTCTGGATAAGGCAGCTGTTGCTGTTTTCAAATTTATTTCTGGCATCTGTTCCAAGCCTTCAATATGTTTGTTGATATAGCGGAAGTGCAGCAGATCGATTTTATGACTTATAGCAGTAACATTGGACATGGAAAGTCAACTATTCGAATTTGTAAAGAAGTCCGCATGTTTAACTGAATACAGACTTCTAAAAAGAATTCCAGAAATTGGATTTTGCAAAAGGTATAGAAAAATTGCGTTTTTGGTTTCTTATGTCAACATTTTTAATATATTTCCCAATCGTTTTCGAAATTATAATAACCATAATAAACTGTTGCTGGTTGAAGTTCTTTCTATACAGATTTTATCATATTTGCGGAGTCGGAATGGGATGTTGCTCTCTTAACTTTAGCATTGAGTTGCTATTCCTGGGGGACTATGATTTCAACAATGATGTGTGAGTTGTGTGATTGATTATAGGTTTGTTTGACGTGGTCAGCCCTAGTGCGCACTGAGAAATGTCCGTGAATTTTCGTGGCTGCCCACGGAAACCCCAGAAATTTAGCTGCATATCGAACACGAAAATGTAACCCTCAAATCTGTCATTTTATAAAGGTAGAAATAAGCAGATTAATCACTTGCAATAACAATAAACTGATTTAATAAATTGTTTTTATGTTGAAAAACACATTTCTGGTTACAGTTTTCAACACAAATCAATAGTTCACACAAATAAGAGTCCAAATGTCAGCAAAATCCAGCACAGAACTCTTCCCCTGACTACCTATCTAGGGTTAGCTCAGTGCCCACCACGAATACAGGACCGAATTCAGTGCTATATCGAACGCGTTAGCTCTAACTCAGTGCCCACTATTGCGCCCTAGACTATCCTTGGCGAGGAAATCGTCACTTCAGCAAACCTTGCTGAGAAGATCATCGTCTTCATGACTCTCTTCGGAGTTAAAAGTTGGCTCTAGGATCTAACCAGGGAAGGTACAATAGGCTGCTTTTAAAGAGGCCGCATCTATCTATCTATCTATTGCGCCCTAGAGTCCACGTCAAACAAACCTTATGTCCCTGGATATAAGCGTTCACTTAAGAAAACGCAATCATTGATTCAACTTTGTTTAAGATTATATTGACAGATTATCCTGTTACTTAACGTCACTGGTTGTCATTAAGCAAATTTCACTGAGATATGTAATTTCAAAAGAATTTTTTCACAAACCAATGGTGGAAAACTATGAAAGCAATTTCAACAGAAGTTTATCTTCCGACGCATATTTTGATTATTCATCATGAATAGTTATTTCTAAGACAGATTTTAAGAGATTGAACCTACCTACCTAGATTAATATTTATGATTTTGTTCATAAGTATGTATTTATGGTTATGAATGACTGACAAGTTATAAATTTGTTACATCGATTATTTATGTAGGATTCTCAAAGAAGTTAAACTTGCAGAACCAATTGAAGACGTTAGCTTTTCAATTACATTTGGCATATAATATTCGGCCAAAAAATACATCCCTTATTGGAATTTCAAGGATTGCAAATGTTTAATATCGCCTAATCCCTAATAGAACCCAGGAGACCTCACCAAATGTTACATTACTAGACACCATCCGAAAGTACGCTATACTTTCTGCGAACGATGACTTTTAAAACAATTTATCTATATTTCTTGCTCACATGTTCACTTACATATCTTGCTTTTGGGATCAACTGGGCGCCAGTGGCTGAGTGCCCATATTTATGTAGTATGTATCAGAGCTGAAGAGGTTGGAAGTTACGATCACTACTATAGTTTAGGTTCTGTTGGTATTTTTTCAGTTTTTTTGGCGAACTAGGTAACCGAGGCAGTCATTTGAATGAAATCAAATTGTTTTCTCTAAAATTATTGTTGATGCTAGACTTTAAACGTATGTATGTAATTAATACTTCAAATTAGCATCTCCTGGAGTCTTCATCAACCAAGCTCAAATATCATAGACAATTTAACAAGGTTTCTGAGTAAAAAAAAGTATACTGAGGGGGAATGCAAAACAAATGGCTTGTTTCCACAAATTTGAGAAATTTTTATTTATAAAAAGAGATGAGAATCTACGATGCACAGGAATCACCTCCCCAAGAAAACTTGGAACAAATCGAAAGTCTCTTGTTACAGAAATGATTTAGAGGAGCGATAACCAACAAAACCAAGCCGTTTTAGAATGGAAGAAATAATAAATATGAATTTGGAAAATCAATTTAAAGTTATCTAATCAGATTTGGAAACAGTTAGCAGATTGGCTCAAGCTATTTCAGAATTTTAATGAAAGTGTTATACAAATCGGTTTATACCCATAGTCCTTCGATCAAATTGGGTGCCCCATCTCAGTTTATGATCAGAGGAATTAAATTCTTCTTCCAAGACGAGGTTCTGTCTCAATGAAGGTATAGGAATACCACGCAATGATACTACATTACATACCATATATATTTATTTTATATCCAGACGCCATAAGAAAAAGTGCTACTGAAATTGAATCTAAAATAGCTCGCCGGTATCGCGAAGAGATCAATAAGGATTTATGCTATGTTTCTGGACACACCGAATTTCATGTCGATCAAGCCACCACACGAGTTGAGAATGAGATTCTATTGAAAGCTAACAAGAGGACATTCACAAACTATTTCACGGAAGCTGTGGCCAAAATATGACAAAAGCCAGATCAACAAAGTACTGAAAAATACTAAGATACAAATTATTTATTACAATTTGTCACTTGAGAAACAGAACATTTGCCAACTACCACTTCCAAGACATAGAATAACTTGATCTTTAGTGCTTTCAGATATCCATCAGGATAGCTAGATAGCGTTGGATAAACACGTCGACACGAACATCCACTGGTCATAACTTTCATCAGTTTTCTAAATATCTTTGACATTGTTAAAAAGTATGTACAATCATGGAAGAGCTACAGAGCTGTGTAGAATTGATGGAATATATCTACAACTCCTCCAACGGATAAGCATCGAATGGGGGGCGGGATTAGGCTCAAAGCGTAAGCAACTTCGGAGAGTAATTCAGTCATATTCCTCTATCGTATGGATGCTAAATCTGGACGAAATTTATTTTGGACTAAATATTAACTTCCCAAGAAACTAAATTCAAAAACAATCTAGTTTACCAGTGGAAGACTGAAAACAGAGAATGGAGATGAGCAAAAAGAGAGGCAATATAACCATACAGATTAGAATTGCGGTGTTGAGTTGAGTTGAGGGCACATAGCAGGGACAACAGGTGGACCAAGAAACTGCTACAATGTAGACCAGAAGGGACAAACTTAGAACACCTACTTTGGAAACAATATGCTATAGCGATAATAATAAATAATAGTACATAGTTTGCGGGGAGGTGTGGAGTACTTATGTTTGCCAATAATATACATAGTATTGTTGGTGTACTCATCCGAATTCCGGCTATTGTAAAATTGTAAGGTAGTCAAAAATGGCGGAGGTAGAAACTACTAAAACCAATAGGGAAGCAGGTGGTATTGCGGAGTGAACCTTACGATGAATCTGAATATGGAAAGGCTTAGTGACAAATTATCAAATACAAAGTATGTAAGTAGTTTGGAAAAGTTATTGAAGTGAAAGCAGAGGTGCCAATTCCCAGTTTTGCAAAAGATCACGTCAGTCTTTGGGACACGTGCTTTTAGTACCACACAGAGGGATATGTATTAGATAGTAAGGTAAGGAATCAATTTAGAGAATTTAGGTGCAGTCTAACCCTGTAACCAACTTTTAGAGAAAAAAAATGCGTTCCAAGAAAACGAATCGAACAGAAGTTGTCATTTGTTTTCGTTTTTGTCATCGTTAGTCAGTTAGGTGCGGACAAAAACACGAACATGAGCCACAATCATGAAGAACATACACCTACCTGCTAAACTACAAGTAGAAGATCGAAACAAAGCAAACAATTTGTCATAATCACGGGGCCATTGAACGGAAATCCGCATTTGGACGCTCTGAATGCCAATAGCTCAATGCTACTCTCACATAAAGTCAAACGCAATAAAAAGTAAACAACTCCTACCTATCTGCATGTATCTGGAATAACAACATTTCTAATTTCAACTGCGTACCGTCACACCGAGCGATAACACAATCACTGATAAGCTTCAAACCTCAAAGGGTTTCTGTTTCTGATCGACTATTTCCAAACACTGACCACACCACAAAGATTCCCATCAAATTCTCAGAAATCCTATTAAAACAAAAGACAGACACATAAAAAAAAGGTAACTCGTCAAATGCTCCAAAGTAGCCAGTCAGCCTCCCTTTTGCAAAAGGGGTCAGTTTACGTCCGTTTTTGTTTTGTAGAACAAAAGCGAAGAATACCCACCAACCATAAGAGACGTATCCAAATGGAGCTCTCACACTAGAAAAATAAACGTTTATACTTGGTGTTTTGTTGTCTTGCTTTGGAGCACGCTCCACCACGCACTTTTTCGAGGCACACATACAAAATGAATGAAAGCAAAGCAAGAAAAAAAAAAGGAAAAGAAATTTCAACTACGGAAAAAAAACACTTCTCACCATCGTGGTTGCAAAAATCTCGAAATTACTCGTAAAACTTAAGAATTTAACAAACCTCTTTGTGGGAATAGCCTTTCTCTGGTATCGTGTCGACGCACTGCAAACTTTATTTAGATTTCTTTTCACAATTTTACAAGAAAATTTCGTCGTAGTCGTGGGTCGATGGCACTTTTTCTTCGTTTTCTCCTCGATAGATTTGCTGCGGGGCTTGCATTAACACTTGGCGATTTTTCATTGAATAACTATTTCATAACAAACGTTTCGGTCGCACTTTATTGTTTAGAATGTTTTAATTAATAATTTGCGTGCGTCGTGCTGTGTATTAACGATAAATTTTATTGTGAAAAACGAATATAAATCGCGAGAGAAAAATAAAACACACACAAAAGCGCTTGACGTTAACCGCTTACCAAGATGGCTGCGAGTAGAAAGATGTTCCGATTTCGTGATGGTTCATATTTTATGTAGTGGAGGCACTGCCAGGCAGGTAGAATTTTCAAGGCGAAATATTTTATGCATAAAGTAGGTAATTAGGATGTTATATTCTCAGAAATAAGGGTCATTTTTAATTACAAAGTGTGACAGAATTATAATTTTTATTGTATGTAATTAGTGAAGCGGTTAAGTTAGGTAGGTAGGCTAGTGTCACCTAACACAAGATGAGTGAAGTCACTTTGGTAATCTAATTTTATATGATTTTATGGTAATTCCATTATTTGCAATTTCATGTTAAGTTAAATGGGTCATTTTTACAGAAGGTTTTGTTTTTGTCATTGTTTCAAGAATTATTTGTCATTTTAGCAAAAACAACGCTTTAAACGTAAATTGTGCAAATTTATTTTGTAAACCGCGGTTCAATTCGCCAAACTCACTCTGCAATTTACGGTCAAGATGATAGGTCAGCCGAGTAGTTATTTTAGAACCATTTATCTTTTTGCATCACCCACTCTGTTGATAATACGTATACACAAAAAAAAATGTGTTGCTATTATGGAGCATAGTGTTGAGGAGGACTGTAGTGAGTCGATTGAACAAAGGCTCAGCAATTTGAAGCTGTATCCATTCACTTTGTGGAAGACTATGGAGAATGATCGTCGGTTACGAACTTGTTAAAATATTGTTCAGCGATGAGGCTTATTTTTGGTTGAACGGTTATTATTATTAACCAATTGGTGGATAAAATTTGTAAGCCAATATTGAGACGCCTTAATTTCCTCTAAAAGTTGCTGTTTGGTGTGCTTTATGGTATTGTGGAATTTTTGGCCCATTCTTCTTCAAAGATGATGACAGGCAGTATTTCACAGCCAATGGAGAGTGCTAGAGACACGATTGTTTATTTTTTCGTTTCTCTGTTTAATGGCGTTGATGTAAAATAGCTTTGGTTTCAAAAGGCGATATAGCAACTGCGTGAAACCATCAGTTATTTCCTAGATTATTTAATCTCACACCCATGCATGATTTTCTGTATATGCCGTTAAATCGGTGCCGTGAAATAAAGTCGAAGGAAATAAGGTCGAATCGTGTTTATTTCCATTTTGATTGGAAATAATGTCGAATTCCAAAAATTTTTGCGTTCGACTGTGTTTCCAAAAAAAAAACAAGTGAAAGTGTTATCATCGGCCTGGCCGATGCTTTGATACCCTCCACTGCATAAAAGTAATGCAAAATGTTTGCCAGTCTAATGTTGGTTTTGTATGGGAGGTACCAGAACTACCTGACCGACATAGCCCATTTTTAATACCAACCTGAGGACCGTAAAAATAAGATCTTTCACAAAATTTCAGTCGCCTAAGTCGATTCGTTTGGACGCTATTGTGATTTCAACAGACGTAGAGACACATGGGTCTAATAGTGGTTTTGTATGGGAGGTACCAGAACTACCTGACCGACATAGCCCATTTTCAATACCTACCTGAGGACCGTAAAAATAAGATCTCTCACAAAATTTCAGTTGACTAAGTCGATTCGTTTGGACGCTATCGTGATTTCAACAGACGTAGATACACATGGGTCTAATAGTGGTTTTGTATGGGAGGTACCAGAACTACCTGACCGACATATCCCATTTTCAATACCAACCTGAGGACCGTAAAAATAAGATCTCTCACAAAATTTCAGTTGAGTCGATTCGTTTGGACGCTATCGTGATTTCAACAGACGTAGATACACATGGGTCTAATAGTGGTTTTGTATGGGAGGTACCAGAACTACCTGACCGACATATCCCATTTTCAATACCTACCTGAGGACCGTAAAAATAAGATCTCTCACAAAATTTCAGTTGACTAAGTCGATTCGTTTGGACGCTATCGTGATTTCAACAGACGTAGATACACATGGGTCTAATAGTGGTTTTGTATGGGAGGTACCAGAACTACTTGACCGACATAGCCCATTTTCAATACCAACCTGACGACGGTAAAAATATGTCCTCTCACAAAATTTCATTCCCCTAGGTCAATTCGTTTGGACGCTATCGTGCTTTCAACAGACGGACAGACAGACAGACAGACAGACAGACAGACAGACAGACAGACAGACGGACAGACAGACAGACGGACATGGCTAAATCGATTTAGAATGTGATCCTGATTCAGAATATATATACTTTATAGGGTCTCCGGTGAATCCTTCTTGGCGTTACAAATGTAATGACAAAGTGAATATACCTTCCTGTGGAGGGTATAAAAAGAAAGAATGGAAATAATGTCGATCACTTCAATAATGATTATTTCAGCACGCTCACTCCAAATCTGACAGTAAAAACAAGCAGGGAGGTTGCCCAAACAAGTTTCACTTCTTATGGGGTTTATTTTTTTAATTTTCGACATAATTTCCCTTTTTTCGACCTTTTTGCTATGGAAATAAAATCGACCACGAAAAAAGGTGCAATTCGCCATTATTTCCAATCAAAATGGAAATAAACACGATTCGACCTTGTTTCCTTCGACTTTATTTCACCGCACCGATTTAACGGCATAGACGAGTGATTTCTTGTATCTACTCACAGAAAATCATGCATGGGTGTGAGATTAAGGGCCATTTTATTCACTATTGTTCAACTTGCCGAAAACTCCAAAGTTTGCCAACTTCGAAGTTGATCTTAAATCGAGAGTTGAACGGCAAGTTGAAAATCGCTTTTATTCACTACATTAATTTGCAACTCCGAAGTTGAAATCCTAAAGTTGGCCTACCTGCAGTTTGTAAAATATCCCTGGGATATTTGTGACAGATGACACATAATATGTCAGTTCAACCTTAGATTTGTATTCGCGCGTAATTTCAATCGTGTGCATTTTTGTTATTTTCCATTAGGCACATCAGAAAAAAACATTTTTGTCATATTTTGTATTATCGTGTGTTTTTGTTTTTATTTGTGCAAGTAAGTAGGCGTCGACATTAAAATGTCAAAAAAATTCGTAAATTCAGTGGCTTCCGCAACGAGAAAAAGGACAAACAAAAGAGTACTGGCGACAGGGCTGAAAAGATGCGTAAACTTTGCGTAGAATTGGTCATACAGGTTGATTTGGAAGAACAATGTCTGAAGGCGAGGTAGGTATCCCAAAGCCAGCGAGTTTCTTTGACTAAACCATAGTTTCTTAGGCGTCGATACTCACCACAGAACTCTTAGACGAAATCCATCGCCTCCCGGAGAACATAAATCGAACAGAGAAACTGCTAAAGGCTGAACAAAAGAAATACGAAACACTGATACAACTGCGTCCAGTGATTGATAAAGTCCAACGACTCGAGAAAGACATTCCAACGCATAAAGACGAACTGAAGCTGCTCGAAAATAAGCTGGCCGAAGTTAAGAACTAATAGAGTTGGCCAAACTCAATCTAGCCGAAGAGATTGAGCGTTTGAAGAATTCCAAGAAACGCTACAAAGACGAATCCACTGCCAAGGTAAGCTTTTTATATTTCTTTTAAACTCGAAAAAAAAAATAAAAAATTTATATCGTTACTTTCCATAGTACAATTGATTCAAAGAGCACACGTCCGGCTACAAAGCTCTCACTATCGTTTAACGCTCTCACACCACAGAGTGGTTGTTTTTGTGGCAGTAGTGCCATCAAACGACAAGCCGAAACCACGCTCTCCTCAACCAGTCTAGCCGTGAAACCGAAGAAACGATGCATCATGTCGCTATACGGACGGCAATACCAGCAGTCTGACGATAGACCTGTTATCAGCAATAGTTATCTCTCGTCGTGGAATTCATCACGATGACATACAACGATTCGTCTTCCGCGACACTATCGTCAACTACAAATGGTGGAAGTAATGAAATCATGCATGCGCCTTCACTAGATCAACTCGATTGCGAAGGCATCTAGAGTGCGCTCTTTGAATCAACCCTGCTGCCGCCAAACATGAGTACACAAAACGTAAGTTTCTTCTTTCAATTTTTTTATTTACAAACAAAATTCCATGTATAATATCTATAATAAAATGGGATGGATAAGCACAAAACAGTTGTCGAAATTATAATTTAATCTATGAACAATATGTGCTATGATATTCCAAATTATTTTATAATTTTTATGAATCAAATTTCTTTAACCTTCAGGCCCCGGTTTGTGCAACCAACTATCTCTTTGAAATGTAATTACCCAAGAAATTGTTGCTGATGTTATGTCATCTCGTAAGATAGGCATTCTCGGTCCGCTCCCAGTACAAGGAAGTGCCATTAAAGCTGACCTACCGAGCAATGTTAATGCAATTCAACTGAACCGAATGCGTGGGCAATTTATTAACAACATCAAAATGCATTCAACGAGTAGCACCTTGGATAAGGTTCCACAATTGTTTGTAAAATTTTCAAATTCGAATTGTAACGTTTAAATTATAAAAAATAAAACTGATAGAACAAAAAAGAAAATAATGTGTCTGTGTGTGGGGTTAAGAACAAAACTAAATTCACTTCACACAACACTTTAGTGCTGCATCTCGTCTCGAACAATGTCACTGTCTCCATTGTGACTGTGAGAGTGTACTGAAGTTTGACTATTGCCATTCGCCTCGGGATTTGATGGAGAGGCTGGTTGGTGTGGATTTGTCGTTGGCTTGCGGCACACCCAGAAAAGACTTTCGTACTCACTCTTGAGCATGGTTCGATACTGTTCTTCGATTGCATGTCGCTGTAATGATAAAGCAGTGGGCCTAGATTTACCCATATTCCACCGGGAACAAGAATTCTGCAAAGAAAAGGTTGTTAGTATCTGCGTAGCCAGTCTGGGTTATTGTCCATACTTGTAAATGATTTCAATGAATTCTACAATGTTGTTGGCGCAGTCTATGAAGAGGCACGTTGCAACGCAATCATAGGAATTCTCTATTTCATACACCTACAAAATTGAGACCAAATTAAAAGAACAATTTTTAATTTCAATTGTGTTTTAACGTTATTTTCCATTGGGCACATCAGATTTGAATTTCAGATCTCAGATTCATCGTGGCACATAGAACATGAAAGCGGATTGATCTGCTTTTTGTAAATAAGATAAGTTATTATTAGTGCGTTATTAGACAGTACATAAGTTGAGCAAATTGTTTTCGTTTGTCGATGAAAACATACGAACTTAATATGGATAATTATATCGACGAAGAATCGAAATCCATAGATAACGATGAAGAAGAAGAAGATGACAAAGATGATAGTAATTGCTCCAACATGAATTCCATGTCCATTACCTATTTACGTTTTTGTTCTGGATAATTAAAAATAATTTGCACGATCATTATTCAATTCACTGTATTTCAATTTTAAAAATGAATTATTAATTAGGTATTTTCTTCACTGCAGAACTGAACTGTCAAACACAGAAATAAAAAATAAAAAAAATCAGAAGTTTGACATAAAACCCCAAGTTTGCTTCATAACTTCTACTTTTTCGGGGAGTTGAGCGAATCCAAAGTTAATCAACTCTTGGTTTTCTCAACTTCGGAATATTCAAAGTTGAGTGAGTCAACTTCGAGTGAATAAAAGCAATTTCTCAAGTTGAGAATAAAAATCCCCAAGTTGTGTTCAACTTCAAGTGAATAAAATGGCCCTAAGTAATCTAGTGAAAAATTAAAATTCGAACTAGGGCTTCATTCGAGCTAGCAGCGACGGCCATTTGTCCGAAGTCATGCTTCAACAATAAAATGGAGAAATTTTTACTTTTCCTTAAACACTATTTCATGCCATTAGTATATTTTTCAAAACAAATTTGAGGCCAAGTTGCATGAGTAAGAGCATGAAATAATAAAATGCACCATAGTTTCCGATGTGTCCACCGAAGTTAAATCAACCCCCTCCTTTCAAAAGTCACAAACTGTTACTGTACGCCTGTTTACAAGAAATTTGTGTAATATTGGCCTAATGGGTAGGTAGAGTGCAAAATATTATATAAGCAGAAAAAACTGATATCTGCATTTTAAACGCAATGCAAATCTCCGCAAAGATGAATTTATAACAACAATGTAGCGCTCCCCTTAATCCATTGCCATTTGATTCCTGTGCAAATATTTCAACAACTTCCAGCGTATCGGACAAATTCCTTCCAATAATGGAAAATGTCATCATTTTTGACAACAAATAATCCAATCGTATGAAAACAAAACCAATTTGTATAAAAATCCATTTTATTGAAAGAAAACCACCAAAAATGTATAAAATAAAACCCGACCTCTGTTCTGCATCGGTGAAAGTGTAAAAATGTCACAATCCACTCGAACTTAGTGCATCAGAACACATCGCTCCATAGCACCCATATGAGACATGATCCCTTGGGTGCGGGAGAAATTCGCTGAGCGTCGCGCTAAATGGGTTGCATCTCGTAATAACAACAAACGCTCCGACAAGGACACCCCACATTCCCCATCTGAAGCCAGCAGTTCACATTTTCAATCTCAACTGAGCGGACAAAGTAATTCCACACAAAAACATTCAAAATTGTAAGTAAGCCAAGTCTAGACCGTACAGCTAAATAATATGAAAAAAATTAGAGCAATCTTCAATAGAAGGTTTTCATTTGTAGACTTTTCTCCTTATCCTTGCGATCTTTAATTCCCTTTTATTGCAGGAAAGCCAATGCTGCCATTGAACAAGAACCAAAACCAAAAGAAAAGATCCGTGTACGTATTATCTGTCCAAATGGTCGTGTACTGGCATTTTTCGTTGATCCTACCAAGCGGTTAGTTGAACTAAAGCAGGAAGTGCTTTTGGAGCTATACGAAGAGAGCGGAGAATTCTCCTTCGATGTTGACGATGTTTGGCAATTTTCTGCAAAATATCGTCTGCTGAAAGCAGAGTCTTCGGGCGTCGAGATGAACGAGCAGATTCCCCTAGACCAACTGAGCATTGTCGATCAGGATACGTTTGTTTTGCAAAGACGTCGGTTTTCCACCGAACAGATGCTTGTCCCCAAGCAAATGGAACCGCCACAAGCGTCGGAAATTGAAAACGCAACAAGGAATGTTCCCTACTCCAACAGTCATACAAACCTAATGGATATAAATGAGATATTTCAGCAATCGGATGTAAGGCAGACTGATTGCCTTTGGTTGGTAATGGGAGTAATGACGTTTTTCTT